>CM050511.1:37853360-39193777 GCA_027563665.1 Antrozous pallidus | reverse complement strand
GCAACCTCTGGGCTCAGGCAGGGGCAGCTCCAGCACTGTCCACTTGGGCCTCACCGCCCCACCCGCTTAGCCCCTCCCACCCTTCCTGGGGGACACTAAAGAGAACAAACTTGGAGAGAATGATTTCAGGGCACCTTTGGAAGACTGCCCCAGCCTGTGAGGCCAGCACAGCCCTGGGCGTTACACAGCATCCGTCAGCCTGTTCCTGTGCAGGATGCTTCTCACCCGGCTGGGCTCTGAGTTCTCCCATGTCCATCCTGTTCCCTCCTGCCTCCAGCTAGGACCTGGGGCCTTATCATCTGACCCCAATGACTATGATTCCTGGGTTGGGGCAGTCAGGAAAGTCAGGTTTACAGTGGAGACTGGCTGGGGATCCAGCCTGTGAGCATCCCGTCTGGGGAGCACGGTCAAAGGTCAACCCGGAAAGCCTCCAGCCTGGGGCTGCCTGGGTGCCAGCAGCTCTGGTGTCATCACCAAATCTCAAGTCCCTGCCCCCTCCTGCTCCTACTCACCCAGAGCACCTACCCTCCCCGTGTCCTTAGTGAACAGCGTGTGTGACATTAGCTGACCGTTTCGACCTCTTGGCCAGTTCAGTCGAGGCAAACTGGCCCTGGTTTTGTTAAGAGCGTTTAGGCATTAGAGGATTTTCATGTCTGTTTCCTTAGAATCGGGCCCGGAAGAAAAGGCTGAACATCATCATTGTGTCCGAAGGAGCAATCGACACCCAAAACAAACCGATTACCTCGGAGCAAATCAAGGAGGTGAGTGTGTCCCTCTCCCCCCAACCCCATCCCCAACCCCTGCTCCCCCTCCTCTGCCACCTGCTTGCAAATGGGAGATGCTGCATGCTGGCAGAGGGGGTCTGGCACGATGCATTATTATTCTGAAAATGTTTTTGTTTTTTTCTGAGAGTAAAAACTATTTTCATAATAACTCAGAGCTTTAGTGGTATGAGGCTCACACAGCACCGGCTTCTGCAGAGCCAGTGCTGCTGGATACTGTTGGGAATATCCCCCAGGGGCCAGAGCTCACCCACGGAGAGAGGGGCATTGGAGAAGGTGGGCATGGAGGGTCCCACTCTGGGCCCAGCCGCTCTGAGAGCCAGGAGGCTCAGTTCCCAGCACCCTGTCTGTCCCTTTTCTCCTTGGGAGCACCCACTGAGCGTGTTCCTACAGAGAAAGCCAGACGTTGGATGTGGGTCACCGCCCCTCCTTGCCTACAGAGGGGCCGACACTGCAGTGCTGCTGCCACAGGGCCCCGCCTCCAGTGCTGGCTTGTCAGGCCAGTGACCGGATCGGCCAGGCTCCCTGGTTATGGGGATTTGGGGCAACTGGCACTTTCTGGACATCCCAGGGGGACATACAGACTCTGGTTGAAGCTGCCCATCAGGGCAAAGGATATTGTCAACTTGATTTCTCAGTTTTGCCTTCTCTATTCCCTGTCCCAGCTATGCTCCTAAATCTTAAAATACTGAGAGCTGGCTGTGAAAGATAATCAGCCAACATTTCCTAGTGTTAATGGTGAATGGCCCCAGATGTTAGACTTTGGGCTTCGACTTTTGGCCAAGAAGGAATTCAGACAGCCGAGACCAGTTTGGCTCAGTGGATAGAGCGTCGGACTGCGGACTGAAGGGTCCCGGGTTCGATTCCGGCAAGGGCATGTACTTTGGCTGCGGGCACATCCCCAGTGGGGGGCTTGCAAGAGGCAGCTGATCGATGTCTCTCTCTCATCGATGTTTCTGACTTTCTATCCCTCTCCCTTCCGCTCTGTAAAAAATCAATAAAATATATTAAAAAAAAAAAAAGAAAGAATTCAGACAGAGAAAGACAAGTATGACATGTTCTCATTCATATGTGGAATCTAATGAACAAAATAGGTCCAGAGACATGGAAGCATAGAACAGCCTGTCAAATCTCAGAAGGAAGACTAGGGTGGAGGTAGGGGTGGGGGTGGGGAGAGATTAACCAGGGAATTTAAATGCATATATTCATAATCCATGACACAGACAATAGTGTGGCAAATGCTTGGGGGAGGGGTGTGTGTGGGAGAATTGGAGGGGTAAATGGGGAAAAAAAAAAAAAGAGAGACATCTATAATAATTTAAAAAATAAAGACAAATTTTAAAGGAAAGAAAGAATTTAGAGCCAAGATTCAAATATAAGCAAAAGTTTATTTAGAAAGTCACAGCAGTAGACAAGGTGAGCCAGCTGGCTGTGTGGGCTCAGGAAACAAGTTACAGAGGCAAAAGAAAGGCCGTTGTAGTTTAGGAGAAAAAAGGCAGAAAAGTCACACAAGCTGAGGAAGAAGGGTGTGGGGAAAAGGTGCTCAGGCCTCACTGCTTTCCTTTCCTGGAGCTGAAACACAACCGAGGCCCAAATGTGATTTCTAGTTTGACCAAAACTCTGTCTCTGGGGTCAGCAGACCCAAGGCTTTGTTCCTAAGATTAGTTGCTGCGGGCCACTGTCCTGAGGCATTCTGCTTTAGGAGTGGTTGTGCAAGGGCTTATCAGTATGTCCCACGAGTCTCCTCTCCGCCCGCCTAGTTCCTCCTCTCAGGGCCTCTGTGACCCCTGCTATGCTCGGGGAGGAAAGGTTGCCCTGGGGGTGAGGCCCATCCACAGCTGCCTGCTACTAGGCAGCCTGGGTAACCTTCCTCACCAGGCTTGTGGTTCCTACTCTGCTCATGCCTGTCCAACTGCCTGCTGTCACAGGAGGTCATCTGGAAAGTGAGAGCAAAGACTTTTCTTTCCCACTTAATTGAAGTAGAAATTGAACCATGGAACTCTCAGAGCCCAGCCCCGTTATGTTTAAGGAGTGCATGAGGCCCAGCTGGTACGTGACCTGTCCCTGCCACTCAGCTGTGTGCACAGGGGTCCCGGCCTGAGGGGACACCTCGCCTTACTGGGTCACACTTTTCAAAGACACTACAAATGTAGGGAGATACAGGAAATGTTGACATTTCTATAAAGTATTAATCATGTTTTCAACACAAGCTACGGAAACTTTTTTTTTGGTTAAAATTTTACTTAAAAAAAATTTCTTTATTGATTACTGTGTTACATATGTATCCTTATTCCCCCATTATCTCCCCTATCCCCCACTCATGCCATCACCCCCCACCCCCACGCCGTTGTCTGTGTCCATTGGTTAGAAATTGTTTTTTAAAAAAATCATGTTATGTTTATTTGTAAGGTAGGAGAAATAAAAATTCTATTTAAAAAAATTAAAGCATTATTTAAAAGCATGTTCAGCTAGTCATTAGCCTAAGCATTCCTTCAAGAACCAAAATTTAGGAATGAGAACATTTCTCAAGAAGATCTGAAGAAAGGACAGAAAATTATTTCCCAGCTCCAGCCCCCATCTTCTAGTAGGAGCTGATCTGCCCGCACCTGTTCTCTGTCCCCTGATGGAGATTATTTCCCGCAGCTGGTGGTGTCGCAGCTGGGGTACGACACCCGAGTGACCATCCTCGGACACGTGCAGAGAGGCGGGACGCCGTCGGCCTTTGACAGGATTTTGGTAAGTGAGGGTGGAACCTGTCCGGCCAGTTCCCAAGGAAAGGGGCATTTCCAGGAGCATCAGAGACGGATAGCTGTTCACAGGCGCCATCTGGCAAAAGCGTCTGCCTGCAGCACGAGGGGGGCGGGGGCTGTCTCCGAGACCCTCCAGACTTTGTTGTCATCGGGAGACTCAGACCACAACAGTTTCTAGGCCCCAGTCACCCAGAAGCTGGGACACCCCATCCACATGGACGGACAGTGCAGGATGACAGGGACTCTAGGACCAAACCCAGGATGTGGGAGGTGGCATTCACATGCAGCTCTCTAGAAACAGAACCTGGGATAGCAGAGCCCAGAGTCCACATCCTGGGTTGTTAATCTTCACTGTTCTTTACACCACAGAGCCTCCCCTCCTCTTACCTCCTCTCCCCTCCCCTCCCCTTCTTCCATTTCCCTCCCCACCAGTTCTGAGTGGGACTAAATCTCTCTGTTGGAAGTGGGTTCCGCAGGAAGGACTTGGGTACCTAACAATACTCAGTCCCAGAGAACAGAAAGGAAGCTGAGGAGGATGTGTGTTTAGGACACAGTGGTGCTGTCTGAACCAAAGGGGACAGGGGCCCATGGATGCCCCTGCCTGGAGCATTGATGGGTCTCTGGTGAGAGAGCTGCCTGGGCAGGTGGTGGGCCTTCTCTGACTCTCGTGAATGTCACTTGCAGGCCAGCCGCATGGGGGTGGAGGCCGTGGTCGCCCTGCTGCAGGCCACGCCAGAGACCCCGGCCTGCGTGGTGTCACTGAACGGGAACCAGGCCGTGCGCCTGCCCCTGATGGAGTGCGTGCAGATGGTGAGCTGGGGAAGGGGCGTGCAGGCACAGCAGGCACCTTGTCCCTGGTCTGTGGCTGCCAAGCCGCAGGGGAGTTAGATGGCCTTCATCAGGCCTGGTGGAGCTGCCCTGTGGGCGTGGCAGCAGGCTCCTGTCACCCAGACTGGTTGCTTGTCAAGATTCTGCGCATCAGACTGCACTCATTTTTACAGGAGGTTATGCTGTCAAGAAGATTGTGCTTGGGGGGTCCTTGAGGATTTCTGGGAGGAACCAGTGGGTGGGCTGCCCAGGGCCACCTTAGCCCTTCAGATTTTGTCCACTCCTTCTATCCTGTTCCCAAGGATGTCTGAGTTTGTGGGGTGACCCTGGCCTGGCTAATTCTGGGGGAGTTGGTTCCTCCAGGCCCAGGTTGTAATTCCCCACCTGAGTCCACGAGAGAAGGTGGCAGTGAGGCGCATTAGAAATTGTTCTTTTATTTCTCAAAGTCTGTTCATGACTGTCATCCTACTTGGTCTTTTCCAGCAGCTCTGAAGTACATGCATTTGATAAGATATACAGAGAGGTGGTGATGTAACGCAGTCACGGGGCTTGTTGGAAGTTACCTTAGACACATCACTTCAAAGCCTGTGGGAGGGCATTAAGCTGTGTGTATATGTTTGTATGTATGTATGTGTCAAAAGGTATTTTTTGTTTAAGCATATGTATGTCTATATGTGTTTGCATGTATGTGTCTCTGTGTGCACACATACGTATTTTTGTCTTAAGCATGTATGTCTGGACATGTTTGCATGTGACTGTGTTCATGTGTGTATGTGAGTGCATATGCATGTATGTGTTTGCATGTGAGGGTGTTCGTGTGTGTGTATATGTGTGTGTGTGTGTGTGTCTATGTCTGTTTGTGAGAGAGTGAGATGACAGGCTTAAGAGGATCAGGACATTGAACTGTGTGCAATGTTCTGTTTTGAGCCTATTTCTTATATCACGTGTCTATTCCTTTAGGGATAAACATGTAGGTACAATCTGACTTGTCCTTCAGATGACCATACATTGTGGTAAACTAGCCAGAGGGCACACAAAAGCCACAGTGAGCCCTTCATGGGCACCTGCTGTGTGAAGATGTTTTCTTAAGAGCCTGGTGTGTTTTATAAAATGATTTTTAAAATTGATTTTCAGAGAAACATAGATGTGAGAGAGAAACATGAATCCAATCCATTGCCTCCCACACATGACCTTCCTGGTCGAACCCATCACCTTTTGGTGTACGGGAGGAGGCTCCAACTGAGCCACATAGGCCAGGGCAAATCTGGCATGTTTCATAACCATAGATGACACTAGAGTAGGGGGTGTTCTCCTTATTGTACAGACAGATGAGGAAACCAAATCAATAACTTACCCAAGATCCTCGGGTTGAAGGTCCTACTTGGATGTGTCACCTGCATGCCTTTCCCTTTGCCTGTGGAGACCCCATCCGGGTCCCCAGCTCCCAGGCCCTGTTGACTTTTTCCTCCCCAGAATCCACCTTCGAATTTGTCAGGACCTTGTGTGAGAGATGCGTTTCTTTCTGGCTGTGCTCTCCCTGACAGAAATCCCAAAGACCTCAGGACGTCTGCCTGGGGTGGCCGGCGGTGCTCCCTCGTCCTCCTCTATGACATGCCTGAGTTAGTGGCCCCGGTGTCTCCCTCACATCTGGCCAGTGCCAGGCCAGCTGTGGCCCATTGTGGATCCGCCCCAGGCTGCTGGCCCTCCGAGATGGGACGTGAGGGGGACAAAGTGGAGGCACCGAGCTGGGCGTGAGGCTGCACCGAGTCCTGACCCTGCTGTCTTCCTCTTTTGTTTCTTTAAAGACCCAGGGCGTCCAGAAGGCGATGGATGAGAGGAGATTCAAGGATGCCGTGCAGCTCCGAGGAAGGTGACTGGGGGAGACTCTATGCCGGAACGTGTGCTGTGGGCCTGGCCCTTCCTCAGGCCTAGGGAGTTATCCGTTCAGAAGGCCCGTGGGGTTATTCATTCAGAAGGCCCCGCGAGCTTGTGCTTGTCCAACCCCACTGTGAGAAGACAGAATGAAGATGGCGAGCCATTTCTGCAGGTTGAGGGCCTGGGCGAATAGTTAGGGGGAATCATTTATTTGTTTATTCTGGGCAGGGGGACGTCTGAATGTAATGAGATTAAGATAGGAAGTGGCAAGTGGGTAGGGTGCTGGCAAAGAAACATGAGAAGCAATGGATGCCTTTGTCCCTTAGCCCAGTTACATGATGTACGTCCCACAGGCAGTGTCCCACCCAGGGCAGCAGGACCCAGGTACCATCAGGCCCCTGCCCCTGAGGGACAGGACAGCATTTGCAGACTGCCTGCTCCCCGCACTACTGTTCTCTGCGCCCTTCTTCCCTATACCTTCTAAATTTGTTCCAACAGAGTCATTCTCTTCTAGGAGCTTTGAGGGCAACCTCAACATCTACAAGCAGCTCGCCATCAAGATGCCAGACTCCCAGATCCCCAAGGTGGGTGATGGCTGCCTCTTGGCTCCTGGGGTGTCCCTGACGGTCCCTGCTGACCCGACTCCCCTGACACCTCCCTGCCCCGGACAATGCCACAGACTCCCTGGACTTGGCCAGGCACTCCTGGCCCCTGGTGCTGGGCAGAGCCCCCGCCCAGGTGTGCCTGGAGCAGTGACACAGCTGTGACAGGTGCCCCATGGCCCCTATCTTGCAGAGTGGCTTCAACGTGGCCATCATCAACGTGGGCGCACCGGCTGCCGGGATGAACGCGGCTGTGCGCGCGGCTGTGCGGGTTGGCATCTCAGAAGGACACAAGATGTTTGCCGTCTATGATGGCTTCGAGGGCTTCGCCAGAGGCCAGGTGGGTCCCTCAGGAGGTGCCCCGGTGGAGGGATGTCTTCGATGAGAAAATCATGGGGAAGTGGGGGACCTCAGGCCCACCAGGACCATAGCAACTGTGTGTGTGTGTGTGTGTGTGTGTTGTGCGCGCGCACTTCAATATGATTTTATTGATTTTAGAGAGAGAGAAAGGGAGAGGGAGAGAGAGAGAAACATGATGTGAGAAACATCAGTTAGCTGCCTCCCGCACATGTCCTGACTGGGGGTCAAACCCACAACATTTTGGTGCACAGGATGGCACTCAAACGAGCCACAGCAGTCAGGGCACAGTGCCTGATTTTTAAGGAGAACTGCTCTAGGATCCCATCCTAAACAAGGGCCTTTCTACTCCTATGAGACTGACATGCATTAACCGGTGTAGATCTCACAGTGAATCTGAGATATTGTCCCCGTTTTCCTTGTGAGAAAACTGGACAGAACCAGTAAATGGACCGTGGTTGCACTCTTCACTAGGTGTGTCCTGTCCACAGCGTTAATTCTCCTGGTCACTTGGCGACTCTTTAAAGTTCTCATGCTGCAGAATTAAATTTGTGAAGAAAGCAGACAAAGCCACTGCTTCCACGGAGCTTTCATCTTAGGGAGGGAGGTAAAGGGAGATGAAGGTAGACTGTGTAAGTGCAGAGCAGGTAGGAGCAGGTGAGGAAGTGACCTGTGCTAGAGGGGCAACACTGAGAGGCTGGGTGAGCCCTGGGGCTGGGGTGGGCAGGTCTGCAGCTGGGCGGGGTCTCAGTCTCAGGTGAAGAGCTGAGCAGGTGCTGTCCCAGGTGGGCAGGACAGTGCAGAGGCCTGAGGGGCTCAGCGGTGGGAGGGGCTAGTGGGATGCAGCAGGAGAGCAGGTTGGGGTGGGGAGGAGACAGGCCAGGTTCTTCGTAGGAATTGTAAGGAGTTTGGCTTTTATTCTGAGGAGACAGGTTTTGATCAGGGGCATGACACATACAGACAATGAGGGGCAGAATGGGGAACCAGGAGGCTAGTTGCGAGGCTTCTGCAGCAACCAGGCAGGAGTGTAGGGGGCGTGGTCCAGGCCAGCCACAGTGGTGTGGATGAGACATCTTCTAGGGTCTTGGGTGGATTTTGAAGGCAGAGCCAGTAGAATTTGGTCCCTAAATATGCACAGGGGTGAAAAAGGAAGCGAGAGTTGCAGCTGATGGACGTGAGGAAATGTAAGAGGCGCTGAGGTGCCGAGATGTTCAGTGTGTGTCTGGTGGGCATCCCTGGGAGGTAGCCAGTGAGCAGACAGAGGTCATGGTCTGGGTCTTCAAGAGGCTCGGGCTAAAGATGCGTGTTTGGGGGACACCAGAATGCAGGTGGTACTTGAAGTAATGGCATAGAGAAGTGTGAGAGCAAAGGGCTTTGCTGTTGAGAGGAGAGAGGAGAGACCTAGCCCAGGAGATGGATGTACAGAGGGAGGGTACACACACCCAGCTGGCATCATTCATTCTTCCGGTTTTTTAAATTTTTTCGTTAAAGAAGTTTTAAAAAAAAATTTATGTCAATTAAAAAACACACAACACTGTTAATTTTTCCTTTAATTCCCAGTGGTGGAATTTGACCAACTGAAGTGTCAGTCTATTCTATTGATGGAAACTAAGCTGTGGGGATGTCCCGTGGGTAGAAGGGCTGCCGTAGCCGATGGCTATGTGACTCCCTGGGCATCGTGGTGGACGCCCACAGACAGGCAGCGCGCCGGAAGCCTGCCTCTGAGCTGTTTGTAAAACTTCCAATCCCTTTCCTTTCCCATTGAGCCGACTCCTTCTGTCTGCATCTTAGATCAAAGAAATCGGCTGGTCCGATGTTGGAGGCTGGACTGGACAAGGTGGCTCCATTCTTGGGACAAAACGGTAATTTCCCTCCCTGATTTGGACCTGCTTTTAGGAGGAAGAAAGGGCCCCATTCTAGAGGAGGAGCTGGGCCCGTGCTGGGAAGGCTCCACATCCTGGCCCCGCCCAGCAGGCCCCAGTGGTTAGGGCTGGGGCTGAGACCCGCCCTCGAGAAGAGACCGTGTGCTCTCAAATCTCTCCTGGGCCCCCGGGGGGAGGAAGCAAGTGGCGGGCAGGAATCACCTCAGTGGAGGTGCTGATGATGAGAGACATCACTGAGCTGCAGGGACCATGTGTGTAGACCAGGGTCAGAGCAGGTGGACAGTGTCTGGGCACAGAGCTGGGTAGCACCCACCCTAGAGGCCAGTCCCAACATATTTCTGAATCGGTAAGCCTCCGTTTCTCACCATAGCTGATGATAGAATATGCATTTTAACCAGACACTGTTTGCTTTATGTGCCATTCTGGCAAAGCTCTGGGTGAGCTGGCAACGCCTCCTGATGATGCTTTGAGAGCGTTATCTTAGACACTGAGGGACCCTTGCCGGACACACACCTGCTAGGTGCCCTGACTGCCCAGGCCTGGATATGTTTGCCCTGCAGCTTCTTATTAGTCCACTAACAGCAGCAGCGGCCCGGTGTCCTCCAGGCTGGCCAGTTTTGGGGGGCTCCTGGGAAGAGTCTATCGCTTGTCTGACTTGGCGGCTGTGTGTGAAACAGGAGAGCAAATATGAGTGGGTGTGACTTTAAGGGAGATGAGGTTGGATAAAGTATAAAACTGGAAGTTTCCCTTTAAATGATATTTGTTGTGGATATTTGTAAGTTAGGGTGTGTTTTTTCTAATAAGGCTGCATAATTCTGCTGAGGTGAAGCTACTGGACAGCTGGGCAGCTTCTCCCTGTTTTCTTTTGAAAATACACTTCTTAGGGACTTGCTCCCTGGCCATCCCTGCGGTGGGCTGTTCCTCCATGCGCTGCCCCCCACCACAGGGAGGAGGGAGCTGGCCTCCCACGGCAGCTGCCCCAGTGCCACAGGGAGCCGGGCCAGGCGGCTGTCAGGGTGCTGGCGGTGCCTGATCCACCCTGAGAACCTGTCTGGCCTCATCTCTCCGGAACTGTTTTCAGGATCCTCCCCGGGAAGTACTTGGGAGACATTGCTGCACAGATACGCACCCACAGCATCAACGCACTGTTCATCGTCGGTGGGTTTGAGGTACGTCACCGGCTCCGTTCCCCATTGGCTCTTCCACACCGTAGGCTGCAGCGGTGGCCCTTGCCGGCTCCACCAAGCTCCCCACCAACTGTGGGCAGAGCGCCCCAGGCCCAACTGCCACTGGACACTGGTGAGGCAGCCAGTAGAAGGGGTGGGACTTACCCAGCGGGAGGCATCCTGGACCGGCCCATCTGTCCTGTGAGTTCTGGTGTTTTGCAGGTCGACAGGATGAGTCTCCCGTGAGGCTGCAGTTCATGGCCTTTCAGAGAGGAAGGGGGTTATGTAGCCAGCTCATTTGCTTTATCCCATATTGGACTGTAGGCCTTAATTTTTTTTCCTTTTTAAAAAAATATATTTTTATGATTTCAGAGAGGAAGGGAGAGGGAGAGGGAGAGGGAGAGAGAGATAGAAACATCAATGATGAGAGAGAATCATTGATTAGCTGCCTCCTGCACACTCCACCCTGGGAGTTGAGCCCCCAAGCCAGGCATATGCCCTGACCGGGAATTGAACGGTGACCTCTTGATTCATAGGTAGACACTCAACCACTGGGCCATGCCGGTTGGCATTTTTTTTTTTCTTCTGTTCAACCAAGATCAGCCCCGTGATAACCTTATGGTTTCCTTTCAAGAAAATGCAAGCATCTCAACTACCTAGACACTTGCCAATGGGAGACTTGGTCTTACGTCTACATGAGGAGGTGCCCTGGGCCCCTTAGGGCTTAGAGAACTGCTTCTCCCTTCATGTGTTTCCACGTTGACTTCCTAGCGGTCCTATCGGCGCCCGCCCCTCAACTGCGCACACTTGTCCCACAGGGCTACCTGGGGCTGCTGGAGCTGTCAGCCGCCCGGGGGAAGCACGAGGAGTTCTGTGTCCCCATGGTCATGGTTCCCGCCACCGTGTCCAACAACGTGCCGGGGTCCGATTTCAGCATCGGTGCCGACACCGCTCTGAACACCATCACTGACGTAAGTCTGTGTCGGCAGCAAAGCAGGTACCACGGGCCCTCGAGGAGGGCACTAACCGAGGGCGCCTGGCCCATTTTTATCTACCAGCGCACTAGAGATGCGAGCTGGGTTGGGGGCATTTGTTTGTTCCCGGAAAAGTATGTTTGAAAAATCTGGCCCTCTCTGACCCAGCTCCCGAAGGTCTGCACCACGTCCCTGCACGATGGAGCTGGCAGCTCCGGCACCCGGCTGCAGTGCTTTGTGGTGTGGACGCTCATTCAGATTACTTTTGTGGGGCTTTTTCCCCGCCGTTTAAGTCTAGCCGCTGTCACCTCGCTGTAACAAGTCTGGGTCCGACTGACTGAACAGCAGGCTGTGTGGGGACAGAACCTGAGCGAAATATTTGTAATTTTATCCATAGTCCTGATGGAACCCCTCTTTGGTGTTCGTTATTCTTTTACTTGAGCCCATCAGCATCTTTCTCTGCATAGTAGATTGGGGATGTTAAATTATATCTGTAGAACATTGGTAATATTTAAGGTGTGTTTTTTGTTGTTGTTGTTGTTGTTTTGTTTGTTTGTTAAATGGCAATAACGTAGAAATGTATCCTTATTGTTGTATTTGCAAGTCACACTTGGGAAATCCCATGTGAGTTTGCAGATCAGCATCTAACATCGAAAGCTTTTTTCTTTTTCTTTTTTTAACTCAGTGCCTACATTTTTTTTCCCCCAGTAAATTCTGAAGTTTAGTTTTCCTTCTGAGACTTAGGCCTTATGCATGATTTTCTAAGATCCCCCCCCCCCCCATCCCCACCACCACCACTTAAGCCCATGGCATGCAATTTGTTTCTAGTGCTGGTAAATAAAAAGAAATGCTTTTAAAATAAAATTCACTGGTAAGTAATGCTCACTGCTTGTCTGTTGCTTTCCTGAGAGCTTCCTAAACTTTCTGCGATCTTTTTACTAAAAAGCCCGCCCTGTGTCACCATGTCCCGTGCTAGACGCCTGCGCCGTGTGACCCCTGACCGCTTGCTGGCCCTGCTCCTGCTGCCTGTGACTCCCTGCTGCTTCCCCTGCTCCGACTAGTCCTCCCCTCACGGACCCCCCAGCTGTGAATCGCAGGTCCTGTCTGTCCCCAAGTGAACTCCACCTTCGCTTGTAGTGCCCTTTTCCCTGCCTTTGCTGGATTTTGAATCTGATTATGCTGAGCTTGTAGTTGAAGCAACTGGAATTAATTTTTCCTGTTACCTAATCAGAACCCTGGTGGTCGGGGGTGGTGGGGGAGGGGGATAGTGGGGTGTGGGGGTAGGTGGGGTTTGACCAACATCTCTTCGGGTCCTGCCAAGCCTGGCCTCTATTCCTTGTGGTATTTGATACCCACTTTAGGCCCCCACACACAGGACTCTCCGGCCTTGTAATTCTAGGCTCCTCTGCTACAAAGAATCCTCCCCCACTGCCGCCAGATTATGAAGTAATACTTACGTGTATGTTGTTGAAAATGTAGAAACCAGCTGTAGCCGCTTTGGCTCAGGGGATAGAGCATCAGTCCGTGGAATGAAGGGTCCTGGTGACAATTCCAATCACGGGCACATATCTAGGTTGTAGGCTCACCCCCCCGGCTTTGGTGTGGGGCCAGGCCGCCTTTGCCAGGTGAGCCAGGTGGTCGGTGGTGTCACGGGTCTGGTTCTGGTTGGTGATCTGGACGATGTGAAGTCAGGACGACCCCCTGGTAGGCCCGCTCAGGGTACCCTGGGGCTGCACGGACCAAGGCATGGCACAGTGTGTAGAAATTGCTTTCTTTCCGCGCTCTTGTTTGTTAAAGCCAAAATGAGGTTGAATCCCCAGGAGGTTTGGATTCAGGCCCAGAATGCCAGAGGTGCTCAAGGTGAGACCCCCACGAGGGGCTCAGGTTATCAGCCGTTGCCTCTGCATGTGGCGTCATCGTCCTCACAGCCGTTCCCTCTGCCAGCACTTAGCTCACAGGTGTGTCGCGGGAACCTGCCCTCAGTGCCCTTGCCTGTCAAAAGGGGGCAGTGTCCGGGCCAGGGAAGGCATTTGGAGTCCCCGTGCTGTGGCTTCGGGCTTTACAAGGGGTGCTGTCCACCCCCAGGGCCAGACACTGTTCAGCCACAACCCAGTGCCGTGTGCTGAGCTCCATGCAGCCACGTCGGCCGCGAAGGCAGCCGCAGTCACAGCCCTGCTGACAGCCCGGAACTGTGAGCGAAGAGGTTGGAAACCAGGCTTGTTTCCCTGTAAGTCCATCCAGTCTCTTTTCCCGGAGTAACAGCTCCAATGTCCAGGTCCCTCCATGCCATTATCACCTCTCCCTCGCCCCACTCCCTGCGGGAAGCCTGCAGACTGGCCAGGCCCTAATTGGTTTGCCTCCCTTTGGAGATGCCTCGAAAGGCCAGCTGTTCGCCCACCACTGATCCCACCTCCGCTTTGGCCACACTTTGCTGCCTCCTCCTCGCGTCCGTGCTGGGCAGTGAGCACCCTGCCAAGGCCGGCCCTCCACACGCCCTGCACGGAGGTCCCCGTCTGAGGCCTGTGCGCGGCCTCGTCAGGTTGCCCTGCGCCCACGCAGCACTGGCTGCAGCTCTCTCCCCGCCCGCCTGCACAGGGCAGGTGAGCGCCCACCGCCTGCTGACACCCTCCCTGCTGCTTCAGGCTTTCCAGAGCTCAGTCACGTTCGCACAGGCAAGGGGCAGCCACCAGGAGTCCTGCGTCCCCATGTGCATCCTGCCTGCCTCCATCAGCAACAGCGTCCCCGGCACAGACCCGAGCCGGGGCTGTGACACTGCCCTGGACTCGCCGGGGCAGGTGAGGGCTCCCCTGGGGCTGCCTCCCGGATGGCCCTCCTCCCCGGGAGCACTGCCGCTGGGATGGATTCACGTGGAAACTGAGAGGGGAACCTGGCCAGCCCTCCAGAATGAACGGGCCACATTTATCACCACTCCCTTCTGTTCCATCAATGGGAGGTTCTGTCACACTTTCCGTGACAATGACAGACGGTTTCCCCAGCTTCTCCATCTCGGAGCGCCCACCTTCATCTCCGAGGATCCTCTGGCACCCCTGTTCCGCCCTGGAATGATGCCCCTTTCCAAGCTCCAACCCGCCCGGTGCCCACTCAGTGTCAGGCTCTGGTCGCTGTCAGAAGTGCGTGGCTGGGGAGTGGGTGCGGGGCCTCTGCTGTGGGCGTGGTCCTCCCCCTACAGGGAGGGGAAAGCGGCCAAGCGAGGCCGTGAGGGTGCCCGCCTGGCAGTGGCACCCACACCTTCAGACTGTCACGTCTGGTGACAGCCCCGACGCTGTTTCAGGGCCCCGCTCAGGGGCACAGCCCTTCCGAGGCTGAATGGGAATGCGGGGAGAGGACAGGAAGGTCTGGCATCAGGCCCACTCGCCAGAGTTTCTTGCTCTCAAACTGATGGGCATGTCTGAGCTTCTTGCTTATTTTCTCACAAAGCTGTGGCAGGATGGGGGATTGCCCTCAGCCTCCAGCAGGGAGATGGCCTCGATCTCAAGCTGGAGGCTCCCAGGGGCCTTGCAGTTCCTGCTTTCAGGTAACATTCCATCATAGACAGACCCTTAGGGCAGCCACTGGCCACTGGTGGCTGTAGGCACCCCTTCACGCCTCTGCGGGCACCGTTGGCATCTCCCACTGCCGTCCCACTTCTGCCCTCGGCTGCACCTGCATGTCAACAAGCTTCTTCACTGCTCTGCGCTTCACGCGGGGAGAAGGGGGAGACCCCCCTGGCCCTGGCTTGCCTGGTCTGGACCCCAAGTCCCGCCTACACTCCTCTTGGGAGCCCAAGTCATGGGAGGCCACTTCCTAGCCCGTTAACGGGATAGGACTGACAAATCCACAAATCCACAAACTTTTCTATCTTGCACCGTTCCAAATGCCACTTTATCCTTTCACATTCAACTTGCAGTTTTATAATTCTAGTGTGGCACAACATTAGCAGCATTGAAACTGTCATGTGGGGTTTTTCCTCCAGTGGGACAGGACCCAGAGATTTCTCTTGGAGAATCGTCTGTCAGCCGCTGGAGGGGGTCAAGGTTCACCAGAGGCTGGAGGAGCTGGTGAGGCATCTGGGCTAGGCAGGGGCATCTGCCCTCTCTGATTTCATCCTCTCACCCAGAGCTTGCCCCTCCCCACCACGTGCTACCCCCTCACTTGTCCGGGCTGCTTTTAGTAACTGAAAGAGACTGGCTGGAATACCATACTATTTTTAGAAGAAAGGAATTTGGACCCTCAGACACAACCAAAGCGATGCAGAGGGAGGATTAGGAACGGCGTGCCTAAGCTGTAAGCAGCGGCGAAGGGTGCCAGCCAGCGGCCACCGCTGCACCTGTAGCTCACAGAGAGCCGGGTCTTGGCTCACGGCCAGGGCCACTAGGGCTCCTGACCTTTGGGGTTCCTACTGGCCTCACAGGGGAGCTGCTTTGTGGGCATGTTCTTCTGCGAGTCAGTGAGTGGCTGTAACCTGTCTTCCGCATTGCTGATAAGGATCTCCACCCAAGGAGGCCTGCCGGGGGGACCCTGAGACTCTGCAGCTCAGGGGGACCTGGGTATATGCCCATGTGTGCAGCCCAGTTCCATCCCAGCCCCCAGAATTCTCTGAGACAGACTGTGCAGGGCAGTGTAAGTGCTGGGTGCTGCGTCAGAGCCCAGGCGAGCACCGCATGAGCACCCTTGGGTCCGCCCTGCCGGGCCTCCAGGGGCCTGTCTGGTCCTTCTCCCGCTGGCGTCAGGCAACAGTTGCCCTCCTGGTGCTAGGTCCTCCTCCCATCGCAGCTCCTAGAGATTATAAAGCATGTGTTGCATCTGGAATAATTAATTATTGTGATTAATTATTAGCTGAAGGTGAGGTTCCACCCAAGAAATTGACAGCCTCGTTAGGAGTTGACAGCGATTGGCCCTGTGTGTGGAAACCAGAATGCTTTCCCAGGTCACGCAAAGCACTCACATGAAAATGTGCAAGTCGATATGCTTTTGTGTACCAACCCCTTACTCCTGCCCCCAAAGATTCGTGACCCCTGGTCTCAGGCCCACCACTCCCCAGCCTCCTTGTGATTTCCCTGGAGATATAGGATGGTTTAGTCACAGGAATCCGTGCCACAGCCTTCACTGGTTGATGGATGGATGGGATGCTTTTATTTCAATCACTGCCAAATATTGACTGAGCCCCAATTGTGTCCCAGGCATGGCTGCCTGTGAGCTTAGCCTGCAACTGGTGAGGGAGACATCCCAGGTCAAATAATTATATAGAAGGTCACAGGAAGGTGGGCTGAGGTGGTTTTTGTGAAGAAAGGCGTGAGTGTCAGGGGAGCTCTGCATGGAAGCTGTCTCGTCCTGGCGGTCAGGCGGTTTTTCTGAGGGAATGACACACGTCTGGGTCACGTTGACAAGGCAGGAAGGGACTGAGATGATTTCACTGGGCTGAGGCCAAGGTGTTGGCTGCCGTGCACCCTCCGTCGGCTCTGGGAGAACCTGTTCTGCTCTTCTGGCTCCTAGAGCTGTCCTTGTTGCATGCTTGGCCTGTGATCCCTTCTCATTTGCGAGGCCTGCAGGCAGTATCTTGCTTCAGTGTGACCTGACCTGTCCCTGGTCAGCCCACCCTCTGTGCACCTCTGGGGGCCATTACGCAGCCCACCACAGCCGTGTGTGTGAGGGCCTCAGAGCAGGACGAGCTGGAGTGGGCTGCCCAAGGAGGCTGTAGGAAGGCTTTGAAATACTCCAGGAAGAAGGTGATGTTACTCAATGCTGAGAAAGCAAGGTAGCATCAGAGCATTTCATAGACAGAACTGATCAGAGGCTTGGTGGGTTGAGAAGAGAGGACAGCAGCCTGGCGGCAGCGTGTGAGCATCTGTGTGCTGAAGAGGTGATGGCTGACATTTCCTTAGGAGACCTGCCATCCGTGTGTCTGGAAGATTCGTGGGGCCTTTTCTAGGAGCCACAGTCCACCTCAGTAGAGGTGCCCTGGCGAAGGTTGAGGGTGATTAAACCCCAAAGTAATAGGGGCCGGGGGTGTCGGGCCTTCTATTGACTTATTTTAATTTTTTATTGATTTTTAAAGAGAGAGGGACAAAGAGAGAAATACTGATGAGAGAGAAACATCATCGATCGGCTGCCTCCTGCACGTCCCCGACTAGGGATCAAGCCCACAATCTGGACATGTGTCCTGACTGGGAATTGAACCAGCGACCTTTCAGTTCATGGGTCGACCTCAACCACCGAAGCACACCGGCTGGGCTTGGGAGCCTTTTAGAAGAAAGCCAAATAGGGACTAAGGTCAAGGCCGAGGCCAGCCATCTCTGCCCCTATGTGGCAGACACTCAGGGCCTGCCGAGCTCTTGGCTGCTCCCGTCCCAGGACTGGCCGGCTACGTGTTGGGATGACCCGTCCTTCTCTGTGTGCAGACATGCGACCGCATCAAGCAGTCCGCCAGCGGGACTAAGCGCCGCGTGTTCATCATTGAGACCATGGGCGGCTACTGCGGCTACCTGGCTAACATGGGGGCCCTGGCGGCCGGGGCGGACGCCGCCTACATCTTCGAGGAGCCTTTCGACATCCGAGACCTGCAGGTAGGTGGAGTGCTTGTCTCCGAGTCCTTCAGTGCTGCTTTTTTTGTTGTTTTTATTTTTTATTTTTATTTATTTATTTATTTTGTATTGATTTCAGAGAGGGACAGGTAGAGGTAGAAACTTCAATAGTGAGAGAGAATCATTGATCGGCTGCCTCCTGCACGCCCCACACCAGGTATCAAGCCCACAACCTAGGCATGTGCCCTGACCGGGAATCAAACCGTGACCTCCTGGTTCATAGGTCGGTGCTCAACCACTGAGCCACACCCCAACCCTGTTGTTTAGATGGTGCAACACATCAGGTCATGGGCACTTCCAGCAGCCTTCCCCCGAAGCCAGGTTGTGTGCAGATGCACTGACTCTGTGCTAGAGCTCTGTGCCGGTGACAGCGTGAGCTCATGGCTTAGGCAGCTTCCACTCCCCCAGGATTACAGTTTCCTCCGCTGAGCAGTCACCGTTTCTGTAGTGGGTCACCAGCCACTTGACCAGGGCTTCCCCGGGATGAGCGCTGGGCTCCTGAGGCTTCCAGTGCCTGTGGCCTGCGTGTGGGAAGGTCACAGTGGTTAACCCCGCTTCCTGGAGCCCAGCGGCCACCAGGACAAGCAGCTCTATCCACTGTGCATGTGGGATTCAATGAGAGAACACGTGGCACCCCCTGACCTGTGTGGGACACAGCAGTGGGCTTAATGCACTTGGTGGGCACTGCCCACTATAAACAAAATGGGAAGCAGACTTACCTCCTGCCCTTCCCTGCATTTCACTTCCTTGTTTTTCTCATTAATCGATTTTGATTATTTTAGAGACGTTTTAGGCTCACATTAGAGATTTCCTATATATACACAGGGAAGCCTGCTCACCCAGCACCCCAGACAGAGTAGAACTGATGCTGGAGTCGAGGGACCCACACTGACATGCCATCAGCACCCCCACAGTCCCCGTAAGGCTGACATGAGGGCTCACTTGGGTGTCGCTGCTGCTTTTAAATGTTCACGTCACGATGGCTGTTCTAAACGGATAAGGGCCTCCCAGGGCTCCCAGCTTTCAGTGGAGGCTGGTGAGGCAAGAACAAGTTAGCTTGGTGGCTCAGCCCAGGCATGGGTTGGAGGTCAGCCTGTTCAGGACAGTCATTAGCCAGTAAACACAACTGAAATACACAAAAGCACAAATAAACGATTTTGTAAAAGCTATGATTTTGTTATTTCTGTACTAAATAAATCAAGTAGAGAGATACTTGATGTTTTCACTTATCTGTGATTTTTTTTTATCTTGACCTATGAATTTCTCTTCAACATTGAATTAAACGTTCATACTTTACACATCTGCCTAATGATAGTTCCTCACTATCCCTTGCCATCGCTCTCGGCACATAGTAGGGCAAACAAATGTAAGGATGAATGGGATTTGCTTGTATGTAAATATCTCATTTCTTGCATATTTTTTCTCTCAAGATACAGTATTTCTTTCCTTAGGGAATTTCTGTACAAGTTTGAGTCTAGAAAATTTTTTCTTGGTCTAGAAATGCTTGCTAAGCAATCGTGTGTATGTGCTTCTATATAAAGTGAGGTGACAGATATTTTCCTCCGAGATAAAAAATGTTGTCATGAAAATAGTTAAGAAGCAATAAAATAAATTTATAAGCTTACAAATATACAGAATATATGGATTAAAGTTCTAGGATGGAAACCTATTTTGGAAAGTGTTTTCCATGGAAGCTGAGTGCCACCCCCTCCATATGCCCTATCATATGACCTTGTTTGTAATCTTCACCACAGGGCTTGTCACTACCTGATGTATTTTCTGTTGTCCTCGCCACCAAAATGTCAGCTCGGAGCAGCTGCTATGTTCGGCAGTTAGGCTTGCACAGTGCCTGCACACAGTAGGTGCTTTGGTAGATTTCCCGTGTGACTAACAGAGCACTCTTTCCTAGACCAACGTGGAGCACCTGACAGAGAAGATGAAGACCAGCATTCAGAGGGGCCTCGTGATCAGGTAACAGATCTCAGTTCTCGTCTAAGACCTGGCTTCTCAGAAATCACCCACTTCGTGATCTAAAATGGGGGCGTGGGGGACTGCTTCTCCACCACCACCCTGGGTCCTGCTGGGAGGACTCAGCGGAGATGCTGGGCTTGTGCGAAAAACTTTCATGTACTCAAGTGAGTGGAGGGTAATCTTTAAAAATTTATTTTTGCTTTGAAATTATTTAAACTATGCTGCTGACATTTATAAGGAGAAGAGAATGTGTGCAGTCGTGCAAAGGATCAGGACGGAGGTGGCTGTAACCTTCTCTCAGCGCCTGCAGGGCAGACGCCCCCGCAGCCCTGAGCCCCATGCTTCCCTTTCAGAAACGAGAACTGCAATGAGAACTACACCACCGACTTCATCTACCAGCTCTACTCAGAGGAGGGCAAAGGGGTGTTCGACTGCAGGAAGAACGTGCTGGGCCACATGCAGCAGGTAGGGCTGGCACCCCCACTCTCACGAGTGGCCCCTGGGTCCCGCAGTACAGAAAGGGAGGCTATTAGTCATGTGACTTCCTTTTAGATGGATGCCTTATTTTAGCCATTGTGGGGAAAGGTTGTGCATTCATAAATAAAGTCCAAGATGATTAAAAACATCTGAACTATGTTCCAGTTCCAGTTAGAAGTCATACCAGATGTTACCAGCTTTAGGAATTCTGTTGTGAAATTTGGGTAGATGGGCACTTTAAGGAAAAGGTCAACTTTCATATGATAGAAATTAATTGGAAAAACCTATTCAAAGTATCTCCTTCAATATTGGGCAAAAACAAGCATGTAGGAGCATCAAACAAGTGATACTTGAGATTTGCCCGGAATCAGAATGAGGCGGAAAGAACACGGGGCACGCTCTGTAAGATGACAGGCAGGGGTGGGTTGGAAGCACAGGCCAGCCTCCTGACCCACGCCTGCCCTCATCCCATCACCACTGACCCCTCCTGTGTCCTAGGAACTTCTAACTTTGGGCCCATTGCTCACTTCAGAGGGTCTCTGAATCTCCTGAATCAATGATGCAATGCTAGGCAGGTGTGCATTTTGTGAAAGGAAACTGGGAGCCCCCTCCCCATCCCAAAATAAGGTTAAGGAATCCCGATAGAATATTTAAAATGATGACGACCCGAAGGTGACGAAAGCACGGTGGCACCTGCCTCCCAGGCTCAGCTTCATGGGCAGCCGTCACGGGCTTACTTTTGTCTGGTCTCAGCTATCCACAGGAGAGAACATTTAACAGAACAAAACAGACCCTCCAACCCCATACTTAGAAATGTGTGATGTGAATTCTGTTAAATAGCAATTTTATTTCCACTTCATGTTTTAAAATAATTAGCCTGGAAGGTGTGGTTGTATAATTAACATCTAACTAACCATCCACAGGGAGGAGCACCTTCCCCGTTCGACAGAAACTTTGGAACCAAAATCTCTGCCCGGGCCATGCAGTGGATCACCGGGAAACTGAAGGGGGCGCAAGGAAAAGGTGCCGAGCGGGAGCGGCTCCCAGGGTGGCCTGTGCTGGGGCTGCTCACACGACGCTTTCACTCTTACCAGACGCTTTCACTCTTAGCAGACGCTGCGCTTGCTAGTTATGACTTTCAAGGTTCTAATTAGGCGTCAATGTAATTAGTACAGAATGCCTTTGTTCCTGCTGATTCGAGGTGGGAGGCATCAGCTCACTCTTTTTAACAAAATTGCTGTTCACATACGGGCTCCTCTGCCAGACCCGAGATGCCATCTCTCCTTGTTTTCTTTCTTTGCCACCTGGACCGCTTTGGACTGGCCCCTAAGATAGTTTCAGATTTTCTCATTGATTCATTCATGACTGCTTTTTAGAGCAGGCAAGGAAGGAGGTATCTTCCTTGAACCTAAGTGTGTGTCTCTCCTGTACTTCACCCTCCCCGCCCTCAGCAGAACCTCGGGTTGTGGGGACCATCCCGTCGCTTCCTTCAGAGTTCACGGATCAAACCTTCCAGGTGTCATGAGTCCAGCTTTGAGGAGGGAACGCCTTCAATACTTTGGGACTACAAATTCTTAGTAACATTTAATTGAAGTCATTCTTTCTGCTACTTGTTGCTTGCTCTTGGATACTCTGTTTACTACGTACTTTTCAATCATGAAAGGATCGTATACGCTTTTTGCATCATATGGGATGGTCATTTAAGTCTTAATGGATTTCCTAGTGTTAAGCCCACTTTGCCTTCCTGGGGGACAACCCGACAACCCCAGCTGGTCTGGGTTTTTGCTTCGGCCATTTCCTGCTCATCTTGTCCCTGTCAGGTACTAGGTTTGTCCTAACTTTCTAAGTTGGAGATTCCTCTCAGAAATAATTTGTAAGATGTTTTGGTTTTTGGATGTTAATAAACTCCAGACATCTCCATCAAAGGTTCTGTCGCTTTCCCGGTAAAATAGGGGGAGCTGATCTGCTCAGTTTCTTTACTGTTTATAGAACTATCTGTTTCTTGTTTGCTCATTTTTGTTGGTCTTTTTTCATGTTTGTTTCTTGCATCCCTTTTGTAAATTATGTTTTCTAGGAACTTTTCAAATTCATCTAAATTTTCAAAAACTTTGACATGAAGATTTTCATCACATCCTCTTGTTTTTGATGCTGACAGCCCTTCTGGTCCCATCTCTGCAGGATTAGCTATTCTGCTGATACCTGTATGTCCCTCCCCTCCGTTTTCTTGACCCATCTTCCCAGGTCTATGTGTTTTAAGTGTATTTCCAGTGTTTGACTTATGCAAACTCAGTGATGTAAAGTTTCAACCTAATTTTAGTCTTCAAAGAACTGGCTTTGATTTTTTTCTACTAATGTTTTTCACACTAACTTATCCTTTTGTATTTCATCCTATAAAAATAAACCTGGATTTCTTCTCACTGGTCATCTAAGGAAGCTTACCTAATTCCCAGATGCTCACAGTATGTGCAGTCATGAGTGGACTTTCTTACTAGCATGTATCTGAACTCTTGCTGCAGCTTAAGCCCATCTTCCCAGTCCAGTACTTAGTGAGCTATGTCTGTACCACCTTACTCTCCATGGGGTGTCTCATGGCCAAGCACAGCTAACAGCTCCTGTCGGGGCTAATGTAGAGCACAGGTGCCCCATCATCCCTGCCTCTTTCCCTAAACCTTGACGGGGACTGACAGGGTGTTCTCCTCCCACCTCGTCACAGCCCCAGGGGTCTGGGAGTCTGGCTTCTGCCCAGGGAGGATGTGAGAAGTCCCAATTCTTCAATCTCCTCACAGGATTCTGCTCCCTCCCATCAGCAAACCTTCTCTGGCCACTTTGCTGGCCTCGCTGACCATTTCACCTGACGTTTCCACATGACCCAGCAGCCGTTCTCAAGTCACTTTCTGTGCTTTATAGGAAGAAAGTTTGTAACCGATGATTCCATCTGCGTGCTGGGAATATGCCAAAGAAACCTCCTTTTCCGACCTGTGGCAGAGCTGAAGGAGGAGACAGACTTTGAGTAAGTAAACCTTACTGCAGGCAGAAGGAACGGGGACAAGAGTCAAGAACAGAGGGATGTCACCGCCATAGTCACTGTTCTCACCCCTGCCGCCTCTCATCCGCAGGCACAGAATTCCCAAAGAGCAGTGGTGGCTGAAGCTGCGGCCCCTCATGAAGATCCTGGCCAAGTACAAGGCCAGCCTTGAGGTCTCTGACCCGAGCCAGTTGGAGCACGTTCACACTGGCCCCGAGGAGCCTGCAGCCATCTAGGCGCCCCCCGCCCGCCAGCCATTCGTCGGACTTCCTGTTTACCGCCATTTTTGTAACACTTATATTATTTATCAATTTATCAGCACTTTATGTGAGTACTGTGGATGTTGATCCCCAATCACAGAGCACCGTCCTGTACCCTCCACGCCCTTCCTAAGCCTCCAGTGAGTTGTCTGCTGTGTCGCATACTGTCTCCTGACCTACCATGTGCATTTCCAGTGGGATTAAACATTTGCCTAGAACTCAGACCATGGTACTAAGTGCCTTTAATTTTTTTCAGTAGGCATTTAAACCTCAGGATCTGGGGGCAGCTACCGAAGGCTTGCAGGCAGTTTAGTGGGCAGGCACTAGTAACGTATTTTATAGGGATCAGGGAAGTAGGCTGCACGGAAGCAGTCACAACGGGAAGGGCGATGCCGTGACACACAGACCTGAGACCTCGCAAGCGTGCGGAGAAGGCCCAGACCAGACCCGGGTGAGGTGACCAAATCCGGCCACAGGGGCTCCTTTAAAAACAACACAAACACGTGCGTCGGGGAAGAGGGTGAGCTTCTACGCTCAACCTCAGTCCTCGCTGTGCACTGAGGAAGGCGAGGCATGCTACCTAGTATCTGCAGTGAAAAGCATTTCTGCTTCTTTTCTCCAGCCTCTGCTCTTGTCTGGGGTGTGAGGGACCACCCTGTCCACCAGCGTGGGGGGAGTCGTGTACAGTAGAGAGGGCGGATGATGAGAAATACTGGAAGACCACCATAAAAGAGCCAGTGTCCCAATAAAGTGAGTCACACAAATGCTGGGCTCCCCAGTGCATATAAACGTTATATTTACACTAGACTGTAGTCTACTAGTGTGTGAGAGCAGTATGTCTAACTAACTGTACAAACCTTAACTAAAAAGTACTTGATTTGCTTAAAAATGCTAAGGACCATCCGAGCCTGCTGGGTGCAGTGGCCACTGAACTCGTGTGTGTGGAGCTCGAACGCGCACCTGAGCAACACAGAAGGCGCTCGGCCGTGGCCGTGTGTAGGACGTGAGGATAAAATGAGAAGTTTACTTTCTGTCTGAAAAACGTAAAGTGAGCAACATGAGACAGAGACCTTCAATAAAGACAAAATGGGAACCAGTTAACGCTTATTAACCCCAAACACATTCATTTCACTCATATTTTTATTAAAGGTCTTAAGAACTACTTGGCAAAATGTCATTTAAAGTAACTAAAAGCACAGGTAGGTCAGAGTTGCCTTTTATTTTAAATAAATGTTCTATCATCATCAGGAAGTCTTACAACAGTTGTGCACCTCTGGCATTTAATACATGATTATTTCCATTTCTTCACGATCACCCACTTCCTTCTTTAAGATAGAAGAGCGTGGGGCTGACTTGGCAACCAAGTACACATCTTTGGCAAAATTTTTAAGATTGATAAATGAGGAAGATATTTGGCTCGGCTTACTTCTCCGGGGCCTGTGAGCCATGGGAGCCACGTCCTGAGCACGGAGCTCCTTGTCACCTGACGATCCAGGACGGGTCCTTGGCGATCTTTGTGTTCTCTGGCCCCAGCAGAGCCAGCCCGCGTGTGCTCCTCCCGACACCGAGGTACCTGAGAAGGCAGGCGGGGGGCGGGGGGCCGGGGTCAGGACTGTTTCCACATCAGGCGCCCTCAGGTTCACACTTCAGGCCGCGTGGCCGTACTCACTTGTTGCTGACATCAATGAGACCTTCATGGTGGACGGCAAAGAGCTGTTCCCTGTGCGCTTGCTTCAGCTCATCTGAGAGTCCGTACAGGAAGTGGTCCAGCCCTGAAGGAATACAGATGATTGGGGAAGCTGTCGGGGATGGCATGCGGTGGCAGGCTGACCCTATTCCACAGACCCTGCTCCTAGGGGGCTGACCCTGACCCAGGCCCCTTTGGGGAAGAGGATGGAGATGAGTGAGGGCCGAGTCTGGATGGTCTCTGCCCAGGGCACCGCAGCCACTGAAGCTCTGAGAAGGTGAAACGCAACCTCTTCCAAGCAGCAAACCAAGATGGTCACTCTCAGGGTGAATCAGAAAGGAGGCGGCGGCGGGAGATGAGGTAAGATGGGCACACATCTCAGGAACTCAGCCTGGAGTGTCTGGTCGCACCATCCATCCAGGTGCTTGCGTTTTCTACTCCACGTACCTTTGTCTGAAGGAGCCACAGGAGCATCCACGGCAGAGAACACGGAGAGCTTGGCCTCGTCAATGTCCTGCTGTGAGAACTTCCCAGACTTGGCCCAGTCCACAGCCTTCGCAAAAGACTGGAGTGTTTCTGTTGAACGTGGATCCCTGGGAGACCCAAAGAGTTAGTTATGTTTACACAAAAAAATAAGCAACAATCACGAGCTGACTTCACAGCTTCAACACTTTATACCCGTTAATGGCTCTACTTTAAGCTTACTCAAAAATCAACACTCTGGAAATTTCAACCTGGCCACAGGCCATCTGACCCTCGCCCTGCCCTTGAAGACAGATATGGATCTGTTCACCCAGCCTCACACCAGGTTATCAAATCCACTCACTGCGACTTCCTTGGGAGGAAACGTTGGGCTGAATGAGACTCATGGAGAAACGCTAAGAAAGGTTAAATGAAAACCCTGCTTTCCAAAGGACGCACTCAGAAGAGTGGAATCATCACCCACATCTAGGCCACCAATCCTGGCGCGCCAGCACCATCTCTTCTCAGTGGAAAAGACGAAGTGGCCTTTGCTCATACTACGGGCTGCAGGGGCCAGAAGACGGGGGCCTTAGGTGGTGGTTTCTGTCCTGCAGCTCCCAGCCCGGACTCTAGGAAATGCTCAGAAGCTGTAGTAGTCAGGGATAAAGAGAAGTGCCTCAGAGGCACAATGTGTCCTTCCCCTAGAATGAGAATGCGTGTCTTCAGGCAGAGAAAGTCAAAGGATAAAAGCAGTCAGTGGACCAGGAGCCCAGCCTCTGCAGTTCCATCAGCCAGAACACTGCTCAGGTTACTGCCGACTGAAACATGCTTGTCACTGAAATGCCAGGATTCATTTAGGGTACAAAGTTTCCTGTTCTTTCCTGCTGTCCTTAAAACCAAAAGGACAGTGCTGGGTGTGGTTAAGTGCCGAAGAGGTGAGGAAAGTGGGAACAACTGTTTCTCACGTTCACTCCACTGTCTGAGATATGATATTGATGATTTGGAGCCAGTGACGGTCAGTGACATGACACTGTGTCCACATGTACGAGATGGTCAGAGAAAAACTCACCTATACGAGTAAAAGGTGAATATTCCATTATGACTGAGTTTGGCGCCTCCACCGTAAGCACCACCCTTTTCTCGGATTTCTGTGTGCAAGAATTTTGCAGTCATCAAACGTGCGAGGATCTTCAGACTGAAATAAATGATTGAGGAATGCAAATTAAAAACATGGCTGGCAAGGAAGCAATTTAAAAGAAAATCAAGTGTATAATTAGGGGAAGACAAAAATAAAGCAGTGGCTTGAATAATGGGTGGCAGTAGACACACCTTCTCCCACACTTCTAGCTCCCTCTTAACCTCTTCCCACCCGCAGGCAGCATGTGAAAGCTGCAGCCACAACTTGGGCCCATATCAGTATGTGCACGTGCACGTGGAAGGCTCCTAACTTTCCATGGCGTCTTCCCTAGGGTTTCCCTCGGTTGGAGTGTACGATTTCTATGTCCCCACTAACTTCCATTATGAATGCTAACAGCTGATGCCCTGGAAGGGGAAGGAAGGTCTGGAGGGCACCTTCCCAGGAGGGCCACACCCAGTGTGCCTGCCACCTGCGTGAGTACAGGCTGCCCTGCTCTGTGTGAGCACTGGGCCCAGCAGGGGACACAGCCTGGTGAGAAGCTTGTTCCTAAAAACGGGCCAGGCTCCACTCTGCCCACAGGGGTTTACCCTCCATGTGTTTTTTCTTTAAAAACTTCTATTATTTCTGTAATACCTAATGAACAAACATTCACAATTGGAAAGTTAGAAAATACAAAGAAGAGGCAAAAGATATCAATAATCCCACTCCTCACAGATACCTCTTGTAACATTTTCATGGTCTAACTACATCTTTCTAGTCATAGAAATACACATTCCCACCCTGATGGCCTAGCATACAGAGCATGTCTATTTCCTACAGGTACGGAAATAAACCGACAAACGCTGAGCAACGTGACGCATGTTCTCTGTGCACTTCTGGAGCCGGGGCAGCTGCGTGTTTCATTCCCCCCCGACTCTCCTCTCGGTGGCTGCCGCCCGCTTCCTCGGAGTCAGGGTTTTCTTGTCCGCCTCATTTGTACCTGGCGTGGTCAGGGTGCGTGTAGGGGGCAGTTCTGACACATTCACCGACATAGTTCACGGGGAACGGAAGCAGGAAGTGTGTCTTCATCTGGCAGGGTGTGAAAGTGGGCTCCTGCGGAGGGAAGGAAGGCCCGGTCAGGCTGCGTCACGGGGAGTGGCCCACAGGCGATTCCCGTACAGGTGCCACCTGGACTTCTGAATGTCCTACTTCCTGTGGGCATCGCCAGCCACGGTCTCATCTGAGAGCAAGGCACTGACAATCGCAACACGCCCCACAAACAGCTCGTCCTGTCATTTCCGCCGGTCACTGACTGTGCAAACTCTTCTTACCTTTCCATTCCATTCCATTTCTCTCCGGGAACACAGTCAGTTGCCCTCTCTGTGATGAGCCAAACCCAACGCCCCGATCACCAAGCTGAGCGTGCGGGCGGGACAACACTGCCCAGTTGGTGGCGAATTAACACCGATTCGGCCGTCAAGTTAAAACAGAGGCATGGTGATGAGACCCCGTGGAGGGAGAAAGGTCTTCATGGGCATCAGGACGAGACACAGGGCTCCCTGGTCCTGCGTGCCGGCCATGAGGCACTGGCTGGCAACCCGGAATGGGCCACCAGCCTAGCCAGAGTGAGCTGGGCCGGCTGGTTCTGAAATGACAGGGCTGCGTTCACTCACTGTGATCAGCTTTCTGACGACTTGGCATCCACTAACGTGTGTGCTTCCCCCACATCCGCTAGGCACAGTTTTCTGAAAATATTTCGAGGAGAAATGAGAAAAATCCTCAACTCACTTCAAATAGCTAAGATGATACATTCCAGAAAATTCATAGAGCTAATAACAAGTGTTAGGGCGCATTTGCTTTGATGTTTTTTATTTTATTTTATTTATTTATTTTTATATATTTTATTGATTTTTTACAGAGAGGAATGGAGAGGGATAGAAAGTCAGAAACATCGATGAGAGAAACATCCATCAGCTGCCTCCTGCACACCCCCCACAACCAAGGTACATGCCCTAGACCGGAATGGAACCCGGAACTTTTCAGTCCGCAGGCCGATGCTCTATCCACTGAGCCAAACCGGTTTCGGCTGCTTTGATGTTTTTTAAACAACGTTATAACTTCATAGATTTCTATGGATTTTCAGATGGTCTGGGAGCCAAGGCACCACACCCCTTCTGGGTGGGGCTCTGAGACGGCAGAGGGCAGGTCCATTCAGGGATGAGGGACGCATGGCCATAACAAAGGGGAAAGCAGCCAAAACCAGTTTGGCTCGGTGGATAGAGCGTCGGACTGCAGACTGAAGCCGTCCTGGGTTCGATTCCGGTCAAGGGCATGTACCTTGGCTGCGGGCACATCCCCAGTAGGGGGCGTGCAAGAGGCAGCTGATCGATGTTTCTTTCTCATCGATGTTTCTGACTTTCCCTCTCCCTTCCGCTCTGTAAAAAATCAATAAAGTATATATTAAAAAAAAACACCAAAAAACAAAGGGGAAAGCAGAAGTGCGTCTTCTGTAGAATGTGTATATTGTCAGCTTTGAGCGTGAGAAGTAGGGCTTCTCTACTGACCCAGGTGCGTGAGATTAGAGCCACTCTGGAAGTTAATGACATTGCTTAGCACTTAATAGATTGATTACCTACCCCTACCGTGCATTGCTGAGTCAGGGGAAAAGCTCCTGTTTGCAGCGGGACTGGCCTCCTCAGGGCACCGTTTTTGGATATTCTTACAAGAGCATATCTCAGACCCCAATGTCCTTCCTCATCAGGAGAGTGTGCCAAAGCGCTCCAGGGACAATAGTAGCACAGGGTCAAAGGCCAAATTAGAGGACTTGAACTCACTACTAATTGATTCAGCACTGGGCTCCACCCAACCTGGTCTCATCAGCAATGGGGACGCCAGCACCCACACACAGGACAGTCTGGGACCTGCCCTTCCCTGGAAGGGCTCTCACCTCCACCACGTGCGGGCGCACCGGCTTCCGCTCCTTCTTACTTCGCCCCACACTTTTGAGGAAGTCTCCTACTGCTTGTTCTGTCTGAGACAGCTGCTGTGGGGTCGCATTCACTGCACATCTGTTTAAAAAAATCATGCATGAACAGGAAACTCTTACTACATCTAGTATACATAATAAAAAGGAGATAATATATTTTTGTATAAAATAATGCTCAAATATATTAAAAAGAAACAGCAGCCAAATATGGAAACATCAGTGTGATACTTCACCACAATGCTTTCAAGTAATCAGAAAGCCTGTCTCATCTTTCAGTGGCTTACAGCTAAATACAGTTGTCAAGATGAAAAGACAGCATTTCTGACTGTAAATATTGTTCCCCTGAAACTGCCAACACCTTCACACTTACACTGTCATAGACTAAAAACTGCAATTCCTGTCTAGAAGATAGTCAAGAGTTTGCAGATGTAAACTGGTCATTAAAGTAGGAAATTATAAGTTGCCACCTATTCTCTCAAAATGTATTTTTATATAACCCTTCCAAATTCTATAGAATTACAGGTAATACTATGAGTTATTTGAACTATACAGTAAATTGACTGTATTTTTCTTCTTTTGGCCCTGAATCCTAAATTTATTTCCATTAAATTACACACCATTTTAGTAATATTAACTATATTCCAGGCCCTAAACTAACTGCAATGCATTCTTCTCTCTTTTGCGATAAATCTGCAAAGTACTGTTTTATGGAGGAGGAAACAGAAGATCCAAGTGATTAAGTTGCCTAAGACACTATGGGTAAAAGCGTCAATGCTGGCCCAAAACTGGCATGGCAGTCAGTTCTGCCCAGGGCAAGGCCCTTCAACAATCTTAGGCTCCCCTCCTGCCATCCAGATGGTCTGGGAAAACCTGCTGGTGATTCCAAGAAACTGACGGGAAAGGTACTGGGACTCTCCATGTAGAACTACAATCTAACCTAAATCCATGTCACTGATAATACAGCTTAATTATTTTAACAATCTGCTCACACTCTCAAACCTGTGGGCTTCAGGCCAACTGTATGTGGACAAGTCCACTGCTAGGTGTTTTCCTAAACTATCAAGTAATAATTAATCTCACAAGAACTTTGCATTTTCAATCTGGTCTTGAGCAAGCTAACTGCACTGGGTCTCACTGACGGCTCATTTACAGAACACAGGCTGTTTACTTTTAGGAGCAATACGACTAAACATTGGCAGCAAATACACCTCACAGTTCTAGTATGAAATTTTCTTATATGAAATGGTTTCTTAATTAGAACACTGAAATCTAGAATCAATTCTATAACCTACACCTTCACTTGAAGAGCATCTCCACCTACACTCAATGAAACTAGATGCATCATTACTCTGCTCAGAACAAACCACAAACCCCTACCTCATATTGTTGCAGTTCAATAAATGCTTCTTGATGCGTGGGAGCTTTCTCAGGATGGGGCTGATGTCTGTCATTTCTGCGATTCTCTTCATCAGCCTCACCTAAGCCAAAGGAACCAGCACATAGAGCAGACATCCTGAGCAGAGCAGGGAGCCCTGGAGCACAGGGGAGCCAGACACTACTCCCTAGTCTGGACACCAGAGGGACGCCCCGACAGGGAAACCATGGCTCTGTGACTGTGTGCCAGAGGCACCAGCTTGCCTTGGGGAGGGGTGTGAATGGGGGGAAGAGAGATAAGGGTAGTTCCCCATGAAATTTGGTTAGTAAGAGAGTTAGCTTTTCTGATATATAAGTAATTTAGTACCAGATAATTTTATGAACTCTGTAAGATCTGGCTAACCCAGAATAACCAATGGTCCCCTCAGCCTATCACCTGGTCCATCCCATTGAAGGTCTCCTGCAGGTCCCCCGCAGGCGTCAGGGTCCTGCTGGCTCTGATGGATGCATAGAGGTGCCCCGAGTCTGGGATCCCATTGGACAGCTCTTGAGCAGTCATCTTAACCAACACTTTGAAGTGTTCTTCTTCCTCAAAGCATGGGCTATAGACAAGGAAGAGTATGCTAAGTTTCTGGAGCCCCTCAGTCCCCATTAAATAGCATGGAGAATGTGTAAGTTTTCAGACAATGCACACATCCTCAGAAATTTAAAAGTCTATAGGAATTACAAGTAGAATTAGGCTCTGAAATCAAGCCACCAGAGAGTAAAACCTCCCTTCAACACCCTTCAGGCCAGACCTGTGATATGTCCCCAGCATTAACATATCTGCAAGTCACGTTACCTGTTAAATATTTCACCCCACAGATGCATCATGTCTGGTAGGTTTCTCTCGAGGCAGAAAGATGAAAAAAATACACCCTAAATCAGGAAAGATAAGACATTATTTAAAAGACAAAAATAGAAACCAGAGAAACCAACCTCCAAACGGAGAAACAAATGTCACCTGCTCATAGGTGTCCAGGTGGGAGTCGTCGGGGAGCACGTGGGGAGACACGGTCATCCCACCCGTCTTCAGCTCTATCTGCTGAGCCTGCTCCCTGTAGTCGAGGACGCCGCAGCCCAGCCTGTGAAGAGCAGGGAGTTCCCAAATCACCAACGTGAGCTGGGCCCCATCATCTTGAAGTATGAGCTTGGCTCAGTCCAAGAACCATGCCTGTAGAAACCTCTTACACCTCCAATGTACACGCAGGCTGAGTGGTCACGGGCCCTCTCCCCAGGAGAAACAGGGTCTCCTGCTCAGCACAGTCCTGTCCACCAGACACCCACTGTCCCGCACTAAAGTAAAATGCTGAGCTGCACTCCCAGTACTAGGCTTTCAAATGTTTATTGTCTTCCCTGCTCTATTCTTTCAAAACATCCAACACGGACTATCTGTTCAAATACTTGGTAGTGTTGGGGGTGAAATTTTAAAAACAAAGCCTTTTTGCGTTTTTAAGAAAAGCTGAAGTCATCTCTACACTGATGTTGCTTTTGGCAGAAACATTCTAACTGCCGTTCCTAATGAGAGAAGTAACTTAAGCCAAGCGACACTGTGAGGTTTTTCTGAAATGACCACAGCCATAAAAAGACAAAGAGTGGGAGCCATATTTTTTAAAAGGGCAAGGAACTGTGCAGTCACTCTGCAGGTGGGTGCTCCCATTGCATTTAGCTTCTGTGCATACAGGACACAGGGCCCAGCCATTTACTGCTGTGCTTTCCCTTCAAAGCCTCTATGTAGCTGGATTATAGGAAGGGAACCCAGCTGACAGCTCCCATCACCTCTGCTCAGCCCGCCTGCCTTGGCCTCCGAGAGCCAGCAGAGGAATAGGGACACAGGACAGACACGCAGCAGTGCTGTGCCAACCTGTGCTCTCAAATCTGCTCACCCAGGACAAGACCACAAAACCAGTGCAGACAAGGACATATGGCATGGTGCCTCAAGGACATCCCAGGCCCATGTGTCAGAGTTACTTACATTTTCTGATGCAAAACCATCACTCTTTTAACAGCCTTAAAGAGCTTAATTGCTGAGGCAGATATTTTGAAAATGTTGCTTATACCCAAGGCTTATAAATATTTACTGTACTACATTTTAGTAAGGAAATATGATTTTCATAAGAAAAATCTCAACAAATATTGTACCCTTTATACATTGCAACGATGCTATGGATTATGAAAAACAAAATGATTCACTAAAAACAGATTATGAATGCATTAAAACAAAACAAAAACAGAATATCCACCAATGAAATTCACAAGCGCGTGCTGAGGGTGCAAGCGCGCCTTACTTAGTGAGGACGCTGCAGAAGAGCGGCACGTAGGGCCGCAGCTCCTCGGGCAGGGTGTTGAGGCTGGAGAAGGCCCGGAAGTAGACCACGCCATTGGTGGGCTGAGCACAGTACTGCACGGGGACGTCTCCAGCTGGAGAAAGAAACATTTAACTTCTTTATTTTTACCATTACACTTGTAATCATGCAGTCATTGTTTAATATTTTTTTAAATGGTAGTACTTTTTTAAGGGTGGAAGTTTAAAATTTATGTTAGCAAAGAAATATTACTCATTTGCTGTAATTTAGACAAATTTTGCTATTGCACTTTTACATGGTAAAATTTAAACCCTCTTTAATACTAAAGTACTTTTTAAAGAATCAGGAGAGAGAAACAGTGTGCTTCAGGTCAACAAATGCCATTCAAAATGGTCCCCACTGGCCTCTGTGAGCTTCACCTTCTTTACTCAGAGTGGATTGTCATTCCTGCAACATGGACCCCACTCTTCACCCAGCCCTAATGCCTCTCATCTTAGCAAGTCCCTGCCCAGGACTGATGTCCCCACCATGAAGCCCCTGGCACCCCTGGTCCCAAGTCCCTCAGGGGGATGTTCTGCGTTCTATTTCTATATCCCTAGCACAGTGCCCTAAACCAGCAGAGGAACTCACTGGTAACTGACTTGTCCCCACTAATCTACCTAATAAAAAGTTACATGCTAATTGACCATACCTTCACAATGCCCACCAGCCAATCAGGAATATGCAAATTAACCCAACAAGGATAGCAAGTTAATTTGCATACACAGGCACTGAGCGGCCAGGGGCCGAGCGGGACGCTGTGTAGTCATGATGGCGACGATGCAGGCGTTCTGCACCACCCTAGCTGCTCTAGGTCTCTGGGCAGTATGGGAAGGCGGAAAGGCAGCTCCAGCCAGAGCGAAGGCAGTGTCAGCAGCCAGGGGAAGAAAGGTCCCTTCTTGCACAAATCTTTGGGCATCAGGCCTCTAGTTTTGTTAATAATCACTTTCATTGATAAACACAAACTCTGGGGGATTAGATCAGTGGGATATTAACTTGTTTTCCAGAACACAGGATCTCCTTTGCATGTGTATGCACATGCACACAAATACTCAGACATGGTAAATAGGACAGGCCCTGTTACACACAAAGGGCCAGTGACAGACGCTTCACAGAAGTCAACGTGACGCTCAAACATGTTCTACACCCCTACACTGGTGGAGACAAGTCAAAGTGCAAGGCTGCTGTCAGAATTCCCTTAGGACAGAGCAATGAAGTCACATCTTGCCATGTAGAAGCTGAATATCCACTCCGACAGGGAACATTGTTCCAGAGAGGCCTCTGTGCTTCTAACCAGAGCCACCGACAGACCAGGGAGGAAACTCCAGGATGAAACTCGAGATGCCAGTGGCCTGCAATTCCTGTTGGCTTCCCACACCTTGATACCAAGCATTGAGCGGCATTTCCCATCCCTCCACACTGGACTGTCCCTGTGCCTAGATGGCTGGCTGGGCTGGAGGGCGTGATGGCGGGGACTCAAAGGCAGCCTGAGCCCTTTAGGAGCTGCATCTAATGCAGCGCAACATCACTCACACTCTCCTGCCTTCAGAGGCTGGGAACAGAGCCCACCACCCCCACTGGGAGGCAAGGCCAGGCCCCTCCTGGTAGAGAAGTCTGTCGTCACTGAGTGGTAAGAGCACCCAGGGAAGCATCAAGAGCAGGACTACAAAGTCACAGGGGTGCTCCCATGGTTCACACGGCCCGGGCGCCATGCCGGCCAGAGCTCACTGACCTGCCAGGGCCACCGTCAGCTCAGTGAACGGAATTCTGGGCTCAATGTCTGACACCTTTAGCGCCGGCAGACACGAGGCATCCTGAGCTTTGCTTTGCTGAGACTGTAATTCTAAACCTAGGGAGAAAAAGGGGAGAAAATGTATAAACATTTAGGAGAATGATAACAGAAAGGTCTTTTGTAATTCATCACCTCTGTCACTAACTCACACCCAACCATACCGAGTGCTGGGGTATGAGCACAGTCAGTACCAAGTGAACCAGACACAGTAGCATAAGCATGGCAGGTGGCTCTTCCGTAATCCTCACTCTCAATGACCTAGAGCAGCAATTTTCAATCTTTTTCATCTCATGGCGCACACAAACTAGTTACTAAAATTCTGCAGTATGCAAGAAACGGTATTGTTTGCTCATCTGATTAAAAAATAGGTATAATTTCAGTTCATTCACACCAGACAGCTATTGTTGTGTTGGTCACTTTTTTATTTGACAACCTAAGGATTTAAAAGAGGTCAGTACACCCGACTAAACAGTCAGGTATTGCATGAGAATGTTAAAAATTCTTGCAAGCATACGGGTTGAAAATCGCTGTTCTAAAGGAACAATTGTGCTGGTGGGAGTGGGACTTTGCTCAGACAGATCCCTGACTCCCAGGTTTTATGCTAGATAGACAGACTAAACTCATTTTAAGAGCTTCAAAACTATTGCCCCATCACATACACTGTCCCAACTATAAACATGCTTAAAACACATGCACTGGGTCTGCCTGCCACTGGGCTGATTGGAGGGGAGAGGCCTCTTCTCCAGAGTCTGCACAGACCACTGACTGTCAGGGGAAGAAACCAAAGGGCTCTGTGCATAACCAAGGACAGAGCGGCATAGTGCACGTGTGAACAGCCTGTACAATTTGTCACACACACACTGCATCATGTCACAAGATAACCGATCCCCTGTTGTCACTGAGCTGCCCCGACCTCCAGATCCACCTCCCTGAAGGTCCCAGAGAGCCAGTGACCATAAAGCTGGCTCCTGAGACAGAGGCAGACAGCTTGTCAGAGGCTCGGCTGGGGCTGGGTCCCAGTACCAAGCACAGGCTGACCCACCTCACCACAGGCCCGTCCCCAGCTCATCCCACAGCACCAGGAGGATGTGGCTCCATGCACCTTTCACTAAAACCTCATGGATATCCAAGGCCTTCCTCACTTGGTTTGTCACCCTTATCCCAATCAACCAAGTCAGCCACCCCTTGACCCTCAGACATTCAATATTTCTGTTAATTTGGCCTGGAGGTCTTTTGCCTCTTTGCCTGTCACTCCTGGTAACAGTTCAAAGGCCCACCTCCCTTGTCCTCTGAAACACACGCTGCTCCTTTCTAAACGCACAGAAACTGTTGGCATCATCTCGTCCACTCCCAAGTGAACTCTCTCCCAATGGCAGGGGCTACAGCCCTTCACAGTACGTAATATGTTACATTATAGACACCTCAAACTAGAAGATTATTTAGAGACTTATTTATTTATTTATTTAGTAGATTTATTGGGATTTTCTTTTTTTTATCTTTATTGTTCAGTTTATTAATTACATTGTTCCCCTTTTCCCCCCTATAACTCCCCTCCACCCGGTACTTTTTCCCACCCTCCGCCCTCACCACCCCGCCACTGTCCTCTCCCATAGTTGCATGATTTTTGTTCAGTCTCTTGCTGCACTTCCCACATCCCGTTTCTCTCCAAGAATTGTCAGTCCATTCCCTCTCTATGTCTGTGATTCTGTTACATTCACCAGTTTATCCTGTTCATCAGACTATCAATTCACTTGATTTTTATATTCATTTGTTGATAGATGTGTATTTGTTGTTCATAATTTACACTTTTATCTTTTTCTTCTTCCTCTTCTTAAAGAATATCTTTCAGCATTTCATATAATATTGGTTAGGTGGTGATGAACTCCTTTAGCTTTTTCTTATCTGCGAAACACTTTATCTGACCTTCAATTCTGAATGATAGCTTTGCTGGATAGAGTAATCTTGGTTGTAGATTCTTGCTATTCATCACTTTGAATATTTCTTGCCACTCCCGTCTGGCCTGCATCATTTCTGTTGAGAAATCTGCTGACAATCGTATGGGTGCTCCCTTATAGGTAACTAACTGTTTTTCTCTTGCTGCTTTTAATATTCTGTCTTTTGCTCTTGACATTTTAATTATGATGTGCCTTGGTGTGGTCCTCTTAGGGTTCCTATATATTGGGGTTCAGTGCGCTTCTTGGACACCTAAGTCTAGTTCTTTCACCATGTGTGGGAAGTTTTCAGTCACTATTTCTTCAAATAGGTTTTCATTGTCTTGCTCTCTCTCTTTTTCTGGCACCCTTATAATTCAGATATTGGTGTGCTTGAGGTTGTCCCAGAGGCCCCTTACACTATCTTCAATTTTTTGGATTCTTTTGGTTTCTTGCTTTTTCAGCTGAGTGGATTTTCCCTCTTTGTATTTCAAATCTTTAACTTGGTTCTTGGGGTGCTCTAGAGTATTTTTAGGTCTTTGTATAATATTTTTTATTTCAGTCAGTGTATGCTTAATTTCTGGTTGGTCCTTTTTCATATCCTTGAGGGTCTCGTTCATATCCTTGTAGGTCTCGTTCATTTCCTCGTTGGTCTTGTTCATTTCCTCGCAGGTCTTGTCCATTTCCTCGCAGGTCTTGTTCATTTCCTCATAGGTCTTGGCCTTTTCTAGGAGCCTCTTGAAAAGTCCTGTAACCGTGGTTCTGAATTCCATGTCCAGTCGTTTTTTTTCCTCCATTTCTTTCACATCTGATTTCTTTCCATGTCTCTGCATGGTGGCTGCTTCCCTGAGTTGGTCAATTAGTTTTGTGTGATAGATGTCCTACAAGGGACAGTGGCTCAGCCTCCCCAGTTACCTGAGATGGATATGGGTTGCACAGTCTTGTTGAAGTTAAGCTCAGGTTAATCGTTGTTAGCACTTAGAGGGGTTGACCTCCAGGCCAATTGTCTGAGATGTTCAGCTATGCTCAGGTTGAATGGGTGGAGTCTCCGGGCCAAGCAGACAGCCTCAGCTCCGCCCTGTGCGGCCCCAGGGTCTCTGAGAGAGAGCCACTGCCGACCTCCACCAACTGCTGGAGAATTCAGACTCTCCCCAAATGAATCTGCACGCCCAATGTCTCACCCAGGGTCGGAAAACAATGCAGTCTGACAGTTTCCCGAATGAAAGAGCAAGTCACGAGTGCTGTCTGTGCGGTCACGCAGCTGCGTTGTTTCCAAGCTCATGCACACTCCTCACAAGCTCGCCTTTTTCACAAGCCCGCAGACCCCTGCAGCACCCGAACTTCGGCGTGCCCTCCCACTGTTCAGTTTTTATCCCGTATGATAGTGGGTTCCCTGGACTTCGCTCAGAGCTGGAGAATCAGTCCAGTGGGACGTCTTTGTTAGCGTTTTATTTTTTTTATAATTTTTTTTTGGCAGTATAACTTAGATTTAATAATAGTACGTTTTCCTCCCCCCCATTGTCCTCCCCCCAGCCTCCCCTACCCCCCAGCACATGTCTCCACCTGCCCCCCCCCGTCCCAGTGTCTTGCATCCATTGGTTATGCTCATATGTATGCATATAAGTCCTTCGGTTGATCTCCCACAGCACCTGCCCCCCACCTCCTCAGCCTTCCCCCTGTAGCTTGACAGCCTGTTCAATGCCTCCCTGCCTCTATATCAATCGTTCTCCCCTGTTTCTTTTCTTCAAAAATATCTTGCATCTGCATATTAGAAATAAATGTATAAGAGCAAAAAATGTTTGAGTCTCAGTTTCAATGTCCAATAATTTCCCATCCCCATTTTCCCTTGGTGCATATCTTTAGTCTGGACTTTGTTTCCTCACACTGAAGTACATATGTAAGACTTACTGAAATGAAGTAACCACTAAATGCACTAGCACTATGTCCTACTTAGTGAACTCTGCAGTGATCTGTAAAATAAAAGAACACTTTTGTGATACGGCCCCCATTCATTGACACACAGGTGTGGACTGGAGTAACTATTTCACACCTCCACGGCCAGGCCAGGAATCTGATCACTCAAGGAGCGTATGTCCTGCTGCTTAGGCATCCATACCTCATGTACAAATGGCCATAAGTAAAAATGGAAGATGTTTGTTTCCAGATCTTGGTTATTGTAAATAATGTTTTCAATATAGGGGTGCATATGTCTTTACAAATTAGTGCTTTCATTTTCTTTGGGTAAATACCCAGAAAATGACTGTTGGGATCACATGATTTATCTATTCTTAATCTTTTAAGGAACCGCCATACTATTTCCCATTGTGGCTTCACTGATTAAATTGCCATTTGCGACAGCATGGATGTACCGGAGAGCAAAACGTAAAGCGAAATAGAAGAAATACAAAAACAGTATGATTTTACTCATGTGGAAATATAAAACAAGAAAGCAACAAACTAACACACACACACACAAAACCCCCACAAAACAACACTCATAGACACAGACAACAAAACAGTGGTTACCAGGGAAAGAAGTGTGAGGAGAAGACGAAGTGGGTAAGGGGTCAAATGTCAAATACACTGTAATGAATGAAAACTAGATATTTGGAGGTGAGCACAAATACACAAAGTATAAAGATGTCAAATTATAATAGTGCATATCTGAAATTTATATAATCTTACAACAAAAACAAAACAAAAAACAAAAAGTTCAGTGGAAGATGGATGGGACTTAAAACTAAAAACCTTCCTGTGCAGAAAAGAAACAATCAACTAAATAAAAAAGCAAAATATGGAATGGAAGAAAATATTTGTAAATCATATATTTGTTAAGAGTTTTATACCTAAAATATAAAGAATTCATAAATTCCAATAGCAAAGAAAAGGGCAGAGGACTTGAACAGACATTTTTCTAAAGAGCATGAAGAGATGAGATGGCCAAGATGGCCATCAGAGACATAAAAAGATGCCCAACATCACTAAGCATCAGGGAATGGCAAAGCAAGACCACAGTGAGATGTCAAATTATATCCATAAGGATGACTATTAAAAAAACCTAGAAAATAATCAGTGCTGGTGAGGATATCTCATGCCCCATTGGTAGGATTATAAATTGGTAGAGCTGCTATGGAAAATAGTAGAGAGGTTCCTCAAAAATTAAAAACAGAACGATCATATGAGCCAGCAATTCCCTTCTAGGTATTCATCTGAAGAAAATAAAAACACTAATTCTAAAAGAGATATACACCCCTATGTTTACTGCAGCATTATTTATAATTAGAGGCCTGGTGCATGTAATTCGTGCATGGGGGTGGGGGGGGTGTGTCCCTCCGCCCAGCCTGCACCCTCTTCATTTTGGGACATCCCTCTCACAATCCAGGACTGCTGCCTCCCAACTGCTCACCTGCCAGCCTGCCTGATGGCCCCTAACCACTTCTGCCTGCCAGCCTGATCACCCCCTAACCACTCCCCTGCTGGCCCAATTGCCCCTAACTGCCCTCCCCAGCCAGCCTGGCCACCCCTAACTGCTCTCCCCTGCTAGCCTGGTCTCCCCTAACTGCCCTCCCCTGCTGGCCTTATCTCCCACAACTGCCCGCCCCTCCTGGCCATCTTGTGTCCACATGGAGGCAGCCATCTTGTGTGTGGAAATGACAGTCAACATACATATTACTCTTTTATTAGATAGTATTGCCAAAGTATGAAAGCAATTTAAGTGTCCATCCATAGACAAATGGATAAAAATGTGAGAAATATATACAACAGAATATTGCTTGGTCACCTATAATTACAGTGTAATATGCAAATCGACCTAAGGATTGAACAACAGAACGACTGACCGGATGACCTTCCAGATGACCATGCTATGACACACACTGGTGCCAGGCCAGTCAAAGCAGGTGTGATGCGATTGGCTGAGGGCCTCGCCATCACCTCACGATTGCCCCAAAGAGGGGGGCCCAGGCCACTGGCCAGCAATGTTGTGGTGGGTATGTGGGGCTAGCCAGCGATCACCTCTCACAAGGAGGCCCAGGTCAGCCAAGTGATTGCACCCCATGCCTGTCACCCAAGGAGGGAGGTGACAGGGCAGAGGGGTAGCAGCGCCACATAGATGGCAAGTAGTGGCAGCACTGGAGGCGGGGCCAGCTGCAGGCAGCCAGGGGAAAGAAAGCCCGGATAGGTCCTTATTGCCGGCCAGGCTTAAGGATACTACCTGAAGGGTCCCGGATAGCAAGAGGGTGCAGGCCGGGCTGAGCAACACCACTCCCCCTACTCGCATGCAGGAATTTTATGCTCAGGCCTCTAGTAAAAGAATGAAATGTGCCATTTGTGACAGCATGGGTGGACCTAGAGAGTATTACATTAAGTGGAATAAGTTGGAGAAAGATAAATACCATATTTCACTTATATGTGGATCTAAAATGGCAAAATAAATGAAGTATTAAAATAGAAACAAACATAATTACAGAGAAAGTATGATGGTTATCAGATAGAAGGGGGATTGGGGCAATGCAAGAAAAAGCTATTAAAAAGTACCAATTGCCAGTTATAAAAACAGTCACTGGGATGTAAAGTACAACATAAGGAATCCTATATAACAACGGAGGAATATGTTAATTATCCATCACGCTGTGAGGCGTAACGACCAACCACATAACAACTGGGTCACGGATCTGCAGGTGGATGGGGCAGGAAACTATAGGTGGGAAGCTGAGAGATGAGAGGAGGCAGAGAACTACAGGAGGGGACAGTCAGCAAGCAAACAGGAGGGGGAGAGCTATAGGAAAGGGCAGGGCAGCAAGCTATAGGGGGGTGCGGGGGAGCTACAGGAGGATGGCAAAGAGCTACTGGCACATGGATTCGTGCACAGGGCTACTAGTATAGTCAATAATACTGTCATAATTGTATGGTGCCTGGTGGATACTAGAAATATCACTTTGAAAGGTATATACATGTCTAACTACTCTGTTAGACTCCTGAAACTAATAGAGTTAACTGTAATTAAAAATAAACTTAAAAAGTAATTAAAAACTTATTAAGGAAAATATGTATCCTTTCTATCCAATAAAAGAGTAATATGCAAATCGACTGTCCCTCCGATTAGGCCATGCCCACCAACCAATCAGGAGCAAATTATGCAAATGAACCCAAACCAAGATGGCTGCCACCACTGAGAGCAGGAGGGAGACTTGGGTTTCCCTGGCAATGGAGGAAGTCAAGCTTTCCACCTGTCATTGTGGGCTTAGACCTCCACTCAATGTTACAAAGTTTCAATTATAGAAGATACACGATCCCAACAGAAATGGCGGCATCCGTGGAACTGGAGAGAAGAGGCTAGGGTTGCTGGGGCGATGGAGGAAGCCAAACTTCTGCAGCCCTAGCCTAGGCCTCCACTCTAGGCTACAAAGTTTCAAAAAGAAATGGCTGTCGCTATGGAGCGAGCAGAAGGCTTGGCTCTGCTCCAGGCTACAAAGTTTCAATTGTAGAACATAAATTAATCCCAGATCCCAGGGCCTCTGCTTGGGTTACTGTGGGGTGTAGCCTGCCTGCAAAGCACCACAGGCCCCTTGCCCATGCTGCCCAACACTCAAAGGAACCCCAAACCTGTTCCGGGACACTCTTCAGGGCAAACCAGCCGGTCCCCACCCATGCACCAGGCCTCTATCCTATTTAATAAAAGAGTAATACGCAGATTGACTATCACTCCAACACATAAGAGGGCTGCCCCATGTGGTCAAAGATCCTGCCCCCATGTGGACACAAGATGGCTACTACAAGATGGCCAGCAGGGGAGGACAGTGGGAAGTTCCAGGCCTACAAGGGAGGGCAGTTGTGGACCATCAGGCCAGCAGGGGAGGGCAGTTGGGAGGGACCAGGTCTACAAGGGAGGGCAGTTGGGGGCGATCAAGCCTGCAGGGTAGGACAGTTAGGGGTGATCAGGCCGGCAGAGGAGGGAAGTTGGAGGCAAACAGGCTGGCAGGGGAGCAGTTTGACATCAATTATGCTGGCAGAGTAGTGGTTAGGGGGTGATCAGGCTGGCAGGCAGAAGCGGTTAGGGGCAATCAGGGAGTCAGGCAGGCGAGCAGTTTGGAGCTAGCAGTCCTGGATTGTGAGAAGGATGTCCAACTGCCCGTTTAGGCCCAATCATGTGGGATCGGGCTTAAATGAGCAGTCAGATATCCCTCGAGGGGTCCCAGATTGAAGAGGGTGTAGGCTGAGCTGAGGGACACCCTGTCTGCCCCACCCCTGTGCATGAATTTTGTGCATCAGGCCTCCAGTCTAATCTAATAAAAGAGCAATATGCAAATTTGACCGTAACTTCACTACGCTACTAGCCAATGAGAGGGGGGCGAGGCCACGGCGCATGAGAGGCGAGGGGCGGGACCATGGTGAGCAGGACGGGAGGCCTCGGGACAGGAGGCCAGCATGGTGTGTGGTGTGTGGGATGGGAGGCCGTCCCAGCGTGGCACGCGGCACTCACCACTGGGGCCAAGGCCTGGGCTGGGGGAACGGGAGCAAGGCACCCGGCGAGCATGGGGCACCTGGGGCTGGGCGCTCGCTGGGCAGTCACCGGGTGGTTGCCAGCCCAGCAGCCAGGGCTAAGGCCAGGGCTGAGTGGGCAGGGCCGAGGCGGCTAGGGCAGAGCTTGCCATCAGCCCCATTGCAGGGTGATGGCTGGGTGCCCAAGGCCTAAAGCTTCAGCCAGGGGTGAGGGGTCAGTAGGACATCCCCTGAGGGCTCCCAGTATGTGTGAGGGGGCAGGTTGGGCTGAGGAATCACCCACCCCCAGTGCACGAAATTTCGTGCACTAGGCCCCTAGTATATACATAATTAGATATCATTCACCTACAAACAAAAATAAAGAAATCCTTTCACTTGTAATAACACAAATGAAATGAGAGCATTATTCTAAATGAACAGTTAGAGAAAAACAAATATCATATGATCTCAGTAACATGTGGAATAAAAATATAGAAACAAAGAAAACTAAGCTCATAGATACAGAAAACAGATCTGTGGTTGTCAGAGATAGGGGTCGGAGGTCAAAGGTACAAACTTCTGGTTATAAAATAAGTCAGAAGATGTAATGTATAACATGGTGACTAAAGTTAGCAACAATATTGCATATTTTAAAGTTACTAAGTAAATCTTAAAAGTTCTCATCACGAGGATGTTAACTAGATTTACTGTGATCATCATAATACATGTATGTAGCAAATAATTTTGTTGTACACCCAAAATCAGTATGTCAAATAGACCTCAATTAAAAAAAAAAAAAGGAAAGATTGAAAGATATTATTCAATTAGTATATTATATTTATGGAAAGATCTAAAATAGCTGTATGTCTAAAGAATTCAGATAAAGAATAGGTTGCATGTTGACACTAATTTTGCCTTTACTAGATTAAATCACCTCAAACTTAGCTTGGTCAAAATGGGGGGTTGTATTTCTGTGTGTACTACATGTATGTTTTAGTAAGATTTTATTTACACATGTTGAAATTCACAATTTAAAAGATACAATTCAGTAAGTTTGACAAATGAACCACCACATCATGATATAGAACATTTCCAGCACCCAGGAAGTGCCTGGCTCAATGCAGGCTATCCCCTCCCCTGCCCCCACTCTGGCCTCAGCTGCCTTCCGTCACTGTCCTTTTGCCATTTCTAGTTTCATATAAATGTACTCACTCAGTAGGTATTCTTTGTGCCTGGCTAATTAATTTCCCTTAGCAAAGGCTTTTGAGACCCATCAATAATGAGAGTGTTCGTCTTTATGACGCAGGAGTATTGCATTTTATGGACAAAGCATGTTGGTGGAGATATGAGTTATTTCCAGTTTTGTGAGGACACACACTTAGTTTCTTCTAAGTAAACGAGAGTAGGACCACTGGGATTCCCAGTAAGTGTATGTTCGGTACTATAGGAAATTCTACAACTTTGTCTTCACTGCACCTGCACCACACAGACCTGAGTGTGCCTTTACCACAGCTCACGCCTTCCCCATCACTGAGACGAGACCTGCCTCCTCTGCTCTCACAGCTCACACTGTCCACAGTGCCGGATGGCAGTTCACTACACACGGCAACACAACACACAGGACGGGGCATACTACAGCACCTGATAAACAGAAGCACTTATAAAATATGTGAAATGATACACCTTCCAAAGCTGTCTCATTTCCACCACTTCTGTCTTTCCTGCCCAACGACAGGGGGCAGATTTGCTGAGAACAGCATCCATCCTATCAGGCCTGAACCCGTAACACCCAATGCAGAACTTAGAAGCTGCCCAACAAATACCTGTTGGTGGTCAAAATAAGACTCGCCTACAATTATATCCTCAGTAAGAAGTTCACCAGAGTTGAGCAAAGGCTAAGGAACAACCAGGAACAAAATTGAGAGTCTGACCTTTGTCATAGATCTGCTGCTTGTCATCCAGGGAAAGAGCGCTGACCTTCTGCTGCAGTTTTTCTGTTTCCATCTGTGCTTGTTTCTCAGAATACTTGTCATCTGGCTTCATTGATAATGTCAATTTATGCTGGTTATTCTGCAATAACATCCACAGCAACAAAAGAGCTACATTAAAACAAAATGTTACTAAAACCGGACATGCTGAACCAGCCTCTCTGCCTGTGTCCTGAGTCCCCACCTTCCATTTCAAATAGTGAGGACAGCACTCGCCCAAAGGTTGTCTTGGAGAAAGTGAGCCAGATAAAATTCCTGCAATCACACCTGCTTTGTAGAAACTACGTAATTCATATATGCTGTGCTACTATTATTAGTATGATTATTGTTATGATGTTGCAACCATAAATGTATCAGTACTCAACATTTTCTTTATATCTTGATTGTACAAGGAAACTGTTTATACTTTCTAATATAAATTTTTGACTTTAGTTTACATTGAAGACAATATAGAAAACAATTTTTATCTAGTCCTCATTATACTATTAATCTCTCAAAGGCTGAATCTTCATTCAATATATTACAAACTAGAGGACTGGTGCATAAAAATTCATGCATTGGAGGGGGGGAAGTTCCTCACCTCAGCCTGCCTCCTCTCACAGTTCAGGAGCCCTCAGGTATGGGAGGAGACCCAGCGATCAGGGGAAGGCAACACTCCAACACACCTTGCTGCTGCCACTGCCAGCAGCACAAGCCTCGGCCAGCCCTGGTTACCTGAGCCCTGGGCCGCCCCAGGCGGCTGGGCAGCAGTTATCCAAAGCTTGCCTACACCTCAGGCCGGCCTTAGGCATCTGGGGGGCTGAGGGGACTGGGCGCCACTATCTTTGCAACACCAAAAGGTCAATTAGCATATTCCCATTTTATTAGATAGGACTACGAAGACAAAATAGAGGTCAACTTAATGTAAAAATGTTAGATGACTTAATGTGCTTTCCTTATTTATTTCAACAACTGAAAACAGTAGCACACAAAATGCTCATGTGTATGTAATACTACAGAGAGGTGGAAGAATTAACAAAAACTTTATGCAAAATAAATCATAAAGGTCAAATGACCAAATCATGCCCCATGACTAAAACAATGGCACCGAGTACAGCACTCAGCCTTCATGACAGACCCCAGCATGGTCAGGTTCTCCTTAGCAGTTCTACCATATTGACAACTATCTACCAGGGAATTTACTACAAGTAGAAATGCCCAGAAATCTACAAAAACAAGGAGCAAGCATCAAAAGAATCCTTAATAAAAATTACCAGAATATTCACACATATAGGTGACTTGTTCTTATATTCTGTATGTTCTATTAACAAAACAGAACAAAAATATGTGCAGAGGATTTGTTAATACATACACATACAAATACTCAAGCATTAAAAAAACAACATATAGTCCAATCACGTCTGAATCTGGAAAACTGAGTTTTTAAGTTAATATGAGCATTTAAATTTTTAATTAATAATTAAGAAATCATGTCACTTATTTATTAACAGAAGTTGATTTACATAATGTAGATTACGTTCTCAATGTTCCTTTCATTATAAAATTCACTTCAAAATTATGACTTAAATTCTCTAATTTTCTTACCTTAAAATACTGTTTCACTTTTTCTTGCAAAAATTTTGGATTATCCTTAAGGCACTGCCTGAACTGAGCCACCAGACTTCCCAGCTTCAGGAGCTCCACAGGGTCCCCATCGTGGTTCCAGCAGGAAGCTATGTACTGGAGCAGAGGTTTAAATCCACAAAGCCCATTACACAATGAACTCCACATTAGCTCAGTAAACATGAAAGGCAAGCCATTTTATTAAAATCTGTTTCTATATTTAAAAAATACCACGCTAATTATGAAAATTAAGACATTCTTTGATTAAAATGAGAAAAAAATTAATTTTAAACCTTTTTGGCCCTAATAAAATAAAAAAGCACAAGTTTAAGATTATTTTTAGAAAATATAAATACCAAAAGATCAACAGTTATTATCACCTAGTGGCCTGTTGCATGAATTCATGCCCACTGAAAGGAATTAGAAGAAATATTTTAATATTGCTATTCGCCCTTTCTCTATAATAGTGTCAACCTAATTCACAATCGATAATGACAGATGGAACCACAGATGTGCGATTGGCATCAGCACCAGCGAGAGTTTTATATGTATTGTGCATGCACGAGTCAACTTAGCCTTTTATACAGAATAAACTTGCTTAATTAGACCTGCTGTCTGATGTAGCTAAACTTTTTCCAGCCCAACAAAGCATCCCAACTTCTCTTTCAGGTAATGTTCAGGAACACAGCAGTAAATATCAATACAAAGCTGATTATTATTATTATAAATTACACAGGGAGAACAAAGGGTAAAATATTTAACTGCAGTAGTGTTTGACTATAGTCTGTGAAGTGAGAAAACCTGAAGTCATTTTCAAGGTCCACCATTTCTTACTTCTTTTCAGTTAGGTCAAGTTCCTAAGCTTTCTAAATCTCCGTTAATATCCGGCTAATGAAAAGAAAATAGGATTCCACAGAGTCTCCTATCTACATACTCCTGGACATCTGTGAGGATCAAATGAGATGAGGCACGGGAAAATGCTTCACAGACATTTGGTTAAAGTATAAAGTGTTTCCACCTGGCTATAAAGCAAGTCGTGTTCCTCAGCTGAAGAAACTGCAAGGAGGCTACTTGTTGCTAGGGAGAGGAAACCAGGTATTGCTACTGTCATTACCCAGAAGGAGGGAAGGACACTTAGCATATTAGCCTTTCTATATAGATAAATTCCTTTAAACTGGTCTGTGTAAATCTATTTTATATATAAACATAAGATACAAAAAAAAAAAGCCAACTGAGCAACCTAGTAAAAAGACAAACTAAATTAAGAGTAAAGTTATATCATGTAAAATAGCACAACTTTCAAGGTTCATGGGAAATTTGCTATGAATTGCAATTATACAGTATTTTTAAGAACCATTAATTCCAAAAGTATCAGAATAATAAAAACAGGAGATGGCTGAGAAATTACACACAGAGGTCAGGGCGAGTCCAAAGCTGACAGACTGATGCTTCATTTGTATTTCAATTTTATGAAGTAAAGCTTCAATTCGTTCATCTTCAAATCCTTTCCTAAAGAAATATCGAAAACGGATGTTAAAAACAAAATGTTTCTTAATACAAGGCTGCAATAATCAAAACAGCATGGTATTGGCAGAAAAACAGACTTACAGCCCAATGGAATAGAATTGAGAGTCTAGAAATAGACCCAGATTCAGGGCAACTAATTTTTGACAAAGAAGCCAAAACACACAAGAGAAAGAAAAGCCTCTTCGATAAACTGTGTTGGGAAAATTTAAAAGCCACATGCAAAAGAATAAAACAAGACTACTATCTGATACTATAAATAAAAATGAACTCAAATGGATTAAAGACCTAAATATAAGACATTAAACAATAAAATACATAGCAGAACCCAAGCCGGTTTGGCTCAGTGGATAGAGCGTTGGCTTGCAGACTGAAGGGTCCCAGGTTTAATTCTATTCAAGGGCACGTACCTCGGTTGCAAGCTCCAGCCCTGGTCAGGGTATGCAGGAGGCAACCAATCGATGTCTCTCTCTCACATTGGTGTTTCTCTCTTGTCTCTCCCTCTCCCTTCTTCTCTCTCTCTAATAATCAATGGAAAAAATATCCTCAGGTGAGAATTAAAAATCAATCAATCAATCAATACATAGCAGAAAACATAGGTACTAAGCATATAGACCTTGGTCTCAGAGAGGACTTTATGAACTTGACCCCAAGGCAAGGGAAGTAAAAATAAAAATAAATGAATGGGTGTATCAAACTAAAAAGCTTCTGTACAGTACGAAACCATCAACAGATCAAAAGGCAACCAACTGAATAGGGGAAGATAATTGCAAAACAATAGCTTCAATAAAGGGCTAATATTGAAAATATATAAAAGAATTTATACACTACGTACATACACACAAAAGTCAATCCAATTAAAATGTGGGTAGAAGGACCTGATCAGACACTTTTCCCAAGAAGATACACAGCTCTGCCAGTGTGGCTCAGTGGTTTAGCATTAACCTATGAATCAGGAGGTCATGGTTCAATTCCCAGTCCAGGACACATGCCCAGATTGTGGGCTTGATCCTCAATAGGGGGCATGCCAGAGGCAACTGATCAATGATTCTCTCTCATCACTGATGTCTCTATCTCTTTCTCTCTCTCCCTTTCTCTCTGAAATAAAAATATTAAAAAAACAATATCCAGTCAGAAGGAAAAGGAGAAACACCATATGATTTCACTCAAATGTGGGACATAAAATACAAAGCAACAAAGGAACAAACAAATTTATAGATACAGAAAACAGTATGGTGGTTACCAGAGGGGAAGGTGGGTGGAGGGAGAATGAAAAGGATAAAGGGTGTCAAATACGCAGTGATGGGAGGAGACTAAACTTTGGGTGATGAGGACACCATCAAGAAAGCAAAAAGACAAGCTATATAATGGGAGAAAATATTTGCAAACCAGGTTATCTGATAAGGGCCTTGAATACAGAATATTTAAATAACTTTCACAATCGCAGAACTAAAAAACATATAACCCAATTAAAAACTGAATCAAGAATTTAAATACACATTATTCCTAAGAAGACACACAGTGGCCAATAAGCAAATGAAAAGATGCTTTACTATGGAAGTGCAAATCAAAAATACTTCCGCTCTAGACAGTTCACTCAGTGGTTAGAGCACTGGCCCATGGTCGGAAGGGTCATGGGTTTCATTCTGGCCAAGGGCATGAACCTCAACTGCAGGCTCGATCCCTGGCCCTGGTCCAGGCCCATGTGAGAAGTAACCAATTGATGTGTCTCTCTCACATCAATGTTTCTCTGTCTCTCCCCCTCTCTTCCACTCTCTCTAAAAATCAATGAAAAAAAAATAACCTCAGTTGAGGATTAACAAACAAAAAGAGACTATTTCAAATTCACCAGGATGGCTATAATAATCATAAACCAGAAAATAAGTAGAAGGTCTGTGAGAATTTGTCCTAAAAATTAGATAATTTGGAGCTCTCATAAATTTTGGGTAGGGTCTAACTTGGTGCAATGACTTTGCAAAACAATTGGATTAAAAAATTCTTCAAAAAATTAAATACAGAGGTACCACTTGACTCAAGAAATTCCACTCTGGGTTATCTAGCCAAAAGAAAAGAGAACATGATTCCACACAACATCTTATACATAAATGTTCATAGCAGCATTATTCATCCAAGCCTCCAAAAATAGTGGAAACAACTCAAATGTCTATGAAGTGATGAATAGATACACAATGTGGTATATTATTCATGGAATATTATCCTATATAATAATCCTATAAAGAGGTAATATGCAAATTGACCATCACTCCAACACATAAGATGGCCACCACAAGATGGTCAACAGGGGAGGGCAGTTGGGAGGGACCAGGCCTGCAAGGGAGGGCAGTTGGGGACAATCAGGCCTGCAAGGGAGGGCAGTTAGAGGTGATTGGGCTGGCAAAGGAGGGCAGCTGAGGGCGACCAGGTTGGCAGGGGAGGGTAGTTGGAGGGGACCAGGTCCTCAGGAGTGGACAGTTGGTAGGAACCAGGCCTGCAGGAGAGTGCAGTTGGGGAGGACCAGGCCTGCAGGGGAGGGCAGTTAGGGGCAATTGGGTTGGCACGGGACCAATTAGGCGTTGATCAGGCTGGCAGGGGAGTGGTTAGGGAGCAATCAGGCAGGCAGGCAAGCAGTTGGGAGCCAGCAGTCCTGGATTGTGGGATCAAACCTAAATGGGCAGTCGGATACTTCGAGGGGTCCAAACTTGGAGGTTGTGCAGGCTGAGCTAAGGGACACACAACCCCACCTCTGTGCACAAATTTATGCATCAAGCCTCTAGTTTAGTAATAAAAATTACTGAAGTACTAAAACAAATGTTTTTGCAACAAGAGCGCAGAGATACTATTTAATCAACTAAATGTGAGGTTTTGTAGAGCTGGCCCAATAATGGAGAAGGCTGGTCCTTGCTATGAAGTATTCAGGAACCGAGAAGGCTAGCGAATTGGTGCAGAGGGTCATACGTACATGATGACATCATCAATGGTCCTGTCGACTATGTCTCGGACCATCTGAATGTCCTTCTCAGCGATCCCCTGCAGGCCCACACTGAAATAGGCCTCCCGTGTGTAGCCATTGTATCTAGAATAGGAATGTTGATCATGCATTACAGCTGTATGGCTTCCATCACTCACTTACCATGTGCTTCTTCATTTCAAGATCAAAAAAACTGCAGAACAGAGCCAAGAACATTAAACTCCCAAGTCTTCCAGGACAAAGCAATGAAAGCTATATCCTCACATACCTGTTTCGCAGACATAATTGATCACAGTAACACATCTTTTTAACATTTCTAAACATCACAACTTAAACCTTAGAGTTATGGCAAAATAAACCTAAAATCAGAGAACTGCTCAGTTTTATAAAACCTTAAAATTTCAAACAATATTTAAACCTGACTTTTAAAATAGATATTAGTATGCCATTCTGAGATCTTTAAAAAGGTGGCTTTTTGCAGATACCCTCTGTAGGGGACATAAGTTAACTTGTACTGGAACTGCACTCTAGTGCACAGGGGCTGGCAAAGAGGGGCCACCTTGTGACTGTGGGATGTGCATCCTATCTCCCTGGCCCCACCCACTACATGGCAGTAACCCTCCCTCCCCAGTTGTGACAAATAAAAATGTGTCACATTGTCAAATGTCAAAACTGCCCCCAATAGCCAACTACTGATCTCATCTGAAGATGAAACTTACCCAACATCAGGAGAAAAGTCTGTGCCGAGTCCAGATTCAATTAAGGCTTTGTAGAAGGGGGAGTTGGGCCCACCGATCAAGAGTGAAGACAGAAGGTTTAATGTGAAGGCTTCAAATATGTCAGTGATTCTTCATTTTAAAGGAGATGGGGGAAGGAGAGGGATGGTTTGAAGAAAAAAGAGAAAACCATTGTTCCTTATAAATGCTTTCAAAATCATTATAATTAGTACTACACTAACACTTTTTTCCCAAATAAGTTGAGGTTCTAGTAGAAATGTATGCATTTCAACCTCTATTTTAATAGTTATATCATCTAAAGAGAGTAATTATTTTTTTGATTTGGAAAGCTCTTATATACTAGGACTTTTTGGGAGTCCAAACCAGAGTCAGTTTAGCTGCCTACTGAATGCTACTGCAGGAGAGCATTCCAGACACTGTCAAAACTATTCCAGACATTGTCAAAAACCCCAATGGCATCCAAGACCTGCTGTAACCCTGAACCCTAACCGCCCAACCATTCTTACCTGCCTGGAGAACTAAATCTGACCCTGCTCACATGAGTATCCTACTTCCACATGGATACTTACTCGGGTAAGAGGAAGCTGACACTGACAGTTGTCTGTTTAGAGGAACTTGCGGCCATTGAGTCTGGGGCACAGGTGATCTGAAATTCTCTCTGTAAAACCACGAAGTAGGTATAGCATGTGAATGAATGGGTTTAAACTAGTATAGGTTACCTAGATGAATAAAATGGTCCAAGAGATGCTTTTCATTAACTTTGTTTTAAAACAAATACAGTAACTTATATGTATGCATATTAGCATAACCAATGGACATAACCAAGTCTCTATCACCAACGAGGTGGTAGAGACTTGCCCTTAGGGGAGGGAATGGCTTGGGGGAGGTGTCAATCAGGGAGAAAGGAGGGAAACTTTAGACAATAAAAAATATATAGCAAACACTCAATTTTGTAGACCTCAACTAATGGACTTCAGATTTAATCCACAAAATTACAGGTCTAGATGTCATATGTGAAAATTAACACCCAGTTGGTTTTAAAATGCTTTTAAGCAAGATCTGTTTATAGGGAATTAAATCAACAGGTTATTTTTTTGTTATTAATTCATTATTATATTTAACAAATTTTAGCGAATAGGCCATATGTTGGAGAAGTAAATCAATATTTCGCTGATGTAAATATTACATGTCTCCAACTATAGTCTACATAGTTAAATTCAAGAGCCACTGCTTCTAAATGTTCAGGAAAGGATTAGCACATGATCACATTGCTTCACGCTTGCGGGAGGTCTTTCTGCAGCAGTTTTAATTCATGTGGCAGATATTCTGATGTGCACTATGCCTTGCCGCAACTATTTACTTGAGATAACAGGTGAATGCATTTATTAGACGTATTCAGTATAAGTTTAAAATTACAGTAATACATAGAGAAAACTTTTCTGTAAAATTAAACTTTTAATACACACTTAATTTTAATTACACAAACGTGTCCACCTAAGTAAAAACAGGTAAATTAGTTAATTTGCCAACTTTTTAAGGTATGCATTTGGAAAACCTAGTACCTTATATAACAGACTTTCAACTTTAATTGATACCCCCTCACCTGAATTAGTCTGCTACAATGAGGCTTTACTGTAACCATCTTTAGGCTTGAGAGGACTCACAACCACATTTTAAATCCCATTACCAACACACAACTGGAGTCTTTGACTCCATATAGCACAGGCTGGCAAAACACTGATTATCTCTGGGGGACACTCACCGGCTTATCCCATGGCTTCTGAGCCGGCACTGTGGTGCGTGGCTCAATTTTCTGAAATTTACTCAGAGCCTCTTCATGAATTTGTTCCAGATGCTGTTCTAGCGGAAAATTACCGTAAGTGAAGAACCTACAGTAATTTGAGAGAATATATTAATCTATTTTAGTTTAAAAGATTAGAAATCAGCACAGATGGCCTTTTGTATGAAGCATATACATATGCTGATAACAAGTAGCTTCAAAGTGGAAATGAACTTAATAGAGGAACATCTTTTTTTTCACACTTAGTTTAACTATAAACACCAAACAGACGCTTTTGCTCTTTTTATAAATAGGTAGTGCAAACAAAACTTGTATAGGAAGAATTAATTAAATGTAAATGTGGTAATATCTGCTATTCATTTTAAATCTACTATAAAGGTGATACAAAAACCAAATTAGTTTTATGTTAAACTACTTTGTGACCTTGGCTACAGTAACACAATAACCCATCTAAGACTGATAAAGAATTTCACAAAGTCCAATTTTAGGCTACAAATTTCAGATTACACGTTTTCAAACCAACATGTTTATTTAGCCAGGGGGAAAGAGTTATAATCATAGTTGATCTTCTTCTTTAATATAATGTTGTTGGTTAAGGTTAAAATTTTGGGAATGAGCCCTAGCTGGATTGGCTCAATAGATAGAGCATTGGCCTGCAGACCAAAGGGTCCTGGGTTCGATTCCAGTCTAGGGCACAGGCTCCTCGGGTGCATGCAGGAGGCAACCAATCGACGTGTTTCTCTCACATTGATGCTCCTTTCTGTCTTTCCCTCAAAAAGGTCAATGGAAAAATATCCTCGGGTAAGTATTAACAAAAAAATAAAATTAAAAATTAAAAAAAAATTGGAGAATGAGTAACTAACAAATCCTTAAAAAATTTCCACTCAAACAGTAGTGCTATGCAGACACTAGTCTATAAATGTCTGTCCCCATGAGTCACAGGCCACCTTGGGAAATGACTACTGCACACCTGGAGCGGGAACCTGGATTTGGGTTGGGGGGACAGAAAACAAAGTTACCGAAGACTGAAAACTGTCAGACAGGATGAGCTTGAGGGAGCTCCCTTGGGCCATACTTGGGACATGTGAACATAAAAAAATAATAATTAAAAAGTCCATGTAATCTCACACCTCAGATATGCACATATATAAAAATATGTGTATGAGTCCTAATGATATTAAAAAACAAAACAAGGCTAGAAAGAAAAGCGTATCTTCATCAGAAGAGCAATTGCCGCCAGGCCTTTCCTCACAATTGGACAGCCAAGGGAAACAAGCACCCTGCTTTTCCCTTCAGAATCCTGTCTTCGGGGTAACCCACAGCCCCACAGACAGGAAAAGCTCTTCTGTTCAGAAGCCCAGCTAATTCATGTAAAATTATTATTTAGAAAGCTTTGCTAACTAACGCTACTGAAGAAACTGCTCCCGGCAACAATCGTCAATGAATATGAGAACATGCACAGGTTGATGAGGAACTCAATGTTCACAGGGTGCTGGTTACCACCCCAGCCTATGCCTTGGTCTGGCAGGAAAGTTTTACAGTGGGGGATCGCTGTCACCATGGAGACCTGCAAACCAGCTGCAGCTTCCCCCTGTGGCTAGCAGGTCCGAGACATCTAGATGCAGCAGGGATGCAGGCATCAACTATGAAGGTAACCAAGTCTTTGAAGCCAAGTTCCCTTTGGGAAACAGGGGGACATGTCCACCAGTGCCACAGAAAGGCAATCAGACGCCCTGAATGTTTTTAGAAAACCCCACTGGCATAAGTTGTGAGAAAATCCTGAGGCAACGTGTCTACTTTCTTCAGTTTCAATGAAAACGGAGGGGACACCATCCCACACCAAAGGGTACTAAAAAGACATGCTGATGATGAAAGACAATTTGTGGGCCTCCCTTACATCACAAATTGGGGCACAACTGGAAAGTCTGAATTTGAGGTAGGTGGCTTTGAGCAAGTCTTTTATTTTTTTAAATGTGAAAATGATATTATCTCATGTCAGAAACTATCTTTATATTTTAGGCTTACAAATCCACATATTGGGAGTAAACCCTAATGTTTGTAAAACTTTTTATTAGCGTTTTATTTTTAAAACAAGCAATTCATCAAAAAGTAAGTATCCAAGGTTTAGTACCTGCCGCCACCATTCCTGGGGCACTGCTGGGACTGAGGCATGAAGCTATGGGCACCCATCACTCTGCCCCATGAGGAGAGGGGGCCCAGGCCCTCCTCTAGGAGGTGAGTCATCACCATGCTGGGCTGCAAGAGTGTCACTGCAAACCTTTAGACTGAGCGTCCAAGTAAGTTAGAAAGGCAATTTATGAACTGAAGAATCTTGTCTCAATTTACTTGGCTCTTAAGCAAATATTTCCTTGATAAATGTGAGAGAAGCTTATCACTGTGTAAGAAAATGCAAATAAATCAACTCGTAATCAAGCCACCCTCCAAAAACAAAAGCTCACCTGGCATTACTGGGGTGATAATGCGTCGCATGAAACTGTTTGAGCTGCTCCCATGTGAGGTCTGGGATGCACAATGGGTCACCACCAGAGATCACCGCATACGTGTGGTCAGGAAGGAGGCGGTTCTGAAGGTGCTGTGAGAATATCCTCTCGTTATCTGTCTTCAAATTAAAAAAAAATACACATATTCATAACATAATATACACACTGTTACAACATAGCAAGTGAATCACATCCTGGGAGCACACACCTATAACACCTTGTGAGTAAAACTGTCCCAATGATAAACAAGGGTCCCCACACAGTGTTTAACAAAGCACCTGGTTCACTCCTGATCTCACGGGGGCCCCAGGGCCTGCTCTCTTGGGAGAGAGGGCACATCCACTTGGCAGGAGGCCCTGGATAATGAGCCACACAGGTGGGGGCTGTGGGAAAGATGTTCTGGGCTCACTCTGCCCAGGAGCTGTATGGGCGCTCCCATGGACCTCCAGAGGGAAAGCAGTCATCCTAACTTGAGTTTTAACGTGTTTCAAAGAAATGATGTCCAAACCGAGAACTGAAGGTAAGAAACAGCCGCCAGCTAGCAAGGGGAAGGGAGCAGCACAGATCACACAAGCCATACCACAGGTCAGGGCAGGTCTCCAAAGTCAGGGGCTAGGACAGGGCCCAGGACAGAGGGTCTCAAACTGTCTGGCCTTAGACCCTTCATTCTCCCAAACATGAATGAGGTCCCCAAAGAGCTTCTGATGATCTGAGTTTCTTGATCATATAGAGTTGTGTGTATATAATTTTTCTATATTAGAAATTAAAACTGAAACTGCAAAACTATTTAATCATTAACATGTAAATACATGTTAACCAATATTTTAAAAAAATATATTTTACATAGAAAACAAAAAGTTGTTGAGAAAAAATGACTCTTTTTTACATATTTTACAAATCTCTTTAAAGTCTGGCTTCATGGCGGGGAGCTGGCGTCTCCACCTGCTTCTGGGCTGACATCACATACCATGATGGTCTCAGGGAAACTCCTGTGTGCTCGGCAGGAATGAGGTAGAAAAGATGTCTTACTTCTGTCATGACAACTTTGTTTTCTCAAAGACCTCCTGCAGATCACATATGAGGTCCCCAGAACACAGAACTGCTCATCTGGAAGAGCGAGTTCTAGGGTGACCGGGAGCCTGGCCCTTCATTATCCCCAAGCTAATGAACCTCACACAATGAGAATATTAAATGACATAACAGGATATCGATTATTTTCCAAACCTACTTATATTTCAATATTTTACAGAGCACGATGCTTTTAATACAATATAGAAAGGAAAAAACTCACAAATGCTCCCTTCATCTCATTGAAGACAACCCCCTTGAAGACCAAGGCTGTCTGGGGGTCACTCGGATTCTCATGTTCCAGTCGCCATCCCTCCTGCCAGAAATCGAGTTCTCGCAAGCAGGGAAAAAAGGCCGCATCCAAATACACGGACAGGAGATTCCGGAAGTCCTTGGGGTTTTGTGTGGAAAACGGGTACAGAGTATAGTCACTAGCTGAATGAAAACAAAAGGGAAGATTTTAAAACATCAGGAACTACAGTCCAGCACCAGTTACCTCACAAGCCTAGCAAGGCAGCCCATGAACAGGCTCTTTAACTGCACTTGTAACAGCACTTCTGTGCACACCACCAGCCTGTTGACTCTCCTATTTCTCCCAAATAAAACTCAAATACCACAGCCATCAACATAACATAATACTACAAATGCCGAAATATTCATAGCAATATTCTCCAAAGAAAACAGTTTGACCTTTTCCAGAAAAACCTCACATGCCTTTTGCCTAAACTCTAGTTTTGTTTTGCTTTTTTAAAAATTCTCACAGGAGATTTTTTTTAAAATTGTGTAGAGAGCGCCTTCGGGGAACAAAGCTTCTCTGAGAGGGCAGGTCACAAGTTGGCCTGTCTGCTCTAAAGATTAGTTATGGTTTCTGCCCCCCCCCCACCCCGCCCAGAATGGTTACCTTTAATTGTAGTTTAGCAAACAATACTGCCCTCCAGCACATAACATTGTAAATAGCCCAACTGTCTGTTCGAAAAGATTTAGGTGGTGTCTTGGGTGAAGATATAGCCTAAGGAAGTTAGTTAAGATAAGGGGTTTAGTGGGGAAACATGTTAACAATGGAATGTAGCTTTGTTGTTTGGGGAACAAGGAATTATGTAATATGTAACCAGAACTGTTTAAAAGAGTGGAGTGAAATAAACTCGGGACCGCAGTCCTAAAGAGGGCTTTGCGGACCTCCTGATCCCATATCTTTTGTTTCTTCTTTATTTCTATCCATCTTTCTATCTCTATCTTCCTGTAAGCCTCATCCCCCTTTCAGGTACTGTTCGACTGATGCCGGCGGGCTCTGGCAAATTTGATTTCATTGAGAAAGGGAGAGAGAAATGTCAATGTAAGAGAGAAACATCTATCGGTTGCCTCCCCTACTTGCACCAAACAGGGATTGAACCTGCAATCTAGGTATGTACCCTGACTGGGAATTGAACCTGCGACTTCTTGGTGTATGGGACAAAGCTCCAAGGAACTGAGCCACCCATTCAGGGCTAAAACTCCATTTTTTCTAATCTAATCACATGTGGCTTTCCTAAAGGATTAAATTTCTAACATCTTTCAACTAGACCTGAGAATAAGTTTATTCTCCTCTCCAGAGCCCAACTACCCTCCTTTATTTTAGAAATGGACCCAACCACAGCCTCAGGCTAAGATGTTAGTCTTACCTGTGAAGGCGTTCATAAACGTGGACAATGACCTGTTCAACATTTTGAAGAAAGGATCTCTGCATGGGTACTTCTGAGAGCCGCACAGGACCGTATGCTCAAGAACATGTGGAACCCCAGTACTGTCCATGGGAGTGGTACGGAACTGAACACTACAGCCAAAAAAGAGCCACCATGGGCATGTTAGCTCACACCATCCAACAGCTTCCAATGTGCCATTACCCTGGATTACTAGAATTCATCATTTTAATATAGTAATCTCTCATGAAAATGTTTGCAGACAATCTTCTATATATATATATAAAAGCCTAAGCCAGTAGTCAGCAAACTCATTAGACAACAGAGCCAAATATCAACAGCACAGCGATTGAAATTTCTTTTGAGAGAAATTTTTTAAACTTAAACTTCTTCTAACGTCACTTCTTCAAAATAGATTTGCCTAGGCCATGGTATTTTGTGGAAGAGCCACACTCAGGGGGCCAAAGAGCCGGATGTGGCTTGCGAGCTACAGTTTGCCAACCACTGGCCTAAGGGACCATTCCACAGATAGCTGTGAAGCTGTGACATGCACTGACCACCAGGGGGCAGGTGCTCCAACCGGTAGGTTAGCTTGCTGCTGGGGTTCAGCAGATTGGGTTTGGGAGAGATGGACTAGACATACCCTGGAGAACCAACCACCGCTGGTCCCAATAGTGCACCGGTGGGGTCCCTTGGCCTGGCCTGCGCCCTCTCACAATCCAGGATCGCTCAGGGGATGTCAGAGAGCCACAGGCCAGGCCAAGGAACCCCACCAGTGCACAAATCCATGCACCCAGCCTCTAGTAATGTATACAATCACTGATTGCAAATGTAAACTCTATTGTACGTGGCTGAGAATGTAGTCATTGAATCGTTTCCTTATATTTTCAGGTCACTGTATCATTTCTTTAACCATGGTGATGCTCTAAGGAGAAACATTTAAGAACGTGTTCTCAGGGTGCCCACTCACCTGAACAGGTTATTCGTGTCTTCTCGGGCCAGGTGCAAGTATCTCGCTCCTGTGCCATCATGGCGGAGCTTTACGGCGGTCAGGCACAGTTCCGGGACAGGTGTTACCTGAATCAACAACAAGAACATGAGGCCAAATTCAGCTGGAAAGGCATTCTGAATGGTGACATTAAATCCACTGAGGGACCTGGTTGGAGGCACATCAGGAACTACCTGTCCCAACCCCAAACCTTACCAATGAGGAAAGGAAGAGCTAGGCTGACAATAATACACACACACCTCTTCTTTTAGAATGCTTACTATTTGCCAGACATTTTGTAAACAACTCAGCATCACCTGTTACAGATGAAAACATTGAGGCTCAGAGTGAGAGTCACACCAGGCTGCCTGAGGAATGAGGGCTGTCACGCGGCATGTCCGAATGACAGCATAGGGACTTGGGTCCGAGAAAAGAAAATACCAGGTAGTCAGGAAATCAAGTTAAAAACCAGGGGCTTAGAAGGTATTTGAGATAAGCCAACCAAAAAAATGTCACCACTCCTCCACTGCCTAATCAATTTTGCCTGCTTAAACTACTGGCCCGCATGCCAGTTGATCAAGGTTTGACCACAACCTTCCTAGGGTGAAGTAATAAGCAGTCTATCATCATGCCCCTACAGAGCACATGTAGATATAGATGCCAAACAACCTGACAGAAGGAGGAAGTAACCTGACACTGATTGAAAAACACCACAAGCCCCACCTTTTTTCCAAAAAGCCAGCCTTTTCACATAAGTACATTTGTCCTCAGATTATAAAATCAGCCAAACAGCACCAGCCCCAAAGCCAGGGCAGAGGACCTTCCTTTCCTCTGTGCTGCCTTCCTTGTGCTGGAACATAAGCTTCATAAAAATTTCTCTGGGGTTTCCTCTCAACTTCTAAATTGGGGAACCCAAGAACCCCAACTCAGTAAGAAGACCAATCCTGGTAAGTAATTGCTGGAATGGGCCTTAGCCTGGGGCAGCCAGGATGCTTGGGGACTGTACTTGGCCTCATCTAGTTTGGGAGAAGGTCCCAGCACTGAAGTGATCACCAGTTATATCACTTGTTGCCAGTGGAAGGGTCCAGGATGGTACAATATACAGGAACTACCCTTCCCAGAAGGCGGTCCTCTCTTTCCGTGTCAGCCTTTATGTACATCCCCACAGTCCCCAGTACTGAAGCTGCCCTCTCTCTCGTCCAACTGCACCAGGGCCTCTCTTCTTCAATCACAACACTGTTTCTGTGACCACCGACCACATGGCTATCACCCCCACTTCTCGGAGGCTGTGTAAGTAACTTGTCACGGCAAGATACTGGAGGGTGGAGCTTAGACCTGGGTGGGGAGGGGGGCTGAGCTGTAATTTACAGCTATTAAATTATTTGTATCTCAGAACGTACTATACCTTACAAGAGATGATTAATGTGTTAAATCAGTAGTACACTGAGATGTCTGCCTCCTAACAGCTTTCATGTTAACTATTTTTCAAAGATGATAAGGTTCCTTATACATCCATTACATTTGAAAAATAAAAGAAGTTAGCCGAACCTATTGTTATAATCATTTCAGATACATGAAAATCAAACCATCACGCTGTACACCAAGCATGTCAAACTCTGGCCATTTAAATACACGAGGCATGTGGCCCGCCAGCCATGAGTTTGACACTGTACACCTTAAGCTTATACAGTGATGGATGTCAATTATTTCTCAATAACACTGGTGCGGGGGGGGATCTTGAAAAATAAAAGAATCCAAATAAGGTATCATTACCATCTTGTAGTAGAAATCCTCATCCCTTTGCATGGCCTTTAGGGCTCACTCTGTCATGAATCACCATTCCAGAACCCTGCCTTGGGAGAGCCCCATATCACTGGCTCTATCAATGAGGCTCCAGAAACAGATGGTGACCTTCCTTCTGAACTTAACTGACCCCTTCTCTATAAATACCCCCTTCTCCAGGAACCTTCCTTATCCTGCCACCACGCAGCTCCCCTCCACTCCTGCCTTCCTTTGGCTCTCTGCACTTCCACCATGGAGCTCATCACACTATCCTGTATTACCCCCCTGCAGGGTCCTCTAGAATGTGAGCTGTTCGCCTTTGTGCATGTCAGCATGTCAAGCACAGTAGGAAGCCAACAGCCAGCCAATCATGTGAAACACGTATTTCTCAATTACCGCATTAAAGAAAAAAAAATGCAGAAATTTAAGCAAAACAAGAACAAAATTAAAATCCTTTTTAACACAACTTAAGTAAATATGGGACATAATCCTTTCCCATAACTTTGAAACCCACATGACTCAAAAACAGAAAGTTTTTGCATAATGTTGCAGCAAACACATTTGATAAGACTTGACCTGAATGAATGTGGGTCACTCAGAGTCTTTCTGCATCACATTCAGTGTGAACTGCCAGATGTCAGGGTAGAAACATGAGTAAGTTTAATTTAGCTTCTAAAATCAGAAGGAGTTCAGGGAAAGGATTGGGAACCTGTTCTTAGGAAGTACTCTTACTGCAGATTCCCCACACACTGAGCACCTACTGTGAAGCAGGAGGAAGCCAGGGCAAGGAAGAAAGATGAAAACAGATCCGGCGTCCACTCGAAGGCCCTCACAAGCTCTCATTAAAGAAGTCAGGACAGGCCTTACCTGGTTCACTGTGAATCCGTGGATCTTCTCTCCCACTTGGTACTGCAGCGCCCTCTCACAGGCTTTCGTACTATTGCACCTCCATGCTCTGGGATGGACACTGCTACCGTTAAAGGAAGCCATCAAAGTTAGAAGATTTGCAGGAAAACTAGCTCAGAGTTCAGCTACATAATGAAAATACTGTCATATGACTAAGATAATGCCAAGAAAAATTAAACGTTGAATCTTCCAAACACATTCCAGAAAACTAATTTCTAGCAAAGCTCCTTCAATTCTTAATGATCTTTTATCTTAACTAAAGCTTCATAACATCAACTCATAATTAAACACTGAAAACCAGTTTGACTCAGTGGATAGAGCATCAGCCCTTGGACTGAAGTAACCTGGGGAGTACCCTGATTGCAGGCTCGATCCTCGGCCCTATGTTGGGGTGTGCACAAGAGGCAACCAATCAATGTATCACACACCCATGTTTCTCTCTGTGTGTCTCTTCCCCTTCCTTTCCACTTCTAAAAACCAATGAATTTGGATTAATAACAAACAACAAAAAATACAACACAACCTTTATTTGTACAGGTTCATAAATAATTATAATGCAATTCTGACACCAATTTCTCTGAGTTGCATAAAATATAATCTCATGTCAAAATGGCTTTTTCCATCACAGTATCTCAATAAACTCAAACTGCAGTGAAGTGACATGACACACCCGCCAAATGGGGAAAACTAAGAAGTCGAGGATCACCAAAAACTCTGTCACTGCTCCTGGAGTGAAACTGCAACAGTGCCTGGGAAAAACATTTGGCATCACTTAGCTAGTAGTTCATGCATCCTGACATGCAGATATCCCCTGCTTTGCAAAGTTCGCCTTCTGCCACTTCACTTTTGGAAGACCTACATTGCTATCTGTTTCAATAACCAAAAGAAAACCCAAAGGGATCTTCTCTGTTCGAAAAAAAGGCTTAAATCTGGAATAGCATCCTGCGTTTGCTCTGCAGAAACCACTACAGAGGCAGCACACACACCCAGAGCAGGGAGCGTGGCCCTACTCACAGCATCTCAGCATCTCGCCACCAGAGCTTTGAGCTGTATCTGTGAGCATCTATACTGAATCTTGACTTATTCTGTGCATTCTGCCTTTTGCTATCTTTTAGTGTTCTTCTAGGCTTTATGGGCTCATTGATATAATTTGGCAGGTTATTTTGGGGGGTTGGGACCACTCAAAAAATGTTCTATATGAATTAATGGTCATTGCTTTTTCCTTTAGGTCAGTTCAGCATAGGAGAGGTTTCACAGGAAGTATCTACTTTAGGATGGTGGGGGAAACCTGCAGATGTCCTGGAAACCCGTCCTGGAGCACCAGCACAAATGTACAACAAGGCTGGCACCATTCCTCCGACTCAGAGAATGGATAAATTGTGCACTGTGTAATCAATAAACTCAGCCAGAAGAACAGACTACAACTACCTGTCACAAAAATGTGGGTCAAGTAATCCTGAACCAAAAAAATAAAAAATACAAATTCAAGGGATAAACAGTGTTCTCCTAAGCAGGTATTGTTCAAACAGGTTAACACTGTATTGTAGGAATGTTATATAGATGGAAAAACTATAAAGGAAAGCAAGGAGATAATTTCTGTAAACCAGGAGAGAAATCACATCTAAGAGGGAGGGTGATGACAGATTAGGGGTAACCTTAAACTGGGTAATGGGGATACAACTAATTTTCAAATAAAACTTCTCTCAACTATATTGTGTTCTATGGGGTTTCCTACATTAACATATCTCACAAAAATACTTCATGTAAAGATATGTACAGAAAAGAAACAAAAACTCAATCACTATCAGGCAATATCATGGAGATATTAAAAACAGCCAACATTTTCCTTATTGATTTGGCAAATTGAGAGTTGTGGGATATACTTTAAAAAGTTATTTATCAACAAGAACTCAACCACAAAAAGCAAAACAGCCAACTATATGACTGTCAGGGGCAACATGTGCTCTCCCCCCTACACTTTCTGGTAACAGACTGCACAGATGACAATGCTGCTCCAAGACCATGAGGGCACCCCAACACACACTCGCCTGTTTCCTCACCTGGGCTCACAGTACCATCAATTAAACAAGGTTTTGTGAATGAGCATGAAACTAAGCTTAGCTTAGTAGAATGTTACACTTTACAAACTCATAGGACATGGCACTCATTCAAGGTTGAAAACCAAATGTAATGTTTTCCCATAGAGAGTCATTTTAAAAAGTTCAAATCTGGAGGCTACAATGTTATTAAAACACAGCAGCTTAAATATAAGTACTTCCTGTGGAAGCCTCAGGTCTCTTAATGACTCTAGGCCAACAACAAAAAAGGGGAGCAAACATATTAATGAGGCCCATAAAATGCTACTTTTATCACACATTAAAATCCACATTAATGACCGCCTTCACTTCAAAAGCCTTAACAACCTGCACACAGGGCCACCCACTCAGAGGCCCCAAAGGAAAGGGGGTCACAGGACAGCTCCCCGGGCCTGGCCCTGCTTTACTCCACACTAACCTCTCTGCCATCACCCCAACCCTGGTTCCTGGACAGGAACTCCCTTCTTTTGGGTGGATGGGGGGGGGGGGGGGGTAGGTTGCTGGGCAGGGTAAACCATGGGAGAGGGCATGCACTCCCATCAGGAGGAGCTAAGAGGATCTGTCACTCAGGCCCTGAAAGGGTTTTCAGGCTGGGGCCCTGGCTCTTGGAGTCCAAGAACCCCAGATGAGGGTTCTAAAGGTACTGGGGTCTCAGGGTACAAACACCCCAGGAGAGGGATCTAAAAATACAGGAGCCCCTTTAAGGGTACTGGAACCCCAGGAGCGGGATTTGGGGGTACAGGAGCCCTTAGAAGTCCAGGTGTCCCAGGCGAGTGATCTGGGGGTGGAGGACCCCGGGGTGAGGGAGTCTCGGGATACGGGAGGCAGGGATGAGAAACCTTGGAATATGGCTCAGAGTGGGGTTTCGGGGTATGAGAACCCCACGCGAGATGTCTCGGGATACTGGAGACCCGAGGGGTCTAGGAGTCCAGGAGCCCCCGAGGAGAGGTTTTGGGGTACAAAAGTTACAGAAGAGGGTTCTCGGGGTACAGAGCCCTGGAGGAGAGGCCTAGACGTACGGGAGCCCCTGGCGTGGGCGTCTAGTAGTCTGAGAGGCCCAGGGAAGGGGGTCTAGGGGTCCTAGAGGCCCAGGCGAAAGAGTCTACGAGTTCTGGAACCCTAGGAGAAGGGTCAGGGGGAACAGGAGCCCCAGAAGAAGGCTCTTGGGGTACTGGAGCCAACGGCGAGGAGTTTAGGGTGGTGGGGGGCGGGAGTCCCCAAACCAGAGAGCTGAGATGCTGCACCTTCTACCCGAGGAGACCCTGAGCCTCCATCCATCTCCCCACCGCCAGGCTCCCGTCCGCCGCCCGCTCCTCTTTTCCACTTCCCCTGCTTCCGGCCGCCCGCTCCGCGTCTCACCAGCGGCTCAGCCGCAGCGCCAAAGGGACCCGCCTGCTGCAGCGCCACATGGTGTGATTGTGACCAGCGCAGGTCAGCGGGGCGACCCACTTATCCCAAAGCACTGTGCCAGCCGTGATCCTATTGGTTGGCACCTATGGCGACGCCCTCTCCAATAGGCCGGCGAGGAAAAGGGCGGGCTCTTGCTGCGACGGGGTGGGACTCAGGGCCCTGGGAAGCAACTCGCTTGAGGTGGGCGGGACATCCACGGCTCGCGGATTGCAGAAGCTCAGGCTACGTAGGAAGGGGCGGGGCCGGCCCGCGGAGCCCGGGGCGTACGCGCTGCGGGCGGGGCGTCGAGGCACAGGGAGGGGCGGGGCTGAATGAGCTGCATGGGGCTCACCTGAGGAGGGCGGAGCTCGGCGAGGGGCGGGCCTATACCAGCGAGGGGCTGGCTGTGCAGATGTGGAGCTGGGATTGATCAGTGCGGGGCGGGTCTCTGGAGCTGAGGGGCAAGCCAGTGCAAGGCCGCCCACTCCTCTCCCCACCGCCTTGTGTGTCTGACAAGTTAACACACGACTTCTAAGACTTCAGAGTACCCATGGGCCCTTCTTGAACCCCACGGAGAGGCTTAAGGAGGGCAGAGCATGAGTGGATGGGCCCGCACTGCGCTGTGGGCTTCCAGGGGTGTCTGAGATGAACCACACCTGGGCACTGCGTGGGTGGGTGGAGCTGGGAAGAAGGCAGTACCCTTGTCTAAGTTCTGCTCTCAGAGCTTTGGCCTTCTCTCTGTCTCCCTCATTTCTTCCCCTGGCCACTAAGGGACTCAAACCTCTCTACTACTTCTTCCAGGCTCGAAAGAAAGCAAGCTAAGTAGCCATGTGCGATCAGTCTCAACATATAAAAGCTTTGACAGCAATGTAGAGCGGTCCATACCGTATTAAAAAGCCACCAAAAGTTTACCGAAAACTCTCCACAGCACAGCGGATTCTGCAGTTAACCCAGTATCTCTTTATGAAGAGGATACCCAACTGAACCAAAACAAACAACAGCAATGATGAAAAGCTACTGACACAAACACACTCTTTGGTATACCTTAAGTTTAGAGAGAAATTGGGTGATTATTGTTCTTGACTCATTACATCAGTTCTGTGATCTTGGGGAGACTGTTGGGTATTATTAACCCTACAGTGATTGTGCAGGAAACTGAGGCACTGGGTGGGAGGTTAAAGTGTTTTGATCTAGCTGAAGAATAGATGCTGTTAGATCCAGTAATTGCCGCGTGCTGGTATATTCCCACAGGATACAACCTTATGATGGCTGGCCTACACATACACACCTACAAAATAATAATTTATAAATAATTATTTTGAGCAGCTCCCAACATGTATTCTCAATTTATATTAACATAAATTATTGTAATGTGAAATGAAAAATTGTTTATTCAATATCCTATGTTACAAAAACATATTCTGTGTTACAATGAAACTCACTGCTTCAAGAACATTAGCAAGTGAGCATTGGTCAGGATAGATTGTGACTGGACCTTAGAAAGGCAATCAAATGAATATTGGAGTGTTACAGATTGAATTGTGTCTCCCCAGAAAGATATGTTAAAGTCCTAATCCCCACAACCTCCAAATAGAACTTCGTTTGGAAATAGGGTCTTTACAGAGTTTCTCATTAGATTAAAATGAGGTCATTAAGATTGGCTTTAATCCAATATGATCTGTGTCTTTACACAAAAGGGGTTGATACATTGAACAAGAAAGTAAAGATGCATCTACATGCCAAAGCACACCATGGATTTCTGGCAACACCAGAAGCTGAGGGAGAGGCAGGAACAGCTTTTTCCAACAGCCTCAGAAGGAACCAATCTGTTAACATCTTCATCTCGACTTTCTGTCTTCCAGAGCCTCAACATAGTAAATTTCACTTGTTCTAAGCCACCCAGTTTGTGGTACTTACTTATACAAAGACTTGGTATTTTAATGCAAACTTTAAATACATGTGTTCTTTTAGAAATAGATTTTTTAATTGATTTCTTACAGAGAGGAAAGGAGATGAAAGTTAGAAACAACCATTAGAAACATTGATCAGCTGCCTCCTGCACACACCCCCACTGGAATTGAGCCTGCAACCAAGATAAAAGCCCTAGACCGGAATTGAACCCAGGACCTTTCAGTCCATGGCCCGACGTTCTATCCACTGAGCTAAACTTATCAGGGCAATACATGTACTCTTTCAACAGAAATTTCACTTCATGAAAATAATCCTACAGTTATATTCTCACAATGGCACAATGATGCATAAAGATGTTTCCTACATTATTTTTATTACAACAAATACTGAACAACATAGTGTGGCCAGGTGGCTCAGTTGGTTGGAGTGTCATCCCATATATCAAAACATTGTAGGTTTAATTCAGGTCCAGGCACATACCCAGGTTGTAGATTTGATCCCTAATCAAGGTGCATATGAGAGACAACTGATCATCAATGTTTCTCTCTCTCTCTCTCTCTCTCTCTCTCTCTCTCTCTCTCTCCTCTCTCTGAAAATCAACTTAAAACAACAACAACAGCCCACAAACATATCTTTGGGTGACAATTTAAAACCAAACAACATAAAATTCTATCAAAGAGGAGTTTTCTTAAATAAAATGTAACACATTCATATAACTAAATACAATTCAGATACTAAAAATAATTATATATATGTATAATCACAAGAGAAAGGAAGCCAGATGTAAGTTGAAGCTCTCACTTGAGTGGGAAAAAAATACTCCCATGTGAGCAGACAGAGTAAAAATGAGATTTTAATTATGAATCTAACATAACACTTTAATGAAAGACATTTAGGAAGACCTAAATAAATGGCAATACATTCTATGTTCATAGATAGGAAACCCAGTATGACAAAGATGTCATTTGTTGCCCAAAAATGCAATGCAATTCCAATAACAATCCCACCAGATTAGGAGCTCAAAGTGATCCTACAATACAGTTGATGGAGAAGAGTCAAGAACAGGCAAACAATTTTTAAGAAGGAAATGTGGGAAACTTATTTTAGTAGAAATTAAGACAAATCTTATTATTCAGGACTTTTAGACTTATTTAGTCTTAAAACTACAGCAAAAATAAGACAGTATGTGTTAGCACAGAGAGAGGGTTAAAGAGGCTAAAAGGAATATAGAGAAAGCCAGGAATAGACACCTAGAAATGGAGCAGAATCTATAAATTTTGTAATTATACGGGGTGAGGGGAATTAAATCACGACTTCAAATCCCTCTGCACCTACTCCAAGGCCATAGTGGTACTATATTTCTGATAGACCCTCCCTCCCCCCAACTGGTGGGTGGAGTTATCATGTAACCAGCACCTACCAAATACCTTAAGCCCCCTGACTCCTGGGTCCAGGGGTACCCAATCACGTGCCTTATATGAAGCCGCCAATCAGCGTGGGCCAGGTACCCTAAGCCCCATCCCCTCCCCCTTAAAAGGCACCTTCACCCCACACGTTCTCTCTCTCTCTCTCCCTCTCTCTCTCTCTCTCTCTCTCTCTCTCTCTCTCTCTCTCTCCCTCCCTCCCTCCCTCCCTCCCTCTCTCCCTCTCTCTCTCCCTCTCTCCCCCCCTTGGGAGGTGAGCCGGCATGGTCGTCTCTTCTCCTCAATAAAGCCTGAGTCCTGGTACCCTGGTCTCTCTGGCCCATCTGTTTCATCTTTCATATTGGTGCTGAAACTTGGGGCCTGCGCCAGCTCACCCTGCCCCATGCCACTTGGGGCTGGTGGGAGCTTGCACTCCCCTGCGCCACCCATGGCAGGTGAGAGTTCCCTCTCCCCGCTGCCACCACTGCTTGAAAGCTGGAGGTCATTTGCGCTTCCACCCCTCCCTCTCCCGCCCTCCCCCCTTGCTCCAGGCTGGCGCACCTCCACAGTCTCCCCCAAATCTCCGCCCAGGTACCGTGACCACCAACAACCGAATTCTCAGGCAGCTGGTCAGTTTTCCTTGTAAGAAGTTGCCAGGGGCAGAAGACATAATTAGAGTAGCCATTCCCTTCTCCCTTTCTGATCTTTCTCAAATTGAAAAACGCCTTGGTTCTTTCTCCTCAGATCCTGATAATTACATCAAAGAATTCAAATACATTACTCAATCTTATGATCTTACTTGGCACGACATTTTTATCATTCTCACTTCCTCCCTAACTCCATCAGACAAAGACCGAGTCTGGGATACCGTTCAGCAGATAGCAGACGAGGCACAAACTCGCAATGACTCCAATCCAACTGGCACCCTTACAGTTCCCCAGAAAAATCCCAATTGGAACTACCAAACTGGGCACCAGAACAGAGAGGCACGGAATAATATGCTTGACAATATTATCCAGGCTCTTCACAGGCTGGCTAATAAGGCAGTAGTAAATTATGATAAAATAAAGGAGATTACCTAGCACCCACAGGAAAACCCTGGGGAATTCCTTGAATGCCTTTTACAGGCACTTCAAAAATATATCCGTATTGATCCTACTTCCCCAGCAGGTACGGTCTTGCTACATTCACACTTTATATCCCAGTCAGCCCCAGACATAAGAAAAAAAAAACTAAAGAAGCTTGAGGAGGGGCCCGAGACTCCCCAGAAGGAACTTCTTAGCATGGCTTTAAAGTCTCCATAATAGAGAACAGGAAAAGGAGGACCTTAAAAAAAGGGACAAGGAAAATTACCTTATGCTGGTGAAGGCCCTACTGGGCTCCATACCCCGAGGCTCCAGGCCAAAGGGAAGGCCTACATCAATCCCACCAGGAGCCTGCTTCAAATGCAAGCAGCAGGGACACTGGGCAAGACATTGCCCAAACCCGAGCCCCCCTCCTGGCTCATGTCCGCACTGCCAATTGGAGGGGCATTGGGGAGTTGATTGCCCCAGTCGCCGAAGGTGGGCTGGATCTTCCTCTCTAATGGAAACCCCCACATCCGGATCTACAACAGATCTGCTGGGACTGGCAACAGAGGACTGACGGGGCCCTGGGTCTCTGGCCCCAGTGGTGATCAAGCATCACGAGCCCAGGGTAAACCGCGTAGCAGGTAAGCCAATCTCTTTCCTTGTTGATACCGGGCCACTTACTCCACCTTGCCTGAATTTTCGGGCCCCTTAATGCCATCCACCACTACTATTGTGGGAGTCTCAGGAACAAAGACCACCCCTCTAGTAACCCAACCCCTCCTCTGCACCTTTGAGGTAATACAGTTTATACAATGTTTCTTAGTTATCTCCCAATGTTCCACCCCTTTACTGGGGAGAGACATCTTATCTAAATTCCATGCAACTGTCTCACTGACACCCTCTGCCTCCACAGCCTCGGCCTCTTTCTTGTCTCTGCTGCTGACTCAGACTCGGCCTCGGACTTTCCCCCATTACCTCCAGATTACCTGGGGCACCTCCAATCCATCCATAGCCAAACACCACACTCCCATCCTCATCCACCGCAAAAATCCTGACTCCTTGCCTTTCGTCCCCCAGTACCCTATCCCAACTAGACATCTACTCGGCCTCAAACCCACTATTTCCAAACTTTTCAATTCAGGTCTTTTGAGGCCCACAAATTCCCCCTTCAGCACTCCCATCCTTCCTGTTATTAAACCAAACGGCTCGTATTGCCTAGTCCAAGACCTCAGAGCCATCAACTCAGCAGTACTGCTCAATCCCTATACCATTCTGTCTTCTATTCCCCCTTCCTCCTCTTTTTTTACAGTCCTTGATCTAAAATATGCCCTTTTCACTATCCCTTTAGATTCACAATGTGAGGACCTCTTTGCATTCATCTGGACTGACCCTGAAACTGGACATTTACAGCAGCTCAGGGGTTTAGGGATAGCCTCCACTTCTTTGGGCAGGCATTGGCAAAAGACTTGCAGGATCTAATGCTGTCCAGATGCTCCCTTCTACAATACGTAGATGACCTCCTACTGTGCAGTTCTGATCTCCAAACCTCCCAGGAGGACATGTGTCTACTTCTTAACTTTCTTGCCCAGCGTGGTTATCGGATCTCAGCAACTAAGGCTCAGCTCTCCCAGTCAGCAGTAACATACCTCAGGATTAGAATTTCACAGGACAGGAAGGAGGTCACTGCCAAGCATAAAAGCCTTATCTCTTCCTTACCTACACCTACCACCAAATCTGACCTCCTTTCTTTCCTGGGAGTGGCCGGCTTTCTCCGCTCTTGGATCCCTAATTACAGTAACCTAGCTAGACCCCTGTGTGAGGCAACAAAAGGAGACCCCAATGAGCCTCTAGACCCCTCAGAACCTATAGAATCAGCCTGTAAATCCTTACAGCAGGCTCTTATCCAGTCCCCAGCACTACACCTTTCAGATCTCTCACAGTCATTCATGCTATACACTCACGAAAATCATGGTCTGGCTCTGGGGGTCCTAGGACAAAACAAGGGTCCCCCTTTCACCCCAGTAGCATATCTATCAAAACAACTAGACCCTACCTGTAGAGGTTGGGCCCCTTGTCTCAGAGCCTTAGTAGCAGCAGCTATTCTGGCCCTAAAAAGCTCTAAACTTACTTTTGGGCAGCACACTACTAGAAAATCCCCTCATCATCTTCAGGACCTTGTGACCCATAAGGCTATACAACATCTCTCACCTTTACGATTTCAGGCATACCATCTGGTTTTTATTGAAAACCACCAGTTTTCTTTCATTCCTTGCTCTCCCTTGAATCCTGCTACTCTCCTCCCTGTTGCGACGGACCCTTCTCTCCACTCCTGGAATGAAACAATTACCCCATTCATATCTCCCTTTCCTCATATTTCACCCACTCCTCTCTCCACACCCAAACAAACCCTTTACATCGATGGCAGTTCTACCCGCACAAAGGAGGGACTATATAAAGCAGGTTATGCTATAGTATCTAGCAATTCATCCATAATAGAAGCAAGTTCCCTTTCCCCAAACACAACATCTCAGCAAGCAGAACTCATAGCCCTTACCCGAGCTCTAACCATATCAGCTGGCGAGTCCATAAACATCTACACTGACTCAAAAAATGCATATCACATAATTCATTCTGGTGCTGGCATATGGCATGAACAGGGATTTCTAACCACCAAAGGCAATCCCTATACAACCATACTCACATCAGGGCTCTACTCGATGCAGCCATGCTGCCAAAAGCAGCTGCCATCATACACTGCAAAGAACACCAGAATTCTACAGACCCCATTGCTATTGGCAATAACCTGGCAGATAGGACAGCAAAAGGAGTTGCCCAGTCAGGCACCACCCAAACTAACTTAACACTACTGGCTATAACTACAATTTTCCCACAATACTCAAGGGAAGAACATCTCTAGTACCTAGGGTACCCCCAGAAGCAAGGATGGTACACTCAGGCAGGGAACTTTATCCTTCCCCAGGCCCAAGCAATGGTGATACTCCAGGGAATCCATAACACTTTCCATGTGGGACAGAAACCCCTCCTGCTGTACGCCACTAGCTTTCTGTCCTTTCCATCTTTATCCTCCTTAATACAGAAGATAACTGACACCTGTGACATCTGCAATCCCTGCTCTCCTCAGGGTGGTGCCTGCCCTCGCTCTTTCCCAACACACCAGAGGAAACCTCCCAGGACAGGACTGGCAGATAGACTTCACACACATGCCCTCACACGAAAAACGCCATTATCTCCTCACCCTAGTTGACACATTTTCAGGATGGATAGAATCCTATCCCACCAGCAGGGAGAATGCTCAAACGGTAGTGGTAGCCCTCACCCATGACATCATCCCCCGCTTTGGCTTTCCAGTGTCTCTTCAATCTGATAATGACCCCAATTTTGTCTCTCAGATAACGCAGCTGGTTTCTCAAACGCTAAACATCAAATGGAACCCTCACATTCCCTACCAACCTCAGTCTTCCGGTAAAGTAGAAAAGGCCAATCATCTCTTAAAAACACATCTAACAAAGCTATCTTTAGAACTCCAAATGCCTTGGACTGAACTTCTTCCCCTGGCACTAATGAGACTGAGGGCCATGCCACAACAACCACTACTTCTAAGCCCCTTCGAGATCATGTATGGACGGCCTTTTGTCCTCCAAACCCGGGAAGACAATTTCCCCTCCCTGGGAGACTACTTTCCTGCTTTTGCCCACATGAGGGCACTCTCACAACAACACGCTGATAATCTTCTCTCCCATCCCTTTCCTACAACTTCTACCCATCTCTCAATCCTCCCTGGGGACTTGGTCTATGTCAAGAAAAAAGGAAAGGCATTCTTAACACCCACATGGGAGGGACCCTTCCCAGTCATACAATCCACCCCTACTGCAGCAAAGGTACAAGGAATCCACCACTGGTATCACCTCTCACACATTAAGCCATACAAACCTCAACAAAAAACACTACCTTCCTACACTTCTACCCCCAAGGACCTACCTCCCTCAGACTCACCAAATGTCTCACCGCCATCCCCATAGGCGACACCATCCAGGACTTGATGACCCATTATTTCTTACAGGCTAAATTCTACTATTTCCTGCAGTGCACCTTGGTCCTGGTGGCAACCACAGTCTGCTTCCCCAGAAGATATACACTCATGGATAGTGAATCTTCCCTGGCAAGGGACCCTCCAATTCTTTACTCTGGAAGAAGCTCAGGTTTTCGAATTCCTTTTAATATGCCTTGTCTCCTCACCGTAATTCTTCTACAGGCAGCCAACGATGAATGCACCAATGAGGGTTTTTGGTCTTTTCAGGTAAATGGACTTGGGATGATGGGGGAGTTATCAATTCTACTGTCTGGGATGGGAGGTCCTCTAGTGTCACTCTCTATTTTGATGCTTGTGCACCCATGGCCCCTGGGTGGTCCAGCTGCAGTGGGTGGTATCAGGCCTATGCCACCGACCACAAATATCTATGCATAAAATATCATCAAAAAGAGAATTGGGACAATGTAGGGGAGTTCTACTGTCCATATTGACAGTGCTCTTACTACCACTCTGGCACTTTACGCAGTCCCCTGGTAAATCTTAGACCCCCCCTCGGACTGTGGCCCCCTCATGTGTAATCCTATCAGCTTGACCATATCAAACCCAGCAATCCACTCTGGAGCCAGGCTCTGCCAGCAGGAATCAGAATAGATGGAGGAGGTAGAGTCCCGGGGGTATAATTACATTTATTAAAACTTATATTAACTCCCGACCCATCCCTCCTGCACTAAAGGACATTCTCTCTCACCCTACAAACCCTGAACCTACTCCTTTGCCCACCCTCATCAACACAACTTTCCATCTACTCTCTAATATCAATCTCTCCTTCTCTACATCCTGCTGGATTTGTCTATCACTGACTCGAACCCTCATCATAGCCACTCCAACCCCAATCTATTGGATCATCAACTTAACTTTTACCTATACCAGACCTCAACGCATTTTACATAACATCTCTCTCTTCAACACAGAAAACACTACCTGTTTAACAAATACCTCTCAAACTACTACCTCAACTACTCCTACACCTTTCTACTGTGCACAATCTATAAATTTACCCCCTCCCTTAGCCTGCCCCCACCAGGTATTTTTCTCCTCTGCAGGACTACAGCCTACACCTGTGTACCTCAAAAACTGCCACACTCGCTCTGTCTTCATGTCTTCCTAACCCCTAATCTTTCTATCAGAACAGATGCCCCCTCTCAGCTGGAAGTAGCTGTGGAAGATGGACCTTCACCCCTTGACCTTGCCTGGACTCTCAATTATTTTTTTTAATATAACCAAAAGCCTGGAATGATAAACCCTCCCTCCCCCCCAACTGGTGGGCAGAGTTATCATGTAACTAGTCAAATACCTTAAGCCCTCTGACTTCTGGGTCCGGGGGTACCCAATCATGTGCCTTATATGAAGCTGCCAATCAGCGAGCGCCAGGTACCCTAAGCTCCATCCTTTCCCCCTTAAAAGGCACCTTCACCCCATACGTGCTCTCTCTCTCTCCCTTGGGAAGTGAGCCGGCAGGGTCATCTCTTCTCCTCAATAAAGCCTGAATCCTTGTACCCTGGTCTCTCTGGCACATCTGTTTCATCCTTCAATTTCTTTTAAGGACTTTAAGATTTACTTTTCTCATTTGTACTTTTAATACACATGGTTTTAATTTTCTTCTGCTTCATGTAATAGAAAATCCTCAAGATTAAAATGGCCTCAGAATAACTCATTAAGTTAGAGCCTCGAACTTATGGCACAATGTTCAGATTGGAGTTGAGGCAGAGAAAGGACCTCCAATCACACATCATCCTTAGCATGTATTTGCTGATGCCTGAACTGCTTTCCAAAGAGCAAATGCTTGAAATGCAAATACTCATTTTTTTAAAAAAAAATTATGTTGAGAGTGAATGACTTTTATTGAATAATGTTGTAAAGGAAAATTATTGCAATGAGATAGCAAGCAAAACAGGATATGGGAAAAGAGCATTGTCACCAAGAGGAAATGATAAAATGAAGAAGGGAAAAATAAAACCTGGAAACTCTCAAAGACAATACTTGTTTGCTTCAAATGTTTCTTTTTTTTCATCTTTATTGTTCAGTTTATTAATTACATTGTTCCCTTTTTTCTCCACTATAGTTCCCTTCCACCTGGTACCCATCCCACCCACCTGCCCTCACCCCCCTCCACTGTCCTCTCCCATAGGTGCATGATTTTTGTCCAGTCTCTTGCTGCACTTCCCACACCCCCTTTCTCCCCAAGAGTTGTCAGTCCATTCCCTCTCTATGTCTCTGATTCTGTTACATTTACCAGTTTATCCTGTTCATCAGCTTATTAATTCACTTGATTTTTAGATTCATTTGTTGATAGATGTGTATTTGTTGTTCATAATTTACACTTTTTTCTTTTTCCTCTTCTTAAAGAATATCTTTCAGCATTTCATATAATACTGGTTTGGTGGAGATGAACTCCTTTAGCTTTTTCTTATCTGCGAAGCACTTTATCTGATCCTCAATTCTGCATGATAGCTTTGCTAGATAGAGTAATCTTGGTTGTAGATTCTTGCTGTTCATCACTTTGAATATTTCTTGCCACTCCTGTCTGGCCTGCATTGTTTCTGTTGAGAAATTCGCTGACAATCGTATGGGTGCTCCCTTATAGGTAACTAACTGTTTTTCTATTGCTGCTTTTAATATTCTCTCTTTGTCTTTTGCTCTTGGCATTTTAATTATGATGTGCCTTGGTGTGGTCCTCTTAGGGTTCCTATATATTGGGGTTCGGTACGCTTCTTGGACACCTAAGTCTAGTTCTTTCACCAGGTGTGGGAAGTTTTCAGTCACTATTTCTTCAAATAGGTTTTCATTGTCTTGCTCTCTCTCTTTTAATGGCACCCCTATAATTCAGATGTTGGTATGCTTGAGGTTGTCCCAGAGGCCCCTTACACTATCTTCAATTTTTTGGATTCTTTTGGTTTCTTGCTTTTTCAGCTGAGTGTATTTTCCCTCTTTGTATTTCAAATCTTTAACTTGGTTCTTGGGGTGCTCCAGAGCACTTTTAGGTCTTTGTATAATATTTTTTGTTTCAGTCAGTGTATGCTTAATTTCTGGTTAGTCCTTTTTCATATCCTTGAGAGTCTCCTTTATATCCTTGAGGGTCTCCTTCATTTCCTTGTAGGGCTCATTCATTTCCACGTTGGTCTTGATCATTTCCACGTTGGTCTTGATCATTTCCACAATGGTCTTGATCATTTCCACATTGGCCTTGATCATTTCCTTGCAGGTCTCGTTCATATTCTTGAGGGTCTCGTTCATTTCCTTTGCGGTCTTGCTTATTTTCTTATAGGCCTCGACCTTTTGTTGGAGCCTCTTGAGAAGGCCTATAACCATGGTTTTGAATTCCAAGTCCAGTCGTTTTTTTCCCTCCATTTCTTTCACATATGATTTCTTTCCATGTCTCTGCATGGTGGCTGCTTCCCTGAGTTGGTCAATTAGCTTTGTGTGGTAGACTTCCTACAAGGGACAGTGGCTCAGCCTCCCCAGTTACCTGAGGTGGATATGGGCTGCACAGTCTTGCTGAAGTTAAGCTCAGGTTAATCGTTGTTAGCACTTGGAGGGGTTAACCTCCAGGCCAATTATCTGTGAAGTTCAGCTGTGCTCAGGTTGGATGGGCGGAGTCTCCGGGCCAAGCAGACAGCGTTAGCTCCACCCTATGCGGCCCCAGGGACCTCTGAGAGAGAGCCGCTGCAGAGCTCCACCGGTTGCTGGGGAGTTTACACTCTCCCCAAATGCGTCTGCACACCCAACGTCTCACCCAGGGTCATAAAACAAAGCAGTCTGACGATTTCCTGAATGAGGGAGCAAATTGAGAGAGCTCTCTACGCGGTCATGCAGCTGCGCTGTTCCCAAGGTCACGTGCAAGCTCCCTTCTCCACAAGCCGGCAAACCCCTGCAGCACCCGAGCTTCGGCGTGCCCTCCCTCTGTCCAGTTTTCACCCTGTGTGATAGTGGGTTCCCTGGACTTCTCCAGAGCTGGAGAATCAGTCCAGTGGGACGTCTTTGTCTCCCTGTTCGAGAAAACTGGCCTGTTTTCGGCCGCCCGCCCTATCCGCTGGCGCGCACTCCAAACCTCTCTCTGCGCGAATCTTCAATGCTGTCCGCCGCCGCTCCTCCGAGTCACAGTGTCTTATCTTCACTTTTATTTGTGGAATTTTCACTCGGCCAGCTTTCTGGTGATTCTGGAAGGTGTTTGTTCTTTCGTTAAGTTGTATTTTCAAAATTGTTGTGTATGACGGCAAGATAGGTGTTTTACCTATGCCGCCATCTTGGTTCCTCTCCGCTTCAAAGGTTTCTTACCTAAGGCTAGCCATTACTCAAATTCTATACATTGTGTGTGGTTCAGATATTTTAACAGCAATGCTATTGTTTCCTTGTGAATGACTTGGTAGCTGGTGTAACTAATCCACAGCTCACTCAGCTGGTTATAATACTGAACTCTTGTGTTTGACCTTGTATTTTCTCTGTAGTCTTGGATTACAGCATTCATATGACAAATCATTTTATAACACTTGTAATGTTACAGAAGACCAGAGAAAAAACAAGCCACCCTTAGAGAAAGGGAGTTACATTTTATTATCAAATTCTATCCAAGCCCAGAGAAAAATGTATCAAATTCTGGGCCCCATAACATGGAAGAAACTTTTTCTATTTATACTTTTTCTAGCTCTTTTGTCTCCCAAATTTGGAATGAGACTTTCAGGCCTCTGAGAAAGAAGGCCTGGCCTCGTGTTAGCACTCATAACTCTGTCTGGGGCACAGTCCATGGCCTCTCTGGAATGGGAGTAGTCTTATTTTCCTCATTATTTAAGCAAACGAGTTTACAGAAGCCAAAATAGCAGGGTTAAAATTTCAAACAGCAGTTTTTATCTAAGATGGATATTTCCGTAACTGTTCATACTTTTGCCACTGGTTTCCAAGGCTGGACGGCAATGTGCTCAGAGTCACTTTGTTTGGTCATGTATGTATAGGCTTCCAGGACAGACTACATAGTTTGCTGCTGCTGAGTTTTGCATAAAAGTTCAGATGCTAGCTCTTCATGCAGAGATTAAAGACGTGGTCCTGACGTTCATGGAACCCTTGGTATATCATAGGTTACAGAAAAGGAAATGGAAAATGGAAAATTATATAAAATTACTGCACCATTTAATGTGGTGCTCTAGGGGAGCACTAAGTCACAAAATGATGGCTCAACGAAGACTTCCCTGGAGAAGTTCAAGGAGACTTTACAAAATGGTGAATTAGTAACGGCGTGCTACTGTATTCATCTCCTGTTGATGCTAAAACAAATTACCATGAATTTCATGGGCTAAAACAACACAGATTAATTCTCTTACTGTTCTGCAGGTCAAAAGTCCCACACAGGTCTCACTGGGCTAAATAAGGTGTCAGCAAGGGTGTGCTTCCCTTGAAAGCTCTAGAGAGAAAGCGTCCTCTGCCCTTTCCGGCTTCCAGCGGTCATACACATACCTTGGCTTGTGGCCGCTTTCTCCATCTTTCTTTTGTCCTCCATCCAGTCTTTTGCCAATGACATACTTCTGGGCCTGCTTCCCTGTTTAATGACTCTTATAACTACAGTGGGCCCACCCAAATAGCTCAACCTAATCCCCTTACTTTAGAGTCATCTTCTTGGCAACCTTACTTCCATCTGCTACCTTAATTCTTTCTTACCTTGTACCATAGCATAGTCGCAGGTTTCAAGGATGAGGATAGGGGCATATTTGGGGCTCCTTAAGTTGTCTATCATAATGCTAAAATAAATCTTCCTGTATCATGAAATCCCAGAGGAGTCTTTAAAAATAAAATATTTACTTGATAAAATTAATGTCTGAGTAATCTGTTGTTGATATTTTAATATAAAATTGTCAGGTTCATTGTCTATTGCATTCATCTATCCATATATATACCTTTTTCTCCTGAGTATCTTTCTTTAGTTTCATTTACTGGTCAAAAAATCATTATTTCACAGAATAAATGTGAACTTTTATTGCCAACTGTTGGTCTTTTTGGTAAAATATTCCAAGATATTCCAGTTTACTTGTATGAAGGAGGAATTTTAACATGCCAGAAACAGAAGGAAATGAATATTATAATTGAATTTTAAGACATTGGTTTTTAGAGCTTTGAAACAAATACCTGTCAGTTAGAGAAAAATTAAATGGATACATATTAGAGGACAGAGGAAAGGAAAAAATACTCATGATGGCATTTATACAGCCTTGTTATGCATTATTGTTTGTGGCAGTGAAATAAATATTCATTAGCCAAATGTCTTTTTAGTGGAGACAAGCCACAAGCAATAGCATACTTACACAGCATAAAGCTCAAGGAGGGAAAGCTGTTTCTGTTACTTTTCAATGGACTAACTTCATAGAACATGTTATTAAAGTAGTTTCATTTCTATAATCATTAAAATTACTCTTTTATTGATAATATTGTTAGAAAATAGAAACTATTTAACAAAGTGTCTTTTAGAGAGTAAGAACTGAATAAATGGCACTTTAAAAGCTTTAAAGCCCAGTCCTGGTCAGTTGGTTGGATTGTAGTCTCATATACCAAAAGGTTGTGGGTTTGATTTCCAGTCAGGCACATACTTAGAGTGAAGGTTCAAGAGGCAACTTATCCATATTTTTCTTTCACATCAATCTCTCTCTCTTTCTCTCTCTCTCTCTCCCCTTCTCTCTCCCTCCCTCCCTTCTCCCTTCCTCTTTCCCTTCCTCTCTCTAAAATAAATTTAAAACATATCTTGGGATTATGATTTTTTAAAAAACTTAAAAATACATATTACCAATTATAGCCCTTATGATGATAATTGTCATTCTAATAATCTAACTTGCTCCAAACAGATTTCTTACAGGTTCTGCTGGTTAGTAAAGAAATAACTATAAAATACATATAAACAGACACAGCCATTTATAATCGGTTGTTTCTTCATATTTTTGATAACAATAAAGTTTCTTTTTTGGGAAAGATTTAAATTTGAAATGCATATTTGAAAAGTAGTTTTAATTAAACCAAAGGAATAAATTACTGCAGCCTTCTCAGGATGTATAGTTAGTCCTTTAAACCTCTTACCAAAACCTACTCTCCTTTGTAAAATGAACAGGGCTAATAATTATAGAACTCACCCCAACAAATTTTGCTGAAATGAAAGGAGTAATGTGTCTGAAGTGCTTACCAAAGTGCCCCACAAATAACTCTCATAATAAATGTTTTACTTGTTACCTTACTCAGAGTATTTTGTGATCATCCTTCCTTTTAGTACTTTAGGTTCTCTAAAGGGTGTCTACTCCATGAGCATCTTTACCAAGGCTTTGGAATTATTTTCTGATGTTTTGATTATGCTGTTAGCATATAGAGGGTATATTTAGAAAATTACCCAGATTCAATAAATTGTTTCCCACTAGGAATACATATGTAGCCTGTATAATGATCTCCACTAAATGGGTTTCCACGCTCATTGCTGTGTATTTATTTACTCACTAGTGGCCCAGTGCACAAAATTCATGCACATTAAAAGGGTATTGATCAGAGGAAATAATTTAATATTGCTATTTGCCCTTTCTCTATAATAGAAGTGTCAGAAATGAAAGAAAATTAGTAAAATGTATATGAAAACCTTCCTGCTGTCAGAGTCTGGGGCATACCATGGGACCCAGAGTCAAGTCCCAGCCCACCCACATGCACCTCAAAATCATATGAGACCCAGACCTGGCTGCCCCCCAACCCTCCCCAATTGGGCTAGATCCAGACCTGGCCAGTCCCACACCTGTCAAGCCCCTCTGGGCAGGGTGCATAGCCTCAGGTCCCGTGGCCTGGTGCCAGGATAGGGGGTGTGGCTAGAGGTCCCCTGTCAAGCCCCTCTGGGTGTGGGTCATGGCCTCAGGTCCCCTGGCCTGGCACTGGGGAGGGAGGCGTGGTCTGAGGTCTCCCAGCTTGACACCAGGGCAGGAGGCGTGGTCTGAAGTCCCCTGGCAAGCTCTACTGGATGGGGGATGTGTCCTTGGTCCCCTGGGGGCAGGGAGAGCGTAGCCTCAGGTCTCTGCTGATTGCTCGTTAAGGCTCCTTATGGGAACTTGGCCTCAGCTATGGTACAGCCATGTTTGTGACAGAGTGGTGGTCAATTAGCATATTCCCTCTGTATTAGAAAGGATTTGTATTAGATAATCTAACCATTGACTTGATATACCTCAGATTTTTCTCTTTTTCAAAATGAATTTTACATAAATGATTTAAATAGAGCCTGGCTTTTAAAAGACATCATGGGTATTCAAATTCTTATAATATTATAAGGAGGAATATGAAAACCAATATTCAGAGAAAGTATGTGTGTTTTTGGTGAACTTATTAAGTTATCTTGGTTGTCATTACAAATGATTTGGACCAACTAATTGTTATCAAATTAATTGCCCCTGGATCTTCTAAGTGAATTCCAACAGAGTTCCTTAATTGCATTGTAAAAACAGACTCCAAATCAGTATGCTGTAGGCTTTTCCATCAATTTACTTCATTGGAAAACCTGAGTAGAATTCCATTGCTTGTCTGTGATCAGTTGTTATGTGAAATGAGACTGGGTTTAACGATTTTGGTTTATTTTCATTCAGAGGGTATGGTCTCTGATTTGGAAATGGAGCCCTGAACCAATGATTGTTCCTTCACAGGCGGCCTCAGGTCTGTGACAGGATTTGACGCTAAAGGCTCCACCCAAAGGTTATTAATTGGTAGCTACTAACTGAGCCTACCAGAAGCCTTCTCACAATAATTATATTGAAAACCTCAGTCTAAGCTAGTAGGAAGTAAGAAAAAGTGTGTCCAAATATACTGAGGAGTTGAATTCTATTAATACAGAGTTGAGACCTCGAGTACTTGCTTGAACTATAACACAACTGACTTTCATGCATTCTGACCCTCTTATGATTTTTAAAAAAAGTCTCCGAGTTTCCATTACTTTACAGTCTCTCACACATGCTCACAATGGACCTCTCCTTACTTGTCCAGTGGGAGCAACTCGATTCCTTTTGATCAACATAAACACACTGATCCACCTATTAAAGGTCAACACTGAGCCAGTCAAGGACACCCGGAGCTATCCTCATTTTGGATGAAAGTGTTGCAGTTTTTTTCAAAATAAAGGCAATGCAAATCATTAATTCTTTCTCCTTTATGAAATTTTTATATGCCTCTAATAACAAATGTTTAGTCTAATGTTTCATAAAAACATAGATGGCAGGTCTATATGAATGATGATCATATATTATCTGGTTCTTTACATTCAATATCATTTTATTTTCCATGAATATTGACTATAATACTCTCTTTTATGAAGAAATATTTTGTCACATTTCAATGATGAATGTTTACACATTACATGGGATAGTTGAAAAAACAGAAGTTTATATATAAAATCTAATACGGGCAATCTAACACCAACAAATGTGTAATTTGAAATATTTTAGCAAAATATTGAATATGGAAAAGTACTCTGTGAACCATAACTTTCACTTTGTTCCCTAAAAAGTAAAGCTGTTCCATGAACAGCACACATATGTGGTTTGTGATTTCACAGGTAAATTCTTCTCTCTCAGGTTTTTGGCACGCGTTTTCTAAGTGTCAACTGAATGTTGACAAGACACAGAACAAGGTCATGGACATAATTCTGATACTGAATTGTAGTTGGCAGGGGCACACAGTGTCTTCCACGAGCACCAGGCACCTAGTTCAGTCCCATGCCCTGCTCCTGCCAAGCTGTGTGGCTTTAGGAAATGCACATGCCCTCTCTGGGCTTCAATTCCTTTTCTGAAAATTAAAAGATTCATTCAGGCCTTTAAGGTCCCTTTCTGTTCTACCATTCTGTTATTTTAGGAACTTGTTGTGCAGCCATGATTAGACTGGGGGAGAACCCCAACATAAAAACAAGCACTACTCTTACCTTTGAAACCTTTAGCAGGAAATGAGTCAGGCATCCCTCTGACCTCCATCTCTCCTGAAACTGCTTAATCTGGTTTACCATCAGACACAACACAAATTCTGCTGAGAAACAGACTCGGTGGTTATATTGTACAAATATATTTTGTACATTATTATTAGTGTTTTTTGTATTATTTTAAAATCCTGACAATAATAATTTTGTTCTCTGATAATATTCTCTCACTCCATGACCCAAGAAAACTATTCCCTTGCATTACTTTTCACAAATTTTCATCACATCTGTGTGAAATCCTAAGATATATATATTTCTTATTTTGGTTGATTTAACCTTATTTTTTATGATGGTATCATTTAAAATGGTATAACATGGTAGATAAATGTTGGGAAATTACCCTCTCCACAAAATATAATATTACTAAGACTTAGTCACTTGGTTAACTGTCCAAGTCAAACCAGTGGTGGCATTATTGGGTCAAATGAATATGAATGAGAAACATGCCTATTAGAATCAGTTAAATGTAGTAGTTGGAGACTTTTCCAGTCATATGTTAGAAATTTCAGGTATTGATAGTAAGCCAGGGACAGAGTTTAATTTATCATAGACACAATGAAATGAGTAACAATTTCTGTAGAACTATTACATCAGTGAATTTTCTCATTGTTCTCAGTTACATATCAGATTTTCTTAAAGGTGCAAAATAATGCCTATTCTTCAGTCATTTTATTTCTTTCACTGATAAAACGATTCCCCTCCCAAGAGTCTGAATCCCCAAATCCTCTAATTTGATTTTCAGCAACAATGTGAATGGACACAGCCACTAGATGGCACCTTTCCCTTTAATGTCCACATTGTCCTTTTGAGTAAATCTGTCCTTTGCGTGGTTTATTTATTTTTACTGACATTGCTTTCCTGACAGCTATTCAAACTTACAACCACATCATGGTACTTAGTTAGCCTTTTATTTGCATATATTTTTATTAATTTCAGAAAGAAAGAGAGGGAGAGAAGATAGAAACATCAATGATGAGAAAATCATTTATCGGCTGCCTCCTGCACACCCCCTCCTGGGGATGGAGCCCAGGAATCGAACCGTGATCTCCTAGTTCATAGGTAGATGCTTAACCACTGACCAACACCGGCCAGGCTGGTTGGCTTTTTAAAAAGGGTGAGTGAAGCAAAGCAATTGTCCATGCAAATAAATGAAAAGTGACAGGGGGTTGGAACTTGTGTTGAGCTTTCTTGTTTGACCTTCTGCAGTAGTAAATAAACATGCAGAGCCCGTGTTTTATGACGGACAAACCTGGACCTGAGGTCTGAAGGGAGAACCCACTTGTTCCTGTCCCTCCCAGGATGCATACTCCCCACTCATGATGCAGATAGAGGTTGTCTATCCACGGCTAGGCCTGGCGGCCAGAGCAGTTCACCCTCCTGCTGCAGGAACTAACAAGTGATTCAAGCCGAGTCAGTAGAAACTCGTTTTCTAGTACTGTTTTGGGGAGACTCTAACAAAAGATATTTCATTCTTCACTCTGGGGAAGAGAACAGCCTCTGGCTCTGACGTTCTTTGCAGACTTGCATTTAGCTTAGGCCTGAGCAGCTTCTATTCACGGTTTTTACAGTTTTACTGTTTTAAGCCAGTTTCTTTTTAAAAAAACCCTCTCCTGAGGATATGTTTATATTGATTTTAGAACGAGAGGAAGGAAGAGGGAGAAAGAGAAACACGGATGTGAGAGACAAACATTTATCAGTTGTCTCCTGTATGCACCCCGACCAGATACTAAATCTACAACTTGGGTATGTGCTCTGAATGGGAATTAGATTCTCAACCCTTTGGTACATGGAATGACACGCCAACCAACAGCACCACACTGGCCAGGGCAAGCCAATTTCTTCTAAAGGCAGTCCGAACTCCTGGGGATTCAAAGTCAAAATCAGTTTGCTGTTTTTCTGACTACTTTATTGCTGGGATTTTGACAAACAATTTTGTTCTTGAAAAAGCTACCCTTCTCATCCTTTACTCAAGTTTTCAAGGTCCCTGGTATGTCCTGGGTAACAGAAAGGTGTAAATGTGCAGTGCTCCTCTCACCACCCTGTCAGTTTTGTATCCCGTGAAGCATGGAGGGGAAGCAAGAGAGATGAGAGTAGAGAGGTAGAGAAGTGTCCTTTGCATGTAGAGGAGCTTGTTTTCTGGGGCCTCACATCTTTATCTCATTAGCCCTTGATTTTGGTCATCTGACAACTGAAAGCTGCCACCTGCATTCTGACGTTTTGGTGACAGCCTAGAGCCTTCAAAATAACTTTATAGGTAGATCAACATAATTGCCAGGAACACTTGGCCAAGAATAATATTTTCCCAGACAGCCATGCCTTCTTCCTTCACTTTTGTCAGGACTTTCCTGACCTTCAGGGCATCCTTGGACACCCTGGAAATAATGCCACTCTAAGCCCTGGCCCTGCTCTGCTTTTTTGTTGTTCGTTTCATCTGGGGTTTCACAAAGGAAGGAAAGTGTGGGGAAAGATAGAACCAGAGGTTGAAGGCACAATGGTTTGTTTTAGTCTCATATTTCCTGCGGATGCCCTGGCAAGTTGCCCCCAAACCCCTAACTCCCAGAGAATCCAGTGGCTCCGACAGGTCTTACACCCCAAGGCCTCCCTAGGCTTTCCAGAGAAAGGACACTAGGTGGCAGCAGATGCCCAGCTAACTGGCTGCTGTCCAGGGTGCGGTAAGGGAGATGCTGGGAAAAATCTCAGGTGGGATTTCTGTGACCCTAAAACTAATTTGTGCTGAGTCCTCCTTCAGGATGAAGGTTAATTCTTCATTAACTCTCCAGGAAACAGTGGGAGGAGATGTTTCTAGGAAGGCTTGAAGCAACTGTGGCTCAGAATTTTCCCCTATAACTTTCTCAAAAGTTAGGTGATTTCAGAGACATTCTCCTGTTTGGGGATTTCTTAGTCATGATGACTCCCAAGGCTTATCAGGGACACAGTTCTGTGTTAGTGGTCACAGGCATTAGTAAGGGAGTAGAGGGCCTTCAGAATGAGGCATTCTCCCGTCATCATGATGGGAGAAAATCCCATTGTCCTTTCAGTTGTTTGATCATATGACACAGACTCTAAACCTGGTGGAGGTTAAAAGGCCTCATTAAATTGCCTCCAGTTGTCACAGTTCCCCAAGGATACTTAGAACTATAGTTCCCACTATGTGTGCAATCAAATATTTATTTGAGAATGTGAAAATCCATCCAATTGGATATCTTGGGCTATTGATAAAATTCAAACTTTATTTTCTTCTTCTTATTATTTTAAATTAAATTTATTGAGATTATACAGATTTCAATTAATACAATTATATAGGTTTCAAGTGTACATTTCTAGGATGCATAATCTGTATATTGCATTATGTGCCCATCACCCAAAGTCATATAATCTTCTCACCCCCTTTACCCTTGATTACCCTTTTCTCTCTGGTAACCACCATTCTGAAGTCTGTGTCAATGAGTTTTTGTTTGTTCATTTGTTATCACATTTCCCTGCTTATTCTTTGGCATGTAAATGTGATCTAAAGTACAGTTAACTTTCTGCTACCTGGGAATGGAATAACCAGTTTTTCAGATGAAAATCTGAGCTCTGAGAAGCCTGGTTTTATCATGCAAATCATTACCTTTGAGGTGGTTGGTGGTCTCAGTCAGCATATGCTGTTATAACAAAATAACAGTGCGGGGCATTAAACAACAGACATTTACTACTCACAGTTCTGGAGGCTGCAGTGCAGGCTCAGGGTGCCAGCAGGGCCAGGTTCTTGATGAGGACCCACTTCCTGGCCTACAGACAGCAGCCTTCTCGCCATGTCCTCACCTGGAGGAGAAGGAGAGCACTGATGGCTCTTCTTAGAAGGGCACTAACCCCATCATGGGAGCTCCACCTTCAGGACCTCATCACCTGACAGAGGCCCCCACCTCCTAACACCATCAATTTGGGGCTAGGGCTTCAATACATGGATTTTGGAAAGACACAAGCACTCAGCCTATGGCATTGGTGAACACTGAAGGGTTGTGTTATGGGCTGAATTGCATCCCCGTCCCCCTGCAAATTCATATGTTGAAGCCTTAACCCCCAATGTGGCTGCACTAAGAGATAAAACCTTTAAGGAAGTGACTAAGGTCAAGTGAGGTCATAAGGTGGGGCCCTGATCCCATAGGACTGGTGTCCTCATAGGAGAAGATCAGTACACAAACATATGCAGGAAATACAGATGTAAATAAACCAGTTCCTGGTGTACAGGAGCTTTCCTTCCAGTGGGGAGGGGGAAGCACTTTGTAAAAGGAGATGGTAACTGAGAATCTAACTGAGGACACATTAGAGAGGTGTGTGAAGTGCTTGGGAGGCCAGAGAAGGTTGTGATTAACTTGGAGAAAGTCTCAAGTCTGAGACACCTACAAAAAGCACTTAGCTATGCTGATTACTTACTCCAGCAGTGGTGGCAGAACTGGCCGCCCCTCCACAGCGGCCACACCAGACCTGTGGAGACCACGGCAGAGCAGTGACTGCACAGCGCACTGCCTTCCCCAGGCTGCCCAGGCCTGAGCACGGTCCTCACTGTGGTCCTCAATCCGCTGCCACAGGACAAGCTGTCAAGCAAGTGCGGTTAAAATATATGATGGGGAAGCACAGGTGAACCTACATATTATTTTTGAAAATGTTTGCCGTGAAATCTGAAATGCAATAATGGTTTGCTCTTCAGAGGACTCCAGGTAAATAGCCCAAGTGACTACCTGGACACTCGTAGATAATGACGTGTCACTGATGGGAAATGGTGACATGGGTGAGCCTGGGTGACATTTTCAGACTCTGGTGCAGCTCAGCTCTCCGTTCTCAAAAGCTCTTTACCTGCTTCTCAGAAGGTTGTGGTTTTTTTTTTTTTTTAATTTCTGTCACCTGAGTAGACTTCATTTCATGGATGGCCACCAAAATGTTTGTAAACCAAAAAGATACAAGAGGTGAATATCTCTTAGGTTTCTCCCTTTTTGGAAAATGACTTCACCAGCTTTCTAAGCTAAGTACAGTAATGAGAATGTTTCTTTCAGGTAATAACAATAAGATAGCTAGAACCTTGACTGCAGTACAAACCTCGAGAAGATACAACCACGGGGTAATATGATCATCTGGCATTATTGTGATGAATGGAGGTAAGCACACAATGAGGAAGGCCATCCTCAGAGGCCAGGCCAATCCCTTGACAAAACCTCCAGGAAGTCAGCTGATTATCTGTCCCATTTTCTCTCTGCTAAGAGATGATTTTGTCTCCTCTGCCAGCCCACAAAAAGAACACGAAGAAACCAAATGCAGCAAAAAAACCCAAAAAACAAACAAACAAACACACACACACACACACACAAAATACCAACAGATGCTGAAATAGATGTCGTTTGCTCAGTTTTATTAAAAACAAATATTATGCTAACTGAAGGTGCAGAATTAAACACCTTTCTTAAAAACATGCAAAGTCCTAATCGCTATAAGGATCAAAGTAAGTAAACATTGTGCTAGAATATTATTTATGGCTTCTTTCTTAGGTTAGAAAATGCTTTGAAACCCCAGATGGATAATGATTCAGTTTTCCGCCCACAATCTTGTCTCCCACTCTGAGGGTATCTTAAGGACATAAATAGAAAACCTAACACTCTGTGGTCATGAAGACGATTCAGCAGCAGAAAACAGATCAAATTCTTCCAGGGTCCCTGCACACTCAGATAGGAGCTGCAAGGAGCTGGCGTTCCTGAGGGGCACTTTCCCTGGGACGCCCACCTGCTACCACCCCATGTGCAATGATTGCAGCCAGCAGAGTATATTGACTCCAGCAACCACCATCATGTTTAAATAGCTGTGCTTGGCCCACGGCTCTAATTCTCCACAGCAGGTGGTTTTAACACCTCCCAGGCAATGGTGGAAATGAGGATTAATTAGTGGGTAGCAACCAGTGAACTGTTTATTGTAATCCACTGTTAGTCCACAAAAAAACTATTGAGCAAACATTTTCCTTACGTTTTGTAGGGGTTTGGAATTTATTTACTCAATTTATTGCAACAGTAGAAATTTAAAAAATCATTCAAACTTCAGTGCACTTTCAACGTCTTAAAGTTAGCCGCACTTATTTTTGCATGTGTTTATATTTACATTTTTCTTTTAAAAAGGGCCAAGTAGCTTTAATCACATAAAAAATCAGTGCTCTCAGGCCTGGTTAGCATGGCTCAGTGGTTGTGTGTCTACCCATAAACCAGAAGATCATGGTTCGATTCCCAGTTATGGCACATGCCTGTGTGGTGACTCGATCCCCATCATCGATGTTTCTATTTCTCTCTCTGAAATCACTAAACATATATTTTTTTAGAAATCAGTGCTCTCGGGACTCACCAGGACCCTAGCAAAGATGACTAGCATGACAGCAGCTGAGTGGTTGCTGAGGTGAGGTCCGGGGAAGGTGTTCTCTTAGAATTACTTACTCCTTGGTTTTGGAAACCTTGCTGTCTTACTGGACAGGGCAGTGAAGAGCTGTCCCAAGGACCCAGGGCATGTCCACAGTGGAAGAGAATGAGCATTTTCCCCAAGTGGGCCCCTTCATCGGAAATCCCAATGCAGGGAGGTGCCCAGTCACTCTTCCTGAAGACAGATGCTGATTGGCTTATCAGTGCTTTCGAGTCTGGATGTCTAATGAAAATATTATTAAACCAGAGAGGGCATATTAAAATTATTTTGAAAGAAAACAGCAGTATCCAAGCCAAAGGTAAATGAGGGTATTGAAAGAAGTGTTTAATAAATTTCAAATCAATCAGGGAACCACAGCTACGTGGCCGCCATGTGAATCATACACGGCTATAGAAGCTGGTCTGTACATCATGTACTGTTCATGAGATGACACAGGTCCCACACTGGGTTGCTTTGAAAATGTTGGTCATATCCTTCAGACAGTGGCACATCTGGCCTCATGGAGAGTAAGAAGGTGGGTTGCTCTGTATTCACTTCTGCCCCTTGATGCTGTACATCCATCGCATTGTTGACTGTTTGCTATGAGGGCACCATTCCGCTTCAGGATTAACCATAAAATGCAGCTCTCAGCTCAGCCCACAACAGAAAACACTGCCAAGCTTTATGGTCAAGGTTAGGCATAGCTTCGAAGGGCAAGGCTCACATCCTCTGTGTTTGTAGTGCCCTGGTTAACAGGACCAAATTCTCAAGTTGAGATCGAGTCTCTGTGTTCTAGTAAAACCTTCTATGTGGTGTCATCAGGTCAGGTCTTTTAACAACACATAATAAAACCAGGAATGAGGCCACTGCAAAGTGTCAAACTTTGCAGAGGTCTCAACATGAGGCTAAACCTCAAAGCTTCCTCAAAATCCTGAACATTTTCTTTTAGAATTAACAGGATTGCTCTCAATTGCTTGCAGGTATGGGGCAACCTCAGTGAATGTATTAATAAATTGGTTTGTTTTCTGGGCAACTGCACCCTTCAAACACCCGATTCTGTCCTGATGCCCTTCCCAGCCAGGACCAGGCCCAGAAATACTTCTTCACCCCCTGCATTACTTGGCCCAGCTCTGTTCTCTTGTGGATGACAGAAGGGTACTCTGAAACATCCATCCACAGAAATGTGAGCCTCAGTTCAGGTGCGATCTTCTATAATAATGAAAGTGTAATACGCATATCGACCCAACAGCTGAACAGTGGAACAGCATACAGCGACCTTCTGCATGACCTTCTGGAGGAGGCCAGGGCTGCGAGGTCTGACCCCCTTGCATAGGGCCTCTGGTAGTGATATAATTAGCTATTGGGTGCTCCACAGGCTGGGCCCACACCAAGTACACAGTGACATTTATTTTGACAAGGGCCTTTTTTGTATCCACTGTACCCCACATAATTGAGGTATAGCAAGGGCAGTTCAGGTTCTCTGAAAGGCTGGTGGAGATGATGGAGAGGCCTACTCAACTGATCTTCCATGTGACATGCAAAGTGACAACTCTATCCACATTTCCTGTTCTTCAAAGCACACATGTATGAGTGACATGGAGGGGGTGAGGAGGTTTAAACAAGTAATTACCATTCTAGAAATAATTCTATTAAAAACATTAAGAACATATATAGTCTACATAAAGTTTCCTTTCTGGATTGCCAACATTATAAACGGACACCCCAATTGTCTTATGATTTAAAAGTCAGAATCAGTATTATATAAGTTAAATAAAGATGAGAATCAAATAAGTATATTCTAGAAACTCTTTTTTTAAAAAAAATTCCTTGTCCAAGGACATGCTCAGAGACAAGGAGAAAGAGAGGGGGTAGAGGGAGAGAGATGAGATAGAAACATTGAACGAATGCCTTCGGTACTCACTGGGGATTGAACCCACATCCTAGGCATATGCCCTAACTGGGAATTGAGCCAGAAAGCTTTCAGTGCACAGGATGACACTCAACCAACTGAGCCATACAGGCTGCGTTAGAAACTCTTATGATGCATGTTTTTAAACGATAATCAAACAGAGTCACCAGGAAAAACCTTTGATCTAAGATATGTCACTATTTGGCCTCCAAAGTATATTATTTTCCTCTAATTGTGTCAATTAAAGAAGATTACCTTTAATAACATAAAATAGAGAAATTTTTGGTCCTATTAAGTCGTAGTTTAAGCCTGCCTTAAGCACTAAAGATTAAAAAAAATATTCTCGGCATTGCTTATAATGAGGGGTACACACTCCAGCCCCACAAATTTATGTGAGGATTATCTACATATATAAAGAGCCAGAGTCTGTAACATCCAAAACGATTGAACAGTCGACCGAACACTGGAAGTCAGTCCTACAGTCAATTTGGGTCACCATGGCGACCAAGCACTGACTGCTGCACCACCGGTGCCATGGCAACACAGCACTGACTGCTGAGGGGGCTGCAGATCAGGCCTGGAGAGAGGCCTGGAGAGAGAAGCAGGTTCGGATCCAAAGCCCCTGCGGCAGCTGTTGAGCAGCTCTTTCCTTTCTTTCTCTCTGGGCCTCCCCAGCAGCCACAGGGGCTGCTGATCAGCCTCACCTCTCTGATCAGGCTCATTGATAGGCCCAGAAATGCTGACTGGCATAGAAACTGACCAATCAGAACCAAATCTGGGTGAATTGTGAGGAGTCAATGGCTGCCTAGGAGGCAGAGCTTTTGATACTGACTGGCATAAAAACCGACCAATCAGAATCAAATCTGGGTGAACTGCGAGGAGCCAGTGTTTGTTGAGGAGGCAGAGCTTTTGACTCTGGCATAGAAACTGACTAATCAGAACCTAATTTGGGTGAACTGTGAAGCAGAACCTAAGTTGGTAGCTGAGGAGGGGTTTTAAGGGCAACAACTGTTTGGTGTAAGGTCTAAGAAAGCGGTTCAACTTTTTAATGACCAGTTTGGTAGTATAGTGAATATGGCTGGCTATCATTCCAGATATAGGGATTATGTATTTTTGTTAGCCAAGAGCATCTCCTCCTGCTGAAAAAGGCTTTCCTCCACCCATTTAAGCAATCCTATCCTATATAATCAATCTGTACTAATAAAAGGCTAATGACTGGGTTGACCAGCCATCTTTCGGACATCCAACTTTCTTCTGTACAAAGCCATGGTGGTGGAGGCTGAAGCAGAGGCAGTTAGGGGCAATCAGGTCAGCAGGGAGGGCATTTGGGGCAAGATCAGGCTGGCAGGGTTGGGCAGTTAGGGGCGAGATCAGACTGGTCGGGGAGGGCAGTTAAGGGCAATTAGGCAGACAGAGGCAGTTAGGGCCTCTGGTATCAGGCCTAAACCAGTAGTCAGACATTCCCTAAGGGGTCCCCAATTGGAGAGGGTGCAGGCTGGACTGAGGGAACCCCTCCCTGTGCATGAATTTTGTGCACCGAGCCACTAGTATCATTATAAAAATACTAGGGGCCCGGTACACGAAATTTGTGCACTGGGGGTGAGTGGTCCCTCAGCCCAACCTGCTCCCTCTCACATACTGGGATCCCTCAGGGGATGTCCTACTGATGGCTCACCCCCGGCCTGCCAAAGGCCAAAAGCCTCTGGCCGAGGCCTTCTGTCCTTGGGCAAGGGACCTTGGCCAGGGGACCCCAGCCAGCGATTGCCCTGCAATCAGGCCAATCACTGTCTGGCTCTGCCCCAGCCCTGGCCTGCCCAAGGCCAGGAGCCATCTTGGTTGGGTGTTAATTTGCATATCACTCCTGATTGGCTGGTGGGCATGGCTGATGGGCGTGGCTTGTGGGTGTAGTGAAGGTACTGCCAATTTGCATATTACTCTTTTATTAAATAGGATTTTAGACCCTTGTGCCACAGTCCAAAGACACCTAGATATGAGTTTGATATATGAGAATAAAATTGAGAACACTGGTTTTTCAATCAAGTGAAAAATTTGATAAACATTTACTTGCCTATTTGTGGCACGGTGCCACCAATGAATAGTCTCTTTGCTCCATAAATTTGCAGAACTTTTGAGAGCAGTACTCCACTGAGGTGTCAGAGAATGGGATGGCCAAGATGTAGAAGAAGTAGTTAAAAAGGTAAGTTGAGGACAGATTCTATATTTTGAAGGCTAGTTGAGGAGTTTGACAAAGGAAGTATGAGAATATGTGCTTCCCAGGGGACAACCATGCTTTACCTTAACAAAAAGCTGTGGTACCCTTCATGAGCCTTGCTGAGAAGAGCGTTTATGGTCTCTCAGGGGTCTTTTGTGTGATACTGCATTTAACCTGCACAAACACCAACACATAGAGTCTCTGTGAATGCTTCGCACTTTGCAGCTGGGAAAACTGAGGCTGTGAGACATCTCAGATACATCAGCGTTCATGCAGGTTGTTGGAGACAGAATGAGAAACAGAGGGAGGATATTCTGAATGCTGGTGGGCCTGGGGGCTGGGCGGTGAGAGGTGCCTGGGTTGGGGGCTCTACTATTGCCCCAACCTTTCAGGCCTGCATATCAGAGCACAGATGGAAGGGAGGGGCTCACCAGAATACACACGGCGCCTAAGTGGACAGCTAAGAGATATTGCATCAGGGCTGTACTTTTTACTTCCTTCACTTTCCAGATGATTAACTTCATTTTAAATTTCAGTGAGTCATGGCCATCTCCAGCAGAGCCAAACCGACGTGGGCCACCTAACCTCTCCTCCTTTTTCTTTTCAAAAATGCTTGTATAAACCTACATGTGATCAGAGAGAAGAGCCTTTTGGGGAGGGGTGAGTGGAGCAGAATTAAAATCTAATGAAGAGCCAAGTGCTTAGGCCAAAAAGGGATGTAAATTAGGCCGAGTTTGTTCGTTTTAAACCAACTCCCCAGACTCATCCTTCATCCCAGCGCTGTGCTGCGGGTTCTGGTGTCATAAAGCAGGGTTTCAGCTGTCTCCCTCTGACATGTTTATGGGTTCCTAGGGCGCTGTCCGGGGTATTTCAAAGCCCTGCTCAGCTGTCCTCAGAGCAAAGCCAAAGGCTGGATTTCTCTGAAAATGAAGCAACACTAACATGACTTCATCACAGTGGATTAAGGCCTATCCAGAGCTGGCCACATCAAAATGTGGGTCCCCTCATTTAAGATGTGGGTGGCAGGGCCCTGTTATTGCTGAGGTCAAGGCCGAAGGCTGGCTCTGGTCCCTGGGTACCGGGTCCATGAAGCACAGCAGACACTCCTGGCCTGCTTGCCACATGGATTCCCAAATCCCTTCACTTTCCCTCTTGGTTTGCATCTGTGGACAGGGCTGTCCACACCTGCAGAAGAACTGCATGTGAGACATCCTGGATTTGTGCTAACTTCGTTATATTTACAGTCTTCCTTGTGGTGCAATATAAGGAAGGTCATAACATTATAAAATAGCAAAGAACTTGGGGATGCAGTCCCACCTTTATTTTGATGAAGGAGGACCTGGAGCTGCAAAAGGATAACTGACATTTCAGAACCACACCAGCTACACGGACAGCAGGAGCCGCCTCCCAGGGAGGGCTGTGTCTTATTCACTTACTTTTTTAAAAAAAAATTTCTCACTCAAGGATATTTTTTCCATTGATTTTTAGAGAGAATGGAAGAGAGAGGGAATGACTGAGAGAAATATTGATGTGAGAGAAACACATCAATTGGTTGCCTCCTGCACATGCCCTGACCAATTGAGGCTCTATCCACTGAGCCAAATAGACCAAGGCTTATTCACTTATTTTTAATTGTGGTAATACCCATAACATTTACCACCTCAGTCATGTTTAATTGTTCCTCAGTGGTGTTAGTCCCTTCGCATTGCTATTAGTGTCATTCAGAAGATTTCCATCACCTCAAACTGAAGTCTGCCCCCATGAAACTGTAACTCCTCACTCTTCCCAACTCCCAGCCCTCCCAACCACTGCTCTACTTTCTCTATGAATTTGACTCCTCTAGGGACCTCAACTGAGTGGACTTATACAGTTTTTGTCCTTTTGTGACTGTCTTATTTTACTCAGCATATGTCTTCCAGGTTCATTGATGTTGTAGTGTATGTTATAGTTCCATTTATTTGTAAGGATCATTAGTATTGCATCATGTCTTTATACATTTTGTTTATTCATTCATCTACAATAGACACATGAGTTGTTTCCACATTTTCGCTGTTGTGAATAACACTACTATGAACAAATATATGTCCAAGTCCCTGCATTTTTAAAAATATCATCATTTATTTTTTAAAATATATTTTACTAATTTTTTTTTACAGAGAGGAAGGGAGAGGGATAGAGAGTTAGAAACATTGATGAGAGAGAAACATTGATCAGTTGCCTCCTTTACACTCCCCACTGCTGATGTGCCAGCAACCAACGTAAATGCCCTTGACTGGAATCAAACCTGGAATCCTTCAATCCACAGGCCAATGTTCTATCCACTGAGCCAAACCAGTTAAGGCAGTATCATCATTTATTCAGTCAACTTCATTGTGGTTGGTAATTTAATTGCTTCTTTTTTTCACAATTTGAACCAAGATGTTCACTGGTCTTTTCTAGGTTCTGTCAGTGAACCCTGCCAGATCCCTGAAGCTAGACCATCTACTCTAGTTCCTGTTTTTGATTCTTTGGAGTCCTGTTTATTTTTGCATGCCTAATACTGAGCGAAGTTACCAACATAAACACAAAGTCAGCTTTTGTTGCATGATATATGAATAAACTAATGTCCTATAATAACTTGTCTTTTTTTAATCTCTTAAAAGCAAAACAAAACAAGATGCCGTCTCCACTTCAAGACAGCAGAATAAAGACATCTGTATGTGTTTTTCTTCTGCATAATGTTATCCCCAGAGAATAAGAAGAACAAAAGCCAGACAGCAAATTCTATCTTCCATGAAGCTTATACTATTACCATGAAGGATGGAGCATGTGCAAGAGCATCAAATGCAGGGAAGATCAATGGGAAAATGAACAACCCAGGGAGAAGGTGTCCCTGAGAGCCAACAGGCCCTGAGAGCCAGTAGCCTCTGAGTTTTCTCATGTGATGCTGCAATTTCAGGGCAGAGAGAGTGGTCTCTGTTAGAAAGAGTGGGATCTAATGTGAGGGAGATGCAGAAATTTCCATCAGCACCACTCAGGAACAAGAGATATTGCACACGCACAAAAATAGCTGCACTTTCTGAGAATTCTTCATGTGTTAGACATTATGCTAAGTACTTTAGATGGAATTTAATAAATGACCTCTGTAGCAAGATCACGAGGACAAAGGCTTCAGACTATGAGCAGCCCACAACCCTTATCTTCTATTAGTTGGAGAGAAGTGACGACTAAAATAATGTACACATATACATACATAGGCACATAATTTCATGCATACATATACATACACATATATAAACATGCACATGCAAACTTATATACATATCTGCACACATGTACACACATGCATGCATACACACAGAGTTGAGTCACAAGGAGCTTTGTTTTTGTTTTGAGCCATGGGAAACTGCAACTTGGACCCATCTGTATCTTGCATAAATAGCTGGACTTTTATTAAAATACTAGAGGCCTGGTGCACAAAATTGATGCACAGGGGGTGGGGGGTGTCCCTCAGCCCAGTTTGAATGCTCTCCAGTCTGGGACATAGTGAGGGATTTCTAACTGTCTGTTTAGGCCCAATCCCACTGGTAGGCCTGGTGCCCCCACCTGTCCTCCCCTGCTGTCCTGGTCCCCCCAACTGTCCTTCCCTAAAGGCCTGGTCTCTCCCAAATGCCCTCCCCTGTTGGCCTGGTCTCCCTCAATTGCCCTCCTCTGCTGGTCCAGTCACCCCTAACCGCCCTCCCTGTTGGCCTGATTGTCCACAACTACCCTCTCCTGCAGTCCTAGTCCCCCCCAACTGTCCTCCCCTGCAGGCCTGGTACCCCCTAACTGTCCTCCCTGCTGGCCCGATTGCCCACAACCGCCCTCTCCTGCAGTCATAGTGCCCCCCAACTGCCCTCTTCTGCTGTTCTGGTCACCCCTAACTGCCCACAACTTCCCTCCCTGCAGGCCATCTTGTGTCCACATGAGGGTAGGATCTTTGACCTCATGGGGGCAGCCATCTTGTGTCTTGAAGTGACAGTCAATTTGCATATTATTCCTTTATTAGATAAGACTAGAGGCTCGGTGCATAACATTTGTGTACTTGGGAGAGGGGGAGGTGACTCCTCTCAGCCCATCCTGCACCCTTTTGCAGTCTGACATCCTTAGAGCTGCTGTGGAGGCAGGCCACTGCTCACCAGCTGTCATCTTGGCTTATGGCTGAGGGGCACTTCCCTGTGGGAGCTCACTGACCACCAGGGAGCAGCTCAGTGCATGTCATAGTGACCAGTCGTACTGCCATTTGGTCAATTTGCATATTACCCTTTTATTTTATAGGATGAATTTAATAAGAAAAGAAAAAGCATGGAATCTATTTAAGATTATATAAGGAAAATAGAAGAAAGAAAGGAGAAAAAAAAAAGACAAAACATACCCAGCCATGAAATAAATAGAAACAGGCCAAGGATATTCCAACCAACTTGATGAAACAATCTCTTTTAGAAAAGCTGCTGCAGCAGCGACAGAGAACTCCAAATAATGGAAAATGAAAGAATAGTCCCTATATAATTAACATAAGCTGGTTAATTAATTAGTTTTTATTAACCATCTAGCATATGCTCATTCTACTGATTTTCCTCATTATAAGTAGACTAAAAATGATATCCAGTCAAAAATACAGGTTATGGTGCGTTAAAAGTACACTGTCTTTTATTCCATGGGTTTCTAGATAACATCAATTAAGTATGACCCCTGAAGCATGACCCTGAGTATTCCAGACAGCTTGCTGCTGATTTGTGTGAGTGGGCCTAGGCACCAGAGGTCATATGTGGTAGGTTGGCCAGGAATGGTTACAGAAAGACTCATCCTGCAGAAGCATCAATTGTCTAAAGAAAAGGAAGGCATTATGCTTAAAGATGACATTAATAGGAGGTTCTGATTGGCTTGGAAGAAAATTGGTTGAAGTCATTCTTACCAACTAGACACTTCTACCCTGTTTCTTTTATTTCCTGTAGAAAATAAACACTTTATTGTATAATTTTATAGATAACTATAGATTATTCAGAGATATTGAACACTTTCACATTTTCCCTTTACATATTCTAACCATGCTATTTCCAAAAGTGGAATATTCTGGTTTTGGTTTCCTATCATAGTGGTTTTGATTTTTTTAAAACACTATTTTTTATAGCAAAACTAGGGATCCAGTGCATGAATTTGTGTACTTTGAAAGGAACTGTGGGCCATGAGGCTGTGGTTGCACAGGGGCATGTCTCAGCCCATCCTCTGACTCCCTTCTAGCCCCTTCCAATGTGGCCCCTGCTCCTCTGTCTGCTGGCAGCTCTGTTCCTGCTCCCACACGCTGATGGCACCAGCCCCACTCAAACCCACTAATGGTGGAGTGATTGGGGCCAGTGCCAACAGCAGATATGAGTGGGGCCGGCACCATCAGTGGGTGCCAGCGACGGCTGCTGCTCCAATCGCCCCCCAGGAGCATGGGGAGGTGGAGAAATCCTCAGGATAATCAGGGCCAGCAGCCACCGCTGGCACCCGCTAAAGGCACTGAGCAATTGGGACCAGCGTTGGGCACTGGCAGTGGGTGTGAGCAGGTCCATTACCAGCAGCAGGTGAGGGAGGCAGCTGCCAGCCCCAATCACCCCTCAGAGCAGGGAGGTGGAGAAGCCTGAAGGGAAATCAGGGCTGGCAGCTGCCGCTCACACCCACCGACGGTGCCGAATGCTTGGGGTCACCACTGGGCATGGGCAGCTGGTGTGAGTGGGGCTGGCCTTGGCAGAAAGTGTGAGCACCAGGTGGGACTGTCATGTGTGGGAGTAGAGAATTTTCAGTTACCACCAGAGGCTCCCCCTGATGACAGCAACCAGTGCCCCATCTTGGTCTGGTGCCCTCTCTCACCTGATCCACCATCCCTCTGCAGCCAATGCCTTCCATGTTCCATGAGGACCCCCCTGGTGGTCAGTGCACATCATAGCGACTGGTTGTTTGGTTGTTTTGCTATATGGTCTATTTGCATGTTAGGGTCATCTATTTATATAGATTGAGAGGAAGGTACAGAGATTTCTCATCCATATCTGCTCCCACATATATTCAACCTCCCCTACAAAAAACATCCTCTCCAGATGGAACATTTTTGCAATTGATGAACCTACACTGACTCACCCACATCATCATCCAAAGGCCATGTTTTACATTAGGGTCATTCTTGGTGTCATACATTTTCTGGGTTTGGACAAATGTATAATATAATACAGAGTATTTTCACTGCCCTAAAAATCTTCTGTGCTCTGCTTATGCACCTCTCTTACACATCTCTATTTTTGTCTGTTAATGTATATTTTAAAAAATCATGAGGCACCTGAATTTTACCAAGAATTTTGACCTATCTGGGATAGTAGCTGTAGCTCAATGACACAATACATATAACAACTAAGGGGGCTTTTGACTCAAAAATTTAAAATAAGCTATCCATGCCCTGGCCGATGTGGCTCAGTTGGAGCATCATCCTTTATACCAAAAGGTTGCAGGTTCTATCCCTGATCATGGCCCATATGAAAGGCAATAAATCAATATTCTCTCTCACATCGATGATTCTCCGCCCCCACAAATACCTTCTCTATAATCAGTAAGCATATCCTTGAGGATTAAAAAAATAAATAAAAAATAAAACAAGCTGTCCACATACAACTTCAGTTAGTGGGACTGAACATATTTATATAGATTGTTAAATGCTCTGTTCATTACTGAGATGATCATTGAACTTGCTTCATCTCACCAGGATTATTATTTAAATCTTACTTCATGTGGCTTCCATCAGTGTACAATAAAAAACAACACAGAGGTCTGACTGACCAGCAGCGGCCAACAGCGGTGACCCCATACACCAAACCCTCGTGCTATTTACACAGGAGAAATACACAGGGCGGTTATGGTGGTCAGACTGAAAGCATAACTCAGCTGAGGATTTGCTAGTGCCATGAGCCCGAGGACAGTCCATATCTTTAAATCCAGTCTGGAGACTGAATTCCAGCTTCCTTAGCCCTCTGAGTCACAATCATTTCAATACTCCAGATGGAGAAAAACTGGACTTCCTGACTATAGTGAGAACATTTACCTGATCTTCAACACCAGGGAAAATCACTGTCATGGCAAAACAGGCTTTTCATGTCAAATGCTATTGGTTTAAGAATACAGGGTCTATCCATTTGACCCTATTGTCATGGATTTATTAAAACAGTAAATTATTAAAATACATTAATTCAGTTTCCAATCACATTAATGCTTCACCAGCCCTTCATTAATAATAGCACATCGGATGAATTGCAAAGTATAAAAAATAAAGTTAATCATGAATTGACAAATTTTCTCTGCAAAGTAGCTTCCAGAAATTTAATCAATTCCCATTCATGCATTCACTTGACAACTATTTCTTTGGGTATCTATTGTGTGTCAATCATAGTATGAGATGCTGTGGATGCTTATCAAGGAGGTGTAAGATGAACAAAAAGGAAGAATTAACATTGTTAAAATATCCATACAACCCAAAGCAATCTGCAGATTCAATGTAACTCCTATCAAAATACCAATGGCATTTTCCACAGAACTAGAACAAATAATCCTACAATGTATATAGAACCACAAAGGATCCCAAATAGCTAAAACAATCTTGAGGAAGAAAATAAAGTTGAAGATATCATGCTACTTGACATTAAACTACAAGGCCATAGTAAGCAAAGAAGCATAGGACTAGCATAAAAACAGATCAATGAAATAGAATAGAGAACCCAGAAACAAATCTATGCTATATAGTCAGTTAATATCTGACAAAGGAGATAAGAATATACAATTGGAGTAAAGACAGCTGCTTCACTAAATAGTGTTGGGAAAACTGGAAGATACATGCAATAACATAAAACTGGAACACCCTCTTACACCATGTAAGAATAAACTCAAAATAAATCAAAGATTTAAATGTAGGACCTGAAACCATAAAACTCCTAGAAAAAAACATGGGCAGTAAACTCTTTGCTCTTAGTTTTTGGATATGTCTCCTTGGTTCAGGGAAACAAAAGAAAAAAAAAAGGGCAAATAAGACTACTTCAAATTAAAGAGTTTTTGCACAGCAAAAGAAACCATCAACAAAACAAACAAAAAGACAACCTGCTGAATGGAAGAAGAAATTTGCCAATGATATATGCAAAAAAAATTAATATCCAAAATTTATAAAGAACTCATATAACTCAACACCAAATAAACAAACAAACAATCCAATTTAAAAATGAGTGGAAGACCTGGATACAGATTTCTCTACAGAGGACAAACAGATAGCCAGGAAACATGAAAAGACGCTTAATGTCACTAACCAAAGAAAGATACAAATTAAAACCACAATGAGATATCACCTCACCCCTGTCAGAAGGTTATCATCATAAGTCAACAAACAACAAGTGCTGGCAAGGATGTAGAGAAAAGGTAACTCTTGTGCATCTTGGTGGGAATGCAAACTGGTGCAACCTATATGGAAAACAGTATGGAATTCCTAAAAAAAAAAGTGAAAATGGAACTGTCTTACAACTTTGCAATCCTACTCCTGGATATTTATTTGAAGAAATACAAAACACGAATTTGAAAAGATGTATGTACCCCTATGTTCATTGCAGCCTTTTTTTTTAAATAATAGCCAAGATATGGATGCAATGTAGATGTTTATCATAGATGATTGGATAAAGGAGATACAGTACATATCCTATCTACTAAAGAGGGAATATGTAAATTGATCGACATTCTGCAACAAAGATGGCAGCACTCACAGCCAATAAGGAGGGAATATACAAATTGTGTCATCACCACGGTAATGATACAGGCATCTGCCCCACCCCACCCATGGAGAGCCTGTGGGCAGCATGCAGGTGTGGAGGCATGGAGTCGTGTAGTGACTAGGGTGGGGCTGACTGGTGAGCAGTGTGTGCAGGCAGCCCTCCCCACCCAGGCCATTCCAGGGCAGCACGTGTGGAGAGCCTCTGGGCCACGGAGGGCTTCTGGGCAGAGGAGGTGGGCCAGCAGGGGGCAGCCTCTACTCCCCACATGGCGGCAGTGGCAGCAGTGAACGTGCTAAGCTGAGCCTGTGGGCTGAGCTAAAGTAGTGCCTGCAGGCCCTCAGCACTGAGGAGTGGCTGTGCAAGTCTCGCCTCCTGTCCCAGAAGGTGCACAATTGCAAGTGGCAGGCCAGATTGACGTCCCAGAAGATGCACAATCTACTGTGGCGGGCCAGATCGACGTCCTCTTGGTCGCACCACGGGGGTCTGTGGATCTGTGAAGCTGCAGGTCTCCGGTGCATACATTGTCTCCTGGTGTGGGAATGTCCCCCAGCATGCTATCACCCATGCGCACCTGCAATAGTACTGGATCATGGCATATGCAAATTTCCTCCTGCCCCTCTGCCGCACTTCCATCAACCCCAGCATTCCTGCATCCCCCACAAGACATGCTCACGTCCTTTGGAGAATATCTGGGTGTTCTGGGTGTGGAGGGTGGGCACCTGTGAGATAACAGTGAGAGGGCAGAGTGGTGACGCCCTGTTTCCACGGAGGCCAGTGCAGAGACGAGATCACTGCCATGTAATCACACTGTCAGATAATAATCTGAGGTGCTGATGCAGGAGCAGGTTGGACAGACACACCTTGTGGGTGTGGGTGGCCCTCGCTGAGATGCCTTTGGTCAGCATTCAAGATCAGGAACCCAGAGAAGGTGAGAAGTTCTGTTCTCCCAGCTAAATGGTAGGATAGTCAGGGTGACTGCAGAGGAGGAATGAGCACTTTGGGTAGCAGCACCTATGAACAAAGGCTGCCCTGCCTGACCTTGCTTGCTTGGGGCCTAGCACACTCCTGCCAGGCAGTGGGTGACAGGACGTGCTTTTCCGAGTTAATGAGAGAAAATGTTGATTCTCCCACTGCCCACAAAGGTGGGAAGTGAAGTGGGCAGACATGTGGAGAGTGAGCGAGGTTCCCTGTCTGGGGGTTCCAAATCCACCATTGGTTCCTTTCACCACTGACTAGAGATATACAGGGTGTCCCCCCAAAATGTATACACACTTTGAATACCTACTAATTACAATGGGTTTAAGCATGAAAAGAAAGAAACAACAATGGAGCTGTTATCTATTAAAAATGTGGGCACAAACCAGCAATCAGACATTCCCTGAGGGTTCCCAGATTGGAGAGGGTGCAGGCTGACTGAAGGGTCCCCCTCCCTCCCGTGCACGAATTTTGTGCACTGGGCCTCTAGTCTATAATAATAAAAGTGTAATATGCTAATTAGACTGAACTTCCTTCCAGAGGAAGCCAGGGCTGCAGCCGCAAGATGGAGGCAGCCATTGTGGCTATGAGGGAGTGATCCAGGCAGCTGACCTGGAAGGATCCAAGCAGCCACCGCAGCTACAAATGCCTATTCTTGCATGAATTTCATGTATCGGGCCTCTAGTCTATGTCTATAAAAGCCTAAGTGACCCTTATAACTGGACGATCAGTTGGTAGTTATGACATGCACTGACCACCAGTGGGCACATGCTCAATGTAGAAGCTGCCCCCTGGAGGTCAGTGTACTCTCACAGCCAACCTCCCACAGCTGGTCAACCTCCTATAGTCTCTACCAATGGCTTGCCAGCCCTGATTGACTTCCATTGCCAGCTAGGCCAAGGGACCCCACTCATGCATAAATTCATGCATTGGGCCTCTACAATACAATAAAATATTGCTCAGCAATAAAAAGAATTAAATCTTGCCATTCATGATAACATGGATGGAGCTAGATGGTATAATGCTAAGTGAAATAAGTCTGACAAAGAAAGACAAATACCATATGAATTTACTTATATGTGGAATCTGAAAACAAAATAAATACACAACACAGAAACAAACTCATAGATCCAGAGAACACATTGATTATCACCAGATGGGAAGGGGATTGGGAGGAGGAGGGATGAGTGAAAAGGGGGAAATAAATTAAGAAGTACAAACTGGCAGTTAGAAAAATAGTCACAGGGATGTAAAATACAACATAGGGAATACAGTCAATAATATTGTAATAACTGTGTATAGTGATACATGGGTACTAGATTTATCTGGGCGATCACTTCATCCTATCTAATAAAAGAGCAATATGAAAATTAACCATATCTCTGCTACACCCACAAACCATGCCCATCAGCCAATCAGCAGTGAGTATGCAAATTAACCCAACCAAGATGGCTGGACCATGGAGAGAGCAGGAGGTTTGGGTTTCCTTGGCAATGGAGGAAGCCAAGCTTTCTAACCTGCCCTGGCAAGCCCAGGCCTCTGCTCAAGGCTACAAAGTTTCAATTATAGAAAATAAATAAATCCCCCCCCCCCAAAATGGCAGCAGCCATGGAGCTGGAGAGAGCAGGAGGCTTGAGTTGCTCCTGGTGATGGTGGAAGCCAAGCTTTGGCAGCCCTGGCCTGACTTGGCCTCCACTCAAAACTACAAAGTTTCAATTACAGAAGATAAATAAATCCCAACAGAAATGTCTGCAGCCATGGAGCAAGCAGGAGACTTGGCTCCACTAAAGGCTACAAAGTTTTAATTATAGAAGATAAATAAATCCCAGATACCAAGGCCTCCACTTGGGTCATCAGGGGACATGGCTGGCCTGCAAACCATCACAAGCCCCTTGTTCAGTCCATCCCATACCCCAAGGGAACCCACACTCTGATCTGGGACACCCTTCAGGGCAAACCAGCTGGCCCATGTGCACTAGGCCTCTATCCTATCTAATCCTATCTAATAAAAGAGTAATATGCAAAATGACTGTCACTCCAACACACAAGATGGCTGCCCCCATGTGGAGACAAGATGACCGCTGCAAGATGGTCAGCAGGGAAGGGAAGTTGGGAGGGACCAGACCTGCAAGTGAGGACAGTTGTGGGCAATCAGGCCAGCAGGGGAGGGCAGTTGGGAGGGACCATGTCTGCAATGGAGGGCAGTTGGGAGGGATCAAGCTTGCAGGGGAGGGCAGTTAGGGGTGATCAGGTTGGCAGAGGAGGGAAGTTGGTGGTGACTGGGCCTGCAGGGAAGGGCAGTTTGGGGGGACCCAGGTCTGCAGGGGAAAGCAGTTGTGGGGGACCGGGACTGCAGGGGAGGGCAGTTAGGGGCAAACAGGCATGCAGGGGAGGGCAGTTAGACATCAATCAGACTGGCAGGGGAGTAGTTAGGGGTGATCAGGTTGGCAGGCTGGGCTGAGGGACCCCTACCTCCCCCATACATGAATTTCTTGCACTGGGCCTCTAGTAAAGTTATATAAATGACTAATCATTATGGTATACATCTGAAACTAATGGAATATTACATGTCAACTGTAATTGAAAAAATAAATTAAATAATACTAAAAATACAGAGGATGTGGCTGGGCCCAGCAATGCTGGAAGCAAAGCACTCCTGTGGGATCCTCAGTCTGAGATGGTCCTAACACAAGGGACACAGGGACACAGAGAGGGCTACCTGTGGGCTCTGTGGGTCCCTACATGGCTTTCTCCAAAGACAAAGGGCAAAAGGAGGGAGAAATCAGATTCTAATGTAGGATTTACATGAGATAGCCACATGAAGATATCTCTGAGCTGAAGAAGATAGATTATGAAACTCAGGTGTCCACTTAACTTGGCAAATTAAAGAACACCACGATGAGCAATAGCAAGGTGCACTTTATTATATTGTTCTCTCTTTGTGCAAATAACCCACCTGCCCCTTTTCGGCCAATGGTTTTACTGTGATACTGAACTTGTACTGAACCTGTAAACCATAACAGAGATGATGACACTAATTTTCCTGGGTGTGAAGTTCAAGGCATCCTATGTTTTCGTAACGAGTTTATGTGCCCCACAGCGTGGGCTTTGCTTTGCTGTGGAGGCCACACAGCATGGTCTGTTTCTCACATGTGCATGTCCACAGGGACTGGTGTGGGCACATTGCCCTTGGGAATCACCCATCAATTAACCTCTCTCAGCTGAAATTCCCATGATGGCAGAGGCAAAGAAAGAATGTGGTGAACCAAGTGGGGACTAAAACTTCCACCAATAGGAGATCCTGTGTCACTTCCACTCCCATTAAAGTACAAAGTCACATGGCGATGGCTGAGTTCAAATGTGCCAGGGTCTGTAAGGAGGACAGAACATTTGTGAGACTGCCACGGCTTGTCTCTCTGGGAGCTCCCTTTCCATTAAATAAACTGCCGTGTGGAAGGAGGTCACAGCCTCACAGTGCATTCGTGCGAAAGTCATTCTTAGGAGCCTGGCCAATTTTCTCAGTTGGTACAGCATGACATTCCAGCTGTGTGTGCTGTTTAGGTCTCTTCGAGGGGGTGGTGGTTGAAGCGATTCGTTTGGATTAAAGTTTTATCAGTAGTTTTATTGCGAAAAATACTGTTTAATCACTTATTCTGTTGAAGCATCTATGAAGACACATGGACTGGAGATACTACAGCCTAAATGTGCATCTGCTATGGACTAAATGTCTGTGTCCCCTCCTCCAAATTCACATGCTGACACCTAACCCCCCACTGTGAGGATTTAGAGCAGTGATTCTCAACCTTTCTAATGCCATGACCCTTTAATACAGTTACTCATATTGTAGTGACCCCCAACCATAAAATTATTTTCATTGCTACTTCATAAATTCATAACTGTAACTTTGCTACTGTTAATGAATCATAAGGTAAATATCTGTTTTCCGACGGCTTTAGGTGACACTGCTAGCGGTTCACAACCATGCTAGCAGTTGAGAACCATTGCTGTAGAGCCTAAAACCATCGGAAAACAAGATATTTACATTATGATTCATTAACAGTAGCAAAATTACAGTTATGAAGTAGCAACAAAATTAATTTTATGGTTGGGGGTCACCACATGAGGAACTGTATTAAAGGGTCACAGCATTAGAAAGGTTGAGAACCACTGATTTAGAGGATGAGGCCTGTGGTGAGGGATGAGGTCACGAGGGTGGAGCCCTTAAGAGGAAATTAGTGACTTTATAAAAGAGACCCCAGAGAGCTCCCTCACCTCCTCCTCTTGAAGGACCCAGTGAGAAGATGTCTATGAACCAGGAAGGGGGTACTCGCCAGGCACGAGAGCTGCCGGCTTCCTGACCTTAGACTCAGCCTCCACGGCTGTGAGATATAAATACCTGTTGCTGATAGCCCCTGCAGCCTGTGGTGTTTTTGTTATAGCAGCCCGAGCTGAGTAAGACAGCATCTCTCAGAGGCAAGAAAAGGAAAGACCATGTCTATGTTTTCTAGGGGTTTTTGGCTTGTGGACCCCAGACCCCTAGGAGAATCATAGAAATGCCTGGGAACACTTTCCAAATGGGCTGGGTGTTTGGAAGGGCACAGCTGGGTGCAAGTCAATGCATACAGTCTGCCACCCAGATCTTAGGTAGCACCAGGAGTACTGGTCTGGCCCCGTTGTAGAGGCTGGAAGTTGAGGGAAATAGAAAAATGGGTAGGGCATCTGTCACTTTAGCCAGTCAGCCCTTGCACAATCTCCCTGGGACTCTCGGGGACATTTTATTGGCCATGTCTTGTTATGTGTTGGACTCTCTTCAGCCAGTTTGAGATCATAAAAGAGGAATGAAGTGAAACTCCAGGTGGATAACTCCTACGGCTTGGCCCCTCTAGCTAATCAGAAAAGCTTATTGAGTGTATAAGAGTATTGTGGGGGTGGGGGGCTCTCCCTCTGATTGGATTAGAGAAAGAGAGGAGTATGACCTTCTCAAGGTTCTCTGACTATGGGTCCATGTAGAACATGTATAGCTGGTGCTGGAGATGTCAGCAGCCCATCCCCTGAAACTAAGGAGCCTGGTGAAGACCCACAGTGAGGGGCAGGATGCCAGGCTCTCCCTCCCTCTGCACTGCCCCAAGGCCCTGAACATCTGGGTTGAGGGAAACACTGCCTACCTCCAGCAAGATATCACACCCTTGCATCAGATTTTGCTTTCGTCACAGAAGAGCTGCTCCTGACCTGGTTGCTCAGAGTTGGGCTAATATTAAATGATTTGAAACTTCTGAGGTTGTCATGCTATTTGGAGAGCAAATTTCCCCCTTAATAATTTTCTGTGAGCTTTTGGCAGTCCATGCTATTCCTCATATTTATTTTTGCACTTGTTCTCAGCCCACAGATGTTGTCATCGCTGAGGTAAACCCCTGGTTTAGAAATTTGGGCCAAAAAAATTATGGTTTCTCTTTCAGCTTTTTAATGTAGCTTCAGAACTGTTTATTATTTCTAAATTTCTTGCTAAGATACCAAGAGTTGGGGAGGAAATAGATCACTCTTAAATTAAACCAACTTTGAAACAAGTCAGTTCTGGTGCTACTGTAATTGCATTTGACATTTTTCCTTAAAACAAAGTCACACACTGCTAACAACTTAAATAAACCTTATTCTTTGGAGATGAGATTGAGAAACTCACTCTGGCTTACTGTGTGGGGTTGGATCTCTGTCCTCTCTCCCCTTCCACGTTTGTTCCCCTCCATCACTAGTGTACACACACACACACACACACACACACACACACACACACACACACACTTTCTTTAGGTCCTTTGCCATTTGTTCTCTTTACTCATTTTCACAAAAGCAAGATCTGGCATCTGTTAATTACAAGTTGTCTGAGGCTCAGTCCTGTCTGCTGATTGGTCCCATTCCTATTGGCCTTTGCTGGTCATTTTATCTTCCCTGAAGCAGCATGTCTATATTTATTTCATCTTTTACAAAATTAAAAGTTTACATTAAAAACCATAATTTCCAGTAAAACACTGTTTCTAATATTATTGTCTTGTTGTCTTCAGATAGAGTAATGTGAAATTTTGTGTCACAGCATTGAAGCTCATGCCTGACTCCCTCACATGTTTGATTAGTGATGTTTTAGTTCCTGCCTCAATACCTTGGATGGTAGTGGCAATGGTGTTGGTAATGGTGATCATGTTGGTGTAGTGATGATATTATTGATGGTTTTGATGATTATGTTGTATTGTTGATGGTTATGTTAGTGACAGTGTTGGTAATCTATTATTGGTGGTTTTGATGATGGTGTTTGTGTTGGGGGTGCCGACATTCTTTGTGATGGGATTGGTGATGGTGTAGATGTTAGTGATGGCAGTATTGGTGGTGCTGATAAGGGTGTTGGTATTTGTAATGATGTTGGTGGTTGTGTTATTGATGATGGAATTGTGGTGACAATGTTGGTGATAGTGATGTCATTGGTGATGGGTTAGTAGTAGGGCCTTAGCCGAGGCCAGTTGTTGGCAAACTCATTAATCAACAGAGCCAACAGTACCAACAATTTAAATTTCTTTTGAGAGCCAAATTTTTTAAACTTAAACTTCTTCTAACGCCACTGCTTCAAAATAGACTTCCCCAGGCTGTGGTATTTTGTGGAAGAGCCACACTCAAGGGGCAAAAGAGCCATATGTGGCTCGCGAGCCGCAGTTTGCTGACCACTGGCCTAGGCCATTTTACAAAACAACACCCAGAAGCAGAGAAGGTCAGTTGCTCATGCCCATATCAAAAGGAGTATTTATTCCAGAAGGAGTCTAAAATTCAGCACACAGGCTTGCTAAGGAAAGTAGAATCAATGATTACCTATATGTTACTGTTTGCAAACACCATTTTCAAAAAAAAGTTATAACCACCTGAAATTGCTTTGCATGTTATATCTTTGTGTAATGAACTCTGCCTTTCTCACATTCCTTCCTCCCACAGCAAAACACACTCCTCAAAAGATGAGATAGCCTCATCTTTCTCTAACAACAGATTCCCAGGAGGCATTTCTCTCTTATCTTCCAGGAATACCAATGTGTCTCCCAAGACGCAAGTTTAGGTTTATTCATGTGCCCTACATGGCCCATCACTGGCATGTTTTCCTCTTTGGAGGGTCTGTGGACAGCTCAGAGCCCAATCTGCATCTCCACTCCAAGGCATATATAGGCTTTTTTTGTGTGCATTTTGTGAGTTGAACACTTTGCAACTGCTTAGTTTCCCTGGCTCTGGTTTCATCACTCATTTCATTATTTTAAAAGTCCATGTATTTTTGTAAGACCCTTTAAACTCTTCTTGCAGAAGCTGAAGCTGAAGTGAATAACATGGGGGAAACCTAAATTTGGCCAGAGAAAAAGACAGAGGAGGGGACATGCTAGAAGCAGCCTAGTCCCTGCTCAAAATAATTTGTCCCCATCTCCCCTTCATCTGGAAATACAGTTATGTAACACATCACACCTCAACGCCTCATGTTTTACCTCAACATTTACTTTTTGTTCCTGCAAAGGTAGTGGCATTGATTCTGTCTTCCTAATTTCTGTGCAAGTTCAGGTCCAAGTGATCCCTTTGGTAGGAGACTCCTGAAGAAACTGTGTGTCAGCTCTTTCCTGAGAGACTGTGGCAGGCTCTTAGCACTTTGGTGGTAGCAGCTTTGCCAGGCTGTTGAGAAACTCAGAAGTCATTCTACCGTGAAATCCACTTGACTCCCTCCTCTCCCCCCTAGCCATCCTGATTCCACTCTTCTCTTTATTTGGCTGAGAGAAGACATTCTTCTATCGAATGTAAGTATTATGTTTCAGAAAGTTCACCTATAAAGAGAACATGGATTTGGGATAAATTACTTATAATTAATGTTAGTAAAAGAAACTTTTTTTTTGTTGCTTTGACTTGTTTCCTAAATCTCTAATGATCTTGGGTGGGTGAACACAGACTTCAATTTCTAATTGTCTCGAATGCAGTGCCCAAAAGGTGCAGGGCTCTGGCTACTTCTGGAGTATCGATGGAACACAGCAGTCTGAAACTTTGCTCTGACATATCATGAGGGCGGCAGATGGGATGTGTTGCCCCCATTGGGGTGGGGGTTGCTGGCACTACTCCAGAGACAGATGTAAATTAAAAAAAAACTTTGTATGGAAAATTTCAGACCTATGAACATGTAGACAGAATTACAAGCCCATGCATTTACCAACCAGTCTGTGAACTGTCAGTTTATGGCTGATTTGTTTCATCCATGTTCAAACTATTCTCTTCCCAATCCCACTGTCCATTGAGATTACTTAAAAGGAAATCCCAGAGATGTGCAGTGCTTCCAAGAAGGCATAAGCAAATCACCCCTATAATGACCTGCGTTGCTTGTTTGGAGTCCCCAGCTTCTCTCAAACCACAGTGCCCATCATGGTAACACTGACTCATCTTCCACAGAGATGCTCGGGAATCTTGCGATTTAAAGTGTGGGGGTGATTTTGCAAAACAGCACATTATTTCCAGAAAGTAAAGATATGTCCTTCTTTTTCTAGGTTAAAAGAGACATCTGTTGTGAGGTTTATGGGGTTTGGCTTAGAGGGTTAGGGACAGAGGGTGCCTATCTGTGTTCTACAGAGGGATTGACATACATCTTTTTTTACAAAGAGCTTCATGCCTGGAAAGGAGTGTGCATGAGGTCCTGGTGATCAAGCCAAGCCCTGGGTGGCATATCACTGGGGGAGAAATCTTCCTGCCTGGCCCCCTGCCTTCTGAGGAGGAGCGAGGTAACCAGAAGGAAGCGAGTGTCACTCAGAGGAGTCTGGCCTCTTCCAAGCCAAGGATTAAAAGGGGACACAGAGGATGCTCTCTCGAGACCAGGGCCACGTGTTCTCTGATCTGAAAGGCAAAGCCAAGCCTGTGCAGCATTCATGAGCCACACACACCACATCTAGGCTGAGGGACAGTTATTTACTTCATCCAACCCTTTTTACAAATGACCCTGCTCAGGCTTCAGGCTGAGTTACAGCCAAGACAAGTTCTGTTCCTGGTGGGATCCCCCCGATGTCCCGAATTGGGTATAACACGTGCTTGGCAAAGAGCACGCACCTGGTATTTGCTGCATTTCTTCATCATAGGACAGGTTTTGGGTGGCAAGCTCCAATAGCGAGCCATCTAAGAATGGAAGGGCATGATGTGACATCTATTTATAGCTATTTTACAGCAGAAAAATCCCCTCAGTCTTTACACCATCATGACCGAGTGTCTATAATGGAAAGGGCAGTGCAGGTGTCCTTTGCTTCCCTAGGGGAATGTCATCTTAGTGTTCTCCAGGTTTTCCAGCTGCTTTATTCAGTAGGCCACATCGATGACAAACCAGGGTGGGTTTGGGACGGGGGAGGAGGTCAAGGTCAGCCAGGTAGAGACCACTCCCAGGATTCAGATCCACTTATCATTCCCACACATCTAGGTCTACCTATCATCCCCACACATCCAGGCCCACCTACCACCCCCACTGCTCTGTGCAGATAAATTCTGTATACAGAGGCATGTCTGCAGGTGACCACTCATAGGAGGCCAAGTTAGAACACTGTGGATACAAAGCTGGACTCAAGGCTGAGAGGTGACTGGGAGCAGACCAGGAGTTGAGTCCAGGTCCAGGCCAAGGCAGCTGCATCCCAAGAAACCACCGTTCGGAATGGGCAGAAGGGGCATTGGTGGTGGTATGGCATAGTAGCAGAGTGGATATTGTGCAGAGAATGGTCCTAATAGTTTTTTTTGGTCTTAATGCCAGCTGAGAACACTTTTATTTTGCTGCAGAGGTGGCCATAGTCCATTTTTGAAATGAAAAATAATAACTGCATAACTGTCATCTTAATTGGAGACATAAGGAGAAATGGAGGACTCTGGTGGACAGCTCCAGCCCTCCCATAGGCCAGGATCAGTGCCTGCTAGTGCACTTCTCAACAATTGTGAGCCCCAGAGAACAGAAGCTCGGCCATGCCCTGGGACTGTGGCGAAGCTCTGTCTTGAGCTGGCTGACGTCACAGGAGTGAGTCTGCCGTGGAGCAGGCATCTGGAGATGCAATCATCACATGGCTGGGTCTGGACTCCGCAGTGTACGTGGTCACTGCTGACCTGCCAGGACGTGACGATTCCACAGAAACCCCTGCTTTGGCCTGGAAGTGGGATTGTGGCCTCCCAGGAGGAAAGCGCATTTACAGGAGACAATCCGTGTGGCAGGGCGTTCCTTCTGCACCTTCCTTCTCCCAGCAGCAGAGTCTGCAGGGTGGATGAGCTCAGACCTGTCCTTCCAGGAATGGCCAGGGCAGAGGGGCTGCAGGTGACCCCTGCTGTTTCCAGCTGTGTGCTGGGCCCTGGGCAGGTTTGCACCTGAGTGCAGGTCTCCTGACTGCAGGTGTGGCTTTCATCACAAGCAGGGGGTCCTTGAATAGCACCAACTGGACAGCCCCCAAAGGGTACATGGCTAGTGGTGCTAAGGGTGCAGTGCCTGCTAGACAGGTGACCAGTCCCCTCCAGTCCTGAAAGTAGGGGACTGAGACAGAGAAGGGATGGGCTGGTTTTCACACAGAGAAAAGCAGATGGCACTGCTGGAAAACAAGGCTGACCCAGAGGGAAATATTCAGGCTGCCATTTCTGTGCCTGGGTCCCCATGTTTCCTGTCAGCTTCCTACTCACCTATCATTGCCCTGCTCAAGGCCCCTTACCACCTGCTGCCCAGGACTCTCCCAGGCTGCAGCCTCACCATCTCAGCCAGACACCCTTCCTGGTCTTTCCATCACAAGATACCAATTTGTTTTTTCTTTTCTTTAGATGGAGGGGACATGGATTCAACATATCAACACTTATTTGGGGAGTTGTTGAAAACACAAAGTTCATTTCCAGTGAGCATTCCAGAGCAGAAAGAAAAACCTCTTTCCCCACGTCAGAGCAGGAGGGGAAGCATGAAGAGTTTCCTCTGCCTCAGGATGCTGTGTAGGGATTCGTGCCCATCCAGGGTGGAGGAGAGAATGAAGACACGTGTACCAAGTTGTGACTCAACGGTGCACAGAGACTGTCTGCATAGAGCAGCCAAAATGTCAAGCACCCGGGGGCAAGCTGTCCCCTGTGACGTGCACATTTGCGTCTAGATGTTTACCGGTCACAATTAACTGACCCTGCTGGTGCCTCAGATAACAGAAAGGACCACCCCTCACCACCTGCTCCGTGAGGCTCCTCCAGCCATAGGAGTTGTGAGGCATTCCCTGACAGCCCAGGAGGTGTCGCCCTCGTCCTCAGAATGGAAGCTACCATCTCCCTATGCACCTCCAGCTTGGGCATGGAGAGAGGTTTACTAGATTTCAAGGAAGCTATCCTTTCTAATAGTAAAGAGATGGCAATGAGTAGGAGAAATGGCATAAAGCGATTCCACCATTTAGTTAATCTGTGATTCTGAACTGCAGAAAACTGCCCTTCCCTATCTCCCTCCCCTCACCCCCTGAAAACATGCCCTCTGCCTGCCCTGCTTTGTGTCCTGGCCATGCCTAAAGCCTGCATCCTGTCCTTTCCCCTGGCTGTCCCCATCTCCTGTGATGCATCTGGGCAGAGGGGGGCAGGCTTGTCCCTCCAAGCCAGCCCCTGCCCCGCAGTCCTACCCAGTCTCAGGGGCAGCTTGGACAGATAAGAGGACACCACACCGAATAAAACAAAGACTCATGGGGCTGTCCGGGTGGAATGACGGGCAGGCACACGATCTGGGGACAACGCGGTGTCCTCCGGAGGGCACGTGGTTCTTTCATGTCTCCCAGACAACCTGCCTGTGTTTTACTGATGAGAAAGCGGCAGCTCAGGGGAATTTTGTCTCACTCACAAGCAAGGTCCAAGTCAATGTGGGTTTCAAACATGGATCTGTTTGGCTCCAAGACCCACACTCTTTGCCTTGCACTCAGACTGCCCCCATCCTCCAGTCCCTATCCTTCAGGTGAGCAGCTGTGAGGAAGGAGAGAGGGGCTGCTGGAAACATAGGAAAAATGACTCCCCTGCAATTGCTGCCTCTGCACCTGTCGGCTGCACTGTTGATGGAGGGGTGGGATCCCGCACTGATGTCAGAAGGAAGCCATTGGGGCTTCACCAATAGAAAGTTTTCTGATCCAATCCAGGTGAAATGAGAATGAGTTTGGGACAAAGGGTTGCAGCAGGAGGGAAGTAGGGGCTTCCCTCCAGGAGGCGTGGGTCAGCTGGGAGTACAAGAAGAGTGAGCCTCGCTGTTGTTTCCAAACTGTGTCTGTGGGGCTTCAGGTCACCCAAGAACAGGCACACAGACTCTGCCTCACTCTCCTGCCCCCTCACATGCAGAAGTGATCGTTCAGTGGGGCTGGAACAGGGCAGCCTGTGTAATCACCGGCCAGGACTCTCAGACTTGGGCCACTCTTTAATCAACTTGCAAGTTGCAGACACCTGACCCAGGTCTGGAGACTTGTCACCAAAGGTTGCAAGCGTGATTTGCCAAAGAGCTTCTTACTAAGAGCGGCTCCAAATAACTGGGCCAAGTTGCGTGTGGTGGAAACCAAGCCACTCTGCACAATAAATGGAGACTCCTTTCCTGCAGCTTCATCTGCAGTTCGGCCCTCGCTACAGGAGGCCTTGCGTTTCTAGGCATCACAGCCCAATGTCAGTAAAGGAGGGATCATTTTGTGTTTAGCGGAGCACTAGATTGGTGATGTATCCTTGTGATGCCAGTGGTGAACCTCCACGTTGCCATGGTAACAATAGTCCTTCGTGGTCTGTCGTCCCGCTGTTCCTGAGACCAGCCTGCCTCCAGCAGTCCTCATTTATTTGAAGACCCTAACAGCCCATGCTTCTGTGCGCAGAATAAAACCAGGCTTGTTAGGGCTCCAAATGGCATGTGTGCCGAGAATGCCTCCGACTCTGTTATTATGTCAATTTACTGCATGTTCCTGAAGCATTAGCATTAAAATAAAATAGACAATTAGTGAGCTGTAAATGACTCATGCAATGATATTGTACAAATTTGTCTTTTCATATTCAAAGTGCTTGTGAGAGCCCCAAGTTTTACATACTCAGCCATTTACTTTGGGATCTGTCTTTGAGACACCACACACACACACACACACACACACACACACACACACACACACATGCTTATATACGCAGGTACCCAGATTCACACACAGATTTGTGACGATCAGGTTTACATGAAACAAGCCACGTGTCGTGTAAAAAGAACCTGTGGAACTACCGTGGCAGAAGGCATCCATCCCAGCATTCTCTGAAAACGATGGCAGCTAGTTTGAGGAGAGCCTGATGTGTGTGTGGGTTTTGTATGGGTGTATGTGTGTGTTGTGTGTGTTGCCTGCATGTGTTTTGGGTGAAGTGAGGAGGATGGAGAGACAACATGGAGAGGGGAAGAGAAGAGAGAAGAGGAGACATGGAGGAGGGGAAGGTGCTAGGGTGGTGGTTTTCTCACTGAACCTGAGAGGAGTACCCATGGACACACCTGACAAAGGCTCTATCTATCCTCCCCACATTCCATCACAGGCTAAGAGGTGATTTCTGAACCACAGAACTCTAAATACATACTGGCCGACTTCCCGTCATGTTCAGCTGCCACCACGCAGCAAGAACCCCCAGGAGAGGAACCTGAGTTCTAATGGGTTGGGATAGGAATGTCTGGACAGTGAGTCTTAAATTATGGTCTTGTGGGGCAAACCCATCCCTGAAGATCTTCCCCACCAGGCCTGAGCTTCTCAGGGGAGATTCATGCACAGGACCTCCTGCAGGGATCCTTCTGTCTACCCACCAGCCAATTCCTGGAGACTCTAGTAAAATGCCCTTACCTAGAGAAGCCAAATACAGCAACCCATTCTCTCATCACTAACTTTAACATCAGTGAAAAAAAAGTAACTGGGACACAGCACACTTTGAAACAGCATGCTAGCAGTAGGTAGCATTCTTCTGGAATTAAAAAAAATACATATTTATAATTTTTTAATATAGTCATGCTGTGACCCAGGCTAGAAACTACTGTGACCTCACAGGCATTGTCTATCTCCACCCCCAGTGCTATTAAGTAAATTAATGAAAGTGCAAACGATTTCCCTGGTGGCTGCATGGCGTCAGGACGCTGATAAAATATCTAAACTGCATACAGGCTACACTGATTCATGGAGAGACTTGACATCTTAGCAATAAACTAAGAGGGAAATATGTGAAAGGGAAAGTTGAAGGAATGACGTAGTACAGCTGTGCCTATCAACAATATTTCAAGGGAAAACAGAAAACACACATTCAAAGTACCAATGTTTTGTCCACACAATGCCAAACACCTCGATACTTAGAAGCAGAAACTTTTCCCCAAGAAGTTGGCCTCGGTGGGAATCTGTGTAGCCTGAAACATGCTTCTAGATCTCTTCCCAGTCCAGGTCTCCGCCACGTGCCTTGGTGTCTGGATCAGAAATCTGGACACAACCATCTGGTGTGAATTAACAATGCCATCCCTTTCTTTGTATGATACTGTTTTGGGAGTGAGATAAGAGGAAGCTCTGGTCCCTGTAAATGCTGATACCTTCCTCATGAATAGAAGATGTACAAGACAGTAGGTATCCCATGAGCATCTCTCAGGATCTTCTGTGGTAGCCAAGAAGGGCATAAGTCCTGACAGGCTACCACAGAATGACACACTCCTAAGCGTGACATTTAGGAAAGCCACCTAGCTGCCTTATACATTCAACAGAAGCCTTTTAAAAAGCACATATGGACTCAATTGCTGGGTTAACCACCCTTCTTTGTGTGAGGAGGTTTTATATTCACACGTCTTGGTTATTACTTCCTTTAATGTCTGTAAATGAAAGGCATCCTCTCTTTACTCAGGTTGGGTCACTGCCTGCAGGGTACTTTTTGTAAACTCCATGATTACTGGCTTTACCCTGCTCTTCACTTGTCTTCCTTGGTGATTAAGAGCAATCTCACCATTCCTGCAGGGCAGAGTTCCTTGTTTGCTTTAGCAAATGTTCCTAATAGCCTTAATGTGCTGTCAGGTCCACAATGTGTTCCTAAACTTTCATGATAAGTGAAATATTTGGATAGAAGTGCTGATCCCTAAGGACTTGAAGAGGCTACAGGTTTTTTTTTTTTAACCTTTTAATCTTGCTGTGATGCCTAGAACTATGCCACTTTCAACCACTCAGTTTTGCAAAGCTTTCCCAATAGTTGACCTAATTCTTACACCCCATTCAAGAGGAGGGACCTTAACTGCAGGACTATTGGACTCTCTAAAGCTACTCTCAGATATAGATGAGCTGGCAAGCTCCTGTGTGGTCCTTTGGGTTGGTGTTGAAAATCTATCTGCAACCATGGGTCAGACATTTCACTAGATAATTTACTCCTTTGAACCAAAACATTAAGTCTTTAGAAAGTACAGTCCATAGCACAAATTGATTACTAGACAATAGCAGCTACTGGGTGATGGAATTACAATATTTCCTCCTTCCATGGGGACCAGATAAGGGCTGAGATGGATTGGTATGGACTCTGGGGCAGGGGGTTCCCCATCAATCACTGTGCAATAGGGAAACATAGGAAAAGCACCCAAACCATAGAGCTCCAAGACACCAGGACAAAGAAGTCTAATCATCAAAAGGCAGATGAAGACATGTAGTGATAGATTATGTCACCAAGAGAAAAGGAATCCTGAGAAGTTAGGAACTAAAAGTCACCATTGAGGTGATGTCTCAGAAGGCCTGCTGTTGTTTGCAGCCGAGTGTGAGCAGCTGACTGGCTTTGATAGTAATGAGAGGTAATGGTGTGTATGGACCTGGGAAGAGTCATCATGGAGAACTAGGGCCTGGCTCAAAAACTGCATAGCTCTAGGCAATCCCAGACATCACAAGCCACATAAAGGCATTGGATGATGAGCGCAAGGGGTTGAGGGGGGGTAGGTATCAAAGCCAACCCAGTAGGCTTTGTAATTTCCCTAGGGCTTGTCTTGCTACTATAGGGAGGATAAGTGCAAAGGGCACAGGTTAAAGAGTGACTGCAGGCAAAACAAGTGAGTGATGAGGAAACACAGGCAACCTGAGGAGGGCGCCGGGCAACTAGCCCCTGAGCACATGTGCACAGAGGAAGGTGTGTGCGTAGCTGTGGGAGCTGAATGACTTGTGATATTCTCATTACCACATTATTACTCCAGTCAACATTGATCAACATTCCAGCCTCTTGGTGTTGCTGTCTTGAGCTCACAGAGGCTGTGATCAGTGTGGAACTGATTTTTGTGTTCGACATTAATAAAAGCTATTGCTACCCAGAAAGCAAGAGTCAAGAGCAACCATGATGAATATCTATTTTGTTACATTATAGAAGTTCACCTGATATCAGATGAGGACGTTAAAGACAGATTTTTGTGAAAGAGTTGGAGAAATGTGCCTTCTTACTTTTTTAAAAAGAATTTTAATTCAACTTATTGAAAACAGACTGGGCCTGTAATAAGTGGAATGTGCTGCTATGCGGAGTGGAGAGACAGACAAACCATGCCTACTTCTCAGTAAGAGGGTTTACACTCATGGGAGACAAGGGTTTATATGTGTATCAGTCGGGGCCCTCCAGAGAAACAGAACCAATAGCACAGATTTATATTGGAGAAGATTTATGATAGAAATCAACTTATATGGTTATGGAAGCCCAGAATCCCCACATCTGCCATCTGCAGCTGGAGACACAGGAAACCTCTGCTGTAGTTTAGTCTGAGTCTGAAGGCCCCAGAACCAGGACCACCAATGCCAAGGGCAGGAGAAGATGGAGGTTCCAGCTCAGCGAGAGTGAATCTTTCCTTCTTCTGCCTTTTTGCTCTGCTCAGACCCTCGTGGACTGGATGAGGCCTACCTGCATTTGGGAGAGCAAACTTTACCGAATCCACTGATGCAAATGCTAATCTCCTCCAGAAACACCCTCCCAGATATGCCCAGAAATAATTTTACAGCTCTCGGAACAAATCTTAGAACCGACAAGGTGACACATAAAATTAACCATAACAGTATGTTAAAATCATCATGCAAGAGAAATTAGGATAGACATGTGGTACTCTACAGTATGCGAGTATGATGTGGAGAGATATCAGTTGCATTATTTCTAAGGAATAAACATGTGAAGAGCCTTGTTTTATATACCATACCTCATTCACAAACAGAAAAGAAGAAAAACATCACAGGTGTGTTATGAGCTGTGAGGGAGATAGTCCTTTGTGTTTCTGTAATTGACTTAATCTTGATTTGACCTTTCCGATGTAAAAGGCAGTTTTATTGTCCATCTGGATGTTCAGGAAACTCAATAAGTAAAGGTCAGAAGCCCGATGACTGTGGCTTAGATGAGAAACAGAAGCACACAATCTCATTCCTGTCCCCAGGCAACAGTGGCCACTCGGAACTGGTGTGGGGCCTTCCTCCTAACTCCAGCATTATATGAGGCCCAGGGGCAGAGCAGACAGGATGGAGCAGCAGGAGGGATGTAGTTTCAGGAAGCAACAATGCCTGTCCGAGGTCGGAGGAAACAGAACCTGTCTTCACAGATGAGGAGCATCCAGGTTTCTTTCCAGACCACCATCAGATTCGCACTAAATTTCAGCTCCTTAAGTCAGAGCTGTGTGAAACCTACACACATTTTCTCCTCTGGTGACAACTCTCAATGAACCTACTGTGGAGAATTTTAAGGTGTCATCTGCATGCAGTTTTCACAGTGACAAAATGCGAACATACCAAATGGTTTTCTTCTGACGTTGGAATAAAATAAATCACCCCTGCCCAACTTTGTTGAAGAACATTTAACAAAGAAAATTGTATATACTTAAAATGCAGAATGTGATGATTTAATATATGTATTACTATGAAATGATTGCCATAATCAAGTTAATTAACGCATCCATCACCACACATAGAACTTTTTTTTTAATGGTGAGAGCATTTAAGACCTGTTCTCTTAGCAAGTTTCAAGGAAACAATAGAATATTAGCGATTACAATCACCCTGGGCATTGGATCCCAGAACTTATTCATCTGATAGCTGGAAGATATCACCCTCTCTAGAACATGTCCCCAGTTCCCTCTCCACCAGCTCTTGGGGACCACCACTCTCCTCTGGTTCCATGAGTCCCCACTGTTTTAGATTCTCACCTAAGTGAGCTCAGAGTATTGTCTTTCTGTGTCTTATTTCACTTAGCATACTGTCCTCTAGGTCCATGCATGCAGAAATAAATGTTTTTATTTAAAAATATACTTTATTGATTTTTTTTTACAGAGAGGAAGGGAGAGGGATAGAAAGTCGGAAACATCGATGAGAGAGAAACATGAGAGAGAAACATCAATCAGCTGCCTCTTGCACAGCCCCTACTGGAGATGTATCCACAGCCAAGGTACATGCCCTTGACCGGAATGGAACCTGGGACCTTCAGTCAGCAGCTGGATGCTCTATCCACTGAAACAAACCAGTTTTGGCAAGAAATAAATGTTTTAGAAAAGTACGCTCACATCAATGTTTTTGTTCCAAAGACAGTTTTGTGGTTGTGTGGGTCTGTGCTGTGAGAATGTGAGGACTGGGTGACCCATCTCCTCAATGAAGGACATACCTGAAAGCTGAGGCCTACAGGGCTGGTGTATGATCATATTCCTCCTTGGGGCCTTGGAGACTTTGACTTTCTATCTCACATAGAGGCTCGAAAAGCACATGGCAGTCTCAACGCAGAAGTGGATGCATCTCCATGTCGTGATGTGGCTTTTCTAAAATAAAGATTATTACTAACTTCTGAATGTCCTATATATGAAATGAAGATATGAAGATTTGCTGAGTATAGTTACCCTGGAAATGCAGGGCCGCTGATGTAGATAGGGCAGAGGCAGGGACAGGAGGAAGCCAAAGGGGGTCCCAAAGGCCCACTCTCTGCCTTCCCCACTTGAACTGAGTTTTCCCAGCCCACTCAGGATTGACTAAACACGCAGCATGCCTGGCACCAAGTCAGAAGGGCCTATGCCTTCCGGCTGGCACACATGCCGCCACCAGCCACAGCAACAAATAATCTATGTGCAGCCTCCTTCAAGTCAATGTTTCATTTAGTGGAGCATTTATCAAATTGTGGGTCATGACCCATTAGGTTCATGAAATTATGGGAACTGAGATAGAGAGAAGGAGTGGGGAGAGGGAGAGAGGAAATAGAATAGAAAATATATATGTGCAATAACATAATAAAGGGTTATGTCATGAACTTTTAAATGGTTGTGTGTGTGTGTATACTAATCCTGCTATAAAATATAATTAAAAGGGTTTGGCAGGCACTGATAATAATGCTATATATTCCAAGCAATATATACGTAGGCTTTTAATTCTGAATTATTTCCCCCCAAAATAAAAAGCCATTGAATGGCAAATACTGTTAAAAGTTTACATGGAAATATGTAAAATTTACGTTTATTTGAGTTAACTTTCAAAATTTTAGTAATATTTTTCATCAACTTCCTTCCTTTTCTATTTTTTGAGTGTGTATGTGAAAATATTTATCATCTAATATAAGTAGTATTTTTTTGTGTTTTTTAATCCTCACCTGAGGATATGTATTATTTATTTATTTATTTTAAACAGAGACAGAGGAAGAAAGTGAGAGGGAGAGAGAGAGAGAGGAAGAGAGAGAGAGACCTATCTGCATTCTGATTAGGGAGTGAACTGAAACCTAGGTATCTACCCTGACCCAGAATCCAACCCACAACCTTCTGTTACACAGGATGATGCTCTAACCAACTGAGCCATATAGGCCAGAGTAGTAGTCTTTTTGTTTTGTTCTGTTTTTCTAATTTTTTTTCTTTATTGAATAAGGTATTACATATGTGCCCTTATCCCCCATTGTCCTCCCCGCTCCCCGCACTAATGCCCTCACCCCCCTGGTGTCTGTGTCCATTCGTTAGGCTTATATGTATGCATACAAGTCCTTTGGCTGCAGTAGTGTTTTTAATAATAGGTACTGGCTAACATTAGCACCTACACAGTGAGCATATTCCCAATGAGGACTCATGGAGGCATGTGCAAACTTTATTCCATATAAGACACTGGACAGGGAGCAGTGAGCTAGGCAGTGGAAGGTGAATCTCAGATTCAGTCTCCTACGTGATGTTTCATGAGTCTGAGCTGCTGAGTTGGTGAGTGGATAAAGTAATGACCTTTTTTGCTTCCACTCTGTTTTTCCTTTGTTAGGTAAAATTGTATTTTTTTTCAGCATATTCATCCCACCAATGAGCTATAAATTTATTCTTAATTTAAGGAAGAACTCTTTTCACAGTATAGTCACTTGACATAAGCCTGTGATTAGAGCAGTTTGCAAAGATTTGTTTTTTGATTTTATCCCTCTTGTGAGTGAAGCAGCAATCTGGAGAGAGTGGAGGGAAACTGTGACTCAGCTGTCTTTTGCTGTGGTTTGTGCTCTGTAATTGGCTGGGGAGTCTGGTTGTTTTCATAGAAACCAAGGAAAGTGCTGGAAAAAGTGATGGGGAGGGTGTGGTACCCCCTCCTGAGGTATGCCAGTGCCAGATGTAGTTTAAGATTATTGTACCTTGATGGCTACTGCATGGAAAAAAAACAGTTTTTGTTCCTCAAAGATTCAATGTTTAGTTTAAAAATTCAAATCCAGCTGGAGGAGTAAACATTTTCTTACCTAATTATTTAATTCAATCTGGTTTCTTGTGTTTGTATATAAGGGCCCCAGAGCAAACTAGTTAATCATAAAAGGGGTAAAATCAGGTTTGCAGTTGCAATGATAAGATTTGTAGAGAACACAGTTTCACAGTGAATAATAAGGAGATGATGATGATGATGATGATGACAAAAATGATAATTTATTTGATGGACTGATTCTATACAAGTTCCCTGAAATAGTAAACCTGGATCAAGTCATGTTAAATAGAACACATTTGGTCTGAAACTTTTCAGAAATATTCACATTTTATAAAGTGAGGTCCAGCCTCTAAGATTGGTCTTGAATGACTTGTATTAATTCAAAAAACAAAGTGCGTGTGATATACAATGAGCAAGTAATTTAGGATGAAGCCCACACAATATAAACCACAACATAGAGGTCTTTTCTACAGGAGTAAATGACATGAGATTTGATCAGTCTGTAAAACCACCTGCATCTTCTGGTTACATTTGATTTTCTAAAATAATTCAGTGATACTTAATTAGTATCTACTATATAACTATCATATTAATTAGTAGTCATATGTTTCTTAGCTAAAAATAGTTAGACAGTACATCTGATTCTTTCTCTTTATGATTATTTTCAGTTAAGAATTTCTTCCAGCTCCTAGTCTGGGAGTATCAGATGTAACTACTAGGACACATATGGTGATTGGCTGAACTTGGGAAATTACTAAAATGACTATGTTAGCATTACAAATCCAAAGACATTCCAAGCTGTGAATGTCTAATTATAGAAGTTCCCAGTTGAATCCATTTGAGGCTGGGAACCTGTGGTGTAATAACCAACTTAATGCCAGTTATTTCTGTTCTGCATACTATTATGTAACAGAGGCCCATTGCATGAAGATTTGTGCAAGAATAGGCCTTCCTTTTCCTGGTTGCCAGCACTGGTTTTCCTCTGGCACCTGGGACCCAGGCTTTGGCTCTGGCTGGAGCCTTCAGTCTTCAGTCTGGCCCCTCGCCTGCTCCTCATAGTAGGTGTCCTGCTCACCTAACAATTCTCGCCTGTGTATGCAAATTAGCCTTCTGCCTTTGTTGGGTTAATTTGCATACCCACTCCTGATTGGCTGGTGGGTGTCATGCAGTATGGCCCATTTGCATATTTCTCTTTTATTAGTATAGATGGTACAGGTTTATATGTAACAGAATGCTTGGTTTCTGCACTGACAGGAAGGTCACGTTATGGTCTGGGTCATGAATGTTTCATGATCATTTTGTCACCTTTGTGTGAAGCCTGGTGGCCTCCAAAGTGATAAACTAATTGGCAAGCCTTCAGGTCTCACTCATTTTCTGCTCAACACTGGGTGAGGGCCCAAACCTCTCACATCATGGACTAAGGCCACAGTCATAGTAAAGACAGTTTCACAGCCCCCATGCAAGTATCTCTGCCCAGGAAACAGCAATCCGGAAGCTCTCCTCTAAGTTTTCATGGAACTGCCAGATTCACTGAGTGCTTTGGGCTCAGCACAACCTCATGAGAAAGGCATGAGGCATCTCTCGCCATTGGAGAGATGAGGAAACTGACTGCCAAAAGCATAGAAAGAGGGAAAGACCTGCTCTAAGGCTTTGATAAGTCCCAGCTCCTGCAGTGGCCCCATCAATAGGAACAGTGGTATTTCTGGGCAGCATGAACCACCTTCGTCAGGCAGCCTGACACCTTGCACCGAGGGGCAGACAGAGGGCAGATGGCAATGCTGTAGTCCGTTTCCACTGAACTCTGGTTCTGAGGTGTGTCTGTGAATATAATTATGGGAGAGCAGGCACAGAGAAAATGAGCATCATTGTACCATTATTTCCCCACCTCAACTAATTGCATCACTATTCTTCAAAGGTTCTAGAGCTTCCAGAAACACCTATACTAATATTCTATTTCTCTCCATCCTCTCTCTCATCCAATGCTGGGCCTGGGCCATTAGGCAGCCTCATGGCTTCCTTTGCTCTAGACACCAACCCTCAAACCACAGCAGATGTGGAGACTTCAAAATGGACCGTTTGGAAGGTTTGGAAGCACTTAGTCATTTCCCAATTCTACTAAATCTGAATCAGGAATGGCTGAGGAGGCACAGTGGATCTCAATCTCTTTGCCAGACACAAAGTCAATGGAAAAGATGCCACCACTGCAGCGATGTCCTAAAGCTTGGGAAGGCAACCTATTTTTTTCCTTATTTTTCAGATTTGTATGCAATGCAGTCTCTCAGTCCACTGCCCATTGGCATCTGCAATTCAAACCCCACTTCCCAAGACTGCAGCATCTGTCTAGGCAGTGGCATAAACTTGGCCACCACATCAAGAGTCCTCATGCCCCAGTGACACTCAAGGCACGTGCACAAAAGTCTGGTTTGGCAATGGGCTCTTTTTTCTTTTTCTTAGTCTTACTTAGAAAGTTGATGATATCATTAACAGTAATAGTTTAATTCCTGCTTTGTTCAACTTTAACTTTTTATAGGCACTGAAATTTCATTTTCGTAAGTATTTATGAAACATTAAAAATGTGTCAATTTAATCTCTAAATATTAGTCTCTTGAGTGTACAAACTGAATTGGTCTTCATGTGCTACCAGAATTTAAATTTCTATTTCTTCTAAATAGTGAAAACATGTTTGGAAAAATATGCAAAATAAAGTCTAGATTCCCAATTGCTAGTGAAAGAAATATGGAGGAGGAATCTTCCACAGCCCATCCTCTTTTCTTTCTAGTGCCCTGGAACTTCAGAGTCCATCACCAACTAGTGGCTCCCAATGACATCGGTTGGCAGTATTTGCTGTTACAGTAAGGTCAACTGTAAAATCAGAAAATAATTTTGATGAAAACTGCACATTTTACTTTCTTCATTTTAAGTGTTTGATTCTATCTATGCTAAACAAACTTGGACCCTTCAGTTGAGAAATCAGTTGATATTCTAATAGGAGATCCCTTGTAGATAATTTTCTGTCTCTCTCTGGCAACCTTTAAGATTCTTTCTTTGTCGTTGGTGTTCACCGATTTAATTATTATGTGTCTTGGTGTCAGTCTTTTGGGGTTCAACTTGTTTGAGACTCTATGTACTTCTTGGACTTGCATAGTTTTTTTCTTGCCAATATCAGGGAAGTTTTCTGTCATTATTTCTTTAAACAGGTTTTCTATTCCATGCTTCTCTTCCACTCCTTTTGGTGTCCCAATTAAGTGAATTGTTTTGTTTTGTGTTGTGTTGTCCCAAAGCTCCCTTAGGCTCTCCTCTTGCTTTTTAAGTCTTCTTTCCAGTTGCTGCTATGTTTGTGTGTTTTTTCCTACCTTGTCTTCTAATTCGCTGATGTGGTCCTCTTCTAGTCTACTGTTTAAGCCTTCCATTGTGTTCTTTATTACAGCTGTGTTGTTCTTCATCTCCTCTTGGTTTCTTTTCATGTTGGTGACATTCTCATTCAGCTCCTTATAGTTCTCATTGAGTTGTGTGTATTTGTCATCCATCCGTTTAAACATCTTTATAACCATTACTCTGAATTCTTTCTTTGATAAGTGCTAGCCTCAATATCATTTAACTTCCTTTCTGGTGATTCCTCTTTTTCTTTCCTTTGGGAATTGCTTTTTTGTTTCCCCATGTTTTCTTATAATGTTTTAATTGTAGATCCAATTGCTTTGCTACCCAGGTTCTTTTGGTGATGGTGCTACTGGTGTAATCTCTCAGTCCTCCTGGGCTTGGTAATGTAGTGTAGCTCCCTACCTGAGCTATTTGGGTTCTCTTGATGTAGTACTGTGAGTTTGAGAGGCACAGCTGTGATGTCTAGAAGTCAGCAACCATGGAGGGGAGTGTCCCAATTTTTGCTGTATTCTTATGGGAAGAAACTAATTCTTTAAAAATGCCATGAGGCGAAAGAGAACTCTGCGGTTCTTTTAAGTGCAGCACCCTCCACTTTGACAAATCCAAGGCACACTTTCCTATGGCCTCAGGGAGTATTCAGATTCCCTGGTGTTATTCAGGGTGGAATCTGGGTGTGGCTATATTGGTTGCCTGAAGACTAGTGGGAGGGGCTACCTCTCAGGAGAAATGGCAAAGCAATTCAGATATGACTCAGCACCAGACTGGCTATACCACCTCTCTTTGACCACCCACCGCCTACTCTCCCCAGATTCCACAACTCCACCCCTTCTCCTGCACCTCAACCATGGGTAAGTGTCAGTATCTGAAAGGTCCTACAAACTAAGTTCAGTGGAGAAAGGTGAAGAACTAGGTTCAGTGGAGAAAGGCTTAGGCCCCAGTGCACGGAGGGACTGTCTCTACAAGTTCCTCTCTTGCTGGCACTGAGCGTTCCGGCAATCCTTAGGGCTGCATCTGAGCTCAGATCCCAAAATACTCTACTCCCACAGTCCCGTGGACCTTTTTTTCCACAAACAGACACTATGCCTGTCCCCAGGGACACAGCATGGCGCCTATAGTTTCTCTCTGACCTTCTGAGTACAGAGGTCTGGCAGATTCTACTGCTTAGATTTTTTATTTTACCTTTATCCAGGGGACTTATGCCCTTCCTAGCTTCAAACTATCTCACCAGCTGTGTCTCCTTTGCCAATTTGGGCTGGATTCTACTCGTTTCAGCTACTCCCTCTATTTGCTCTGGGAGAAGATTCAGGACACATCAGTTTATTCCACTGCCATTTTCTCCTCCCACCAGGATGGTACCTGGACCCTTCAAATAGTCAAATATTATTATTGAAATTCAGTTTTTAAGTTATCACTGAAACATAGTTTTCTGTTATACTTCTACTGAAAGTACACACCACTCTCTTTGGGCTGAGTGTGGTCATTCCCCAGCTGGGGAGCTTAGACCATAGATTAAAAGTCTGAACCAAGACAGAAGAAATATTTCCCACTCTCACAGGATGTTGATAAGCCCTTCATTAAAATGTCACATCTGCAATGGTAGAAGTGGAGTAGAGATGCTTTCACATGCACAGTAATCTTTCTTTCAGACAAAAACAAATGTCTCAACACCTGTGAAAATTTGGTTATAAATACCTGTAGTGTTTTCTTTTAAAAATATTTCAAAGAGAATTATTGGCCTCTTTTCTTTTTGTGTCAGCTCAGAATTTGGGATAATACTCTTAACATTTGGGATTTATCTGATATTAAAGACTTGTAACTTCTTCAAGGGTTGTAAGTGATGAAGAAGGGTTGCTGACACATTCCCTATGAATACATATCATGCCATGAAGCAAGAATGAATGCTAGATCTTATTTAACATGTCTGTTTGTCTATCATCTAGCTACCCATCTTATTTATCTATCTATGTATCTGTGTATCTATCTATGTATCTATGTATCTATTATCTATCATCTATTTATCTATATTTATCTATATCTATCTAATATATATCTTTCTATCTATCTGTCATCTATCTTTTACTTTTTTATCTATATACCTATCTACCTACCTACCTGTCTACCTATCATCTTTGTATAATAATTTTCCTGGTTTTTATTTAAGACTTTTTTTTATTGATTTCAGAGAGGAAGGGAGGTGAGAGAGATAGAAACATCAATGATGAGAGCGAATCATTGATTGGCTGCCTCCAGCATACCCCTAACTGGAGATCAAGCCTACAATCAAGCATATGACCTGATTGGGAATCCAACTGTAACCTCTTGGTTCATCGGTTGACACTTAACCACTGAACTACATTGGCTGGGCCATTTTCTTGTTTTTCAATCAACCCATGCACCCAGCTTTTTCACTTTGTGTGCTACACAGGTTTTGATTTTTTTTTATATCTTTATTTACAACAGGGAAACACAACCTGAAAGAGAAATCACAGATCAGTGCTGAAGGGAAGATCACTAGAATTAGAATCAAGGTCTTTTAACTCAATTATGCAACTCCGCATAAAATCTAATAAAATAATTAGAGTACCACTGCTTTCTGAAACAAACAAACATTTGATTTTCAGTGAGCTACCAATAGATAATGAAGGTCTTAGATCCTTTTCTATATTAAAAGCATATGATTTGGAATGGGACATTAATGACCAACTCTTACGTTTTCACATCCAGAAAAATAATTGTTTAAATGCTACAATAACAGCACCCTTTAGCTGTTCCGAGTGTATACTTTCATCTAGTAGCCTGATCACTCTTTGTTGGTTACATAGAATAGTCCTTCTTGCCTCTTTTATTATCTTCAACTACTTCTGTTATTTTTTCAAGGGGTCAAGGCTATTTAGCAATTTTGTTCTTTAGAAGCAATTTTCACTACATTTTATTCTGGCTTTTTAAATGATTGCATACTATCCTATCTAATAAAAGAGTAATATGCAAATTTGACCATATCTTTGCTATACCCACAAGCCATGCCCATAGCCATGCCCACCAGCTAATCAGGAGAGATTATGCGAATAAACCCCAACCAAGATGGCTGCCACCACTGAGAGCAGGAGGAAGGCTTGGATTTCCCTGGCAACAAAAGAAACCAAGCTTTCTGCCTGCCATTGCTGGCCTAGGCCTCCAATCAATGCTACAAAGTTTCAATTATAAAAGATACAGAAATAGCGGCAGCCACTGAGCTGGAGAGAACAGAGGCTTCAGTTTCCCTGGCAACGAAGGAACCAAGCTTTCAGCCTGCTGTTGCCAGCCTAGGCCTCCACTCTAGGCTACAAAGTTTCAAACAGCAATGGCTGCCACCATAGAGCGAGCAGAAGGCTTAGCTCTGCTCTAGGCTACAAAGTTTTAATTGTAGACACAATTAATCCCAGATCCCAGGGGCTCCGCTTGGGTCACTGGGGGGTGTGGCCAGCCTGCAAAGCACCTTAGGCCCCTGGTCCAGGCATGCCCCTCACCCCAAGGAAACCCTTACCCTGATCTGGGATACTCTTCAGGGCAAACCAGCTGGCCCCCACCCATATACCAGGCCTCTATCCTATCTAATGAAAGAGGACTTTGCAGATTGACCATCACTCCAACACATGAGGGCTGCCCGCATGAGGTCAAAGCTCCTGCCCCCATGTGGACACAAGATGGCCACCACAAGATGGCCAGCAAGGGAGGGGTGTTGGAAGGTTCCAGGCCCTGCAAGGGATGACAGTTGTGGGCGATCAGGCCAGCAGGGGAGGGCAGTTGGGAGGGACCAGGCCTGCAAGGGAGGGCAGTTGGGGGTGATCAGGCCAACAGGGGAGGGCAGTTGGGAGGGACCAGGCCTGCAGGGGAGGACAGTTAGGGGCAAACAGGCTGTCAGGGGAGCAGTTAGCATCAATTAGGCTGGCAGGGTAGTGGTTAGGGGGTGATCAGGCTGGCAGACAGAAGCAGTTAGGGGCAATCAGGGAGGCAGACAGGTGAACAGTTTGGAGCCAGCAGTCCTGGATTGTGAGAAGGATGTCTGACTGCCCATTTAGGCCCAATCCTACCAGGCAGTCTGACATCCCTCGAGGGGTCCCAGATTGGAGATGGTGCAGGCTGGGCTAAGGGACATCCCCTGCCCCCTCCCCCCCCCATGCACAAATTTTGTGCACCAGGCCTCTAGTTTTATGTAGTCTATAGATTGGCAGCAGGAGTTAACAAACACACATACCTCTCACAGGATGAGGTTAGCTGAACACTTCATGTAATTAACCAAAGGATGCAAATATTTATGAAAGAGATCCTACCTGGCAGATGGTAACAGATGCCACCTAATTCTAGGCAGCTTCCTGTGGCCTCAGTATTTACTAGTAGAGCAGAGACTTATGGAATCACGGCTGCCTGTGTGAACAGTTCTGAGCTCCGTTCTTGTGGTGAAAATGGCCTTGGATGTGCAGGCCTTGCTCATAAATATGGCATTTTTCACTTACTTAAATTCAGTGGAGCCTGGTCAGCATGAGAGAGAGAACTGGTCTTCCACACCAGGGAGTGGGGGGCGGGATCTGGTCTTCTATCTGCAGCATTCAAACTCAGTGCTGGCCCCATCTTAAGTCTTTGCAATGAGTTGTCCTGAGGAGCAAATCCATTTCCTCAAGTGAAACATCTCTCCTGTTTCATGAAATACACTCAGGAGAATATATTTCCCAGTTTTGCAGTTAAAAAAAGAAACAGTCTGTAAAGGGGGCCTTGAGAAGAGTGGGTTTCCTGAGCTCTCTCCCCAGGAACAGCATGCCTCCTGGATGAAGAGATGTGGGACAGCTAGGCTGGGGAGTCGAGTGCCAGAATAGCCCCAGATCCATGTTCATGCCTATGTCCACGTTTGTGGGCAATCTTCCGTGAACTGACATTATCATCAGCACCACAATGAGAGATCTTTTAAAAAAATGATTCCAATGTTCTGATTTTTATTTCTGATCTTTTTGGAAGTACTTGTAGCCAACACTATTTTCAGCAAATTTTAATTTTGTTTTCAAATCTTAGGTTATTCTCTCAAGTTGATGTGTGTGTGTAGTAAGGAATGTTTTATCTTTCCCCTGTCTTCATTTCGTTCTTTATTCTATACACTCTTTGTAAGGAGGTTCCTGTTTCTATTTCTTTTTCTGTAATTTTGGAAAAAAGAGGAAAATATCTTTCACTAAAATTCAGGTGAGAAAAGGAGCCAGGTTTCCAGACTGGCCTATAGACACAGGGTTTTGGGCCATGGGTGTCTTTCTCACTGTCTTTCATAACCCTCCTCCATTTTCTAGACATCTTGTTACTATGGTTACTCCTTGCCTGGTGATACAGGGAGATAGAAGACAGAATTTTAATTTATGTTTCACCTCTGTTTCAATTTTAATGAGGTGTGAGTGACCTTCCCTCATTGTCACCAACTCAGCCACATCTTCTTAGGATCTGGACTCTCTTCTTAAAGTTGGAATTCTGTGGCTAGAGTGAACTGATTTCCACAGGGTTTGAAATAATGTCCTTTCAAATTACATCTTTTGGAAGGAGAGGAGGGCAGGGAGGGAGAAATTTTATCTGTAGCATGGCTTTGCCAGAAGAATGTTAAAAATACATGTGTGCCAGAAGAGACTGACATTACCGCATTGCACAATGACTTTTACGATTTTACTTTGTCATATGTGCATCAAGTAACAGTATACCTCTGACAGGAGAATGCTTCTCTGGACTTGGTGTACCTCCTCTGTTGGGGACAAGCGGAAGTCTAGGTGACTTTCATCCTAGGTTACTGGTGTGAATTCCGTCCTTGTGTGCAGGTTGTTCAAAGAAAATGCGAGTTGCCCTCTGCACACAAGGTCCTCTCCTTCAGTATCTACTCTAGTGCTCAACAAAGAAAGGCACGACAGAGCCCAGAACCTAGGAGGGTGAGAGCAAAGCAGAAACACACCCAGACACTTCCTTAGCTTGAGGTTTAGCCCATTCTCTTCCAGCCTTCTTTTTCTATCCATACACTCCACTCCTTAGTCTGATTAGTTTTCCAAAAAGAACAATTAAAAGGTTCTTCTTCCAGTTTGAAGAAATTGTTTGGAGATAACTAAGGCAAGTAGATGATTTTATAGGTAAGAATAACTTTGATCAGAGAGGCCAGAATTCCTGTGATTTTTAGAAAGAAAGAATCAGTGATGTCGCTGGCTCTGGATCTGAATTGGTCCTCCTAATCCACAGCCCCCTTTCTACTGCAGTTGTCAAAAGAAGCTTCTGATTAGAGGACTAGATGTTTCAGAACGCAGTAAAATTAATTCATGCTCATATCCTTTACCATTCGATTCAGGTAACTAGCAACTCCACAGGACTGCCTGGAAAATGTGGGTCCAGGACAGGCAGGGCTTGGGCACATTCTTCTCTTCTCTCAATATAGCAGCTCTAGGAAGGAATCTAAAAGAGACTTGCATTATTGTGCTGAGCATCCACATGGCACAGCAACAGGTCCGCAGCCTATCAGAGGACATTGTGAGTGAGAGCACAGCTGTGCAGAGGACACCAGATGACGGAATATCATGCAGAATAAAGCTCCAGTTCTATTTTCACTTCTAATTTCTATCCAATTCACTAATCAGTGGAGATGCAACCTAAACCTCTTTGCCAAATTTGCCTCCATATTTTTAAAAGTCTCACTTTATATGGTCACTTAGAAAATGGAATGTATCAAGGAGTTGAGCTTCACCGTGGTGGTGGGAGGTCCCTTGGGACCATACTGGAGTCATGAGGAACCTGCTTTATGGTCAAGGGTGGTGTCATTAACCAAGAGGGGTGGGCCAATTCCATCCCAGGCTACACCACTCCATTACTGAGTCTCAGCTAAAACTTCTCTTTCGCTGAGCTGCATGCATGACACTGTAATCAGTAGCAGCTAGATGAAGGGGTTCGTGGGGGTGAGACAAGTCCTGGGTGTCTAGCTTTCTCTGACCCACATCCTGGAGGATGCTTTTTTAATTTTTAAATGCAAGGATATGTAAACTCACAGTGTACTTTTTAAAAGGGCAAATCCTACACATCTAGGCCAATATTTATTTAAGCAAAAGATGATATGGCTGAGGGACCAGGGAGAGACCCTCAATTTGATCTGATTTTATACAAATATTTCTGCATACAGAGTGGATGGAATGGTTTCTGAGCTTTATCATCACTATCGTTAAGTGTCTACTCAGATGCTGTTCATCTTTGCTCTGAATGCCGTTTCTTAGATGCTGACTTAGGGCCCACAGTGATAACCCAGGCTTATTCTGTATCAGATGCACACAGCTGGGTGCATACCAGAGAACTGCTGAGGGAGCGAGTTGACTGTTCAAACATAAGTTTGCAAATAGAAAAAATGTCGATCAAAGCTCTCTATAGTGGAGGGGAATCTAGAGATTATTTATAGTTACCTAAAGAGAAAAGTGGCAGCTGGAAGAAGCCATCTGTCTTGCATCTCCTTCCTGTGGCATCAGCTGGATACAAAGCCCCATGAAAAATTGTCCTGCTCTGAGTAAGGGCTCTTCTTCAGCAAGTGGCTGACTCTTACATGTGTTAAGGGCTGAGATGAAATGGACATCTGTTCAAATAAACCAGACTCAGCTGATCAGAATGATCAATTAGCCCATGTGCTTGTTTGTTTGTTGCATTCCATAGTTAGAAGCAAGAGCAAAACCCAAGAAAAATAGGTCATGCTGTGGGCTGGTCTCAGAAAACATGTACATAGCCTCAGGCTGGTTCTTCCTAGAAGAAACTGTTATCATGGAAGTGGGGTGCCCCTTTCACCACTGATAGGTGGGCTCCTTATGATAGATCAAGAAAAAGAATTTTCTGAGACTTGCAGGGGAGAAGGAATGATTTTTATTTGCACGGAATTATATCCCTGAGTTTCCAAAGATCCATTTCCCTTAGTCCATTCATAGAAGTATAGCTGGGTTTTCAGTATCAGTAGAGCTAGAAACAAAGCCAGTGTCCAGAATTTCCATTCCAGGTTGGAGCTGGGTCTAGTTTAGCATCAGGCTAGTTACAGTCCATTAATCCATTGTGTGTGGGATCCACATGGTGGTGAAATGTGGGAGAACGCAGAACAGGAATGTGAGAGCCCCACAAGGTAGGCATCAAGAGCAACATGCTAAGAAAAACCAAGAGGGCAAACTCTTTTGTTTAGGGGATTAAATATCTGAAATCTTCCCACACTTGCAGTGGCCAGGCCCATTCTGGACAATGACCTCTGTTGTCACATGCACCTTTGCTAGTCCTCCCAATTTCACTGGGCATGCACCTATCTTCCCTTTTGGACCCCTGGATAGTATAAAGTTGTAGCTTCCTGGTAAAATTGCTCAAATGACATGCCTGTAATATTTGGTCTTCCCTTTGCTTTTTTCCTGTTATTAATAACTAGGTTAATTACAATGGCATAAAAACTCTATTCAATTTAAAAGTTGATGAGATTGATATTAGGAATGATTATCCAAGATATCAATCACTAAAGGCATGTTTGATTAGGCTCACTGACTTCTGTTTATTGAGACATAAGCTCATATTTTACAAAGAACTTCCCAAGTAAAAGAAAACAATTTAGTGACAGTTAACCAAGACTCTGACTATCTAGAATACCCCATCCTATTAACTTGAAAAAAATCAACTCTTGAGAGACAAGGCACAACTTTGAGTCCTTAAAGATATTTTGTTAGGAGGAGGATGCACCTGCCCAAGCTAGAGAGAGGCCACCCACATCATCTGCTGAGCTCACCCACTCAAAAGAGGAAGGAAGAAGAGAACAAAAGGTAAATTATATAGTGAGTAGGAAGTCTTTGATATGCAAGTGCCCAGGTTTGTGATCTGACATTTATGAGCTATCTAATCTATGGGCAGGGCTTAAGCACTCAATGATGAAAAAGTTTAGGGGCATCTCTGTTAAGTTCCAGGTATGCCCTAAAACCCATGTGAAACCCTATATAATAAAGAGGTGATATACAAATTGACCCTCATGACCTCGCACAAGATGGCCACCCCCATGTGGTCAAAGATGGCCACCCCATATGATCAAAGATGGTGACTACAAGATGGCCAGCAGAGGAGGGTTGTTGTGGACAATCGGGTCAGCAGGCGAGGGTGGTTGGGGGGACCAGGTCTGCAGGGGAGGACAGTTGTGGGGGGGACCAGGCCTGCAGAAGAAGACAGTTGGGGAGGGGCATCCTGCAGGGGAGGGCAGTTGGGGCAACCAGGCTGGCAGGAGAGGGCAGTTAGGGGCAATCAGGCTGGCAGGGGAATGGTTAGGGGGTGATCAGGCTGGCAGGCAGGCAAGTGATTGGGAGCCAGCAGTCTCGGATTGTGAGATGGATGTCCCACTGCCCCCACGAAGGTCTCTGAACCTGGTTCAGATATCCCGAGAGGTCCAAGATTGGAAAAGGTTCAGGCTGGGCTAAGGAACACCCCCCTCCCCCACCATGCACAAATTTTGTGCACCATGACTCTAGTCAGATATACATAGTGATGGCTTTGTAGTGAGACACACATAGTTTTAGATTGTTACATCAGCAGCTTGCTGGTAACCCTGGCAAGTTATCTAAACTAAGATGACTTCCTTCCTAGGGTTGTCTGAGGATTAAATAGTTAAATACATGAAACACTTAGAATGGTGCCTGACTCATGTACACACACAATAGATATTAATTATTGAGAGATACAGAAAGTTGAATAGAGTAAGAAAAAAGAAGGTTGTCAAAGATGACTGATTGTTGTACAGAATGCATTTTCCCTTTCCCCTTAATAAAAGACTGCATTTCCCAACCCTCCTTGTAGCTGGGTATGGCATGGGAGAAAATCCTAACCAATGTATGGGACTTCTTTATAGAAAAGTGTGAAAGCCCCCTCCTGTACCTATTCCCTGGCTGCAGTGTGGAAGTGATAGCTGGTGCCTGGACAGCCATTTCTAACCATGAGGCAGGAGGCTAAGAATGGCAGAGCAAGATGAAAGAGCCTGGAGCCCTCCACTGTCCAGAAATCCATCATCACAGCCTTTACCTGCTCTCTCCGGACTTATTAGCAAGAGAAACAACTTTCCATCTTGTGAAAGTAATCTCCCCGCCCCCCCCCCCCCCCGTTTATCTGTTAGCCTAATCTAATCTTATTGATTTTTAGAGAGAAAGAAAGGGAGAGGGAGAGAGAAACCTTGATGTGAGAGGAGAACATCCATCGCTGTCTTTTACACTCCCCCTACTGGGGATTGAGCCCTGAACCCAGGCATGTGCCCTGACCAGGAATTCAACTGTCAACATTTCCGTGCATGGGATAATGTCTAACCAACTGAACCACACCGGGCACGGCCTAATCTTATTTTAGCTGATGTTCAAGATTCCTGATTTAAGGATTCCAAGTAAATTCAGGTGAATTAGTTGGCTAGGTGGAGGTTGAACACTGGGAGAGTAGAGTAACTCATTTGAACCCACAGGAAGATCTCTGAATCTGCTTCTTTTGTGTTTTTATGGAGTCTACCACTTAGACATGATATAGTCATGACTGCCTAGGCCAACCAAATGTCAACCACTGTACTCTCCCAGAACTCAATTTCCTTCCTAGTCCTCTCCCTGATCCCCTTTATCTCCCCATCAGTTTGAATTGGAGGGCCTTGCAGGCTGGCTTTGCCACCTGTTAAGTTATGGCAGTCATAGCAGCATGTACTTTACTATCACACTCCATAATTCTGACTTTTTATACTCAAACATGTGATCTTGAGTCAGTGTGACTGTCTTTGCAGCAACTGATCAAGTCAATGAAGGATGCGTCCTGAGGACAGAGGAGGAGATGTGCTGGTGGGTAGGAGAGATTAGCCAGAAGGAGAGAGGAATGAATCAGCTCATACCACTTTTCTCACTGGTCCCCTCACACAGGAAACGAAGGAGGAGCCAAGGATGATATTAGCCAAAAGCACACACTAGTCATCCCAGAGGAAGATCAAAGTGAGGTGGACATCAGGAAAAGGAGGTCATAGGAAGCAGTTTAAAGCAGTATTGATCCAGGCTTGCAGTATTGATTCTGGTCTATAGTATTGATCCTGATCTGCAATATTGATCTTGGTCTATAGTATTGATACTTGTCTACAGTATTGATCTGGCCTATAGTATTGATTCTGCTGGTATGTAGTATTGACCATGGTCTGTAATATTGATCCTGGTCTTCAGTGATCTGTGGTACTTACACAATAGATAATGCCTCTGGTTAATTGACTAGAGTGATGGTATAAGTTTATTGCATTGATCCTTGAACTTCTATTGTTCTTGGTATGTCTATAGTCTATTCAAGCAAAAAAAAAAAAAAGAGTTTCCATAAACATCAGAACCTATATCAGCAGACCTGAGGACATCTTTGGCCCATGGTGGAGTTTGTGAGTTCTGGTAGATGGGTGGGCTGTTGTTAGCCCTGTCTGTGGTATTATAAATCCAGGATGCAAGGGAAGGAGCAACTGGCTGGCAGGCAGAGCACCTAGTCCTCATCTTATGAAGTCAGTATTGATACACATTTAGTCATCAGAGAACAGAGGGCTCAGTTTTCATGCATCAATTCCAGCAAAATTAAGCCATTGGGCACATTGTAGACTCACTTCTGGTAAAATCAATCCATTAAATGAATCCCCTAATTCCCAGCTTGCCAAACATTTTGTTTCTGTATTTTCCAGATCGATTCCTACAAAACATGCAGACCGTTTAGTCCCAGTGGCCTTTTATTTTGTTACTTTTAAGGGATTAGAATGTGGCGTTTGCTTACCCGCTGTCACTTGCACATTTTTTTCCCCTTTTCCAATTTGCAATTTGTGGCTGCTACACACAACCCAGAAATGACTCATGGGGATGGTGGTACCACCTCCTTGTGACCCATTGACCTAATTGCTTCCTCTGGCAACTCACACTTTTATGAACACACACACTGAGGCCTCGAGCAAGGCCCCTTCATGAAGTGTTGTTGTTTTGGGGGGTTTGTGGGGGAGGGTCACAGAACAATAACAGGATGTAGAGTACTGACCTTTCTCAGAACCTTTTCTTTGTTTAATATTTCAACTCTTTTTCTCCTACAAAGCTTTTCCCAACAAAACCAACCCATGAAACCCAGTTCTCCACAATAAGGCCACGTCAGACGGGGCATAAATGGAAATTGATCCACATTAATGATACACAGCACGATCCTTTCAGGCTGTGTTTATACTGGCAGGTATTCTTCGCCACATAAAGGATGGTTCCTTTACCTGCCAGCAGCTGTGGGCTCCAGGCCTGGTGTATGGCTGGAAACTTCACTTTCACTGTGTCTTTAGCATCTGTTTGTGGTCACACATCAGCTGTGCCCTGAAAGCCTGGGAGACCCTGGGTCAGCGACGCCCAGGGTGGGAATGTCACAGGCTGCGAGACCTGCGGGGAGGCATCTGGAAGCAGAAACTCAAACCCTTCCTGTTTGTAAGTATCTCTCTCTCCTTCTTGCTTTAATGGAAAGGGAAGTTTTAATACTGATGTCAGGACTTAGTGTGGGCTTGGCTATATTTCTGAGAGAGAGTAAGGACTGGGGGACAGAGCTAAAGCCCCTTAAGCTACCTCTGTCTTCTTTGTCAGACTGAACACCTGAAAAATACTTTCAATGGTTTGCCTTTTGTATTTAGGGTTATTGACTTCCAGATTCAAAATTTTTAAAGTTTAGAAAATTGTAGTATTGCTATAGATTTAAAAAAATCAAACTTTATAGAATTCAAAGTGAAAAGTAAAATGTATCATACTCTCAAGTTTTTAAGTTTTGTTTTTGTTTTTGCTTAGTGTAACCACTGCAAATATTCATCTATTCATTCAACAGTAGTTATGGAATTCCTACTATATTTTCATACTACATGCCAAGAAGTGTTGAGGTGTTTGGAGGTATAGTGAACAAGTAAGGCTTTGTCCTCCTGGGGCTCACAGCCTTGGGGATGGTGGTATGGACATTGAAAAGAAACAACGATTGAACAAATAGCCACGGTGGCTGGGGTAGCAGGTGATGGGGGAAGATACTGTTGTAGATAAGATAGACCAGATGGTCTCTCTGACAGGTAGCATGGGACAGTGTATCCTTTGACAAACATTGTTTGTATTCTGTATGTATATCTCATAACTGTGGCTTCTTCAAGAACAGAAATGGGACTGGAAAGCATCTGCATGTATAGGTGTATATTTATCTTCGGTCTTCATAGTCTTGAGCTGGGCACAGGCAGGAGGTGGTACCTGCCAACTCAGGAAGCATTTCGAGGACAAGAGTTAGAGAGTGGGTGAGCTCTCCCTGGTGCTGAAGAACATGTATTTTCTGTGGTCATTTGAGAATTAAAACTACAGATACACTAAGCATATGTGAGCATAGCCCTCACAGAGCCTTCTGAAAAACCAGCTTTGAATAAAAGTCTGTTTCTCTTATGAGGTATTTCCTTCTTTTCTGTGTTAAGCAGCATCCCCTACATTCTGAACATAAGCAGTAAAAATACATAAGTGTAAGTAAGGTCAGGTTTTAAGCAATTCAGATATCACCTTCCTGCGGTGCCCTGTTGCAGGTTCCTCGTTCCCAACCTCAGCATGACAAAGGGGACCCTGTGCAGCTGTGCTCACCTCGCTGAGAACCCACGGACAATCTTCTAAGGAGCCTCCTTGGCATGCCTCCACAGGGTACTGAAGGATGGCTGACCAACATCCCAACTTGTAAAAATGTCCTGTGTTTAAGACATTTCTCCAAGATCTTGTGAAATCTCTGAAGTGGCATCAGTTTTTCCTTGACAGTCGGATTTCATTTTTTCCTCATTCTTCTTACACAAATGAACCACAGTTTCAGGGCAGAGGCCTGTGGTAGACATGGCTCATGCTGAAGGGACTGTGGCTCGAAGTCCTCAGAGTCACTTTGCGGTTCAACTCCAGTGGCCGAGAACATCCGTGGCAAACATATGCTCTTCCCTGGACTGGATATTGAAGAAGCCACCCATGGATCATCAGGATGCACATCAATGAAGCACACATTGCAAAGCTGACTTCTGAATGCTTGTGTCCCCCCAGAATTCATATGCTCACACCCAACCCACAAAGGGATGGTATTAGGAGGTGGGGCTTTGGGAGGTGATGAAGACATGGGGTGGAGCCCTCATGATGAGATCAGTATCCCGATAAAAGAGACGCCAGAGAGCTACCTTGTCCTTTCCTGCCATGTGAGATCATAGCAAGAGGATGCCATCTATAAACCTGGAAGAGGGTCTTCATCAGACACTGAATCTGCTGGGACCTTGATCTTGGAATTCAGCCTCCCAAACTGTGAACTCTCCGTGAGTAAGCCCCAGGCAGTGGTGTTCTGCTACCGAAGCTGGAACACTGCCTAGGTAGTCTCTGAAACCCACAGCAAGCCCAGCTGGAGTCATGGAAGGAGGTTGTCAAATATCAATAATGTAAAACTTTAGGATTGGGGAAACCCCTCTGTGACCATCAAAGAGCTAACAGTACTGTCTATAAAATAGAGATTCAGTCACTCTGGATTCTTATACATGAGGTCATAGGAGGAGCAGAACAAAGATTAGAATTAATGAAATCCTAAGAATTCCAAGTGAGATAAAAAGATTTACTTGGCTTGCCTGGTGTGAACAATCTTTCATTCATGCAGCTTTTCTCTTGTCACTCCTGTTAAATTAAAAAAAATTTTCAATACTACTTTGTACTTGTATGTCACCTGTCTGACCTTGAGATGGTACAAATTGAATCTTTTTCTTCCTTGTCTAAAGGGAGGGCCTAGACTTTGTGTGCTGGTGATAAAAGTAGAAATATTATTGTTGTGTTAAAATATGCTTCAAAGGCAGTTTGGCGAAGTGGGGTCATATAGTTGGAGTCTAAATGACTGAGCTTCATGTTATTTCCCAGGATGGCAAGATATGCCTGAGTTACAGATGGATTCCCATCTGCTTTTCATCCCTGCTTCTCTGGGTCAACCCTGATCTGGTCCTGGTCAGAGCTCTGGGCTTCAGATGAACCCAGACATTATAAAAGGTGGGGAAATGACCACTCACTCAAATGATTTTCCCACCTATACTCCTAATGTTGGGAGCCCTGGATCTTGAGAGACGTTTTAATATGGAATGTGTCAAAATTCATGTCTTGCATTTCATTCCAGTGCCTCTTGCATAGTGCACAGAAAACAGAAGTTTGTTAAATGAATTAGTGTAATATGATTTTCCAAAAAACCTGAAGTAAATCTGTACAGGTTTAGATATTACACATACATTCCTTACTAAATTTGAAACTTCCTAGAGAGATGGAAAATGGAGAAAAGGTCCCTGGGTGTGACATAAACTGTCTGTTGAACCTGGTACCTTTCTGAGTCCGGGTGTCCTGGTCTGCCAGTTCAGCAAGAGTTCTGTGCATACCTTCCTGAGCTGGCTGCTTATAGGAATTAGGGCTCAGTTCAGTGTGGGAATCCTTGAGCACATCACTTTTGCTATGAAATCATTTACTCCCAAGGAGACCACAGTTCTGACTTAATCATTCTTATGACAATACAGTAATCTGGTTTCCCTACCAAACTATTTGGAGCTCTCAGGAGCAAGTCTGACTCAAATGCAAGGATGTTGGTCTTGTGGGGTCAGGTAGCTCACCAGCCACCCGCTAGACTAATGGACTTGGTTTTTCCCATCTTCCTCTTGATTTGGAGCATGCCATTTAAGATATATTAGGGGACTGCTGGTCATCTAAGACAGTTTTTAAAAAATTGAACCAACTGGGAAAGTCAGTGGTTTTAAATAGATGTCACCTTCAGGCGACTTTGTGCTTTAGCAAATAGGCCAGTTTTCTGGGAGAGAGTATTGAGGTTAACAGAAAAACCTGGGAGACAGTCTTGGCAGCTTGGTCTTCAGTTGAGCTGCCATATAGGACCTCACAGTGGTAGGTCACGGTCAGCATTTGTAAGTCCCAGCCCCATAATGGTCGTATCTTCTTCACCTGCAAAAAATGGGGCCCCTAAGATCACCCAGAATGGAAAATCTAAGGAGACAGATATGGTCAATGGGCCAGGAACCTCACACCACCACAGTTAAAGAAACTAGCATTTCAACATCAGGTTATAGGATATTGCATTTATCATGGAACAATTTTTATTTACTTGGTATTTGGGGACTTATTCATGAGGAGACTGGAAATGCTTTCAGCAATGAGAAAATATATATGTAGAGTATTGAAATAGTATGGGGGAGCGAATACTGTTTTATCGCAAGTTTTGCCAGTTATAAAAACAATTTTCACTAATTTAAAATGGGCTTCTTTCTAAGAATCCCATTTTTTTTCTATTTGAAGCAGGTAATACTCAACCTGGGTTCAAAATGGGGATGAATATTCAAAACTTCGTTAAATAGTAAAATGCTATTAAGTGAATATTGGCTTATACAAAGGAAGTATAATTGGAGGCAATGGTTACCTTCTAGCTGAATAGACACCTTCTTATTTCTTAATTAGAACACTGAATGGTCGACACATCTTTCATTCAAAGATCATTTCCTCCCTGCATTTTAAGTCATTGGGATTTCACCCTTATGGCACAAGCCACAATCTGACAAGAGATTTGCTTTCAAAACTATTTCTTGGATGGCAACTGGGTGTAGCCTGATTAAGAAGTTTAAACATTGCTTACCGAGATACCTTCTGGGGGAAACAGTTCATGTTAACGAGCCTCTTGGGAGCCCTCGAGATCTTGCCGCCTAACTTCAGATTTTATGTCATGCTTCATGCTAAAAATAACACAGAGAACACCGGCTGCCATTATCTCCGAATGCAACCATGGCGATCACAGTTTGGTGTCCTTTAAAAATGTCAAAGCTTCATTAGGTTAAAGTGAATCCACATTTCTTCTTAAACACCCACCTTCTGTGATTATAGGAGCAGTGACATCCCCGCGGCTGTGGAAAATCCGTTCTCCGCAATTCTGGCTTTTACTGTGGTTGCTCCTGATTCTTTCTCCTCACCTTCTCCACCTTCCATTTATTAAGCCTGATGGAGAAAATAAAGACTTTGGCCAGTCTTATTAGCTTGGAGCCAGTTCTGAGAAATGGATAATTAAGTTAATAGTCCGGGTAAAAGTAAAGGGTCTTTTATTTGCATAGAAGCAGAGGTTTGGCGAGCACTGCATAATGTAATCAGTCTCTGGGGAACACTACCAATTTATAAGAGTTTAGATATCCAGGTCACCGTGACTAAGAGGGGAAGTCTCAGTGACATCTAAACCCTTCAGGTTTGCATGTAGCTATGCAAAGCTTCCCATTCTGGCTTCCCATTCAGTAGAGAAGCTGTCTTCTACTTGAAAAACAGCCAGGAGAAGCACCCAGCTAAATCCCAATATATTTGAATTGGTCCAGTGGAGCAAGTATCACATTACTTGGTTTTGGGAATATTCCCCCCTTGTAATTTTTTCTTGGGGAAGTGACATCAGGATTCTGCAGCCTGTAGGAAACATACAGAACAGAATCTGCCCATAGGGCCTTCTGACATATACATTGCAATGTGAATCTGATCATTTCTTGTTACTATCATTTGTGGTTATATCTCAAGTAGATTTCATACATGACCAAATGATTTTGTGAACAGAAAACTGAAATGCTGTTGGCACTTGTTGATGGAGAGGTCCTTGAGGATGGAGGCAGAGCCAATCACTGTGCCATTTGATTTCAGAGAGGAAGGGAGAGGGAGAGAACGATAAAACATCAATGATGAAAGAAAAATCTTTGATTGGCTGCCTTCTGTATGCCCACCCTCCCCAGCAGGGGTCAAGCCTACAACCCAAGCATGTGCCTCTGACTGGAATCAAACCCTGGACCTTTCAGTTTGCAGGCCGACACGCCATCCATTGAGCCAAACCAGCTAGGGCCATTTGCAATGTTGTTGAGAAGGTTTCTTGGCTAACCCGTAGACGCATGCTTATGAGCATCTGGGACAGGCTGTGGAAGGAAGGGAGAAAGAAACGTGCAGATTAGAAAGGACCATTTGTGCAAATACAATCTATTGATTGAGAAAAGGCCAGAATCAATCAGAGGAATTATTCTAATGTGACTGGCATCCCTTCCCCTTCTGACTTGACCGCTTATGATTATCGTAAAAGGGTTGATGGCCCATATTCCTCCATTATTTCAATACTGTCACAGTAGAATGCTATTTGCACAATATTCTATTCTCTTACATTAACATTTTAAGTATTAGGCAATGGGATGAGAGGGAATGGAAGTGAAGTCTTTTGAATTATTAATGGATGCTCTTTGCTTATGCATATATGATATCTGAAGAATAGTGGTGATCATATCTACTTGTAATAAATTCCCAGGTAAGGAATTATTATTAAAAACAGATACAAGAGACACAACTCACTTAAATGATACTATTTAAAATTTTTTATAAAATAAAAACAATTTCTTACACCTCATCTTTATTTGTATTTGATTCTCTCTCTCTCTCTCTCTCTCTCTCTCTCTCTCTCTCTCTCTCTCTCTCTGTCTCTGTCTCTCTCTCTCAGCCTGATACACATGAAAAAACCTAGTATCAGAAAACTCCAATCATTAGTGCAAGCAACGCTGAAGGTGTATAAAGCTGATAAAAGTTTTGCTTTGGAATAAGGTTCCTATAAAGTCTTTTGCTTTAGGTTGGCTTTGGGGGGTGATCACAGTGTGATAAGATTCTTTGTTGGTTCACTGATTTAAATACTTTTTTGCTAGAGTTCTGAAACCTCAACAAAGCATTGCCTCATATTGCCTTGCTATGGTGAGTTTCCTATACATTTCTTTGTAGGTATTTCTCAGGCACCCCTGTGTTATCTTCCTCTGTTGGTGGACACTTGAAGAATCTTTAGTTTTAAATAAAGAAGCTATAACTCTCCCACAGATAAGTACTCAAAGGAATACACTCATGCATATGCCACATCTTTATTTTTAATAATTTGCTCAATTCTCTTTGGAATCAATCTTGTATTAAATAAATTTGCATTAACTCTTCAGCAAAAACATTTGGTTTTATAGCAGGCCTCCACCCCACCCGCCACCCCCCAGTGGATAAAACACACACACACACACACACACACACACACACACACACACACACACACACAAAACTGCACAGACTGAATACATTGTGTAGCTGAACCAATGGCTGCTCCAAAATCTGTAATATTGTTTAAATTGCTCTATGAATCTCTAAATACAGAACTATCCCAGTGGTAAAAGTAAGCTGTATAATATTCTTTGTGTAGCACCTCATCTTTGCCAAGGCTCTTTGTATTGCTAATTCATTGTGGTTTTACAACAGCCAGCTAATATAGTTTAGAATGTTGTTAAATATAATCCACAGATGAGGAAGTTGAAGTCCAAAGAGAAGCTGTGTGAGGTCAGAGCATGAGTCCATGGCAAGGACAGGAGGGAGCCACTGTGGGAACATTTTCTCCCAGGTTCTTCTTGAAGGCAATCCAGCAGGGAAATGACATGTGCTACTCTGGGGTCTCATAGAAACAGAACCAGTAGGAAATATATCCTATATAATAAAAGAGTAATATGAAAATTGACTGTCACTCCAACAAACAAGATGGCTACCCCCATGTGGTCAAAGATGGCTGACCCCATGTGGACACAAGATGACCACCACAAGATGACCAGCAGGGGAAGGCAGTTAGGAGGGACCAGGCCTACAAGGGAGGGCAGTTGGGGGCAATCAAGCCTGCAGGGGAGGGCAGTATGGGGTGACCAGGCTGGCAGAGTATGAAAGTTGGGGGTGACCAGGCTTGCATGGAAGGGCAGTTGCGGGGTGGGGGGGACCAGGAATGCAGGGAGGGCAGTTAGGGGTGGCCAGGAATGCAGGGGATGGCAGTTGGAGGTGACTAACCTGGCAGGGGAGGGCAGTTAGAGACAAACCAGCTGTCAAGGGAGCAGTTAGGCATCAATCAGGCTGGCAGGGGAGTGGTTAGGGGGTGATCAGGCTGGCAGACAGAAGTGGTTAGGGGCAATCAAGAAGGCAGACAGGCAAGCAGTTGGGAGTCAGCAGTCCTGGATTGTGAGATGGATGTCTGACTGCCTTCGAGGGGTTCCAGATTGGAAAGGGTTTAGGCTGGGCTGAAGGACACACACTCCATGCACAAATTTTATGCACCAAGCCTCTAGTCTATAATAATATAAGCATAATATGCTAATTAGACAAGACAGCCAAACGACCTTCTGAACATCCTTTGGATGAAGCCGAGGCTATGAGACCTAAGCCCATTGCATGAATTTTGTGCATCAGGCCACTAGTATATGTATTCGAGCTCCTTGCACAAATTTGTGCATGACTGAGGTCCCTCAGGGTGGCCTGAAAGAATCAGGCCCCAGCTTGTGCCTCCAGGCTTGCAGCCCCACAGCCCCACCTGACATCCTGCCATGGCCTGGTAGCAACCCCTCACCATCCCACCATGGTCCCACACTCGTTAGGGCCCATTAGGGCCACCAGTACCTCTACTGCTGCTTGCTGCCATCGCTACATTGCCTACTCCTGCCATGTTCCGCACCACCCCCTAGTGGTCAGTGCACATCATAGTGAGCAGTCGAATTCCCAGTTGAACATTTTGCATATTAGGCTTTTATTATCTACTAGAGGCCCGGTGCATGAAATTCGTGCACAGGGGTGGGTGTACCTCAGTCAAGACTGCACCCTCTCTAATCTGGATCAGGCCTAAATGGGCAGTTGGATATTCCTCTCACAATCCAGGACTGCTGACTCCCAACTACTCGCCTGTCTGCCTTCCTGATTGCTCCTAACCACTTCTGCCTGCCAGCCTGATCATCCCTAACCACCACCCTGCCAGCCTGATTGATGCCCAACTGCTCCCCTGATAGCCTGTTTGCCCCTAACTGCCCTCCACTGCAGGCCTGGTCACCCCTAACTGCCTTTCCTTGCAGGGCTGGTCTTCCCCAACTTCTCTCCTCTGCCAGCATGGTTACCCCTAACTGCCCTCACCTGCAGCCTTGATCACTTCCAACTGCCCTCCCTTGCAGGCCTGGTCTCTCCCAACTGCCTTTCCCTGCTGGCCATCTTGTGGCATCCATCTTGTGTTCATGGGGGCAGCCATTTTATGTGTTGAAATGGTAGTCAATTTGCATATTACACTTTTATTAGATAAGATAGAGGTCTGGTACACAGTTGGGGGCTGGCTAGTTTGCTCTGAAGAGTGTCTTGGATCATGGTAGGGGTTCCCTTGGGGCATGGGGCAGCCTGGGTGAGGGGTCTGTGGTAGTTTGCAGGCCAGCTATGCCCCATGGTGACCCAAGTAGAGGCCCTGGTAACTGGGATTTATTTATCTTCTATAATTGAAATTTTGTAGTGGAGGCCAAGTCAGGTCAGGGCTGCAGGAGTTTGGCTTCCTACATCACCAGAGGTAGCCCAAGTCTCCTGCTCTCACCATCTCCGTGGCTTCTGCCATTTTTGTTGGGATTTATTTATCTTCTATAATTGAAATTTTGTAGTGGAGGCCAAGTCAGGTCAGGGCTGCAGGAGTTTGGCTTCCTACATCACCAGAGGTAGCCCAAGTCTCTTGCTCTCACCATCTCCGTGGCTTCTGCCATTTTTGTTGGGATTTATTTATCTTCTATAATTGAAACTCTGTAGCCTTGAGTGGAGGCCTGGGCCTGCCAAGATGTGTGGAAAGCTTGGCTTCCTCCATTACTGGGAAAACCCAAGCCTCCTGCTCGTTCCGTGGCCACAACCATCTTGGTTGTGTTAATTTGCATACTCATTCCTGATTGGCCTGTGGACATGGCTTATGGGTGTGGCAGAGTGATGGTTAATTTGTATACTACTCTTTTATTAGATAGCACTAGGTGCCTGGTGCACGAAATTAGTGCAGTGTGTTGGGGTGTACCTCAGCCCAGCCTGCACCATCTCAAATCTGGGACCACTTGGGGGATGTCCAACTGCTGTTTAAACCAGTAGTCAGACATCTCTATGACAATTTGGGACTTCTGGCTCCTAACCACTTGCCTGCCTGGCTGTCTGATTGACCCTAACAACTATGACTGCGGCCTAATTGACACCTAACCACTCCCATGCTGGCATGATTGACACCTAACTGCTCCCCTGCCGGCCTGATCACCCCAACTGCCTTCCTCTGTAGGCCATGTCCTCCCAACTTCCCTCCCCTGCAGTCCTGGTCACCCCCAACTGCCCTCCCCTGCCAGCCATCTTGTGACAATGTGGAGATGGCCATCTTGTGACAACATGGGAGTGAGGGTCAATTTTCATATTACCTCTTTATTATATAAGACTAGAGGCCCAGTAAAGTAATTCATGCACAGGTGGAGTCTGGCTGGCCCAGCCCCAAACGAGGAGGATTGGGGCCAGGCCTGTCGGATGGAGGAGGAGAAGGTAGGAAGTTGGCCTGATCAGGGCCAAGCCAGGGGAGGAGAGGGGCTGAGGGCAACTGGCTGGTGGGCCCTACTCCCAAATGGGGTGGGGGGCTAATTGGGGATGGGGCCAGCTATGGGGGGCTGTGGGTGGTAGGCTGGCTGTCCTTGCACCTGAATGAGATGGGGGGTGGGACGATGGGTGTCAGTGGCCAGGGGAGGGGCCATGGTTGGCCGGCCAGCCCTACCCCTGATTGGTGGATGTGGGGGTGATAGGGGGTGGAACTGGCTGAGGGAAGAGGCTGTGGGCCCATCAGGGTGGCTGGGGTTATCAGCGGTAGGACCAGCCCTGGGGAAGGGCTGTGGGTGAATAGGGTAGGGGGAGCTGATGAGAGCCAGAAGCCTGTGGGAGAGTCCATGGGTGGTTGGCTGGGTAGCCCTGTTCCTAATTGGAGTTGGGGGGCTAATTGGGGGTGGAGCTACCTGGGTGAGGAGTTATGGGCTGATTAGGGTGGTGGGGTCTATTGGGAGTGGAGGTAGCCAGGAGGAGGGGCCACAGATGGTTGGCCATCTGGCCCTGCTTCTGATCAGGGTTGGGGGGCGGATCTGGGTTGCCTCCAGGCAGAGGCAGAGGTGACAGGAGGTTGGCCTGCCATCTCCACCCCTTATTGGAGTAGGGGGAATGATCTGAAGGGTGGTCAGCCAAGGGGGGCTGCAGGCCAATAGGGTGGTGGGGGCCCAATGGGGGCGGGGCTGGTCAGGGGAAAGGGTCATGGGGGGCGGGGTTTGCCAGCCAGTTCACTCTCAATTGGGGTAGGAGAGGCCAATCAGGGGTGGGCTAGTTGGCAGCAGGGGCCATGGGAGGTTGGCCAGCCTTCTGGCCCTACCCTCTTAATTGGGCTGGTTTGCTGGCCACAGTGGATATCATAGTGATTATTTGTTATGGCATTCTGGTTGCTGACTTTTTTAATACACAAATAATAATAATAAAAGCATAATATGCTAATTAGATCAGATGTCCTTCCAGACAACCTTCTGGATGAAGCCAGGTTATGAGGACTGAGGTGACTGCTATGATGGGCAGGGGCTGAGGCAGAGGCAGCTGCCATGTTGGCAGGGGCTGAGACCCTTACACAAATTTCAGGCATTGGGCCATTATTCCTATATAGTAAAAGAGTAATATGCAAATTGACCATACCTCTTCTATAACCACAAGCCACACCCATCAGCCAAGCCCACCAGCCAATCAGGAGCAAATATTCAAATAAGCACAACCAAGATGTCTGCAGCCATGGAGAGTAGGAAGGAGGCTTGGGTTTCTCCAGCAATGGAAGAAGCCAGGCTTTCTTGCCTGCCCTTGCTGGCCCAGGCCTCCACTCAATGCTACAAAGTTTTAATGATAGAAGATAAATAAATCCCAACAAAAATGATGAGCCACAGAGCTGGAGAGAGCAGGAGCCTTGAGTTTCTCCTGGAGATGGAGAAAGTCAAGCTTTATGCTTGCCCTGGCCAGCTCAGGCTTCCATTTTAGGCTACAAAATTTCAATTATGTAACATAAATAAAACCCAACAGAAATGGCTGCTGCCACAGAGCGAGCAGAGGCTTGTCTCCACTCCAGGCTACAAAGTTTCAATTGTAGAAAATAAATAAATCCCAGATATCAGGGCCTTTGCTTGGGTTGCGAGGTGGCACGGCCAGTCTGCTAACCACCACAGGACCCTTGCCTAGGCCGCCACATGCCCCAAGGGAACCCCCACCCTGTTCTGGGACACCCTTCAGGACAAAGCAGCTGGCCCTCACCCATGCACCAGGCCTCTATCCTATCTAATAAAAGAGTAATATGCAGATCAACTATCACTCCAACACACAAAGTGGCTGCCCCTATGTGATCAACAATCCTGCCCCCATGTGGACACAAGATGGCCAGCAGGGGAGAGCAGTTTGGAGGGACCAAGTCTGCAAGGGTGAGCAGTTGAGAGTGATCAAACCTTCATGGGAAGGAAGCTAGGGGTAACTAGGCCAGCAGAGGAGAGAAGTTAGGGGTGACCAGGGCCTACAAGTTAGGGCAGTTGGGGAGGACTCAGGCCTGCAGGGGAGAGCAGTTTGGGGAGACCAGAGCTGCATGGGAGGGCAGTTGTGGGTGACTAGGTCTGCAGGGGAGGGCAGGTAGGGGCACACAGGCTGGCAGGGGAGCAGTTAGGCATCAATCAGGCTGCAGGGGAGTGGTTAGGGGGTGATCAGGCTGGCAGGCAGAAGTGGTTAAGGACAATCAGGAAGGCAGGCAGGGAAGCAGTTGGGAGTCAGTAGTCCTGGATTCTGAGAGGGATGTCTGACTGCCCGTTTAGGCCTGATCCTTGTGGGATTGGGCCTAAATGGGTAGTCGGACATCCCTCAAGGGGTCCCAGATTGGAGTAAGTGATGGCTGGGCTGAGGCATACCCCACCCCCACCCTTGTGCAAGAATTTCGTGCACCAGGCCTCCAGTATAGGATAAAAGCCTAAGTGATCATTCAACTGTTTGACCAGTTGCTAAGACACTGACTGAAAACCAAGGGGCAGATGTTCAACGCAGCAGCTGCTCCCTGGTGGTCAGTATACTCCACAGAAGGAGTGCCACTCAGCTGAGAGTTGGACACCAGATGCTGGGCTCACAGGTGGTGAGCGCAACTCTGACATGAGCCTCTCCTGTGGACACTTCTCCTGAGCTCCCCTTCCCATCTTGACTGGGACTAGGATCAGGACCAGCATTGGGACTGACTGGGTACAAGCCTGCAGCTGCTTCTTGGTCATGGGTGCAATGGTATCACCTTAGAATGGACGCACAGAGATGGCAGTGGAGCAGCAGTAAGCCTACCGAGTGGCAGGAGTGGCAGGCAGGTGTGGCTGGCAGTGCTGGACTGCTGGTTTCAGCCTGATCCCCACAGGCCATACTGAGGGACCCCAATGGTGCATGATGCACCATGCCTGTAGTATATATCTATATCTATCTATCTATCTATCTATCTATCTATCTATCTATCTATAATCTACCTATCATCATCATATCTATCTATCTATCTATCTATCTATCTATCTATCTATTGAGATTTTACATATATAAACTATAGGCCATCTACACTAATAAAAGGGTAATATTCTAATTAGACTGGATAGACTTGATGTCTTCCAGACATCTTTCCAGACAAAGTCACGGTGGTGGGGGTTGAGGCAGAGGCAGTTAGGGGTGATCAGGCTGGCAGGGGAGAGCAGTTAGGGGCCATCAGGCAGGCAGGGGAGTGGTTAAGGGTGATCAGGTAGGCAGGCAGAGTGGTTAGGGGTAACCAGACAGGCATGCAGAGTGGTTAGGCATGATCAGGCTGGCAGGCAGGTGAGTGGTTAGGAACCAGTGGTCCCAAATTGTGAGAGCAATGTCTGACTGCTAGTTTAGGCCTGACTCTGCAGGATAGGGTCTAAACCGCCAGTCAGACATTCCCCAAGGGGTCCCACATTGGAGAGGATGCAGGCTGGGCTGAGAGATTCCTCCACCCACCCCCTCCCACCCCGCACTTCTCCATGCATGAATTTTGTGCTCTGGTCTTCTAGTATAGATTATATATATAAACAAAGATTTATGATGAGAAATTGGCTCACACAATGGAGGCTGGGAAGTACTCAATCTGATGCCTGCAAGTGGGAACCAGCAGAGCTGGGAGAGTAGTTCAGTTCAAGTCCGTAGTCCTGAAATGGAGGGAATGATGGTGTAAGTCCTGGTCAATGGTAAGAGGAGATGAGACTTCCCAGCACAGACAGAAAAGGGCAAATTCTCCTTCTTCAGCTTTTGGTTCTGTGCAGGCACTCAGGGATGAGATGGGTCCCACCTGCTTGGGGAGAGCCATTTATTGAGCCCATTTGTGCCCATTTTCTGCTTCCCTCCAGTCCTATCTGGGGACTGTCAGAGGCTGACTCACCTCAGGATCTTCGTCCTTTTTGTTTTCCCAAAGACTTAGATCCTGAAATTACCTTCTTTCTCTTCTTTATTTTCTAATGAATCATTATAACATACTATTCTATCTCCTATCTCACCAAAAAGTGTCCACCCTTGACCCATCTTTCCTTGTAAATACTGCACCATTTCTCCACTCCGTTTTCACTGATACAGTAAACTATCTGTCCCTGGTTCGTCTCCTCGTTTTTCCTGAACTCATTGCTATCAGGCAGCCAACCCCAGTACTTCATAAGACTACTCATAAAGATGCCTGGGTGCTCCTGTCCTCCTCCCATGGTCCAGTGGCAGTGTTGTCAACAGTGGACCCGTGTGCCTTCCTGACCATGTCTTCTCTGCGGTCTCTTACCAACTGGATGCTTCTACAGTTCTCTGTGAACTCTGCATCCCCCCAAAATCAATGGGTGGCTTGTGCAGGTCAACTTCTTCGAGTCCTCACCTCTTTTCTACATACACACTGTCTCAGAGACAACTCACCTAAGCCCATGACTTTAATTACCAACTACATGCTGAAAATTCCCAAATAGTTACCCCCAGTTCAGACCCCTACCCTGACTCTGAGACCCAGTCAAGACCCACCTGGTTTTAGTGGGCAACTCAGACAAAACACAGACTTTCCTATTTGCTGCATTACTCCATCTTTACCTGTATCCTCTCCATTTCCATAAATAGCTTATTATCTACCTTTAATTGAAGACACACACTTAAAAATCATTCTCAAATTCTCTGAGACCCAGTATCCAATCAGGTGGGTCCCAGCAGGCCTGGTGACTCTCGGGGCCCTGTGGCTGAGCCCACCATCCTCAGCTTCATCCCAGCTCTCTTGTCTCTCCTAGGATAACACCTCTACCCTCACTGTCTTTCCTGCTTCCTCGCTTGCCTGCCTGGAGCAAAGAAAGTGATTTACTTTTTTAAAAGATCTAAGTCACAAAATGCCACTTCCTCAAAATCCTCTACTCTCCTCCTCCAAACTAGTAACTCAACCAAATCCTCACAACTGCCACCTGCATCATCTTCTCCTGCCACTCTCCCCTCACTCATTCTGCGCCTGTTTCTGTAGTCACAACACTCGATAAACTCTCTCATTATTAATTCTAGTACTTAACACATTTTTCTGTGTGCGCAGTCAGATCATCTGAAGAGCCAAACAGCTTCATCGCCTTTCTGGTCCTCACTTTACAACTATGTCTCCCTTCCTGCTGGTGGCAACTCTGTGGAATGCTGAGCAGAGGGTGGGCAACAGTATCCCTGGCCTGAAGGGGTGGATTTCAACAGTTAGCACTAAGTAGAATCTGTTGTAGGTTTTGAGGTTTGCCTTTGTATCATTTTGTTTTGTGTCTACCCTTTATCATATCGAGGGCACTCCCTCTCATTCCAAGTACAGAAGCTGATTCTGAGTTTTGGGGTGGGGTTTATTTCTGACTTGCTCTTCTGTTGAGAATGTGGGCATATCTGTGAGGCACCCACTTTCCCACGTCTCCAACCTTGACATTGTAGTTCGCTTTTGCCTGGTGTAGCTTGGTCAAATGTTGTTCTGTGCTTGGCCAAACCCTCTGGGTTCCAGGCATCTAGTCTTTCCTGATGATTACTTATTATCTTGTCAGCTTGTCAATAACTTGAAAATAAACTTCTTCAGCATTTAGTCATCATGTCCTTACTTTCAAAGGAATCTGTATAACCTGGTGTCTTGTCTCTGGAAACGGAACTCTTTCTGCTTCGCTTCCAAAATGTAGCTGCTTTTCTTTCTGCTTCGCTTCCAAAATGTAGCTGCTTTTCTTTCCTACCCACTTTCTTTCTTTTTCTTTTTTTAATATATTTTATTGATTCTTTACAGAGAGGAAGGGACAGGGATAGAGAGTTAGAAACACTGATGAGAGAGAAACATAGATCAGCTGCCTCCTGCACACCCCCTACTGGGGATGTGCCTGCAACCAAGGTACATGCCCTTGATTGGAATCGAACCTGGGACCTTTCAGTCCACAGGCCGACGCTCTATCCACTGAGCCAAACCAGTTTCGGCCCTACCTGCTTTCTTAAGAAAAGAAAAATTGTTGTGAGTTTATATATTTTATAAGAACTTTTACCATATTTTATAGTGGGAGTTCAAGAAAGGGCCAAAATAAATGTGTGTGTTATCCATGCTCCTCATATAAAGTCCCCCCATGTGTTTTCATGGCCCTACAACATTCTGGCCAAGGAAAGCAGACGAAACTCCAAAAATAATATGGAGGTAGAGTGGGTGGGGGATCTCCAGCCAACTGACACCTGGAAAGAAAGTTTCTTTTTTTTTTTTTAAATGAGAAAACAAAAAACAAAAAGCAAACAGGTAAAATTTCCCAAGTATGTTTAATGAAGAATTACCACTTTTCAATAAAAATAAAATTAAACAATGTTTATAGATTTTTAAAGAAACATACTCAAAGGTATACACTAAAAAGTGGTTGCTCTTTCAAAATAATCCCATTGGAAAGGTAAATACTTCCAAGACGAGGAAGCCTGTGTCAAAAAAAAATGTATTTGTGGAGTTAGTTTCTTTTCTTCCTTCTTCCTCCTCTCCTTTTTAACTAAAGCCCAATCTTTAAAGCACAAGTTTAAAGAAATACAATTACTGGTAGTTTCTTACTTGATGAGGGCCATTCTAAATGGGGGTTCTGAGAGTCATTAAAAGAATGCTTGAGAACTCAATGGAGATAATTGGCTCCACCTTCAGACTTGACTAATGCTAACAACTTACAACTCATGTTCCCATAGGGAGAGAGCCACCGTGTTTACATCAGCCCTCCCCCTCCTCACTGTTCTGATTATTCTTAACTATGGCTTCACTACCTCCGGATGTCACATTAACTTCCTATACTTTATATTTTTAATTTTAAAAATACATTTTTATTGATTTCAGAAAGGAAGGGAGAGGAAGAGAGAGAGAAACATCAATGATGAGAGAGAATCACTGATCGGTGCCTCCTACATGTCCCTCACTGGGAAAGATTGAGCCTGCAACCCAGGCATATGCCCTGGCCAGGATCAAACCCAGTACCCTTCAGTCCTCAGGCCAATACTCTATCCACTGAGTCAAATCAGCTAGGACAACTTCCTATACTTTAAAACAATCCCATTTTATGTATATCTTGCTTGTTTCCAAAAGTAGTTTTCTGATAAACAAATAAACAAGAAACCACTCATGACTGTCTGGATTTGTGAGAGTCCTAGCCTCCTAATGTTGCATCAGGTCAACTCCTGGGTGATGTCAGCTGTGTCAGAAATTCACTGGGTTGGTGTAAACTTAACTTATATTGGATGGTCTTAGGCGACCCTACTAGCTGTAGAGCCTAAGACCACCAGAAAACACAGACATTTACATTATGATTCATAGTAGTAGCAAAATTACAGTTATGGAGTAGCAATGAAAATAATTTTATGGTTGGGGGTCACTACAACATGAGGAACTGTATTAAAGGATTGCAGCATTAGAAAGGTTGAGAACCACTGCTCTATTTACAAGTAAGGCCACATTCACAGGTACAAGGATGAAGAACTAGATATCTTCTTGGAAGACAACAAGTCAGCAAGGTAGCAGCAAGGATATCTTTAAGTTGACTTGATATCCTGTTTATCTACAATGGTGATTGCACAAAGGATAAAGTGACATAGAACTGGGTACACACATTGTATCCATGTGAATCTCCTGGTTTTGATATTGTACTGTAATTATGTAAGATTCATCTGTTAGGTGAAACTGGCTGCAGGGTACACAGGACCTCCCTGCATTATCTTTGCAACTTCCTGTGGATCTCCAACTATTTCAAAATAAGAAGTTAAAAAAGTACACACAAAAACCTGCACAGATACTATCAAGCTTTATTCATCATTGCCCCAAACTTGGAGGCAACCAAAGTTTTCCTCAAGATGTGAATGGATAAATAAACTGTGGTCCATGCAGGCAATATACATCATTCAGTAATAAAAAGAAATGAGTCATCAAGTCATAAAGAAAAAATGGAGAAATATTAAATGCATATTACTAAGTGGAAGAAGCCAATCTGAAAAGGTTTCATATTGTGTGACATTCTGGAGACAGTACAATAATCAGTAGTTGCCAAAGGTAGGAGAAGGGAGGGAAAATAGGGGGAACACAAATAATTTTTAGGTCAATGAAACTACTCTGTATGAGAGTATAATATCATTAGACATTTGTCCAAACCCACAGAATATACAAGATCAAGAGTGACCCTAATGTCAACTATGTATTTTGGGTGATGATGACCTATCAATATTGGATCATGAATTATAACAAAGATACCAACTTGTGGGGATATTGACAGTGAGGAAGGCTGTGCACCTGTGTGGACAGGGCATATATGGAAAATAACTTCTGTTCAGTGTTGCTATGAAACTAAAACTGCTCTAAAAAGTCTTTAATGAAAAGTAAACAAAACATCTAATTTATCCATTCCCTTTCCTTCTGCACCTACAGGTTGAATTAAGTATATGATCCTTGCTATGCAGGACACACACACACACACACACACACACACACACACACACACACACACACGTTTTTCAAGGAGTGATATGAATGTTGGGTATGTGGGTATTTCTGTATAAGAACACAGTTTGGTCAGGGAATCCACAGTTCAGTTGAGGAAATGGTGAACGCCAACTAGAGAACGATTCCAAAGTACTTCACAAGACTGTAGACTTTTCATAAATAGCCCATCATTTATCTATTTATTTCAACACCCTGTCAGGGGGGACACTGGCCATTCAGCTGACTGATCAAGAACTGGTTGCCTGCTGTCTCCTTGATTGAAAAGCATTAAAATTCTCTTGACTCAGTCATGAGAGAAAATGTAATGTTATTGGTGTTCTTGGTGACCCCAAAGTCAGAATCTTTCAATATAATCTGGTTTTCCTTCAAAGCTACCCACATTTATTTTATTTAGAAATCTGAAGAAAAGCTGCGAGTTTTACCATCAAAGTGCTGCTGATAGTTACTGGTGTCTGTTTCTGACATTGAGGGTCTTTTGGAGTGAACTGAGCTGCTGATTCTCTCTGGAAAGAAAATAGTAACCAACAAGTTCATGTGCCAAAGATGTTTTTCTCATCGGATGAGGCAGTCACTTTTAATGTGGATCTTATGAAGAGTCTTTTTAAGCCTTTTCATTTGGAAATTAAAGATATGGTTTCAGCAGTCAATATGAAACAGCTTCATTGAAAAAGTAACTGAAATTGGGTTTTGCATGGCAGACAAGGTGCCATGTTCTGCATCGACTATAAAATGATAAATTTATTTCCTGCCTCTTTTTTGGTAAATATGCTGTATGGCAAATGCCTTATTCTCTGCTAGTGCTGTACAAAGGGCTCAGGCCTAAGAGGTAGTTTTCCTGAGCTGTGATGATCTGATTGTGCAGCCAAACTCACAATGTGGGAAATGGGACATTTTATGAAGTTCATACATTTTCAAAATTGCTCCCGCAATGATGCTTTCATTTTGTGTTAGGACTGGAATGATGGCCTCTATCTGTTCCAGAAAACTTTGTATTGCCTCAAGTGAAAAGGGAAACCTCATATTTCAAGGCCACGGACTGTAAGCCATTCACATCTCACAAGGGAACATATGCCAGTTCCTTTTATGGTAAAGAAAACCGTGATGTATGAGAATCTTTCCCCACGTCTCTCCATCAGTCTTCCTGGCTGGAAGATCATCCAGCCTGGCTTCTGCAGCAGGATTGAAATGTAATGTGTCCCAGTGAGCTAGTGAACACCAACACTCTTTCCCTTTCTGTATGGAAACGGCCCTTTTAGCCGATAAAGCTATTAGCAGACAAAAGTATTGACATTTTTATGGGATTGTTTTTGGAAAAGATCAACATGTAACTCTAAATTCAACATATGGTCGTGGTCAAATTGTGTTCCTACTGTGTAAAATGCTTGAATAATCACCTACTGCCTTCTCTTGGCCAGGGCACAGGGAGAAACATGATTAATTTCAGCCGTATCCCTTAATCTCCCTCCTTGGCTCTACTCCCGTCCTGTGAGGGCTGATAAATCTTAGCCCCTGCAGATTATTACCGTTCCTAATAGTCTTATGACATTAGAAAGAAGCGAGGCTTGATGGCACAAAATGTATCCAACAAATGAAATCACATAAATAATTTAGGTTTCACAATTTAATTTTTATGGGGTGTTTTTTTGTTGTTGCTATTGTTTATGGGGCATAATAAGGACTGTGGGCTTAGCTTGCAGTCAATAAACAGAGAACATTTTGGCACCAAAGATTTCAACGTTGTTTTTGTCTGTCACTGCTGGCAATTCCCAACTACCCAAGTCCGGCCCAGGGTCATGCTTATGTTCATAAAAATGCCATCAGAGAGGCAACTACTCTCTCTCTCTCTCTCTCTCTCTCTCTCTCTCTCTCTCTCTCTCCACACACACACACACACACACACACAAACACACACACACACACACAATCTGCCATCTATTTTTAAAAATAAAATTAACTAATCTGTTCTTTTTTTGTTGTTAAAAATATTTTCCTTTCTTGAGCCTAGAGCAAATCTTACATATGTTGGTCAGCTTTTTGAAATAACCTGTGCTAACTTGTGATCAGCAGTAAATATTTCTTAATCCTTTGGTTCTTAACACATTTATAGAATTCCTTCTGTGTGCCAAGGACTCTGCTAAGTATTAGGATAGGTGTCGAGAAATCGTGATTCATGCCCTTGTTCTCATGGAGTTAGTCCTTCATACACGCATGAGCATTTAAGTGGAAAACCATAAAAAACTTCTGAGTCATGCAAGTGCTGATGCAAGACAATACCTAATTGACAAAGAAATACAGAAAAGTCTGCTTGACACCACAGATGTAGAGATTGGTCCGGGGAGTAGCTGTCTGAGTCCAAGTAAAAATATTCGTGGTGAGCAACATATACGGTAAAATTGTATATTGCATTCACAATGTAGTTAGTGGACAATACTTAAAGTTATGTTTATATAGGTCTGCTGTGTCATCATGAGTTCTTAAACTTAAGTTGATTGAAGGCTGATCTGAATGTTTAAACATAGCCTAAAGCTTAGTCCGTTTCATTGAGAGCTGAGTTGCTTTTGTTCAAACATCTTAGGATGCTGTGTGCAGGGCTAAGGGCTGGAGATAGAATAGGGAAAACAATATACACATTTCCTGCCCTCCTGGTGAATGTAGTCTAGTCTGTCCTAAGACTGGAAGGAAGAGGTACGTGAATCACACTTCCATTCACTGGCTATCTGCTCTTGGCCACCAGGCAAAATGTAACACACACACACAAATCCTCAAGCCTAAGGGCTTGAAGTAGGAATTTACCCACTTTCTTGTGTGAGTGGACTGGCAGGGCTTCTGCTAGTAGTGGGGGTGTTCAGCTGGCAGCCAGATTGAGATGAAATGTGTAGAGAGGCCTCTTTTCCATGTCAAGGCCTCGGCTGGGTCCTTCATTTCCCTCCATGTGTCTTCTTTCTTTGGTAGACCAGATGGCTTTCTCCCATGGTGCTCAGGGACCCATGAAAGTAGATCTGGATCTCTGATGAGCTCACCCCAAAATGTCACAGGGTCATTCCTATGGCATTCTATTGGTCAAACCAAGTCACAAGGTGAGCTGGATTCAAGGAGAGAGAAATAGACCTCACCCCAGTGGGAGGAAAGCTGCTCTGTGCAGGGAAGAAGGAGCTGTTAGCAGCCATCTCCGCAGTCACACACACATCTACCTCCATATATCACCCCATGCTGTCTTCGTGCCAATCTTTCAAAGGAAAGGCTTTCAATATTATTTTTTGTGCCTTTTCTTAGGTGAGAAAACTGAGGCTTAGAGATATAAAAAAATTACTTCTTGGAACTATCTACATATTCATGAGAATGTTAAGAGTAAGGGATTTAAAATAAAGCACACTGTCGATTAAATGCTGATTCCGCAATTTACTGTCTGAGAAACTGAGGGCAATTTATTTATTGTATCTTTACAATAGGAATAATAATACCTGTCTCACATGGCTATTTTCAGAGTTGAATAAGATGGCACTTAGCATAATTGCTTAGCATAGTGCCTAGTGAGCAATCAGCACTCAGGGTCTGTTGCTGAACATATTATTTTGGATTAAAATAGGAATGCGTATTAGGTGGTCTGAGAGGAGAAAAAAAATGTTACATTAAGAACTGGCAGCAGAGTTCTTTAGGGAGAGAAATGGCTATTGATTAGGAAAACTTAAAATGTTTCGGCTATTGTGATTGTGGGAAATTGCCTTCAGGTCATCTACAGGAAGGTCAAATGAGCAGAAGGCTTCCCCTGGGGTGTGAGGTGCTGAGTGAGGGTGTGGGGGCCGGAGGTGAAGGTGTGTACCGAGGGACAGAGGGAGAGGGAGTGTGGGAGGACTGGGCAGCCTGTAGGCCAGGTGGGGCTAGAGCTGGGGCCTGAGAAGAGGAGGGACCTGCGCAGTTTCCAGGCTCCCAAGGAATAGGGAGAGAGAGTGGTGAGGACCTTTAAAACTGATACTTGATATTAAGCCTTTTTTATGCTCCAGCTCCTTGCCCCCACTATTATCCCATGATCTTTCTTAAAAGTTCTAACCCAATCTGAGCCACTCAACGAATGAGTTCAATAACAGTTTCCTCCAGCGTCTCTCTTGTTTTTCAAAGCACTAGCTTTGTGCCACCAAACAGGGGCGAGAGCTGCTTTTCTTCCTTCATCAATCCCTGTGCCTGGCAGAACACCCAGCACATCGCGGGTTCTCAGTAAAAGTGGAGTACATTGGAAGGAGCTCAAGTTTCATTTTGTTTATTTGTTTTTCAAATTTTTATGTAAGGGCTTAGAGTGCACAAGCAGCTACACAGTGTGAGAGATTTCAAATGGGAATAAGAAGCCTGGGTGGTCACTATTTCAGTTAATGCAGAGCAGGAAAAGGGAACCACTGAGATGTGAGAATTCTACAGAAGCAGGAAATTAGAGATCCTGGAAAATAGCCTCAGCTACTATAGGTGGCTGGGTGGATTTGGGCTGTTTATGTGTTTTTGAGCCATATGTGGGATGGGGGACATTGAATCGTTTTAATTTGGCTTTTTTAAAACATATTTTTATTGACTTCAGAGAGGGAGAGAGAGAAACATCAATGATGAGAGAGAATTATTGATCAGCTGCCTCCTGCATGCCTCCTACTGGGTATTGAGCCCTAAACCTGGGCATGTTCCTGACTGGAAATTGAACCATGACCTCCTGCTTCATAGGATGATGCTCAACCACAGAGCCATTCCAGCTGGGCTTGAGTCATTTTAATTTCCATCTTAGGAAGCAGGGGCATCCCCACAACTGGGAAACTATCTTCTGGGTGGCATTGAGGATCAAAATTTTACACAAGGCATGATATTCTTATTTTTTTTTATGAATGCAACCCAATGCAAGTTGGTAAAAAGAACACTGATTTGGTGGCCAAGAGCTTTGAGTTCTAGTCCCAGTTTGCCATTACTTGGCTCTCAAATTTTGAATTATTTATTTTTGAAGTTTCTAAATAAAATGCCTCATTTATAACGTGAAGGGACTAGATGTACCATATGGTGTATGGTTTCTTCCTTAGACCCATGTCCTTCCTTGGACCCATGTCCTTTATTTGCAAACTGGTGGACAGCTAGGGTATCATGGCAATTAAAAGTGGGAAAAGTATAGACATTTGATAGTGTATAAAGAGCTATTGCTAACCCAAAAGAAACACAAAAGACATTTCAAATGAAACAGGGGAGAAACGATCAACAATTACTGTAACTGGAAATTAATGAAAGAATTGCGAATAGCCAACAAACCACTGAAAACATGTTTTGCTTTAATAATAATTGAACATAATCAAATATGAAAGAAGATGAAATATCAATGTTCACTTATTAAGTTGGAAATATTTTTAAGTGCCTCACATTGAATGCTAAGTGTCCTATCAGTTTGTTGCTTGTTAAGTATCAAAATCTCTTAAGGGGTCAGTTTGGTGATATTTATCAAGAACATTAAAAATTTATCTTTGACACAATAGTCTGACCCTTTAGAAATGCAGAGATGTCTGCATCTGTGACAAACACATTTATTGCAGGATGATTCATAATGAGTCAACCCTGAAAGTTACTTAGAGATTCACAACGAAGGCGAGAATTAAATATCTTATGATACATCCGATGACCTTCTATTCAGCCACTTAAAGCTGTACTTTTAAGAATATTATAGCCCTGGTCAGTTGGTTAAGTTGTTTGGAGCATCATTTCATACATCAAAGGGGTGTGGGTTCAATTCTAGTCAGGGAACTCACACCTAGGTTTCAGCTCAGTCCCTGGTCAGGGAGTATATGGGAGCCAACCAATCGATGTTTCTCTCTTTCTCTTTCTCTCTCTCTCTCTCCCCCTCTCTCTCAATAAATAAACACATGTCTTGGGTAAGAATTTTTTTAAAAGAGTATTTTGTACTATGGGAAAATGTTTTCTCATAATTTACTATAATTAGTGGTAAATGCAAAGAAAAAACTCATCTAAACTGCAAATTCAGTATCATCCTAACTATGGTAAAACATAGACAAGGTACCCAGAAAAAAACTCAGGAAAATAGACACCCCAATTGCTAGAATGCTTATTTCAAAAGTGATTGGATAGAGGATGATTATAAATTTGTTCTTCATACTATTCTGAATTTTAAAAACTCTAGTAAATGTTGTGATTTAAACAAAACAAGAACACTCAGCAACAAATGTGTTCTCCCCTTCAGTTATTCTTCAAGTCCCTGGAACATGAGTACTTGACAGCATTTCCAGGTGAGATTCAGTGCAGCACACCAAACACACCAGGCATTTATTCTAACGGCTCTATTGCAGTGCCCAAAAGAGAATGCTGGGGAGCTGATTCTGTTTGTGAATGCTGCACACAGGGTCCCCCTCATCCCACTGGCAGTGAGAGTCAGCACCCCCGCATTAGCCTGTCCACCGACATGGGCCAGAGCTTACTGCCACATCAGCTGGAAAGGCGACCAGGGACCTGCTGTCACTTCTATGAGTGCTATGGCACATGGCTGAAGGGGCTGCTCTCCGGGGAGCTGAATGTCACCATAAATATTTATAAGGAATCTCGTGTTGCTGTGCCAGAGGGCAGTTTATTATTAGAAAAGTCACAAATAGAACTGAAAAGCAGTGGCAAATACATTCCAGTTATGTGTGTGTGTATAGGTTTATATGTATGTATACACATGTATGTTTATATGTACATGTTTACATGTGTATACACATGTGGTATTAAGTCTGTGTTTCATGTACTTTATAACCCCCTCATTCTTTCCTTCCTTCTTTTTAGCTCTCCACCTACATTTTTCTGGTTTTGAAATTCAACGTTTATTGGTGCTTGTACTGCCTGTGGCCCTTGTGACATTTCATCCAGGAGCCCCAGTGTACAGTTGCCTGGTTGTTGCCCTGCAGACAGTCTTTCAGAAAAAACAGAATTGCTGAGCACGCTGTGCCAGCCCTCAAGCTCATGTCTGTATTAGTTAGAAGTGAGGATTCTCCTTAAACCTTGCCCTCAACCATGCAGCAAGGTCTGTGTGCAGTCCAATACTTTGCAGATACCGAAGCACTGCTTAACAGTTGTTTTCAGTTGCAGCCCAGACCCACTGTCATAACAGAGCGAGGTGTGGCAGAAGGTGTGAGTGCTACTAATGAAAACACTAAACTTTGGTGACTTAAAGAAAGGTAGTTAAAGTAGGTTCAAGCTATCTCTAAAACTCTGCCACTCTACCCTGCATGGGGGTAGGATGTTATGAGCGGTTGAAGAGAAGAAGGTTTTGGTAGGGTTTGTCATGAGGCAGATAAGGCAGCTTGACCACGGTCCCCACGCCCCTCCCACCTTCCTCACCTTGCCCAAGGCCCACTTTGCTCCTCCATAGACATGGCCTTTTCTGCTCACCACTCTCTTCCAGACCAAAGAGAATGGATGTTCTCAGTCCTCATCTCCTGGCCCCCACTGACATTTGACAGAGTCCCCACTCCTTCTTAAACACCCACCCACCTTAGCGTGGGGACACAGGTGACCCGCATTTCCAGAGCATGCCCTATCAATGCTTCTGATTGGTTTATCCTCCTTCCCTACTCCTAGACTTTGGCCTGTCATCGTCCATCTCTAGGGACTTCCCTAAGCGCCTCGCCACATGTTCCCCTCCAAAAGTTTGCTTCAGCTCACTGTCGTCCCTCAGCGGCATACTCAATGACGTCACTTTATGTTTCAGATTCAGGGGGTCCGACCCCCTGGCTCCCCCTTTCCCAAGAAAGCTGGGCTCTCTGGCTCCCCTGGAGCAGAATGGAAACGAGAAACCCATCATTATGAGCTGACCTGTGCCCTTAATTCCATGTGGGAAAGCCCCAACCCCAGGACTTGGCTGCATGTGGAGATGGGGGTCTTTACAGAGGTGGGTAAGGTAAGATGAGGTCACTAAAGTGGGCCTTAATCCCATATGAGCAGTGTCCTTACTAAAAGAGGAGTGTAGGACACAGACACACAGAGGGAAGACCATATGAAGACTTAGGGAGAAGATGGCTGTCTACCAGCCCTGAGCACACCTCATTCTCAGCTTCCCAAGATGCAGAAAGGAAAAGTCTGTGGCTACTGAAGCCTTTTGGTACTTTGTGACGTCAGCCTGAAATGACTAATGCAGCACCTTGTGTAAAAATAATTCAGGGTTTCTTATTTTAAATGTTTTTTTAATTGATTTGGAGAGAGAGAGAGAGAGAGAGAGGAAGGGAGAAAGATATAGAGATAAAAACATCAAAGAAAGACAGAAACATGGATTGGTTGTTTCCTGCATGCCTCCTACTGTGGCATGGGGCTGCAACCCCGGCAAGTGCCCTGACTCAGAATCGAAACCGTGACATTTTGGTTATTGGAATGACACTCAACTACTGAGCACACTGGCCAGGCTAATTCAGGATTTCAAGACTACATGGCAGAGCATGACACCAAACCAATGCCAGGTCCATCTGAATGCAGATGCTGAGTGACTCCCTGTCCCCTTCCTTTGAGGCCACCTGCTTTCAGCTTTGTTCCTATTCACACCCATGTCCAATCCACCCACAAATCTTCCTGCTGCCTTTAGGACATAGCTAGCTAGGGATGCCCCTCCACGCAGTCAGGGTGGCCTGTTTGCATTATCGAACAGCTTCCTCACTCCTCTGAGCGCATCCCCTCACTGCCTGCCCTCACTCAGAGTGAAATCTTTTCACCATCCTCAAACACTTATCAGATGTGTTCTTCCAGCCCCACCCTGACCTCTGCTTTTTCTGGCTCCTCTCGAGTTGCCTGTGCTGGGCCCTGGTAGGAGGAGGATGGCTTGGGAGGGCGTGTGGGGAACCAGATATAAATTGCATTTGCCAAGGTGACCCTTACATCAACCTGGGATAGGCAGGGCTTTCTGAGGGGGAACACCAGGACCATCCTTTGCATTCATGTATACCTCCATCCATCCTCAGCTTCTGCTTGTTCATCCTGAGGTGGGTGCTACCCACCCTCTAAGTATCACCTGAAAAAACAAAACAAACAAACAAACAAATAAATAAATAAATAAATAAATGTATGTATGTCACCTCAAGGCAGGGATTCAGAGTCTGCAGTCTTCCTTCCCAGGCCTATCCCCAGGCTCCCTCCAGGCAGAAGAAGGGGAGAAGCCAGGCTCTCGAGCAGCTGGAGGCTTTTTTCTGGGCATGAACCAGCTTCCTGGTGCCTTTGCATACCAGACCCCTGAAAGGGGCTTTCCTGGCCTCGCAGGCTGGCTTTCCAGCAGCTGTACAAACTCCTGTCTCCTGTTTTATCCCTAATTCCTTTCCAAAGGCCAGATTTCCTGACTAAATGCTGCTAGAGACAGTCATGTTGCTGGGAACCAGTCTGAGCAGAAAACAGGACTCCAGCACCGGAAGCCCTGACTCTGCCTGGCCCTTAGAATGAAATGGACCACAACCAACCGTTTCAATGGGCCATTGAAACAGTCATCAAACAAAGCATTGAAGACTATAAATTTTCATCTCAGGGCTGTTATTAGTGGATCACTTTGGACAAATGACCTTTTTTTTTTTTTACAGTTTTAAAAAAATAGAATAAAATTAACTTTTTCCTTTGATGAAGTGTCAGAAGGAAAATATTAATTAAGGTTATTTGAAGACAATTTGGAAATCTCCAGATGTAATGACACAAAATTATTCTGACTTTCCTTGATAATGCTATCTAATATAGAGGGAATATGCTATCTGACCCTCACACCATTGAAAAGATGGCAGTGCCCACAGTCAATAAGCAGGGAATATGCTAATTGGCTGCCCTGCCCTCAAAGATGGTGGTGCCCACACCCAATAAGGAGGGAATATGCTAATTGGCTGCCCCACCCTGAAAGATGACTCCCCCCCCTATCCAGTGCATGAATTTTCATGCACCAGGCCTCTAGTATAGAAAAAAAAATAGATATGCACAGAATCTGGTTAAGAGTGCAGGTTCTGGAATTTGTTTGCCCATGTTCATGTCCTGGCTTTTTCTCTACTAGCTGTTCAACCATAAATAAGCAAATTGCATTTCTTATGCCTCAGTTTCCTTTGCTGTTAAAATGACTACTGCTACTTAAAGTGTTTTGGGGGAAGATTAACAATTAATCCATGTAAGTCTCAGAATCGTGCCTGGCAAGTTGAAACCCTTTTAAGTATCAGTTGTTATAATCATTGCCCATCGGTATAAGTAGTTTATTACTGTTTATAAATATACTAACAAAGTATATGCGGCAATCATATGGCTAAGTGAAGAGATATATGGTGTACATTTTTTATCTCACTGTAACCTGTAAAGAAACAACCGTTATTCAAATTGGGGGTAAAACAAACCAGTCAATTCTAACGGAACTTATTTTGATGTCATGGCACCTGGAGTGTCCCATACACAAGACACTCCTGCTGCATTTAGAGCAATGCAACAGTAAAACTCATAATATTTAAATATAGCTCGTTTTGTCAAAGAACTTTTATAGCCCTTGTCTCATTTCATCGCCCACAGAACTTCATCAGGTAAGAGAAGCAGGTCCTGTAAAGTCACGATTTATAGGTGAGGAAACTGAGATTCCAGGTGGCGTTTGGCAGACGTGACTAGAATTACACTAGAGGCCAGGGCCTTTCCACTGCTCCAAGAAACTTCCGCAATCAGCGCAGTGCTTGCACCGAGAAAACCTGAGCATCTCAGATTACTAAGGCAAAGTCAAACTGAAGAGGACTCCGCTTCTCTCCTCATTCGGGCTTTCTGTTGCCAGTTAAATTGTGATGTGGGTGTGCTTGTGTGTGCGCGCACGCGTGTGGGTGCACGCATGTTGTGGTGGAGGGAAGAGTGTGTGTGATTATCTTTAAGTAATGTTGCCATAGGTGAATGATTTTTATAAGCTTCCTGGTAAATGATGGGTTGGATCTATGTAATTAACTGTAAGCAACGAGCAAGCTGTGAACCAAAGCAACATAAATAACAGTTACTGCTCTTCTACTCTGTAATCTGGAGGAGAGACATTTCTCAACGCGCTTTCCTTGACACCCACCGGCCTCTTATTTACTACGGCGGAGGTGCAAGCGGGGTGAAGCCCAAGCACACTGAAGAAGCTGAGGGTCGGAGGGCTGGAGGTGTCCTAATTGCAGAGGAGGCAAATGGATGTGATTGTTCTGCTGCAAAATGCTGCCTGGGAAGCATGCTCCATCACAGCGCTCCTTTTCTCAAGCTTAGAAATCTATTTCTGGATCAAGCAAGCAGCCTGAATGGAGGTAGTGAGAAAATTAATCAGCAAAATCTTCTAAAATGAGGTGTCTTCTTAAAAATTCACTCCCTTTACTCCCAGGAACTGACAGGGAATAATAACTCTTCCCCATAAATAGCTGGCTCAGCGATCTCTTCTGCATCCTGGCGAAAAGATCATTGAAGATGAAACAGCCTTGGTGTGATTTCAAAGCTTTCTCCTTAATGATATCTGTGCTATATCTATCTTTTAAAGAGGAACAAACTCACTTACAGTCTTAATCTACCAAATCCATTCTGTAAGGTGTCTATATTTTTGATAACAAAATGTATTTAAATTCCAATTTGTTTTAGATACTGTTTGTAGATGTGACGTAGAGTAATTTCCCAGGGAATTGGGCCTCTGGAGGCTGAGAGAGATTCAAGTCATCACATGACACTGACAATCTGTGAGATTTCTTTCTAATATGTACTCCCTTCTCCCCAGTGTGGGAAAGACTAAGTTAAGTGATCACAGGGAGGGGTGCTGCCATCGGGGAGACTGGGTTGAGCAGACATTGTGCTGTAATCAGGCCATGCTGGGCTCCTGGGGGAATCTTTTAAAAAAATATATATTTTTATTGATTTCAGAAAGAAGGGAGAGGGGGAGAGAGAAACATCAATGATGAGAGAGAATCACTGACTGGCTGCCTTCTGCAGTCTCCCCCACTAGGGCTCAAGCCTACAACCTGGGGATGTGCCTTTATCCAGGAATCGAATTGTGACCGCCTTCCTCTGAGCCACACTGCCAGGGTTCCTGCGGGAATCTTGTTGACCTGCCAGTTGTGCAGGCAGGGCAGGTGATTCTGTCTGGAGACACCAGGGCATGAGAGAAAGCTGTGACATATGTAACCCGGGCTCCCCAAGTCAGGCATTGAGTCGCTTATGAGCTTGTGAGCCTGTGCTTGGAGATCTACCAGAAGACATTCCTGATCCTCAGCTTCCTCTGAGCAGAGCTGAATGACATCAAATAAAGAGATTGTTGTGTGTTTTGATTTTTTTTACTTTAAAAAAATGTATCTTTTTTGTTGAAAGCATTACAGGGGTCCCCTCCCTTACTCCCCCCCCCAACCCCGCCAGTTGACCCTCTTCACTCCACTCCCCTCCTCCCCAGGCCTTCACCCCACTATTATCTGTGTCCATGGGTTATGCACATATGTCTGTAAATTCATTGGTTAATTTCTTCCCGAACCCCCTATCCCCCTTCCCTCTGATATTTTGATACCATTTTGCTTTGCTTATTTTTCCTTTAGAATGTTGCAAATGAGAACAAAGAAAGAGCAATTCTAAGACATTTTTCAGGGTAACAACTTTGTTGCTCTCTTGGATGGTAAGAGACAGAAAGTTAGATGCTGAAAAGCCAAAAGCAGTGCTAAAGAAGCCAACTCGAGTTCTGCTTACAAAGGGACATGTCCCGATGGCTTTCCATTGTATTTATATATATCATCCTTTTAAGTTCTTACCAAGTAATCATCTGCTTCCAAACTGGTTTAAAGTGATCTCAGTCCTTGGGGCTGCTCTAACAGAATATCATAGATGGGAGGTTTATCAACAACCTAAGTTTATTTCTCACAGACTGGAGGCTGGAAGTCTGAGATCAAAGCGCCTGGAGATTCCTTGTCTGGTGAAGACCTGCTTCCTGTTTAGCAGACAGTGTCTCCTCTCTGTGCCCTCACATGGTGGTGGAGACAGGGAGCTCTCTGCGTCACAAGAACACTAATCTAGTACACGGTGCAATACACAGATCTTATAATATAGGAACCCACTCCTGAAACCCATGTGATCATGTCAATCAGTGTCACCATAATGAATTTAATTTACAAAATAAAGGACACTAATCCCATTTATGAAGGCTCTGACCTCATGACCTCATCAGCTCTCCACCTTCCTACCTCCCAACACAATCATAATAGGGATTAAGGTCAACATATGGATTTTGGGAGTTGACAGAAACATTTAATGTATAGCAAGTTATTAATGATCAAGTCAAGTTTTCTACCGCCAAAATAGCCGAAAAGGACAGAGTGGCACCCTCTCACACCAGTGTCTCATGTTTAAGTAGTGACCCTATAGATCTCAGAAGACGCACAGCAGCCCTCTTGTTTCCGAGTCCCGTGGGAATCAATGAACAGGGCAGCTCCACACCCCGGACAGTATAGCAGCAGGTGTCCCACAGGCTGACTTTTCTTATGGTCCAATAAAGGGGCCACATTTATTCTAGTTTTTATATAAAATAACATGTGAATGGAGGAGGCTTGTCAGATGAAAGAATAATTCCCAGGGAAACACTGTTCCCCAGCCACGGGAGCCCCAACATGAACTTAAAGCAGCTAAATGTGGTGTCAAGAGGACTGGACTCAACACCAGTGTCCTTCTGCCCCTTTCACGGTAAAAGGGAGGATTTGCTGCTTTTCAAAGACAACCAAAGCCAATGAAATCATCATTTGAACAGCCAGGAACACCAAGGGAACTGAACCTTTTCAAACTGGGTTTTCCAAACTTCATTAAGAAACTAGGGGGATTGTTTGAGCTCTTTGTGTTTTATTTGTTCAGCTCATGAAGGATCAGAGTGACTAATGGCAGTCACATGTGCCCAGGGGGACAGACAGTGACTGCCAGTGGAAACCAGGGTCAGACCCTACACAAATGACGACAAAGGGAGGGCAGTGCTCCCTGGGGCAGCTGGGAAGGAGCACTGCTTTGCCAGTAAGTAATGATGAGATGCTCACCATTTGAGACCTGCGCCTGAACATTTGGACACACCCAGAGGCCCGCTCTCCCACCCAGCCCTGGTATTGGCATCTTTTTTAGAATGCAGTTTCCATCATCACACATCTAGTTTGAACATAAAAGACACAGGAGCCTCCCACTGCACTTACAACTTGTTAATTTAAAGACAAGTGAACCTTAAATACCACCGGAGCTGGCCACTAGGAAGCGGTTAATCAGGAGGACAGGATGTAAATTATGAACTGAGGTACCACAAATAAGACAGATCAGATTTGTGTGATATTGGCAGCCTATGCCTTTTTTTTAAACAAAAGAATCAGTATTCTTTTCTAAAAAATATATTTTTATTTTTTTTTTTTTACAGAGAGAAAGGGAGAGGGATAGAGAGTTAGAAACATCAATCAGCTGCCTCCTGCACACTCCATACTGGGGATGGGCCACAACCAAAGTACATGCCCTTGATCAGAATTGAACCTGGGACCCTTTGGTCTGCAGGCTGATGCTCTATCCACTGAGCCAAACCAGTTAGGGTTAAGCCTATCCTTTTTACGTTGAGTCCCTTCCAAAAGAACCTGAAAGAACCATCCATTAAAGGTGCATGTAACAAGAATTTCATTCCATCCTAAGGTGCTTCCTGGGCTTTCATTGTGACAACTTCCTTATGAGGCATGCAGCAGCATGTCCAGTGGAGGATATTCAGAAGCAAGAAAGAAAGTCAATTTTTCCAAGTTCCTGTATAAACTTTAAAATCAGAAAGAGAAGCCAGGAGTTGAGGTGCCTGTGAAATCCATGTGTCCTCTGAGCATCTCCAATGGGGAGTGCTGGCTGAGGCAAACAAGAACATCTAGGAAACAGACCAACTTGGCGTGTATGACCCTAAGGGTCCAAGATCCTGCCCTGCAATCCACAGTTGCCCTGAGACATCTGCAGGGTTGAGGAAGGGTGTTCCTAAATGGATGCACTAGCTCTATGGAGATGCTTCCTAAGGTCCCTCTTTCCCTAACCCCTCCCCTCCATGGCCCAGACACACACAGAGCCACGGGAGCCCTGACATTCCATGTCCATTTCTGTGAGTTTGTCTTGCATGATGTTAATGTTCTGCCACTAACGAGAGAGTGGTGGTGGGTTGAAGAGAGCTTACACCCTCACCCAGAAAAACAGAAATACAACCTAGAGTGAAGTGATAAATCCAAAACCAATAAACTAAGACTCAGTGATGGAAGGAAGCTTGGTATTCAGAAGTACGGTGGTAAATTCTAGCAGGAAGAGGAGGGCGACACTTGCTCTGTGTAAGAGGGTAGGAAGGAGGAGGAAGGCAGCACTGTTTTAAAAATTTTAAGCCCGTCTATAATATTTTATTTTTAAATTATGTGCATTGCTTATTTATGAAAGAAAGAAGGGAGGGAAATATACAAGGGTAGGAAAGAGGAAGAGAAGGAAAAGGAGAACATATGTGAATGCAAGGCATTTTTTTCATCAAGACAAAGGTGAGAATAGGGTCACTTGATGTTCAGTTACTTTTCCTGTCTAGGGTTGGACTTAGAGAGATAGGAAGCCTACAAGATAAGAAAGTAGGGAAAAAAAATGCATTTCAGGAGCATTCACTGTGCAAAAGTCCCATGAAGTCTTTTGGACTCATGGCTATCTTTTATTCTCGGTTTATCCCCATTCTACAGGTTAGAAGATTAAAAATGAAGGAAGTTCACTGTACTCTTCGAAGTGTTAACAGACAGACCTTGTTTGGCCAGAGTCTGGAAGGCTTCACTAGTGCTATAGACAGGAGTGTGTTCCCAGCTTTCAGTCTCATTGATCGCTGTCAAAGCTGAAGTTCCCGCCCTGTCGGAGGGCTCAGGTCACTAAGCTCATCCCACGCATGGAAAGGTTGCTGGTTTGATTCCTTGTCAGGGCACATGCTTGGGTTTCAGGTTTGATCCCTGGTTGGGGCATGTACAGAAGGCAACCGATTAATCTCTCTCTCTCTCTCTCTCTCTCCATTAAGCATGTTCTCAGGTGAAAAACAAACATTTCCATCAACTGTGTAAATGTTGTATATTTTCTCCTGGAAGCCCCTGACACGGCACTAAATAAACCATTGTTTTTTGTTTGTTTTTAAAAGCAGAACGTGCAGTTGAGAAGTGGCTTTTAAACTTACTGAGCCATATTGGCTATTCCTCCCCCACCCCTTGTTTTTAGGATTTAGGCTCAGTATTTCGGATTCACTATTAGGTCTCCTTGTTGAGGAGAAAGCGGGTGAAATCTGTTCTCTAACATAGGGCGGGAGGTGAGTGGCAGCAGAAGGGGGGCTGTGGACTGGGTCACACTCTATCTGACAGAGGGAGGGACAGGAGCCTCACAGGTATCCACTTCAACCCTGCAGGGGGAGCTGCTCCTGGATGGCACACCTCCGCATGGTGCTTCCTAGAAAGTTCTGCAATTAGAGAATCACATCAAATCACAGTAAAGACTATGGTGACGATGCAGTATACTGCAAAAATAAAATAAAACAGAATAATCTTTCCATCTTTGTTTCTCCTAAGTGGAAAGAATTGGGAAGAATTTTCACTTTGCAAAAACAAAGAGAAAAGATAGCGTTTTTGAGGCGGAAACAGACACTACAATATGCTAACAACATGGTAGCAATAATTAAAAGTTACCAGACTAATTAAAATGCCAAGTGTCTGACAATAAACAGTAATTACACAACCTCCCAGGGGCTGAGCCATTGCAGAGTAGGTGGGTGGGGAATGAGATCATGTGGAGATTCCCGACTGCAAACCTCCTCCTGACCAGGCACTGTCCCGGGAGCCAGGCGGTGGGCGGCTTGGGTGCTGTTCAAGCAGCCATGCATGGAGGTGTTAAAATATATACATAGACAGAGCCACTTCAAAAGGGAGTGCAGCCATCCCAGAGGAGCTGCCTTGCACATCTTATGCCTCAAACCTTTGGAATGTTAAAACAGGGCAAAGTACTAGTAAGCTTTGGCTGGGCCTAAGCAACCTGGTTTCTCAAAGAACTGTTTGCAAGGGTAATAACAAAGCAGTTATTGTGACTGCTAGGCTGATGACTACTGAACTGAAAATTAAAAACATCGTTTAGAATTAGCGTCACTACCTCGGCTTATCTGCACCAATGGCAATGTCTTCGTTCTGTGGGTGAGATTGTTCCCTGCCCTCTCCCCATAAATACTCATTGCCTTTGTCTCCTAATCGGAACACTATTTGGCTTTCTGCCAGAGTCAGTGCTTTCCCAGTAGCTATTCCCCCCCCCCCCCTTTTTTTTTAGATCTCAAATAAAGGCTTGTTGCCTCTCACTCTGGCTTTCATTTCTAGGCTATCAGAGGGAAGAGGAGGAAATGACATGTCTAGGAACAGGAAGGATCCAGGAAGGAGTCGACAGAAGATGTCTCTCTACTTTAAGAAATATTTTCTTCACTTCTCACCGAGACTGTGTTCATGTGCTGGAGCTTGCAGGACCCCCCTCCCTCTGCTTCTCTCTCCCTATATTTTGCATTCTTTCCTGAGATGCTCAGTCAGGTGAGGCCACAAAAGGAGGTGGAAAAGGGGATCAGAGAAAACATGCACTGGTTTATTACACTCCAGGGAGCTAGAGACACAAACACTAGGCACCCACAGCGCAGGGCCATGTGGAGGAAGCAGCAGAGAGGTCAGAAGACAGAGACAGGAGCGGGAGACCACCTCAGCCACGGCCTTTACTGGGTTTCCACTAAAAGGGAAGGCAGGGCTGGGGAGCAGTTTAGGGCGACTGCCTCCAGAGGTTTGGGACTGCAGGGTGGGCCCTAGTTGTCTGGCATCTGGCCCTGAATGATGAAGGCGGAGGACTGTCGCCTCCTGGGGTGTGTGGGCCCGCAGAAGCGGGCTGGCTCTGGATGGGCGGCCTCTCCCCAGCCAGAACGTTTTTTCAAGCTGTCACGACATCGTAATATACTGAAAATTAAAAAGATATTTAATACACACTCCTATCCCCATCAAAATGCCATTCCTCCAGAAGGCAGAGTGAGGACAGGAAATAAAACTGTTAGAAATGCTCTAGACATTTATCCGCAGCCTCCCTCTGAAGACGATTTGGGTGCATCATAATGACGTACCACAGCAGATGCATAAAACAGGCACCAAGCACAAAAAGGGCTTGCGTTTTCCAGGGCTCTGCACATCTACAGCTTCTCACCTCGCCAGGAGCCAGGGACAGTGGGGTGGGTGTCGGGGAAAGTGACGGGTAACAGGCAAAGGCGTTGGTGAGGCTCTAAATTCTAGGGGGGATTGGCCAACTGTGTACTGTTGGCACCTGCATGGCAGAAGGCAGGGAGGTTTCCTGTGCCTCCTGTGGTCACATATAACAATCTGCTCTGCTCCATGCGCTTCTAGTTCTAATCTCTGTTTTAGGGGGATAGGTCATATTTCTTGGTTTTGGCTCACAGCCACATGTGAGCAGTAGAGATGAGTAATTGTGACATTATTTTAAAGTTTTTCTTGATTTTAGAAAGGATGGGAGAAACACTGCCTCCTGCACGCCCCCTACTGGCGATTGAGCCCAGAAACATGGGCATGTGCCCTGACTGGGAATTGAACCAGAAACCTTTTGGTGCACAGGACAATGCTCAACCAACTGAGCTACACAGGCCAGGGCTCAATGTGAACTTTAACATGGAACGAAGGAGCGTAAAGTGCTTGCTCTGCTGACCTACACCTACACCTTGTCGTACACTGAATGAGCAGCCTGATTAATGGAGAGGAAGCAGGGACCCAGGAAGACCCCGTGACTGTGTAACTGACTCATTTTATAAACAGCAAAGAGGGGATCTGCCCTCAGACTCTCCTGGCACAGGAACAGGTTGCTTTTCGCTACACTCTTCCCTCCAATACAGTGGTTCTCAACCCTTCTAATGCCTCGACCCTTTAATACAGTTCCTCATGTTGTGGTGACCTCCAACCATAAAATTATTTTCATTGCTACTTCATAACTATAGTTTTGCTACTGTTAATGAATCATAAGGTAAATATTTGTGTTTTCCGATGGTCTTAGGCTCTACAGCGGTGGTTTTCAACCTGTGGGTCATGACCCACAGTTTGAGAACCATTAGCAGGGTTGCCTAAGACCATCGGAAAACACAATTTACATTATGATTCATTAACAGTAGCAAAATTATAGTTATGAAGTAGCAACAAAGATAATTTTATGGTTGGGGGTCAGCACAACATGAGGAACTGTATTAAAGTGTCGTGGCATTAGAAAGGTTGAGAACCACCGAAATGGGAAGTGATAATCAGAGCCAGAGTCGTGTAATAATCACTTGCTGCATGACAGTCACCGTGTGAGCCCTCACTCAGTCAGAAGTCAGTGTTATCACTATTATCCCATTTTGCAGATGAGAAAACTGAGACCCAAGGAGATGACAGAGTTTGCTGCAGGCTACACAGATAGTAGCAGACGTGGTGTCATTATTTATGCAGTCAGAAATGGACTCAGGTCAGTCTGACACGAAGATCTGAGTCAATCTCAGATGTCAGGGGTCCCACTTCCTCCTTCTCTCCCTCCCTCCTGGTGGCTTCTGTTTGCAGTAAAACTTCTTAACCTGGGAGTTCTGAGACAGGACGGCAGTTCTTTCTCGGCGACACTCGAGAACATGAGTGCTCTTGTTCAAAGACAACCAGAAGTGTTTTTATAAGAAGACAAGGATCATTTAATTCTGATGCCATTAAATTAATAAAACTCTCAGGGCTTGGCTAGTGACAATCTAATTAAACTTACAGAATGTGGTTCAATTATGTAACAAAGTGGGTTGACTTCCAGACAGATGAGTTCTGGATACACATCAGCCGGTTAATCACTTGGCTGCCATATAAGGTAAACTGGGATTAAATATTTCATCACACAGATTCCTAAACACATTCCAACTCCCTGTCAGGGTCTTTTGAGGGCAGAGTTCAGCTCACTCCACTGCTGTGATTATTGATGAAGGTATGACTGCCACCTGCCAGTTACGATCTGGCCAAGCTGGAATTGGCAGTGTGTGCTTGGTCTGGATGCTTCTAGTCAGGCTAACAAATATCACCGAGAACTCACTGTGAGGTCTTGTCACTCCTTTGGAGAGCAATTTGGCAAAATTTAATACAATTGAAGGTGCACACCTAATGAACTCAAAGTCACCTGCTAGGTATTGAGCCATGGAGAAAGTCCCATACACGTGCACACTGAGACACATATAAGAAGATTCATTGCAGCCTTATTTGTCCTCAAGAAAAACAAGAAATACTTTCAGTGGCCATGGGCAGGAAAATGAATAGTTGGTACATTCATACAGTGGAATTTTTCTGATGTTAAAATGAGGGAATTAGAGCTTCATGCATAAAAATGGATATATGGCAGAAAATAGTGAATGAAAAACATAAGATGTAGAATGGCATTACAGTATGATGCCATCTATATAAATTGTAGTATATTATGATGACTACATTCCCTCACATATAGTAAAACACCAAAGCATTATTGTGGCTAATTAACCACCAAAATTATGATGATAGTTATCATTTAGAAAAGATAAAATATAAAGAATTGGAGAAGCACATATGGGTGATCTAAACTCTAAATATACTGATTTATTTCTTTAAAATAATAAGGACTTAGGTAATGATGTAAAATGTTGTTTTTAATGATGCTAGCTTATGAGTGTTTATTATTCTCTATGTTTTTTGTGATGCTTGAAATAGCTCATAACGTATAAAGAACTTCCTCTAAACTACGAGTAAGCATTAGGATGTTCAGTACAGTAGGAATAATACCTGCAAGGAAGGTTCAGGCAGCCAGAAAAAATATAGCATATAAAACATCCTTCTAAGTGGCACCACAGGCAGCAGAGACGGAATAATGACTTAGCATGAATGCTGTCTCTGATATGAGCAGACTTATATGACAACCTTTCTCTTGAGCGAAATTTATTCCCAAAATAACTCACTTCCCTGAATTTTTCTCTCTGTAGATGTGACATACATATGAGCTAGCATTTCAAAGCGAGCAATGTGGCCCTAGAAAGAAGTACAAAATGTTTTAGCCCTTGGAGAGACAGCCTCACTGGAGGAGGGGGTGCCTGGCTGCAAACCTTTTCATTTTATTCCTGAATTAGAATTAATTTGGCTGGTTATGTTATAAGAAAGAAAGAAAGCACAGGTGTCTCTGAGCATCTGCCAGACATTTGATAGATTGAAATCTTGGCTTGAGTGTGTCACTATCCACAGCAGGTGACTGAGGCAGACTCCATTGATAGCACCTGATCCATAGTTTCCTGCTCAGGTTTCTTCCCTAGCCATTTAAAAAATTGCTTGAAACTACAGTATTTCAATTCACTTCATGTTTAGATGAATTTGGCAAAAGTCAGGAAAAAAAAACCACCAGTAAGTAGCTAAACAAGTGGGAATAGTTTAAGAAATGATCATAAGCCTCCGGTGGGTAAGGACTAAGCTTTCATCTGTTCTCCAAAATATTCCACACCACTCAATAAACTCTCTTAGATGTTAATTAGCATAATTCCAAAAACACATTTAGTTCTTACAGTGACAGAACTGCTCACGATGAAGAGAATCAGTCAAACTTACTTTCTTGATCTCGGGACCTACCTAGAATGCTTTGATAACATGTCTAATAACAGCATCCTTGATATAGTGAGCAATGTAAGTTATTATTAATATTGATTATTAGAGACCTATTCTCCAACACAAATGAAGGCCAGGATTTTGCGAAGAGGTTCACTGTACACAGAGGTTTAAAATTATATTAGCAGGATTTTTTACATAACACTTTTTAACGACGTATGTAGCAAACACCTCTGGCTCTCCATGTCACATCTCCGTGGCCCACACATGAGTTCCACTCAGCTTTAGTGCACAGCTCACTGAGCACACTACTGTGACAGCCTTCCGCCTTGAGCACATGCTACGTGTCTTTTCTTTTTGCTTCAGCATCTTGTTCAGTATCAGGGAGGATCATCACAGTGCGGAAGGCAAGTCAGAGGGATGCACTTCCTCAGTGAGCCTTCAGTAAGTGCTAAGGCCTCCTGTGTTTCAGGGAGATGGTTCTGATGGCTATTTCACACTTAGGTGTGGCTTTCCTTTTATTTAATACTAAAGGTCTGGTGCACAAAATTTGTGCATGGGGGGGGCGCCCTGCACCCTCTCCAATCTGGGACCCCTTCCCTCTCACAGTCCGAGACTGCTGGCACCTAACTGCTCACTGCCTGCCTGCCTGATCGCCCCTACCACCTCTGCCTGCTGGTTTGATTGCCCTTAACTCCCCCCGCTGCCGGTCTGGTCGCCCCTCCCTGCCCTCCCCCTGCCAGCCTGGTCACCCCTACCTGCCCCCCTCTCCCTGCCAGCCTGATCACTCCCAACTGCCCCTTCTGCTGGCCTGGTTGTCCCTAACTACCTCCCCTGCTGGCCTGGTTTCCCCATGTAGCCTGCTGTTCAGGTGTTTGGCTGTCCCTCACTAACCCCCCTGCTGGTCTTGTCACCCATGAAGCCTGCTGTTCGGTAGTTACTGTGAGGGCATCCTGACCAATTTGCGTATTATCCTTTTATTAGTATAGATGGTTGCATTTTATATGATTCTGAGATTGTGGCTTGATGTTCTTGGTCAGTTTTAGAAAAATTTCAGAAAATTCTCCCCTTTTTCTGTCTTTTTTCCTTCTGGATCCTATTTACACTGGTACCCCTTTGCTCTGCCTTGTGAATATTTTATTCTGACTTACCTTACAGTTCCTTAATTTTCACCCTTCCTCAGCTTCTGTTTAAGTCACCCACTGACTTCTTAATCTTGGATTCTTGTTCCTTTTTGTTTAGAATCTCTCTGGTTCTTTCTTGGTAGTTTCGAGTTCTTTACTCTTCTTTCAGCTTGTAAAACACATTAATCATATCTGATAACATCTTCATCTGAATTACCTGTCTGACTATTTCTATTGTCCATTGTTTTTCTGGCATGTATTCTATTATTTTTGATTGAGTGCTAGACAGTGTATATGAAAATAAAACTAATTTGGTGCAGGATGATGTTTCCTTTTTTTTATAGAGATGCTCATGTGGCTGGGGCAGTAGACAGCCTGGAACAATCTGATCCACTTGAGGAATTAATAAGATTTTAAGCTGAGCTTCAGTTCCCAAGAATGCTGATCTCTTTCTGGTTCTCATTATTACGCAAGTGCAGCTGCTCAGGGATGTGCTCTTTGTAGACAGTGGACTCTGATTTTTGCTCACTGTGTCTATGAGGTTGACAAAAGTCCTGCTCAGCTTCTAAGCTTCTCAATTTCTTCTTTGGAAATCAGCAGAAGCCCTTGGGGGAAATGCCCCCAATGTCAGGTTAATTAGCATGGGTTTTATATTCTCCTGGGCATTATCTTTCTTACCTTGTTCTTTCTTCAATGTTTCTAAACACATTAATTATATATTTTTTTCTTTAGATGTTTTGGATGGCAGACTTGGTACACATTACCTACTCCTAAGTGTCTGCTAAGGCTACCATAGACAAATACCTCAGATCATATGGCTCAAACAATCTAAATTTATTTTCACATGGTTCTGAATTCCAAAATCAAGGAGCTTGCAGTTTGGTGTCTGTGAGGATGTGCTTTCCAGTTCATGGACATGATGGGAGGGGTGAGGGAGCTCTGTGGGGTCTCTTTTATAAGGGTACTAATCCCATCATGAAGACTCCCCTTTAGACCTAATTACCTCCTAAAGACTCCACCTCCAAACACCTTGGGGGTTAGTATTTGAACATATATATTGGAGGGAGGGGACACAAATATTCAGTCACTTGCAAGGATCCAGTCATAAAACTCTTAGTCTCTTTAGAACCTTCACATTGCTCTACTGAATAGTGCTATTTGCTCTTTCTAACAACAGTAGCAATAACAGAAAAACCAGGATTCTCTATTACAAAAAGGCAGGCCAAAATAAATATTCAAATTGTCTTTAGGAAGTCCATAAATAATTCACAAATTTGAAAATTTAAAAAATAATTCTGCCTTTATGTAAATTAAGCAACTACTAAATGTCAAATTTATTCTTACATTGTTTACGATAGATTTATTTTTAGTAGTTGTTTTATTTTCTGCAAAGTTCATGCCAAAAATGTGAAAATGCATTTTCCACTAAATTATATAGAAACAAAGTTTGTTTGACAATTTCTACATTTTCTATTTTGAAGAAAAATTTATGCATAAACCTAGACTCTTGTAAATTGTCAAAAATCATCCAAGTTATTTGTTTTATGAAGCCTTAGTGCTTATGGAAAATAGCCTTTAAAAACTACCTTTCAGCATGCAAAGGAAGAGTGCCAGGCCCACTCACAAAGCCTGCTTATTGTGGTAAATGTGCTTTGCTAAAGGATAATCTAAATTATTTTCCCAAGAAACGTTCAGGCTGGAAAACTAAAGAGGTTTACAGAGCTTGGAAATTAGTTGGTCCAAGCATAACAATGGGTATTCAAAAACTCTGAGAAGTGACAGTTATAAAGAACACCATACTGGAAAGCAATTAACAACAGAGTGCTAGCATCTCAAGAAGGAGATGTAAAAACAAGAAAATGAGTATTCCACTGCAGGTCCAGAGCCATGGTGTTCGGATATGTTTTTACCATGGAACCCTCTCTTATGTGCTCTTACTTGGTATCCCAATATAGGAAGCATAGATAAGGCAGAAATTTTTTTCTCAGTTCCTCCCTCTATTCCTTCCTTCCTTTACTCCTTCTATTTTTCCTTCTTTCCTTCTTTTTTTCTTTCACTCTAGAATAATTTGTCTTTTATGCTCATGATTCTAATATTCCCTTGTTATTTATCACCCATTGGTGTCAGGATTTATGGGTGAGTGGCAGGGTTTTATGTTGACCTCTTAGTCTCCAAATTTTGCCTGTAATGTATTGTGTTGACAGTATATCAAGACAGTCATGCCCGCCAGCACAGCTCTATGTTTGATCATCTCCCTGTGAATCAGGAGGTCATGGTTCGATTCCTGGTCAGGGCACATGCCAACTTGTGGGTTTTGATCCCCAGTGTGGGATGTGCAGGAGGTAGCCAACAAATGATTCTCTCTCACCATTGATGTCTCTCTCTCTCTCTTTCTTTCTTCCTTTCTGAAATCTATCTATCTATCTACCTATCTATCTATCTATTAAAAAAAAGACAGTCATGATTCACATGGGCACATAATTACTTACATACTAACTCTGTTGTATGGTGGTCATGCTTATCTTAAATTAATACAACACACACACACACACATACACAAACACACACACACACATACACACACACAAACATACACATCCTCTGGAGAAAAGCTATAAACTGCCTAATCAATTTTATATTTATAGAGCTCAAAAACAGAAATAGAAACAAACAAACAAAAAGACTTACTCCATGAGACACCACAGTAATAACCACCACAGGCAAGAAGTGCTTATGATGCCAACATCAATGGGAAAGACTTTAAGAAGCAGGATGCCTCCATGGTCTCAAGTACCTGCTCCCGCCCCTAATATTTATTAAATACTGTGGTAATTTTAACATATGTCTCCAAATTCTTGACACTCTTCAGTCAGTGTAAACTCCTGACACATGTCCCTTGAGTGGGGGTCACCATTACTCTACTGCAGTGGTCGGCAAACTCATTAGTCAACAGAGTCAAATATCAATAGTTCAATGATTGAAATTTCTTTTGCGAGCCGAAAACCAACTTCTGTGCATGGGTCACTAAGTTTCAGTCGCACTGTATGTGCACTCCCGCATGTGGTATCTTGTGGAAGAGCCACACTCAAGGGGCCAAAGAGCCACATGTGGCTCACAAGCTGCAGTTTGCCGACCACTGCTCTAGTGAGTAGAACATAAACGGGAACAGCAGTGACTTCACAATGGAGGAATCTGGCCTTAGTCAACTTCACCAACAACAGTAAGCTGAGTCAAGTTCTTTACCCAAATGCAGCATGATGGGGAGGGCTCCTCACCTTTGCAGGATTCTTCCTCAAATGAAGACAGCAAAACTGAGGGAGATCCTACAAAACTCCTGAATGGCACTCCTCCAAACTGTGAAGGTTTGGAGGAGTGCCAAAAAAATAAAGGAAGTCTGGTAAAATCTGTCACAGATGAAAAGAGAGCTGCCTATTGAATGCCATGTGTTACCTGGGCTCATATCTGGAATATCAAAAGAACACAAGTAGAAAGCGATGAAGTCCTAAAGTCTGTAGTTTAACGTTCAGTATAAATGTCGACTTCTTAGATTTGATAAATGGACTGTAGTTATGGAAAATATTAACATTATGAGGAAATGTGGTTTATCCATACAATAGAATATTATTCAGCCTCAAGAAAGGAAAGAAATTCTGGCATGTTGTAACATGGATGAACCTTGACATTATGGTAAACCACTCACAAAAGGACAAATTCTGTATTATTTCACTCATTTGAGGCATCTAAAGGGGCCAAATTCACCTTAACCAGTTTGGCTCAGTGGATAAAGCATCACCTATAGACTGTAAGGTCCCAGGTTTAATTCTGGTCAAGGGCATGTACCCTGATTGCAGGACCATTCCCAGTAGGGGGTATGCAGAAGGCAGCTGATAAGTATTTCTCATGGATGTTTCTAACTATTATCCCTCTCCCTCCTCTCTGCAAAAAATCAATAAAATATATTACAAAAATAAAGTGGCCAAATTCATGGATACAGAAAGTAGAATGGTTGTATCCAGAGGCCAGGGAAGGGGACTGGAGAATTATTGTTTAATGAGTTCAAAATTTTCAGTTTGCAAGATGAAAAGTTTTAGAGATCTTACAACCATGCGCATTGATTTAACTACTGGACTGTACACTTTAATATGGTTAGGATGATACATTTCACATTGTATTTTTACTCAAAGAAATACTATTTTTTAAAAGCAGTCTCTTTTTTCCCAAGGGAATAAACCAACTTAAAAGGAATAACCTAAATCTTTTTGCTCCTTCCCCACCAAAGTTGTCTATTGTATAAGATTCATAAATACAAATCTTAGAGACAAATTATTGCACGTTGCCAGTAGAAAAAATTGCACATCCTCTGCCTTGAATTCCTGTTGAGTTTTTTATATTCCATAATAATAAGAATAGCAAAAATTCTTTGTCTTCAGCTCTGCAGCTGCACATTGTGTCCGATGCTTTGGGATTTGTTATTCTCCACAACAAAGCTGACGACGCCTTCTTGTCAACAGACTAGTGCACCTGCATCACCTACAGCCCTAATGTCCCTACCAGATACTTCCTGTTTTTCATCTTTGCTCCATTGTCCTTTATCCCACTGTGGTCCATGCAGCTTTTCATCTTTAATCCCATTATTCAAGGAGTCCTAAATTCAATTGTGTTTTTCTTCTTTTTCATGGACGATACATAATATAATCCAGAATGCCAACAGCTTTCATCTCTTCTAGGGAGGAAACCATGGGGATGCAGATACAAGATAAAAAACAGCCATAGGTTTCTTAGATGTTCAGACAAAGTAACACATCCAAGGAACCAAAGTGTCTGTCCTTGGGAGATCTAACTACAAAGTGGAAACCATTCCCCCTTCCTGTTTTTCATCCAGGTATTTGAGTTTCTTGAATTGTTCCTTGGCCTCTCCTCAGGGATTCATGTTGGCATTCCTCCAAGTGCTCAGACCAGAACTTGAGGCCATCCTGAAACCTTCACGTATCCTTTCCACCACTATCAGTAATTTGGTCACTGATTCTATCAGCATGACCTCCTTGGTTCACTGGGGCATCCTTGTCACTATTTCCAGTGTCCCCACCTGCTTTTAGTTACCCTAGGTTACAGACAACAACTTCCTAATTAACCCAGTCTCATGTTCTCATCAGCCCATCCAAATCCAAACCATTCTCCCTGGGAAGATATAACATATAACAGTCTTCCTAAAATTAAAATTGATCCTGTCAATATATATATTTTTCCATTTCTTAAAATATTCAATGAGTTCCCTTTTCCTTTTAGCAGAACCAGCATGAGACACACAAGTGCCTCATTTAAACTGACAATCTGGCAAGCCTTGAATATAATCTCTTTAAAACTTGTATAACATTTAATTCATGAGAAAGAAACTGTGGACTTTAAACAAAGATTATCTCCTGTTCTATATACAATAAGGGATTTACTACATGCATTGACTATTAACAAATAACCATCTTATGTAGAATTCTTTGGTTTTGTGGTGATCCCAAATCATTTGTCACCTTTCTCTAGTACCCTTTTTAAATTTTATTTTTATATTTGGCATGTCCTGCAGTTGTACTGAAAATCCAGAGCAAGGCACCACAGAGAAGCTGCTCACATCTCTGTCTGCATGAGCAGAGGGTGGGTCAACTGATGCTCATTAACTGTTTGTCCCTCAAGGTGTTCAGCTGCTTCATGAGCAATTTCCCCAGGTTTGTAAGGTGGCAATGGCGGTCACCATAATTAGCGCACAACTTGCCTCCAGTTTTCCCATAGATTGGCTCCTGGAGCACTGGCTGTGCTGGCCCAGCCTATAATCCACACAGCTGACCTTTCTGGGCAGTAGAACAGGATGGAGGAGGAGACAGTGGGCCTGGTGGGCAAATACCCAGCTTGTTTCAGATCAAGTATGATGTCCGCATGCTCATGTGTTCCCACAGGGAGGGGAAAGGCTCTCTCCATGCTCATCCATCATTGCAACTATTAAAATGTGCTCCATTGTCAGCTCTTCCTTGAATGGTAAGTCCTGTAGGGAGGTGCTGCACTTTACATATCCTTATGCTGGCAGAGACAATGCCATCAGACTGAGGGTTGGGGTGCTGAGAAAGACGGGGTCATGAAGTGGACATTTCAGTGGAGTCTTAAAGGGAAATAATTCTTCTCTCTAAAAACTAAAGTTTGAGAAAAACCTTTATGAGCCTTTCTAGAAAAGTCACATAAGTAATTTGTACATAAAATCATTATTTTAGAGATTGTGTGTAGGATTTACACACCTTCTTAATACTTAAAGTCTGTATAGAATACATACTTCTTCTTTCTGTGATGTGTGTTCCTAATAAGTAGTTCCTATGTTTTTTCCCCCTATTTGAGTCTAGACTAGTTCATTTCCTGGCTTTTTTATGGTGTGTTCATGTCACTTTATAGGATAAGATTAATCACGATTAAATTTGCTAAAAAAAAAAAAAAAGCTCGTATTCCCTGGGCCAAATTCATTAAAAAATCTCTTTGGTTGAATTATGAATCATTTCCCCCTGAATCTGAAGGCAGCTCCTATGAGGCACCAGTGACAGGAGGCCTCCCAAGGCAGATATTGGAGACTGGGCAGCCAAAACTCAAGGCCTGCGTGGCAATTTCTGGATGAAAACATCGCTGTGGGTGAGGACGAGGCATATGGTGGTACTCTCTGCTCGGTATCACTGAACTTTCAAGCACAGAAGGTAATTAGATTCTGCACGTTGGGTTGGGATGTGCTGCAGGGAGAGTCTGTGTGAGCTGGTGACACAGCTCCTGGGTCAGAGCGAATCTGTTATCATCCATTGAAGAACTGTAGGCATTTATCTTCTGAAAGCCACAGTTGGGGAGGTAAAACTTTAGATCTAAGACATTTCTCCTGTATCCTCTTTTCTTCCAAAATTAAGGGAAAGTCTCCCCAATGAGATGTTGTTTTCACATCTATTTCTATCCCTTTGTCTCTTTTGCAAAGGTTGAACATATTTCTGGTTACTTCTCAGATGAGTTTATTAATGTATGTTATTAATTAGTATATTAATGTATTTTATAGATAATAACAAGTTAATAGTAATATCAACAGTAACATATTTTTAAGAGCCACATGCAAACATCGTAAGGAAGATAAGAGTTGATTTTAAGAACACACATCACAAGAGACTCTCTAGGTGTCATTTGCATGCCATTTCTGTAACTTGCATCCTGACAATGTTTCCACACCTACTGAAAAAAATGCACCATTTGCTCCTTGCCAAGCATGTCCCATGTCTGAATCAGAAGGTTATTTATTCATCAGATTAAGCAGCCCCATGGCTGCCAGCACAATGGTGGATGCTGCCAAGGGCAGAGGGAGCAAAGACACTGTTGGAGTGACAGCTGAAAATACAGAGCTATAAGCCCCAGGCGGTGAGCCACAGTCCTCTCCAGGGAAATTGTAGAAGAGGCTGGAAGGACAGCCCTCCAGTGGAAGGGGCATACCCTCTTCTGGATTCTGAATCTCCTCTCACCTCTTGCTCTTGAGTCTGACTCTGTCTCAGAGGCTCCAGGGACCCTGCCCATTCTCTGTGCTCAGCTGCCTGTGGGGAGAATCCTGTCCTCTGTCATCAGCCCCAGGTGTAACAGGCTGACTGGTCTCTGATTTAGGAAGGGACACAGTCCCAGAGGCTCCAAGAGCTCTGCTGATTCATTTGGTACAAGTTGCAGAAGCGTTTGAATCCAGCAAAAAGTGGACTCTCAGAATAAGTTACCAAAATATTTTCTCCAAAGTGTTACTTAAAAGACATTCAACTGAAGGACTTGTACACATGCACATAAGCATAACCAATGGATACAAGACACTGAGGGGGAGAGAGGGAGCAGGTGAGGGCATGCACTGGGAGGTAAGGGAGGCTGGGGGGAGGTTAATGGGGGAAAAAAGAGGAGACATGTGTACTACTATTTGTAATACCTTAAACAATAAAAATAAATTAATTATTAAAAAAAGACATTAATATCCAAAGGTGGTTTGGGTCAGTGGATAGAGCATTGGCCTTCGGACTGAAGAGTCCCAGGTTTGATTCTGATCAAGGGCATATGCTTGGGTTGTGAGCTCGATTCCAAATGGGGGGTGGGGTGCAATGTGCAGGAGGCAGCCGATCAATGATTCCCTCTCATCACTAATGTTTCTATCTCTCTCTACCTCTCCCTTTCTCTCTGAAATCCATAAAATATTAAAAAATATATCCTGTATAATAAAAGAATAATACATAAATTGACCATACCTCTGCTATACTGACCAACCTTGCCCACCAGCCACACCCACAGCCAACCAGGAGCAAATATGCAAATAAACACATCCAAGATGGCTGCCAGCCACAGAGAGCAGGAGGGAGGCTTGGGTTTCCAAGCGATGGAGGAGCCAAGCTTTCTGCCTACCATTGCAGCTCAGGCCTCCACTTAAGGCTACAAATATTCAATTAGAATCCCAACAGAAAAAGCAGCAGCCATGGAGCCAGCAAAAGACTTGGCTCTGCTTCAGGCTACAAAATTTCAATTGTAGAAAATACATAAATCTTGGATACCAGGGCCTCCTCTTGGGTCACCAGGGGGTGTGGCCTGCCTGCAAAATACCACAGGCCCCTCACCCAGGCCACCCTATGCCCCAAGGGAACCCCCACTCTGATCCGGGACACTCTTCAGGGCAAACCAGTTGGCCCCCACTCATGCACCAGGCCTCTATCCTATCTAATAAAAGAGTAATATGCAGATTGACCATCACTCTAACACACAACACAGCTGCCCACATGTGGTCAAAGATCCTGCCCCCATGTGGAGACAAGATGGCCACCACAAGTTGGCCAGCAGGGGAGGGCAGTTGGGAGCAATCAAGCCTGTAAGGAAGGGCAGTTAGGGACAAATAGGCTGGCAGGAGAGCAGTTAGGCATCAATCAGGTTGACAGGGAAGTTGTTGGGGGTGATCAAGCTGGCAAGCAGAAGCAGTTAGGGGCAATCTGGAAGGCAGGCAGGTGAACAGTTGGGATCCAGCAGTCCTGGATTATGAGAGGGATGTCTGACTGCCCATTTAGGCCCGATCCTGGTAGGAGTCCCAGATTGGAGAGGGCTGGGCTGAGAGACACCCCCCATGCAAAAATTTCATGCGCTGGGCCTCTAGTTAATAAATAATGCCCGATGTCAAGGCGGAAACCATGAAACAACTTCATGGGGCTTCAGAGGTGATGATCCCAGTTGGTTTCAGAACATCCATTATCATGACTCCTAAAAATAAAAGTCACCTATACATGTTTTTAAAACTAATATAAAGTTTTATTGTGATATGTATTTAAGGTATAACATTTTGATTTTTTTGATATATGTTGTGAAATGATTACTACTATTAAGGTAATTAACACATCTACCAGCTACCATAGAAACCTTGTTGGTATGTGTGTGGTAAGAACACTTCAAGTCTCAAGTGTACAATACACTATTGATAACTATAGCCACCACCATCCAAAATCTTATTCATCTGATAACAAAATTTGTATCTTTTGACCTATATCTACCATTTTCCTGTTCCCCAGTCCCTGGTACAATCATTCTACTCTTTGCCTTTGTGAATTCAGCTTTTTTGGATACTCATATAAGTGAGTCACAGAATATTTGTCTTTGTCTGGCTTATTTCAATTAGCATAATGTCCTCCAAATTCATCCCTGTCACAAATAATAGAATGTACTTCTTTTTAACCTTTGAGAAACTCTGAGCCTGTACAGAGTGGCTCAGCTGGTGGGAGCATTGTTCCATGCACCAGAAAGATTGCTGACTGAATTCCTGGTCAGGACACATACGGAAGGCAACTATTGACCTTTCTCACATCAATGTTTCTCTCTCCCTTCCTCTTTCTAAGTTTATGACCTCATATAAGGACTAAAAAATAAAATATAAACTTTGAGATAATGAAATGAGAGAATTGGCGGGAGGGATAGAAATAATTATATTTGATCTGATTAGCTTTTATAGATAGTATCATTATCCTTCAGTTAGCTCTTCACATGTACTGCTTTGTAATGTGACAATTCTTGTACTTCGTATTTGAAAATCATTAGGAAGAAAGAGGCAGTTCTAACAATAGTTTTGTACAGTCTCAGGTACCCTTGATTCACCTTTCTTCCATGATGTGAAGGTACAGGATTGCAGTTCAAGTTCAAAACCGGGATACTGACAGGCAATGCTGGAAACCAGACCATGCAGACCTTATTTTTTTCACATACTTTAGTGTGTGTGTGTGTGTGTGTGTGTGTGGTCTCATGCAGTGTAATCCTGTGAATAGACTTCTGTAACCATCACAATAAAAATGCAGAGCTTCTCATTGCCACAGAGGAGTACGCCTGTGCTGCCCCTTTGCACCTGCACCCTCATCCAGTTTGCTGTGTACATCATGAATTTATTCTTCTTTATTGCTAAATAGCATTCCATTCTATGATGGACCACAGTTGTGTAACAATTATCATCATAACTAACTAGCTAATATTAATAATAGGGAAGCTACATCAGACTCAAGGCCAGACATTATAAGCATGGTCATCTGGGCAGCTTCACTAGGAAGCTACAGCTTCACACTCCCCAGGAAACCACCGGTCCAGTCCCTGGAGATCACTGGGGAAGGGGTCAAACAAAGGGGAGATGGACACATGCACAGTGAAGTGGGGGTGACATAGGGAAGGTATTTGCCTGTCAATCTAGCCTGGGAAAAACTAATTAATAAGGGGGTGAAGCCACTGCATGCATGGGGAATCTTGAAAGGTTAATAGGTTAAGCTCCTGGTTATAATGCCTAAAGATTTCTCTGTCTTGCTCCATGAACTGCACTCACCTGCCATGTGGCTGTAAGCAGCTGCATGGCCCATGGCCATGTGGATTCCACATGCAACAGACTACAGCTGGGAACACAAGTTAAGTTAGCCAAATGCTGTACTGGACTTTATTATGGAGTGAAGACACTGGATGTGGCCTTAATACAAAATTGGACTTTTTCCATGTCAGGACAGCGGGAAATGGGACATTGGAAACCCAGTCCATGAAATAAAGATTACTCATCCTCCCATGTGAGTCTCAGTGGTACTGTTGACATTAACCCATTTATTATTTAACAGGAAAGGGGCAAAAGGAAGGTCAGATAATATAGGCATTCCATTTATGCCAGAAAACTGAAGTTTAACACTCTTTAGGTCTGCTCCCCATAGATCTTGGAGGAAAGGGCTGGACAAAGAAAGATTAGATACATGCCCAGTAAAGTCTAAATGACAAAGGCAAGGCGATTACTTGTCAGTCACACCAGGTCATTGGCCAGAATAGGTGTGCTCACTGCCAGGGCTCAAAATCTGAGATACATAAGCTCCTGAACAAAGGAAGGCACCCCTCTTGCCTCTCGTGCTCTCTCAGGACTCCTATTGCAGAGGTGTGCTCTCACATGCTACACTTGCCCATAAGGCCTATAGCGCTGTGGACCCCACACAATAGACTAATGGTCTATGACTAGCCTGATGCTACATCAGACTCAAGTCCACCATGGAACAGGAACTTTGGACACTGGCTTTGCTTCTAGCTCTGCTGGAACCCCAGCTTCACCATTACAAGACTGGATTAAGAGATATGGGACTTTTGAAACTGAGGGATATAACGTCACACAGATAAAAATCGCTCACTCTCCCATGTGAGTGATTTTAAAGTCTTATAAAATTCTCATCATAAGAACCCCACCTCCTAAGCAATGGAGAATATCCACCTGCTCAATTCTTCGATAACATCAGGGAATTCCTTTCCTTTTGACATTGTAAGAACTCCACTTCCACTGGCAACAGGTGGGAACCCAGAAGCCACCACACCAATAACAATCTTTCACCACTGAGGGAAATTTTGATTGTGTCCAGTTTTTTTCTTCTTTTTTTCTGTTATTAAGGAAGCAGCTCTGAGCAACCACAGGAAGCTTTTGCTACATATCAATTTTTATTTCTCTGGGATAAATGCCCAAGAGTCCATTACTGGGTTATTGGGGGTGTTAGTGTATGTTTGTGCTATATGAAACTTCCATACCCTATCCATTCCCACCAGCAGTGAATGAGAAAGCTGCATCATTCCCAGAATTTGGCATCATGACTATGAGGGGACAAAGTTTTGTCACCCCAAAATAGTTCTTTTGGGATATTGATTTTAAGTTGCTTATCTATATATATAAAAGGCTAAGCAACTGTCCGACTGACTGACTGACTGACCATCCAACTGGCCAGTAGGTATGATGCAAACTGACCACCAGGGGACAGATGATCAATGCAGGAGCTGTCGAGTGACAGCAACTTTACAGAGTGCCCTCTTGCACTCTGGGACCCTTAGAGGACTATTGAGACTCAGTTTCAGCCCAATCCCTGTAGGCCAGGCTGAAGGACCCCACTTGACCCCACTTGCTGAAGGGACCCCATTCATTCTGTAGATGCCCTTCGAGCCACAGTGCTGCCCCAGGTGTGGCAGGCCAGGGAGGGACTGTGGGAGGTTGGCTACAGGGAGGGCATGTCCAGCCATCTCATCCAGTCTTACCCACCTGCTACCTTCTAATTAATTTCTTTTCAATGTGCATGAATCTGTGCCCTGGGCCACTAGTAAAGAAATGAAAGAGTCAGAAAGAAACTTTGGCCCTCTCCTTTTATCTCCTTAAAGGAATACAGACCTGAACATCTGTGGACTGTGTGTAGTAGACAAGGATAAATCTAGTAAAGCCTGTTTGTTGGACCCTCCTCTGGGTCCCCTTGTTTGGGTGGCCACCCAATAACTTGTTTATCACATGTTTGCTTTCTCATCTACCTGTGAATTGCCTGATTTCCCTTTAAAATTCCAGGCTCTGCCTTTCTCCCCTTTGTCCAAAATGCCTCCTGGGGTTTCAAATTCTTATGGAACCCATATATGTACACATGTAATAAATTTTGGACATTTCCTCCTGTTAATTTGATGACTACCCAGCCAGAATAATTTAGACAGGTGGGAAATTTTTTTTAGTCCCACAACTCCTTTTTATTTTAAGTGTTTTACTAGGTGTATATATATAATATATATATATATTATATATATATATTTATATATATATATATATAAATATATATATTTAATTTGCACATCCCTAAGGGCCAATGGTGTTGAGCATCATTTCATGTGTCTTTTTTCCACCAGTACCTTCTCCCTGGTGAACGTCTGTCTGTTCATGTTTTTGCCCATTTCCTAAATGAGCTGTTACTCTTTTTCCTCTTGATATTTGAGAGTTCTTTACATATTCAAGACCCAAGTCTTCTCTCAGATATGTGGCTTGCAAATAGTATCTCCTGGTCTGTAGTTCATCTTTTCATTCTCTTAACAAGAATTTTCATAGAACTGAAGTTTTTAATTCTGATATAATCTACTTTATTAATTTTCCCTTTTTTATTCACCCTATTTTCTTCTTAGTCTTATAGTTTATATTTACTTTTAAATCTAAGATCCAATTTGAATTACATTTTTTATAGTGTAAGGTTTAGGCCAAGGTTATTGTTCTTCTTCTCTACCTTGCTTTCTCTCTCTCTCTCTCCTTACCTCATTTTTTAAAATTATGGTAAAAAACACATATAATTTACCATCTTAACCATTTTTAGGTGTGTAGATCAGTGGCATTACGTACATTCATGATGTTGTGCAACCATCACCAATCAGAATCAATCTCTGAAAGTTTTTCATCTTTCCAAACTAAAACTCCATAACCATGAAACAAGCACTTTTCATATTCTAGCTGCTGATCTCCATTTTCTGTCTCTAAAAACTTGATTTCTCTAAGTACTTCACAGGAGTGGAGGCACACAGTATTTTTTGTTGTTATTGTCTTACTTCACTTGGCATAATGTTCTCATGTTTCATCCATGTGGTACCATGTGTCATGTAGCATGTTTTTTTCCTTTTTAAGACAAAATAACAATCCATTTTATATACAGAGCATATTTTGTTTATACAAAATAATTATTTAAAATATTTTTTATGGATTTCAGAGAGAGGAAGGGAGAAGGATACAGAGATAGAAATATTGATGAAAGAGAAACATTGACTGGCTGCCTTCTGCATATTCCCTACTGGGAATCAAGCCTGCAACCCAGCATGTGTCCTGACTGGGAATCCATCCATTGACCTCCTGGTGCATGGGAAAATGTTCAACTAAGTGAATGATGCTGCCTGGGCATATTTGAAAGAATTTAAAGCAGGATCTGGAGGAATTATTTGAACACCCATGTTCATACCATTATTCACAATTGCCAAGAATTGAAACCAAACAAAAATGTCCAGTTTTTTAAAAAATAATTATTCCTCCATTAAATCACCTTTTCTTCTTTGACAAAAATATGTTTGGTATATTTGTATGGGGCTATTTCTGAGTTCTCTACTCTGTTCCATTGGCCAACAGTATGTTGCCTTGATCATTGTAGCTATTTATTGAGTCTTGAAATCAAGTAATGTGCATCTCTTCACGCCATTCTTTTTTCAAAATTGTTTTATGTGTTGTAGTTTCTTTATCTTTCCATACCAATTTTAGAGTATGCTTGCTGGTATTGACATGGCATTGTCCTATCTTTCCATATCAATTTTAGAGTATGCTTGCTGGTATTGACATGGCATTGTCCTGGGATTTTGGTAGGGATTTTCAGAAGTCAATTTGGAGCAACATGGCATCTTTACTAGGTTGAATATTCCAATCTTTGAACACAGCCTGGTTTTCCATTTATGTAGATCTTCTTTAATTTGTAACTTATTTTTAATTACATATAGGTCTTCTATTTTTATAGATAAGTTGAAACTCATGAAATCCTTAGTGACAACCATGGAATTGTATCCAACGAAATGCTAGAAATGGCTCATACCAACTCTCTAGGACCAATCGTATGTCTTTCTTCTCAATTCCGATGTCCTGACATTGGCCATGGACAGTGAGCGAATGGATAGTAGACAAATGCTACAAATAGGCTCTTCCTCAGTGCCTCTGTTCCTTCCTTTCCTCTTTCTTGCTTCTTTTTTCCTTCCCTCTCCTCCCTCCCTTTCTCTCATTCTCTTTCTTTAATTTTTAATTTTTTTGGAGGACACTGTTAAAGGATGGGTGAGAGACTGAATTTAGGAATGTCCCTTTGGTAGAGCCAAAGACCTGACTTCAACTTGTATTTACATTGGAAGTGGCAATTTATTAAAAACATTAACAATCAGAAAAAGGACAAATTGGTGCTAGTAAAGCTTTATCCGTAATTACCCATTCACCTCCTCTTTAAATAAAACCTTAATTATTGTCCTATTGATTGCCAAATACAATCCTGTTGGCTAAAATTAGATATTTTAATTATTTACACATGCTAAACTATTTAGGTAGTAATTTTGATCCAAAAAGGGAGTTTGGAAACTGAGAGCCACTCATTCAATCAGAGAAGATCCAAGTAGAACAGGACAGCAAGGGACAACCTTAAGATTTGGAATCAGTTCACCTCACGTCTGAACTCAGATTTTGTGGGATTTTTTTGGTTAATCCTCACCTGAGAATATTTTTTTCCCATTGATTTTTGTTTTTGTTTTTTGTTTGTTTTTTTCAAAAGATTTATTTTACAAAAGGAAAGTCTATCTCTGAACCAGCCAAGTTCAAAGTCGGAAGAATACAACTTCAGTTCTAGATAACACGTCTGTATTTCATTCAAAGCCACTGATCATGTGGGCAATATCCCAGTTGGTTTCTGCAGACAGTGGTCCCTCTACTTCAACACCTTTTTCGGTAACCGTGGCGATTTGAAACCGGTTATAAGAACGGGCATCCCGGTAGTACAGCACTCGCATGCAGCGTTCCACGAGCTCTCAGGCCTCAGTCTGGCTCAGCACTGGCTGCTTCTCCAGAACTTCTCGAAGCAGAGGCTGAGCTAAGTATGCACCATAACCAGTGGCCAAAGAAGGGGCTTCGTAGGCTACACCAAGCATGTCCACGTAACCGAGGAAGCTCTCTCCATCGGAATAGCTGCCAATGACCATGGTGTTCCACAGCGGGTTCGCCTTGGAGCTGCGGCTGTACATGGCCCTGGTCTGCCACGAGCGAATAGCTCTTGGGCTATAGCTGTGCCCGTCTCCCAACAACTCCTCATCGATCACCATCTGGCCGAGAACTTGCTTCACATACTGGAAATCAGCATAGTCTCCGGAAGCACCCAGCATGGTGCTGTCATTGACTCGCAAGATGCGAGAGATGTTGCGGAAACGGGCCAAGGAGCCGTAGGAACCCCAGCATGTCTGCTGCAATCACCACTCCGCCGTCAAATTTCACGCCCAGGACCGAGGTCCGGGTCACCAAGGGATTCTGGGTGCACGTGATCGGACCCCCGTGGAGCGCGGACGCCGGGGCCACCAAGGAGCCGGGAGTTGGCGAGATGCGGTAAAACTGCCTGGGGGCCGGACCCCCAGCCCAAAGTCCGGCCCGCGACTCCCAAAACGCTTCCATCTTAGTCACAGCAGCAGAAGAAATCTTCCCATTGATTTTTAGAGAGTGTGGAAAGGAGTGAAGAAACACACACACACAGGGAAACATCTACGTGGGAGGGACACATCAATTGATTGCCTCCTATACCAGCTGGGGCTAGGGATTGAGCCCACAACCGAGGTTTGTGCCCTTGACCAGAATCAAACCCAGGACTCTTCAGTGCTTGTGCTGATGCTCTATCCAGTGAGCAAAACTGGCTAGAGCTGAACTCAGCTTTTGGTGCTTCTTTTGTCTTTGACTTTAATAAATCTCTCTATTCCCTTTTATCAGTCTTTTTATTACTACAGCATAAATGCTATCATTTTGAAATATGTTAACAGTTTTTAAAACATAGAAAAACAAAAGACTAACAGATTACCCTAAGCTCTGGAAAGCAACAACTGACATTTTCATGAATCCTCCTCTCGGTCTTTCCCTGTGCCAGGGTATAACTATTGAACTGTCTTCTTTCTTCTTTATTGCTTCCACCAGAAATATTTTGTCACTGACCTACATTTTGTCAATATTTTCCTTTGTCATAAAATAATGTTGGATACTTAATAATAGCGGCAAATAAGTGAAATGATAGGGAAAAGCCAGAAACAATAACAAAAAAACCCAATAAACAAATACTTCCCATATATCTGAAAATAAAATAATATGATGTTGAGTTAAAATGGCAAATAATTCTCATGGCTATAATTATGTTTAGGACACAACAAACACCTGGATTAACATTATAAAAAGGGAGGGTGGAACTAGGAGGAGCCCTAGAATCTTTGTTTGAAAGTGATTATTATGATGGATAATTTTTCATGATGAAGCTGATGGAACCGGTCTGTCTTGTATGCTGCTAATACAATTCAGTCTGGGGAGCCAAGGAGAATCTGGACAGCCTTTTCAAGGTCCCTCCAAATCTGTGGTTCAGTGATTAGTTTGAATAATTGATGCTCTAAATTGTAATTATTTTTCCCCTTCAGGGTAGTCCATGAATAAAGACAGTTGTGGAGATATATTGTTCAAACACTCCAGGGGGTCATTGAGATGCTGATATTTCCTCTTTAGATCTGCTGTGAGTTACTGTTTGTATAGAAGCAACTTTGCTTCAGGTCACATCATCTGACACCCATGACAGCCTGCCATAACTAATCAATAGTGCTTTTCTTGTCCTTCCTCTTCTTTTCCTTATTTATTTATTTATTTATTTATTTATATTTTATTATTATTCTTTTTCTTAAAATAACAATGGATCATGGAGAAAAAAAATTATTTCCATCCTCCATTGGATGTTCCTTAGTAATTTGCATGCTGCATTAAAATTCTGCAGTCTTTTGTCATTATTATTGTAATCTAGCAAAGCAATACTTGGGCACGGCTAAGGACTTGCACAGACTCCCTGCTTATGAACAGAGTCATAGACTGATGAGGATAGAGGTAGAGAAGCTGACCTGGAATTCTCCCACAGGATGTGACCAGCCGCAGAAACTGCCCTTAAAAGTCACCCCGTGCCCAGTACCCGACCTCTCTCTGCCACAAGCACAGCCCATCACTCGCGGTCAGAGTTCTCACTTATTTTCCTCAATCTTCTTTCTATTTATAGTTGAAAACACTCCACTTCCTCCAGGTTGAAATACATTAGTTGCTATGGAAACGTGATGTCCCCTGCAGATGGAGTCTGATGTCATCTACAATTGCAGAGCACAATGGTGGGAACCCAATGTCCTGGCTAGAGAAATACCCGAAGGGCCACAATGGGAATGAGGACACAATGCGCAGCACAACTGCTAGGGAGGGGCTGCAGAGCTCCTGGACCAGGTGTTTCAGAAACAGAACAGAAACCCACCCACAGTGAGATAAAGGTCGCTCAGTGGCTTAAAACCTCCAAAAAATGTCTGGCGGCTCTCTCTCTTTTTCAGGAAATGAACATTGGTTTTATAGATGACAGTTGTAATATCTATATCTATGCATAGTCTTTTTATTTTTATTTTTTTAAACCCTCACCCGAGGATATTTTTCCATTGATTTTTAGAAAGAGTGGAAGAGAGATGGAAAGACAGAGAGAGAAAAAATCGAGTGAGAAGAACACATTGATGGGTTGCCTCTTTTATGAGCCCCAACCGGGGAGGAGCCTGCAACTGAGATATGTGCCCTTGACTGAAATTGAACCTGGGACTTTTTGACCCACAGGCCGATGCTCCATCCACTGAGCCAAATCAGCTAGGGCTATATATATGGTCTACATAAATGGTATAATCACTTAATTTTAATTGAATTTAGTTTTTTTAAGTGATTGTAGGGGATATGATATCACTATCTCCATAGTGTTTTTATTTTTCTCTGATACAAGAGGTAGTTTGTACAGAGTATTGAGCTTCTCTCTAGCTCAAGCTTCCTTGGGAGAAAGTGCTCATTCAGGAAATTGAAAGTGGGAATGGATCACAGATTCAACAATCATCAAGTATCTAACTCAGAACTGGAATAACAGTCCTTCTGATCCTTCAAGGTCATCTCTCTGGCCTCCCCAGTGTGGGTCCTCTCTGGAGCAGGGCAGTGGCCTCCTTGCCAGTACTAACTCCAGTATTTCCATCCCAAGGTGCATTCAAATATCTCAGGTCCCCTCATCCATAATTATATCCCCATAATCTTAACACAGCTGGAGAACAAACAGGTAAGTGAGCAACACTCACATGAATGATGTGAAATCCTGTTAAGGTAGTTCCAGTCCACACAAATTTCCTCCTTCTTGATACATCACTGTCACATTCTGATATATATAATATCTTATAGACTCTTTATTTCTTGAAACTTAACAATGCACAATATTATATGTACACACACACATACACACACACACACACACACACATACACACACACACATACACACACACACACATACACACACACACACATACACACACATACACACACACACTCACACTAAGGGCCCAGTGCACAAATTTGTTCACTTTGAAAGGAACTGTGGGCTGTGAGGCTGCAGTGGGCTGCAGGGATAGGTCTCAGCTCATCCTCTGTGCCCCTGCCCAGCACCTCCAACCATGGCCTCTGGTCCCCAGTCTGCTGGCAACCCTGCTCCTGCCATCACCACTCTCATGTGCTGATGGCACAGGCCCGGCCTGTACCTGTTGATGATGCGGAGTGATTGGGGCTGGCACTAGCAGCAAGTATGAGTGACAGTTGCTTCCTCTATTGCTCCTCTGAGGTGGAGAACCCTGAGGGGTGATCAGGGCCGGTACCTGCCACTTGCATCACTGATGGCATCGAGCACCAGCAGCAGTTCTGGTGCTGACAGTGGGTGTGAGTGGGGCTGGTGCTGGCAACAGGTATGAGCATCAGGCAAGATGGTGGCATGGGAGCAAAAATTTTCAGTAACCACCAGAGGCTCACCCCAATGACAACAATCAGAGTCCACTCACTTGCTCCATCATCCTGCTGTGGCCAATGCCTGCCATGTTCGGCACACACCCCGGTGGTTAGTACATGTCATAGCGACCAGTTTTTCTTTTGTTCAGTTGTTCCTCCATTTGGTCTATTTGCATATTAGGGTTTATATATATATATACCAGTGACCCGGTGCATGGATTCATGCATATAGATAGCAAATTAAGTGTCTGATGGGGCAGGACTGGATGAGATGGGTCAGACACACCCTGGAGCCAACCTCCCTCAGTACCTCCATGGCTAGCCACACCTGGCACAATGCCATGGCTGGAAAGGTGTCTGTAGGGTGAGTGAAGTCCCTCCAGCAGGTGGGATCATTGGGCCTGGACTGTGGGGATTGGGCCAAAATCAGCTCTCCAATATCTTCCAAGAGGTCCTGGAGTGTGACAGGGCACTCTGTAAAATTGCTGTCATACAGAGTATATGACAAATGCAAGTGTGCAGTAAATCAGGTTTGGGGATGACAGTGCCCCAGCAACAACATAATCCACAGCCAAAGGCAGAATCATGGGGTCTAGTGAGGAATCAGGCTTCCTCCTCTCTGGTTCCAGGGTGCATTACCAGAGAACCACTGCTGCCAAGTCACCAAAGCTTGGCAGCTTCCGTGTTGAGTGTCTGCCTGATGGTGGTCAATGCACATTATAGCAACCAATCAGATGGAGGGAGAAACACTTAGCATATTAGCCTTTTATATATATAGACTGGAGGTCCAGTTCACAAAATTCATGCACGGGGGTCCCTTCAGCCCAGCCTACACCTTCTCCAACCTAGGACCCCTCAGGGGATGTCCAACTGCTGGGATCGGGTGTCCCTGAGATCAGGCCTAAACCAGAAGTCAGGCATCTCACAATCTGGGAGTGCTGGCTCCTAATTGCTCACCTGCCTGCCTGCCAGATTGCCCCTAATGTTCCCCCTGCCAGCCTGATCACCCCTAACCACCTCTGCCTGCTGGCCTTATTGCCCTTAACTGCCCCCCTCTGCTGGCCTGGTCACTCCCAACTGTCTCCTCCCCTGGCCTGATCACCCCCACTGCTCCCTGCGCTGGCCTGGTTGCCCTCAACTGCCCCCTCTGCTGGCTTGGTTGCCCTCAACTGCCCCCTCTGATGTCCTGGTCACCCCTAACTGCTCCTCTCTCGCAGCTGGCCTCATTGCCCCATGCAGCCTGCTGTTCAGTCATTTGGTCATTCCTCACTAACCCCCTGCCGGCCTTGTGGCCCCATGCAGCCTGCTGTTTGGTTGTCTGTCTGGTTGTTTTGGTCGTGATGGCCCCTGGCTTTTTATATATTAGGATAGAAAAAAATCAATATATATATACACTATTCCGTATTTTTTTTTGTTGTTGTTCCTCAATATTTAGCAATGTATTATATAACCATCAAATTATTACTCTCTCCCTTTTGGGAGCCTGAGTCTATGATATTTTACAGCAAAGAAGGCTATAAAATTGTTAGTATAGATCTAAATCCAATAGAGACACCCACTTTTTCTGGATTAATTGGAAAGAACTTACCTGGAACACCAAGAACTCAGCCCTGACTCTCCGTATTGCTCAGGAGAAGGGAAAGTGCATGGGAAGGGGCAGGGTGGCAATGATGGATGCTTATTTAGCAATTTCTCTGTGCCAGAAACTATACAAAGTGCTTTACTTAAAATGCCCCAATTTAATGTTTATCAATGCACTCTAAAGGAGGGAACCAATTTTTAAAGTGGAGAAACTGAGTGTTTAAATAGTTACCAAGATAGGGAGCCAGGATCCAGTCTGTCTGATTCCTGTGTCCATCTCTCCGGCCCTACCTCACATGTGGCCTTTCCCCAAATGGCTTTATCCAGTTCTACACAGAGGCAAACAATCCCAGATAAATGCCCTCCTGGTGGTTTTCTCTTCTTCCCAGGTTCTTAGTCTGTTTTATTTTTGGCCTCTATTCATTTCCTGAAACCTGGAGATTAACCTCCACTTTTCTGACTTGCAGGTCAATGAATTCAAGTCAAAAGTTACTTCAAATAGTATCCTTTCTTTCTAGCCTCTCTTTTTCTCCTTTCCCTCTCTCTCTCCCCCCCCCCCCTCCCTCCCAACTTCTTGCTTTATAAAGTTCTTGTCAGAGTACCAAGGTGATATTTCAATGACATAGGAAAACATGTAGTATAAATCTAATGTACACTAATAAAAGAGAAATATATAAATTGACTGTACCTCTGTGACACTCCCAGCCAATCAGGAGGGAATATGTAAATTAGCAGGACAAAGATGGTGGCGGCTCTGTCTACCAGCTGCTCCAGGCGTGGAACAGCCAGGTGGGGCAGGACGCCTGCTATGAGGGGAAGGGCAGGGGGGTGGAGGGAGCTATAGGAGCGGCACTCCAGCCAGAGCAAAGCAAAGAATGCAGACTTTCACTGGAGTCAGTGAGAACCCTGTAGACTCAGGTGGCCAGAACGAAAGCCTGGGTCCCAGGTGCCAGAGGAAAACTGGTGCCAGCAACCAGGTGAAAGAAGACCTATTGCATGAATCTTCATGCAATGGGCTTCTAGTAATTGAATAAAATTCAGCCATTGAACCAGCAACTTTGCTTCTCTGAGGTATTCCTGCTACATGGTTACACTTTGTTAGTGCCTATAATTGCAACAATATTAGCTGACATTCTTGGAGATAAAATAAAAAATATAAACCCTTACTGTGGTCTGCAGGGAAGAAGCACATGCTCTGCCTGCAATTCTAACTTAAAAGTCTGTTATCATATCTGACTCTATTACTGGGGTTGGGATGTAGGATGTGAAGATATGATTAGAGCAAGTCATTATTCTGTGGATTAATGACATAAGGAGGAAAGGAGACAATGACCTGTTCTCTGGATAAAGGACAGAGTAGAACCTGCTCAGAGATGATCCCAGTGTACTGTAATTGCTTATTTGCATACAAAGGTATTTAATGGAAGTGCCATTTCCCTATGCCATAAATAACTTAGTTGGTTAAACAGATAACTTAAATATGAATCCAATAAAGGTTAATGATTTTTTTTCTTTTCTAAAAGGCCACTATAAAATAAATCAAAGACTTACCAGGTGATCACTTTGGAAGCTATATAAATATCTACTCACTGTGTTGTACATCTGAAACTAATATGTCAATTCTAACAGAAAAGATACATTTTTATAAATCATTAAAAAAAGCAATTTGGTCTAATCTTATTTCATTTGGCTATTAAGATAGGAAGATTCTTGCGGACAGAGCTGTTTACAAGGCTATCAAACCTCCTTGTAGATGAGCAGGTTTGGAAGCTGAGCCACCTTCCAGATTCATGTCCCACCCACAAAAACTCTCTTTACCAACAGCTACATAATGGAAGTGGGTGAAGAGGAGGGCCTCTTATTTGCTTCAGGAAAAAAAAAAGAAAGAAAGAATTCTTAAGTTCACCCCTACCTTTTGGTAAAGCAATAAACATTAATAAATAATTACAAGGAATGTTTATCTGCAGTTAATCTACCTTAAAAAAGTAAAAAGCATTATAAAAAGATGAAGCGATGAGAAGTGCAGATTGGCAGTTACAAAACAACCATGCATAGGAAATGTGTTCAATAATATTGTAATAACTGTACGGTGCCAGATGGGTACTGAGAATATCAGGGGGAATGCTTTGTAAAGTATTTGATTGTCTAACCACTATGCTGTACATCTGAAACTAATACAGGATAATATTGATTGTGAAAAACAATGAAGGAAATGCTTTTCATGTATTTAAAAGTAGATGATGTATATCAAATTAATATGAGATTTATATTCTACTGGATACATTTAAAAGACTGGTATAATATTTTGTTTTTAGCTATACACTATTTAAAAAAAGAATAGCATTATCTCTAATAATAAAAGGGTAATATGCTACCATTTGACCAGACGTCATTCTGGACATCCTTTCAGATGAAGTCAGGACCAGAGGGAAGCCAACCCTGGTCTCAGGAATCTGCGGGAAGCTGGAGGGAAGCAGCCCAGGTCCTGAGTGCTGGGAAGGAACCTGCTGCTGGCAGCTGAGGGAAGAAAGGCCTACTCTTGCACAAATTTTCATGCATTGGGCCTCTAGTACATTAATAAACCTTCAGGTATTTACTAGTAGTTAGTAAGGGTCATAGAAGAAGAAGGAATGGGGGATCTTTCAGCTTGAAGTAGGTGCAGATCCTGAGATTGTACAAGACAGACCTGGGCTACAGAGGGACTATGTTCTAAGAAAGAAACTGGGATCATGGAACATGTGCTCTCTCCTCCCAGCTCCGTTTCCTGCAGACTCAGCCTATTGATTGCTCCTGCACCCTTCCTTTCAGAGGGTCACGGTGTTCATCTTTATTTGGCTCATTGACAAAACAACTTTCCAAGGTAGGCTTTTGTATTTAGAAAATGAAAGTGTTAGGACCAGGAATTGAGGATAGCACTTTGCTTGTTAATCAACTTTTCCCAACCGTGTGGCAGCGTGATGAGGAATGCAGAGTTTGGACATGGAAGGAACTGGATTCAAGTCCTGCTTCATCACTGAAGGCATGAGCTGCTTGTGGTGGCCCCTCACTCACCTGCTTCCAATCAGCTTCTGCATCTGAGATGAAATGTAAAAGGAGAGTGGTTGACAATATTCACTGTTCAGAAATCCTCTAGAGATCAAATGCAGTGTAGGTGGAAAGGGGGCATATAAATTGCGGCTTATCCGTGCCTAGTACATGATAGCTGCCTTCACTACTCCAACCCCACAGCCTAGCAATGCGGACAGGAAGTGTAGATGGCACAGGTGATGCAGAAAATCACCAAGCCAAAGAATTAAAGAGTGCTTTATTTATAATAACACTGGAAGTAAAGTCGCACACAGGAGCCATCTAAGACTCTAAGTTATGAGCAGGGCTGGCTTCTCAGACCATCTTGCAGGCCCCAGGCTTGTGCAGGGCTCTCCTCCAACTCTCTGGAGATTCTTAAAACCTTTTGAACAATGGAACCTCCACTTCATATTGGGCCCTGTGGGTTATATAGGCCTCATTGGCAAGACAGGATACTGTTTATGGGGGTGAAGCTTTGAGAAGCATGGCTCCAGTTGAGGGGTCAGAGTTAGCAAATTGCATGTATATACTCATACTAAAAAAATTATTCATTGTTGATCTGAAATTCAAATGCAACTGAGCAATCAGTATGTTATCAGGCAACCCTACTCTAGGCCATCCCATCATTTTATTATCCCAGGAAATGGAGGTATATCGGGTACCAGCCGGGTGCCAGATATGATGGTAAGTAGTCTGTGTCTGCCAGCTCATTCAAAGCAGTTAACACACATATCCCGTGAGTGTTACCATCATGCTTGTTCAGACAAAGAAACCAAGGCACAAACAGGTAGATAACTCCATGAAGAACCCATGACAAGCAAGAGAGTTGCCAGGTGTCTGGCCACAAGTCCACCTCTTCCATCTCAGTGGCTGATTTGCAGAGAAGATGGATTTGGACAGAAGCTGACTCAGAACTCACAGTCACTCCCAGGCTCCGCTGGGTCTGAATTAACAATCCAGAACCAGTCAAAGAGACAGATAAGATAGTTCACTTATTGTTGCAGCTGGTTTTGTGAAAAGAGTGTTTCTAAGAAAAAAAAATCCAAGTACAGGGTAAGTCACTCTCAAACTAGTTTAGTCACGGTGCTGTAGGCAGAAATTATTGCATGTAGCAGAAGGTTGAGATTAAATTCCTTCAAGCACGTCTGAAATATTATAGGTTCAGGAAAATCCCAAGCTTTTTGTGCCTGGGCCTTTTTTACTTTGAGGATAAAAGCTGCATGTAGTTAGAAAGAAATGTTATCCACATATTCCAATGTCATTTCCACTTAATGCATCAATATGTCAGTTTGTCAGCTGATGTTTGTGTAACATTCAAAGCTCTTTTGCTGCAAAACACAGAAAATATTCTTCTTGTATATTTTGTGGTGCAAAATCTTTATTTTAATTTCCTAAAAAGTGAATACATCATTTTTATCTATTTCTGCTGAAGCTTTGCAAACTGTAAGCTGCAGTTTCACATTATCTGGCATGCTGAGGAGCTCCCCCATTCTACCGATGAGTGGAAGTGGATCTTGCCCCATTCCCCCTGACCTTGTGCTTCCTAAACTGCTCATGGCTTTTCCTTTTGTGTCTTTGCTCATGCCACTTTCCTGATGTATTCTTCAGTTCTACCCAACATCTGTACAGATCTACTTCCTACTGAAAGATTAGCTTAAATATTAGTTTTTCTCTGCTTTGAAAATATTTATTGAACCAATGTGTCAATTGGTCTATCAACTAAAAAAGTAAAAAGAACAGGGTAAAGCAGAAATATTCACTGTCCCCTTAAGAAGAAACAACATTAACAAAACTCAAGACATCGACAACCTTACATGGATATAAATAAAGAAAGGCAATGGCTCATGTTCCTACAATCTCAGAACTCCCCAAATCACCCACATAATTCTTTAAAACAAAACAAAAAAGCAGAGGGTTTTTTTGCACAAAATTAAATGTCATTTGAAAATGAAAACTTTCTTCTCAACTATAGCTTTAGCTTAGATTCTTTTTATTTTCAGCAAAAGCTTAAAAAAATAACAGAGTTTGAGAATTTAACTTCTAAGAAATCTTTATTCTATGAGAGAAGCAAGGAAAAATATTCCCAAAGGACATAACGAGTTGGGAAAAAACATGTAAATGTAACAACCATGAATAGGCCAGGGATTACAATCTTCAATCTAAAATGTATTTGTGTGTTTTAGCTAAAAAAAAAAAAAATAGCTCTAAAGAATGAGTGAATTCCCTGAAATCACTTTAGGAAATCCCTACGTTATCTTAAACAATTGCTCCAGCATTAATATTTTACTGTTACTGTGAATAAGGTAGAGAGGTTGGATTATTAGTTTTGTTCTTTCAAATGAAGATACTGAGTTATTTACTGGGACAACCAAGATCACTCAGTGAATGAATAATTAAGATAAAAGCAAAGCTAATTCTTTTGAGACCAATTAAACTATGGGTTTCTAATAATGACTCTTGGAATTTACTTGATATTTTACACATTTTAAAAATATTTTAGGATGGTTAAAGCATTAAAAATAATTTTATATGATAGATTGGTGGTCTTATGTTTTCATGAGTTTAATTGGGTATTTGTTACTATTGTTTAAATATCTATAAAAGATGTGCAAATATTTAGAAGGGTGGTTTGCTATTTGAGGAATATTAATTGTTTAATAGATGATAACATTGAAAAGTTGATTATATTAAAATGCATCACCAACAGGTTCTGCCTCATAAGTTCCAGCTGAATCTGCTTCAGCTAACAAACATGTCATGTAGGTATAAAACTGTGGATTTGTCAGAAGATGCAATGTGACAGGGAGTAGAGTCTGTGTTAGACTGAGCCAAATATGGAAATATTATTATAACAGATTTGTTTAATGTGAAAAATTGCCATTTCAAGGGAGATTTAGAAATGTTTTACACAATAGAGTGTAGAATTCTGGTTAGTTTGGGAAAGGCTAGATGCTCTGTCTTTTTTTGGGGGGCGGCGCAAGGCTCTTCATATTGTAGATACTGGGATATCCTGCATGGGGACTATCAAACAGAAATACAACTGGAAATCACAAATGCCTTTTAGGTTTTTCTTTTAATCACACTGAAAAAAAAATAAAATGAACAGGTAAAATGAATTTGAATAATATATCTAGTGCAGTATATCCAAAATCTTATACCTTATCACATAATCAACATAAATGTATTAATGGGTTATTTTACTTTTTTCCCATATTAACACCCAGAAATCCTGTGTTTGTCTTTGTGCATCTCAATTCAGAGCGGCCAAATTCACAAGTGGTCCTTTATTGAAGAGATCTTTTCAATAGTGTTTGGTGCCCACCGTTTCACACCTATGTATGACGTTAGCAATTTCTTCATTCCCAGCACAAATATCTGCTTTCATCTGGAAAATTACTGACATCTCTCTGGACCTTCCTGTACACTGAAGTCATTTGTAGGAAGACCACCAAATGCTGGGCTGATGTATGAAATTAAAATTTTATTTTCTAATCCATGTGACATCTTCTTATAGTCCCCTTCATTATTGAAGCATAAGTTCTTTTTCTAAAACACTTGGTGATCTCAAGCTACCTTCAGTCATCTCAGTGTCCCCAGGGAAGATATTTTTTTCCCATTAAATTTCTTTGCTCCTCCAGGCCCCACTTCACGCCAGCTAGGGCTGCTGAGGACCTGGAGCAGAGGCACCTGAGCCCGCAGCTGGAAAACAGGACCTGTTCCAGGATTTCCATTCCAGCTCAGCCTGGAACCTGCCAAGAGCAGCCCTCTGGAGCCCTGGGCCCTGCACTATGGCTGCAAGGAGGCCACAGGCAGCCTGATGTCTATCTCATGTACAATGTGAAGCCTGGCACCAAAGGGCAGACCCAGTTGTCCAAAGCTGCCTTCAAACACCTCAAAACTCTTAGGTACCCCAACATTCTGGCCTACATCAAAGGGCTGGAGACAGACAAATGCCTCCATGTAATGACAGAGGCCGTGACTCCACCGGGAGCAGAGGCTGGTGGCCCCAAGGAGTGGAGCTCTCCTGGGGGCTGCACCAGATGGTGAAAGTCCTCAGCTTCCTCATTAATGATTGCAGTCTCATCTACAACAATATCTACATGGCTGTAGTGTTTGTGGGCTGCGTCGGCGAATGGAAGCTTGGGAGCCTGGACTACATGTACTCAGCCCAGGGCAATGGCAGGGCACCCGCCTTCAAGGGGATCTCCGAGCTTGAGCAGTGTGACCCCCCAGAATTGGCTGATGATAGTAGCAAAGCCATCAGAGAGAAATGGTCAGCTGACATGTGGCACTTGGGCTGCCTCATCTGGGAAGTCTTCATTGTGCTCCTACCTTGGGCCACCCCTCTGCACAACCCTGGGAAGATCCTAAAATTTCTGGTGCCCCATTATTGTAGCTGGTTGGAGCCAACTCCAAGATGCGTCCCTACCTAGCTTGCTTCCTGCAAAACTGCCGAATACCCGGTCGGTTTATGAACAACCATTTTGTGGAGACCAATCTGTTTCTGGAAGAGATTCAGATCAAAGAGCTGACCAGAGTTGAGCCAGAGTCTAGACTCATTCCCGGAGATTTCTGCCGGCACAAGGTATTGCCCCAGCTGCTGACTGCCTTTGAGTTTGGAAATTGAGGGGCTGTGGTCCTCACCCCCTTACTCAAGGTGGCAAGTTCCTCAGTGTTGAGGAGTATCAGCAGATCATCTCTGTCAGGGTCAAGAGCCTCTCATCCACTGATCGGGCCATGTACATCCACCGCCTGCAGCAGATGGAACAGTTTATCCATTAGCTTGATGAGCCAACAGTCAATACCCAAATCTTTCCCCAAGTCGTGCATGGCTTCTGGGACACCAACCCTGCCAACTGGGAGCAGACCATCAAGTCCATGCTGCTCCTGGCCCCAAAGCTGAACAAGGCCAGCCTCAATGTGGAGCTAATAAAGCACTTAGCTCGACTACAGGCCCAGGTTGAGCAGGGCCCCATCCGCTGCACTACCACCATCTGTCTGGAAAATCAGCTGCTACCTCAGCGCTAGTACAAGACACAGAGGCCTCATTTCCACCTTCATCCAGGCCATAAGGACCCATTTGCACCGTCTCAGATTGCAGGTGTTCTGGGCTTCACTGCCACCCACAAATTCTACTCAATGACTGTGCCCATAAAATTCTGCCTGTGCCCCGTGGCCTCACTGAGGAGCCAAAAAAATCTATGTGGGGCCAGGCCTTCAAGTCCATTTGAAGTTTCATTTCCAAACTGGAGTCTGTGTCAGAGGACCACCCCCCCCCCCCAACTGGCCAAAGTGGAGAAAAATGTCCATTCTACCTCTAGCCCTGGAATTGGAGGAGCCTCAGCCAGCTGGGCAGAATGGGCTCTGACAGGGCTCTCCTTGCTCGCCTCCAAGCTAATCCATGCACACCCCACAGCTACCCCCAGTGAGCCCAAAGTCTCCCAGATACCCACGCCCAAGGGACTTAGCAGGAGGGTGAATCTGTATTAGTCCAGAAGGACAACTGAGTACCGGGGGCCAACCCATTCACGCTGGGCAGACCAGCAACCCTGACCACCAATCTCCCGAAGTAGAGTGGAGTAGCTGGGTAGCTGAGGGATGGTGGAAGTAGGTTTGGCAGAAGCTGAGTCCTCAGGAGCCACTCCCTGAGGGCACACTGCTGACCAGCAAGTATAACTGGGGTGAACCAGAGCCCAGTGACAAAGGCGACCCCCTTGCTGACCTGTTGACGTGTCAGGAGGTTGGCATCCAGGCAAGACCTGATTTGTGGGGTGAAGACAACTGGGATGGCCTGGAGACTGAGAGCCAGCAGGTGAAGGCTGAGCTGGCCCAGAAGAAGCAGGAAGAGTGACGGCGGGAGGTGGATGCCAAATGTGCTGAGCAGATCACCAAGGGCCCCGTGAAGCTGGGAACCCAGAGGACTGAACTGCTGGTGTGGGTGCTTCCCAGCCACGGAGAACAGCTCCATGGATGTATTTATTGCAAATGCCATGCCAGCCCTACCAGCCTGGCCAGGCACATCTCACATGTACATAATCAGTCACAATAAATTTTATTTCACACACACACACACACACACACATAGAGCGACACACAATTTTCTTACTCTTCATAATTCTCTGCTGGGTGAACTTGAGCTACAATGGGAGGACCAAACCTCTGTTAAAGTGCTCTTTCATATTTTATTTTCTATGACTAGGCCTAGGCCCTTCAGAGGATACATCTACAGTGAAATGTGAGTGACCTGGGGGACCAAGCGGGAAAGGGGTTTGGTATAGACAACAGATGGGTGCTGCTACTTTCCAGGTGTTCGGCTGATCAGCTCCATCCCTCTGTGATGAAGGCCACCTCTTGGTGGAGAGATGTGGACCCCAACTCTTTTTCACCCCAAAAAGCAATGAGCTGCTTTCTAAATGGAATTAATCCAGTGTAACTTAAAAATGTCAGGGAGAAAGCCACTTCAGAGATTCAGAAATTGAGGGCTTACTCAGAGATGTTAGAGAAGAAGCTTCACATGATAGAGCTCTGCAAATTATCTGCAGATTATTTAAAAAAAATGTTCTTTGGCCCAAAGACATGCAATGAGGCTGCTAAACTAGCAGATTCAGAAAAAGCAGAACTCAGGAAATTGATTTGAACCCCAGAGACACAGCTTCTAAAGTGGTGACGAGGTCGAGGGGGTCACTGAGTAATAGGATTTCTCAGAACTGCTAATGATCCTGATTCGGTCATTTTCTGCTTAAAAAGGCACTTTGACCTTCTCCAAACCCAAATATATGCTTCCTGATGGAAGGTGGCTCCACGCATAACCTACTAAAGATTAGATTTATCAGGGGAACTCTGGTAGATCCCTAAACCCAGCAGGAGAGGTGATGCTGCTGTTATTAATTGAGTAAAAAAATCTCTTTTATATGGTACTATGCAAACTTGTACATAATGCATAAATTACACAAACCAGTTTTAACATGGTTAATAAAAAGACAATAAAAAGTGTAAAGCAGGTCTTTTTATTTATTTTTTCTTTAAAAATTAAATGGCATTTTACTTAATAGCATTAATCAAAACTGGAGGACCATCTATATTAAAACTTAAAAGACTGTTTTCGACTGTGGGGAGGCCTAAGCGCCTGGGGTGTGAATTCGGGTTAGGATGGCCCTGAGATGAAAGGGTTTCCCTGGGATATACATTTATTTTTCAGGGTTCTCTCCTACCTAACACACTCTGGAGGGATCATGAGAATTCTTGCTTCCTATTACAGTGTTTTACAAAGTATCATACTTTAAAAAGATATTAGCTTGCAAGAACATGCAATAAATAACTTCAAAATGCAATAGATAGTTAATTTTAAAGCATGCCTTTAACATTTATGTAAAACATTTTTGTACTCATTCAGTAGAAACTTACCTGGCCACTGGGTAAAGCTAACAATAAAACCACTGGTCCACAATGTGTTAAGATGAATCTAAATAGGAAACAGTGTTCAAATGATTTGAGGTTTTACTTTTTCATGATGGTCAATGCCTGAGAAATCAATCAGAAAAGAGAACACAGTTCACTGAAACTGTCTCTACGTCAGACACCCAAAGCTTGATTTCCAGTAGGGATAATAACTAGTTGTGCTAACTTGGAGAAGTCCCTTAGCTTCTCTCAGCTTCATCTATAAAATGAACATGAATATTTACCACTCCTAGTTATGGAGAAAATAAAATGTGATAGCAGATGCAAACCTCCAGTCACCTAGCTGATAATTTGTCAAACTTGTAAATGCATGCTGTGATAAACCATTCATAGTACTAATGTAGCAACTGCATGGTATGACCAGGAGTTCAAATGTCATCCATGGGGCAGATGACCACAAAAGCCTCATCAAACAAATAAAGTATGACAAATGTCCAATAAGCACATGAAAGGATGCTCAATATAACTAAGTCTTAGGAAAATGCAAAGCACAATGAGATATCACCTCATACTCATTAGGATATATAGTTTTTTAAAAAGCTGTTGGTAAGAATGTGGAGAAATACAAACACTTGTGTGTGTGGGTGAGAACATAAAATGGTGCAGCTGCTGTGGAAAATAGGATGGTGGTTCCTCTAAAAATTAAATATAGAACTATCATATAAGAAAATCCACTTTCGGGTATTTAACCAAAATAACTGAAAGCAGTAACTTGAACAGATATTTTACATCTATCTCATAGCAGCATTATTCTAACAACAAAAAAAGTGGAAGCAACCCAAGTGTCCTGTGGTTGTCAGGGACTAGAGGAGGGAAGAATGAGGAGTTAGTGTTAATAATAGGGACAGAGTTTCCCTTTGGAAAGATGAAAAAGTTATGGAGATGGACGAAGTTGATGGCTGCACAACAATGTGAAGGTATACTTGAAAATAGTTGAGATGGTAAATTGTGTTATGTATATGTTACCACAATTAAAAAATATATAATGTGATAATAAAATCTTTTCATGTTGCAGAATAGTGAGGTAGTGATAAGCTTCTTTTTCTGTCCTGTTTTCTCAGTGAGAATCCATTTCTTCACTCGTGTGTTTGGTCATTCATTCATTTGGTCCTAAGAGTTGTATTGAGCTCCATTAGTACATCAGCTACTGTGGATGGCAAAGGGTAAAGAAATAAATGCAGCCTCTTGAAGAAAGAGTATCACAGGAATAGATAAAGAGGATCATATGACAAGTATAAGTCATAGAAGAAGCATTTGTAAGATACTGAAATAATGTAAAGAACAAGAAACACAGGGATGAGAAAAGGAAAAGTAACGGCAAGGAAAAGAAGTCCATTTTACATAAACTCAGTGGATGACTATAGGCATCTCATTTCCCCCTCTATTTAAAGAAAAGACAAGATTTATGTTATCATTTCTGCTATTTAGTTCAATTTTTCCTATTATAAAAGAATCATTGAATTGCTGAGAATGCTCAAGGTACTTTAACCTACTCCTTACACTATTTTGCACATAAAGAAACTGAGGTAGAGCCGAGACCGGTTAAGCTGCGGCTGAAGCCTCTGGGAAGCTGGCACCATGGATCTGTCTCTCGACCAGTGGCGTGAGCTGGGCCCTCTCTGGAGAAGAAACCTGGGTCACCCGAGATATGTGATCAGTACCGGGACCCCGCCAGAGGCGAGGGGACCCCATGGCAGGTGCTGGACGTGGAGGCCACGGGGGCATAGACTACAAAGGAGACAGAACTGAACCTCACATCACCCTGTTTGGCCCCGGAGGATGGCTGGTTAGCCAGAGACGGGTAAGATTCCTCAGGGAAGGAACAACCTAAGACAGGCACAGTCGCAGAGGGGCCAACAGGAGAGAACTAAAAGATCAACAGAGGTGGGGCACAGACCCTCATCCATAAACCTTGCAGGGGTTTGATTTCTCACCCCTCCTGAGGAAGGTCTCCTACCCCCACGGCTGCTACACCTCCCACGCACAACTCACACCGGGACCCAGGTGGTAGACAGAGACTCGGCCAGCAATAGCTGCCCTATATCAAAATTTAATTTATTACAAAGAATTCTGAGGACCTACTCAAAAATGCAAATATTCCTTTCCACAAGTATTTACTGGGTAAACTAAGATTTCTGCTTGAGTATTAAAATTGACAGTAAAATAGTAATCAAGTTTTCAGATTAATTTAAATTGGCCAAGTAAAATAAGTGAATACTCAAGAAAATCTAACTGTACTGGACAAAAAGCTTTTCCTAAAACATTAACTAAATTATCTATTAGTAGTTCATCTCACTGCAAAATTGCCTAACATCCAAAGAACCTAAAGTAGTAATATTTGTATGCAAAAATTAAAATTTAAAATTACCAAGACTGCAAGATAAAATTTCCAAAAGCCCCTATTAACCAAAAAAAGGGGTGTGGGGGACAATGAGGTAATATCATGTAAGGAAAAATATCCTATAAGTAAAATACATGTAGAAAATTCTTACTCCAGAAAAGAAAATTCCATTTGTAAAACCAGCTGCAGGACACCCATAAAAAAAACACACACATGGTGTCAAAATAATCCAAAGGAAAATCATTTAGGCAGAAATAAAAAGTATCCCAAGTCTATTTTGCAGAGAGGATCCCTTTGTTAACCTTTGGTCGAGAATGTGTTTGTGTGTTTGCAGAGGACAACTCCAAGACCATGTGGGTTCCTGCGACAGTGAGGAACTGACGGGCCTGTTCCATCCACGAGGACGGTCCAGAGAGGGCAGACGCTGATGACACCTTGCCATGCTAGCAGTCGGCAGCTGTGTGTGGCTGCAGGCGGCCCAGGAACATACCAGAGAGGATGGATCTTGCATTGCCATGATGTGTCCACCATCTGGATACCATTGCTGACATGTACACATGAAGAACTATTTGACAGTGAAACTGGGACTCAGAACAGTTGGACATTGAAACTGACACTCAAACTTTTTTTGCTCTTATACGTTTGTTTTCAGTATGCAGAGGCAAGATATTTTTGAAGAAAAGAAACAGGGGAGAGTGATTGATATAGAGGCAGGGTGGCCTCGAACGGGCTGTCAAGCTACAGGGGGAAGGCTGAAGTGGAGGGGAGGCAGATGCTGGGGGAGATCAACCGAAGGACTTGTATGCATACATATGAGCATAACCAATGAATGAAAGACTCTGGGGTGGGGAGGGAGGCAGGTGGGGACATGTGCTGGGGGGTAGGGGAGGCTGGGGGGAGGATATTGGGGGGGGGAGGAAAACATATGTACTACTATTAAATATAAGTTATATTGTAAATAAAATTTAAAAAAAAAAAAAAAAAAAAAAAAAAAAAAAAAAAAAAGAAACTGAGGTAGAGCCGAGACCGGTTTGGCTCAGTGGATAGAGCATCGGACTGCGGACTGAAGGGTCCCGGGTTCGATTCAGGCAAGGGCATGTACCTTGGCTGCGGGCACATCCCCAGTAGGGGGCGTGCAAGAGGCAGCTGATTGATGTCTCTCTCATCGATGTTTCTGACTTTCTAGCCCTCTCCCTTCCGCTCTGTAAAAAATCAATAAAATATATTTTTTAAAAAAAGAAGGAACTGAGGTAGAGTAAAAGGTCCTGCTATAAAATTAGTATCTAGAATACATATTTTTTCAAAAGTGCCTGTTTTTTTAAGTACCATACTTCCTTTTCCAAGGCAGCCAGAAATGTACCAGTATGAACCAAAAATGATCCAGTTCTTACTGACATCACATGATCTCACATTTATACAGCACTGTCTTAACTCTTAAAATTATCATTGATAGCATTAAGGTATGCATTTATTTCTGAGAGGGCTAATGATTTCATTCTGGTTAGAAAAGTGATGATCTATGCTGCTGACATAAATTCAGGTCCACTTAACCTGAATGTAACTCTGTTCATTTACTTATTAGTCATTCATTTAATAGTAACACACACCGAGAGTTAGGTGCTATTAAACACAGTGGGAACACAATAATAAAAGGACACATATAATTCAGCAGTCCCTTCTGAAATAAAGTGTTCTTTACCATCTTTAACAAGTGTCAGAATAATTTTTTTAACAAGACCCAAGTAGAATTTCATAAGCAGTTAAGTGCTTAAGTGTTTTAGATATATTATCCAACAATATTTAATTCTTCTACAGGTTTTATTTCCTATTTGAAGCCTCCTAGACTAAAAATTGATCAGTATCATTATAGGAAATGGGGGCTCTTATGGAGAGAGAAGATGATGACTTTAATTTGGGACAAACTGATTTGGATTTCCAGCAGCATGGTATCTGGGAATACTGGCAGGCATTTGAAAGTTTGAGTGGAATTAAAAGGGAAGTTAAAATGAGAAATGGAGATTGGAGAGTGCCTGCAGAGCCGAGAGTTGAAGCTTTGGGTGATTACGCCTCCTGTCAAGATGGCTAGGACACCCCTGTGGTCCGACAAGCTACAGCAGGCACATGTACCCTGGGAACTGTGGGGCATCTCAGCAAGGGGGTGTTAGGGAGGACTCAGAGGATTTGGCTTATACAGGTGGTTTGGGGGATGGTCAAGGATGCGGGAGTCCACCCTGGACTGAGGCAGGATAACTCTATGATGGGCTATCTTCATAAATCTTTTTTAGATGTAGAGCAGAATGGAGCAGGATTAAAGCTATAATTAGAATAGAAGAATCCTATTGGTCTGAATAATGAGATGTTTGGTAATTTTTGCAGCTTGTACAATGTTCATAATTTGTGTTCAGAAATAATTACCCTAAGATCTTGTTTGTGTCTTGATCCATCAGGGTCTCAGAGTGGCCTTGATAGATGTTGACTTTCAGTTTTCATGGAGAGAACACCCAGGATTATCTGGACGTCCCAACTGGACCAGGATAGCTGGGCAAGCCTTCTTTTTCAGGAAGAAGGAGAAAGAAGGTTCAAGAAACCATCCTGGTATCCCCCTGCCCTTCTAACTTGCAATTTGGGCAGTGACAAAGAAAGTAAAAGTGGAATGAGAAAACCTCGGAAAATGCAAATCAGCTTTCTCTGTTTCACACTCTAAAAAAACACATACTCTTGTGTTGGGAAAAAAAATAACTAGAATAGTATAGTTACGTGGTGTAATTTAGCATTGCCACCCAGGAAAATGGGTATCATGCATAAAACTGTTCACTTTATTTATTATATTTACTTGGAATAGGTTGTAGTCAGTCAGTGCCTGACTGAATCCCATAGTCTATTCACAGTTTGATCTGTTATCAAGACTCCTGCATCATTCTTTAGAACTCTGTCTGTCTTTTAATGTAATTTTCCATTTGTCTGTGATGATTTTTCTGGATCCTTCCTGACCTGCTTGGTTCTTGCTAGGTTAGATTTTAACATTCTTGCCTCTTGCTCAAACTCACAGGGATGTTGTGAGCATGGGATAAATGGACCACTATGCTTTGCTTTCAAGAACAACTTCCCAGACTTGGTTTTCCCATACCAGATTTGTAAAGTTCCTGCAAGTGCCATGGTTACTGCTCTTTTCTTCCCCAGCTAATTCTGCATATTTGCATGGGGTGGGAATCTGCCTCCTAACCTCAGATTGCTCAATTTCCTCATTGAATGTGAGTTTCTTTTCATCTTGACCCACACCTTCCATTGTATGGGCCAATGCATTCTACACCCTCCATCTCGGCACCTCGGGAATTTGAATGTGTGTCTCCTCTCAGCCCTCCTAAGATACAATGCCCGGGATGTCCCCTGCCACAATGCTCCCTCGGGAATGTGAGAAACTTCGGCACCCCTCAACCTCCCTCTGTCTGCCTCAGAATCCCCATGACTCCCCAGAATGAACTCAGCGAGATGAAAGTTCGGGGAGAACAACCTGGCACAGAGCAGGCTGCAGTCTTCTTGGCTGAGTCCCATCTGCCTTTCCGGGCCATTTTCCCCTGGGAAAAGCCCTGGAAGGGAGTGTGCAGTGTGCGGGTGTTTTCCAATCAGGACTTTGCACCGATTGCTTTGATGGCTCCATTCGTTATGCTCGTTTTGATCTAGCATTTGAAGTGTGAAGACAGTAAGCACGAGATAGCCATAAAGGAGCTATTGTTGCCACATTTCTTTAGACCAGTAAGGAGGCCTGCAGACCGCTGGTAGACTGCCAGCAACAACTCCACAAAGCTCCTCCCACCGTTGGGGTCTAAGACATAAAAGCCCAGAACTGCGAGTGGCCAGGAGCCATCCTCAGCCCTGTAGGAAGATTGCTTTGCAGATTAGGAATAAAATCTGACCAGTTTTGGAGCCTGAGAGATGTCCACAGGCCATTGTCATTTAAATAAGGTCTTTTCAAGCGGTTCTTAGTGAGCTGAGCCCCTGAACACTGTGCACTTTTCCTCCCTGGCTGACGCAAACGCGCTCGGTGGAGCATATGTGGATGCCACACCAGGATTATTCGTGATCTGTCAGCAGCTGACACTGTTAATAAAGGATTTACATGTATCATGAAAATGCCTACATACAGCTGAAATGCATGCCAATTGGTTAAATTAATGTTGCAGCAAGATAGTTTGGAACTTTTATTTGAGCTCCTCTAAGAGGTAATTTGGCCTTTAAATAAAAACATATGGGTGATAGAGATCCCAAGTGCTTTAAATCAGCAGAGGTTTGGCAATCCCATGGATTTTAGTGTATGTAACACGAGTAAAGTTCATTAGATCTGGGGCCAACCTCCTACCTGACGTCAGCAGAGTAATTAATCTTAAGAATTCCTTGAGCCAACAACTGACAGTGCACTCATAATGCACAGCTGTGTCCTCCCTTTCACCTGGGCCACTGTGACTTTTACTACTTCCTAAAATGCCAGCTTCCAAGTTTACTTTCCTCAAGTCTTCCAGTTGGAAAGGTCAAATGTAGATCCAGAAAATGAAAGAAATGTGTCTATTTTATGTGTGGGGAATGTATTGATATACCTATGAATCCATACTAACAAAGACATACAATCCATTCTGATATGGTTGGATGCCTATTTTATGATGTAATATATTCCTTAAGATAAATAGTTCTGTTATACAAGTTTGGCTAATTGAGTGGAAACCTTGCAATTACTGGGTAATATGTTATTTGTTATTTTTTAATCCTCACCCAAGGATATTTTTCCATTAATTTTTAGAGTGAGTGGAAGAGAAGGGGAAAGACAGAAAAAAATATTGAGAGAGATATCGATGTGAGAGAAACACATCAATTGGTTGCTTCCTGAATGCACCCTGACCAAGGCCTGGGCCAGGGAGGAGTCTGCAACTGAGGTATGTGCCCTCGACCAGGATTGAAGCCGGGACCCTCCAGTCCACTGAGCCAAAATGACTAGGGCTGTATATGTGTTATCAGGTAAATGAAACTGTGAGATAAAAAGCAGTGAAACAGAAAACGAACTTCAGCTTCTTCTTCGACAATCCAAAGATTTTTTTTCTATTTCCCTTACATGTTTGGGTTTTCCTTTTCATGTACTATAGTTACAGGTAAATGTTATTCCCATAATACCAGTGTTTGAGAGAATCTCAGTGGACACCAAGTGGAAAGAAGATTACTTGACATTTAAAGTTGGGAAACTGAGGTTGAAAAATCTATTTTTAGTAGCTAAGCCCTGTGAAATATAGTCTACATAATCCATGTTAAAATTTCAGAAAGCAGAAAATGTCTCTTCAATTAGAAATATATTCTGTAAATACAGTATTCTACTCTTGCTTTCATTTTACCAGTAGGTTCTGCTGTAGTAACACAAATTTTAAAATGATATTTAGGTAAGGAAGCTAAGTGAATATAATTATGCACTACTAGAGGACCAGTGCAAAAAGCCATGCACGTGAGTGGAGGATGTCCCTTAGCCCAGCCTGCACCCTCTCCAATCTGGGACTCCTCAAGGGATGTCCAACTGCCTGTCTAGACCTGATCCTAGTAGGATCGGGCCTAAACGGGCAATAGGACATCCTTCTCACAATCCAGGACTGCTGGCTCCAAACTGCTCACCTGCCCGCCTCCCTGATTGCCCCTAACCGCTTCTGCCCTGCCAGCCTGATCACCCGCTAACCACTAACCTGCCAACCTAATTGATGTCTAACTGCTCCCCTGCCAGCCTGTTTGCCCCCAACTTCTCTCCTCTGCCAACACAGTCACCTCTAACTGCCCTCCGCTGCAGGCTTGATCACCCCCAACTGCCCTCCCTTGCAGGCCTGGTCCCTCCCAACTACCCTCCCCTGCTGACCTGATTGCCCCCAACTGCCCTGCCTTGCAGGTCTGGAATCTCCCAATAGTCCTCCCCTGCTGGCCATCTTGTGGTGGCCATCTTGTGTCCACATGGGAGCAGGATCTTTGACCATGGGGACAGCCCTCTTGTGTGTTGGAGTGATGGTCAATCTGCAAATTGCTCTTTTATTAGGTAGGATAGAGGCCTGGTACATGGGTGGGGGCCAGCTGGTTTGCCCTGAAGAGTGTCCCAGATCAGGGTGAGGGTTTCCTTGGGATGAGGGGCAGCTTGGGAGAGGGGCCTGTGGAGGTTTGCAGGCTGGCCATGCCCCCCAGTGATCCAAGCAGAGGCCTTGGTATCTGGGATTAATCTATGTCTACAACTGAAACTTTGTAGCCTGGAGCAGAGCCAAGCCTTCTGCTCGCTCCAGGAGGCAGCCATTTCTGTTTGAAACATTGTAGCCTAGAGTGGAGGCTTAGGCCAGCAATGGCAGTCTGAAACCTTGGCTTCCTCCATTGCCAGGGAAACCCAAGCCTCTATTCTCTCCAGCTCAGTGGCTGCTGCCATTTCTGTATCTTTTATAATTGAAACTTTGTAACATTGAGTGGAGGCCTAGGCAGGTGGAAAGCTTGACTTGCTCTGTTTTGGGGGAAATCCAGGCCTTCCTCCTGCTCTGAGTGGCAGCAGCCATCTTGGTTGGGGTTTATTTGCATAATTTGCTCCTGATTGGCTGGTGGGTGTGGCTGTGGGTGTGGTGAAGGTACAGTCAAATTTGCATATTACTCTTTTATTAGATAGGGTTACAGTCTTTTCTAAACCATAGAAACTTTTTGCCAGGCCAAAAAAATTATCACAGTATATCTAAGCAAAAATTATTATTATTATTATTTTTTTATGTTTTTGTTTATTTTATTTTATTTTTTTAAATTTTATTTACAATATAACATATTTAATAGTAGTTAAGCAAAAATTATTTTAAATTATAATTTATATTATTACATTCTTTATAGATATAGCAAATAATCACAGAATTTTTTTGTGAAAAATTTTAGAGCAAGTTTATGGAAGAATTATTTTTTTAAATTATGAAAACAACTGTACCACATTATCCAAACAATGATAGAGCTTTACATCACCACCTCCAAGGATTCTGATTTAACCTTTTTTTAATCAGGAAGAATATGTTATAATTATCTTAAAATTATCTGTTTTATACTATAAGGCACAGCCATTTTCAACTTTATGTCTTATAAATAAATTTTTCTTTAGGGCTGAATCTCAGAACTTTCATTGGAAATAAATTGGAAGAAAAAAAAGCATTGCTTCTTGAATCCACGATTTGTGCATTCTTTTATTGTCTAAAATGATTTGAGAAAAAAAAAGGGGGGGGGAAATGATCCTTCCTGTTAACCTTGATTGATCATACATTTTTTGTTTCAAATTCCTACAATGATCCCCTGCCGTCATTGGTAATTTTAGAAAAGCAACAAAGAGGAAGCAAGAAAGAAGGAACTAAGTGACTGGTAGGGACTATAGATATTATTTACTCCAACACCTTTAATGGACCCAAAAAGAAACCATGACTGCAAAAGGTGAGTGAACTTTGGAAGGGCAAGGGGGAGAGCAGCGCAGGAGGGTGATGGTTTGAAAGCTGGAGCTTCATGATCCTGGACCTGGTTGTGTATCTACTGTGTGAGCTTTGGCACCTTGCTTCCTCCGTCTGCTCCATTTCTTCCCTGTGCAGTGAGCACCATGACCTACTCATAAGCTTTCTGTGAGCAGTACGTGAGATGAGATGGTACACAGGGAGTGCTGAAGGGGACTAAAACTTGCCACATTAAAACTGTCATTTACTCTAAGTCCTGTCTTTTGGAATATTGATTTTAAGCTGTTTATTAAGAAACAAAAGACTCGGAAAGAACATTTGACCCCCTTCCTTTCCTGACCAAGACATTCAGACAGAAAAATGCGCTCCAGGAAAGAAATCTCAGGCTGGTCACATTAGCCTAATTTGAATGAAATGTGGTGTACAGGAAGGCGCCAAGCTAGATCACCTCCTGAGTCACATTGACATAAAAATTTGCCAGCTTCATATGTTCTGCTCTTCCTCAAATACGTGTTTCCTTTAAAATACTTTCATTGACCCCATTTTTCCTTTGTTCAAAATGAGGTGTATGCCCACTTTATTTCACTGTCTTTGAGATTCTCATCCTATGCATATTCCCTAGGTGTATATACTAAAATTTGATTTTGTCCTGTTTATCTGTCTTTGCTAATCTGATTTTTAGCCCAGCTAGAAGAACTTAGGTGAGAGAAAGGTATTCACTTTTTAGCCCCCACATTCCAGAATACCGACTACTGCCCCCACCTTGGATACAAAACTTCATGGATGCTCAACTTCCTTATATAAAATGACGTAAAATTTGCATATAACCTATGCACATTCTCTATATATTTTAAATTATCTCTAGATGATTATAATACCTGATATAATTCAAATGCTATGTAAATAGTTTTTACACTTTGTTATTTAGGGATCAACTTTCTGAAATTAAAGAAATAACTTCAATTGGTCAAATCTGCAGATACAGAACCTGTGTAGATGGAGACCAACTGTGTATGATGTCTGTTGCTGGCTGTTTCCTCTCTTAGGAGAAAAAAACATGTGAGCTTAGGAAAGAGGAGATGAAAATAAAACACAGAACTACTGAAAATAGCATTTTCCTAGCCTCTCTGACCCTTCAAACACTTCCACACTGTACCCCAGATCTCAAATTAGGAGTGCTCGAGGGTGTGTGGAGTGAGCAGTCTCACCCATTTACATGTGCTTCCACCCATGGCAACTCCAAGTGGCCATTTACTTCATTCATTGCTGACATAGAAAGGAGCTTAGACAGCAGATGATTTTTCTGGGGCCACTGATTTTCCTGGGGCCAGGTTGACACTCCCAGTCATAGAGTAAATGAGTCACTGGCTGAATTTCCTCCTTTTAGAGATTCAGTACCTTAACTTAGAGTGTGATTCCTGTTGAAATGCAATGTGTCTGCCTGTCTTTAAAGTCCTAAATTTGGTTTTTGTCCCACCCATGTGAATTTATTTTGCACAAAACTCCGACAGGAGTCTGCACCTCTCATCCTCCTCTACTCAGCCTATGTCAGAGCCTGGAGCTTTTGATCTCCCTGTTCCCACGTCAAACAACTTTCTCTAATCCTTCTCATCATTCTAGACTCCATGCATAGCCTCGACAAATCGGTATCTCTTCTTGAAATCTTCAACAACTCCATTCCAAACAATTTCCCTCATTTCCTGTAGGCTGTGGCATTTCTCTTATGCACAGTTTAGCATCATCTAAGGAAATATTCAGGGGTTGATGACTCCAAAGAAAACCAGGAAAGCAGCTCATTCATTCCTCTAGTGTCCCCTATTACTCCATGTACTGCAGAAGGCACACACTGACATTGAAAAGTGATTAGATGTTTCCTGTTTCTTGAGCATATAAAATATTGTAGACTTAATAAATATTTGACTAGAAAAGAGAAAAATGAATTAATGGATAAATAAATGGTGCAAAGCCTGTGCCTAGATATTATGACTAGTTATTTAAATACAGTCCTTGTCTCCAGAAATTTGCCATATGAAAGGGAAGATAAACTATGTAATTTTATCTAGCTTTCTAAGACAGAATGGTCACCATATCAAAAATAATCTGTGAGTCAACAGAAGAGAAAAACTAATTATGAAAAGGCTTCATAAGGAAAATAGAATATGATTCCATTTTGAAGGAGTTCAGAGATGGAGACAATCTTGAAGAAAATTCCAGAAGAACACTGGGAGAATACAGTACCTGATGGAGCTAAGCCATGGAGGGCTGGGAATGCTTTAAATGGCCGTCTATGTTTTACTTGTTTTTCTGCCCCCATCCTCATCCCAGTTCCTGTGTTCCAGCATTACTGTATCAGTATTTGGCTCTATGTAAATGGGTGTGCTCTGAAAACACGAGGATTTGGCTATTAGAGCATTTGGTAAAGGTGGGAAGTGAGTCTCACAGGCCGAGGGAAGTTCTTGGATGCTCATCTCAAGAATACAAGGTATGATAGAATGGTGAATAGTGCACAGTCTCAGTCAGCTCAGGCTGCTATAACAGAACTCCCCAACCAGGTTGTTCATAAAGCATAACTTTATTTCTCACAGTCTGGAGGCTGGAAGTCTGAAGTCAAGGCACCTGCAGATTCAGATTTGGAGAGAACCTGCTTCCTGGTTCATAGACATCTTCTCACTGTGCCTTCATGTGGCAGAAAGGGTGAGGGAACTCATTTGTGGTCTCTTTTATAAGGACATTTATCCCATCAGGACAGTATAATCCTCATGACCTTATCATATCTCAAAGGCTTCACTTCTGAACACCATCACACTGGGGGTTAGGTATTAGCATATGCATTTGGGGGGATGAAAACATTGAGTCCATAGCAAGCAGCTTTGCAATATGCGCTTTATTGTGTCTAACTTCTTAAGCTCCTGATTTCTTGAGATCCTCTTATAAACCATGTGTTGGCAAAGGAGGGTTGAAAAATATAGTTAAGGTGCCTCCTTTCACAGGATTTATACTCAAACACATTATTATGTGATTTAATGGCAAATACTCAAAGCATCTGATAAATGCAATGAGTGCTATATAATTCCAGAATTTCAAAGGATCTCACATTTCCTGTTGCAGAGGAGTGAGACTGAAGCTGAAAAAGAAAAATAGGTTGACATTCAGGTAACTCTACTGAGCCATCAATTCTGTTGGGCGGACATAGCCCCTGCCAAATTAGGTGAGCTCACCAGTTGTGTGCGTGTAGATACATGATGTGGCAGTGCACTTATTGTATTTGCTTCTTCAGCATGTTTCTAGCTAAAATGTATTTTGGAGAACAAATGTTTGATGGCCATGTGATTAGACGCTTAGGAGGGATGGTAGGAACCTAATAGTGCAAGCCAGATTTTAGGAACTCTTGTTTAAATGTGTCTATTTATGTTCTATCATGCCCACGGTTTCTTGGGTTGTACAAAATCGAGGGCTATTCCTTATGAAGTGACTCTTCTTAAGAGGACACAAAAAGACAATGTTGACCTTTGCATAAAAGTGTCAGTGCTCCCAACTTTTGAAAAACTTGCTAAAAGCAGAGGTTCTATTTTTATCCTTCATATTCTAGCCAGGTCTCTGCATCCAAAACAAGATATGCACCAAGTCTGGTCAAATAACCATCACCAGCTAAAAGTCCAGATGTTATTCCAGGATTCTTTTGCTCTAGTAATGTGTGTTATCTTTCCCAGAGAAAAAGGAGATTTAGAGGGCTTTCTTTTATTGTGGGAAAATTTACATATATTTACCATTTTAAGTGTACAATTCAGTGGCCTACATTCACAATATTATGTTATCACCATTGCCATCCAGGTGTAGAACTTTTCATCACCTCAGCTAAAACCCTGTGCTCATTAAGCAATAACTCCCTGCTCCCCATCCCCCAGCCCTTTCTGTCAGTATGGGTTTGACTATACTGGGTATCTTATATAGTGGAATCATCCAGCATTTGTCCTTTTGTTACTAGCAAATTTCACTGAGCATAATGTCCCCAAGGTTCATCCATGTTGTAAATCCTATGTCAGGATTTCCTTCCTTTTTATGGCTGAATAATAGTCCATTGTGTGGCTAGACCACATTGTGTTTATCCAATTCATCTGTTGATGAACATGTGGGCTGTTCTCATCTTTGGCTATTATGAACAATGCTGCCATAAAATGGGTGTACAAATATCTCTTCAAGATCTTGCTTTCACTTCTTTTGGGCATATCCTCGGAAGGAGAATTGCTGAATCCTATGGTAGTTCTACTTTTTATTGTTTGAGGAACTGCCATACTGTTTTTCACAGCGGCTATACTATTTTAGATTCCTACCAGCAGGGCACAAGGGTTCCAAAATTTCCACTTCCTTGCCAATGCTTATTACTCTCTGTGTTTTCTCCTAAGGAGCATGAGATTTTAATTTGCATTTTCCTGATAATTAGTGATGTTGAGCACCTTTTCATGCTTCAGAGGGCTTTTAACTCTGCATTCTCTTTGGTTTGAAATTGGCCTTTTCCTGGGGAGTCTAACAGTGGGGTTACACCCCCATGTGAAGCTGGCATACACCCCAGCTCAGAAGAAACTTGTCCCATTTATGGGAGGAGTTCCATCCAGGATGCACAGCCCAATACTCTGGTTTTAGGCTTATTACTGAGATAGGTACACTGCTTACTGGTGTCTCCACTCTCTGACTTGTTCTGCCTCTGTGTGAAGTGGGTCCAAAAATCAAGGTTCTCCAAGGATTCAGATCAGGACCCCTCTGACCTGGCAGCAAAGTGCCATCCTAACTGTGAAATTCACACCAGGAGCCAGGGGAACTTGAGGGGTCACCTAGAGCACTGTTTTCAAACCCTTGAGTTGCATGTACAAGCCTCTTTCTAAATGAGATTATGCTGGAACCATGCTTGTGGTGCAACAATGGGGCTATTTTGTAGGAGGGGAAAGGGGTGTCAGTCTGCACCTGCCCACAGGCCCCCAACAGGATGAGCACCAGGACTCCTTTGGGGAATATGCTCAGAAGCCATATGGATAGGCACAATGTAGTCTATGGTGCCACAGCCCGTTGGTGATAGATGGAAGAGTAGAACTTCAGGTCCAATCCCTCTTTCTAACTTGCCATTGCCCTGACCCTGGTGACTTCATCGCCTGGGAGTGATGAGTTGGGGAAGAAGGAGGGATTACTATATTATCCATAGTTTTGAAAACAGAATTTACACTGTTGGAGATGCCATAATGATTTCCAGATATAATTTGTATGAATTTAAAAAAATGTTTATTTAGAAAAAACTAAGTGCTAGGTATTTTGAAGAATATAAATGTTAATTAAATATAGATCTAACATCTTCACCACAGGGGAAATAAAACTATATGTGAGTTTGCAGATACTTGGGAATATGAAGAAGGGAAAGCTGCCTTCTAAGGGGTAAGGAGTGGACTCAGGGGCCCTGATGCAGGTGCCATGGGATGACAGAAGGCTATACTAGGAGAGAAATAGCAAAACATTCAAACAAACTAAGCTGACTTTTGACAGAAGGCTAAGGCTTCAGTGACAATGTAGTCAGAATGGGAATTGAAATCTGAGGCCAGAAGTCCAGTTAAAACCATGTGAGTGCAGATTAAGGCAGTCAGAATGGGTTTAGGGAGAAGTGGCACCGTCCAATGGGAACCAAGACAAAACTTCAAGATGAGGATACTACCAACTCTTTTAAGAGTTCTCTAGTAATATTTGCTAAGGGCACAAAAGGTTTAGAGTAATGAGTACTCAAAATATAAGGAGGATTCTAATGCTAAAGAAGGATAAACTGTTTTATTGGCCATCTACAGAGAATGACCATCTTAAAATGGACAATATTAATGTAGACAGGGGAGAAAAAAGAATTATGTTCACACATTCATTAAGAGCAAGGATTCTCTAGATTCTAATAGTGGGAGCCCAGACCATGAAGATTCTGTGTAGAAAACTAGAATCATGGCCAAGGTCTTACCTACCAGACCAGGGAATAGATTACATTTACACATGGTTGAACTGGGCTACTCAGCTGACTTCCAGTCTAAGTTATAAAAAGCCAAATGTTAGGACAAGTTAATATTCAAACAGCCTAGAGCAGCAGTTCTCAACCTTTCTAATGTCGCGACCCTTTAATATAGTTCCTCATGTTGTGGTGACCCCCAACCATAAATTACAGTTATGAAATAACAACGAAAATAATTTGAGAACCACTGGCCTAGAGGATGGGGCTCTCTTCCCTCATCTACCTCCATTATCTTTCTTTCCCTCCCTCCCTCCCTCCCTCCCTCCCTCCCTCCCTCCCTCCCTCCCTCCCTCCCTCTCCTCCTCCTTCCTTCCTTCCTTCTTTCCTTTCCTCCTTCATTCCTCCCTCTCTCCCTCCCTCCATACCTCTCTTCCTTCTGTCCCTCTCACCTTCCTTCTTTCCATCCAGCCTTTTTAGAGTGTGGAATTCTGAAGAACCCAAAGTCTTAAGCAATGTGCAAAGTTGGTGTTTACGGTACCTGGTGCTGCTTGTGGAGCATGGAGGCAGGATGCTGGGGAAATCAGAGATGTAGAGATAAGCTGTAAGGGACTAAGGAGTAAGAGAAGGACTCCTGGACATCCACATGATGTGATTTCTAAGTGGACTAATGGGTAATGCAATGGTGAAAATGAAAAACAACTTTATAACTTTATATCATGCTTTGAATGCTGCATGTACTCAGGATTGTCCAATAATAAAATGTTCTTGCTGATGATGGACATGCTTATTCATACACCTTCACAGATGCTTATGGATGTTTTTCATATGTTGTAAGGTACAGTGGAGGGATTTCAGGGCATTCCTGGGCAATGAACAAAGGAGAAAGAATTCTAGTCTAGGAAATGACAGAGTCTGAGACCCACAGTCATGACTACCAAAAATAAATGTAGTGTTTGAGTGGAAAGAGTTTAAAAATCCTTTAATCCTACCACCTTGCTGAGAGCTGGGGCATCCCACTATTTTAATAGATGAAAAGAGGGTTAAGTTACTTGTTCAGGATCCAATAGCCACTTTGAGGCATGGCTCTTATTAAAACTCAGGCCTCTGATTCTCAGCCAAAGTCTTTCCAATATGCAACCATTCAGTGACCCACTGGTGGAGGGCACCTAAGCCCACCTCCTCTTGCAACTGCTCAGCTCATGTCACTTGATCCTCCATTTGGAGGCATGTTCGAAACAGGTACTACTCATTTGGCTCAGGATGACATGGAGAAATGACTTACGTACCACCAGCCTCTAGCCAATGTTTTAAAGAAAAAAAATCATCATTCAGATTTGGGGTTCTCTAGATGATTATAAATGTACCTCATTGCATATTTTATTGGGCAATAATTTTCTTCCTGCATGTGCAATGATTCCTCCTAGATTAGCTTTACAATCTGGTGAATATTAAATTGTTATCACAATGTGGCTTCTTCTACTCCATTTTATTTTACTACCACAGTTAAGGGCTCAATTTTGTAGTTACTCTTAATTTCACTTACAATCAGGGTCTGTTTGGTCACCTGTTACCTTTCTCTAGCTTTGCGAATTGGCTTCTACATCAAGGGCAAAGCCAGAACAGGCTGGTGCTCGGGCAGCAGGCTTGGTGCCATATTTCTAAAAGAGGTGATTCCTATTATTTTAATAGTGCCATGATACCCACTCTTATTAGTGGTGACATAGTTATATTCATACAACTTTCTTGCCTTGTTCCTTTTTCTGTATTCCATAACAGCTGTTCTCTCCATGCCATTGTGTTGACTATGTGCCTAACATTTACAAACCTTGTAATTTAACATGCCTTGTTCTGGACAAAGGGATAACGTGTCCAAGTCATCACACCTCACCCTCCTTCTTGGGGGAATTCTACTCCTTGGGCAAGCTTTTCAAATACAAGCTAAGCAGTCCAGAGCCTACATCCCAACCCCTTCTCTACGGGCTTCTCACACTCCAGGCCACTGTTTCCCTGCTCTAGTCACTCAGAACGGGTACCAGAAAACTTGGGGCAGCCCCTATGGAAATTAATAAACCAGCGAATCCTAAGCCTATTTGCCTTGCCTTGCTGTTCTTCCTTTGGAAACCACAATGAAGACTCTTGACCATATCCCCTCCCCCTCTACCTCCCTACAGAACCTAGTATTTCCTTGTGTGGCCCTGCATGGCATGGTGAGCCCTCGTCTCCTGTTTTGTTGGCCTTAGCGTCACTCATATTTTCTATTAATACATTTTATTTTAAAACCTCTATGTATCTTTACTTATTCTCAACAAAGATATGAGTGAACAACAAACTCACCTTTTTTAAGGATTGTAATCTTACAGGAGCACCCCTGATGTGTAGGAGGCAGAGTGGGGTGCACTTGGCCGTGAGCTGGGAGGTAGTGGTGGGGTACAGGCTGATTTGGTGAAAGTCTCACCTGGAAAGCTGCAATGTTGTACTAGGGTGTTTTTTTTTTAATTTTTCCAAAGTTCAAACTTTGATTATAGCCCTACCATAACACTTACTTCTTGTATGAACATGTCAGGGTTCCTACTATTTTAATGTTTTATACTCCTGGCCCAATATCCTAGCCAGAAAGCACCTACACATCATATCTTAGCTCAGAGGCAGTTCCTTTTTGGGAGAGAAGTGTGGTGGGGGTTGGTTTAGTAAGTAGACACTTCCAAAGCTCATGTTCTCTTTTTTCTATTTGAAGTTTAATAACTATGAATTATTACAAAGGTGATTAATTAAATCAGGCTCTTTCCTTTAGTCTTCCAAAATAGTCTCAAAAAGTTTCATCCTGGGAAGTCACTAACAATGAAAAAGAGTGAGCTTTAGGTTTATTCACACAGAAATGTTTCTACCTACTGTGGATGGTAGTAAGAAGGGATCTGCTGCACTGAGTCTTGAAAACTCTTGTGTTGCTATGCAATAGATACCAAAAGCATTCTCCCAACAAATAGCCATGCGCAGGGCAGCGCTTGCTGATGGATGTCCTGTTCCAGCAGACTGTCCTCAGAAACTGTCAGGGAAATAGAAAACTAACATCAAAGGGATCACTTTCTCCAAATACGGGTCTTGTTTTTTTTTAAAAAAACCCACTTTTAGAAGCACATTAACAGGAATATTTACAAGGAGAACACAGGAAATAAGGCATTTTCTGAGGAGCAACGCACTGAACCTCTCAGTAGAGAGGCTTGTTCCACAAGAAACAACATACTTTCCCACTAAATAAACTCAGGGTGCTCAAGTGACAACTCCCTCCCTCCACCTAGCTTGCATCTGCACTTGCTTGGAGAGGCTGACCAATGTCCTCAGGGTCACCTTGGTGTCAGTGCACATAGAGACTAGTTCCTACCCACCGTTCTTAGGAATCCTGATGTAGGAGCAACAGATGATGTAGAACATGTTGTGAACATCACGTGTTCATGACATACATGGGAGTAATGTGAATTTGGTGTCACATCTTTTTCCTTTGGATGACAAACCTCCATTTTTTCCACCTTCTCAGCACACCTGAAAGGTTATAAGATGCTATTTGAGTACCTGACCATCCTTCACATTAATCCATTCAGTGGATGAGACCATGAGGCCCACCTCACTATAAACCAATTCTACTAATACATTCATGAATTTTGAAGAGGCAACATATCTGTATATATTAATACTTTTAGGTAATTTTTAGTTGAGACATAAACTAAAATTAATGGGAAAAAACAAATGCTTTCTAATGAACACCATCACGTGAGGAATAATAATAAGAAAGAATATTTCAAAGTCAATGAAGTAAATGAGAATAGAAGGAACCTACATCCAAACTAAAAATCTCCAATATGTCTCTCTCTCTCTCTTTCTCTCAAAAGACCAGGATAATAAGGGCTCTCCACTGCTGAAAACAACTTGTATTTGATGGCTTGGTCTTCACACCTCATGCCCATCCAAGGGCTCACTGAGTGACCAGATGCACAGGCCGTGGCTAGATCCTGGAGAATGTCTATAGGATGTAAGGCTCAGCCCATAGGCTACGTTATAAATTAACTCCCCACATATCCCAGGCTCTGAAATCTAGCTCTGGGAGCGAATAGCTACAGTTACAATAGATAGGGCCAGAGGAGACCCTCTATTTTTACCAATTCTGGGGAAAATTGCTGAACCAAATGCAGGAAACTGTTCTAGTCAAATCGTAGAATGGCAGCATTGGCACACCAGAGGTGTGCTTGCGCCCATGCACACACGCGTTAGGAATGCTTATTCTGCCCTAGCCGGTGTTGCTCAGTGATTAGAGCATTGGTCTATGCATGGAAGGATATCGGGTTCAATTCTTGGTCAAATGCATATACATTGGTTGCAGGTTTGATCCCTGGCCCCGGTCAGGGCTCATGTAGCAGGCAATCAATGGATGCATCCCTCTCACATCTCTCATGTGAGAGAGATGGCATCAATGTTTCTCTCTCTTCCTCTATTTACCTCCCTTACACTTTCTTTAAAAATAATCAGTGGGAAAAGAAATATATCCTTGGGTAAGGATTTACAACAAACAAACAAACAAACAAACAAATGCTTATTCTCAGGCCTCATCTGGCCCCGTGTGTCCAGAACTAGCATTTAACAAGGTCATAGGCTATTTGTTAGCTCATGAAAGTGTATTACTGCTCAAATCCAGCAGTTCTTAAATGTCTTAGCCTTAGGGTTGCTCTGCACTCTTAAAACTTTCACAGTTTTCTAAGAGTTTTTGTTTATTTGGCTTATGTTCATTTGTATTTACCAAATGAGAAAATTTTAAGATTTTTTATTACCTTTTTAGAAATCAGAATAATGAGCACATTCCATGTTAATATGAACACGTGTTTTCATAGAAAATAGCCATGTTTCCCATAAAACATTAGTGAGAAGAATTATATTATTTTATGTTTTGCGGGAAACAGCGATTCTCTTTCATGTCTGTCTTAACCCAAGGCAGCTGGGTTTTCATCTCTGCTTCTACATTCAACCTGTAATGATAGTATACATCACATGACTTCTGCAATATTCCACTTACATTCATGAGAGAATGAAGGCAAAAAAAAAAGTACTGGAATAATTATAAAAACAGTTTTTATCTGACAGTCTTCCTGAACATGTCTTGGGGATCCTCAGGCTCCCAGCACTAATGCTGCAGAACCACAGCTCTAGTCCATGCCCCAAACTGACTAGCTTTTATGTCTTTTTAAGCTAGCAGTAAAATCTATTTTTCTTACTTGGCGTAGTAAATTCAACACCAGGTTATACTTTTTCTGAGCTCCACCTCTATTCTGAGCATTTTCACATAGTTACTATGGAGACAGAGATTCAGTAGATTCAGTTGACTCGTCCATCTAATGAGAAGCTAGAATTCAAATAACAGACCTTTTGAATATCAGTCCTATCGTCCAGAGTTGTAAGAATTATTTGTAAACTGCAAGTTAATGAAGTGCCATAACATACTGCCAAGTATTATTATTTACAGTGTCTTTAAAATTTATACCAGCTAGTTAGTTTACAATGACAGACCCCTCCATGAACACTGAGCAGAGAGAAAGGCACAGCCCTATAGGACTCCACAGAGAAGAGACCAAAGTTTTTATTTGCTAAACGTACACGAGACTGTGAGCGAGAGCCAGGAGCAAAGGGAGCCCATGGCTACACCTAAATTAGCCAGATAGATGGATTAGAGTCGACAGGCCATGATAAAAATATTGTGTAAATCAACTTAGCTATGGAATTGGACAGTGTGATGTTTTGATTTTAGGAAAATTGGGAAAAATGAGATTTCGTTGGTTTGAAGAAAGATTCTTTAGTATAATAGATAGACACAGTCAGGAGCAATGGCAGTCATGGTGAGGGTCTTAGGGAGTCTCGGACCTGGACTCACATGTAATTAGGTGCCACATTAGAACACCCTGCCCATAGCTCGTTGGGAGGGGCCGACCTCTCCCTCTCTGTCACAGTTAATGCTCATTCACTCCTTTGCTACAAGGGTCTTTGACTGAAGATCTTGCTGTCTCTCTCCCTTTTCAATAATATGCTTTGTCAAAAAGTAATAATTAATCTACCCTATCTATTGGTGTACTGGACAGTCAGAACTAAAGGAGAAATTGAGAAAAGGTTTTGGATATATCAAGTTTAATTAGAGATATAGAATTCATTTTAAAATTGTCAGACCCTGTGCTAGGTTGTATGTTAAATACCCAACAGAGGACTTTACCTTAAAGTTTCACACCTAGAGTACACTGCAATGATTATTATGTTTTCAGGGCAACTAAAATTCAGGTTTATAGCTACAGATAATTATGTAAACATGTGATGTCACTGGCTATTTCATCAGCCCCTGTTTGTGGTGCTGTAACAATTTACCTTTCATCAGCACATACTGTCTTTATCACAAGGTCTTCTGAAAAGTGGGGCAGCTGTTTGAGTCATAAAAGATAAATATATCCTGAAATGACTATTGTTTTGAGTCCCTGAATCATTTCAAAGGACATTTTCAGTGCAAATAGATGATGTAACTCAGCGTGACCTCAGTAATACACCTGCAAATCCTGTGATTTCCCAGGATCATATTAAGTCTGCAAATAGACTGTCACTCACAAACAGTACTGTAAACGAGATCCATACTGTTCATGTCCTGGGCAAAGAACACTCACCTGTGTTTTGAGCCACAACAATGTTCACTTTCTTAAGGGAATGTAACTTATTTTATTTTACTAAAGCTTTTATTACCACCAACTTTCCACACATAAAGTACACTAGTAAAAATTTTGGTATACCAGCAGTCTGCATTACACAAAACCGATAAAAAACAGATTAAAAATTAAACATTTATGACCCAAGGAACTGCTGAACAGACTATGCTGAAAAGAACATCTGTAACCATAAAACTCAGTCGTGAAATCTGAATTTGCCTGTTGTGCTTACTTAATTACTGTGCAGAGTAACTTGTTGGGTCCTGCTAGGGCAATGACTGAGTTGTAGGAAATATTATTCCATCAGGAATTTTCTGTGCAAATTCTAGAGGGGAAAATTATCTTTCCAAGACTCAAGTGTAATTCTCATTACTATTAAATGGGGTCATATACACAAAACACTGGAAACTGGACCCCAGAGTAGATGAAACAAAGCAATAGTACTAACCTCCTATGTCCATATCCATATCCATATCCATATCCATATCCATATCCATATCCATATCCATAGTAGTCTTCAAGTTCTAATTTCTTAATCTGTGAAAAGAGAATAAAACTTGCTTTTATTCACTTAAATAAATAATTGAGTTTTTGAAGTACTTTCATTAATAGGAATGTAAACTTATAACTTGATCGTAAATTAGGATTCTTTTTCTCTCCATCTGGTCCATCTGATTGCACATGTCTAGTCATTAGAAACCGTGTTTTGGTCATTTTTGTGTCCTCCGTGGAGCTAGCACATATTCTTAATACCTGTTTCCTAAGTGAGCTGAAAATTACAAGGCAATCAAGCTTTTTACTGTAGTTCTATAGTATATTAGTATAGTTATGATTTCATATCCGAGTGGCAAATTCAACCTACATAAGATTTGAAACTACCAAGTTTTTTTTTAAATTCAGGAGCAACGTAAGTCGTCCACCTATGAGATTCCAGATGGCTGTGTTTAGTGTATCTCTGGTCTCAGTAGCAAAAAGAAACTGTGACCATCTTATTGAAAAAATAAGAAACAATGAACCAGAAAAGCAGGTTTCAGTTTCAATTCTGGCACCAAGTATCTGTGTTATCTAGAGTTCTCTTGGTTGTAATACTTATTAGTTATCTTGGGGTGAAAATATTTATCTCTGAAATAAGATAATAGGCGTAAAACTGTTTTTCAAAAATTCAATATCAGCCACACATGTTTGTAACATCTTTGCTATTTGCATAAAGAAGTATTTTCATGTAGTTGAATTATTCATGAATTATAGTAAATGCATCTGACATAACAAATTGTATCCAGAGGTTGGAAATGACAGTTAAATCACTCTCCTAGATTTGTTTTGAGAAACAAACACAACTTTGCAAATATTAATGCACTCAATAATAAGCTGCCACGTCAGAATAGAAATACAGGAACAGTAAAATGGATTAATCTCTAGTGCAAAGATAATGAAGATCATCATGAAATGACACATGTTTTAAGTCCTTAGGACCACACATAGAGATGCATAGAGCACACTATTAAATGCCTTCATATATATTCCCTCACTCCATCATGAAAACAACACTGAATTGTGCAAGATATTATTTGGAATTACATTGCTCTGTTTCCTTCCAGTAACTGAAAAGTGACAATCTAAAGTGTTATTTGTAAAATAATTCTTGATGAACCAGAGAATACAGCATTAGTATGACTGGTTTATTTACCCATTATGTTCCATAACTGAGAAGTGCCTTTGAGAAAAGTTGCAGATGTGCTGTAGGTTGGGAAAATTTATATTTTGGGATTCATCCATACATTTGCATTTACATTTGAATCTTAGGTATGTAGTTAAAGATAAATGCCAATGACCTTGGGAAATAATGTTAGGGAGGAGTTTCCTCTAACATTCTAGGTCTATAAAATAAACCAACAACAAGCAGAATAACAGAGGAAATATTACAAATATTATTCATTTTTAATATTACATGCTCTAAGCCAAGAGTGGGAACTGGACCAGCCCATGGGCTGTATAAGGACAGCAAAATCATTTGGTCTGTCCCTGCGAAGGCATTAAGTGTGAGTTAATTACAGGTTTGACCAAATATAGCAGGCTAATTTTTAAGCTGATAATTTTGTATGGTTCATGAATGATGTTATAAATATCCAAAGTCCCCCATCACTAGGCCATCACAGGAAAAAAGTGAATATCCAAAATGCAATAAAATTTGAGACTTTATATATTGTCTTAATAGTGGAATGGGGATGTGGGCATCTGAGAGAGAGTAACTTTTAAGAAAGATAACTGGGCCCTTAGAAGAACAGAGAGTATGGTGCTAGTTTGTGCATGATGCTGATTTCTAATCCCCTTGCCAGTGGTAAGAGTCAACCTTCCTGGGAGGTGAGACTCCCTGGAGAGGACCTATGTCACCTGAGCTCTTTTTTTTAAATAAATATATTTTATTGATTTTTTAAAGAGAGGAAAGGAGATGGGTAGAGTTAGAAACATCGATGAGAGAGAAGGATCAATCAGCTGCCTCCTGCACACCCCCTACTGAGGATCCACCCTCAACCAAGGTACTTGCTCTTGACCAGAATAGAACCTGGGACCCTTCAGTCAGCAGGGCGATGCTCTATCCACTGAGCCAAACTGGTTAGGGCAACCTGAGCTCCTTTTGGGAAATCCAAGTTTAGGCAGATTAGGGGAGTTCAGAGAAAGCCTCTCCCTGCATCTGCTGCCTTTCAAGTGCCTTCAGTTCAATACACCAAAACAGCATCTTTTTGGGATGTGTTTCCTAAAGGTCTTCATTTACTTATCTTCTCAGTTCCCTCATCTCACAAATGGCTATGGATTAAATGACCTGAAGTTCCCTTCCAGCTCTAAAATAAGTATTTATTTTTTTAAGTATAGATGGTATACAATATTATATTAGTTTCATGTATTTAATATAGTGATTTGACATTTTTATACCTTACAAGGTGACCACCACACTAATCTTAGTAATCATCTATCTCCAGGCTAACATATCACAATATTACTGACTATATTCCCTTTCTTGAGAGGGTGAAGGATGATAAATATTTGAAGGGCACCATTCACCCAAATTATAATACTAAGTTCAGAGCTTTTGAACTTGTCAGAGATACAAACTGAACATAAGAAAAACAAACAAACAAAAAACATACTTAATAGAAGTCATCCAAGACAAAAGTTGTTTCTATTGTCTTATTTTTAGAAGCAATATAAGTCAAAATAAAAGGAGTAACAAAATTATCTTCCATATTTTTTTCTATTAAATATATGACAAAATGTAAATAAAAGTTTTCTCTGTATTTTAGGAATGGGAAAATATCTTTATAAAAATATCTGCTCTCACGTGAAAATCTTTTTATGTCAGTGTTGTCCCCAGCTGGTTTGGTTTTACTTCTCAGCTGGCCATTTATTAGGGGTTGATAACACGAATGCTGAAAACCCAATAAGGGCCATAATACTGGTTGGCACCTTTGAAATAACATAGCCTTTAATCCTGACTTGTGGAGAGAGGGAGAGGAACACTTTGCTGGTATTTGAAACAGAAAGATGACATGGAAATCCCTGGAGGACAAACAGCTAAGCATTTCACTGGTGACCTTTGGCCAGTACAGCGATGTCCCCCAAAATAAGAGGCTCCTTGCCAGTAATGAATGGAGAGTGGTTCTACCCACATATGTCTGTTTCACAGCAATTATTCTGTGATGTTGTAGTTCACAAAGGTAAAGGTTATTAAGATAATAGTACTTTGTTATTCCGTATGGATTTTCACAATTGCAAAACACCTTCTGATTTATTATGCAGCCTGTAATTAGATGAGGCTAGACCAATCGATATCCTATTAATTACTAGCCACTGTTTTACACGCATTCTAAAGTATCTGAATTCAAAACGTTGTGAAGTTATCTAAGCCAGCAGCCAAAATGATACACATTTTTCATAAACACAAAGGGCTCATTTCATCTAAAGAGGAAGCCATTACGCCAGGGAAAATGGAATGCTATTTCTATGGGAGCAGACAGATGACTCTGTTAAAGAGAAAGTCATCTAATTTGTGGATCATATCCTGTTCTTGAGTAGCTTTGGTTAGGATCTGTCTGTGAGACTAGCATTCTCCACTAGTAGATAATATTTCATAAAAATGAGAATGGCCCACTTTCCCTAAAGATGTCATTATTCAATTGAGCACCAAAATATTCCAACTGATAAAACCAAAATTCTAACACAGGGAGATTTGTAATAACCAATATTAATATACCCCACAGAATTGGGCACATACGTTCAGGTGGTGGTTCCAATTATTTTCTTCATGCATAAAAGCAATTTGAGCCCTGACTGGTTTGGCTCAGTGGATATTGGCCTGCAGACTCAAGGGTCCCAGGTTCGATTCCGGTCAAGGGCATGTATCTTGGTTGCAGGCATATCCCCAGTAGGGAGTGTGCAGGAGGCAGCTGATTGATGTTTCTCTCTCATCAATGTTTCTAACCCTCTCTCCTTCTTCCTTCCTCTCTGTAAAAAAATCAATTAAATATATATTTTTAAAAAAGCAGTTTGAGTCTTAGGACTTTTTAAAGCTAATTGCTTTCAAGGATAATTATTCCTATTAATCCTATCTAATAAAAGAATAATATGCAAGTTGACCATCACTCCAACACACAAAATGGCTTCCACAAGATGGGCAGCAGGGGAGGACAGTTGGGAGGGTCCAGGCCTGCAAGGGATGACAGTTTAGGTGATCAGGCCAGCAGGGGAAGGCAGTTAGGGGTGGCCAGGGCATCAGAGGAGGGAAGTTGGGAGTGACTGGGCCTGCAGGGAAGGCCATTTTGGGGGGACACAGTCCTGTAGAGGAGACAATTGGAGGGCGACCAGATCTGCAGGGGAGGACAGTTGGGGGGACCAGACCTGCAGGGGAGGGCAGTTAGGGGCAATCAGGCTGGCAGGGAGCAGTTAGGCATCAATCAGGCTGGCTGAAGAGGGGTTAAGGGTGATTAGGCTGGCAGACAGAAGAAGTTAGAGGCAATCAGGAAGGCAGGCAGGCAAGCATTTTGGAGCCAGCATTCCTGGATTGTGAGAGGGATGTCTGACTGTCTGTTTAGGCCTAATCCTGGTCGAGAGGTCCCAGATTGGAGAGAGTGCAGGCTGGGCTGAGGAACATACACCCCCATGCATGAATTTCATGCACTGGGCCTCTAGTGATGTTAATAAGATTGATGGGGATAAAGGATTTGATTACTGCTAACTAATACTCCTTTTGCACTTCGTCAAGTTGAGTGTCCAGTCAGACAAGTGAGGGATAGTATGTCTGGGAACCTTTGCACAGGCAGATGAAGGTTGGACTTGAATCTCCCCAGGTTTGTGTGCTCTTCTCCAGGAAGGATGGACATAGTTTCCCAGCTGTATTTTCCTTACTGTCTTGTACTATGAGACCACAGCAATGGACAGAGGCAAAGGAAGCAGGCATACCATGCCCTCGCTCCTGTAACCTGCCGGAGAGAACTGGGTTGGCTGCAGAGCTGGGCCCCCTCATCTTAGTGCATGGAGGGTGATATTTCCTATCACCCAAGTCAGGCAACTGTCCCAGGATCCAGCTGTGTAGTCGAAACTTTGGCTTCTCCAATTAAGTCAATGGAGCCTACTGTGACACCCATATTTTGGTAAATAATTATTGTGTTTTGGGGAATAGAGAATAGGAAAAGGTGATGAGAGAATCACATGTTCCTGCAATAATTTTAGAGGTTAATCTCCCTGAAAAGGGGTATCTTTACATTAAACTCATGGGCCATAAAAATAAAACAGTTTTGTATCTTTGGTGTATATTTTACTGAGATATTTAAAAACATAACTGAACAATACTGGTAAGTCCCATCACCCAGTGGTGTAGGCAGACATTCCAATCTCTCCACTCCCTCTCTGACAGGATCTGTCTGCCCTAGGCGTGACCTCTGGACACCAGCCCTACAATCAGAAGCTGGGGTTTCACCCAAAGCCCATCCTGGTTCATATTCTTCCAGAACATGCCCTGATGGGACCTGCACTCCATGGGCCCCTACATGAAGATTGTCCAGAGAAGGGAGAGGGAAAACCAGACACAAATTCCCTCAAGGCCTTTGTATTAGGCTTTAAAAATAATATAATGTCCCTCCTTACAAAGATTACTTATCAATTTATCTCCCTGCCTTATAAACAAAACAGAAGGTGGTCTTACTAGATTTTGGTCTGCCCACTAGCCCTTCCCAGACCCCCTGAGAAAAGTGAAAGGGGCAGCAGGAACCTTTATTTCCATCCTGGAAGTCCTATTGTCACCTTCAGAAGAAGGCCTGCCATGTTCTAAAACACAAATGCTGTAGGCTTCCTAGGTAATAGAACACCAACTAAACTAGAACCTGTTCAAATAGTACAGGGAATGCACTGCCTCCAGAGAGGTGATCAGGGAGCCAACCCTGAGGCCAGCTGACCCACAGTGTATGATGGCACTACTGCCAACATGACTCCATCTCTCTGCTCCACCACACTGACTTATATCATGAGTTCTCTCTTTCAGGCCCCAAGACACCCTTATGTCATGTCTGTAGCAGCTTCAAGAGTCAAGAAATAGGACCATCAATAATTTCTTTTAATTATTAAGATTTAGTAACCACAGGTTTTTGGGTAAGAGGCTCTCTGCTTTTCAGATTTAATCACTATGCTCTAAAATAGTTATTTTTCAGTTTGAATTTTCTTAGAAAACAAAAATTCAAACCTTTAAATTATATTTGCCTAACAGATTGGATTACGGTTATGGGTGCCAAACAGAATCATCATTTTCTATGAGACGTGTTTTTTTAGAGAATATTCTAGGCACTGCCATTCTCCAACTCCTCGTTCTCAGAACCTTGATATCCTTGTTTAAATAAAGCCCTAACTAGGTGCCAATTTTGAGCTTAGAAAAGATTATGGTAAATGAATTTTTCTTCTAAAAAGTTATGTGGTCTTATGGTGACCTTGGTAATGGTAATTCTCCCCGGGAAACACTGGAAGTTCTACTGGGAAACAAGTGCCAGACAAAGTGAAGACTCTTTCTAGGAAAGTCCCTAAAAACCCACAAGTGTCACTGGCCACTCCTCATGAAGAATGTCTGCTGTGGAACTCAGGTTAGGTTAGACTCAGCTTGCAAATTCTCCCAGAGATCCAGGGTGGGTTCTCAGTTAGCTGACTTCCAAGGTTTAGGCTACACTGTGGAAATATCTGGCTCATCCACCAATGGGACCTGAATGAATATTTTTCTGCCTCAAAGAAGCTCCTGTCAGGAGTAGGGACTCACTGTGAGGGGCAGAGCACCTTTAAGAATTTGTGGCCTTGAAATTTCGAAAAGTGGTGGCGGAACAGAGAGACACGTTCTGAATCTTGTCCCAGGGCAGATGGAGGGAGCACCTGAGGGTCACGTGGGGAGTGTTTGTTGGTGAGTTGGGGGACAGCTGGGCTCAGGGAGAAGGAGGCGGACTGCTGGACTTATTTCCACTGACCAAGTGGCCCTGGTGCAGCTGTGTTCTCTTGTGGAGCCACTGGCTCGGAGGTGGACCATGCCATCTTTAAGGGGAAGGGCCTGAAAATATACAGCTGTAGTACCCACTGGATGGCTGAGACCCCCAGAACACCAGTTCCTAGTGGGCGAGGAAGCAGATTCAGAGGAGCTCTGCACTCTGCCAAGGAAAGGTCAGATTCTGGGGTTAGGGGAAACTGGCAAAGCAGGGAGACCTGTGCCTGAAAAAAGTCCATGGCTGTTGGAGCTGATAAACATGGCAGAGGGCCCTCAGAGCTGGTGGCAGAGGGGATTCCTAGAAAGCAATCCATTTGGACCTGACAGAGAAGGGCAGCACAACAATTTTGGGAGAATGCTAGCTGCTAAACTCAAGGAGGAAAGGGATTTTGAACTTGTGTTTTTTCCTCTCCTAATCCAAGTTTCTGAGAACTAAGCCAGAAATCTGGGATTGCCTGGTGGGGTATACCCTGGAGACTGCAGGGGAGAGCTGTTTTTCTGGAGCCTGGGGATCAGAACAGGCAGTCACGATTAGAGAGGCAGCTCTGGAGTAGCCCATTCCCACAAATAAGTATTGAATACCACAGGGATAGCAGGATTTCAGTTCAGGCTAGAGAGGGCCAATAGTCCCAGAGGTCAATCCAGAAACACTGCCACCCAGGGGCTGAATCACAAATTGATTCTTGTGTAACACAAATTAAAGAATCAATTTTATTTCTACTACTATTTCACCTTTTTTTAAAGTGCCATTTTATTTTCTCTTTATTCTACTTTGGGATTAGTTTTATACAGTCTATTTTAATCTACCTTTTAGTGTCTTTTTACTCTACCTCAACTTCATCTTTATGCCACCACTCTCTTGCTAACCTTTCCCTGTTTAGTGTCTTGTTCCCTTACACTTTTCCTGCTTTATATTTTCCTTATTCTTTCTTTTTATCTCTTGTTAAAATTTCACTCCACTTATATATCTAATCTCCAACCACCTGTTCCAAGTCCATACACACTTCTCGTTTCTCTGACTTCACTATCCTAAATTGTTTTTCTCTCTGTCCTGTTGTTCTTGTTGTTTACTTGACTGTTGATTATATCGATATTTTATGCATGTTTAAGAGATTGGTTTGCTTATTCTCTTCTTTTGGTTTGTTTTGTGGGGTTTTTTGGCATTGTTTTTGGTTTTGTTGTTGTTGTTTGCATTGTTTTTTTTGACAGATTTATGCTTCTATGTCCCTAACCTCCCTTGATATTAGTTGTTGTATGTAGTTTGTATCAATCTCCAGGTACTTGTTGCTGGATTTTGTTGGCATTAGTGGCTGTCCTATAGAAATTTTCAACCCATATTTGTAGTTTATTTCCCTTTTCTTTCTTTTCACTTCTTTCACTTTTCTCAATTTCATTTTGGCATTTTTTCTTTCTTTCTTTCTTCCTTCCTTTCTTTCTTTCTTTCATTCTTCCTTTCTTCCTTTCTTTCTTGTGAGTAGTGTGTGAGTCTCTCTCTCTCTCTCTCTCTCTCTCTCTCTCTCTCTCTCTCTCTCTCTCTCTCTCTGTGTGTGTGTGTGTGTTTGCTCTTACTCTCTTCTTTCTCACTTATCACCTAATTTCCCTTTATCTGGTGATCACCTTTAATTTGGACTTACCAATACCATGAATACATTCCTGTTCAGTGCCTGATGTGTTGCACCTGGTTATGTTGTATTTTGAGTCTCTAAATCAATGCAGGAGAGTGAGAACTACATAACCAGACACACGGAGAAGAGAGACCATCGGGAGAAAAGAAACAGCCCGCCAGTGAAAGAAAAACAAGCCTCACCAGACAAAGAGGTAAATGAAATGGAAGCAAGCATCAAAAGTGACATCACTGAGGTAAAGAACTCCACAGAAAGTATCAAGAGTAGATTAGAAGAAGCAGAGGTCTGCATCAGTGAGCTAGAAGACAAGGTAGGAAAAAATACCAAAGTAGAGCAGCTTCTAGAAAAAAAATTAAAAAGCAGGAGGAGAGCCTGAGGGAACTTTGGGACAACATAAAATAAAACAACATCCATATAATAGGGCTTCCAGAGGGACAGGAAACTGAGCAAGAAATAGAAAACCTCTTGGAAGAAATAATGACAGAAAACTTCCCTGATATAGGAAAGAAAAAACCCACCCAAATCCAAGAAGCTCACAGAGTCCCAAGCAAAATAAAACCCAAAAGACATACGCCAAGACACATTATAATTAAATTGGCAAACACCAACGACAAAGTGAGAATCTTAAAAGCTGCCAGAGAGAGACAGAAAGTTACCTACAAAGGAACCCCCATCAGATTAGCAAGTGATTTCTCAACAGAAACTTATCAGGCAAGAAGGAAATGGAATGAAATATACAAAGTCATGCAAAGGAAGGGTCTGAATCCTTACTGTACCCAGCAAGGCTATCAATCAAAATTGATTGTCAAATCAGGAGCTTCAAAGACAAAAAAAGGACTAATGGAATTCATAGATGCAAGAAATGCTAAAGGGTCTGCTGGAAAAAGAAATAGAAAGCAAAGAAAGAACACAGGGGTAAAGAACAAAAATGGTGACAAATAAGTACCTATCAATAATAATAACTTTAAATGTCAATGGTTTAAATGCTCCAATCAAAAGACATAGGGTAACAGAAAGAATAAGAAAACACAACCCATATATCTACTGTCTACAAGAAACCCACCTCCGAAAAAAAGGCGCACACAGATTGAGGGTGAAAGGATGGAAAAAGTTTCTTCAGGTGAATGGAAATGGAAAAAAAGCTGGGGTATCAATACTTATATCCAATAAATTAGATCTCAAAGTGAAGGACATATCAAGATATAAAAAAGGGCACTTCATAATACTGAAGGGAGCAATCCAACAAAAAGAAATAACTCTGGTAAATATATATGCACCCAATACAGGAGCACCCAAATACATAAAAAAAAAACCTCCTGGAGGATATCAAGGGAGAGATTGACAGCAATACAATCATAGTAGGAGACTTTAATATCCCACTATCATCATTGGACAAATCCTCTAAACAAAAAATCAGTAGAAAAAATCAATCCTCAATGACTCACTAGACCAGATAGTATTGACAACTTCAGATCATTTCACCCAAAAGCCACAGAATATACATTCTTTTCAAGTGCCCATGGGTCATTTTCAAAGATAGACCATATGTTGGGTCATAGGCAAAGTCTCTTCAAATTCAAGAAGTTAGAAATCATATCAAGCATATTCTCATATCACAGTGGCATAATGCTGGAAATCAACTACAATAAAAACAATCCAAAGAAATCAAACACATGGAGACTAAACAGCATGCTATTAAACAATGACTGGGTTACCAGAGAGATCAAGGAAGAGATAGAAAACATCATGGTAACAAATTACAATGATAGCACAACAATCCAAAATCTATGGGACACAACAAAAGAAGTTTTGAGAGGGAAGTTCATAGCTCTACAATTCTACTGCAAAAAAAAACAAGAAACAATGGCAATAAATTATCTAACTTTACAACTCAAATAGTTAGAAAGAGAGCAACAGGAAAAACCCAGTGTAAGCAGAGGGAAGAAAATAGTAAAGATCAGTGCAGAGATAAACGACATAGAGACTAAAGAAACAATACAGACAAACAAAACCAAGAGCTGGTTCTTTGAAAGGATAAACAAGATTGATGAACTCTTAGCCAGGCTCACAAAGAAGCAAAGAGAGAGGACCCTAATAAATAAAATAAGAAATGAAAGAGGTGAAATAAAAAAAGACTCCATTGAAATACAAAGGATTGTTAAAAAAATACTATGAACGGGAGAGGAAAGATGGCTGCGGAACAGAAGGACCTGTAATCATTTGTGTACCGGGGTAGAAGGAGGGAGCAGCTGAGGGTCGCGCGGGGAGTGTTCGTTGGTGAGTGAGGGGGGACAGTGGGTCTTTGGGAGAAGGAGGGAGACTGCTTAGATTAGCCACCCTTAACGGAGCAGCTCTGTGCTGCTGGGTTCTCTCGCGGAGCCTGGCTCAGTGGCGGCTGCGCCATCTTAAAGGGGAAGAGCCTGAAGATTTTACAGTCATAGTACCCACTGAGCATCTGAGACACCCCCCCCCCCCCCAAACATTGGTTCCTAGTTGGCGAAGAAGCAGATTCCGAGGAAACCTGTGCTCCGCCATGGAAAGGTCAGATTTCTCTGGGGGTTAAGGGAGCTGGTAACACAGGGAGATTCTCGCCTTGTGGGGGGGGGGGGGGACGAAAAGCCTGTGACTGTTGGAGCTGGCAAACGTGGAAGAGGGCCCTCAGAACTGGTGACAGGGGGGATACATAGAGGGCAACCCATTTGGACCTGAAGGAGAAGGCCAGCCTGGCAGTTTTGGAAGGGAGCAGGCTGCCAAACCCAAGGGGAGAAGGAGTTTCTCACAAACATAAGAGCAGGACGTGAGTTCGCGCGCCTGCATTTGTCCTCTCTGAATCCGAATTTCTCCTCGCTGAACGAGGAACGGGGGATCCCCTGGTGGGGGATAACCTGGGAGACTGCAGGGGCAAGCTGTTTTGCTGACGCGGGGGATCAGAACAGGTCCTCACAATTAGAGAGGCAGCTCTGGGGTAGCCTATTTCCACATATCAGTAGTAAATACCATAGAAATAGCGAGATTTTAGATCAGGCTAGAGAGGACCAATAGACCCAGAGGTCAATTCAGAAACACTACCACCTAGGGGCTGAAACACAAATTGACTCTTGTGTAACATAAATTAAGGAATCAATTTTATTTCTACTACTATTTAAACTTTTTTAAGTGCCATTTTATTCCATCTTTATTCTACTTAGAGATTAGTGTTATATAGTCTTTTTTCATCTACCCTTTAGTATCTCTTTACTCTAGTTCAACTTCACCCTTATGCCAGCACTCTCTTGCTAACCTTTCCCTAGTTAGTGTCTTATTCCCCTTACACTTTTTCTAGTTTAGATTTTCCTTATTCTCTCTTTTTACCCCCTGTTAAAAATTTCACCCCACTTTTATATGCAATCTCCAACCACCTGCTCCAAGTCCATACACATCTAATGCTTTTCCGAATTCACTATCCTAAACTGTTTTTCTCTCAGTCCTGCTGATGTTGTTTATATTTTTGTGAGGTTGGCTTGGTTATTCTTTCCTTTTAATTTGTTTTGTGGGGTGGGGGTTGGCATTGTTTTGTGTTTTGGTGATGTTTACATTGTTTTTTGATAGATTTAAGCTTCTGTGTTCCCTAACCTCCCTTGATATTAGTTGTTGTATGTACTTTGTATCAATCTCCAGGTACTCGTTGATGGCTTTTGCTGGAATTAGTGGTGGTCCTTTGGGAGTTTCCAACCCATATTTATAGTTTACTCCCTTTTCCTTTCTTCTTACTCCTTCCCCTTTTCCCAATTTTATTTTGGCATTCCTTGTGTGTGAGTGTGTTTTCTCTTACTCTCTTTTTTCCCACCTATCACCTAATTTACCTTCCCCTGGCAATCACCTTTAATTTGGAGTTACCAATACTGTGAATACATTCTTCTTCAGTGTCTGGTGTGCTGCACCTGGTTGTGTTGTAGTTTGAGCCTTTAAATCAACACAGGAGAGTGAGAACTACATAACAAGACACACAGAGAAGAAAGACCATGGGGAGACAGAGAAATAGCCCACCAATGAAAGAAAAACAAGCCTCACCAGAAAAAGAGGTAAACAAAATGGAAGCAAGCAACCTGTCAGAGAGAGAGTTCAGAGAAATGGTCATAGGGTGGCTGGAAAGAATAGAAGCCAATATGAGTAAGATCCATGAGGAATTGAAGAGGAATCAAGAGGAAATGAAGAAGAGCCATGAAGAAATGAAAAACAACTATGAGGAAATGAAGAAGAACTATGAATAAATGAAAAACAACTATGAGAAAATGAAGAAGACCCAAGAAGAAATGAAAAGTGACATTGCTGAGGTAAAGAACTCCATAGAAAGTATCAGGAATAGACTAGATGAAGCAGAGGACCACATCAGTGAGCTGGAAGACAAGGTAGGAAAAAACACCCAAGTAGAGCAGCTTCTAGAAAAAAAATTAAAAAGCAGGAGGAGAGCCTAAGGGAACTTTGGGACAACATGAAACAAAACAACATCTGCATAATAGGGCTTCCAGAGGGACAGGAAACTGAGCAAGGAATAGAAAACTTGTTGGAATAAGTAATGACAGAAAACTTTCCTGATACAGGAAAGAAAAAACCCACACAAATCCAAGAAGCTCACAGAGTTCCAAGCAAATTAATCCCCAAAAGACCTACACCAAGGCATGTTGAATTAAACTGGCAAAAATCAACGACAAAGTAAGAATCTTAAAAGCTGCCAGAGAGAGACAGAAAGTTACCTACAAAGGAGCCCCCATCAGATTAGCAAGTGATTTCTCAACAGAAACTTATCAGGCCAGAAGGGATTGGAATGAAATATACAAAGTCATGCAAAGAAAGGGTCTGAATCCTAGAATACTGTACCCAACAAGGCTATCAATCAAAATTGAAGGTTATATCAGGAGCTTCACAGACAAAAAAGGTCTAAGGGAATACATTACCACCAAACAAGCAATGCAAGAAATGCTAAAGGGTCTGCTGTGAAAAGCAATAGGAAGCCATGAAAGAACATAGGGGCAAAGAACAAAAATGGCTACAAATAACTACCTATCAATAATAACTTTAAATGTAAATGGTTTAAATGCTCCAATCAAAATACATAGCTTAATAGACTGGATAAGAAAACACGACCCATATATCTGCTGTCTACAAGAAACCCACCTCCAAAAAAAAGACACACACAGACTGAGGGTAAAAGGATGGAAAAAGGTTCTTCAGGCGAATGGAAATGGAAAAAAAGCTGGGGTAGCAATACTTATATCCGACAAATTAGATCTCAAAGCGAAGGATGTAACAAGAGATAAAAAGGACACTACATAATACTAAAGGGAGCAATCCAACAAGAAGAAATAACTCTGATAAACATATACGCACCCAATACAGGAGCACCCAAATACATACTAAAACTCCTAGAGGATATCAAGGGAGAGATAGACAGCAATACAATCATACTAGGAGACTTTAATATCCCACTATCACCATTGGACAAATCCTCTAAACAAAAAATCAGTAAAGAAACATCAATCCTCAATCAATCACTAGACCAGAAGGAATTAATTGACATCTTCAGATCATTTCACCCCAAAGCCACAGGATATACATTATTTTCAAGTGCCCATGGGTCATTCTCAAAGATAGACCATTTTTTGGGTCATAGGCAAAGTCTCTCCAAATTCAAGAAGATAGAAATCATATCAAGCATATTCTCAGATCACAGTGGCATAAAGCTGGAAATCAACTACAATAGAAACAATTCAAAGAAATCAAACATATGGAGACTAAACAGCATGCTATTAAACTATGACTGGGTTACTAGAGAGACCAAGGAAGAGATAGAAAACATCATGGAAACAAATGACAATGACCGCACAACAATCCAAAATCTATGGGACACAGTGAAAGCAGTTCTGAGAGGGAAGTTCATAGCTCTACAATCCTACCACAAAAAAGTGGAAACAGTGGCAATAAATTATCTAACCCAACAACTCAAAGTATTAGAAAGAAAGCAACAAGAAAAGCCCAGTGTAAGCAAAAGAAAGGAAATAGTAAAGATCAGAGCAGAAATAAATGACATAGAGACCAAAGAAACAATACAGAAGATCAACAAAACCAAAAGCTGGTTCTTTGAAAGATTAAACAAGATTGATGAACCTCTAGCCAGACTCACCAAGAAGCAAAGAGAGAGGAGCCTAATAAATAAAATCAGAAATGAAAGAGGTGAAATAACAACAGACCCCATTGAAATACAAAGGATTGTTAAAAAATACTATGAATAACTCTACTCCAACAAACTGGAAAACCTGGAGGAAATGGATATATTTCTAGAAAAATATAACCTCCCAAAACTCAAGCAGGAAGAACCTAAACAACTCAATAGACCAATAACTGTGGAAAAAATTGAAGCAGTCATCATAAAGCTTCCAGCAAACAAAAGCCCAGGGCCAGGCGGCTTCACAGGGGAGTTTTACCAAACATTCAAAGAAGAACTAAAACCTATACTCCTCAGACTATTCCAGAAAATTCAAGAGGATGTAACACTTCCAAACTCCTTCTATGAAGCTAACATCACCCTAATACCAAAAGCAGATAAAGATGACACAATGAAAGAGAATTACAGGTCAATATCCGTCATGAAAATAGATGCGAAAATCCTCAATAAAATTCTAGCAAATTGGATCCAGCAGTACATCAGAAAGATCATACACCATGACTAAGTAGGATTTATCCAAGGAATGCAAAGTTGGTACAATATCTGCAAATCAATAATTGTGATACATCCCATAAACAAATTGAGAGATAAAAATCAAATAGTCATATCAACTGATGCAGAAAAAGCATTTGACAAAATCCAACACCCTTTCTTGATACAAACTCTCAACAAGGTGAGAATAGAAGGATCATACCTCAACATAATAAAAGCTATATATGATAAACCCACAGCAAACATCATACTCAATGGGCAAATACTACAACCATTTCCCCTAAGAACAGGAACAAGACAGGGTTGCCCACTTTCACTACTCCTGTTCCAACATAGTACTAGAAGTATTAGCCATTGCAATTAGACAAGAAGAAGAAATAAAAGGCATCCAAATTAGAAAAGAAGAAGTAAAGCTATCCTTATTTACAGATGACATGATATTGTACATAAAAAACCCTAAAGACTCCATAAAAAACTAATAGACTTAATAAATGAGTTCAACAACGTAGCAGGCTACAAAATTAATGCCAAGAAATCTATGGCATTTCTCTACATTAATAGTGAACTTACAGAAAGAGAAACAAAAAAGCAATCCCATTTACCATCACACAAAAAAAATTAAGATACCTAGGAATAAACTTAACTAAGGAGGTAAAAGACCTATTCGCGGAAAACTACAAGACACTAAAAAAAAAAAAGTGATAGAGGAAGATGTAAACAGATGGAAGAACATACCATGTTCATGGATTGGGAGAATCAACATCATTAAAATGTCCATACTACCCAAAGCAATCTATAAATTTAATGCACTCCCCATTAAAATACCAATGGCATACTTCACAGACCTAGAAAGAACTCTCCAAAAATTCATCTGGAATAAAAAAGGCCCCGAATAGCCACAGCAATCCTGAGAAAGAAGCAAAAAGTTGGTGGGATTTCAAGCTGTATCACAAAGCTACTGTTCTCAAAACAGCCTGGTACTGGCACAAGAACAGACATATAGACCAATGGAATAGAATAGATAATCCAGATATCAACTCAAACCACTATGCTCAATTAATATTGACAAAGGAGGCATGAACATAAAATGGAGTCAAGACAGTCTCTTCAATAAATGGTGTTGGAAAAATTGGACAGATAGATGCCAAAAAATGTGACCTGACCACCAACGTACACCATACACAAAAATAAACTCAAAATGGATACAAGACTTAAACATAAGATGGGAAACCATAAAAATATTAGAGGAACCCACAGGAAGAAAAATCTCAGATATATGCCAAAAGAACTTCTTCACTGATACTGCTCCTAGGGCAATGGAAGCTAAAGAGAAAATAAACAAATGGGATTACATCAAAATACAAAGCTTTTACATAGCTAAAGAAACAATTAACAAAACAACAAGAAAACCCACTGTATGGGAGAACATATTTGCAAATGTTATCAGTGATAAAAGTTTAATCTTAAGCATCTACAGGCAACTCATACAACTTAATAAAAAAAAAGGACAAATGATCCAATAAAAAAAAGGGTAATGGACCTAAATAGACTCTTTTTGAAAGACAAAAGGAAGGCCCAGAGACATATGAAAACCTGCTCAAAGTCACTAATTATCTGAGAGATGCAAATCAAAACGACAATGCGGTACCATCTCACAGCTGTCAGAATGGTTTTGATCAACAAATCAACAAACAGCAAGTGCTGGCAAGGATGCAGAAAAAAAAGGAACTCTCCTGCACTGCTGGTGGGATTGTAGACTGGTGAAGCCACTGTGGAGAACAGTATGAAGTTTCCTCAAAAAAATAAAAATGGAGCTCCCATTTAACCCAGTGATCCCACTTCTAGTTATAATATATACCAACAAACTAGAAATGCGAATGAGAAAGGATATATGCACCCCTATGTTCATAGCAGCACAATTTATCATAGCTAAGATTTGGAAACAGCCTAAGTGCCCATCAGCAGATGAGTGGATTGGAAAACTGTGGTAGATCTACACAATGGAATACTACGCTGTGGTAAAAAGAAGGAGCTCCTAACATTTGCAACAACATGAATGGAGCTGGAGACTGTTATGCTAAGTGAAATTAGCCAGGCAGAGAAAGATAAATATCACATGATCTCACTCATTTCTGAAATATAATGAATGACAGACTGATGAACAAGAATGGACCCAGAGACTGAGAAAAGTCCATCAGATGTCAAACCTCAGGGTAAGTGCGGGGTGGTGGGAGTAAGGGGGAAAGTCAATATATTTGACCTCTTAAACTAAGGTAAGTAATTTGTGTTTTTACATCCCTGACAAAATTTATATAAAGTTATAAAAAAATTGGCAGCTAGTTTGAGATTGTATTGACATGGCCTAGACTTGTCATTGCCTATGGACACCAGTCCTTAGGCTAGGAGCCCCTTAATCTCCTGTGACACCATAATATCCTTACATGATATTATTCTACAATGTCATTATAAATTTTGATATTTGACAACAGCATATTGTACAATTATCCCAAAGAAACTTACAAACTAATTATTTGAATGTTTGGCAGCAATTTAAAAAAGGATAGGAAAGGAAGTAATCCTTTTCAGAAGAAATTAAGGCACTGGGAAGGCACTCTAGCATTCTATATTGGCCCCTCTTGCCCTTTTTTGCCAAGAGGGACCCTCTTCTCACAATCCAAGTGCACACACCTGTTGCCTGAGATTTCAGTTCAAGCTGTGGTTGAAGCCTCTTGGTGGCTGGCACCATGGATCTGTCTCTTGCCCAATAGTGTGAGCTGGGCCCTCCCTGGAGAAGAAATCTGAGTCCCCCGAGATATGTGATCAGTAACGGGACCTCACCAGCAGGCGAGGGGATTCCAAGGCAGGTGCGGCATGGAGGCCACGGGGGCATAGACTACCATAGAGACAGAACTGAACCTCACATCACCCTGCTTGGCCCCAGAGGATGGCTGGTTACCCAGAGATGGGTAAGATTTTTCAGGGAAGGTACAACTTAAGACAGGCACTGTCACAGAGGGGCCAACAGGTGAGAACTAAAAGGTCAACAGAGGTGGGGCACAGACCCTCACCCACTAACCTTGCAGGGGCCTGAACTCTCACCCCTTCTGAGGGAGGTCTCCTGCCCCCATGGCTGCTTTGCCTCCCATGCACAGCTCAGATTGGGACCCAGGTTCCAGACAGAGACTCGGCCAGCAATAGCTGCCCTATATCTAAATTCAATCTAGTACCAAGAATGCTCAGTGCCTACTCAAGAATGCAATTAATCATTTCCACTAATATTCACAGGGTAAACTAAGATTTTTGCTTGAGTATTAAATTTGACAGTAAAATAGTAATCAAGTTTTCAGATTAATTTAAATTGGCCAAGTGAAATAAGTGAATACTCAAGAAAATTTAAGTGTACTGGACAAAAAGCTGTTCCTAAAATATTAACTAAAATTTCTATTAGTAGTTCATCTCATTGTAAAATTGCCTAACATCCAAAGAACCTAAAGCAGTCATATTTGTGTGCAAAAATTAAAATGTAAGGTTACCAAGACTGCAATATAAAATGTCCAAAGGCCCCCATTAATCAAAAAGGGGGGGAGATAGTGGGGTAATATTATGTAAGGAAAAATATCTTGTAAGGAAATTACATCTAGAAAATTCTTACTCCAGAAAAGTAACTTCCATTTGTAATGCCAATAGCAGGACACCCATGAAAAACACACATGGTGTCAAAATAAGCCAAAGGAAAATAATTTGGGCAAAAATAAAAAGAATCCCAAGTCTAATTTACAGAAAAGATTCCTTTATTAACTTTTGGTCAAGAACATGTTTGTATATTTTCAGAAAACAACTCCAAGACCACATGGATTCCTGCAACAATGAGGAACTGACAGGTCTGTTCCAACAGTGAAGACAGTCCAGAGATGAAAGACACTGATGACACTTTGTCATGCTATCAGTCAGCAGCTGTGCATTGCTAGAGGCAGACCAGAACCAAACCAGAGAGGGTGGAACCTGCATTGCCACCATATCTCCACCATCCAGATATCATTGCTGACATGTACACTTAAGGAACTATTTGACATTGAATCTGGGACTCAGAACAGTTGGACATTGAAACTGAGACTCAAACATTTTTTGTTCATATACATTTATTTCCAATATGAAGATGCAAGATCTTTTTAAAGAACTGAAACAGGGGGAAAAGATTGATATAGAGGCAAAGAAGCATTGACCAGACTGTCAAACTACAGGGGGGAAGGCTAGGGAAGGTGGGGGACGGGGGCTGTAAGAGATCAACTGAAGGACTTGTATGCATGCATATAAGCATAACCAATGGATAGAAAACACTGCTGTGTTGTGTGTGTGGGAGGTGGCAGGTGAGGACATATGCTGGGGGTAGGGAAGGCTGGGGGAGGACAATGGGAGAATAAAAGGAAAACATATGTGCTACTATTTGTAATACTTTAAAGAATAAAAAAATTTTTCAATCATTGTACTTTTGGTATTGGGCTCTGTTGACTGAGTTTGCTGACCACTGACCTAGACTGTCAAATAAATGAAATGACAACAGCAAAAAAAAAAAAAAGTTCCTGTCAACCAGCTATTGAGGTGGGAAGACTTGAGAGCAGCTTTGTCAGTCATATAGCTCAGGTGGTTTATCGATGGGAAAGGCCAGGAGAAACAAGGAAGCCACAAGGGAGGGGGACCCTGAGGGATGCTTACTAGTGGGGAGCCACCTGGGCAAGATAATGAGTTCTCTTGTTTCCAAAGCATTCTGGTTAGAATCATAGTTTAAAAAACAGCTATGATCTTAAATTTCTGGGCTTCTCTATACTATCATTTATAAATGAGCATATAATAAATGTATTTTTAGATCAAAAATGGAAAAGTAAAGAAAGTACTGCAGAAAGAAAAGAATGAAAGAAAGAAGAAGGAAGGAAGGAAGGAAGGAAGGAAGGAAGGAGGGAAGGAAGGAAGGAAAAGGAAAAAAGAAAGGGAGGAATCTACCACTCTCAGACTCTTGATGGAACAACTACAAAAAGGAAAAGAAATTGATTCCAGGAAGAAAATGAAAAGAAAAACAAAATAAAAGAAACTGGTAAGTGTGACTAGAACTAAAACATACTTTGACTATTATAAAAATATCAAATTCTGATTATGGGGGTTTGAAAACAAGGTGAGAGAAAAATATGACCCAACCATACCATGTCAGAAAGCAATGGGTTATCTATTTAAGGCTATCTATTTTGATTCTTGAATTACTTTTGAGAAATGTAGCAAACTGACTACATTTAAGTATTTGCAAGTCGAGTGTGCATGAATAAAGTTGAAGAGTATGGAAAAATTAAACCTCTCATATATTTCTAGTGGGATATAAAATGGTGCAGGTGTTTTAAAAAGCAGTTTGCATGCACACACTCTTTACATGCTATTACACACAACTGGTGAATGAATAAACACATTGCAAATCCATCCCTATAATAAAATATTAGTAGAAAAGAGCAAAATAGTGATACCACCACAACATGGATGGATGCCAAAAGTACTTCACAAAGTTAAAAAGCCAAACACAGCCTTGTCCAGGTGGCAAGGCTGATTGAAACATCGTCCCCATCCCATACACTTGTGGGTTTGATTCTCAGTCAGGGCACATACCGAGGTTGTGGGTTCCATCCCTAGTCAGAGCATGTATAGGAGGCAATCTATTGATATTTCTCTCTCTTCCCTTCCTCTCACTTTCTAAAAAAAGAAAAGAAAATCAATAAACATATCCTCAGTTGAGGATATGTCAACTTAAAAAAGTCAAAACAAAAAACTACAGTATTTCATTCATATAAAATTTTATAAAGAGTGCAGATCAGTACTGGTCTGGGATGGGGTTAGGGAAGGAAATTGATGGTAAAGGAAAATAGGAAACATTTCAGTGACAGAACTGTTCTATGTCTTGACTGGGGTAGTGGCTTTCCATGAGTATAAAATTACCAAAATATACCCAAGTGTACACTTAAAATTATAATTGAGATAAAATCATTCAAAGATGTAATATCACAATTTGAAAAATATGCATCATAGTGAGGCTGTCTTTGAATACTAGTGGTTTCCTGAACAATAGTCTCTATCTCTAGGGCAACCTAAGACTCAATAATATCATTAACATTATATTTTGGTTTAGAGAAGCACAGACTTTTGACAACAACTCTAAATACACCAAATATTAAATCATAAAATGCTGAGAAAGAATATCCTCTATTTATCATTGTCCTATTGGGACAATTTACTCCAAAGAATTAGTCTGAATATTTTGGAACTATTTTTTGAAACTACTTTTAGGACTCTGAGTACATTCTCCCAATCTGTCTCCATAATAGAAAGTCTATGTCCTGGAAATTGAGTTTCATTTTTTGCAAATAGTTAAAAGCCATTTGAAGCTAAGTCTCTTGAAATAAGTGGACAACTGAATATTTTAAAAGGTGGCCCTCATTTGTATGTTCAGGCTCCAACAGGCTTGTCCATCAGCAGCCTAGGACTTTTGAGTTCTTTCCCATATTCATGGGCTCCAGAATTAATCTCCTCAGATGCATGCAATTAGGATGGCATGGTGCACCTTAGTCATTGTTTGTTTTTGCTTTGCTCCTGGTGCATGTTTCCAATATGTGCAAAGAAAGGGCTGGTAGAGCAATGGTGAGCCACTACATGTGGTAAGGAACATTATTTAAAGCTTTTCAGCCTTTAGAAGATGGTGCCACTGATAAGCACTGGGAATTTTAGGGTGAGACTCAGTCCTGGAGATTGATCTTGAGCTTGACTGCAGTCACTTTCAGTTTCAATGGATGGTGTTCAGAAAGTGGACATAATATGAAGTGAATTCAGTTCTGAAAATAAACATGTACCACATAAAGCTAAGGTAGAATAGATTTTCAAGGGGAAATGCCGTATTAGAAAAAGAGGGCACACAGCTGATTCTAGAGAGATGACACATCAATCAGCTGCTTCCAGCCCTAATATGGAAGCTAGAATTTGAAATAAAAATATTTTGATTGTATTTACATATTTTAAAAGTTAAAACTGAGAAAGGATGATGCTTATCTATTGCCCAAGTGAAAGTGCAGTAAGAAACAGAGATTATCTTCATAAGATAATCATAGCACACCCTCTGCTAAAATGTAGGTCAAATACATCAGGTATAATGTTGTTTATAGGTAGAAATGCTTAGAAGAGTTCTTACCATGGAGAAGCCAGTCTGTGATCAGATACTGGCCCACACTTGGATCTAGTTGGTTATAAAACCACAGGGATACTATCAGCCAAACCCAGACTGTGGGAAATTTTATAGTACAAATGAACTCATTTATTCAATGACCCAGCAAATAAATTCCATGAATAAAAGGTGAAGTGAGGAATGGGAACTGCTAGCAGCTAAAAGAGATGAAGGAAATCTACCAACAAAATGCATCTCATGGTCATTCTATGGACCATGATATAAACAAACAAATGGTAAAAAGATGACTATTATGTGATAATCAGTGAAAATTGAATACAGATTAGACATTAGATGTTATTAAGGAATTATAGCCAATTTTATTGGGAGTGATAATGGGATGTAGTTATGTGTAAAATGTTTTTTTGGTACATAAAACATTTATAGATGAAGTGTTGCATTGAGATTGGTTTTGAGGTTTTATAATTAAAAAGTGGTAGGGATTGATGAAGCTGGAAAGGAAACATTGAAAACTGTCATAGACAGGTTATGAGAGCATGGGAATCTACTATATTATTTTCTTTCATATATGTATGTTTAAAGTTTTCTTTGAAATAGCAAGTAAGTCAAATAAAATCTATTTGGTAATATTGGTATATTGGATTGGCTGAGATGTGGTAGAGTCCTTGCTCTAGTGATGTGGGGATTAAGGGCACAATGTTGGTGTCGGATGGACAGGAGTTCAAATTCTGCTCTTCCAGGACAACTGTTGGACCTGGGTCACATTTTCTAACACCTTCGAGCTTCCCCCAGTGCCCAGAATACAGTAGGCACTCAGAATTTTTTAAATGAATGCATGAAGGAATAGTTGAAGCAGGAGATAAAGCTTTTAGCACAAATGTTGACAATAGCAGTCTTCATAAATATTTGCTCTAAGCAATTAACAACAAATGGTGTAGAGCTAAGCCCTGGCTGGTATTACTAAGTGGTTAGAGCATCTGCCTGAGCCCCAAAGGGTTGAGAGTTCAACTTCTGGTTCAGGGTAAGATACCTGGGATACACGTTTGACCCCTAGCCCAGACTCTGGTCAGTGTGTGCATGCAGGAAGATGTTTCTCTCTCTCTCTCTCTCTCTCTCTCTCTCTCTCTCTCTCTCTCTCTCTCTCTCTCTCTCTCTTCCCTCCCTCTCTTTCACTCTCTCTCAAAAAAAATCAATGGATCAAACTATAGCAGGAACACTAGGAGGGTTGGAGGCGGGAGGTAAGAGATCAATGAAGGACATGTATACATGCATATAAGCATAACCAGTGGACGCAACAGACTGAGGGGGGAGTGAGGGCATGTGCCAGGGGGTAGGGGAAGCTGGTGGAAGTTCAATGGGGAACAAAAAGGAGACATATGTACTACTATTTGTAATACTTTAAACAATAAAATTAAATTTAAAGAAAAGAAAAAGAAAAAAAATCAATGGGAAAAATATCCTCAGCTGAGGATTTAAAAAAAGGTGTGGAGCTGAGCTCGCTCCCTGCACATCGTCCTCCAACCCTCAGTGAGAAACATTTAAATGCACAGAGTCTGGGGTGAGGGACAGGCATGGTTTATGCCATATTCAATGGGGCCTCATGTGCCAACTAACATTTGGATAGGAGAAATTGGGTTACATTTGCATTAAATATACAGGCAGTCCTCGGGTTATGTCAGACTCCACGTATGTCATGGTTATGTCACCATCTCCCATTTATTTATTTTAAAAAAAGTTACATCAGTTCAGCATATACACATATGTGCTTTATGTTTTTTTATTATTTATTTACCACAATTAAAGGTCAGGACTTGTTATCTTTCTTTTAAATTTTTTTTACTGTTTCACTTCATTACTGCTGTGTGGCTCATGTGAGTGACATAGGTACTTATGTAGGTGGGTTCTGACTTACATTGAAAATCATGTTGCATCATGCAGTAGGAACAAATCTCTGAAGTAACCCAGTTCTCCAAAGTAACATGAGGACCTACCGTATATTTTGAGATAAAGAAGGTGCCTCCCATTTAAAATTGATGGTGGGTATTTATGTTTTTTGCATATGTCTGTGATACTTAGCTTAGTGCTTGGCATTTAGTTGTCACAAGATAATGGTTTAATGAACTAAACTGACATAACTGGATACCTCTGACCTGGGCTCCTTATATTGAGGTTTGTTACAAAGCAAAGATTTCCAAGGGAGTGGAGACTGCAAATCACCTGGAAGACTTTAAAAAAGCACCTCCCAATCATAACAAAAATACACATGTACACACATGTATACCCATGGCTGACCTAGTGAACAACATCCCTGGTAGATAGACAGGCATTCTACCTCTCTCCCTCTGGAGTGTTGGTCCACAAGGTTTGGAGGGACAACTTTAGGGACTAGATGAGAAACCCATACTTCTGTACTACACAACATGGCACTGCTTCATTTTAACCTGAGACACAAGAGAAAATACTAGGTAATACTGCTGAAGGCATATTGACATGATACTATCTCCACTCCAATAATTAACAAACATGTACTGCTGCTCGGGGAGCTCTAACTTCCTGAGTGCTGGTTTCTCATGATTGCTGGCTTTAGGAACATGCCATGCCCACCTTTCAGGTGCCCAGGCATCCTGCTTTGGGTATTCCAGGGCATTGTACTGGAATGGGCAGCCACATAGAAGGTTATATGAAACCTCATGTAGCTTATAGCTTAGGCAAGGGCCACCCTAATGGACAACCCATGAAGACTTTCAACAGGCACGGAGCACAGTTCTACTCTGAGGGATGGGAGTGTTCACTTGTAAGTGGTGGTGGGCTTGGGCATGTGTATCTGGGATTCTGGAAGCTTCTTGATATTTAAGGAAAGATACTACATTTGTCCTCAGTCTGTAAATGTCCTTAGTATTTCCCAGGCAGTGGCCTCTGCCCTGATGGATGTCTCCCTCAACACCTCACCAGGCCTTTGAAGACTCCACCTGGCCATTCTCTCACTGCTCAGCCTGCTCTCTCTTCATAACTGCATTTAAGAAATACAGTAGGTCCCCAGGTTATGTCAGAGATCTATTCCTATGGCCCAATATAATGCAATTTTCACTGTAAGTTGGAACCCACCTACATAAGTACCTCTGTCACTCATGTGGAGCACATACACAGTAGTAATGAAGTGAAACATTAAAAAAAAATAAAATGAGGTAATAATTCCTGAACTTTAATTGTGGTAAATAAATAATAAAAACATAAAGCACATATGCACATACATGGAAATGACAGATTTTTAAAAATAAATAAACCAGAGATGGCAACGTAACCACAAAATGATGTGCATTGAGTCCAACGTAACCCAAGGACTGCCTGTGCCCTATTTTGCTCCTTTCTAATCCAAACAACTCAACTCTAATGGCTCATAAAAACCAACGCTTAAATCATCAGAAATCTTCTAACAACAGAAGTGAAAGGTTGTATGTAGTTTTCTAGAGGATGGATAGCCTGATCTCTGCATTTAAGGAGAGGGAGAGATCTGGGGACCCAGGATGGTGAAAACATCAAGGAACAGGGAGAGAAACTTGGACAGTGGCATCTGGTACACTATTATTTTCACAGCAGCCTAAATGCACTTTGGAATCAATCTTTCCTTCCATCTTGGAGGCAGCTGTAAATGTGGAAAGCTACTGGTCCTTCACAGGTGAGAGGATGGCACCTGTGGAAGAAGAAAGCAGTCAAAGGTATTCAGGAGTGAGAATGCAGGCTGTGTAAAGAGAGAGTCCCTTAGATGGTGCTACTAGAAAGTCTCCAAGGACTTTGCTCATGGTTCCATTGTTCACTGTATTATAACAAAAGATAAGTAACTTAACTTCTTATAACCTTATTTTAAAAATGAGGACCACCAAGCTAGAAAATAAATAAGTAATGAAGATATAATGCACAGCATGGTAACCATTCTATCTAATAAAAGAGTAATATGCAAAGTGACTGTACCTATGCCATTCCTACAAGCCATGCCCACCAGCCAATCAGGAGCCAATACGCAAATATGCAAATTGACCATACTTTTGCTATACCCACAGCCATGCCCACCAGCCAATCAGGAGCCAATATGCAAATAAACCCAATCAACATGGCTGTGGCCACAGAAAGAGCAGGAGGGAGGCTTGGGTTTCCCTGGCAATGGAGGAAGCCAAGCTTTCTGCCTGCCCTTGTTGGCCAAGGCCTCCACTCAATGCTACAAAGTTTCAATGATAGAAGATAAACAAATCTCAATAAAAATGGTGGCAGCTAGGGAGCTGGACAGAGCAGGAGACTAGGGTTGCCCCTGGCGATGGAGGAAGCCAAGCTTCTTCAGCCCTGGCTGACCTAGGCCTCCACTCGAGGCTACAAAATTTGAATTATTGAAGATAAATAAATTCCAACAGAAGAGGAACCAAGATGGCAGCATAGGTAAACACCTATTGTGCTGCCCGCTCAACAATTCCAAAACTACAACATAACAACAAGACAAACATCATCCAGAATCACTGGAAACCTGGCTGAGTGAAAATTCCACAAATAAAAGTAAAGGTGGGACACTGAGGCTCAGAAGAGCGGCGGAGCACAGCCTTGAAGATATGCATGGAGCCAGAGGTTCGGAATGATGGGCGCGCATGGGCTGGCAGCAGCAATCCTGGCTGGATTTCTCCAACAAGGAGGGCAGAGACGTCCCACTGCACAGATTCCCCAGTGCTAGGCGAGGTCCGAGGTTTGGGGTAGGCACCCTAAAAGCCAGGCACTGCAGAAGTCTCCTAGTCTGAGGAGAGTCCATGTAGCTTGGAACAGCAGTTTTGTGTGTAAAGTGCGTGACAGCACAGATGCGTGACTTGCTCCCTGGCGACTTGCTCCCTGGTTTGGGAGACCACCAGACTGCTTTGTTTTAAACCCTGGGCAAGACTTTGGGTGTTCAGACTCATTTGGGGAGAGGCAGAGTTGTCTGGCAATGGGTGGAGACCAGCGGTGGCTTTCTCTTGGAGATGCCTGCAGCCATTACCACCCAACACAGAGACCCGCATGCCGCATAGGACGTAGCTGATGCTGATGCTGCCTGCTCAGCTCAGAGACTCCGCCCATCCAACCTGAACACAGTTTCCCTGCACAGCCAATTGGCCTGGAGGTCAAACCCTCCTAGGGTTAACAACAACAAGCTGGGCTTAAATTCAAAAATACTGTACAACCCATAAAGGACTGCAGTAGGAGTATCCACCTCAGGTAACTGGGGAGGCTGAGCCACTGTCCCTTAGAGGACATCTACCACACAAAGCTAATGGACCAACTCAGGAAAGCAGCCACTATGCAGAGACATGGAAAGAAAGCAGGTGTGAAAGAAATGGAGGAAAAAAGACAACTAGACATAGAGTTCAAAACCATGGTTATAAGGCTTTTCAAGAGTCTCCTAGAAAAGGCCGATGAACTTAATGAGAACTATGAGGACATGAACAAGACCAACAAGGAAATGAACAAGACTTACGGGGAAATGAATGAGACCTACAAGGAAATTAATGAGACCTACCAGGAAATGAATGAGACCTACAAGGAAATGAACAAGACCTACGAGGATATGAATGAGACCCTCAAGGATATGAAAAAGGACCAAATAGAATTAAAGCATACACAGACTGAAATAAAAAATATTACACAAAGCCCTAAAAGCAGTCCAGAGGGCCACAAGAACCAAGTCAAAGAGTTGAAATACAAAGAAGCAAAATCCACTCGGCTGGAAAAGCAAGAAACAAAAAGAATTCAGATAATTGAAGATAGTGTAAGGGGCCTCTGGGACAACCTCAAGCATGCCAACATCCGAATTATGGGGGTGCCAGAAAAATAGAGAGAGCAAGGTAATGAAAACCTACTTGAAGAAATAGTGACTGAAAACTGCCTCCACCTGGTGAAAGAAACTGATTTAAAAGCCCAAGAAGTACACAGAACCCCAAAATATAGGAATCTAAAGAGGACCACGCTAAGACACATCATAATTAAAATGCCAAGAGCAAAAGACAAAGAGAGAATATTAAAAGCAGCAAGAGAAAAACAGTTAGTTACCTATAAGGGAGCACCCATCCGATTGTCAGCGAATTTCCAACAGAAATGATGCAGGCCAAATGGGAGTGGCAAGAAATATTTAAAGTAATGAATAGCAAGAATCTACAACCAAGATTACTCTATCCAGCAAAGCTGTCATTCAGAATTGAAGGTCAGATGAAGTGCTTCGCAGATAAGAAAAAGCTAAAGGAATTCATCACCACCAAACCAATACTATATGAAATGCTGAAAGATATTTTTTAAGAAAAGGAAGAAGAAAAAGGTAAAAATATAAGTTATGAACAACAAATACACATCTATCAACAAATGAATCTAAAAATCAAGTGAATTAATAATCTGATGAACAGGATAAACTGGTGAATATAACAGAATCATGGACATAGAGAGGGAATGGACTAACAATTCTTGGGGAGAAAAGGGGTGTGGGAAGTGCAGCAAGAGACTGGACAGAAATCTTGCAACAATGGGAGAGCACAGTGGGGAGGGGGAGGTGAGGGCAGAGGGTGGGATGGGTACAGGTTGGAGGGGAACTATAGGGGGATACAAAAGGGGGAACAATGTAATTAATAAACTGAACAATAAAGATAAAAAAAATAATAAAAATAATAAAAAATAATAAAACGGAAAAAAAATTCCAACAGAATTGGCTGCCACCACAGAGTGAACAGAAGGCTTGCCTCTGCTTAAGGCTACAAAGTTTCAATTGTAGATGATAAATAAATCTCAGATACTAGGGCCTCTGCTTGGATCACTGGGGGGCATGGCCAGCCAGGAAACCACCATGGGCCCCTTTCCCAGACCATCCATGCCCCAAGGGAACCCCCACCCTGATCCGGGACACCCTTCAGGGCAAACCAGCTGTCTCCCACCCATGCACCAGGCCTCTATCTTATCTAATCCTATCTAATAAAAGAGTAATATACATATTGACTATCACTCCAACACACAAGATGGGTACCCCAATGTGGTCAAAGATCCTGCCCCCATGTGGACACAAGATGGCTAGCATGGAAGGGCAGAGGGAGGGCCCAAGCCTGCAAGGGAAGGCAGTTGGGGGTGATCAAGCCTGCAGGGAAGGGCAGTTAGGGGGACCAGGCCAGCAGAGGAGGGAGGTTGGGGGCAACTGGGACTGCAGGGAAGGGCCTGCATGGGAAGGCAGTTAGGGGCAAACAGGCTGGCAGGGGAGCAGTTAGGCATCAATCAGGCTGGCAGGGGAATGTTTAGGGGGTGATCAGGCTGGCAGGCAGAAGTGATTAGGGGCAATCAGGAAGGCAGGCAGGTGAGCAGCTGGGAGCCAGTCATCCTGGATTGTGAGAGGTATTTCTGACTGTCCATTTAGGCCTGATTCCATGGGCCTCTAGTCTTTAATAATAAAAGTATAATATGCTAATTGACCAGACGACTGAACAGCAGAAGGACCATATGGACAACCATCCAAAAGACCATGCTATGACATATACTGGTGCCAGCCAGCCAAGGTGGGTGCAATGTGATTGGTCAAGGGGAGAGGGGGCTTACTGTTGCCCCATGATTGCTCCCTCAGAGGGAGGCACAGGCCTCTGCTGGGCTATCAGTGGAGGAGGGGGTTAGTGATCTATCTCCCCAAAGAGGGAGGCCCAGACTACCTGCCCTGTGGCACTGCAGTGGGTAGGTGAGGCCTCCCTCTGCAGTGATAGATTGTGGGGCTTCTGGACTGTGAGAGGGCACAGTCCAGTCTCAGAGCCACTCCCCCAACCCAGTGCATGAATTTTTCTGCACTAGGCCTCTAGTAGTTAATAATGCAATATTGCCTATTTGAAAGTTGCTGAGTATAGATCTTTAAAGCTCTCATCACAACAAAAGACAGGTAGTAACTACATGTGGTATCTACTTTGTTTTTGGTAACTGTTCTCCAAAAATGTTGGGGAAGGAAGAAAAGAGATAAGGCAGGAAGGGATGGGAGGAATAAGGAAAGAAGAGGAAGTTTGGGAGGGAGGAGAAAAGAAAATCAAAGCCAAGCCAGTACCAGCTCCATACCGGGTCATCCTCAAGGAACAGAGAGCATCTCCCAATGAAATGCATTATGCAGAAGACACTATTCTCTCCAGTTTGTTACCAGAACATTCTGCAAAGCAGTCTTGAAAGCATTCAAAGGGAACGACTGGGCACAATGATTCTTCCGCTCTATATACAACAACAATGGAAACTGATGTCTATAAAGATGGAGATGGTAAACACTAAATATTGCTCATTAATCCAGAGATATAGTGGGATACACACATAATCAATGATGGAGAAAGGCTGTTGAGTGCGTCTCATTCATTCTGCTCAATAATATATGAACAACAGGCAGGTGATTAAAGGAGAAGTTGGCTCATTTAAGGTAGATAAAAGGGATTGTTTACTCACCATATAATTATCTTGTGAAAGCCTTCACTAGGGAGGTATTATTGTGATAAATAGTTTTAACTTAGGATTAGGAATTTATAATAAGAATGTGTAGTCACAATGCTTTAAACCACATTTAAGAGACCTGTTTAGCTGTATGCAGCATGGAGGGTGCTAAGTGAAGCTGAGAATAGTGGAGAAACTTCCAGAAAATTAAATTAAAGGCTGAGACCCCCAGTTTCCCAAACACTCTTGGGTTAGCCTTTGTATGAGAAAAAAATGTATTTTGCTCATGGTGCTTTATTATTTCTGTGCTGGATTATTTTTATTATTTCTTATTTTTCATTATGCGAAACACAGAATGCCATTCAATGCAGTTCCTCCCTAAGATTTTTGGCTAAATTAATTAATTGATGGGAGAATCAACATAGTACAATAGACATTAAAAGTAGTCAAACAGAGTTGTATTGGTCACAAAATTAGGTCATTGCCTCTCCTAAGTACTTTGGTGGTAATAAATGTTCCAGATTGATTGCGAACATTGACAAAATGACTCTGATTGCTACTAAATGACTGTTTATCTTCTCGTGTGGATGCAGCCAGTAGAATGGTACACTTTACTCTAAGACATCTGGATTTCAATTCTATTGGGGATATGATGAACCATGAGCCTGTGCTGGCTGACAGTTGGAATAAACATTCTCCCTGTTTGGCTATAACTGATGCCAAAACAGTGACAACTTTAGTGAAACCAGGTGCTTGACATGAAAAACACAGCAGACACAAGCACAATCCCAAATATTTGTTTTTGTAGAACTGAAGTCAGTTAGAACTGAAGTCAATTGAGTTTAAGCCCTTTGTATATGTAACTTCACTAAGCCTGGTGTTCCTGAATCTTAGTGTAAGTGGAACCTTAATTTATTTGCCTTATAATAGGCAATAAGGTACCTAATTCTAAAAGGTTTCATGTACTTGTGAATGGGAAATTTAATGTACATACACACATGTATTTGTTATGAAGTATGAATTTGCATGGTTCATCTAAATCTGCTTTTAATATTAATTAAATGAAAACATTGTTTTAATTAGAAGGTTATAACACCTTTTTTTGCTACTTGCATTTGTTGTTTTCCACTGTTAAGTGGAATATAAACTAAGCCTAAATAGCAACAGAAATAAATTTATTTTTTAAAAAGTAGCCCATTTTAATTTTGCTCTATTATCTTTAGGAATCAGTTTGGTTTTGTAAATGGATGGTTTGTCATGAATACAAAGATTCTTTTTGTTTTTTAAGGAAAAGGTTGAACAAGGATTGTATTTTCATGTAACGGTTCAATGAGTATTTGCTGTGTAGAAGCATTTCATTCTGCCAGTTTACCATTTCATTGAGGAACCACTGATAACACACACATATACACACACACACACAATGTCACAATGTAGAAGGCCTCTGCATTCTATACAGCATTGCTTTGAGATCAATTGAGGTGTACTCTCAGAGGAGGTGGAGAAAGTTCCTCAAGAAAAACTCCCAGGAAAGCAACCCTTATCTCCCACAGTCTACCCTCTCACTTAGGGTTGCTCCTTCTTTATCAACTCCCTGGCCCTGATTTCCAGAAGTTGTTGCTCACGCTTCTCTCCTTATTCTCAGGCTTATCCTACTTGGCCAATTAATGTCGACTCAATTTCCAAACTCAAATTTTCTCCAGTTTTGCTTCTAAAGGAATGTGAATCCTACTCATGTTGACAATCCACTTGTCTGGCATTGATTCCAACTATACTCTGTTTTGGCCTGTGCCACCCAAGGCCAGGGGTGAATGTTCAAGGTATTCTGGCCTGATTGAGAACATAAATTCCATGTCTTATGGAAGAAAAAAATTATTATGGGCCAAAATAATCAGAGAGGTTCAAAGAGACCTTAGACACTGTCTTGGGTATTAAAATTTAGTAGAATTAGACACTGAATAAAGCTTATAGCAATTTTGGTGAAGGAAACAGTATGAGAATTAAAGTACCAATGTAATGTGTTCAAAAGCTGGCAAACAGACAAGATTTCTTGTCTATTAGTTAGCTCCTGCTGTGTAACAAATTTCTTCCAAACTTGGCAGGTTGAAACCATGCATATTTATTATTTCATAGTTTCTGTGGTCCAGAGATTTCTGCATGGCTGGCTGGTTCAGGGTTTCATGAGACTGGCCAGGCTGGGTTCTCAACTCCAGGCTCAACTGGAGAGGGACCTAATTCCAAACAAGATTTAAAAATGGGCATTGAGGAAGTAGAATGTTCTTTCTGTGCACAGACCAGGGCAGGGCATGAAGTGCTGGTGCAGCTCTTTGACACTGCTGTTCAACTGCTGGCCCAGATGGTAAGAAGGGGTCGCAGGTGGACCCACAGCTTTGCCAGCTCCCACGGAAAGTTCTGGATCAGCTTTTCAGCTGTAGGCCAGGTGGTGTGTTTATATCCATGTTGAAGGATACCTGCTTCTGCTGCAAGGACACCTCTCTTTTCTGAAGGTTGGTAGTAGGGACCAATGAGGAATCCAATCTGTCCTCAGAGGTTCCAACTTAGTTTTAGAGGCCCCAGTGCTTTTTGCTTCCCTAGCTCCTTGCCTTAGCCATTTCACTGATGCAGAAATAATAATCTCACCCTAATTATTTAACCAGCCTGCACAATGGCCTAAGCTCAACTCTTTTAAACATACACTTGTATATTTATCAGATCTGTTTCTCCAATCAAAGGCCATGGCACCACCAATCTGACTGCAACAAAGCATTGAGACCTGAAATGCAGATATTTGTAGAGGCTTTGATACAAATTAAAAAGACTAGCTAAGGTTATCTTCAATTCCTTATTCAAAAGATTACATTGTTAAGGTTCTCTCTGTCCCTTGGAGGCTATGGAACATTTTTACTATATCTGGGCTAAGGAAGTAAAATAAGTTTAGGAAGTGTTGCCATTGGTATATATAGCTGTGGGATCTCTAGAAGCACTCCATGGAAAATGACTATCTTTTGGATGGTCTAGGATATTTGCCTTATCCCATCCTTTATGGCATATTTTCATTTTGCAATGAAGGCTAAAACTGACCCCTGTTGAGCACTCCATGCTTCAGCCATAGCTTCCCTGTCCCACACAATACCCAGGTATAAACAGATCTACCTTTCACTCTTATATTGGAAGTAAATGTGAGTAACCGAGGCCTTGTTCAAAATTTAAAATCTAACTTAATACTTGTACAGAACAGGGAGAATATGGTTCAGGTTGATACTCTATGGACAAAAAGGTCCTGAAGAAACCAACACTACATGGCCATCACATGCCAAGAAGAGGGGCCTCAACTCCCTTTGGAGTTATCTTTATTTCTGGCCAAAGAAATGTTAACAGAAAGCATTGGATAGGGCTTCTGGGAAAATACATTTTATTTATTTATTTATTTATTTTTTCAGTAGTGCAAATTTTATTGTGGCTTTCATAGGAACACATAGCATTTGATTGACACAGGAAATTTTATGTAAAACAGAATTTTAATTACCATCAGTTCTTTGGCAGATTCTGGTTGTTAATTTTACTTTGTGTTTTAAACTATTTATTTATTTATTTATTTATTTATTTATTTATTTATTTATGAGTCTGCTGGAATTTTTTATTTTTTTATTGTTTAAAGTATTACAAATAGTAGTACATATGTTTCCTTTTTCCCCCCATTGATCTCTCCGCAGCCTCCCCTATGCCCAGCACATGCCCTCACCTGCCCCCCTACCCCCGCCAATGTCTTGTATCCATTGGTTATGCTTATATACATGCATACAAGTCCTTCGGTTGATCTCCCACAGCCCCCGCCCCTCACCCTCGTCTGCCTTCCCACTGTAGTCTAACAGTCTGTTCAAAGCTTTTTTGCCTCTGTATCCATTCTTTCCCCCCATTTCTTTTCTTTAAAAAATCTTGCATCTGCATACTAGAGATAAACATATAAGAACAAAAAAATGTTTGAGTCTCAGTTTCAATGTCAAACAGTTCCTTATGTGTACATGTCAGCAATGATATCTGGATGGTGGACAAATGGTGGCAATGCAGGTCCCACACTCTCTGGTTTGTTACGAGACAACTTGCAGAGATGCACAGCTGCTGACTGCTAGCATGGCAAGGTGTCATAAGCGTCTTCCATCTCTGGACCGTCTGCGTGGTTGGAACAGACCTGTCAGTTCCTCATTGTTGCAGAAATCCATATGGTCTTGGCGTTGTTTTCTGAAAATATATAAACATACTCTCGACCAAAAGTTAATAAAGGAATCTTTTCTGTAAATTAGACTTGGAATTCTTTTTATTTTTGCCCAAATGATTTTCCTTTGGCTTATTTGGACACCATGTGTGTTTTTCTTTGGTGCCCTGCTGTTAGAATTACAAATGGAAATTAATTTTCTGAAGTAAGAATTTTCTAGATGTAATTTACTTACAGAATATTTTTCCTTACATGATATTACCCCCTTTACTCCCCCAATTTTTTTTTGATTAATGAAGACTTTTGGAAATGTAATATTGCAGTCTTGGTAACTTTAAATTTTAATTTTTGCATAGAAATTTGACTGCTTTAGGTTCTTTGGACATTAGGCAATTTTACAATGAGATGAACCACTAATAGAAATTTTAGTTAATATTTTAGTAACAGCTTTTTGTCCAGTACACTTAATTTTTTTTGAGTATTCCCTTATTTCAATTGGCCAATTTAAATTAATCTGAAAGTTGGAGTGAAGATGGCAGTTGGCAGGATAGAGGTGAGGGAGAAGAAGTGAGCAAGTGGGGGTATGAAAGGAGAATCAGTGGATGTGCCTGTTGTGTGTTTCAGTGAGTGAGGGAAAGTTGATACTCCCAGGAGCAGCAGGAAGTAGCAGACAGGGTCTCCTTGACAAGGAGAGTCTACCACCGCAGAGGACACTCCCCCAGTCTGGGGAATCACAACACGGAGATCACGCCATCTTGAAGGAGAGAAAGACCCTTTAATTGGAGAATTCATTAACACCAACAACCAGAAGGGCCCTGGAACTGCCCCGCAAGCCAGTGACCACTCCAACCAAAGTCCCGCTATTCCAGCCACAGATTCACGGACCCTGGGAACTCCACCTCCATGGGTGAGCTGCCCAGCAGAGGTGAATGGAATCTTCCCCTCCCCAGAAGCAGAGCTCCCAGGTAACCACAAAATCAGCCCAGTGCACTCCACCCTTGTCTTGCTCTTGGCCTTTGGCTGGTTTTGTTCGCCCTGTCTGAGATTCGTGCACAGCCATCCCTGTGCACACTACTCAAGATTCGCTTGTATCTGCCCTGCTGGCAGCCAGGGAAATCCACTCCAGAATCGCTAGTACCCAGCCTCACAGACAGCTAAGGCACCCCATCCCTTAGGCAGCACTTGGGAGCCCCTAAAGCTCCTGAGGGTGAAATTCTGCACAGACAAGGGAGCTTCTCCCCACAGTAAAAATTCTGAACTTCCTGTTCTTGGATAACTATCCACACGCCGTCCCAAACCTCAATCACTGTGCCAGGACCCCTCAGAGTGCATCAGAACTCTGCACCACAAATGCGCATCCACAGATACCAGGTGCCAACAGTCAGTCACCCTGAGATTATTTACCCACAGGGCTCTAGAGGAAGCCACTGACATCTCTCCCAGGGTGCAATCTTGAACAAGCAGGGCACACTTCTGTCCAGTAGTAGAAGCTTTGAATTCTCTCAACTGGGATACTGGCCCACAGGTGCCTCAACTTCACAGCTACACTGCCAGGGTCCTTCAGAGTCCTTCAGTGTGCTGACAAACTTACCTTAGGTGCTCCTGTGAAATGCCACTGGGAGTAAGCACTTATCCACAACAGGTGTAACAGCAAAAGCTGGGTCTGCCCACCCCAAGACTACAGAACTCTGGGCACCACAGTCACGCCATTCCAGAGAACAGGTCCCCTGAGCCCCCTTACCTCAACAGATGGTTCCATGGTGCCACTGGGAGTCCATGCTGGACCCGCGTGACTTTAATTAAGGGTGCAAGACAGCAAAAATTGGGTCACTCCCCCCCGACGGTGGCGGAATTCTAGACACAGCAGTTGTGCCTCTCAAGCTTGAAGGCTCACATCAAGAGAGCCCAAATAGTTCAAGTAGGGAGTTACACTAGATTTACAAACCCAGGAGAAACGAGAGATGACACAAGTAGCACCATTCCCAAAAGAACCTGTGTAACAAAGCAATTGGTTCTACAATTAAAACACTACAGGGAAACATGGGAAGCCAAAAAAAAAAAAAAAATCCCCAAACAAACAAAAAAAAGGGAAGGGGGACCACCAGAAAGGGAATTAGATGAGCTCAAGGCTGGCAGCCCGTCAGAAATAGAATTCAGAGTAATGGTTATAAGGATGTTTAAATGGATGGATGACAATTACACACAACTCAATGACAAATACACACAACTCAATGACAAATACACACAAGTCAGTGAGAACTATAAGGAGCTGAATGAGAATGTCTCCAACATGAAAAGAAACCAAGAGGGGATGAAGAATGACATAGCTGCAATAAAGAACACAATGGAAGGCCTAAACAGTAGACTAGAAGAGGTGGAGGACCGCATTAGCGAATTAGAAGACAAGGTAGGAAAAAGCACACAAACACAGCAGCAATTGGAAAGAAGGCTTACAAAACAAGAGGAGAGCCTAAGGGAGCTTTGGGACAACACAAAACAAAACAGCATTCCCTTAATAGGGACACCAAAAGGAGTGGAAGAGAAGCATGGAATAGAAAATGTGTTCAGCCGAGACCGGTTTGGCTCAGTGGATAGAGCATCGGACTGTGGACTGAAGGGTCCCGGGTTCGATTCCGGCAAGGGCATGTACCTTGGCTGCGGGCACATCCCCAGTAGGGGGCGTGCAAGAGGCAGCTGATCGATGTCTCTCTCTCATCGATGTTTCTGACTTTCTATCCCTCTCCCTTCTGCTCTGTAAAAAATCAATAAAATATATTTAAAAAAAAAAAAAAGAAAATGTGTTCAAAGAAATAATGACAGAAAACTTCCCTGATATTGGCAAGAAAAAACTATGCAAGTACAAGAAGTACAAAGAGTCCTAAACAAGTTGAATCTCAAAAGACCGACACCAAGACATATCATAATTAAATTAGCGAACACCAATGACAAAATAAGAATCTTAAAAGCAGCCAGAGAGAGACAGAAAGTTACTTACAAGGGATCCCCTATTAGAATGTCAACTAATTTCTCAACAGAAACACACCAGGCCAAAAAGGGAATGGAATAAAATATACAAAGTGATGCAAAGCAAGGGAATGAATCCATCCAAGAATACTATACCCAGCAAGGCTATCATTCAAAATTGAAGTGGAATCAGGAGCTTCACAGACAAAAAAGGACTATGGGAGTTTATCACTACCAAGCCTGCATTGTAAGAATTGCTAAAGGGACTGCTGTAAAAACAAGAAAGAGAAAGGTAAGAAGAAACACAAACACTAAGGAAAAAATATGACAACAAACATGTACTTGTCAATAATAACATTAAACATAAATGGATTAAATGCACCAATCAAAAGACATAGGGTAGCTGAATGGATAAAAAAACATGACCCATATATTTGCTGTCTACAAGAGACCCACCTCAGAGCAAAGAATTCACACATACTGAGAGTGAAGGGATGGAAAAATATTTTCCAGGCAAATGGAAATGATAAAAAATCTAGGATTGCAATATTTATATCTAATAAAATAGACCTCAAAGTAAAGGATATAATTAGAGATAAGGAAGGCCACTACATAATACTAAAGGGAACAATTCAACAAGAAGATATAACTTTGATAAACATATATGCACCCAATGCAAGTGCACCCAAATACATAAGAAATCTCCTGGAAGATATCTAGGGAGAGATTGACAACAATACAATCATACTAGGGACTTTTTTTTTTTAATATATTTTGTTGATTTTTTTACAGAGCAGAAGGGAGAGGGATAGAAAGTCAGAAACATCGATGAGAGAGAGACATCGATCAGCTGCCTCTTGCACGCCCCCCACTGGGGATGTGCCCGCAGCCAAGGTACATGCCCTTGCCGGAATCGAACCCGGGACCCTTCAGTCCACAGTCCGACGCTCTATCCACTTAGCCAAACCGGTCTCGGCAATACTAGGGACTTTAATACATCACTGACATCAGTGGAAAATCTTCTAGACAAAAAAATCAGCAAAGACACATCAATCCTAAATGACACACTACATCAGATGGACCTAATTGACATCTTCAGAGCACTTCACCCCAAAGCCAAGGAATATACACTCTTCTCAAGTGCACATGGGACATTTTAAAAAATAGACCACATATTGGGACACAAACAAAGTCTCCCCAAATTCAAAAACATTGAAATCATATCAAGCATTTTTTCAGACTGCAAAGGTATAATACTAGAAATAAACTACAATAAAAACACTCCAAAAAATTCAAACACTTGGAAGGTGAATAGCAAGCTACTAAACAATGACTGGGTTATCAATGAGATCAAAGAAGAAATTAAAACCATACTGGAGACCAATGATAATAAAAACACAACATTGCAAATCCTATGGGACACAATGAAAGCAGTCCTGAGAGGGAAGTTTATAGCTCTAATAGGCCTACCTCAGAAAACAAGAAAAAATTGTAGAACCAATTGCTTTGCTACACAGGTTCTTTTGGGGATGGTGCTACTTGTGTAATCTCTTGGTTCTCCTGGGCTTGTAAATCTAGTGTAGCTCCCTACTTGAGCTATTTGGGCTCTCTTGATGTGGACCTACAAGCTTGAGAGGCACAACTGCTGTGTCTAGAATTCCGTCACTGTCGGGGGGAGTGACCCAATTTTTGCTGTCTTGCACCTTTAATTAAAGTCACGTGTGCCCAGCATGGACTCCCAGTGGCACCATGGAACCATCTGTTGAGGTAAGGGGGCTCAGGGGACCTGTTCTCTGGAATGGCGTGACTGTGGTGCCCAGAGTTCTGTAGTCTTGGGGTGGGCAGACCCAGCTTTTGCTGTTACACCTGTTGTGGATAAGTGCTTACTCCCAGTGGCATTTCACAGGAGCACCTAAGGTAAGTTTGTCAGCACACTGAAGGACTCTGAAGGACCCTGGCAGTGTAGCTGTGAAGTTGAGGCACCTGTGGGCCAGTATCCCAGTTGAGAGAATTCAAAGCTTCTACTGCTGGACAGAAGTGTGCCCTGCTTGTTCAAGATTGCACCCTAGGAGAGATGTCAGTGGCTTCCTCTAGAGCCCTGTGGGTAGATAATCTCAGGGTGACTGACTGTTGGCACCTGGTATCTGTGGATGCGCATTTGTGGTGCAGAGTTCTGATGCACTCTGAGGGGTCCTGGCACAGTGATTGAGGTTTGGGACGGCGTGTGGATAGTTATCCAGGAACAGGAAGTTCAGAATTTTTACTGTGGGGCGAAGCACCCTTGTCTGTGCAGAATTTTACCCTCGAGAGCTCTTATGGGCTCTCAAATGCTGCCTAAGGACTGGGGTGCCCTAGCTGTCTGTGAGGCCGGGTACTTGCGATTCTGGAGTGGAGTTCTCTGGCTGCCAGCAGGGCAGATACAAGCGAATCTTGAGTAGTGTGCTCAGGGATGGCTGTGCACGAATCTTGGACAGGGTTAGCAGAACCACCCAAAGGCCAAGCTTGAGACAGGGGCGGAGCACACCAGGCTGATTTCGCCTGTACAGGGAGCTTTGCTGCTGGGGAGGGGGAGGTTGCATTCACCGCGGCTCACCCCTGGAGGTGGAGGTCCCAGCATCCGTGGATCTGTGGCTGGAGTAGCGGGACTTTGGTTGGAGTGGTTACTGGCTTGTGGGGCAGTTCCAGGGCCCTTCTGGTTGTTGGTGTTAATGAATTCTCCAATTAAAGGGCCTTTCTCCCCTTCAAGATGGCGTGAGCTCCGTGCTGTGATTCCGCTGACCAGGAGAGTGTCCGCTGGGGTGGTAGACTCTCCTTGTCAAGGAGTCAAGGAGACCCTGACTACCACTCCCTGCTGCTCCTGGGAGCATCAACTTTCCCTCCCTCACTCAAACACACAACAGGCACATCCACTGAGTCTCCTTTCATATCCCCACTTGCTCACTTCCTCTCCCTCACCTCCATTCTGCCAGCCACCATCTTCTGCTTTTCTCTCTGGGAAAATAATTTTAAAAAGGATTGTAATACATCTTTTTGTTCTTGGTTTTTCCATTTTCTTTTTGCCTAGAATGCCCACTATAATTGTTGTTGCCCTGGCAGCTATCTTGGGGCCATAAAGACAATCTAAGACTGAAAATATGTGCTACTGGTAAGCATAGAAGAAGCCTGCATCCTAATGATGTCTTCTTTCCTAGATTATGAGAGTATTACATTAATTTGAATGTGGACTTCAGGGAGATAACCTACATTCGAAGTGCAACTGTACTCAGAGAAAGGCTGCATTGTTAAATCTGGAAGGCCCTGTTATGGGTGTGGGTACTTCTCCTCAGCTGATCGATCCATTTGAAAGGTGTCTGACTCACCCATCAGGCGAGAGTCCCATGCAGTGAGGGATACATGGGATTGTACTCAGCAACACTCTTTCAGTTCCCTGCCTTCTGACATTTCTTGAGCTATTTTCCATGCTACCCCTGCACATGAGAAGTAGAACCAGTCCTTCTGATCCCTGAGGGAAGCCTGCCTTCCTAGACTCAGCACCAGGCTGTCACAGTGCTTTGTGGGGGAAATGCTGGCAAAGGCAATTATGCATGGCACATTTCAACCCATATGGCTGAGCCAGGTGGTGAGAGGCAACATTCCCAATTACAAGGCAGGTTTGGAGCCTCCAGGTGGATTCCTGGCCTTTGCCACTCACCGCTGGCTCGGTGTCAACACAGCATTGCTCCATCAATAAACTAAAGCATTGCTTCCTTCTGGAGGAAGTGCTCAATTAGCTATTTCAGTTAGAATTCCTGACTGCCATTCCTATTACCTGGAGTTGTTCCTGCTACTGTTAATTTGGTCCCAGTCCAGAGGAAGACCTAAGTTACACTGAAACCATCAGAGCTTCTTATTTTGGAAACAATACCTTAGACTGGGTGGCCTGTGAATAACAAACATTTATTTCTCACAGCTCTGAAGGGTGGAAGTCCAACATCAAGGCACCAGCTGATTCAGTGTTTGGTGAGGACACACTTCCTGGTTTATAGACAGCATCTACTCACTGTGTTCTTACATGGAGGAAGGTGCTAGGGAGCTCTCTGATGTCTCTTTTATCAGGACGCTAATCCCATCATGAGGGCTCTACACCTCCCAAAGCCCCATCTCCTAAAGCCATCACTTTGAGGGTTAGGCTTCAACATATAATTGGGGAAGTCATATTCAATCCATATATCAGTTACCTAACCTAAAGTGATATTAGAGATAGGTGGAATTAATCTGACTTGCCTAAATGGTTTATTGAAGTCCTTAACATTTTTTTAAAATACAGTTGTAGAGTAGTGCAGAGAGAATCTACAAAGGTTTCCCAAACTCCTTGGCTCTTTGCTTCCTGTCAATCTAATCCCCTGTAGATAAAATGGTGTGAGCAATTTCTACCTTTCAAGGTCATTGTGAGAATGGGATGAAATCCTTCAGATGAGATTTCCAATGCAGTGATGTTTTGACCCAGAAATAGGGACTCTTATACCATCTTTCACTAGAGTTTTCATCAGTTGACTTAAATGGGCGTTGGAAGTGAACATATTCCAGATGAACAACGGAGTCCTAGACTCTTAGGTTTTGCTGGTGGGTAAATGTCCTCTACCATCTAGGTTCAGTGATAGGGGCCTGGAGATGAACTGACAACAGAGAGATTAAAAGGAGAAATACAAGGTTGATTTCCATGTGTATGTGTACACTTGTGAGCACTCAGTAATGAGGTAAAGGTTGATACACCAACTTGAAAGGGAGAGCTTAATACTTCACTGGGAAAGTATGGAAGGTTCTAGTGGGCTTTTTAAAACTGATAGGCAGCTGACTTCTCAATTCCAAGTGCTAAGTTAGTCTTCTTCCAAATAGGAGAGCCCCAATTAGGTGAGGAATGGCAGCTTTATTTTGGGGAATATCCACTTTAATTTAGATAGTATTTCTCTCTGTGCCTGCTAGTTATTCAGATGGTTTTGGTTTAATGTAATTTTAATCCCTTTATTCTCAAACTTGAGCATATATCAGAATTGCCAAGAAGCCTCATTAAAACACTAATTGCTGGCCTTACCCTTAGAGTTTTGGGTCTGGGGTGGGAATGACAAAATGACATTTGTATAATTTTAGAATCATTGACTGGTGATAACCATTGCCTGCTGCACAGCAGCCTGAGGAATTAACAATTCATCTCTGCAATGTCTTCAGAGGAACTGCTCTGTCACCACTTCAATTCTGTGCCATGGTGCAAAGGGCCTGAGGGAAGCCCAGTGTCCTGGCTGCTGGAGGCTGGTGCTGTCACCTGGCTCCTTGTGCCTGATGTGGAGAGACCAAAGACACACTATGGTCATGGGCCTTAATGTAGTGTGTATGTGTGTGTATTTGTGTGTTTGGGTTGAAGACCAGTGGACTAAATAACGCTTCTCTCAACAATGAGCCTCTGGGGCTGATTTCTGTGGAAAAAAAAAGTCCAAGCTGCTCTATTCTCTTCATTTCTGTATCTAGCACCATAGAAGAACTGACATCCATGCTGATACCCATAAGGAGTTTATTCAAATACACTTCATTATGCCATCTCCCAAACAATTTTGTCAAGTAAGTAAAGCCCTGGGACCATGAGCAATTTTACGTTTCAAACAAAGTGACTTTGCTCAGAATTAAGTGTGACCCTAAGACCCTTTCCACTTCCAGAGCCCTATTCTCCAGAGAGGTGGGGAGAAGAAATGAAGGCAGGAGGGGCAGAAGCTCTGGCTACTAAGGAGTACTTGTCTCTCTCTTTATTCTTGGTTTTCTGCATTTAACTATTTTCAAAGAGTACAGTGAAATTGTTCTTACTCATGATGCCAAATTACACCCTAATCAGAACTAAATTACCTTAAACAGCTAATGTAACAGTATCCAGTGCCCTGGGGACACTAGATTTATTGATCCCCAGATTTCATGCTGGTCATTGGCCTGCCAACATGGATCATGCCTCTCAAAGGAGAGGCCATGGGGTAACTGTTCTTTGGGGACATTTTAGTTCACAGTTACATCTCAGACAACTACTGGTAAGTGGAACCAACGTTATGCTATCTACCCTTAAACTCCAACCAAAAAAAGTCATAGTCACAACAAGAATAATTAAAAACTGGGGTTTAGTGCATATCCATAAAGCATCTAAGTTTTTTTTTCAAAAATACGAGCTAAGTAAAACTCATTTTTTGAAAAATGCTATATCTTCTGGGGGAAGGGTTAGCTCAGCAAATGAGAATCTGTTCCTCACCCTTAGACCCTAGTTCTGTAAACTTAGGCCCACCCATTACTTGTATGTGTTCTTTTTCAGCCATTATAACCTTCATATCCTAATCTCTTCCTCTCTTTGCCTCATAAATTCTGCCTCAGGACCAACTGGAGTGATGTAGGTCAGGAAGGTTGAATTTGAAATTGTGTCTGGAATTATTATTCTGTTAGCCAAACAAAGATTATAAAGTTTGAGTACACAATCTTGAATTATTCTCATAAATGCAACAAAATTATGCAAAATAAAAAGAGCTACAGACTAGTGTAATGTGCTGAGTGATATCCATCTGGAACGAGATTCCAGACTCTCTTCCAGTTCCCCACACTTGTGAGAACAACCACAGGAGAAGGGCAACTGAGCTGGGCAGGTAATCTCTTTGCTAACAATGGAAAGAAATAGGGAAAAGAAATCCCATGTAAAGTATACTATTTTCCAAAGGGATTACCTTGGCTATAATTCCTGAGTCACATAATAACTGGGTGATTTTGATTGGAGTTTAAAAAGAACAATCTGTGTGGGTGAGAAAAGTAGTTCAATGACCTTAACCATTGCAGAAGAGGCAACAGCATTGGAGTAGGATTAAGCTGGCCTTCCTGGTCTATTTTGAGCTGTGCCCTTGGGAGGTCAGGTAGGTTATCAATGAGTTAGGTCAGAATATAAAGGTACATACCACTCAGAACTATGAGAAAGCTAAATAATTTAGCATGTATAAAGCCCTAGGAGATGAAAGACACACTAGAAATGCAAATTATTTTTTTATTAGGAGACAACATCAATCCAAGCAAACGTAGAATGCTCTTTGATGGATGCCCATTTCAACTGACTAGAGCATTGAGCTCCCATTTCAGGATCGCTGAGATTTAACTGCTTTAGATAATTGCTTCCCCCCCCCCCCCTCGTTTCATCTCTTCAATTTAAGAATTATCTTTGGTAGTTTCTTTTCAGGGGCTACCCTGCTCCTGGTATTCTGACATTCCTCAGAAAATTAAACAAAATCAGTTGGCATAAATCCCCCAAGAGAAGCCATGCATCATCATTATGGTGATTATGTTCTATGTTGAGGCTTTTTCATAAAAAGAAATAGGTATCAAAGTTTTAATTTAAGTTCAAAATGCAGTAAATTGCTAGTGGCAATAACTTGAGCTGAAGCCTACTTGTCTGAGGAAGAATGTGTCTTTTAACCTAGGAAAACTTTTTCAATAGGCTGCCCTTTCTGGTAAAAAGGGTGGCTCCAGTTGTAGGAACCCTTTTCACGTCCCGCATGATTCAGGGTCCAGTTCAGGGTTCGGGTTCTGGAGAAGGCCTCACACAAATGAAGAAAGACTTAGAAAAGTATGAATTTGGGAAATGGTGGGCAGACGGTAGCCAATCTCTAGTGGAAGGGCTGCCCTGTGCTCTGGCCTGGCTATCCTTTTTATTAAGACTACAGGATCCGCCGAGGAACCAAGATGGTGGCATAGGTAAAACACCTATCTTGCCGTCATACATAGCAATTTAAAAACTACAACTTAACGAAAGAACAAACACCTTCCAGAATCACCAGAAAGATGGCCGAGTGAAAATTCCACAAATAAAAGTGAAAAGAAGACACTGTGACTCGGAGGAGTGGTGGCGGACAGTGTTGAAAGATTCCCGCGGAGAGAGGTTTGGAGCGCGTGCCAGCGGGGAGGGCGGGCAGCTGAAAACCGGCCAGTTTTCTCGAACGGGGAGACAAAGACATCCCACTGCACTGATTCTCGAGCTCTCGGCGAAGTCCAGGGAACCCACTATCACACGGGGTGAAAACTGGACAGTGGGAGGGCACGCCGAAGCTCGGGTGCTGCAGGGGTCTCCCGGCTTGTGGAGAAGGCAGCTTCGGCGAACAGCTCAGCTGCGTGACCCCGCAGAGAGCGCTCTGCGACTCGCTCTCTCATTCAGAAAACCATCAGACTGTTCGGTTTTATGACCCTGGGTGAGACATTGGGTGTGCAGACTCATTTGGGGAGAGTCTGAATTCCCTGGCAGCCAGTGGAGCTCGGCAGCGGCTCTCTCTCAGAGGTGCTGGCGGCCATTGCCACCGACACAGAGTCCCTGGGGCTGCATAGGGCGGAGCTAACGCTGTCTGCTTGGCCCGGAGACTCTGCCCATCCAACCTGAGCACAGCTGAGCTTCACAGACAATTGGCCTGGAGGTCAACCCCTCCAAGTGCTAACAACGATTAACTGAGCTTAACTTCAGCAAGACTGTGCAGCCCATATCTACCTCAGGTAACTGGGGAGGCTGAGCCACTGTCCCTAGTAGGAAGTCTACCACACAAAGCTAATTGACCAACTCAGGGAAGCAGCCACCATGCAGAGACATGGAAAGAAATCAGATGTGAAAGAAATGGAGGAAAAAAAAACGACTGGACATGGAATTCAAAACAACAGTTATAGGGCTTTTCAAGAGGCTCCAACAAACGGTCGAGGCCTATAAGGAAATAAACAAGACTGCAAAGGAAATAAATGAGTCCTACAAGGAAATGAATGAGACTCTCAAGAATATGAACGAGACCTTCAAGGAAATGATCAAGACCAACGTGGAAATGATCAAGACCAACATGGAAATGATCAAGACCAACGTGGAAATGATCAAGACCAACGTGGAAATGAATGAGTCCTACAAGGAAATGAAGGAGACCCTCAAGGATATAAAGGAGACTCTCAAGGATATGAAAAAGGACCAACCAGAAATTAAGCATACACTGACTGAAGTAAAAAATATTATACAAAGATCTAAATGTGCTCTGGAGCACCCCAGGAACCAAGTTAAAGATTTGAAATACAAGGAGGTAAAATCCACTCAGCTGAAAAAGCAAGAAACCAAAAGAATCCAAAAAATTGAAGATAGTGTAAGGGGCCTCTGGGAAAACCTCAAGCATACCAACATCTGAATTATAGGGGTGCCATTAAAAGAGAGAGAGCAAGACAATGAAAACCTATTTGAAGAAATAATGACCGAAAACTTCCCACACCTGGTGAAAGAAATAGACTTAGGAGTCCAAGAAGCGCACCGAACCCCAATATATAGGAACCCTAAGAGGACCACACCAAGACACATCATAATTAAAATGCCAAGAGCAAAAGACAAAGAGAGAATATTAAAAGCAGCAAGAGAAAAACAGATGGTTACCTATAAGGGAGCACCCATACGATTGTGAGCGGATTTCTCAACAGAAATGATGCAGGCCAGATGGGAGTGGCAAGAAATATTCAAAGTGATGAATAGCAAGAATCTACAACCAAGATTACTCTATCCAGCAAAGCTATCATGCAGAATTGAAGGTCAGATAAAGTGCTTCACAGATAAGAAAAAGCTAAAGGAGTTCATCACCACCAAACCAATATTATATGAAATGCTGAAAGATATTCTTTAAGAAGAGGAAGAAGAAAAAGATAAAAGTGTAAATTAGGAACAACAAATACACATCTATCAACAAATGAATCTAAAAATCAAGTGAATTAATAAGCTGATGAACAGGATAAACTGGTGAATGTAACAGAATCATGGACATAGAGAGGGAATGGACTGACAACTCTTAGGGAGAAAGGGGGTGTGGGAAGTGCAGCAAGAGACTGGACAAAAATCATGCAACTATGGGAGAGGACAGGGGAGGGGGGTGATGGTGGAGGGTGGGATGCGTACCAGGTGAAGGTGAACTATAGGGTGAAAAAAAAAGGGAACAATGTAATTAATAAACTGAACAATAAAGAAAAAAAGTGAAAAAAAAAGACTATAGGATCCGCCTGTAGCCTTTAGGTAGGAAATTCCAATAACAGAAATATACAATAAACAAACAGAGGTGTTTCAGTTAACAATGTTTTTTAGCTCTGACCTTTCAGAGCAATTAAGGTTGTTTACCAGCCTTCTGGGCTTCCTGTCCACATCTTCTATTAGTGAGACAGGATTGGTTTCCGGCACTAGTTTAACCTTAGTGAACAGGATCAGAACCCAAATCATTCCAACTAGAAAGAAGCATCCACCCTCCTTGATGCACATAGTTAGTTAACTCCCTAACTAGGGGGTCTTAAGTGGAACACTTTTCCCCAGTCTGGCTTCTTCATTTGGTCCTGGGCAAGAGTCTGGCCTCTTGTCCATACTCTTCCACAAAGATGACTGGATGGACCCACAGTTTTTACCACAACATCCAACCCGGCCAAAGGCTCTGGTTAATCAGTGACCAAAATAGGGAGAGAACCTAAGTATTTTTATACGTTAGGAGCATAGGCCAAAGGGAAGGGATCACACAACTTTTGTGGCTCAAAATTCTCATATTTATCATGAATTATAACATTTTCTTTAGCTAAAATATGGAAGATGGCCCACCAAAAAATTTTTGTGACATCTCTTGAATTAAACAATCAAGAAAACACACACACACACACACACACACACACACACACACACACACACACACAACATTGAATTTTAAAATGGACGCTTCCCGTTCATCACAGCCTGTATCAGTCTGTATCAACCAGGTGTTTCTGAAGCTGCAGGTTTACGGTCATTCAGAGGGACAGCTATTAAAGTAATTGCCAGATATGTTATTTCATTAGGAAGGCTAGCTGTTGAACTCATGCCATTTAGAAGATTTGTGTAAAAAAGAAAGCCAAGGAATTAGAGTCTGGTCGTTGTTTTTTATTTTCTTATAATATTAAACATATCTGTTATCTGAATACTTTATACCCAAAGAGCACACATGTACTTGAAAACACCTTATATCTCTACAGTTTTTATACTTTCAAAGTACTTTGATGTATGTTATTTTATTTTATCCAAACACCCTGGTGCATTAAAGGGATGTTTGGGAGGAGGAAACTTAAATTCAGGATGGTTAATTGATATTCATGAACTGATCAGCAGGTTGGAGGCAGAGCTGAACCCAAATCTGCTCTGGTTCATTCCACTACTAGTTTTCTTTCTATTCTACCATGGATTCTTGAGTTAGAAAATTAACAGCAGGAAAAGCATATATTTTACTGTTGGCCAATTGCTAACTTCCATTGTGACTAAGCTTCCAAAGAGAATCTAGAATATAACTGGCATTGATGGGTTTCATGTGGTGAATAGTTGTGTCTATGTACACATGTATTTTTATACATATTATCCCCTGCTTCTTGATAAACTTGTTTTGAAATATATCATAATTACAATGAGGATAATAAAGCTGTTAAGCTAAATGGACACAGGATATAAACTTGATCCTTGTTTAAAACAGACAGAATTATTAAGATTGCCTGAGCTAGTAGGTTTGTAATGCAAACATGATGACAAATGTCTATTTTAGGTTAGAGGCATCATTGCTTCTACTTCTGATGGCTTGCAGTTAGAAATTCTATGCCATGAGTTTTGATCATGCTTGTGGTTAAATAGACCAATTTATGATATTCGATTATGGTTGAATTTCAAGTCACTTGTGTTTTGGATCCTATGGTATATGGCCATTTTGTTGAGCACCAAATTATTTTCCAAACATCGCATTATTTATTTTAATCTTCATTGGTACCCTATGAGTTAGGAATTATCATATTGGGCTTCATGATGGGGCTCAGATGGCAGACATTTATCCTCTCACAGTCCTAGAGGCAGAAAGTTGGCAATCAGGTATGGGTAGGGCTGGTTTCTGCTGAGTCTTCTCTCTTTCGAGTGTAGATAGATGACTATCTTCTTCCTCTGTCCTCACTTGGTCATCTCTCTGTACATATTTGTGGGCTGATCTCTTCTTCTTATAAGAACACCAATCACATTGGATTAGAGCCCAACCCCAATGACCTCATTTTACCTTCATTTTCTCTGTAAATGCAGTCACCTTCCAAGGTTCTGGGGATTGAGAATTCAATACATGACTTCTTGGTAAACATAATTCATCTCAAAATAGCCTCTCTTCTGTCCTTCATTAAAAAAAATTATTAATTTGAAATATCAATTTGCTCTTCCATTTATTTATACATTCATTGGTTGATTCTTCTTTTTTTCTGACTGCCCGAGTTTATTTTATTTTTTTCATTTTTTTCTTGATTGTTAAAAGTATTACAGATGTAACCCTTTGTTGTTTGTTTATTTCCATTGGCCTCCTTCACCCTGCACCTGCCCCTCCCAGGCCTTCACCATTTGATGGTTGATTTTTCTTTGTACTCTGACTAGGGATCAGACCCACAACCTTGGTCTATTGGCATGATGCTCTAACCAATTGATCTTCCCAGTCAGGGCATCATTTTTAAAAAGAACATCTTTGAGAGTGACAACGATGACATGAACGCTCTGCTTTTACATCGCCATCAGATGAGCCCTTCATCATCTCCCTCCTTTGGACCTTGGCTCACGGTATCAGAGGTCAGCTAGGAGCAGGATGATTGGCATCTCTAGTAACTGCTCCTTGGTGGTGGAGTGAGGCCTCACCAAGGCCACATCTTCTAGGAAAGCATCAAGGGCATTCTTGACATACCCACACAAGCTTTCTCTAGCATTGCACATCAGCATGGCAGGAGACAAAGGTTATTTCTCCTCTTTGTTTAATTTTGCTAGAGAATGAGGTTGTTCTCCTGATGTTAGTTTTAGCTTTCTGTGGTTATTATGGGGTGATTTCTTACACTGTGGTGTATAATTCATTCTGGAAAGCATTCATTTCAGACCAAGTTTATCCTCTAACTTGCTGGGTGCTTGGAGCCCACATGAGTCTGCTTCTGGAAGGTTCCCTTGGATAGCAGTGGGAGTTCGGAGTTGGGGGGATATCCTAGAAGTGGGGCCATAGAGGACTTGTGTCATCACCTTCTACTAGTACAAGCTGAATTTTCTACTAAAACGTCTTACCTAACTGCACAAAATGAGTCGGCTCTAAGAAATAAAATGATACTGGTATGGTGTCCCAAATCTTCCCATTTTAATAGTTTAAGTTGGTCTATTGGGGTTTAATTAGCCAGTTGTTAATGCAGAACATGAATCAGACCTATAATAACTACTTTCTGAATTTATTGAGTGGCCACAAAAAAAGGAGAAGTAACATCAGTTCTTACTGTCATAAGCTTAGAGGACAGGGTTGCTTTCTTCAGAAAGATATTGTCCTCTAAAGCATAAAAACATGTTCTCTTAACTAAAAATAGAAATGTGTGTGTGTTGAGGGGGTGAATCTGAAAAGGAGAGGGAAAGCAAGACCATACCCAGTCCTTACTGTTTTAGGGATATTGCAAAATTAGGCAGAAATGACTCTATAGTCATTTGCAGTTTGTGTCTCACTTAGCCATGACCGGTCCTGGCTTTGTCTCTCTTCCATGTGCATTGGTTGAAAGTGTGGCAGATGCTGGGATGAGTGAAAGGGTGGAAAAGGAGTAGCACGTTAAGGTAGCTGAGACCAACCTCCTGCCCGCAGGAGCACAGGATTCTGCAATATTACAGGACTCTGCGTGAGATTCCATTGGTCTCTGAGGAATTTTAGAATATTGTTTCTAACTAAGACCTCTGACATATTCAAGGCTAATGTAATGTGTAGAATCACAGACTGCCTCCAGGGCCTGACTCTAAGCTACACAGGAAGGAATAAGGCCCCAGACCCCTTGATATTTTCTGTTCCAGATGGGGATGCCAATATCACCCTCGGATCTTATTCCACTACTTCAGCCTGAACATCTCATAGTCCAACTGAGAAACGTCTTTCTAATCTCCTATTAACCTTGATACTTATTTTGGGGTGTCTTATATTAGAATCAGTTTTATTTAGAATTAGAATCCCATTTCTCCAGTACGATGATTGTAAACTCCCAAAGGGACAGACACATCTTATATGCACAACTTAAGAAAATCTCCCTCCAGACTTAAAAGGAATTACTTAGTCACGCACTTAATAGGTTCTTAATAGACTTATTGTATATGCTAGTTTAACGGTCTCTTTTTTATACTTTCTGAAGAAGAGGCTAATTGGATTTTCTTCATAAGCTTTACAAAGTGTATTAAGAATAACTTTCAGGGGACACAAGTGGAAGCAGGGACATGAACTAGATTTCTGATATTTAGATACTGAATAAGCTGGTTGAGGGATGAAGTGGTGCAGTGTATGAGGAGAAACAGATGGACAGGAGAGAAGGAAAAATAAGACTTTGTGTTATGGAGGGAGAAGGAAAAATAAGAGGAGTTGAGAAAGACTCCTATGCTTATGGTTTGAGCCACTGGGGTAATGGGAGATGAATTTTGTCATTAGAAGGTCACATTTTCTACATTTAAACTCAATTTTCTATCTACTCTATTCTCTATCCCAGCAATTTTTCACCAGTGTGCCAAGACACACTCATGTGCCACAAGAATTTTTAAAACATGCAACACCTGACTATTTACTAGGTGTACCGGTTAATAATGGTGGATTTTGTAATCAAAGAAAACACAATAATTTCAAGAGAAACATCAAAAGTGCTTTATTCAAAGTAATGTTCATTGCTAGCTACACATTTCCCCCATCTTTCATGTAATTTGTGGATACTGTCTCAATAGAACTTTTCTTGTTTTGAGGCAAATTATTCAGAGACCCAATTTTCCACTTCTTCAGATGTTTTGAAGTGCTGCCCAGAAAGTGCGTGTGCCATAGATCGGAAAAAGTGGTAATCTGAAGGAGCAAGGTCTGGTGAATATAGCGGGTGGGTTAATACTTCCCAGCAAGAACTTTTAATGGGTCTTTAACTGGTTTTGAAGTGTGTGATGGTGCATCATCATGAAGCAAAATTATTTTGCTGTGTCTTCTGGCACATTCTGGTTGATTCATGATCAAAGTTCCATTGCTACTTCATAACTGTAATTTTGCTACTGTTATGAATTGTAATGTAAATATCTGTGTTTTCCGATGGTCTTAGGTGACCCTGCTAGCAGTTCTCAACCTGTGGGTTCTGGCCTCCAGGGCCTGGCTCTGACCCACTGGTTGAGAACTGTTGCTGTAGAGCCTGAGACTATTGGAAAACACAGATATTTACATTATGATTCATAACAGATTCATAACAAAATTACAGTTATTAACTAGCAACGAAAATAATTTTATGGTTGGGGTCACCACAACATGAGGAACTATATTAAAGGGTCACAGCATTAGAAAGGTTGAGAACTATTGCAATTATGCTTGTAATTGTTGGTTTTCAAACTTTTTTGGTTGACCTGGGCATTCTTTGTCTTTCACATCAAAATCATCACTTTTAAATCATTTAAACCAGTGTTCACCAGTATCTTGAGATAGAACATGTTCACCATAAGCTTCCTGAAATATACGATAACTTTTTCTTTAAAATAAAGTAATGAGTTAAAACTTCCTGCAAATGCTCTTTTTTGGGCACAAAATTCGACATTTGTAAGAGTAAAAATATCTATGATGTTAACACCTTCAGAAAATTTGAGACATGAAGTTTTGAAGCTTTCTGTCAATACAGTAAAATAGCATACATATCAAATAGCATATATATCAATATTTGTGTAACTCCTTCTATTGAAAAAAATCTGCATTAGTCAGGGGCACTGACCTCTTTTCCCTTAGATTGTCAAGTAAAAAATGACAACAGTAAACACAACAATATCCATCCAGTGTGAATGAATCAAAATTATACCTATTTTTTGCAAGCTTGGCAAAAAATATAATGTTTTTTTTTTATATGCCACAGAATTTTAGTAATTAGTTTATATGTGCCATGAGATGAAAAAGGTTAAAAATCGCTGATCTATCCCTTGGAGCTGGAAGGCAGTAGTGGCAATGTCCTTGTAAGAGTTATTGTTTTCTTAGAGAGGTTTTAAAGACTGGTAATTGAGATGGGAAGTGAATTGCTCAGATCTCCGCACCCTGTGAATTTCTGTTTCACACACAGAGTTTAACTTCTTTTATGTAGAGTCTGAGTAGTTGGGCAGATATACTGCTCACAGATAAATCTCTTCTAGAATCTCAGTTATTCTTATAGACCTAAGCAATCATCAAGTTGGTAGTCCTTTTCCAGGAACTCATAAAGCAGTGGGATATTCCAGTGTGAAGATCTCAAACCCTGGTGAGACTGGACATGATGGTTTGGGCACAATAGCATCAGGCTTTCCTTATAGTGAGGCTTTCTCCTCCTGCTCCACAGAAGCTAAAAAGCTAATAATTTACCACTGCAGTATTTTCTATTGTGAGAATGTCACACTGGCCACGCAGAAATTATGGGGGGACAGCCTGATGTGCAGGTAAATAAAAAGTTAAATTGGATTTTCACCTAAATTAAGAAAAACTTTGCAATGTGCTTTATCTTATGTTTTTAAACACTAGACATGTGTTTCAAAATGATTCCAATTTTTAAAAAGCAGATACTATCATTTTTTTACCTTGTTTTGTCTTATTTGTGGTATTTTCCAAGAATGTATCTAAATAACTCTTGATTTTTGGCTCATGTCATAGTTTGCTAAAATTCAGGTGTTGGTTCAATAGGGAAAGAGTGAGGGCTGAGGGACCTCTTTCTAACAAGTTTGCAGGCAATGTCCTGCTGCTGGTCTATGGGGCAACACCTGGGGAAGAACACCTTTCCAGGGCTGAAAAATGTGCATCTGGGCTGCAGGCAATGTCAGGTGGCCATACAGTTGCCACAGCTCCCAGGGGACTTTGGGCGGAGGGTAGTCCACACTGAGGTAAGGGGTGTTACAGGTGATTGGGGGGTGCTCCTTGGAGTGCAGTACTTTAAGGTTGAGCGTGGCATGGAGAGGCACTCAGCTTTGGCACTGTGCCAGGTCCTGAATAGTGACCACACAGCATAAGGCAGCAATGGACCAAGATCTAGAGGTGACGGTGGGGGAGATTGACAGGTTGGTGTAAGTTGTAGCTGGAGCATCTGCCTCCTCCAGTCAGAGCCAGGCTGCAGGTTAGGAGAGTGCTTCAGACCTGTTCATAGCAAAGTCTGAAGCCTCAGTAGCGTGGCTGTTGCCACCAGAACATAATATGACCCCAAAGGTGATGGAAGCCATCACACGAAGATGAGATGAAGTTGAGCGTGGGAATGTTTACGTGGCTGTGGCCTGTGTTGTGGGCCTGGATTGGGGACACAAAACACCCTCAGGGGAAATCAGGGGATGCCAGTTGGCCCTCGTAGGAGCATGAGACCTGCACAGGGTGATGCATGTGGAATGACCCCCTGATTGGACATGGGAGTTACCTGGTTCTGGGCCCAAAGCTTCATATTTTCACTTAGTTGTGCAGCTTTGTACCAATTCCTTAACCTCTCTGAATCCCAATTCTCTCATTGTAAGTAAACATTAGCATAATAATAACTCTGGTCTCCCTGGTCATGAAAGGTTAAAATGAGAGTTAGTCCCTGGAGTCACCAATGAGGCTTCCTTTTCATTCATTCCCTCCCTGGTTTCAGGGAGAAGGGGGTCAGGCCTTCAGGAGGCAGTGAAATGCTGGCAGGGCCCACAAAAGTGTGCAGTACATAGAACTGTGTGGTGCAGAACACACCCAGCAGGTGGAGAGGAGGCGACACATGGCAGGCCCTGCTGTTCTTGGCAGTGGCAGCATCAGGCTCTGGATGAGACCCTTAATCCTCACCTTTAGGGGAACACTTTGTATGGCAGAAGCATGGCCAGCCCTGAATTTGGGAGGGGGAGCAGGAACCTACTCCTTGCTCAACCTGCCCTGGGAGGTCCTGAAGCCAGAGGCAAGATTCTCCTCCTGGATACCATGCCTGTGGGCAAGGCCCTGGGGGTCCAGGCTAGTGGCTTAACGACATTTATCAAGTCAATTGTACTCTCTCCTCCAGTTTAGCTTTCTGCCACAAGCATATTGGGCAGGTATTATTCACAATAAAAATATATGAAAAGGAATGTCTTGGTCCTTAGTCCCAGAACAAACAAGTTAGTTTTTGTTTGTTTTGTTTTTTCTTTCCTACTTTGAAATTGAAAGGAGTTTAATTAACAACGACTGCTTGGTTTTGTAAGGGTCATTCTTATTTGACTGCTGCATTAATGTGAACCCAGAAGATTGACCATGATTAGGATAGATGTTTTGTCTTAAAAGACACTCATTTTGCTTTAGGTAAAATTTTAAGTTTTAGAAAAGAGAGGAAAGGAAAATGGGTAATATGAAAATAAGAATATAAAGAAAGCTTTAACCTGAACAAGACCCGAATATACAGGGTTAGACGGGTGTGATATGTCAGAGTAGGGTTTGCATATTCTACTACGGCACCTTTACTGAGTTCTGCTGTGGATTCTTGATTCCTGGTTTATCCTCCTTGCTGTTTATGTGACCTAATGTTGCCAAAGAAACAGGGATAACAGGCCCAGCCCCACACATACCACTGTTTGCACTGTGGCTCCAGATTATAGCAACTGGTTTTCAAATATGCTCTTTATACAAGGCTAGATCTTTTGAAATTCCTGGTGAGATATAACTCATAGTTGCATGGGTCCTCCTAAGAAATAAGTATGGTTTTCTATGTTCACTGCCAACAACAGCACCGTTCTTGTTTTATATTTTGAACATCTCTGAGGTCACAGGTACCTTTTGCAATTTACTGTGTCTGAGTTATTTAGTGATCCTAAATTGTTGATCCCAGGGTCTAATGTTAACTAGTATGTTTAGAAAAGAAACAGTATAATAAATTCAGGCCAATAAAAGAACCTTTCTACTCTTATTAAGAATCAACAAAGTAGTTCAGTGCAAATACACAGGAGAGCGCACTATGTTCATGAGAGAGAACAAGGTGCTATGTGCTTTCAAATCTGAGAGATAGACTCAGCCCTAGTCCATGGGGAGATTAAATGTCTTTGTGCACACAGAGACAGACTGCAAAATAATTCAGTAATCAGCAAGGGCTTTGGGAGTGACACAGATCATAAGTTCTACAGAGTCTCTGAGGAGAGAGAGATCTAGGGCTTTTGAGACAAGACTGGCTTCCGGAAGAAGTGTGAGGAAGCAGGAACGTAAGGAAACTAGACTAGTTCAGACAGTTAAGGGGGCAGAGGAGAACTCCAGGAAGAAAATGGCAGAGCCCCAGGTTTGACAGGTCCATTTGACTGTATGTCCTGAGATAGCTCTTTAGCCTGGCTCATCTGGGCATCATGAGATTGGTATCTGTCATGGTTAAATTTGTGTGTACATTCGGCTGAGCCATGGCACAAGGTATTTTGTTAAACACTCATTTAGATGCTGATATAAAGGTATTACATTTAGTTGAGATGAACATTTAAATCAGTGGACTGTGAGTGCGGTGGGTTGCTCTCCAATGTGGATGAGCCTCATCCAATCAGGTGAAAGCCTTCAGACTGACTGAAAAGGGAGGAATTTTGCCAGTAGACGGCAAAATTCAGATTAGAACTGCAATATCAGCTCATCCTCGGTCTCCAGTATGCTGGTGTAGCCTGCAGATTTTGGACTTGCCAGCCCCCATAATCACATTTGCCAATTGCTCTGCAGAACCTGGACTAACACAGCATCCAATAAAATAGATATCTGAGAATCCCCGCAGGTCATGACCCAAGTTCTGGGATTCCTCATTTCCTCACTCCTTCTCTGCCCCATTGACCTGAGAGTCAGTGTAACAGTGCGGGTTAATAAGTCCTCTTGGGTATAGTTTTAGACATACCTCTTCCTCATTTTACTCAATATACCATAGAATCCCATCCTGTCCTCACCCCCAGAGACCTATTCAGTTTTGAAATGTGAGGGAAAAGGTGATAAAAAAAATTTGGTGAAAATTCAGTTTGTAGCTGCTCTTTGAGAGGTTAGAGCCACTGGTCTGATAATGCCAACTCAGGCTGTCTGCTTGGGAACACAATGAAGCAGTGAGATGTACAGAGTGGTCAAGCATGAGCACTGCTCTGGGGGAGCCGCCAGCTCTTTCCTGGGAAGAAGGAAGGAGAAGTGAGTAAGCCACAGGGAAAGAGGAAGGAGTCCAGAGGGGCAGAGTGAGTTGTGTGAACAAAACAATCCTCAGGCTTACCTCTTTCACCCATGTTAAACACTTTGTTTAGCTCTTTCTGAAGCCACACCCACACCTCTCACACCAAAGGTTTCCTGGGCACTTAAAGGTAGGATAGGGAAGATGAGAACCACCAGCTGGTAGTGACATTCCACCTGTATAACCAGGTACATGCATTTTCAAAGTTCCCATCCCATGGACAGGAGACAGGAGGGAAAAGTGTGTATGTCTGGTCCCAGCCAGTTCTGGATGGCTATCAATGCATCAGGATTGTGGCCAGTGGTCACAGAGCGTGGAAAGGAGAATTGACTGTGTGATGTGAATAGTGGGGAGCCGTGTAAGGTGTTTGAACAGGGCCACTAGGAAGTGACTTGTTGGGAATGGGCATGTGAAGAGCTTCATGTGATGGGAAAGTGCAGGAGGGATAGGAACAGGGAGGGAGGAAGATGTTAGGACAATTGCCACCTTAAGTATAAAGGGCTACAAAGGTTGTGCCAGTGAATGGAAGGGGCAATTGATTTAAAAAAAAAAGATCAAAAGAACACAGACTATGAACCACAACAAATCTGGAGTTCAGCATCCTCACAGGTGGTTTTGAGCAGCCATGACTCCTGTAGATGAGAATGCTCAGCCCACAGAATGAAAGCACTTCGGGACCGTTCTGAAAGGGAAAGCAAACAAGGGTGGGAAGGGCCTCTGCTGCAGGTGGAAAGTCGGGGTTTACTCTGGGAAAAGAGTTCAGGTGACGTCCAAGGGCTGGCATTCCAGCTGGTGGTGTGAGGTCCACAGGAGAGCAGATGATCAGCTCATGCCTCTCCTAGTGTGAGTAGTCCTGCCCCAGTGGATGTCCAACACCTGAAACTGACCAGTCCTTTGTCTTCTTGATTCTCATCCTGACTGTGACTATTCTCATCAGTTTTGTTTTATTTCCCCTAATACATTCCCATCTGAAACCCATAGGAAGTCATCCCTGCTTAGGAGACTGGCTGAAATCTTAGATTTCATCAATGATTTTTTTTTGGGGGGGGGGGTTCATTTAACTACTCGGACCTCAGCGTTCCTATGTAAAATAAGAGTTGGGCTAAGTGATATTCATGTCCTCATAACTCTCAACTAAATGCTTTCTAACTGCCTGAAAGCAAGCACTTTCCTCTGACTTTAAAAAAACATCTAGGAAGCAAAGCAAAAGTAGGGGTGGCTTTTGGAGGCACAAAAAACAGGTTCTGGTCCTGCTGGCTTCTTTCAGATGTGTCACACTGTTCTCAGGAGGGAGGGATCAGGCTGTTGTCTGAAATACAGCAGCACAGACAGGCATCCTTCATTTCGGTCCCTCTAGCTGTGGGCTGCCCTTTGCGAAATCCTGTCCTCCTTGCCACACTGCTATCTATCCCCTGGTGTTGGCTGACATTTAGGGTCCACTCTTCTTCCTTTACTAACTATCGCTCCAGTCTTCTTTCCCCTGTGTCACGGTGTGAATCTGGGAGCCAGGGGCCCTCCACGTGTAACTGCTTCATGCCTCCAGGACTCATGCCCAGGGTTCTTAGTCCCAGATCATGACAAGATCTCTGCTTGGTTTTTCATACAAGATTGAAGGAGATGGCGAAAACACTATTTTGATAATAAACTTCATAGCTGCCTGTTTTCAAGAGGAAGTGCTCCTGGAGGCAGAGTGATGTGCTGGGTAGAGTGCTCCGTCATGGGAGTCATCAGCCTGCATCTCCCCTGAGTTGCATGCAGCGTGAGAGCCCCATCCATCCATTATCGTCCATTATCGGGTGGAAGCAGCCCAGTCTCCAGCGAGCACTCAGGAGCGTGGATGTCTGCAGGGGCACAGAATTATTGAGTGTGCACTGAGGAAATGTATTTTCCTTTCCTTCCTCCTGTGATTGGAATTACTAATTAGGTGAACATAAAATTAAAAAGATTCCAAGACCGAAACACTTGGGGAAAGATCTCCGTTTTTCATCACTGAGCTGAGGCTAAATTATGCTGTCAAAATGCCATATTATTTCAAATTAGCCAAATTAATTAATCCAGCTCAGCTCTTGGCTGTGTGAATCATCTGTTTTAGGATTTTATGAGAGAAAGAGCGTGACTTCTCCAGCTCAGTGTGTGTGGATGAACTTCCCTGACAGGTGGCTTTTCTTCTGTTCAAAGCCAGTGCATTGGAATCTCAGCAGTAATAGGATTGCCTCAAATGCACTAATAGGAAGCTTCACAGTTTCTTAGTTTTCTTTTTGGCATTTGAAAATATCTACTTTCCTGCTCTTAATGTTGAAAAGAGTGTTGTTATTTTCTTCTTGAGCACTCAAACGCATTAAAAAGACTGCCTTATGTACAACCCATTTTTCATGATAGTTCTCTTTAGGGGCTGGAAATACAAAAGTAAATGCTGAAGAAGAGATTTCATTCATGGCCCATGGGAATTCCAGATCCTCGAGAAAGTGCCCAAAGCTGAATAAAGGCAACATGAGTCACCACAACCCCTGACTGACTCCTCACCACTGTCTCCAGCGAACCCAGGACAATGCACTCTTCCAGCTTGTTTGGTAATTATGCATTGCTCACATTTATCAGCAAATGCTGTCTATGGAAAAACACCAACCATGTCTAATACTAATTTAATACTAGTGATTTAATACAATGGTGATATGTATAGGCACTGTGCTGAGCCATTTCACCAGCCCTCATTATCACTCTCTATAGATTAGAAAATGGAGGCTACACGCCATCATGACTGAATGGCCTGGTAATCACAGGAAAACAGAGATGTGCTCAAACATTTGTTGCTACTCCCAAACTCTGAATTTCTAAGTGACCAGGTAGAATCGGGCCAGTAGGTTCAGTCCCTTGCAATATGTGGCACAGATCCCATCTAGGATGGACATCTTTGGAGAGAGCTTCAAGGAGGGTCATGTGCAGTGGCTGCCATGGCAGCTGCATGCTCCTCCTCCTCACCTGTGTGGCCCTGGTGGTGTGAGCCAAGAGCTAAGTAAGGGAATGGAGAATGGCCTGGATGCTGACAAGGAGCCCTGGCCTCTTTCCCTGGCCCGGCTTTGATCTCAGATCCACTTCTCTGGACCTCAGTTCCCTCAGAATGAGTGGCTTAGATGTAGAAACCTGAAAAACTCATGGTTCCAATTACAAAGGATCTGAGGAGCATGAAGAAGAGGGACATTTTCTCTGCTGTCTCTTTTCCCAGTCATTCTGACTGAGGTGACACAGTCCAGTTCTCCTCTAATCATTGTTGCCAGTGAACTGGCGGGAACAGTTTGAATTTCTTTGACAGGTTTCCTGGAAGGGGCCCAGTTTTTATTATTATGGCTCATTTCTGCTCTGCTGTGTTCTGGCCAAGACCTGGCCAAGAGTGGAAAAATACTGAGAGAAAGGCTGCACTTGTGGTATTTCTGGCTTCACTGGACACAGGAAATACAGAAATCTTAGGGAAAAACATGTTTACATATTTTCCTGAAACCATATCTCTCTCTCTCTTAGAATTGGGAGGAATGATGTTTACTAAAAGATTTGAAACTAGCCTCAAATTACTGACCCACATTAGTTTTCTCAAAATTCATTCAGCTACCTCCCAAGCAGTTCCTGTCATATTTTAGGGTCCAGAGAAAGTGGCTTGCATTCCAGTCCCCAGAGGCCACAAGGAAGGCATTTCTGGGAGGTAATGGGCAAGAACAGGACTTTGCAAAGTCTCCTTGAGAAGCTGCCCATATAGACAGTCAATATTTGTCTGGGCAATGACCAGATTATGAAATCTGTAAATATCAAAAACTACTTTGGGATTTTGTTTAAGTTGTGTCAGAAAGAGCCTAAGAAGGTGCCTTCTCATGGGCAGGTGATTTAGAATGGTAAAAAAATGGAGTTATTTTAACAAAGCCATGACTTTCCCTGCCCTCAATTTTTATTTAATCAGCAACATGTTTTACTATAATCCAGCTCAAAATTTCTAAAAGTCTTCCTGGACCAAACCCATATTTCCTTGGCTATTGCTCTGACCCTGACATATGAGTGACCTTCTGTACCATGTTCTCTGGTTCTTGTTTTCATCATGCCTCAGGTGTAGTTCTGTTGAAAGCATTGGTTACCAGATGTTGGTTTGGCAAGAAGTTCCTGCTCTGATAACTCTGTAACCTAATGCCAGCACTCCACAGTTGTGCACAAAATATATGCTTCTTAAAGACACGATGAAGCACATTATGTTTTGGTGAGATAATGTTTTCACTGGAATCAAACTGTTAGCAGTATTTAAATTCCCAGGTATTTAGTAGACGACCAGCTCAGGCTAAGCTTGGCCATAATATCAAGACATAAAAGGGCCTGCTAGGCTTTTTAAAAAACATATTAAGATCACAATAAATTGTGGCTTCCTACTGTAAAGTTAAAAAATGTAATATGACATTTATGAAGCATTCATAAAGTTGGTCCACACTTTTCACTGTCTAATTCGCATTTTATTAAATGACATTTCTTTACTCTATTTTAATAGCTATATTACTTAGTGGCTTTAAAATCTTATTTGTGTGTATCTCACAGATTTTTAGCAACTATCAGTGAAAGGCAATTTAATGGTGCTTCGGTTATAGAAATAAGGAGTTAGTGTCCTCACCATTAGGAATTTTAGGTTAGAGCATTCTTTTGTATAGCAAGGCATACATGCGCGCGCGCACGCGCGCACACACACACACACACACACACACACACACACACACACATATTATATACACTAGCACGCACAAACATGTACAATTTCAGCTATTTGGGATCTTGACCCTTCTCATGCCTGGGGAATTTCCTGTGTGAGTGTTGAAGACACTGAAGAAGACCCAAAGTCTGCATACACTCTTTCTTCACTTTACCCTCCCCAAACTGAGATGCAGACCAGGATTTCATAAGCCCTGTTTGACACTCTGTATGCAGAAGTAGTGTTATCAGCTGAATTATAACCCCTTACTCCAAATTCATGTGTTCAAGTCATAGACCCAGAATCTCAGAATGTTGCTTTATTTGGAGATAAGGTTTTTTCAGAGATCACCGAAATGAAGTAATTAGTGTATGCCTTAATCCAATATGACTTGTGTCCTAATAAAAAGGGAAAGTTTGGACACAGAAATGCAGAGGGAAGACGATATGAAGAGACACAGGAAGAAGATAGCCATCTACAAGCCAAGGCAAGAGGCCTGGGCTAGATTCCCCCATCAAGGCTCTCAGAAAGAACCAATCCACTGACACCCAGATCCCGAACTCTGGCCTCCAAATGTACACAGTAAACTTGTGTTGTTTAAGGTGCTCAGTCTATAGCTTTGTGTTTTGGCGTCTCTAGCAGAATAACACGGCTAGTGATGCAAGGTGGAGATAGAGAAGAAATTTCAGTAGAAGCAGAAGTGATCACAGTCAGTCCTGGGACCACAGCAGCCCAGCAGCCTCCTGTGGGCAGTGCTGGTGGTGGTGGACCTTAAGGCTGGTGCACAGGGGCTGGGGTGGTGTCAGAAGTGCCTCCAAAGACTTGTCTGTGGGACAAGTTTGGCTGTGACTCTGGCTGCTAAGCCTTGGTTGCCTTGACCCATTTAGAAGGCTTGGAGTCTGTTCTATGTCTACACATTTTTATCTCATAGCCTTAACAACTTCCTCTCTATAGTGTCACCACACTGATAGCTCTTCTGAACTGTGGTTCCAGGATTCTAGTGTCACTCAACAGAGACTAGTGATTCACTAGCACTTTAAGTCTAAGAGCTCTAACCCAAACTCATGTCTCTTCCTGCTGTTTCAAACCCCTATTAATGGTGCCTTTCTTTATAAACTCAATGCCACACTCAGTTTCTCATCAACTACCAAACCCCAGGGCTTCTCTGGCTTTCCTACATCTTGTCTCCACAAGCAAATCAACTGCTGAATCTTGTGGACTCATTAAGTCCAACCTCTATCCTATTTGTCTCTATTATTTTTTCCATCAACACTCTCATAAGTCATGCCTTTTCAGGTGGTGTTTTCCCCCTCTATTCTCTACCTTCTCCAGTCTGATTTATATGTGTCATAGAATAATTATTCCAGAAAACAATTACCCTCAATTGCTGAAAATCTTTGAATGGATGTTTGTTCTTGAAAGTAAAGTATATACTCCTTTGCTTAGTATTTCAAAGTGTGTCAAGGTCACATCTGTCTAACTTCCTAACAACTTCCCCTCATGTATTCCATAGACAATCTAAACTGAATTATCCTTTCTTTTTCATATATGTACAGTTGTTTTCTCTCCCCCCCCCCCCCGGTGTAGGCATTGTCACTCGCCCAAAATGGAATATACTTTCTTTCCATTTCAGTTTCCATACATCTGAAATTTTAACATTTCTACAAATAGAGCCCAATTTCTGCTTCCTCTCTAAGCCTTCCTTGATATTTCTCTTCTATCAAGATGAAAGAGAGATTTTTTTCCTTTGAACTATCAAAACACAGTATAAAATAATATGTCATAGTCCTCAACATTCATGAGTTGTCAATCTTTTTATGTGGGTTATTGCTACACAGTTCTCAAGAGTTTAGGATTTTTTAGGGTATGTGACAAAGCAACTATTTCAACACATTTCACATAGAAGATGTTCATTTTATTTATTTATTTATTTATTTATTTGTTGATTGATTGATTGATTGATTCTTCTGAGAAGGCTGTTTAATGAGTTCTAGGGACACGGCAAAGCCCTGTACAAAAACACCAAATTCGATCAGGGAGAAGAGACAGGAAAAGAGGAAAGTAGACTTGCAATGAGAGGGGGTGGCTTTTCAGTTGGCTGGGGGAGGGGGTGGAATGTTTCCAGGGCCCTCGGAGGGCAGCGGGGGTCTCATCATTGGGGGCATGGGAGCCGGGGGATGGACCCTGGGATTGGAGGGATGAACTCCAGGAGGCTGGGGGTGAACTCCAGGAGCTGGAGGATGAACGCCTGGAGGAGGGGGGTGTACTCCAGGTGGCTGGGGGTGCATCCCTGGAGCTGGGGGATGTACCCCTGAGGCCTGGGGGTGGACTGAAGAAGCTTGTGGGTGTACTCCTGGGGCTTGGGGGTGAACTCCAGCAGATGGGGAAGGGTGGATACCTGGGGCTGGAGGATGGACTCCTGGGGATAGAGGGTGAACCCCAGATGCTGGTGCGTGGACCACTGGTGCTGGGGGATGGACCCCAGGAGCTGGAGGGTGGACCCCAGATGTTGGTGGGTGGACCACTGGTGCTGGAGGGTGGACTCTGGGAGTTGGGGGGGGGCAGCTGGGGAGGACCCGGGGGCCATGCAGGTATAGGCCCACTGGGTGGCAGGGGGGGCAGAGGCAGGCCTCCTGGTGGGGGTGGAGGCAAAGACTCAGGCAGTGGTGGCCGTGGAGGCAAACCATTCATCAGTGGGGGTGGTGGCCGCTTCACCCCAGGAGGCCCAGCGGGGAGGCTTGACGGGGCTGGAGGCTTTTCCATCTTAAAGTGGAACTGAAGGAAGAACTGCTTGGTTTCCCGGTTCCAGTGAGTCTAAAACTTGCCCTCGGCCTTGTCAATCTCTTTGTGTGGCACCTTAAAGACAATGGTCTCGTAGGGCTCAGCAGCCATCAGCAGGTACTGCCAGCGCCTGTCTGGGGGCTCGATCCTCTGCTCCTAGGCAGACATGAAGCGGTGGCGTGGCATGATACCATCAGCGATCTCAGGATAGTCGATCTGGAAGAGGAGGCTCTGCTGGCCCATCTCTGTGTCCCTCTGCTTGGTCACTTTATAGCCTGGGCGGCCAGTCTTCACAAACTTCTTCACTTCTACCTTGACCTTCTCTGGTGCTGGCTGGGCGGGGCCTCCTTAGCCTCCTTGGCTGCTCGCCGGGCCAAGTTGGTCTGGTGCTTTTTCCCCTGAGTGTGCGCGAGGTAGCTCCCCTCATTGTTGTGGAGTGTCAGGCACAGCTTGCATTCATATGAGCTCAGGTGGTTCTTCATGAAATAAGGGTCCTTGTTGATGTCGATGGTCTCCAGGGCCAGCTGCCCGAGGCGCTCCCGCTGGTCCCTGTTGCTCTCAGAAGAGGAGGCCATGCCCCCACTCCCGGTCTTGCCCCCAGGGCGATGTTGGAAGTCCATGGTGAAGGCCTTTGGGCTTTACAGACTTGGGGGCGGGGATACCTAAATAGTGAACAATATTTTCAGTCTCAGAAACAGAACTGGCCCTGGCTGGATAGCTGAGTTGGTTAGAGCAATCGTCGGCTCGGGAGCCACATGCAGCTCTTTGGCCCCTTGAGTGTGGCTCTTCCACAAAATACCATGGCCTGGGCGAGTGTTTGGTCCCTTCCAGGGAACTCCGGGCTTCAGAGATGCCGCTCTCGCCTCGTTCCTCACCTGCACCCAAGGCCCGCGATCCCGCCGCCTTTCAGAAGATGTTCATTTAATATTACAAATATCCCTGCACATTTCATATAGTCAATGTGCATTCATATATAATCAAATGCGTTTTCAAAATCTGGAATATAAAATATCATTAACATAAAGCCTCTTTAATACTATCTACACTAATAAAAGAGTAAGATGCAAATTGCCCTTTGCAACACCCACCATCCAATCAGGATTGAGTATGCAAATTAACCCAACACAGGTGCTGAGGGGCCAGGGGTGAGGTGGAACACTTGAGTCATTGCCATCACACCAACACAGGTGTTCTGAATTGCCCCAGCACCTCTGGGCTTCTGAGCAGCGTGAGAAGGTGGCAAGGCAGTCCAGGCCATACTGAAAAGGCAGCTCATGCCAGAGTGAAGGCGGTGCTGGAAGCCAGGGGAAGGAAGGCCCATTCTTGCACAAATCTTCATGCATCAGTCCTCTAGTATAAACATAATTGTTTTCCACTAAATACAATTTCACTAAAGAAGATATAACATGACTAATAAGCACATATAAAGATGCCCAACATCCCTAGTCATCAGGGAAATGAGCATTAACACCACAATGAGATACCATTGCACTAGATATCACTGACTAGAATGACTACAATAAAAAAAGGCAGATAATAATAACTAATTTCTGGAAGGATATGGAGAAATTAAACCTCTACTATATCATAGATGGGAATATAAATTGTGCTGTCACTTTGAAAAACAGTTTTTCTAGTTTCTTAAAAAGTTAAATATAAATTTATCATGAGATCCAGCAATTCTAACTCTAGGAATCTACCCAAGAGAAATAGAAATATATATTCATACCAAGATTTGTATGGGGGTGTTCTTTGTGGCTTTCTTCATAGTAGCCTCAAAGTGGAATAATTCAAGTCTGAATCAACTAGTAATTGGATAAGAAAAATGTGTAATCCTATATAATAAAAGACTAATATACAAATAGACCAAACAGCAGAACTACAGGTGAAACAATTGGTTGCTAAGACATGCACTGACCACCAGGAGGCAGATGCTCAATGCAGGAGCTGCCTCCAGACCCCAGGCCAGCAAGGCAGGTACCAGTGGGTCTCCATGATTGCCCCACTGGCCACCCCACAGATCAGCTCTGATCATTGGCTAGGCCTAGGGACCCTACCCATGCACAAATTTCATGCACTGGGCCTCTAGTATTCATATAATGGAATATTATTTGGCAATTAAAAATGAACTATTTATATAGGCTCCAACTTGGGTAAACCCAGAAAACATGCTGAATGAAAAAAGCCAGGAACAAAAGACCACCTAGTATATGATTCCTTTATGTAAAATATCCAAGAAAAGGCAAATCAGTAGAAACAGAAAATAGATTCCTGGTTGCATTCAGGGGGGTTGGTGTGGGAATGAGGAGTGACTAGTGGGTAATGGGGTCCTTTTGTGGTTTTAAAATTGAATTATGGTGATAATTTCACAAGTCTGTAAATTTATTGAAAATAATTGAATAGTACACTTAAAACGGGTGAATTTTATAATATGTAAATTAGACCTCCATAAAGCTATTAAAAATTTTGACTTCCAGGTTATACAACCTTTATACATTTGCAGAATAAAACAAAACTGAGTCTTTTAAAGAAATACCATGAAGGAGTAAGATACAGAATTTGTCTAATTCTAGTTTTTATGATTTAATAGGACAGCTATTTGGACTAATGTAATAATATAGAGGGGATATGTTCTTCATATAAGCCATTAAAATAGGAATACATTTTTAAAGAAAAATATCACATTTATTTTTTAAACAATAGTTTTGTAGCTACCTCAAATTCTCAACAATTAGATTAGAAAGAATTGGTTTTAAGACTTTACTGGATCTTATCTATTAGTTGTCATATAAATGGTCAATACATAGCAATCTTGTACTAATTAATTATTCATCCCAAGTCTATTAGCAAATATTTACCTCTTAAAGCCCAAATAAAATTGAACACAGGCTGCTATCAAATACAGGTCATTTTAAAGCTCTTCTCAAGAGAAATTTAGGCTTGTTAATAGAAGAATTGCCAAAAAAAAAGTCCTACTTAGAGGGTAGTTATTCAGAGATCAATAAGAAATTTAGGGACAAGGGCCATATTCAACACTCACAGCTCTATTATTGTTCTTTTAACCATTATCACATTTATTGAGGCTGGGTGAAGACATAAACCTGGAAAGAGGGAGGTGGATTTCTAGGCAGTAATGAGTAAATTGATACTTCCATCATAAAGTACCAACACCATAAGTCTATAAGTATACATGGTGGCATTTGATTAGAAGAGGGAGTGATTTCCAAGCCTCCACACTCTCCCATTAGCCTGTCACCTTGAAAAAGCAATAGGCCAAGAGGGTGACCAGAGGAGACCATTACAGGTTGGCTGTGATCACCATGAAGTGAGCATGGTTTCCCGTGGAACTCATCTCCACTGGGGTCCTGGAGATTTCCCCGAGGCAATCTATAGTTGAACCAACAACTCCTCCAACTTGTCTCAGATTCTGTGTCCCCCAAACCATTGGTTGACTGTCATGTGCATTTTTGTACACAAGCCCAGCTGAACTGATGTCTCCTGTCACATACAACATTTATGGTAGTAGCCAGTATCCATCTCAACCCATAAGAATTTGTTGACATGAGTCTTCCCTTGAAGAAGTATGCCTTAAGTTAGATTAGGCATCTGGTCCTGCATGACAAAACAATAGCCCCAAGGATGACTGTCTGACTCAACAGCACCCCTGGGGGCTTTGGGTACTTGGCTGGGCCAGTCTCACCTCTAGGGACCTGTTTCCATTTTCACTTCAACAGTTTCTATGTAGGAGTGGGATAGCAGGGAAGAGGGGGTAGATGTGCCTCTACTAGGAGGAAGGATGTAGATTGGTTTAATGGAGATTTTGAGACTTCTGAGAGGAAAGGTTGGAAGCAGAGGGAAGGCCAAATTTAACCTCTACCTTCAAGATTTTCACCTGGCCTGAGAATTATATTGACACAAGACACAGGAGAAAAGCATACAGGTCCATTACATACACATTTTATGTGACACATGAGCTCTCATAAGGAAATGAAGACTCACTAAATGCTTTTATACAACATTGAACAAAGAAGCAATTGTAGAAAAGTAACTAGAATATGTGGGAGGCTGAAGATAAAAAATAATTTTAACAATGTCAGTTTGTACAGAATTTCCTAGACTTCAATTCCTTTTCCTGGATGCCAAGAATGCTACCTTCCTCCTGGTATGGTGGAGGAACCTTCCACGTGGGAGTCTTATCTCCTCTTCCAGGAAGAAGAGTGAGGACTGAGCACCCTCCTAACCCGATGGTTTTGTTCAGTGCCTATAGCTCAAAATAATTCTTAAGCTCAAGTGGCATATTTTGAGGTGGTATATTCTGTCCCCTTTCAGAAGAAAGAACATAAACAAAGACTTCACATTTGTTTAATGGCTTATACTTTTCCTATATACATTTTGAATATACATCAATATACATTATTGAATATACATTTCTGAACTTGCCCATCATAAGTATTCCATAAGGTTGACCAAGAAGATATGGTCATTTCCATTCTCTAGCTCAGAAAAATGCACAGGTCAGAAACTGGAGCTAGACTTGGAGCCCTAGAGCCTTTAGTCTTATTCATGGCTCCCTAGAATGCAGAGTAAAACATATCTTTTAAAAAAATTATGGAAAAGAACATAAAATAATTACTTTAAGGGTTTCTCTCATGGCTCAGTGCCTATATAGACTGGAAATAATATGGAAATGGCCGCATGTTGTCCTTTGGTCTTTGGCACCGGGAAGCTGGCACAGCCATGCTAATGAAGCACTAGGATGTTGAGACTGAAGACTCCCCAGGATGCCCTAACCAAGTGAAAGGGTTAGTAAACCAAAGCCCAGGCACCTCCACTCCCCATACATGCCCCAAGACCAGTGTGGATTCCAAGACTGACTCATTATGCAAACATGACTATCTACTCTGAAAACTCCAAGCAGCCCTGGCTTCTCTTGGCTCCTCATCCCCATGCAGCAAGCTTGGGCTTTAATGACAGGAAGTGGCCACTTGGCTACAAAGGATGAGAGAAATGGTGAAATCATGGGTAGAGATTATGATTTCCACTTTCTCACCACCCTCTTCCTTCATTCATAAAGTGGAAAGAGTCATTCTTTTTAAGTAGCTAAAATATATGAGACTGTTTTTGTTCTAACACTAAGTAAACATAAAGCTCCCCAAATTCATTGGTAAACAGGGCATGCCAGCTTTAAACATGCAAGGCCACACTGTAGAGAATGTAGGGAAGGTCCTAACAGCCCATTCCCATGCATGCCGGAGAGCAGCCATCTGCAGTTTATTAGTGATATTCCCATGAATGGCTGCTGTCGACAGACCTCCAGCTGGCTGTGTGCTTGTGCATTATTAGAAGAGACTGAACACTACACAAACATTGTAAATAGCTTCAGTGTAGCTGATCGTTGTTCATAATGGCATTATTAAAATGGAAGGAAAACTTACTTTAATGAAGAATTCTAACAGACAGCATTTCATGGAAAATGTTTACTTGTAGGTTTGTGTTCTGAACTGTATAATTGTCAATTTTAGACAGCAACAGCAGTGAACCCATGGTAGCTTAGCATCCTGAAATGCAAGAGTTAACAGCTGTATGAAAATATCTAGGGGTGAGCTGCTGAGAAAAGCTACAGTCTGCATGGAGGTCAAATGATGTTTCAATTTAAAAGGGAGAGTTCAGTTAACCATCCTCTACCCTGAAAGAGAAAATAAGTCATATCCAATTCAATGAAAGGGTCACAAAAACAACACATAAGCTTTCTTTATGTGCATCCACTCCAATTAATCCATTACATTGAGATACAGGCTGTCTTTCCTTGGAATTCTGTAGGACACTTTGACTGTACAGCTTAACTGAGATGGCAGCTGGATGCAGATAGGAGAAGCTATGCAGAAGGACCCTCCCCACCCCAGATCCCTCATGATGACAACTCAGAGTTTAGCAATTTGGAACACATCAGCCTCTTCCAGTCAAGTAAAGAACCTGTATACCAATGAAGTCATTGTTTCAGGGTGTTAAAAAAACCCAGAAACAGACAAATGATAATACAAAAAGAAAATAGAGAAAACAATAAAACCAGGTCTCTTTATTCTAGGAAAGCTTTACAGTGTAAGATAAGATGCCACATTACTCCGAATATCTAAATCTCTACATAGTTTTATCATTATCAATGAATATCTATAAAACACTCACTGAGTCATTGTCTGCTTTTGAATTTACAAGCATATATAATCTATTCGATATCTACCCATATCTCAGAATTACATTTTAGTCAATAAACTATTTCAGCTAAAACAAAACAAAACAAAACAAAAAAACACACCTTTGACTAAGGCTATTAATAACAGCATATTTTACTGGTTAATGTTATTTTCCTTCTCAGGGTTGATTTTATATCTGTCTAGGATTGAGAAATGCTAAAAAGAAATCTTCCATCAAATTTTTTTCTCCATTTACCTGCCTCTCTGCTACTGCTGAACATCCATCTGTAGACATCTGTTTCTTTTTAGCTGCTACCAGAGTATACTCTTAAAATTATTCATCAGGAAAAATTTTAAGACACTACTGGTAATTATGATGTTTATTACTTTTGTTCATACAGGTAGAAACAATAGTTAAAATTGTTGTGTGCCAATTAGTAGGCTAAGAATTATGTTATCTCATTTAATCTTTCATCAACATCATTAAAATGAAGCTGCTGCTATATAACTTGGTAAAATAGCTAGAATGTGATAGCCTTGTCTCGTTGGGTGGGCACCTCCCTCCTTACATTTACTTCTCATTCTTCCTTCCTCCAAATTATTATTTTTCCTTCATTTTCCCCTTGTGCTTCCCTCTCTTTCCCTATTTAAGGCAGAGAAAACTCAATGAACCATCCTTTTCCAAGTTGTGTCATTAGAACATATATTTAAAAATAGCATTCAAATAATATTTTCTTTTTTTCAATTTACTGTTGTCCCCAGCTACTAAGGAACTGGATGGACACTGACATCCTTTGTTCTTGCTGGTTTGTTGCTAAGGACTAAGTGCAAGTCATTAAGGTTCAGAGAGTTCAGGCTGATTGTGCCTCATTTATTCAATTGCCAAGGACACACAGTGGTATGGCTAATTATTGTTTAGAAGGTACTTGAAGTTCCTCAGATGAAAGTGGCCATGGAGGAGCACAGGGTCATTACTGTAATCACAGCTGCAAAACAAATACTTTTTCGTGGAAGGTCACAAACGTGTGGACTGAGTCACATTATTCAGGGTGGGATTAACCTTACAGAGCTGGATGTGATAACTAGCTGCATAGCCACATACCCTAACTACCTGGTACCTGAAAGAATGAAGGGCCCTGGGAAAGTTCTGGGAGGGTCTCAGAGGAACAACTCTTCTTTTCTGCACCTTCATGCAAGGCCCACATGGCTTTGAAGATGTATCGATCTCTGCACAGAGTTCAGCTTGATCCAGCCTGCCTGGAGTTGTACAAAGGGTGAGACTGGCATTCACAGGACTTATCAAAACACTAGGAGATGTCCCTGGCATTCCTATCCCTCCTTCCTTTTCCTCCAAATCCCATGTCCCAGTTGGTTCTGCCATTTCTAGTTCAGAACTCACCTTTATCTCAGGAGAAAGGGCTTGCCTGCAGATCTCAGTAAAGATCTTAGCACTTGAAGAAGCTGCACTGTGAAAAGCTATTATAATGATCAGCCTGCATTTCAACTGTCTTGGTTTGTTTGCCAGTGCTGTGTTTGATGGGTTATAAACATAACAGAGTAACTCTCAATACGCAACATTGTGATTTGCTACTTAGGGGTTTGATCACACAATAGTCACACTCACCGCCACAGACAGCGCAGCCATACAGCTGGTACCCTGACAATCTTCCCTGAACCTTTAGGGGAACCCACCTCTGAACTGTTCATCACCCTCCTTTGCCTGCTGTGCCCTGGTATAAATATAGGATCTCAAGAGATGAAAACCTGTCTTTCTCTTATCATTGAGGATGCTTAGCATAGTTGATATACAAGATTACATTGGAAGATGTCCAGTTTCTGCTTAATGGGCAAGTCCACAGAACGGGGAGATCAAAGGCATGGAGCTTCCAAACTGCAGTTACATTCAATATTGCAAGAGTCAGGAGGGCAGATTAAAATAGGTTTTTCTTGCAATAAAGTGTGGGGGTCTGTTCCACATTGCTGAGTGTTTAATCCAGCCAGGAAGCCGGGTTTCCACAGAGCTTCTGCAGGCCTTCAGCTCCCAGATTCATCTCACAGGCAACGCCACTTTCTCATTTGATGGAAAGTCTTGCCTAGAGACTGTCCTCCCTTCCCAACAGGGGATATAGCTTCAGAGCAGCACTTTCTCTCCCATTGCAAAGGCAGTAGGACAGTAAAAACACTCAGCTTTGGGAAAAGAATTTGTAAATAAGTATAACAGAATATTCAGAAAGCTGGTGCCAAGTGCATCACCTTTTCAACACAAACTATGTGAGAGGTGTATTTATATTGTGCTGGCAACTCCTTTCTATCAGGTAGGTGTTCAGTTTCATTATTATGATTAGTATTATTATTGTCATTATCATCATCACCTTTATTTTATTATTATGAATAATAATTATTAATTCACCACCTGCTACTGCAAAGTTCAGAAACTGTAAATTCTTAAAAACCTGAGGAAAGGAGTGGCCCCAATGTCATCATTTCCAGTACTGGAAATGAACACTAAACCAGAAAGGCCTTCTTCTTTAAAAAAAATAATTATTATTGAGAGTATTACAGATGTCCTCCTTGCTCCTCCATTGCCCCTCTCCACTTGGTTTCCACCCTGCCCCAGACCTTCCCACCCTATCATCTGTATCCATAGGTAATGCCTATCCTATCTAATAAAAGAGTAATATGCAAATTGATCATACTTCTGATCAAGTCACACCCACAAGCCAATCAGGAGAAAATAAACCCCAACCAAGATGGCTGCAGCCACTGAGAGCAGGAAGGAGGCTTGGGTATCCCCAGCAATGGAGGAAGCCAAACTTTCCACCTGCTCTTGCCAGCCTAGGACTCCACTCAATGCTACAAAGTTTCAATTATAGAAGATACATATATCCCAACAGAAATGGCAGCAACCACAGAGCTGGAGTGAGCAGAGGCTAGGGTTGCCCTGGCGATGGAGGAAGCCAAGCTTCTGCAGCCCTAGCACCAAGGCCTCCACTCTAGGCTACAAAGTTTCAATTATAGAATTTAAATAACTCAAACAGAAATGGCTGTCACCATGGAGCAAGCAGAAAGCTTGGCTCTGCTCCAGGCTACAAAGTTTCAATTGTAGAACATAAATTAATCTTAGAGCCCCGGGCCTCCGCTTGGGTCACAGGAGGTGTGTGGCTGGCCTGCAAACCACACAGGTCCCTCGCCCAGGCCACTCCACACCCCAAGGGAACCCATACTCTGATCTGGGACCCTCTTCAGGGCTAACCAGCTGGCCCCCACACTTGCACCAGGCCTCCATCCTATCTAATAAAAGAATAATATGCAGATTGACTATCACTCCAACATACAAGAGGGCTGCCCCCATGTGGTCAAAGATCCTGCCCCCATGTGGACACAAGATGGCCACCACAAGATGGCCAGCAGGGGAGCGCCATTGGAAGGTTTTAAGCCTGCAAGGGAGGGCAATTGTGGGTGATCAGGCCAGCAGGGGAGGGCAGTTGGGAGGGACCAGGCTGGCAGAGGAGGGAAGTTGGGGGCAAACAGGCTGGCAGGGGAGCAGTTAGACATCAATTAGGCTGGCAGAGTAGTGGTTAGGGGGTGATCAGGCTCGCAGGCAGAAGTGGTTAGGAGCAATCAGGTGGGCAGGCAGGTGAATAGTTTGGAGCCAGCAGTCCTGGATTGTGAGAAGGATGTCCGACTGCCCGTTTAGCCTAAATGGGCAGTTGGACATCGCTCAAGGGGTCCCAGATTGGAGAGGGTGCAGGCTGGTCTGAGGGACATCCCCTGCCTTCCATGCATGAATTTGTGCACCAGGCCTCTAGTATGCATATAAGATGAAAGGCCTTATTCTTAATGCATTATGGAGTGGATTCCAGGGCTTCCTTCCATACCTTACAGAGGCTCAGGATGCTTTTCAACTCTGGGCTTAATTTCTCTTTCTGTTATGTAATTCAACTCCATTTAAGGGAATTAGAGTATAGAGAAGTGGGTACAAACAAGAAGCACACATGTCACTTCCAAGTACTTATAGTTCAGGAAGCATGCGTCCTCTGGTATACTGCCCTGCTTCCCTCTGAGGGTACACACAGCACTTTTTCTTCCAGCCAGAGGTCTGGGCATTTGTTGTCACCCAGGGTCACGCTAACACACACACACACACACACACACACACACACACACACACTCACACACACACACACACACACACACACACTCACACACACACACACACACTCACACACACACACACTCACACACACTCACACACATACACATCTTAGACTCTTTTGTTAAGATCTTGAAGAGATATTTATTAGCAACTCATGTTTGCATGTGAGGAATATGTAGCTGAGTTTGCCAAAGGACACATAGACATTAGCCGGGGAGGCAAGAGTTAAGCTCTGGTAACATCTGATTCCAAACCCAAACATGGCTGCTTACCAACCATCCTGAAATCAAAACACAGTTCTATTCACGTCCAAATTAAGTTGGCAGAAAAAACTAACTAGAATTTAGAGCATATTTCTAATAATCATTTGAGCTCTTTATTCTAATGTGTATGCAATTAGATAAAGAAATATTAATGTGTTTTGAATAGAGAACACTGCCTCAGCACCTGCTGGTGATGTCATATAAAATATGGTGAACACACCATATTACCTCTCTAAAATGAAGAAAAAGAAATAAACTCTGTAAAGTATATGGGCTCAAGGGTTTTGCTTAGCAGACTGTGGATCTGTATTATAATTTATGACAGTTCAACATACAATTTTTTTACTTTATAATGGTGCAGAAGTAACATGCATTCAGTAGGAACCATAGTTTGAATTTTGAATTTTGGTGTCCTGGGCTAGTGACATGTGGGGCAATACTCTCTCATGCTGCTGGACAGCATCAAAAAGCAGTAGCCTCCCCTCCCCCTCTACCTCCCCCCGCCATCACCACTCAGCTACACAATAACATCGGTCAACATCTGATACTTAACAGTGGACTGTGTTGCCAGCCTTTTTTATATACTGGAGATTGTGTTTTCCCATCCCATAATGTCTACAAGTGCCCATCTGGGTCTTCTGTTTCTGGTAAGAAGAAGAGGAAGGCAAATATTATTGAGATGAAACTCAAGATAATCTCCCAACTGTGGGCTAATATAAATGTTCTGAGCATGCTTAATGTGGTCAAGGCTAAGTTGTAAAGTTCAGTAGATTTGGCGTGTTGATGCATTTTTGACTTAATGATAGGTTTATTGGAGCAGAACCCATCTTAATTCGAGGAGCATCTGTATACACTCATTCCAGCAATGCTACCTCATGAGAGCACCAGTCCTTCAAATGGCTGAAAGCAAAGAAAACCTCTGTTCCTCCCAAAGCAGAGGCCAAAGCAAAGGCTTTGAAACAAAGAAAGACTTGTTAAGATCTCCACATCACCCACCTTCCGACAGCTCAAGACACTGCTGAAGGCAGCCCAAATATGCTCAGAAGAGTGTCCCTAGGAGAAACAAACTTGACCACTACACCATCATCAAGTTCCCCCTGACTACTGAGTCAGCCTTGAAGAAGACAGAAAACAACAAGTCACTGTGTTCATGGCAGATGTCAAGGCCAGCAAGCACCAGATCAAATAGGCTGTGAGGAAACTGTATGGCATTAATGTGTCCAAGATCATCACCCTGATGAGGCCTGATGGAGAGAAGAACACATATGTTTAACTGGCTCCCAACTATGATGCTTTAGATGTTGCCAACAAAATTGGGATCATCTAAACTGAGTCCAGATGGCTAATTCTAAATATAAAAAAGTTCATAATCATTTATTTAAATATTTTTAAGTGACCTGAGATCTTTGAATCAAAGTTTTAACCCATAAATTGTATGTCATTCAATGGATACTTTTAGCTTTTATTTTTTTAACTCTGATTCCTCCTTCCCCCATTTTATAGATGAAGATTTAAAAATACTCCAAACGTTTAAAGGGAAAAAAAAGCAGAGTAGATGCTGAATAAATTCCAGTGCATTTTCCTCCTTGATATCTTCCTTCAGAGGAAAATTAACTTCTCTGTCAGAGTATAGAGACTGCATCTTCTTCAGTCATAAGTGTGTGATCTGGGAACTCAGAGGGGTGTAGGAGATCTGGCTACCAGCATGGAGAGGTGTGTTTCTGAAATATTCTTAGAAATAATAAAGCTATTCATACCTGAACTAGACTTTTAAAAAAATGAATTTACAGAAACCAAGAGAACGAGATTAACAAAGGAACTGGAAAGGCTGATTATTATTTCCTGGCAGCACTGGACCATAGAAATGCTCCAGAAAGTTGAGCCTTAGATTGTGGGACAGTTCTTCCTACTCAGACGAGGGGAAGGTGCACACTAGCCACAATGGAGCTTGCCTTGGATCAATCCTGTGACTGGCTGTGACACTGTCATTCCCCAAATCATGGCTTATTCTGAGATTTGAAAGCCCCAAACGGGGAACTAACTACCTGCCTCTCTCTTGTCCCCCTGCCATGATGCAATATGCATTTTTGTTTCCTGTGACTCCTGGCCTCACTGCCCTGTTCAGATTTAAACTCCACAGCCCTTCCCAGACAGGAAGCTTGCATTGTGCCCTGGGCAAATGTCCCTGCACCAGACACCAGGGTTGTCCCTCACCTTACTTCAACCTGGCTATCATGGTGTTTGCTCTTTACTTCCAACCTGCAACCTTCCTGAATGGTATTTCACTCTCTAAGTATATGAAGGAGTTTTACTGATTAGCAGCTTCCTTTATTGTAATTTGTGAACACAAATCCTCCTACTTCTTTAAAAAATTATATATATATTTCAGAGAGCATGGGAAAAGGAGGGATAGAAACATCATTGATGAGAGAGAATCATTGATCAGCTGCCTCCTGCACACCCCTCACTGGAGATTGAGCCCACAACCTGGGCAAGTGCCCTGACCAAAATTGAACTGTGACCTCCTGGTTTATAAATCAATGCTCAACCACTGAGCCATTGTAGCTGTTCTTCTCCTACTTCTTTAATCCTGAAGTACATACACACCTGAAGCTATTCCAGAGTTCTCCTGGCCGATTCCTCCCACCAGGTTCTCTGACCTTTCCTGACAGGTGGCCCTGGGAAGCCCTGGGGAGTGATGACTCACCCTAAGGGGCTGCAGAGATGAGTCTGAGGACATAGTGCTCTCTTCACTCCCAAACAGAATAGTCTTTGCCATCTCAGCCAGATGTATTCCAGACTGCACTTGTTCACATTTCATTCCCTGCTAAAGAATTTTCCAGGGGCAATGCTGCTTTCCTCTAAAGCAATGCCCAACAAATTCTCTAAGTTAGGCTCATTCCTTGGTAGCCCACTGACAGGAGGCCTAACGGAAAACGACATCTTAGTCTTTGGTGACTCACAGCTTTCTTCTCTTCTCACAGAGTGAACTTCCATGGTCATGTCAGCAGATCTGTCAACTTCAGAGATGGCAAGTAGATGGGAATTTAAATTCCCAACTTTCCCCCACTTTCCTGTTATTCCTCTGTCATTGTCAGACCCTTCCTCTTGTAGAGTCACAAGCTGCTTAGGAGGTGGATTCACATGGATGTCAATCTTGTCTCTGACCCTGTTCATTGTTCTGTGCCTCAGTTTACACTGGCAATGTGGGGAAATCTCAGGACTTATTTCACAGGCTTATGGGAGAATCCCTCTGTTACTGGGATAGCCTATCTGATCAAATGGAAATGGTGCATTCACTCTGATAAAAATCAGGTAATAGACTTTGAAAAACTCTTCTCTCTGTTTATTCCCCATTCAAGGTGACATTGATGAAAAGCTGTCCTGGTGGATACTCATTACTGCTGGAGATGCTGAGGGATTGTTCAGCAAGTGAGAGGTACAGGTCTTAGTTACTCTCAGGACCAGAGATCATAGCCTCAGACTTATCCATACACGGGTCCTGGCTCCGTTTTCTTAGCTGAAGACAAGCTCACAGTTGTCATATTAGTGATTACATACACTGAAAAGGTCCATATGATGGTCAAATTCACCAAGAGACACAAACCAAATGCAATTTTAATATGCTGAAACAATATAATATTCCTGACTTTGAAAAGTACCCTGCATGGTTAAACCTCTTCCTTTTGACTAAAGAGGGATAATTTGCTTCAGATTAAAGTCAAAACAATAAAGCTGCTGATGGAAAATGACCTTTCTTGTCCTTACACATATCAAGTAGCTGCCTGGAGTAGTGAGCACAGCAGGAATTCCATTTAACTAACCGACTGAATCCACAGGACTCCACGAAGTCATTCCTTACTGCGGAGACGCTCAGCCAAATGATTCTGTCACCAGAAGCCCAGGAGTTCTCAGGGCAACACCTTGGTGCGATGACAGTTTTTGTACCAGGCTGGGTGACATTAGCTTTATACATTTTTTAACTCCAAGTTTATATCTCCACTTTTAATATTTCACACGATCCTTGTTTTGAAGTGGTGTCATCAACATATGATATAATTGGGATTGACAATTTGGTTTAAAATCTAGTTCCTACGCATCACATAAGGTTGAATATACACATCAGGTGATGATATATTTTAATCTGCCATTTGCTTCTTTCTATAAAGAGGTAGTCCTGCAGCCATTCCAGACGTTAGTATTCCTGTGCATTTTTATAAATTTTTAGATAGGTCCATGCTTAAAGAAACACCATGGGTAGCAGAGTTTCATTAACTTCTAAGGAATCATTTGGAATTCCTATGTGTAGCTGAAAGACATAAAACTGTAATACAGAAATATAAATATGAAAATACTAGCCTTATTCTAGGTAAGTAATCTTATATAATTGGCTGCCTCTAAAATAAGAGCACACAGCAAGTAACATGCTTGCAGCATTATTTGCTTCTGTGCCCTTACGCAAAGAAGGTGGATCTCGGGTTTTATACAAGTGTGCAGATAAGATATGCATCAGAACATATATTCTAAAATGGGTGTGTGGCTAGTCTGGCTCTATATTTAAAAAAAAATCCTCCTCTGTGTCACTTTTTTTTTCTTTCTATTTCTGTGATGATTCCTTCTTGTCAAGAGCTGTGAAGGGTCTGCGTTTTTATGCAACTTGCAAGCTAAAATGTTAGCCTGCTGCAGCTTCATAGTTTCTGGCAGTAGATGTGACATTCTTGGGTCAAAGGTAAAGGGCAATTTATTACTCACAGAAATTGTAGTTGCTTGATATCATCATTTTTCTTGTGCGGGTTCCTCAAAGATCCAGTTCCCATGAGCAGCATGAACAGGGCCAGGCAATACTAGCACATGCATTAGGTTGCTGATTAGTCCAGAGAAACAGAACCAATAAAATATATTGTCTCACAGTATGTGCAGGGATTCAAGAGGTCCATGAAGAATTGTCTCCTAGCACTTTTTTTCTTCCCTTTTAAATCTCTGGTATCAAAACTGGAAGCTAAAATAAGGTATTTGCAACATAATGAGAATGCTTTTCTTATGATCACTCATCTTCAGGCTCATTAATATTTTAAAAACAGCATGCTCATTATAGAACTGGAGATCAAACTTTATTGGGTAAGACGGAGATGGCTTTGGGAGCCAGGATACCTACCTGCATGGTGGGCACAGTGGCAGATGCGAGGTTACTGCCCACCAGAATTCATGCTCTGCATTGGTATTAGGACATTGTTCTCAGCTGAGATTACATTTTCTGGTCCGTCTTGCTGTTAGAGGCATCACACCAAAGACTTTTAGGAACCAATGTGAGCAGAAGGGATGTGAGGCACTTACAGAACTGGCTCATAAAGACTTCATGAGCATTCTTCCACATTCTTTTTCCTTTTGGCTAGCAAAGATGGGCATGGCCATACGGAGACAGGGAAGAAGGCTGAGACTTTTGTGGGCGGTAAATACCTATTAACTCATTCACTGATGATTCTGTTGCATTACTTTATTGTGCTTGAGCTATTTTACATATTTTGGAGACTACCTATTATAGCAACTAGCCTAGCCTAATTCATACTAGTACATTTCATTGGTTAGTAATGATCTTGTAGGAATGTGGAGTCATCTCTTGACTTCCCCCAAAGCCTCTATTCTTCCTTGGTCATCTATTGTAGAGATTTTAGAGTCCTCTTTTCTTTTCCACAGCAAATTATAAAGTTGATTAAAATGAAGAATACAGGGAGATAAAGATAGCAAAGATGCTTAGTGGCTTAAATACCTTCCATACATTTAAGGACATAATTTATGCCATATTATGATTAATGGATTACTTAAAAATGGCCTTTTGTAGTAGAGACCCCATAGATCTCCGTAGATCTCAGGCAATAATATCTTTGTGTCAACTTGTTAATACGAAAACATTTAACAAAACCCCAAATAATAAAAAGGGTTGGTGGCAGCTGGTTTTATGTAGTATTACATTGAATGGTAATCACAAATGTTTGCCTTTCTGGAGACAAATGTCCACTGCAAAAAAAAAAAAAAAAAAAAAGAATCGCCCTTGTGGGAATACCAGTGCCCTGCCTGCAATACTCTTTAACTGAGAAATAAGTGCATACTCAGCTCAATACGGTTCAGAACTGTATGTGTTGATATAAAGCATTTCTACAAAGGGCCAAATAGTAAATATTTCAGCGTTGGGGAACCAGATGGTCTCTGTAGAAACTTTTTAACTGTGCCGTGACACTCAAAGTAGTCACAGATAGGACATAAATGAACATAGAAGTAATTGTCTTAAAATAAAACCTTACTTACTCAAACAGACTCGGGGCTGATTTTTTGTTTTTGTTTTTGTTTTTTGTCCAGGGACCCCACTTTGCTAATACATGATCTAAAGAATTTATATTCTGTCTGCATGAAGATATAGTGACTATTGAGCTCTAGAGATGAACTGGATTGGTTTGTATATCTGATTAGCATGGGAAGCATTCAAAAGTTAATAAATATTTACTTTTCAAATTCAAACTTTCGTTCATCAGCAAGGTGAAGTAACAACTATTAATGTCTAATAGTTGGTATGCATTTTAAAAACTGATCTTCTCAAGACAGACTTTCTCCTGGCTGCACAGATATAAGTCAATCTGATACTTCTAAGATAGAGGTCCAAAGAGAAAAAGATACCGCTGGCCCCATAAGTAGAACTTGCACCAGAAGCTGAAATTTAAGGCAGAAAGTCTTTTTCAATGTTGCTTATAAAAATCCAACTTCTGCATGAAGCAAACTTCAGGAATAAAAACTCAACAGGAGAGATATGAGTGTATATAATTAGGGTACCTGCAAAAGTCGATTACAGCTTCCACTAGGATCCCATGCAGGGGATAAGAATGATAGAATGCAAATGGGAGAATCCAGTGTCACTGCAGCTAAAGGTGTTGTCATAGGGTGTTTGCATCTCCCATTCCCAAGCAGGGAGGTTGCCAGCAGATTACTACCAGCTTTCCTAGGGCGGTGCTGCTGTAACCATAGGTGACACGTCTGCGCATTTCCCAGAGTAATTAAAGTGTGATTTTTCAGGGAAAGTGTTCAGGGTTTCTATTTTAGACTGAGTGTGATGGAGGAAATTTAAAAATAGACAGCCTTGCTCATAGGCTACATTTCTGCTAAAATTAGTAATAAATCGGAGATTTGAAGGAAGGAGTAAGCAGATTGTATGTAGACTTGAGACTGACTTCTTTGGAAGTTTTTCCAGAATCCAGTCTTATGTCTTTGAAAGTTTGGGTTTGCCTTTGTTTATCTATTCAGATAACTAACAATATACCTAAAGTCATTAGGAACTATTTTCTCGAAAATGTAAAGATGCCTATATGTTTGATGATTTTCCCTCTGTGACTATTAAAGTTTTATATAGTATGTATATTATATATTCTAACACTTATACATGGCATGGCTAAAGAGTATATTAAATGAAAATTACAATATTTCAGTTTCTACTGACTTAGGTAATTTTAAATATAAGCTATGTAGCATAACTTTTTAATTGTTCACAGACTATTATGCATCTAAAATTCTTTCCCTCTGTTTAAGGATAAAGTTAAATTCTTTATAGCCTTGTTTGAGGTTTTTTTCACTGTTATGATAGGCTGACAAATACTTAAGTGGAAATTAAATGCATATGGTTTCAGATCCACTGAGTCTGGCTCACAAAGTTTTGTGTTAAAAAAGCACTTTTGAACTTTTTATAAGAAGCCTTTGAATATCTTTCATGGATCCTTAGAGGAATCAAAAATAGAAAGTTCCAGAATCCTAGGAACAGAGAAAAGTTGACCCAAAAAGGTAAAGTTACACTAAGGCGTGGAAAACAGGAAATTCTAGATGGTTTTTGGCAAAACATGCAGTGCCCCACCTCCGCTCAGGCTCAATGTGTGGTAAAGTTTCTCCCAGCCTGTGCATTCCTTCTAAGTCAGAAATTCTCATTCCATGACAAGGAATAGTAGCAGCAGCAGCAGCAATACAATCTTCATGAGGATGAACAAAGAATACTGCTCCTGTGGTTCCTCAGCAAAATATCGCTCATTTCAAAACAGACTTGGAGACAGGCCATCTCCCAGACACTGGGGAATCACCTTCCTAGTGGGAGGGAGAGAGCCATTGTTCAGGGAAGGAAGTCCTGTATGAAAGGGCATGTTTGTGTCTTCTGTTGGATCAGTCACAGAACTGGGCTGGGCACCGCTGTGCTTCTTGGAAATACATGTTCTTATGTGATGGTCATTCCCAGGAGATTGTGAGAGCTCAGAGCACCCTGCTCTTGAGCCCAGAGGAAAACACCCAGAGACAACACCAGCGCGAATAAGAAGGGTAGAAACAATGGGTGTGTTTGAAATTCCATTTGCATGAAGAATGCTGGGGAAAGCCTCCAGTGATCCTAGCTGGTGGAAAACAGAATCCTCTGCTCATTGTTCTGCTCATTAGTAAGGGAGCAAAGACATGTGGGTGTGTGTAGTTTGGAAGAACATAGACTTGAACAAAATGTGGAAATCGGTGTTTTTCATTCTCAAGGGGATATATGTGGAGTTCCTAAAATAAAAAACAAAACAAAAACAAGCATGTATCCTCTACCCCCCAATGCATTTTAAAAAATAAAATAAAATAAAATAAAAAGGCCAAAAATTACATCCTGGTGTGGTCAGCTGAGGCAGGGCAGGCTTCCTAAAAACCTTTATAAATATGTAGTGTCATGATCCTGAGGCCTATTAAAAATGTAGCCAACCTTTCCTTTATCTTTCATGGAAGCCCCCACAAGAAATGTGGGAGCAGGAGCCTGTGAACGTTAGAATTTCCCTGCTGGGCCCTGGCCTCTCCTCCACAGGTCACGGTGAATCACAGCTTGTGGTTATGCTATTCAAACAGGCAGGCACTTGGTGGTTTGTCTTTTGTTTAATTTACTACAAGATCACACAAGATATTTTCAACAGAGCTTCAGAAAGCATCTTGGGAAATCCACAAAAAACGACTGAGTCATCTAACCCAAAACAGCCAGCTACATCTGACCGACCTTTGCTCTTTTGTCTCTTGGGAGAAAGTTCTCAACCTCAGCCAGATACGAGGACAAGGATGCAAATATTGATTTGGGGTCAGACAGGAGAGCTCCAGCAGAACATGAGCACTGCGAACCCATGGGCTTTTTCATCGTGAGGGGAAAGCATAAGAGATCCCTACTCACCACTGGTTTTAGGAGGTCAAGACTCAAATCACGATGGAGTTATTAAGGGAAAAGTGACTGTATTAGGAATCTGTTGCTAAAAATGAAAATTCATGTGGAGGGAGCTGCATTCCATCCATCTCCTTGTCATCATGTTACAAGGTACAGACCGAGCTAGTTTTTTGGTTTTTTTTTTTTTTTTTGTCTTTTTGTGTGTGTTTTTGGTTTGTTTTGTTTTTTGTTTTAATTCAGGTTCAGCACCTTTCTAAATCCACCAGGCAGGTTATATTTCTTTTTTGGCCTGTGACTTGTTCCTTAGATTAGAGGAGGTGTTAATTTGTTTGCTCAAGCACAAGTCCAAAGAGAATTTGGCTTTTTTATTTGTAACAGGATTGGATTTCAGGCTTCCAAAAGTTTAAACTAGCATTCAAAATAGAATCCGTCAGGAAAGGTGAAGGAACATAGTGAGTAGATGAGTTGTTTGGTGTTTGGACACTGTCTCTTTTCATAGGAGAGTCACATTTCAAGCTGGGAGGTGTTTCCCCTTTTCAAAAAATGCTTGTGAAATGCATGACTCATCATGCTATTGCGAACAGCCAAAAAATTCCACAGAGTACAGGGCAGGACGAACCACAGTGAGTCTAATATTTCAGACACTTGCTGAGCCAGTTTTTCTCACTCAGGTCCCAAAGGGGTGGGAGTAGAGGGTCCCTGCTTCCATCCCCAAAAGTTGTTCCCATCTTGAACCAAAACGGGTCGAATAGGGAGAATTCTCTGACACATCCCATGACCAACTTTCACATCCCGCCTCTAATTCTCCCAGTTGGCAGAGCTTTCTCTATTGGAAGAATTTGGCTCAGAGCATGAAGCAGGCAAAGGAGGGAGAGGAATACTAATACTTCAGTTATTGATAGAAAAAGACAAATAGGGTTTTTTCTATAGCGTGACTCCCAAGTAAGAAAGTGCTTTGTTTCTACCTCTGAAAGAAAAAAGCAAAACAAAACCCAAAACCCAAAGGAGATCACTTCCAGAGATGCCACCTTGAGAAATGGAAGTTGGCATAAATAGATGGTTGGCCTGTGCTGTCAGGAACATGTGCTTTCTCTCCTATTTGCCATTATGCCAACAGAGGCATGACAGTATCCCTCCTCGGGTGGCTGATTTTAACTTCAAGAACAGTAAATGTGACTGAAATGCCCCCAGCCAAGCATCACACGCATTTAACCATATCTTCCTAATGGAGAGCTGGATGTCCAACGCCACTTAGTGCTATGCTGTGTGTGCACTGGGGACAGGTGCTGTGACGGAATGGTGGCGTCGAAAAGCCATGCTAGGCATGCCCATCACCAGGATTTATGTCCCAGTGGTATGTAAGGATTTGCTCTGGGGGAGCTCAGACCTGTTAGAGCAGTGGTTCTCAACCTTTCTAATGCCCCAACTCTTTAACACAGTTCCTCATGTTGTGGTGACCCCCAACCATAAAATTATTTTCGTTGCTACTTCATAACTGTAATTTTGCTACTGTTATGAATCAGAATGTAAATATCTGTGTTTTTCCAAAGGTCTTAGGAGACCCACAGATTGAGAACCACCTATTCAAATGGATTCTCCACCAAGTATCTCATTTTGATCAAAACTTTTTTGATTATGCTCTTAGTCACTTTTTAAAAATCCAAAAATGTTTTATTTATAGGCATCCTACAGTGTCTCCAAATCTGTAAGGAAACCAGAAGCTAGCTATATGCACACGGACAACCCTTCAAAATGTGTCTAAGCTGCCACATTTTCTTCCAAGATACACACCAACACACACACCAATACCCTTTCAAAACAAATGGTTTACTGTTCTTAGTTCCCATTAGTTATTGAAAACAATATTTTTTCTTATCCTATCCTAGACCCATTACTTCCAGGAGAGCGTTTTTTAGTCTCCGTAAATGGCTTTAAAGAAGTAAGTTATCATTTTTATTTGGTATACTTCTCTTCAGCCTGAAAGTTAAATCTTGAGCTAAACTCAGTGGAGCATCTCCAGAGAAAACATTATAATTATTAGGAGATGGAGCTCGTGTTTTGGTTTTCAAGACATTTACTAAAATCTGTTTAAATATACTGACTAGCCCACAGCCAGAACTAAAAATCCTCACCAGCAAATTTTTGCTGGGGACATGGGAGGAGGAGGGGGGTGGAATGGGATAGTCTGAATAAGGAAATCCTATGCACATTGGCTTAGCTGTAGGGAAGGTTCTGGAAGTGAGAGCAGGCACATTGTGTTGAAATAGTGTTGGCGGCAAACAGAGACTCTCAGTTTGTGGTGAATTTACACTGTTACCAAGGATGGAAACAATGAGAGTTTTATGAGACTTGTTTACATATCCAGAAAATACGTTTAGCTTTCAGAAGCAGTGTGCTGTGGCAAATGTCTGACATTCAGTTGCTGTCCCCAAAATAGCTCCCTTCCCACTGGCTCGGGAGTTCTGAACATCCTCCTCTGTCTCAAGGTACCAAGAGCCATAAATCCATATTTAATTAGCATTGAATGAAATGCTGAAGATGATAGGATCTTTGTGCTAAAAATGAAATCCAAATGGGTCTGGCTGATTTATGTCAAATTCAGAGTTGTGAGTTAATTAAAATGACATACTGAATTAAAAACACACACACACACACACACACACACACACAAAACAAAACAAAAAAAAAAACTGGTGGATTCCTTTTCATGTGAAATTTAAATTTAGTGTCTTATAGCTTAGGTATCGCCACATTCCATTTCATTGTCACCTTGCTTAATATGTTTATTCACTCCTCGTCCAACAACGTACAGCTTACTTTCTGAACTGGCTTGTTTCTCATAAAATTATTGTATTTCTTAGTGACTCAAAGCTAAAGTTTGCATACAAACACATCTTTGCATCTTCCTGGGTGATGTATCTGATGGCTGTGTAAAGATTAACACTCTTCCTTACCAGGCTTATATTTACGGAAGTGTTAACTTTAAGCATAGAGTATGGAGACAAAGTTCAAATGAAAAGAGAAATAAAATGATGTGGATTTTTAAACTGTCAGAGGGTGAAATCCAGATAGTAATATGAAAGTGATATTTTAATAGTACATTTGAAAAATGAAATTTCCCATCAAAACTCTAATTGTTATGCCATTTTTACAAGAACGAAAACAAGAATTTCTGTATATTAAAGCTATCTTCTTCCACTCTTAGAAGTAGAAAACATTTTAAGTTAAATTATAAAATAACATAACTTCAGGAGCAGTTAACGAATTATTATTAACCTAGAAGTGTGATGAACCAAGATTCATGCTAGACTGGGTTTTCTTTTCCCTGGCTGCCTGCACCACCTTTCCATTCCGGCCCAGCCCCTTTCCACTCAGGCCCCAGAGTCGCCTCTTTCTGCTCTGGAAGCCAACTCTTTCTGCTCCAGCCCTGCTTTCCCATGCTTCCCAGAGGCCCAGAGAGACCAGAGCTGTTTTAGAACACCTGTGTCCCACCCTGTCACTCAGTGACTTTGTATGCAAATTAACCTCCATCTTTGTTGGGTGAATTTGCATATAACTTCTGATTGGCTAGTGGCATAGTGGAGGTATAGACAATTTACATGTTTGTCTATTATTAGTTAAGACAATTTGAAAAATTGTGCTTTTATAGATGCTCAACTTCCAAATGCCAGGATGCCTAAGTACTTCATTTTTATTGACATGTAAGTTACAGATAATAAAATGCTGTATAGCTACCTTCTGCATAGCCATCATGTGAAACAATATCCTATCTAATAAAGAGGGAATGTGGAAATTGACTCACACCATTACAAATTTGGCAGCACCCATAGCTACAAGATGGCAGCTCCCAGTCCCCTCAGCTTTGCCAGAGTGCCCCAGTCCTTTCATTCTAGCCGAGGGGAGATGACAGGAACACAGTGTGGCTGGACCTGCCCTCAGCCCCCCAACTTCCCAGGGCCAGCCCAAGGTGCAATCAAGCCTCGGATGTTGGCTGCCCAGCCACCTGGGGCTGGCGTGAGGCTTGCGCTACCAGAAGTGGCAGCAGCAGAGGTGTGATGGGGGAATCACCTTCCCCTGATCACCGGGTCCTCTCCCAACCCTGAAGGCTTCTGGACTGTGAGAGGGGGCAGGCCACGCTGAGGGACCCCTCTCCAGTGCATGAATTTTCATGCACCGGGCCTCTAGTATTCTATACAATAAAAGCCTAATATTCAAATCAACCTAACAGTGGAAAAAACAGCAGAATGACTGGTTACTGTAATGTGCACTGACCACCAGGGGTCAGATGTTCAATTAAGAAGTTTCCTTCAGTTCACAGGTCCCAGGCCAGCCAAGGCTGGTGCCGTGGGGGGTGGGGGGGGGACTATAGCCCTGCTGGTCACCTTGCAGAGAGAGGCAACCAGTATTGGTGGCAGGGGGTAAGGCCAGTGAGCGGATGGTGCCAGGCCAGCCAAGGAAGGTGCCTGTGGGGGCCCCCTAATTACCTCACAGAGGGAGGTGAATGACTGTGGTGGCAGGGGGCAGGGCAGACAAGCAGTTGGTGAGAGGAGGGTCAAGGCAAGTGCCAGTGTGGGTCTCCCAATCACTTGCCAATTGCCCCACAGATTGGCCCTGATCACTGGCCAGGCCTAGGGACCCTACCCATGCATGAATTTCATGCAACAGGCCTCTAGTAGAACATATGTGTCACCTGCAAAAGTTCCCCTGGGCCCTTTACAGTGAATTCCCCAAAACCAATTTTGGCCTTCTTTCCATTACCTTTTCTTTGTTGGACACACGTGTTGGAGTGTCTGTGCTACTGTAGACATGGGTGGTGCATTCCTTCTCACTGCTGTGTGCAGGTCCTGGGGCAGGGCCACAGGCAGTGCTGGGCCTCCCTGGGATTCTGGCCCATCAGGCCAGTCCACTTTGGCCACCAACCCTAGAGAAACCAGCTGGTGGCCCCTCCTTCACATCTAGATTGTTCCCCCTTCTTCTCCCTTCTCTGCAGGCATGAAATTAGGCAGTATTTTCTCCTCAGGGCAGGGCTTCTCACTTCTCTATTCTCAGTTCTCTAGATGGTTTTAAAATTCTTTGATTTTGCAGACTGTTTGGCTATGTTCCACTGTTAGGATGAGTGTGACTGTCTCCTAAGGTTTTCTATATTATCCAGAAGGGACAGCCCTCACCAAGTACCTTTAGTATATATATTTTATACATATTCTTTATAAAAAAATCAGTTTTTCTTTATTTTCCTCCCAAGCTGTGGAGAATGTGGTGGCAGCAGTTACACAGGAGCACAGGGAGTGCGGTGAGAAGAGAGTCCTTCAGGACAGCTTTTCAAAGAGAGCTGCTCACTGCCCCCACAACACAGTCTCTCACCTTGATGTGAGTTGCCTTCTGGAGAGGAGTATTTTATCTCACCCTGGAATAGGTACTCTTATTCCATAGAATCAGGGAGATTTAGAGATAAGTAGAGATTATCTGATTTAAGAAAAATTTTATTTTATAGGAAAGAAAACTCCTAAGAAAGATCTTGTATGGGCAGGCAGCCTGGAGACTCTTATATATCAGAGTGTTGAATGGGTCTTGAAGAATGAGTAGGAGCTTGCCAGGTAAACAGAAGTGGAGAAGGGGATGAAGCTTCAGAAAGGTGAAACATGAATGAGATGGGGTGTTCAGCAGGATGTGGAGAGAAGGAGCTAAGATAGCAGGAAGCATTACCGCCAACACCAAACACGTAAGGACCAGCGAGCAGCTCATGTACTCAAAGTACCCTGAATGCCTACTACCCTTTCTTTCCTCTTCTCTCCTGACTTTCCTACTTCACCACTTCTCTTCTTGTAGGAATTAGGGGACAGTTCAGAATCAAACCCTTCTTTCTCCCATTACACCAGACTATATTTATTTGAAAGGTCAGGCTGTGTGTTTTTTTACTGTAATACCCATTGAATTTAGGATGTCTCATGTGGAATAAAAACTGGAGTCCTTTCATTTGTGCAACAAATATTTATTGGTGACATGTGATGAGGCAGGTGCTGCTCTAGTTCTTTGGAATATATCATTACTCAAAAGAGTCACACTCCCTGTCATCGTGTAGCTTATGTTCTGTCAAGTAGAATGAGGAAGCAGTGGTGATAGAGGCAGAGATGACAATAAATGTAATGTATGAGTAAGTTATATGGGACATAGCACAAGAGAAATCCCATTTATGTGTAACAGCAACCAGTTTACACAATATTTCAAAGGCTTGGTACAGAGGGAGGGAGAGAAGTATAAAGTTTAATCAGACATTTTTTTGATGGAGGCTAAATATTAAAGCCAATATATATTTGTGATATACTTCTGTTCTTTTTGCAAAATATTCCTTGAAATCAATCAATTCTCAAACTCTAAACAGACATTTCACGTATGCAGGAAGAGTGGGGATTGAGTGCACATTCTGATTTAACGCTTGGAAATAGGAGGTCGGGGGTGGTTGAATGTCCTGACCCAGAAGAGAGGGATGAACCCTGATCTCAGAGGCAGCCTTGTGGTGTCACAAACTCCACCATCCACCTATTGGTGTGGCCGTTACAAGTTTTGCTCACCTTGGATGTCCATCTCTGCAGACATGGGGAAGCATAACACACCACCAGTCAGCATGTCATGTAACACACCGGCAGTCATCTACTCGGTCAACCACTGTCTGTTTCCTCAGGAAACCTCCACTGAACATCTGACATAAGATTTGTTACTGAAAGATATATTAAATGTTTAATCAATTAACTAACCAATTAACTAAACCCCCGATGTGTGTCGGGCATTGTCAGAGAAGAGGGGGACACATAGACAGATGCCTCTTGAGAATACATTCCAGTAGGAAATGTGTGAAAAGCCAGGTTTCTGATGCTTCAACTCAAGGTTATGTGGTTTCCTCTCTTCATTGTCTCAAATTATGCCAGTTGGTTGTGTCTAGACTTGGTTGTATAGGCTTTTCCCATTTGTCCCACCCCTGCTTCCTCCTTTCTCCATGATGGTGATAATCATCCTTATCCTAAGAGCCTGAATCTTAAGGACAGGGTTAGACATCTCCCTTGTTGGATGGCGGCTTCCTGATGGGTTTGGCCAAGGAGACTCCTGGAGACACAAGAATGTGGTAGTTTTTTCTGGGTTGTAAGCTCTTGCCAATTGGACTTTTCATGAATATCTCTCAGTTGAATGATCTGGGTGGAATTCCAGTGGGGACACAGACTAATGTTCCAATTTTGTACCAAGTTTAGGAATCCTGGTGAAGAGTGGAAAAGTAAACTTGTGTTTAAGTTAAGACATGCTGCTATATATCATATTACCTGTTGAACATAGTAACAAGAATATGTAAACTATTACACAGGGGTGGTCAAAAGTAGGTGTACAGTTGTGAGTATGTGAAACAGAGTTTACTCATTATTAATTAATGTATTATTTTTTCTATACAAACAACTGCAAATCTACTTTTTCCCACCCCTGTATGCCATCATCAATCTATTCAAGACTGGATCCACAGTAGATTATTTGTGGGGACAATTATGGGGACCATGTTTGTGTAAGGAACTGTGTGCTTTTAAGCAGCCTGAGAAAGTTTCAGAAAACAGGTGTGTAGGAACTAAAAGTTAGTTAAATAAAGTCAAGTGCTCAATATGCTAGTATTCCACTGAAATGCTGAAAGTTTGGGGACAGAAAAGTGTGTAATAAGTCAAAGCTGAAAGTGAGCAAGTTCCCCACCTATAAAGACCAAGAAGAAAGATTAAGGCATGCCATTTTGGTGGCAGACATGAGTTGCTGCGTATTTGGGCTTTATGGAGAGAGCTAAATGATCTGAGTGAAATTCCAGTGAGAACACTGACTGATGTTCCCATTTTGTACCAAGTTTTGAAGAGCCATCAAATGGCCAGAAAAGTGCTAAATTCTGTGGGTGTTATGAATAACACTATTGTCTTATGAGAAAATGGCTGGAAGGGAACTAGAATCATCTACATGGACCTGTGACATACAGGCAGGATTTGGATGGGTCCAGCAAAACTTTAAATGTGAGGAATTTGACTTGAGAGGCAGGTCAAGCAAGCTTGTGGAGGCTGGAGCAGGGGACGAAAGTCTCATTGTAGAGTATGGAGTGTCTTGCTGGGGAGACTGTTTGCTGATCACATTAGTGGAACATTGGATAAAGGTCCAGTAAGGAAGGTAAGAGATGACTGCTGCCTTCAGCATGTTGTCTCTGGGACTGAAACATATTTCTAAGAAACCTTATGGGTAAGTAGCCAGAAAGAAAAAGAGCTTTCCAGTTGGGTGCAGCAAAAGATTATGGGTTCGATTCCCAGTCAGAGCACATGCCTAGGTTGTGGACTTGATCCCCATTATGAGGTAGCTGATTGGTATGTCTTTCTCACATTGATGTTTCTCTCTCTTCCTCTCCCTTCTTTTCTCTCTAAAATTGATAAAAACATATTAAGGAAAAAAGTATATACTTTAATGTTAAAAAAAGAGCTGATGCAGCAGGTCAATTGTTTGCGCATCTCTCTCTCTCTCTCTCTCTCTCTCTCTCTCTCTCTCTCTCTCTCTCTCTCTCTCTCTCCTCCTTCCTCTATCTCTAAAATCAATAAAACCATATCATTGGGTGAAGACTTAAAAAAGGAACATAGGAATTATGTCTTTGTCAAAATACCAACTCAGTGGACCCAGCTGGCTTCCCAGAAGGACTACATGATTATCCCATTTCACAAGTTAGTGATGACAGACATGCAGGAATTCTTCATCAGAGTTGACAAGTAGAATGTGACTTTGTTTTCAAAATCTCTCTCATGAATTCTGTGAATTATAAAATAAATACATGGGAGAGGGTGTCTTAGTCCATTGAAGCTGCCATAACAAGATACTATAGACTGGGTGATTTAAAAACAGATATTTATTTCTCACAGTTTTGGAGGCTGGAAAAATGTCAACATACAAGGTCTCATGAAGCCTTTCTTCCTGGTTCACAGTCAGCATCTTCTCGCTGTGTACTCATGCGCAGGAAGGGATAAGAGAACATTCGTTGCCTTGTTTACTGATGTACCTCCATAACTTCTAACAATATCTGTTATACCTTACGTGCTTATGTTAATTTATTCGGCCAGAAAAGTGCTAAATTCTGTGATTATTGCTCTATAACAAATGTCCCAGGCTTGGTAGCTTTAATAATAGACATTTAATGTCTTATATTCCTAGGCTGGAAGTCTGAGACCAAGGTGTGGGTAGTGCTAGTGTTTCCTGAGGCCACTTTCCTTGGTGTGTAGATGGCTGTCTTCTCTTTGTGTTCCCAAATTGTTGTCCCTCTGTGTGTGTGTGTCTGTGTCCCAATCTGATCCTCTTATGGGACACCATCCAAACTGGATTATATGGTCTCCTTTTAACTTAATTACCATTTTAAAGACCCCCTTTCCAAATATAGCCACATTCTGAGGTCCTAGGTTTAGGACTCAGCATGTGAATTTAGGAATGATGCAATATAAAATGAGTAAATGAATGCATCAAAGAAAATTTTCATAATGATAGAATTGGGTAAGAATGTCAGAACATTCATTAGGATGCAAGATGGAGGTGGCACAATACCAGTTCCTTGGAGGTCTGGGAAAGCTGTGTTTACTCTTTATCCTCCTCTTCCTGGGAGAAGACAAACAGGTGTCCCCACAAAATGTATGCACATGTTGAATGATTATGAAGTCAGTGTTTATTAACAAAGAGTTCATTTTCAAAATTTAAATGAATCTACAGAAATAAATACTTTTTTGTCAGTGCTGATATCATGAAGCAATAGAATCACAAACATCAAGAATCATTTCACTAGGGATTTGTGTGCCCTCAATTTGTTGACTGTTGTAGTTTTGTATCGTAAACTTTATCTTTTATGTATCCCCATGAAAAAAAGGCTAGTGACACTTTAGGATGAATTTTCTTTGTTCAAAGCTTAGTCTGGCTTCACCCATATATCAAATCAGTTAAACCCGAAAAAGAGTGAAAATTGAGTTACCAGCTGTTACAAGTGTGTATACATTTTTGGGGATATCCTGTATATTAGCCATTCTTCTGAAGAATTTGACAGAAGAGAAGGTCAAGGACGAAACCTCCCAAAGACCACAAAGGAGAAAGCAATGGGCCATCGCCCATGCTCACTGAGGAAGCCACGTCTCCCAGCAGCACAACCCAGGACAGCGGTGATGGAAGAGAAGAGCCAGTGTCGTGGTGGCTCGAGACATGGAAGAGAGGTGTGCTCTTGGTCAACTGCTTTTTCGTTACTATCACACCTCAGTCAGAAAAGTGTGCACACATCTTGTCTGTGTAATTTAAACTTGTTGAAACCTGCCCTGTTTTTGCGTTGAATTTGTAATTAGATCAATGCCCTGAGGAACTTGAAAAACCTGCCATGAATGATCATGCATGGTTAAATAGAACTGATGTAAGAGAAATCTTACTAAAGTACACAGTGCAGAATTTGAGATCATTTATTAGATGTCACAGTCAAGAGAGGGGGAAAATGTTCAGTGGGTTGTGCTTCTTTCAAGCCTAAACTCTAGGTATTTTAGGGTCCCATTTTACAGCATCACATAACATTTCAATGAATATGTATATGATCACATTTTGCTTTCCTGTGCCATTGGATAAACACCTGAGTCAGCACTAGCTCAGGAGATACTCACAGGCTTTCCTTAATTGTGCTATATTTATGTAGTAAATTTATGTGCAATTAACTCCGTTGTATATCTATTGAGGTCATTCAAGAGTGTCCCATAGAGAGGTGACTGAAGATGAAAGTTAAGGTTAATCTAGCAACTCAGAAGCTTTCTCGGTCATTTATGACTGGTGGCCTAGATATTTCTTGCTTATGAGACCAGAAATTAGAAGGCAAATGGATTCTTATGAAAACAATTACTAGCACATGCCACATTAATATATGTGATTAGTGGTCTCTTTTCTGAATGTGGAGGGTGCTCAGAAAAAGTTTGAATTCTGTGCAGGTAGGATGTGGAAGAGGGAGTTATAATAAAGCACATGGCATTGCCAGGCCATGTTTGGGAGGTCCCTCACCAGAGAAGAGAAGTTCATGGAAAGCTCTGGAGCACCTGTGAGCTGGGCATTGGGAAAGCCCGGGGAGAAACCCCTGCCTAGAAGGTTCTCATGGGGTCACTTCCTTGCTAATACCCAGGCAGAAGAAGAGGCAATTTTCTCCATTTAACCCCTAAATTCAAATCCTTCCTAAGAGTCTGTCTTCTCACTGACCTGCTCTGTATGATACAAGGAACCTCATCAACCTGTGGCACCAGTTTAACTTGAAAGGTAAGGCTGTGTGTTGTTGAGAAATCTGATGTTTAATTTTCTCTGTTGTGGCCATCAAAACATTCCTCTGGCTGTCCCAGTCCTTACTATTCTTCATCCTTTCTCCTTCATGCTCTGTCAGGGAAGACACCAAGGGTTTATTAGAATCGATAGCAATTAAGTATGACTGGTTGCTATTGTTCCATTATATCATCTGATCCTCATAACATGTGGTTGAGGTTAAAATTCAATATTTCCTGACTTCAAACTCCAGGCTGTTTGAAGGTTATCCCCTACCCATAGCTTCAGTCCTCCACCTTCTGGTTTCAAATAAAGTGTGTTCCAATCATACTATCAATGTTGTCTATGTGTGATGGAAACAAACTTACTATTAGTGTCACCTTGCTTATATCCCCCACGGATGGTCTTGGTTATTCTAATCTGCAGGAGCCAGCCAGCATCAGTTATATAGCACCTGAAAGGGGGGTGAAGCTTGAAGAAAGAAGCTAGACATAAAACAGATGGAATCAGGAGGTCCGCAAAGCCCTCTTTCAGACTGCGGCCCTGAGTTTATTTTTCTCCACTCTTTTATACAGTTCTGGTTACATATCACACAATTCATTGTTCCCATAATGTGGCAAGCAAAACTATACTCTTTTGTTACATGTTTTCTCATGAAACCCCTTATCTTAACTAAGTCCCTTATGGCTATACCTTCACCCAAGACGTCACCTAAATTCCTTTCCACAGATAGCCTAGCTATTAACAATGCTACTTGCTGGAGGACAATCATGCTTACTAAACTATTATTATCCTTAAAGGTCACCATTCTCAAGGGGGCAGAAACTATAACTATTGTTATGCTTAAAGGTTACCATTCTCTAAGGGGCAGAAACTATGACTAATCTTAGGAGCAGGCAGGTCAGCTCATGAGGTCAACTCAGGGACTTTGTCCATTGAGGACACTCTCCACACTAATCCTATCTAATAAAAGAGTGACATGCAAATTGACCATACCTGCAATCAAGCCACGCCCACATCCATGCCCATCAGCCAATCAGGAGCAAATTATGCAAATAAACTCCAACCAAGATGGCTGCCACTACTGAGGGAGGCTTGGGTTTCCCCAGCAATGGAGGAAGCCAAGCTTTCCACTTGTTCTTGCCAGCTTAGGCCTCCACTCAGTGTTACAAAGTTTCAATTATAGAAGATACATAATCCCAACAGAAATGGCCACAGCCATGGAGCTGGAGAGAGCAGAGGCTAGGGTTGTGCAGGTGATGGAGGAAGTCAAGCTTTTGCAGCACTAGGGCCTAGCCTCCTCTCTAGGCTACAAAGTTTCAATTGTAGAACATAAATTAATTCCATATCCCAGGGCCTCTGCTTGGGTCACTGGAAAGGCAAACCACCATAGGCCCCTTGCCCAGGCCGCCCCACATCCCAAGGGAACCCTAACCCTGATTCTAGACACCCTTCAGGGCAAACCAGCTGGTCCCCACCATGTACCAGGCTTCTATCCTATCTAATCAAAGAGTAATTTGCAGATTGACCATCACTCCAACACACAAGAGGGCTGCCCCATGTAGTCAAAGATCCTGCCCCCATGTGGACACAAGATGGCCAGCACAAGATGGCCAGCAGGGGAGGGTAATTGGGAGGTACCAGGCCTGCGAGGGAGGGCAGTTGGGGGCCATCAAGCCTGCAGGGGATGGCAGTTAGGGGTGCCCAGGCCGGTAGAGGAGGGAAATTGGGGGCAAACAGGCTGGCAGGGGAGCAATTAGGCATCAATCAGTCTGGCAGGGAAGTGGTTAGGAGGTGATCAGGCTGGTAGGCAGAAGCAGTTAGGGGCAATCAGGGAGGCAGGCAGGTGAGCATTTTGGAGCCAGCAGTCCTGGATTGTGAGAAGGATGTCCGACTGCCCGTTTAGGCCCAATCCTACTGGACATCCCTTGAGGGTCCCAGATTGGATAGGGTGCAGGCTGGGCTGAGGTCCATCCCCTGCCCCCCATGCATGAATTTCGTGCACCAGGCCTCTAGTATTCCATAATTAAGGACAGAGGAACAATGCCATGTACTTATTTTTATAAGGATATTGCCACTCAGAGGCTGATGATTAAGCTTATACCCAAATCTTAACCTACAAAACCTTCTTCATGCAAGAAAATAACACAGAGGAGACTGTGGTTTCCAGGAACTGCTCCAGCCATGAGTTTATGCAAACTGGTAATTATAATTTCAACCCAGCATTTCCAGTGATCAAGCCTTTGGAATGTAATCTTTACAGAGGCCTCCTCCAAGTGAAGGATAATAAACAATCATTTGTGATCATTGCAGATAGCAGCCTCTCCTTGTCCCAAAGAGCTGTGTCCTAGAAGTTCTGTAACTTCGCCTCCTGGAAGAGGGGGCCTTTGGCCAAATCCCTCAGTTCTGACCTCCATTTATAAATCTGAGAAATGAGACGCTTCCACTCCACCGCCCACTGCTTTGCACTGCTCAAAAGCCACCTTCTGGGACACACATTCTTCAAGGCGGAACAGTGTCTATTTCTGCTTTTTCTCTTCCTCTCAACACCCAGTCCATGTGACTCCACAAATATGGCTAACAGTTTGAAATAACGTAAAGAATTGAACACTAAAAACAAGCTCCGATGTTCCATGTATATTGAGTATTTTTATCACAGATGTCAAGATTTTATGCATTGCAGGATGCATATAAAATCTTCCCTGTGCTTTATTTTGGGATCTTATAAAATTTGTAGCAACTAGGTTTCTCACAATCTATTTTTTGCTGAAGAACCTGTTATTTCCCATTTCTGTGATTTCATGGGGCCTACCTTTATCATGACCAGCTTCACTCCCAGACTGATATTCCCACTTCTATTTGGCAGTTTCCCTTTGCTGCTGTTTTTTTTGGGCTCTTCTCAGTCCTTTTAAATGTCATTTGGTAAGAAATCAAGGGCAATTTAGGAAGGTATGTAGATCAAGAGCTATAAAAAAAAACAATTTAAATAGAAAAGTATTTTTACCTACAGGGAACCAGAGAATGTGTGTATAAAGATAATGTTAAGACTATAATTGCATATTTTAAAAATATGTTAATCATTTTTTAGAGAGAGGAAGGGAGACAGAGAGTTAGAAACATCAATGAGAAAAACATTAGCAATTAGCTGCCTTCTGCACACCCCCTATTTGGAATCAAACTTATAACCCAGACATGTTCCAAGACCAGGAATCAAACTATCAACCTTTTGGTGCATGGGTCAACACTCAACCACTGAGTCATACAGTTGGGCTAATTGCACATTTTAATAATGTTTAAAATGTGTGCATTGCTGTCATTGGGCCAGAGGTAGAAAAGAAATAGGTAGGATGGGATTCCTTAAGTAGATCACTATTAGCACAAAAGAAAAAAACAGAATTATTTGCGTAAAGAGCCTAGAGGGAGTGTGCTGTTTCTCTCTGCTTCCTCGCCCTTGCCCCTGAAATTCTTATTTTTATTTAACTCAACTTTGGAACCTTGGCCAAACTGTTAATAGAGATATGACTCCCCTCTTAACTATCTCTTATATAGAGATACATAAAGGAAATAAAAATTCTGTCCCTCTGAAATTAGAAAGAACATGAGGAACATCAGGAGAGTTTTAGACAGACAATTTAATGTGTCTGAGAAGGCTTCCCTTTAAAAAAAAATAGCCTGCATTGATTAAAATTGTCATGTTCTATTCCTTTAAAAGTTTGTAAGTTTACTCAAATAGGAAAGAAAAGGGGTAAGTTTGGGAAGAGAAAATCCAGTTGCTTGGAGTCACCTCAGAGACTTCCTGGAGTTGTTGGCGGGAGGTTTTGTTTGCTATAACTGGCAGGATATTGTGACACAGACACTGGTTAGGAAGTGTTTCTATCAGACATTATCTCCTCTGAATGGATGCATGGCCACCTGGGCCCTGTGGTTTGGGTCTTATGAACCCACCTGTAGGGCCAGGACATTGCTTTCAATGTTCTTTCTTCTCTGAGGAATCTCCTTGGTAGGCACTCCAGGATGGGGCCTCCTGATCTGGAAGTACCTGTCCACATGGGAACTTGGGCAATGTTTTCATGCCTTTCAATTATTTGAGTTCCTATTGTTCTTATCATCAGGCCTTAATAATCTATTTCTGTGCCCTTTCATATCTATTTTATTTTTCAAATTTTCATATAAATGGCATTTTGTGCCCTCTTCTCTTTTAAGGTAGAGACCAGGTCCAGAAGTTACCAGGGCACAGTGTCATCACTTGATCATCTTCACATGCTTGGCCTGTGTTCATGCACCAAAGGCAACAACCAGGGTGTGGTATGTCCCCTTGTCACACAGATTGGCGGAGGCACACAGAGGGCAAGGACCTTTCTCTGGGCATGCTGGGCTCCCCCCTTCCCGGCTTGAACACTTTTACTTATGGCAAAATTGAGATACTCAAAATGCCATTGAATATGTTCCTATGCAGCTAGAGAGTAACTTTAAATTCTTACCTGGTGTTATCTAAATGTAGCAAAGAAAAAGTTGCTGTTCTGTTTACTTACAAACCAGAGCCAGTACCTTTGTCAGTCCATCTCCGTTTGTCCATTTCTACCCATTCTACATTCTGAAGATTTTCACTGGCAAAAATGCAGCTGTCACTGTCTGTGGGAACCTGGGAGAGTCTCATCATGAGAAGTTGGGACCACTGTCATGACACCTCTGGTCCATCTGCTCGTTTTGACATAGTTGCTTTAGTTGAACAGCTTAGGTCTTTATAGCATCATAGCAGCCATCATGATAAAACAGACTCAGGAGTGGACCAGTAGACCATGTGTGAGATTCTTAATGCTTCATGAACAGTTCCTCATCAGGCTAGCATTGGATTGTTGACCTCAAGGGATAGCTGTCCAACTAAAGACAGGAACATTTTCAAATCATATTCTTAAAAAAGTATTGCTTCCAATATTGTAAACCACACTTCTCTTAAGATGATATTTAGCAGAATTATCTGGTCATCAAAAAAGGACACTTTCTGCCCTAAGCAATTTGACCCAGTGGATAGAGTGTCGACCTGTGGACTGAAAGGTCCCAGGTTAGATTTCAGTGAAGGGCATGAACCTTGGTTGCAGGCACATCCCCAGTGGAGATTGTGCAGGAAGCAGCTGAATTGATGTTTCTCATTGATGTTTCTGGCTTTCTATCCCTCTCCCTTTCTCTCTGTAAAAAAATCAATAAAATATATTTTTTTAAAAAAAGAAAAGCTAAACATGCTCTTATCATAGGATCCAGTAATGAAGTTCCTTGGTATCTACTCAAATAATTTGACTACTTGTTGTGCACATAGAAACCTGAGCAGAAATATTTATAATATTCATAATTGCCAGAACTTGGAATAAAATCAAGGTACCCTTCAATAAGTGAATAAATAAACTGTGGTCCATCCAGAAATGGAATATTATTCAGTGCTATAAAGAAACCAGTGATCAAGCCATGAAAAGATATAGAGGAGCCTTAAATGCATATCACAGAAGCCAATCTGAAAAGGCTACATATTACATGATTCCGACTCTATGATTTTCTGGAGAAGGCGAAACTACAGAGACAGTAAAAAGGTCTGTCTGTGGTTGCCAGGGGTTGGGAGGAGAAAGGGATGAAGAGACAGAGACCAGAGTATTTTTAGGGCAGTGAAAATATCTCTCTATATAAAAGCCTAATATGCAAATTGTCCCCTTGGGAGTTCAACCAGGAAACCTGGAGTTCAATTGCTCGCTATGATGTGCACTGACCACCAGGGGGTTGCCCAGAATGAAGGGAGGTGCTGGCTAGCAGCCAGAAGGCCCCAAGGCCCTGATTGCCCCAAGGCCTAGGGACCCTACCCATGCAAGAATTTCATGCACTAGGCCTCTAGTATTTCTTATGATATCAAAAGTATGGGTACAGGTCATTATACACTTGTCTAAACGCACAGAATGTATAACACCAAGGGTGACCCTAATGTGAATGATGAACTTTGGGTGATGATGATGTCACTGTAGTTTCATCAGTTGTAGCAAACTCACCATCTGGTGGAGACTGATGAGGATGGGTGGGTGCTGTAGACTAGTAAGTGTAGAAACAGAGGACACAAGAGAAGTCTCTGGCCCTTCACCCCATTTTACTGTGAACCTAAAACTGCTCTAACAACATAAAGTCTTTAAAAAAACACACAATTGTGCTGGATGGTGCATGAGAGCGGGAGGCACTTGCTCTTGTGTGGCTCTGAGCAGTGTGTCCTCGGCTTACCCTCAGCCTAGGTGCAGTTTCCCACCACACCATCTTACCATGGCTAAATGAGGCACTTGGGTGTGTTTTCTCCAGCTGTAGACCAGCAAAATAATTAATCACAGGTGTCTCTGTAATTGGGCTGCTCTAGGCAATATCACAGTATCCACAGCCTCCAAGTTCCACCCATCTAGGAAATGGAGCTTCCACCAGCCACAGGAAAAGCCTGGACACCCTCCCTTAAATCTGAGAGCACTTGGCCCACCGTTGTATATCTGCTCAAGTTTGTACCATCTACTCATAACATGTTTATGCAGGTGGGGGGGGGCTTGTGTTATGTATATTTTTCATTAAGCATATATTTAAGGTCCCCGTAGTTTATAAAAAAGAAAGCAAGAAACAAAGCAAAATCAAAACGCTGCTGTCTGGGACCCAGGGCGGTGCCAGCCAAACACAAGTTTAAATCCTGTGGCCTGGAAAGGCGTCAGGAGCTGATGCAGAGGCCAGGGCTCTCGTTTCCTTGGCAACAGTGGGTTTTCCAGAGGGTTTCTCCCCTGGTGGGGACTGTGAGAAAGACTGCAGATTAGGGGTTCAGGGTCTTTCTTTTTGTTTTGTTTTTTTTACTCTGTGTTTGAGCTAGTGGCACTGCCCCCCATGTTAGCTGTTTATTCATGACATCCAAATTCCTGGCTGACCAGTTTATCCTAAGTTGCTTAGAGAGAAAACTACCCACATATTTTTAAGCATATATTGCCAGGTGTGAACAGTGAGGTGTTAGAAAGGAGTTAGAGAGGGGAATTTCCTCTCTCCAAAGGATACCTTTGCAAGGACATGACAGAGGAGAGTACAGTGAAGACAACAGGATGCAAATGCATCACAAGGCCCTGCAGGCCAGAGAAAGCAGGTGACAGGAGGTCCCTGCTGCTGTGCAGGCTCCCCTGTTGACAGATGAGATCTTCTCCCAGGCTTGCCTCCCTGTCCTTGCCCTGCGACAGCCTTCTGTGTTCTGCTCTGACATTGTTATTGCTGCACCTGCTGAAAGTTGCAGAAGGAAGATTTGCCTAGAAAGAGGGAAACGTGGGCCTTGCTGCCAGCGGCAGCTCAGCCCCCATGAACCTTATAGCAAGGCCCATGTAGACCCCATTTCCTTTGTGAAGTGTGAATATGATGGAGAAATTCTGGGTTCAAATATAAACAAGTTTGCTCTGTGAGGTGGAAATTTAATTCTGGCAGAACTCAGGGTGACAGGCTTGCATACCCCATGACTTAAGGAAACTGTCACAGCACAGATGCTTCTAAGCCAGGCAGGAACCATGAAACTCTGGGAAGGGTGAGGCAATTGACACTGGTGAGGCTTGAGACTAAGGGTATATGCCCTCTAGACTAATGATAAAAGCTAGCATTTATTGAGCCCTTATTCTGTGTCAGGTTCCTTTTAAGAATTTCACTTATTTAATCCTCATTTTAAATCTATGAGGTAGGTGTTCTTACTAGCCCCATTTAAAGATGAAGACAGAGGTATGGAGAAATTAAGTAATTTTCAGGGATCACATGGCTGGTTGGTGCCAGAGCTGGGAGACAGACCAGGTCTCTCTCTAGTGGCTACTGTCCATTCAGGCTGCTATAACAGAACACCACAGACAGGGTTGCTTAAATAACAGACATTCATTTCTCAGTCTAGAGGCTGTAAGTCCAAGATCAAGGAGCTGGCAGGTTAGGAGTCTGATGAGAGCTCCATTCCTGATTTACAGACAGTGTCTTCTGGTTGTATCCTCACATGGAGAAAGGGGTGAAGGAGCTCTCTGGGGTCTCTTTAATAAGGACACTAATCCCATCAGGAGGGCTCCACCCTCATGTCCTCACCTCCTAATACCCTGCAGGTTAGGGTTTGAACATGGGAATTTGGGGGCCACACATTCATTCAGTCCATAGCACCCATTCCTGCATTTGAGCTGGATTGCCTGTAGGTTCTGCATCTGAGAGCATATGTTGAGTTGAGACAGTTGAGCAATATGATCATGAAATATTTTATTATTTTTAATTTATTTTTATTTTTTCATTAATTCTCACCCAAGGATATTTTCCCATTGATTTTTTTAAAAGGGCAAAAAGGAGGGGAGAGATGGAGAAAAACATCTATGTGAGAGAGAGACATTCATTTTTTGCCTCCCACATGCACTCCAACCAGGGCTGAGGATTGAGCCTGCAACTGATGTACGTGCTATTGACCAGAATTGAACCCAGGACCCTTCAGTCCTTAGGCTGAATCTCTATCCACTGAGCCAAACTTACTACTTGGGCATGAAAGATTTTGATGAAGACATATGAGGTGGTTATTTATAAGGACTATAATGGCTTCTCAAAGAATTCACTGATATGTGGCATTGATGTGACAGGGAAAGTAAGAAATTGGCACAAGACCAAGCTCAATGGCGGGCACAATGATTAACCTTAAGAGCAGAATAAAGAGTACTGGACCCAGAGCAGGCCTGGGATTCCTACTATTCTCTGGGAAAGCAAGGTGCTTTGTCAGCTGTGTATACAGTAGGAGAAAAAATAAAGTCATACTGCAGGCATACGGTGTGATGTTAAGAGAGGACTGAAAGAGAACAGATGCTAGAAAGCAAAGCTATTCACCTCGTATTTTACTTGCCTTTTTTTGCATTAAAAATACCCTTTGCTCTAAAAGGGGTGAAACTAATTCAGTGTGAGGAAATTGAAGCCCAGATAGGGGAGAAGATAACAAGCACATGGCCAACTTTTTTTGAGTTCCAATCTCAGATGCTGAAAGATTGTGCAGAAATGCCAGTGACACCTTTCATATCAAATTCTGGGAATTGGGGAAAAAAGAGCAAGGCACTAGAAGCTGTAAGATATTTGATTTTCTTCTATTTGGACAGCTGGAATCAGTAGGTATGCTGAAGCTGGCCATAGGAGGAACAACTGGACTGTGTGGCTTAGTAAGTATGAGGTTCAAGTATTTTGCCATGAATTCCAGGTTGAACAAGAGCAGAGAAAATGAGAAAAATGCTGGGAGAACTGGGAGGGGGCTGAGGTAGGGATGGCTTCATGGGCCTGGAGCCATGTACAGTTCCACTGGGTCCTATGCCCAGTAGGACTACAAGTCCAGGAGGGTTCTTCATCCAGGAGGATCGCATTCCTAAGAGAGCACCATCCTCTGCAGGCCCATCTTTAGGATGACCCTGACCATAGAATGACCCTTTTCCCAGAAGGGCCTCAACCTCTGGATGGTCCATCTGCAGGTTAGCCTCTGTGGTCTAGCACCCTCTGTGGGTCAGAGTGCTAGATCAAGGGGAAGGCCCATGAGAAGGGGAGGTTAACTTGATCCCTTGCTCCCAGCCAGCTCCACACTCTTATTTTGCACTAAGCCCCAAGAAATGATGTCACCAGCCCTGGGGTGAGAGGAGCGGTGATAAAAACTTTGTAGTGACTCAGTTTGATGGTCCATTAGGACTAAATTGTATTCATGGCCAGGTTTACTTGAAGTAAAGCATAAAATGTGAATTGCTGAGTCAGACAAGATACTCAGGTAGAAAACAAGAAAATGAAGAATTGATGCAGAACAGTATGAAGAGAACTCAAGGTACATTTACCCTAAAAAATACTGGTGATGAGGTGAGGACCTTTCTGAACAGCACACCAATACTAAATGTTTAGAGTACTTTCGTTGCAATAATTACACATATTTTTCAACAATAGTATAACAGGTCCAAATGGGCAAAGTCCAAGTCCACAGCCTGAAATTGGTATGGTTGTATTTAATAATTAAATCTAGACTAGAAGAATATGTGAACTGCCTATCTTTTAGGCAATACTTTCAGAAATATTATTTCTCAGAATTAAGCTTTTGAAATAATTTGAAAGAGCAAATAGTTTAAGGTTATTGTGTCAGCAATGTTGTATAAGCATATGAGCTAGATATATCGTCAATATCCACTCATGGAACTTATAGATTGCCCAAGACTCCAACTTGAATGGAAACCACCTCTCACTTTACGTGGAAGTGGGCAATAGAAGGCTATAGACAGAACATTTATTTTAAAAGGTATCTATGGGTTGGTATATACCATAACACTAATAAATGAACAATCCAAGCCCACAAGTCTACATTACAGAATATAAAAATAGAATTTTGACATTTTACAAACTGGTTAAGAATCTACTTTATGTCCCTAAGCAAGTTACATGCCTAAGTTTCAACTATTGGTTGGGGAAAATATTAGTACCTAAAGTTTTAAGGGTATTGTGAGAATTGAGTGAGATGTTATATATAAAGAATTTCATTCTGTCATAAATCAGGACACACCATTTATGACTACTAATACATATAGGAATAAGACTGCAACCATTCAGTCTGGAACATTTAGAAAGTGTCAACAGCAATTGTTTATATGGACACAAACACACAAAAAAATCTCAAAATGATCTTCATAATGATCAACTTTTAAGCAGCTTGGCTTCCCAATATACTTCTGAGGATTAATAAGTTGCCAGATATACCCCTATTTAACCAAATAAGTTTATCTGATTTACAGAGTTATCTGACATAGACAATTCACTGTTGGTTTTAGAGCAATGGATTGACCGCCACTTTTTTCCTAACTGCTGCAGAGAAGAGCTTCATCTCTCCTTTGGATTCAGTAAGCCAGGGGAAGTTGGGAGAGCTTTAGTTCATTTAGGAGTGTTTTCAAATCAAGATACAAAAAAAAAAAAAAATCAAAGGGCTGGAAGATTTATCTGAACATGGTTCTAGTTGCCCTAACTCTCTCTTTAATAAAAGAAGACACAGTTTCTCTGTAAACTACTCCCTATAAGCTCCTATTGTATTCAAGCAGCTTGGACACTACTGACTCATAGATATTGGAAGTAGATTATATGTCCACAAATGGCATGTGGCCCTAGATCTAGAATGGTTGTTTGTTTGCCTTATCATTTATGCCTTACTTGGTAAGGTGGTTTATGTTAATAAGACCAGAAAGTCCTGTTCTTTGGGAGACTCAAAATTTGTAATGACTCTTGTTCAAGTCAAATGAAGCCATGCTTAAGACTGCAAACCTTGAAGTTGCATCTACCTAGGTTAAAATTATAATCTGACATATTCACAGCTGTAATTGTCTAGAGAAGTTACTTCATACATCTGAAACTCAGCTTCCTTATCTATACAAAGAGTGTGACAGTATTTGTCAGTTTTTGTTGTGCAAGATAACTGTATGCAAAGCATTTAGCAAGTCTGGCACAAATTACACACTAAAATGGAGGAAGTGTTATTATAATTTTGATCCTGACTTAGAGCTACCATTTAGTAGCCTGAGAGTTGGAAGCTGTAGTGGACCAGATTACCTGGTACACTCTCACCATAAAGCATCTCAATACCGCCTGACACTAAAATGATAATTGAGCTTTATAATAAGTACTCAATGACTGGGAAATGCTATGGCTGTTATTATTCTCTTTACTATTGTTACTACTTAACCTAAAAAAGAAATGTGTTGTCAGAAGTTTAATTTCATTTTAAAGACTGGAATAAAATTGGAATAAAAGTACAATATAGACATTAGTTCTATAGCAAGAGGATATATTATTTTAATTGAATATAAAGAGGTACATTATTCTGGGAAAATAATTTGTACTAGAAGCCAGAATTGGTTTTTATTCATTGTTATCATCTGGTCAACAGAGATACTTGGAGTAACTCTGTGCATTAAGTGCCCTAATAGTGAGTGACAACATTATTTAGAACGTGTAAGAAGCACCATATAAATGACTGAATTAGTGATAAGAATAGAAAGCCTGCCCTTCTTAAAGCATAGTTGTAATCAAATATGAGATTTACTCAATGACATTTAGGCTTAAATTTATAAATAAATAATAAATGAATCAGCTGACCATGAGAACACCCTCTGACTAAAAAACAACTTTGCAACTATGAGACTGATACAATCTAATCTCCACCTCCCACTTTTCCCACTCAAACAATCCTCTGTAAAAGAACCTCTAACAGTGTAAGCTTTCCTGGAAACACAATGGTCATGGGGCAGCCAGAGTGTTATCTCTGTTGTTTTGAAAATCAAACATTGTTTCTAGGAATATAATGGAAACAAACTCTACATAAATGAATTTTGAGTACTTCCACTTAGGTACTGGGAACAGAATAAAAACTGCATTTGTAGACTTCAAAGTTCTAATTTTTTTAGATTGGTTTCTTTTGGAATAGCTAATTTCTACACCGAATTCCATGAAGGAAAGTTCCTGCAGTAGAGTTAAGTAGTATTTTACAGATAGTTGTGAGATAGAATTTTCCAAGTGCTTTCACATAAAACATTTCATTTGGTCTTATAACAATGATGGTGTCAAGACAGGTATCATTATCCTCATTTCCAAGTGACTAAATTAGAGCTTGAAGAAGTTAAGTGCCTTGCCTGAGGTCACAATATCTCTCTGGTGCCTCCACCCTTGGATACTTCTCCCTCCAAGCCTGTTATTAGTTTTCAGCTCCTTGCTTGTTTGTTTATATGAGGAGGATAATCTTTCTGGTCAATTTGAATGTCCATTGTCTTGCTAAGGAATAGATTTCCTTTCAGAATATCTCAGTCATGGAAGAGATTATTAAATGAGACCATATTGTAAATCCTCTGCCTTATGAAATAATCTACTCCAAAGTTCAGAACTTCTAAGAATCTAACCTATAGCTGAATGCATGGATGATAACATAATGAATGAAAACGATTGCACTGTTGCTGTTAATATTGGAAGATGAATCCAGAGTAGCCACCATGATTGTCTCCTAACACTGGTTCTGTTTTCTGCAGTCCTGGTGCTTTTTCCTCCGCACCTCTCGAACAAGAGTATTTTAACAAACTATGTCAAATGTGAATTATTTTGTTCTTGTTAGATGTGTGCCACCATCACAAAGAATTTTTGAATTCTGATAGACTGCATTGTTCTCTCTTACCCTTGATTGACTCATTGCCATCATATTCTGTTCTGTGAATTAAAAATGCACTCTAAGTATTTAACTCTGAGATTTATGAGGGTGTTTTCCAGTAAAAGCACATTTCAATCCATGAGAAAGAAGGTTGTGGATGAAACCACACTCATGTGGATGACTCTGACTCATGTAGTTTTTCCAGGTGGAAGAAGCAGTGAAGGGGAATGTGGCCTGCTGTTCTCAGGCAAGACCAGCGGAGTTGCACATAGGCGTTCAGCACAGGAAAAGTGGCTTCTCATCTGTTGTGGGCAGCGATGATTTCCTCAAGAAAGTAACTTTATCATGCTATTCCATGAGGGGGAAAGTAAGTAGTCTCAAAGTTAGCCGTATATGCTGTGTGATATTGAAATTACATTAGGCTTCGCAAATGAGTCACCCGGCTGGTTTGGCTTTAATTTTATTTATTTTTTCTTACTTTAAGGCCTTGAAGCCTAAGGAAAACAGTTGGGTGAGGGTAGGGGAAATGGAAAAAGAAGGAAAGACCCTCATAGATATGATAAGAGGAAAAAAAAGACAGTGGATTCCATCTACTGAAACCATCAGCAAGTGACTTAACCTCTGCATCATAATTTTCTTACCTGTGATATGAGAACACTGAAAACTAACTTGCAAAGGTGCATTTCACACTAGGTCAATGTTCAATAAATTTTTATTTTGTTATTAGGGCTATTACAATTACAATAAATTTTTCAGTTGAACCTATGGAGTAACTGTCAATAGAATGGCCCTTGAATACCTTGCAAATTGCTCAAAATAACAGTATAGACGTGACTCACTTATGAACCCACATAAATAGATCTGTTTAGAATGCAAACATGTTCAGCCACATTTACTCTGCTATTTTGGGAAGTCAGTGGGGAGTTTGCCTAAGAAAGAGTTTACACCCTCTGGGCAGAAAGGCAACTGCATCCAACCCCATGCCCTTTAAATCAATTTGAAGTCTTATGGGACACATGCTAAGCACACACACACCACACACACACACACACACACAGAGAGAGAGAGAGAGAGAGAGAGAGAGAGAGAGAGAGAGAGAGAGAGAACAAAACACAAACCTTCTCTTCCTAAAAATCAAGGAGAAATAAGGAAAGAACAACAAAGATTAATTGGTAGAAATGAGAACCCTTGATTTAGACCCAAGATTTAAAAATAAGTTAGAAGTTTTGATTCTTCTGTCATTTGTACCCATGTACAATAAATGTACAGATGTAACAATCTCATTGTTGTAAAACCCAGAGAGTAAAACTATAACTAATGGAGTATTTGGGCCCTGTATTATTCAGGCGTTCCAATGAGGCAAAGGTGAATCACCCCTCATTCAAAAACAAGTTTCCAATGATCATACTCTACATCTTCTGTGTCTTTTTTAATACTTCTTCTGAGTCTTAATTGTTGGTTTTGTTGCTTTTCTTATTATAAAAGTAATGTGATCAATACAGTTTAAGTTGGATCAATATAATGAGGAAAACAAAAATTTCTTCATCCTCAAACCCAGAAATAACCTTAATGTCATCTCCTGACTTGGTAAAGAGCATTCTGAACATCTGTTCCCAGATTCCCTCAACACCGTCTCACTCTGGGTGAGGACAAAGGATGTGGTATTTGTGTGCATACCAGCCGTGGATACAGACCATATGCCAGGAAATAGAAAATGCCAGTACTATTAAAATGTGCAGTGAGTTAGGAGAAATATAGCCTTAGTGCTGAGATGGAGAATAACAGGCACAGGAGGCAGGCATTCCTGGTGAGCCTTTCTGGGGAAGTGGCGTCTATGAGGAGGTCTCGGGAATTAGAAATGGGGGAAGAGCTTTCCAGGCAGAGGGAGTCGTGCTTCGAAGTCCAACCTAGAAGAGAGTGTGGCTTATTTGGGGAGCAGAGAGGGCACACAGTGCCTGCTGAATAAACGGAGAATGACAGGACATGAGTTGTAAGATACAGATGGGTGTGGTTTTCAGAATTTGGTAAGGACTTCTTTTTCCCTTTTTCCCCCTGGAATAACATGAAGCCTTTCAACAAAGGGGAAAATGAACCCAGGTTTGCTTAAGTAACTGGATAGATGGTGATCTGGTTTACGGAGATAAAATGGCTGTGAAAGATAAGGAATAGTGTAGATGCAAGGGCTCAATGGTTGATTTCCCCGTATTGGGCAGATGTGATTTCTCAGATGCTTGATTGGAGATGGTGCATGTGTGAGGGATGGAGAGTGTTTGAGTATTTGGAGTTGAGAGAAGAGGGTGGGACTAGACATATATGTTTGAGTCATTAACACACATCAGATACTTAAAGTGATAGAGATGGGCACACTTAGGAATAGCGTGTAGAGAAGAAACATAATTACCCTCTGAAAAGTCAACAGTCAGAGCTCAAGTTGAGAAGAAGACACTGAAGAGACAGAGAAGGATGGATAGAGGAGCAGGTGGAAGTCACAAGGGCTTGCAGTCTCTGCTGCTGAGGGAGAAGGTTCCATGAGGGACCTGTAAAGGGTGTGTATGACATGAGAGGTGGAGGAAACTGAAGATAAATGAACAGAATGGGCCTCAGAATGATCCCAGACTGTGGACATCACTTGCTCAATATTCAACCACAAACCAGAGATGTTGTCTCATTAGTATTAATATCACAACTATGATGCCAGTGCAGCAGCCTCTTAGGTTACTAATCAGCCTTTTCTTGGTTGAGATTCACCCAGTCTGGCTACTCCAGGGCATGTCCAAACTTTCAAAACCACCTGTAGAGAATGTCATTTAAGTGGTCAAAACCTGTCAATATTGTACCTACCCTACCCATTGTCTTCTTTAGTTTAGTACGCAAAATAAATACTTAGTTTAATATACAAGGCCACTGATGAGCATTTGAGTTATTTCCTGTTGGGGGCTATTGTACCAACATGACTATGAACATTCCTACATGTATCATTTGGTACTTGTGTGTAGCTGTTTCTGTTGGATGTATACAGAAATATGAGATCTAAATAATCCATTTTAGATGACAAGAAAAGAAAATCTGAATAAAACCATAAAGATTAGAAGTGAGGTGTTAATATTGATCAGGAATCATCAAAGAAATATGAAGTGTGCAGTAGAAGAAATTAATAAATCCAAAATTTGGTTCTTGGAATCAACTGATAGAACAGACAAAGAACTTAGTGAGACTGATCAATAAAAAAGAGGGAGCAAGCCCAGATGCACAATATTATAAATGAAAAGGAGAAGACATCACGACAGATCCTAAAGACATTAAAAATAATGGTGGTTCTATCAGTGTCCTTGGGTGATGTAACAGATTGCCACAAACTTGGTGACTAAAAACAACACAGATTTATTATCTGTCAGTCCAGAAGATCACAAGTATGAAATTGGTTTTATGGGGCTGAAATTAAGGTGTTGGCAGCATGTGTTCCTTCTGGGGCCATGGGAGAAAATTGGCTTCCTTGCCATATCCAGCTTCCAGAAGCACCACATTCCTTGGGTACCTCTGCCCTGTCTTCTCAGCACCTTCTCAGACTCAAACCCATCTGCCTCCCTCTTTCACTTAAAAGGATGCTTGTGATTTTGTCAGGTTCATGACATAATTCAGGATAATCTTCTTACCTGAAGATCCCTAGCCTATATTTGAAAAGTTCCTTTTGCCATGTGAGATAACACAGTCACAACTTCTGGGGATTAAGAAACAGGATATTATGAACAATGTTTTGCAAATAAATTTGAAATTTAAGATAAAAGGGACAAAATTCCTTAGAAAACAATTTTTTTCTGAGTGAAAACAAGAAGAAATAAAAAATCTTTATAATCCTATTCCTGCTAGTGAATTGAATCTGGAATTTAAAACATTCCTGGTAAAAAACAAAACAAAAAAAACCTCAAGTCCCAGGGGAGTACAGCATTGAATCATTAAAAGTACCTAAGGAAGGATTCACACTAATCTTACATTAACTCAGTCAAAAAATAGAAAAAGGAAAACTTCCAGATGCTTTCTATGGGCCAAGCATAACCTCAATGACAAAACTTAACAAGAATGACATAAAATAGGAAAATTACAGGTAAATTACTCTCATAAACATAATTATAAGAATCCTAAACAAAATATTAATAAAGCAAAATGATGTGTAAAAAATAACACATCATAATGGTGTTGGGTTTATTCTATGAATGTATCTTTAAGACTGAAAATTCAAACAATGTGATGAGAAAAATTACATGAGATTCTCAATAGATATAAAACAAGTACTTGATATTTTCAGAGCCCATTCATGAATGGAGGGATATTTTCTTTATTTAATTAAGGGCTCCTAAAAAATTCTATAAAAATATTATACTTGATAGTACAACTTTAAAAGCTTTCTGCTTCCGAATGGGAGGCCACCCCAATAGTTTCTATTCAGTAGCACACTGGAGCTCTTATCCAGGGCAATAAGGCAAGCACAAGAAATAAAACTCATGAGAAGTGAAAGAAAGAACCCAAACTGTCATTTTTCATAGATAGCATAACTGTGTAGATAGAATATTCATTAGAATATACAGGTAAACAATTAGAATAAATAAGTGAATTTAACAATGTTACCCCAGAAAGAAGAGTGACGAGATCCACAAAAAAGATATTTTTTTGAGAATGCCTGTAGTAGCTTCATTCACCACAACCCTAAATTGGAAACAGCTCAAGTGCCTATTAACAGTGTAATGCTAAATAATTGGATATTATTCATACAATGGAATTCAGATGGCAATGAAAAAGGAACAAACTGTGTATGCACACCCATCAGACATAGCACAGTTAATCACAAAAGAGTACTCTGTGTGATACGGTGTGATTCCATTTATATAAACTATAAAAACTGGCAAAAATAAGTGTATAATGGAAGCTGTCAGAACAGTGGTTACCTTTTAAAAGGCTCTGATTTGAAGGGACTGGTGTCGGTAATGCTTTATAATTTGACCTGGGTGGTAGTTACATGCATGTGCTCATTAAAAAATGTATAATGGACCAAACACTTATGATTTCTACACTTTATAATGTGACTGTTGTATGTAAGAAAGATATTAAACTATTTTGAGGATGAATGAGTATAAGGAATACAATAAATAAGTGCAATATATCTATAAACAACTACATAAGAGAACTTGTTTGATGTAATCACTGTAACTTCAATTACAACAATGTATTTTTTATAATAGAGGTGTTTAATTTTTCTGGATTTTTTACGAAGGTTGTCTATACAGGGAAACCAAGTACCTGAATCTAGCTAAATGGCTCTGAGCAGGAATTAGGAAAGCGGGAGGACTATCTGATTGATTACTCATCTATTTTAAAATTGGTCATAATGCCTGGCTAGTGTGGCTCAGAGGCTGAGCATTGACTTATGAACCAGGTGGTCACAGTTGGATTCCCAATCAAAGGCACATGCCTGGGTTGTAGGCTCTATCCCTGGTAGGGGGGATGCAGGAAGCAGTCAATCAATGGTTCTCTCTCATCATGGCTATTTCTCTCTCTCCCTCTCCCTTTCTCTATGAAATCAATAAAAATATATTGGGGGGAAAATCGGTCATATGGTATAAAGATTAAAAAAAAAAAAAAGACAGGATAATCTGTTATCTCCTGGAAACAATTCTGACTTGGGTTTCAGAAGACAAAAGCCGTAATTCAGAATCCTACTCTTGCTTTGATTGGTGGTCATTCCCAACCCTGCAAGGTCCTATTTTTGTCCAAGCCTGTGTCCCCAACACCAGACTGTTGTAGCAACATGTACTGTAAGAAGCTGTTGTTGGGAAGAGAACATGCAAAATATGAGGGGAATTTTGCCGATAACACTTAATATGCCAGTTACCACAACATTTACCAACAGGGAACCAAGCCTTCTTTGACATCCTCAAATGAAAATCACCCTTTGTTCCTTCAGGGACACAGAAGCCACTGTTCCTATAGCAACCCTGTCATGTGATGTCAGAAATCAGGGCTAGACCTTGAGTGATAAAACAAAAGAAAGCATTGGCTAGCTAGCAAGGAGAACATCGTGAAAAGATAATGCCACGTCTCCAAGAAAAGACGGAAGAAGTGCATGTATATGTACACACTGTGTATATCTTTGTGCTTCAGAATTATAAAAAATACACTTGAAAGACGTATTGTTGTACAATCAGGTTTTTAGATGTGTCAGATCACTCAGAAAACAAGATTTGCCTTTTGGCGTTCATGAACATCTATTTTTCTCTTGTATATAGTCAAAAGAAAATCGTGGGCAAAAAGTTCATTTGCCCAAACCCTTGAGATCTTTGACACTTGCGCTGAGCAGGGAGTCAGTAATTCTGAAGGGAGAGGTGAGCGGTGAAGGACTGGCTTGTAAAGATCTAAATGGCATAAACATGAATATTTTTTATGACATGCATAAATTTCTTATGACTTTTTAAAGAATTCAAAATATACAAGATATAGGAATACATTATGGATTTTTTTTAAAAAGAGGAAATTATGAGAATCCAAAATATAAAAGATATTACAGAAATGTATTATGGATTTTTTTAAAGAGAAAATGTTTTATGAAACTTCTGACAGTTGTCAAATAAAGACTGACTTCTCTTCCCAGAGCTCAGAGAGAGCACAAGGAGCCCGAAGGTTCACTGTGACCCTTTCACACTCCCAGTAGTTGAATAATGTGTTAACATTCGACAGAAAAGCTGATTCCTTGTTCTGCTTTTTTAAAAACAGCTTAAAGAAGATGGAATATTGATATAACTCAGAAGGGATTGAAATTGCTGTTGAATTTTCAGATTCTCCAAACTAGTGTAATGACATGACTTTAACCTACAAAAGAAAGTTTTATCAGAAGCTCCACATTTGCTGAAATAATAACTTCTGGTACTGTAGCTTTGTTTATATAATACTAGAAGCCCATGCATGAAATTCTTGCACTGGGGAGGGAATTCCCTCAGCCCGCCCTGCACCCTCTTTCAGTCTGGGACCCCTCGGGGGATGTAGCAGTGTGCCAAGTGGCAGGCGGACAGAGAAAAGCCCAATTCGGGGCCAGGCACCACTCGCACTCATCCTGGCTCATTGTGCCTGCTGCTGTAGAGTCAGGAAAGGCTCCCGCCACTGCTGCTGTGCTCGCCAGCCATGAGCCTGGCTTCTGGCTGAGCAGCGCTCCCTCTATGGGAGTGCACTAATGACCAGGGGGCAGCTCCTACATTGAGCATCTGCCCCCTGGTGGTCAGTACACATCATAGCGACCAGTCGTTCTACTGTAACACTTAGGCTTTTATTAATAGGCCAGAGGCCTGATGCACCAGTGAGGTCACTCTGCCTGGCCTGTGGGGTCAGGCTGAAACTGGCTCTCCAATATCCCCTGAGGGGTCCTGGATTGCAAGAGGTCACAGGCCAGGCCATGGGGCCCCACTGGTGCCTGATCAGGGGAGTGATGAGGGAGTTTGGCCAGCAGTGAAGGAACCGCAGGAGGGCTCCAGGGCATGTCTGGCCTGTCTCGTTCATTCCTGATCAGCCAGACCCCAGCAGCAAGCTAATTTATTATTTGGAGCATCTGCCCCCTGGTGGTCAGTGCACATCATAGGGAGTGGTTGAAAGGCCTTAGCATATCATTATCATATTACGCTTTGATTGGTTGAATGGCCGACCAGTCGGCCAGACACTTAGCATATTAGGCTTTTACTATATAGGATAGTTGGAGAATCCAACATCAACACATTTTGCCAAAATCTTTAAAATGACTAAACTTACCTATATACACACACATATAAACATATATGTATATGTACCAATGGTATAATAATATTTAGTATTCCTATGATATATAAAAACTTAGTAGTAAATCTCATTCTACTTTAAAACCCATGAAATTAATGTCTGCTTCAAGTTACATGAGCCTAGGGGAAATTGTAAAAATAATACATTCATATTTTGAATTTTAAAATGCTTTTTACCATCTGCTCATACATACTAAAAATATAACAGACAAAATTGAAAATGATTAAGGAAAGTGTGTGGCAATAATAGGGATAGCTAAACTCACTGATTGCTTATGGTAGTTCAGGCAATGGGCTGGGGTCTTCTGAATTGTTAGTACCTGTAACCCCACAGCAGATCTAAGAGTGAGTGTGGTCACTCCCCACTTTTGTGCCAGTCACAGTTATACTGAGTGGCCAGATTATTATGATCTCTAAATGTATAATAATCTGGCCACTCAGTGTATATTCTATATAATAAAGGCTAATATGCAAATTGTTCCCTATACCAGGAGTTTTACCAGCAAGCAGGCTGGCCAACTGCCCATGTCCCCTCCCCCTGACCAGGCTGACCAGACCCCACCCATGCATAAATTTATGCAACAGGCCTCTAATACACACACACACACACACACACATACACACACACACACACACACACTGAGTGGCCATATTATTATGCCTTCAGAGATCATAATAATAATCTAGCCACTCAGTGTAAATTGATGGCTGAAACTGGCTGACCTGGGTGTCAATCTCAAGTTTTGCTAATCCCCAAAATAAAAAAATGTCCCCCAAATACTTCCTCAGAGACTAATGTTTTTCCAACAGGTCAAGAGATCAAGAGACTTGTAGTATAATCCTTACGTGATGACGCCATACATTTTACAGGCACAGCAGATGCAATGAGTATCAGCAGCTGGGACTTCAGAACAGTACCTCTCCAGGTGAAATCGGGTCATTACCCATGATTTTTCAGATGACACAGCCTCTAAGCGTAACAGGGAATCCCCCCAAAGGACCAGAAATTTGCTTTGGAAAATATTACTGTGACCTTTCTTTTGCTGCTGCCATGGAACCCTGGCATCCTGAATGTTGGTAGAAGGTTGATAATCATATTTAAATGGAATGAACAAGAACCATCTATAGTGTTTACAGTCTACTATTATTTCTCTGTGGGAGGTTTATTATAGGGTTTGGTATGTCATCTAAATTAGATGTCTGAAGAAGAAAAAGCTATTAAGTTCAGAAAATTTTAGAGACATCTTTGAGTGAGGTTCTTTTAAAAGTCCACAAATTTCCCTATAGCCTTTGAAGATTTTTGTCTTAAATTTAGTCTTTTTTCTCCATTCTTTTAAAGAAATCTCTTTCAACCATGCACAACAAATTGGCTTTCTTTTATGTTTATGCAAAGTTGGATGCAATTATTTTATACCAGCCCATCTCTGTAAACAACCCTGTAATTTTTAGACTTTTAAATGTCATTATCACAAACACAGATCAGTGCTTATTCTGCCCCTGGTTGGCTTTGAAATGGCATTTAGAATTTGCATGACTCTATAACCTCTGTCAACTGGATTACCCTGGTGAATAAAGTCAGCTAGCAAGTTACTACTGGTTCCACATTACAGTTTTTCAAATTCTTGATGCCGCTGATATGCACCCGCAGCCTGCACTCAAAAAGGAATGTGCCGTTTCATGGTACTTGAGCATGGATAGAGGGAGAGACATATTTCACTAAGGCTATTGGAGCAGGTGGACTAGAAATAGCTGAACAATTGCACCTTATAGGCTGGTGGTCATTGTTACTTTTCCTGGCAGTTAGAGCTTTAAAGATGAAGGCTTATTAGGTAATATTTTAACCTAAACGATCATTTCATCTAATGTTTGTTAGGTACTATCTTAGTCTAAGGTATGTCATGCCTCATTTTGCCCTTCATCCCTGTTTTGAACCTTAAAGAGATTACGTGATGAGGGGCAAGTCCTTGTTCACTCTCTGGACACGAGTGTTTGAATATGAGTTAGCTCAAGCATATGGTCTTTAAAGTAGGATAGTCTCTGATTTGCTGCTCATAGTATGGGCATATGTACGTCTTTTTATATCCAACAACTCCCAGGTATGTGTTAGATGTGCTATTCCTATTCCTCCCAAGTCCTCTCTGCTGCATCTGGGGTCAGCCATTTGCTGGGCATGTGCCGTTGATAAAGTCATTTCCCTCTCTAATCCCAACAAGTTACAAATAATGCTGACATCCTTGCAGTGGGCTATAAGGGCTGGACGAGGAAATGTTTTTGAGGCATTCAGCATAATACACACAATATATGCCTGATACTAGAGGGATTCATGTTAGACCCTTAGAAGGTGGGAAATCACAGGCCTTGTGCACCAGGCTGCTGTCTGCTTGTGATGCACAGTGTGCGGTCTGATGCAGGCCGGGCTCATCTGGCCAGCTGTCTGAGAGCTGCAGGATCACACACAGGTAGACTTTCCACTCATCTCCAGGCCCCATGTGCACTAGTTGAAAGGCTCTGCATTGGCGGGTAAAAGACCTGAGAGGTCCACATCTGGCCTTGCCATAGAGCTGATATTGGAAAACTTGCCTTCTACTTTTATTTTTTTATTTTTTCTTTATTTTATTTTATTTTTATTAATCTTAATTGTTCAGTTTATTAATTATATTGTCTCCCCCTTTTTTCCCCCTATAGCTCCCCTCCACCTGGTACTCATCCCACCCTCTGCCCTCCTCCCCCACACTATCCTTTCCCATAGGTGCATGATTTTTGTCCAGTCTCTTGCTGCACCTCCCACACCCCTCTTCTCCCCAAGAATTGTCAGTCCATTCCCTCTCTATGTCCATGATTCTGTTATATTCACCAGTTTATCCTGTTCATCATTCACTTGATTTTTAGGTTCATTTGTTGATAGATGTGTATTTGTTGTTCATAATTTATATTTTTACCTTTTTCTTCTTCCTCTTCTTAAAGAATATCTTTCAGCATTTCATATAATATTGGTTTGGCAGTGATGAACTCCTTTAGCTTTTTCTTATCTGTGATGCACTTTATCTGGCCTTCAATTCTGAATGATAGCTTTGCTGGGTAGAGTAATCTTGGTTGTAGATTCTTGCTATTCATCACTTCAAATATTTCTTGTCGCTCCCTTCTGGCCTGCATCGTTTCTGTTGAGAAATCTGCTGACAATCATATGGTTGCTCCCTTATAGGTAACTAACTGTTTTTCTCTTTCTGCTTTTAATATTCTCTCTTTATCTTTTGCTCTTGGCATTTTAATTATGATGTGTCTTGGTGTGGTCCTCTTTAGATTCCTATATTTTGGGGTTCTGTGCACTTCTTGGGCTTTTAAGTCAATTTCTTTTACCAGGTGGGAGAAGTTTTCAGTCACTATTTCTTCAAGCAGGTTTTCATTACCTTGCTCTCTCTCTCTTTCTGGTATCTTTATAATTCGGATGTTGGTATGCTTGAGGTTGTCCCAGAGGCCCCTTACACTATCTTCAATTTTTTGGATTCTTTTTGCTTCTTGCTTTTCTGGCTGAGTGGATTTTGCTTCTTTGTATTTCAAATCTTTGATTTAGTTCTTGTGGCCCTCTGGACTGCTTTTAGGGCTTTTTGTAATATCTTTTATTTCAGTCAGTGTATGCTAATTTCTAGTTGGTCCTTTTTTATATCCTTGTAGGTCTCATTCATTTCCTTGTAGGTCTTGTTCATTTCCTCGTTGGACTTGTTCATTTCCTTGTAGGTCTTTTCTAGGAGCCTCTTAAAACACCTTATCATGGTGGTTTTGAACTCTATGTCTAGTTGTCTTTTTTCCTCCATTTCTTTCACACCTGATTTCTTTCCATTTCTCTGCATTGTGGCTGCTTTCCTGAGTTGGTCCATTAGCTTTGTGTGGTAGATGTCCTCTAAGGGACAGTGGTTCAGCCTCGCCAGTTACCTGAGGTGGATGCTCTTACTGCAATCCTTTATGGGTTGTACAGTATTGTTGAAGTTAAGTCCAGCTTATTGTTGTTAGCACTAGGAGAGTTTGACCTCCAGGCCAATTGGCTGTGAGGGTGAGCTGAGTTCAGGTTGAATAAGCGGAGTCTCCGGGCTAAGCAGGCAGCGTCAGCTCCTCCCTATGCAGCCCATGGGTCTCTGTGCCAGGTGATAATGGCTGCATGCACCTCCGAGACAAAGCCACCGCCAGTCTCCACCTGTTGCCAGACAACTCTGCCTCTCCCCAAATGAGTCTGCACACCCAAAGTCTCACCCAGGGTTGTAAAACAAAGCAGTACAGTGGTCTCCTGAACGAGGGAGGAAGTCACCAGTCCTCTTTGCGCAGTCATGGGCTTCTGTCCCCAACTTTACACGCAAATTACTGTTCCAAGTTTATGCGCACTCTCCTCAAGCTCGCAGACCTCTGCTGTGCCCGCGCCCGGGTTTTAGCTTGCCTTTTCCAGACCTCGGACCTCACCTGGAACTGGAAAATCAGTGCAGTGGGATGTCTTTGCCCTCCCCGTTGGAGAAAACCAGCTGGGTTTGCTGCCGCCCATCCTTTTCCGCTAGCGTGCCCACGTCTCCGAACCTCTGGCTCCGTGCCTATCTTCAAGGCTGCGCTCCGCCACTCCTCTGAGTCACTGTGTCCTATCTTTACTTTTTATTTGTGGAATTTTCACTCAGCCAGCTTTCCCGTGATTCTGGATGATGTTTGTTTTGTTGTTAAGTTGTAGTTTTGGGATTGTTGTGTAGGGAAGCAAAATAGGTGTTTACCTATGCCGCCATCTTGGTTCCTCTGCCTTCTACTTTTAAATACTCATTTCTGAATATACAACATGAGGAAATTGCCTAGATGTGTTTCTGTGTGTTTTTTTTTAGGAAATTTTAGAAAATATGACAATACTAATCTCTAACAATTGGATTACTGTACCATTGGGAAAACCATGCACAGAAGATGACTAGGACTAGTGTTTTCTCCTTCATAAATGTAAACAGAGAAGCAACATGCAGGGCTGGACAAGAACTAAATTCTGGTCCTTGTCAGGCCACAAATAGCTTCCTAACTTTATGTACATCTTTTTTTTTTTTTTAAATGGTATTTTTATTTTTTATTTTTTTAAAATATATTTTATTGATTTTTTTACAGAGCAGAAGGGAGAGGGATAGAAAGTCAGAAACATCGATGAGAGAGACATCGATCAGCTGCCTCTTGCACGCCCCCTACTGGGGATGTGCCCGCAGCCAAGGTACATGCCCTTATTGGAATCGAACCCGGGACCCTTCAGTCCGCAGTCCGACGCTCTATCCACTGAGCCAAACTGGTCTCAGCTATGTACATCTTTTTAATCTTCCTAAACCTGTTTTCCCATCTGTGAAATTAGTGGGTTAGACCACATAATCTTTAAAAATCCCCTTCACTGATAATATTTTGAGATTTAAAAAAAATTCTTATTATGCATTGGAGAACTTAGAATGCCATCAGCATCTGTGGGTATGTTAAGGGCACTTTTCAAGAGCTTGCACCTGAGCAGTGTGTGTAACAAGAAGCCAGCAAGGACTGTGGTATCTCCCAAGTTCTACCTATGGTGACTGAGACCAGTAGAGACATAGTCTAGAATATGAGTAGAAAATCACAGAGGTGAAAGGAGATCCTTACAGACACAGCCTTAAGGCCATAACTCACCATGTTCTAGCTTTTATAGTCTCCTTTTTAAAATACAATACCCTTCAGGAGTTTCCTTGCACATGAACAAAATTAATTTTTCCATGTTTAAAATAGTGGAATAAACTGCAAATTATATTTCTAGTTTGGCAATAATGCATATTCCTGGTTTTGCATCTTTTCATTCAGATACAAATGAGAAATTAATATTTTCTTACATGACTTATGTGAGACCTAAAAATCAAAACCAATGTGAAGTTAAAAAATGTGTTATGGTTTCTTTGTCTGAATTATTAGAACAGGTAGAAGTTTTATTTTAACGAGTATAATGTATTCTCTGATATCTGGACATAGACTTTTAGGAAAGTATCAAACTCTACAAGACAATTTCTTAAATAATGGTTTTGTGCCAGTGTTTGTCTTTCTTTCATAGAAGACTTCACCTTAATTGCCTTCCAGTCTTGATGAGATGGCACTTGAACTAAGAGCAGAACCACCTCTCTTCAGCTTTCCCAGTTTCTGAGACCTATACAGAATTCTCTTTCTCATATTATTGTGGAGAGAATTCTCTTCCACATTCTGACTTTGCCTCAGAATTGATCTTCTGAGTGTCCTTGATTTGGACTTTGATAACTCAGGTTTGACCCCAGTGGAGAAGGAGGAGATGAAATAATCCTTAGGGAGTGATATAAGAGAGATTTTATACCCTTTCTTCTTTGATATTCATTCATTATTTCTTAGGAAGTTTGGCTCTGAGGGTAGAGCCTCAGGCCACGGAGGGTTATCCTCAGGTCCTGAAACCTAACAGAGTTTGTCTAGTGGATTTTAGAATTCCTTGGGACTGGTGGGGACTCTTTTTTTCCTTTCCTGTCTACAGTTTTTAATGTGTCTCTAATGGTTATCCTAGGCCTGCACCACTACTGTGTTCTTTAAGCAAATAACTCGTTTCTTGAGTTTCACAGACTCATTATGGAGAGAAATTTTGGTTGAGGCTGGACTATACTCAGAGTCTCTCCAGACGTGATTTAATATGATTCAGATGAAGAGTTTGGGATTCTGGAACTGATAAGACTTAGATGAGATTTTAGATCTGAGTAGATGCTGAAATAGGTTGAGACTTTAAGGGACCTTGGGATGGGTTGAGCTTGTTCTGCACTTGTGATATATGAATCTGTGGACCAGAGAGAAAACTTAGGCCCCTGGATAATGTCCACAAAGATGTCCATCTTCTGACTCCCAGAACCTGTGAATATGTCACTTTACACAGCAAAAAAAACTTTACAGTTATGATTAAGTTAAGGATCTTGAGATGGGCAATCATCCTGGATTATCCCACGGAGCCCAAAGTAATCACAAGGTTCTTATAATGGGAAGAGAGAAACTGAAGAGGAAGTAACAGAGAAATGCCAGCATGAGAGGGACTTCACCTGGCATTGCTGCTGGATTTGAAGATGGAGAAATGGGCCATGAGCCCAGATATGCTGGTAACTTCTCAAAGCTGGAAAACGGTTTCTCTCCTGGAACCTCCAGACAGGAACACATTTTGCCGACATCTTAATTTTAAGTCAGTGAGAACCATTTTTCTACTGCAGAATAATAAATCTGTTTTGCTTTGACCCATAAAGCATTTTTACATCAGCAGTAGGCAAAAAATACAGAGTTATTGAAAGCTGATTGTCAATCTTTAATGTGGGTCCTGATTGCCCCACATTCTTCTATAAAATAGATGTAGTACTAATTGTCTAAGTTTATAAACAAGAAGCAATTCCCCTTTATAAACAATTTTCTATCAACTAAAAGATTAGCAGGGATTTGAATAGGTTGATGGCAGCCAAAGGCAGTAGCATTTTACAGGACATGAACAAGGAAAGGAAACCACTCTAGGTCAGTGTTGAGCTGCAGTAGGCACCTACAAGTGACTCAGCCCAAGCCTGAGGGCTGTGAGACTTAGAGAACCAGGAACTAAAAAAGGTGAACCCAGTAGGAAGCCTGGATGAGTGACAGAAAACAAAGTAATCAGTGCAAAGAGGCTACAGGAGTACAATTGAATTAGCATGATCCTCTCACATATATAAAAAAAGAGAAAATGCATTGAATGATTATTCTACTTTGGGACAAACATCATGAAGTGGTCTAAAACTATACTCATCTGAAATACTTGCCTACAAAATTCTTCTCAAGCTGATAACATCATTTTTTTCTTATTTTTTGCCTGACACAGCATCAGTAGAAAACTGAGTGTGATAACATATTCTTGTTTGTAAAAGGACAGAATAAACCTGTGGGATTAAATTTGAAAAGGCAAATAAGAAAAATAATGTGCACATCTCAGAGCTTCAGGCTGCTACCTAGGCCTTAATAACATCACCTGCCCTGCATTTTAAAGCAATGTGTGCCTCAAGAAATGATGATTTTAATGCAGCTATCAGTATGTGAGACACTTATATATAAGGGTAGCAGGTGGAATGGCCATAGGTTTTGGTTTAATAATGGAAAAAATGTAAGATTGTTCCTTTAGTGGAAACTAGAGAAGAGGGATCTCCAAAGCATCTGCTTGTGAAATTCTTCCAGAAAACAGCCAACAGCATAAGTGCCTCAAGGTGAACATGTGTTTTCTGTCCTTGACCTTCATAGGAAGGCCCATCACATATGGCACATGGCAAAGGACACATACACAGGAAAACCTTATTATAAAGAGCCAGCTTTGATTTTTGATTTAGTTATTTATTCTCCCTCTCCAAATTAAGCTCCCATAAAACAAGATGAAAAGGCAGAACCTGTTCAGTTTTTCTTGTTAATTACTCAGGAAGACCGAAAGAAAGAGTAAGGGATTCCGCCAAGTGCTCACATCACAAGCTTGCAGCTATGGATAGTCATAGACGTGGTTGACAGTCCTCCAGACAGTCCACCTTCGCATTGCTCTGAGGATCCAGCTGATAAAGATGATGGTTAGAAAGGGAAGATGCGGCAGCCTCTGAATTCTGTGCAGTACTTTTAGGCTGAGTTGAGGTCATCTCACTAAAGGCTCCACGTGGTTTCTCTTCCATCCTGGCACTCAGAGTCTTGTTTTAGGGGAGAACAGAGATTCCCACTGAACTAGCTCCAACAGTTCTGCTTCACGGGGACCAGGAGAGTTAACAGGTTATCTCCATTTTTTATAGGCTCATCTGATCTGTGATCCCCACATCATGAGGTGCAGTCACCAGAATTAATACACAGTTACAAGGAGATTCCTTCATCCACATCCTGTCCAGCCAAACAGATAGCATTGTTTCATCAAATCTCCCTGTACTGTTCATATGTCTACTTGTGCAACATAAAGATGACTGATGAAGACACCAATTTTGGAGGAGACAGACATACACATTTAGACACAAGATGGCATGTGTTCAGTGCCATGCCTAAAGTTTAGGGTTGCTGAAGAGGGAAGACAGTAGGAGGGAGGCAGGGAGAAGAGTAGAATACCTCTGGAGGAGATGCCACTGAGGGGTTCCTGGAGGATAGAATCCTTTCCCCAGGCAGGGCAAGGTGAGGTTATTCAGGCCTAGATAGCAGCCTGAGCAGTTATTAAACATTAACTTTAGAGGTGGCTTTGCTTTACCAGAACTGGATTTAGAAACTAGTTCAACTGATTAAAATTTTATGATACCTCTGAATGGTAAAAATAAACAAACAAACAAACAAACAAACAAATAAATAGTGCAGGATTTCCCATTGTTCTATATCCAAAGGAACTACAAGGTAAATTTAAAAGCTTAGATAAAAAGTGCCCTATATTTCTGTGCAGGAACTTTGCTAAACTTGTCCCCAAAGTGAGCAAATAGCCACAGATGTGATTTTCAAGACCACTCCAAGGTGCCATTGTTACAATATCCCTCATTGGTTGAAAAACAAACAAAAATTAGATGCTTGTCCTGTGACAAACTGCTTGCCTTATTGGTCTCTCACAATTGTAGGAAATGCCCCTGTGGAAACCTGACCCTCCTCACAACTTCTTAATTCAATCAGCTTCATAAATGCCAGCAGAATAGAACTGGCATTGCCCTGAGACTCTCTTAGGGAGAGGGGAGGGGAGTTCTTGGCTCTCACCGTGGACATGGCACTTGTGTGGTTAAACTATTTCTCAATCTCTCTACTCATGATGTATTTTTACCACACAAAACCCATACCTGCCTGGGTGCAACTTATCAATTATTTCAATATTATTACAGATTCAATGTGTCTAACACAACAATGGAATCATTCTCTTTATCATTCCCATTACTACTTAGAAAAAAATACTTTGCCGTTAGTTTATAGTTGGCTAGAAATTTGTAAGCATGGGGCCAGAGCCTCTATTCCACAAGATCAGATGAGATTTCTGATTCCTGAAGGATAGATTATTGAAGAGGTGGCATGTTGACCTGATTCACCCACACAGAACATACATTCACATCCCGGTCTTTCTTCAGAGAAAATATTAATACGATGTTAGGAAGGAAGGAACAAAGTGCTCTAAGAGAAAGATAAAAGATGCATTTTGAGCACTGACCATCTATAATAAAATCCTGCTCAGAGTTCAGGCAGAAGGAAGCAGGGAGAACAAACACTGCTCTTATCTGCTGCTCAGCAGCCACCAGCTGGCTCCCCATTCTCTATCAGCGAGGCCTCTGCCACCAAGAGGCTCCCAATTACCAATTTACCTTCTGCCCTTAGACCCGGCCTCCTAAGAGGAGCTTCTTTTTGGTCTTTGCCTGGGCTGGTGTAGTAGCTAATTGAGATGAAAGGCAAGGAGAGCTACTTTTAGGAGCAAAGCCATTATATTAAATCTATCTTACCAACTGGTCAGAAAGGAATGTTCTTGACTGATTTCCTTCCCTAAATAAACATATATATTGTCTGGGACCCCATCAGGAGTGATTATTTTGGAAAGTAGCTAGTTCTGCCAGCTGGAGCACCTCACAGTGATTTGCCATTATTATTTCTTAGCTTCAGGAGCTGAAAGAAAAAGCTCCTTGAAAACAGCTGTTTGTGCATTGTGTGATCCTCTAATAAGGAACCAACAGACATGAGTTGCAGGGAGGTGATGGCTGAGGCTCTGTTGTTCTTTTTTTCAATTAAAGGAAACATCCACCATGAGGTCATTGATAGGAAAAGGACTTCAAATGCAAAGTATAGAAGCATTAAAATGAAAAGCATTTTTTAAACAGAGTAAAAAAAAAATTAGGGGCCTGGCATTCAAAGGCATGTTTATGGGCACATCTGCCTGAAGTCCTGAGCAGAAATGAGAAAAAAAATATCACAATTGGCCAGTGTGGGGCCAGGTTGTGGAGCACTAGGGCCTGGGACAGGGATCTGGACTTTGATAGGAAATGTTAAGACACTCACAGCTTCTTGTTGCTTCATTGGGGGCATTGAGAAAGAAGAGGAATAGGTGCTATATGAGAGAGATTAGAGATGGGGGGGCAAGAGTCAGGGAGACCAGGTGGAGGCCAGGTGCATGTGTTTTGTGGGTATTGACAAGTGCCAGATGGTATCTCCAAATGGAAAGCGACAGATGCATTTCACCAACACTGAGGAAGAAGGATCTGTGGTGTGGAGGCCCATTGTACTGCTGTCTTCTACTTTCAATAAGTTTCCCATATTTTACCTGAAGATGAAACATAAAATAGTTTTGAGTGGTCATTTCATCCCTCTGTGTAATGGGTCCCAACCACATCATCTTTACTTCATGTTATGATGCTTTTGCACGCAGTGGGGAATTATGAAAGAGCCTCTGCTCATCACCCTGTACCTTTTCTCCTTTTTCCATTAACAGACCTGCCTCCCACTTCATCCCCATGGCACGGGCCTTCAGAAGGTACAGCTAGGTAGGAGCTGGTGGCCACTTTTCAGATAGAGTGATTGAATGCCTGTGTGCTTCCACTAGTGTTCGCTTCCTCCTTCTCCTCTATGCCCTGAGGACAGCACTTGGTGCTAGAGACAGATTCCACTCTGCAGACCAGAGAAACATCCTGGAGAAAATGGGCTGAGAAGAGAGAAGGGACATTAACTTTGAAGGAGCTCAAGGAACAGAGCTGCCCACACCCAGTGGGCCCCTGCTAGCTTCAGGACTGTTACATGATACTTTTATCCCTAGGAGTGATGTGTCAACCTAGCCAATGCCCTCTCAAACATGGTGGTCATTTATGGAAGGCCCCTTTGACACAAGATTCTAAGGCGGTGAACTTACTGCATTTGACTAGAATAAATGGCAGAGAACTTTCTATTACCCAGCCTGTAATCCCTGGGAATTTTTCCAGATTTAAATGTCTATGACTCTATCTTCTACTTTAACATATTTGAGAGGAGGGAGTTACAATATTTTTGCAGCTATTCTTTGCCACAGATTTTAAAAGATAAAGACAGGTTTTATTTTTTTTTATTTTTTATTTTTTCCAGTTATTTTTTTATTCAGTTTATTAATTACATTGTTTCCCCTTTTTTATCCCCCTATATCTTCCCTCCACCCTGTACCTATCCCACCCTCTGCCCTCACATTCCCCTCCCCAATGTCCTCTCCCATTGTTGCAAGATTCTTGTCCAGTCTCTTGCTGTACTTCCAACAACACCCTTCTCCCCAAGAATTGTCAGTCCATTCCCTCTCCATGTCCATGTTTCTGTTATAGTCACCAGTTTATCCTGTTCATCAGCCTATCAGTTCACTTGATTTTTATGTTCATTTGTTGATAGATGTGTATTTGTTGTTCATAATTTATATTTTTACCTTTTTCTTCTTCCTCTTCTTAAAGAATATCTTTCAGCATTTCATATAATACTGGTTTGGTGGTGATGAACTCCTTTAGCTTTTTCTTATCTGCGAAGCACTTTATCTGATCCTCAATTCTGAATGATAGGTTTACTGGATAGAGTAATCTTGGTTGTAGATTCTTGCTCTTCATTATTTTGAATATTTCTTGCCACTCGCGTCTGGCCTGCATCGTTTCTGTTGAGAAATCCGCTGACAATCATATGGGTGCTCCCCTGTAGGTAACCAACTGCTTTTCTCTTGCTGCTTTTAATATTCTCTCTTATCTTTTGCTCTTGGCATTTTAATTATGATATGTCTTGGTGTGGTCCTCTTTAGATTCCTATATTTTGGGGTTCTGTGTACTTCTTGGGCTTTTAAGTCAGTTTCTTTCACCAGGTGGGGAAAGTTTTCAGTCACTATTTCTTCAAGTAGGTTTTCATTAACTTGCTCTCTCTCTTTTTCTGGCACCCCAATAATTCGGATGTTGGCGTGCTTGAGGTTGTCCCAGAGGCCCCTTACGCTATCTTCAATTATCTGAATTCTTTTTGTTTCTTGCTTTTCCAGCTGAGTGGATTTGGTTCTTTGTATTTCAAATCTTTGACTTGGATCTTGTGGCCCTCTGGACTGCTTTTAGGACTTTGTGTAATATTTTTTATTTCAGTCTGTGTATGCTTGATTTCTAGTTGGTCCTTTTTTTTATCTGTGAGGGTCTGGTTCGTATCCTCAGAGGTCTTGTTCATTTCCCTGAGGGTCTCATTCATTTCCTTGTAAGTATCATTCATTTCCTTGTAAGTCTCATTCATTTGCTGGTTGGTCTTGTTTATTTCCTGGTAATTCTCATTAAGTTGATCGGCCTTTTGTAGGAGCCTCTTGAAAAGCCTTATAACCGTGGTTTTGAACTCTATGTCTTGTCGTCTTTTCTCCTCCATTTCTTTCACACCTGATTTCTTTCCATGTCTCTGCATGGTGGCTGCTTTATGTGGTGGATATCCTCAAAGGGACAGTGGCTCAGTCTCCCCAGTTACCTGAGGTGGGTACTCTTACTGCAATCCTTTATGGGTTGTATTCAGTGTTTTTGAATTTAAACCCAGTTTGTTGTTGTTAGCCCTAGGAGGGTTTGACCTCCAGGCCAATTGGCTGTGAAGGGAGACTGTGTTCAGGTTGGATGGGCGGAGTCTCTGAGCTGCGCGGCAGCGGCAGCGGCAGCTGGGTCTTATGCGGCGCTCGCGTGCGCGGGTCTTTGTTGGATGGGGATGGCTGCGGACTCCTCCAAGAGAAAGCCGCTAGTCTCTTCCCCTTGCCAGACAACTGTGCCTTTCCCCAGATGTGCCTGCACACCAAAAGTCCAGCCCAGGGCTATAAAATAGATGGTTTCCGGAACCAGGAGACAAGTTTCCAGGGGGCAAGTCGCGGGTTTGCGCGACCCTTGGGACTAGGAGCCTCTGCCGCGCCCCGCTTCCGGGGTGCGTCCCCCGGACCGCGGACCTTGCCCGGTTCCGGGGAATCTGTGCAGGGGGACCTCTCCCCGTACCCGTGATCTCAGACCTCGCCCGGCTCAGGAAATCTGGGCAGTGGGACGCCTCCGCCCTTCCCCGTCGGAGAAATCCGGCCCGTCGCTACTCCAGCCCCAGCCCGCGCGCGCGCGACCAGGGCGGCTCCTAACCTGCTTCCGTCTGAAAGGCTGCGCTCCCGCTGGTCCCGAGTCTTAGTGTCCCACCTCCGCTCCTATTAGTGGATTTTTCATGCAGCCAGCTTTCTGGAGATTCTGGGTGCTTGTCTGTTCCGCTGTTATGTTGTATTTCCCAAATCGTTGCGCGGGGCAGAACAATAGGTGTTTGCTTATGCCGCCATCTTGGTGTTCCTGTCTGAAGACAGGTTTTAAAATAAGTAGTTGTCATGGTTAATTTTATGTGTTATCTTGACTAGCCATGGGGTTCCCAGATTCAACATTATTCTGGGTTTGTCTGTGAGGGTGTTTCTGGATAGTCAGGGGGCTCAGTAAAGTAGATGGCTTTCCCTACTGTGGATGTGCACCATTCAATCTGTTGAGGATCTGAATAGAACAAAAGTAGAACAGTGAAGAATTTTCCCCTTTATTTCCTGTCTCAAGAATTGGATGAGGACATCTCATCTCATCTTTTCATGCCCTCAGACTGGGACTTAAAGTATCAGCTCCCCTCATTCCCAGGACTTCAGACTTGGATTGAATTATACCACTGGCTTTCCTGTGTATCCAGCTCACAAACAGATCATGGACTTCTCAGCCTCCATACTGTGTGAGCCAGTCCCTCACAGTTAAGTCCCTCTCTCTCCCCCCAGTTCCTCTCCTCTTTCTCTCTCTCTCTCACACACACACACACACACACACATATATATATATATATATATATATATATATATATATATATATACAAACACACATGTATACATACATACGTATACTTAGCACTTGACAGACACAAGATTGAACTGCACAGGCCCACTTATATACATAGTTTAAACACACACACACACACACACACACACACACACACACATACACACACACCTATGTCTCCATATCCCCTGGTTTCATATCCATGGATTCAACCAACCTGAGATAGAAAACAGTACAGAAGTCTTAGGAACAAATCATCATGGATACCAAGGAACAACTTGGGAGTCAAAAGTTATATGCATATTTTCAATTATATGACCAGGCCAGCAGGAAATGGAGAGGGTGCGGAGGCTTTGGTGTCTTGACCCCTAATTTTTTAAGGATAAACTGATAAACTATATATAAATGTGTGTATATAAACACACACACATGTGTATGTATATACACATATAAATGTGTATATATACACACATATATATGTGTATGTATATGAATATCCTATCTAATAAAAGAGTAATATGCAAATTGACTGTCACTGCAAGGCACAAGATGGCTGCCCCCATGTGGACACTAGATGGCCACCACAAGATGGCTTGCAGGAGAGGCAGTTGTGGGCAGTTAGGAGTGACCAGGCCAGTAGAAGGCAGGTGGGAGAGACCAGGCCAGAAAGGGAAGGCAGTTGGGGGAGCTCAGGACTACAGTGGAGGACAGATCGGGGGGGGGAACAAGGCCTGCAGGGGAGGGCAGTTGGGGGGGACCCAGGCCGATAGGGAAGGACAGTTATGGGGCAATCAGGCTGTCCAGGAGCAATTAGACATTGATCAGGTTCTCAGGGGAGTAGTTAGGGGGTGATCAGGCTGGCAGGCAGAAGTGGTTGGGGCAATCAGGCAGAAGCAGATGAGCAGTTAGAAGCCAGCAGTCCTAGATTGTAAGAGGCATGTCCAACCGTCCATTTAGGCCCGATCCTGATAGGATCGGGCCTAAACTGGTGGGCAGACATCTCTCAAATGGTCTCAGATTGAAGAGGGTTCAGGCTGGGCTGAGGGATACCCTCCCATGCACATATTTCATGCAGTCGGCCTTTAGTACACATATAAATGTCTCTCTCTATATATACACATGTGTATGTGTATCTATATACACATATAAACAGAAAAAATTAGAATATGTTGCTCTTAGGTGTAGATAGACAGATAGAGATGATAGACAACCTAATCTCCTCTTGGCTCTGTTTCTCTGGAGAACCCAAATACTGTGAGTATATTTAAAGAACAACAACAAAAAAAATGTAGGCATTTTTACAAATGAATCAATCAAACAACTTTGCCTCACAAAAATTCTTGACACATTTAAAAAAAAGATAATGGTACTCTTTCCACTTATTCCACTTTCCAAGAAATCACTGAAGCTCAATAACAATTATTTTTATTCTTTATACAAGAGAATAGGAATCTTCAAATACAATTTTATATTGGAAAGAGAAAAATAGTGTTGAATGGACAGGGAAGAAATAAAACCAGTGGGAAAAGATAAAAAAAAACAATTTAAAAAAAAACCTTTACTATCTAAAGTGCATAGCCAGATGGGTCCATAGAGATAGGGTGGAGATGTAGTAGAGAGCATCCTGACACCTGTATAGAATGCTCTTCTCAAAAGAGGCAACCAAATCACTGTCCAGAAATTAGCAACTAGACTCAGCAATCTGCTACACTCCTACACTTTCAGTGTGCTTCTATTTTGGCGGGCACCTACCTTCTACATTTGGATTTGAACTCATTTGGTGACTTATTTCTGACAAAAAACATATAACCTTATGTCTTTTAAGTTTACTTCTAGAATTTGTCTGCTTTCCATTATATTTAAAACTAGAGGGCCAGTGCATGAAATTCTACACAGTTGAGGTCCCTAGGCCTGGCTGGTGATCAGGACCTATCAGGGCCTTCCTTCCCCCAGCTGCTGGCTAGAGCCTTCCTTCATTCTGTGCCATCCACTGTGGCCAGCGCATGTCAAACTCCTGGTCTGTTGAACTCCAGAGGGGGTAATTTGCATATTAGCCTTTTATTATATAGGATCATTGTTACAAAATATCACCTGGGCTTTTCACCTCCCTGTCCTTCAGAAAGTGTTAGGCATTTGGTGTTTAACCCTCTGGTCCTTACTGGAAGAAATATATTTTCATTGGATTTTTTTTTATTATTCCCCCTTATTTACCACAACTATTTTCAGACAAAAATGACAATCATTGCCAATAGCTACTTCCAGACATCAAAGATGGTCTCACTGCTCCCAAGCCAGTTTGTATTTCTTCATAAAGGAAAATAGGCTATCAAGTATTATGCTAAAAATAAACACATAGGGCACCTACTATGTTACCATTTCTACCAATCTTATAATTATATCAGGAAAAGAAGCCAAGTTTATCTGATGTGATTTGTTCCCTCATGGCCCATCCATGCCAGGGCTGGCTTCTCTAGCTAGTTTGTTTTTAAGGGCTATTTTGTGCCTAGTTTGAAGCTGAGCACAAAATAGGAGGAATTCACTTTAAACTGTCTCCAACACCATTGTGTCTGCAGGAGTGAATCTACAATAACAGTTCTGGGAGGTTGTTTTAGAATTATCATTTTGAGTTACCTGCTCTTATCTTAAGGGCAGACACTATTTTCCTCTAAAGAAGTTAATAGGTAGTTTTCATCCCTAGTTTCTATTTTGCACTTTATGTTGATATAATTACTGCACTACTTCTGTTACATGATCTTTGCATGACCCATTCTGACTACATCTGGATCTCTGAAAATATTGCATTTATTAATCTGTATTAACCCACTTATGAACTGTATAATTTTGAGAAGGTTATCTCAATTCTACAATGAAGAAAATACTACCTTGTTAAGGGGACCAAAGGAGATAATGCATATAAAGATACCTCACCAATACTTCACCCTCATAAGTACTATTTCTACTTTCATTAATAAGGCTTATGTTTTCCATTGATAGCTTTGATGAGTGATCCAATAAGGTGGCATAATCAAGAAAACTGAATGTTGCTGTTGGAGATCAACTGTACCAGACCTCTCATCACCAATCTTATATAAAACTGCTCTGTAGAAACAATTTATGCAAAATCCTGTTGTATCACCTTGCTCTCAGCCAATGAAGCTATAACTTGCAGTTCCTAACATGCCCCACTAAGTCATCTAATTGTGTTTCTCTTTCTGAGATGTATTTGGAGCTAGAAATCTGTAATTTACTACATAAATAATTCTTGATAAATTTCTGAAAACCAGACTGAATTCACCATAGCAATCAATGCCAAGACCAAGGAGGCCTCTTTCACTGAAAGGCTCATCTTCCTTGGCCATATCTAGCATCATTGGCTCACCCTCCATGTCATACTTCTGCATTTAATACATTACCACTTATTCAACCAATGCTTGAGATCTATGGAGGCCTGAGGTGATGCTACATGGTAGATAAGATCACCACACCCTGTCTCACAGCCTACATTGGAAGGCTAAGCAAAGAACATGTAAATACACACAATACCGGTAGCTATATACAAGAAAGCTTACATGACAAAGGATTAGTTGTTATACTGAATACTGAAAGATCAGTGCATCAGTCTGATTTTATTAGAGAACTGAATAGTTATGGTGGGAGTGGACAAAGAGGGCTTTCTAAACTACCCAGGAAGTGAGTCTATCCAGTAAGGATGCAGGATTTCCATGGGTGATTGTGTAAGCTGAATATGGCACAATTCAGCAGGTGCCTTTGGCTGAAAGAGGAATAAAAAATAATAGAATATCCAGTCACTGAGAAAACACAAGAAACATATAGGTTGAGTAATCAATGGACAAGTGAGAAAAAAAAAGAAAAAAACACATTCCACAATGGATTTTGTAATTTTTTTGTTGGATAAGATACCCCTGTTACACAAGACTTTTGCCCATTACAGGGGTCTTTGTGAGTCTTAGAACAGCTGAATCTCAGAGCTAGAGTAGGTCTCATCTCAAAGATTAACTGAACTCTCACATCTAACTGGTGAAGAAGCTGAGGCCCAAGGCCGCACACTCACTGCTGATGAACAACAGAGGCTGAAGTACTAAGGATCATGAAAACCCCTAATAGTGAGAAGGGACCCTGATGCCAACAAGAGCCCTACCTAGCACTATCCAGCTGTGTACACTTAAGAAGACAACATCCAGAATGGGCCAACTGAATGAGGAAGTTGAGGCAACTGGTTGAAAATTTTTGTTCATTCTACTCTAAGTAGGAGAGACAAACTCAAAAGTTTAGTCATATACTGGTGGCAAAGTGATGGAGAAAATATTTATATCAAATCAAAATGAGCTTGCTTTTAATAATTCAGTCAGTTTCACCCAAAAATAATTTTAATATGAATCACTCCTTAATTTTACTATTAAAAATGTCTTTGGCTCTAGCTGGTTTTGCTCAGTGAGTTTGGCTCAGACTGCAGACTGAAGCATCCCGAGTTTAATTCCAGTCAAAGGCATATGCCCAGGTTGCTGGCTCTATCCCCAGTTGGAGGCGTGCAGGCAGCAGCTGATCAATGATTCTCTCTCATCAATGATCTTTCTATCACTCTCTCCTTCTCTCTTCCCCTCTGAAATCAATAAAAAATATTTAAAAATGTCTCTGGAAGAGAACAGATATACTCTTATTCTAAGTTATTCTGAGAATAGTATTTATCAATGAAACCATCTAAAGAGATTATGACACCATTCATGTGATTGCCTTCTAAATAAATTTAAACTTATGGTGTGTGATTTTCTTTGTGACTGAACTGTTTATTTATCCTCACTGTTTATATTAGACACTTTGGATGCCTACATGATGAAATGTCTTACATATAGTGTTTACTGCAAAAGAAACATAAAACTTCTGGACACTGTACTCACACAGGCTATATAGATACTGTGCATAGATTGATCAGTGCTAAAACATCATTTCTGTCAAATATTATGACAGGAGGTGATTCTGTGCAATAGATAATAATAATTCAGTGCCTCAAGGAAATAGGTAAAAAGAAAGGGATGCTGCCCTGTAACCCATAAATAGCAATTTGTCATACTTCCACACAGTATTCCAGAAGCCTCTTCCCTCTTTTCAATAATATTTGTTTTGATTACCTGAGATGGAAAGAATATTAAATAGCAGTATTTTGTATGTCATAAAAGCATGGTAAGTAATTTTTCTGTGTCCTCCCTTTAAAAATTTTTGCTATGCATAAGAAAATCAGGGAAGATGGGCTGTCACTCAAGGCTACCTTATCAGTGATGTCCCTTCAATGTTCATCTACACACAAAACCTTGAGGGTGGAGGAGACATATGGGCTGCCCATGGTTGTCTGTCCTCTCCCCTTGACCACTTCTCATCTCAGTAAATGTGTGTCTACTGGAGTTTATAGAATCCTTTCTCCACATGGGAAAGACTTACAACCTTCAATATTCACAAGTGCTCATCTGGGGGCATGAGATGACAGGCACCCTGATCTCCATGACTATTTCTCTTATAGCCCAGTCCTTGTCTTAAGACCATGAGCATCTATTTACTACAATAGCCCAAAAGGGCCAAGAACTAATGAACAAACTGCATTCTACCCTCGATTTTTATAGGTTGTGTAGGCTGTTTGGTTGAAGAGTGTTGAATGTCAGGGCATCTTAGTTTGGGGGAGTACAACGTTCTAGAAGCTACACAGCATTGGAACGTTCCAAAAAAATCTCACTAAACTGTGCTGATACTTAGTGCCTCTGATAACTAAGTAGAGCCAAAATACAGTGATAAGCTCATATATTTTCTTGTGTGAAAACAGTTAAAGTGTGGGAAATTATTATAATGAAATAAGAAAAAAATGGGGGTAAAGATGCTAAAATAGCATCAGGCTGAGAGATGGCTTTTGAGTCTACCTTTAATGTGGTTTTGTGACTTGCTGGATTGCAGGTGCTGGTTTATGTACCTTATAAATCAGCCTTCTTAAAGACCAATTCATATTGAGTGAAACACTGACAATAGAGATAGATTTAAAATAGGATTTTCTATTTATAAGAGATAAAGATGAATTTTCTGTACATGGGCCTTGTTTGGTTTTGTACTGTCCGCCCTCTCATGGCTGTGGTGAACTAGAGTCACTTGTCATATGATATGATAAGTAAAGAGCACTCCTAACAGGATCATGAGTCACAGAGAGCAGAGGGGCAAAGATAAATTGTCCAGAGGAAGGATGGGAGTATAAGAGAGTTCTCAGAAGGTTAAGGCCAGGTGGATGTTTAGCCACCGTGGTTTTTCCTTGGAAGGATGACACTTCTTTGTATCCAGTCCATGGAAAATTTGTATTACTCAGACAGGGAGGACACAGATGACCAAGCGGCACACTTCTCAGGAAACCACAATCCAGCTTCAGCCAAGAGAGTATTATTCTTGTAAAGTGAGAGCTTTCCCCTCCTGGCAACTTTCTATGTTACTTCACTTCATCTGGTGAAAAATGAGAGGTAGACTGTTGTAGGGGAAAGTGATGGAGGTGTGTAGAAATCTAGGTGTGAGCCTGCCAATGCTCTGGGCTGTCTGGGGTGAGCTTATTGGATTCTTTGCCTGACTTTTCTCAGGATCAAGTTAAGAATGGAAGATGGGATGGGTCAGGAAGGTTCTCCTCAATTTTGAAACTCTGACTTAGTGTTCTCCAGAGGAACCAAGTGTTTACTTGAGAATCTGAAAGAATTCAGAAGTGGGTTGTCTCATCCAGCTCCAGATCCTCTCTTACATCAACTGAGCCCCACACAAGTGCCAGCCCGAGGTGGCCAGCAGCATGGAGCGTTAGAAGTCCAGGAGCTAATAATTCTTCTAGCCTAGGTGGTGCCACTTCTGTGCATCTCTTAAAATGTCATCTGCTAAAGACATTCAACATTTTAAAAATTCTATGAACTTTACTGTTTCTAAAAATATTATGCCAGCTTTGCTGCTAAATAAAACCTCTCTTCCAAGGATGAGTCAGACTCATTTTGCATCAATGGCTCCACATACCTGAGAAACCATGTTGCTTTTCCAATGGACTTACTTGTGGTGAAGATGTTTTTCCATGTAGAGCTCCAGTAGAGCTCATTTCTAAGAAACTTTCAATTTTCCTGGAGTAAGATGAAGGCTTCAATGTCCAAGAAGAAGGATTTCTTGCTCCAGGGTGACTTCTGAATCCTTGTCAAAGTTGACTTTGGCCTTTGAGATCAAACTTTGTTCTATCTAATGTCAAATATATTTCTTTTTTTCTCTCTCTCTACCCAATTCTTATTCATTGATTCAAACATTGAATATTAGTTCCCAGGATTTATCTTCTAAGACACTTCTAAGTAGTATTATTTCCATTTCATCATCTCTTATCAACTATAAGCAATATCAAAATGAGTTGGTCCTTTAACTCCACACAAAACAAACAAACATTGGTAACTTTATTATTATTATTAATTTCTTTCTTGCACTGATAAGTTTCCCAGTGACTCTAAGGCTCCATAGCAGATGGCGGCTTTCCTGTTCAGTGGTGTTAAATATTACATGTGTGGCTTCTATCATCTGAATCCAGCATAATGTCACATGAATTAACTGTTGGTTGATAATATTTTGGGAAACCAAAGATGGTTATTGCTGTTATTTAGATCAAAATCTTAAATGTCATGAAAATCACTCAAAAGGAGCAAGTCAAAGGAAAGAGAGCAATGAAAAACTTCTTTTACTTTTCAAAGGATTATTTAATAATTTAGTTCCCAGCTGATCAACTCAACCAAGATCTTTAGGACTTCAAACCCATCTGAGAAGCAACTGGGGTCATAAATTGTAAATGGAAACAATAAAATAAGTGATTTCATTTCCCTTCCCAGACCATTTATTTTTTGCCATCACATAGGGGTATACAATGGTTCCAAACAACTGCAAAATAAATTAACTTTGTCAAACTCAGCAGCTCTTCCAGGGCCATCAGTGTATTCCTCTCTTACTATGACATTATACTAACTTCATCCTTCATTACTACAGCCCAAGTTAACTAAAAGGAAGCAAGATAATTTAAAAAAATCATGTATTCTAGGAAAACCTCTCTAGTGAAATGTGACTAATGTGATAATATGTGGGCATGTGAGCAGTTCTGAGGTGCTTCCATGCTCCTGGGAGACCCTATGGTTTCCATTTAGAATTATTAAGACATAGAACTATTACTTCACATCAGATTTTCTGAAGTTTGGTTTTCCTATAGTTCAAATTTTATATCCTATTATTTCTGACTTCTGGAATATTTTAAAATCTAAATGCAATTTCCCATTTAAAATCTGTGTGTTTTTTTTTAGTTTCTTCACCTGAAAATTTTGTCTCACTAAATTTTTTCCTTTTTCTTTTACTTTTTTGTACATGCAAGCATATTGTCAGAACAAGCCAGCAAAATGTATGCTTTTCTTAATTTGTATGTTTTGTTGTATACTTTGTATGCAATAGTTCTTTTGTTCTGAATACAAATGATTTCTTCACATCTTGAGATCCAATTGATATACCAAATAAGGTTATTCTATTTGTAGGCAGTTATAGGGAAAGACTCAAATGAAGATGTGTGATTGATAGACTAGTGACTTATCTCCAAGGAGAGCCAGAACCAACAACACATTTAAGTAGAACCTAGACCATAAATGCAAATAATTGACATCTACTAATAATTTATGCAATGGTTACAGAAATCAGTTAACAGACATTTTAAGAAATACCTCAAAACTAATGGCATGTGGTCATCAGGTGTACCAGTTTGTCCTCAGAAAGAAAGCAAATGGGATCGAACCGAGCAGCACAAACATCCCCAAGTCAATGGGAAGAGTAAAAAGGTATTCCTCAGCCAGGTTTCAAGTTCATCTTTTACTCACTAATCCTTCCCACATATTTCTTCCTGAAATTTTTTCATCTCTGAGAGGCTAACTTGCTTCTCTCTGTGTATTCCAAGATAACAGCAGGACAAAAATAGCTAACTGCTCCAGTAAAGTGATTAAAAACATCAGCACCATGAGCAATCCTTCACAGATCTTTTCCAAGTTTTTCATGAAAGTCAATATGGACCCATGTTCTCTGGCTATAAGGAGGCCAGGCAGCACGTTCTCAAGTTTCCAGTGCTCTTGGGTGTTCTGAGTGTTCGCTCTTGCTCCTCCTTTATTTGGCTGGCCTGGCCCTCTGATCTTGTATCATAGTCCCCATCAACACAAAGGCTTTTCATAGCCTCCCACTCTGGCTTCCTTCTGCATGCAGCATTCTCTGGTTCAGACAGAAAAATCTCAGCAGGGTCCTAAGATATATCTTCAAATGTTAACATGAATCTTTACTACCTACACTGTGTTTATATCAAACATAGCTGCATTCCTGGGATATGTAACTTTGCTATGGAGCAGAGTTTTTGCTTGATTACTTTATATTATTTATGACTAGGGCTCAGTGTTGGAGCTTCTCCCTTATGAAAGCTGACTGATCAGACAATTAGAAAAGTCAGCATTGGTCCAAGGTATCATTGACTTTTAGTTTTAATGATATTTTAAGAGCCTATTGTTCCTAACAGGATTGTTTTGGAATTAGCAGTATCTGGTTTGTTATAGAGTAGTAATTTGATCAGGCTTCTCTCAGAATGGAAATCATACCAGTCACACACTCTCTAGCTTGTTGTCTGACACCAAAGTATTGTTGTGTCAAATCCAATGTCTGAGGCCAGACACTGCCATCACACCATGACTTCCATTCACACATGCCCTCACAGGAGAGAATGTGGTATGTCTGAGTTCCATCCCAAGCACTTTAACCCACCCTAGACAACTAGATGGTCAGTCAAAAAGAATGTAGAGTGTGCTGTATAGATGGCAGAGCCTTTCATCAGAGAGCAAAAGTGCTAGTTATCCATTAAGTGCTACTTACTTATTAATTACATGGCAAACTCTTTCAAGTTTTATAGTTGTAACTCAAGAGATCTACTGATTTTTTCTTAATTATCTGATAGAATAGATTAGTATAAGGTCAATTGGATTCACTTAATGTTCAAGCTATGTGACAACAGTCAAATCACTAATTTGACTAAACTTTGATGCATTTATCAAATATTTATGTGTCATGCAAACACAATTCTTTAATAACCTTTCAAGCAAGTTCTGTTGCTTGGGAAAGCATCTGAGAAGGTGTTACAGGGTTATTCATTTTCAGTTTAAAGAAAACAATAATATATAGCTCACTGCTCCCAAAACACTAGGGGCACTTTGAAAGCTGAAAGCTGGTTGGTTGATAGTTGCCACTAAGCACCAAGGATATACAGAATTCAATGCTTCCAGCAGCTGAAGATATATTTCTGTAAATAAAATATTTTTACTCATTCATTTATAAGAATTCTCCTTGCAAACACTGTGACCCTAAATTGTGAAGCAGATGGAAGACAGTTGCAACTTGTCTGTCTTCTGATGACCTGGTCACAGAGCTGACTCTTATTGGAGGCAACTTCACCCTCAAGCTTTGGTTTTGTTAAATTTTATTACTGCAGATCTCTTCCACTCTGTCTTTTGCACTCAGATGGGAGAGCAGGCAGCTCTATGTCCCAACTGTGTAAATAGTACCTATAGTCCCTTTTGCTCTACTGTCCTCAGGGTGGCTGCCCTTATCCCCTACACTTAATCATATTCTTTTAATGAGGGAGGGATCTGCTTTCCTGGAACAGAGCTAGCTGTGTACATGTGCGCATATCACACTTTTTCTAAAGCTACTAGAGGCCCTACTAGAGGCTCTACTAGAGGCTACTAGAGTTAATTTCATGCACTCAGGGGGTCTCTTAGCTTAGTCTGCGCCCTCTCACAGTCAGGGAGCCCTTGGGGGATGTTCAACTGATGGTTTAGGCCCATTACCCATGGGGAGCGGGCCTAAGCCATCAGTCAGACATCCTTAGCACAGCCATGGAGGCATCCTTAGCACTGCCACTGCACTCACCAGCCATGAGCCTGGCTTCTGGCAGAGCAGTGCTCCCCCTGTGGGTGCATACTGACCACCAGGGGGCAGGTCCTGCATTGAGTGTCTGCCACCAGGTGGTCAGTATGCATTATAGAACCTGTCGTTTCTGCTGTTAGGTAGATTTGTATATTAGCCTTTTATTATATAGGATTCTGTCTTTCATTGGAAAATCTGTTTCTCAAATATACTCAGGCCCATCACATTTCAGGATTATGAAACCATACAGTAACAAGTTTTCCCCCAATCTGAACCAGTTCTGTGTACATCCATATTTCCTCAGTTTAACTTTGATTGTTTATGTGTGTATAACATGTTCTGCTGTGTGTTGGGGAGGTGTGGAGGGCTTTCTTTAGTAGAAGCTTAAGACAGATAAATATTTGATATACATTGGTAAGCTGTTCTATCTAATCTTTGTTGTGGCTGTGTGGACTGTCAACTCTTAATATCTACTCCTCTTGAAAAGTGAAACAATTGATCTGGTGAAGATTTAAATAATTCTTGGATTTATTACTGGAATAAATTGATGCCTGCCTTTTTATGGATACTCATAATAATATTGTTTCAGTAATAGCAGCAACTCATTTGCAGTGTTGAAATTGTGCAGTTTGTTTGCACCAAGAGGTTTAAAATTCCAGTATGGGAAGTGCTGCTTTGTGTTCATTACTTCTAGCAGAAGTTCAAATGTTATATAGAAAAGCGTCCCCATGATCTAATTCCATACAAAACACTGTTCTGCTTATTTGTGTGATCTGAGCATGTAAGATTAAAAATAGATCCTTACATGTCATTATACATTTTTATCCAAATCTTTATGATGTATGGCACTAAGAGGGAGCCCTAATGTGAACTATGGACTTTGGGTGATGAGGATGAATCCATGGAGGTTCACCAATTGTAACAAATGCACCATCTGATTTAGGATGTTGATAGTGGGGAGGCTGTGCATGGGGACGGGGCATATAGGAAATCTCTTACCTTCCCCTTGAAATCAGCTGTTAGGATAATGCAGATGTTTTGTTCCTACAACACCCTCCAGAGATAGTTGTAAGAACAAAGGAAATGACTTTTGAGAAAAACACAGAAATCCTTGAACTACAGGCATTCCCACAAAGAAAATGAAATATAAGAGAGGCATAGTTTCACAACAATGGAACAACAGCAATAAAAACAAAAGCAGCATTTTGACTCTGGAATTCCTAACCTTAATCTATGTATAATTGCTTCTCTGTGACTTAATATGCTTTTTAGAGCTACTGACAAGATAATTTCAAGTTGGCAATTTGAAATCCCAAGACCTAATTCTCTTGGTATAAAAATATTGCACTCCTTGGTACAAGCGTACAGGTATATCCTTTGGAAGAAGCATTGCTCAAAGAGTATATTAAGAACCAAATTGAATATTACTTCAGTATAGAAAATTTGGAACAGGACTTCTTTCTTATAAGAAAGATGGGTGAACAGGATTCTTGCCTATTTCATTTCCCTGATTACTGGTTTCCACCGTGTTCAGGCTCTCATTACAAATCTTAATCTTATTTTAGAGGCATTGAAAGATAGCAAAGAAGTGGAAATTGTTGGATGAGGAAATGAGAAAAAGGATAGAACTGGAAAAATGGCCAATTCTGTTTCATGTAGGGTGCAACAAACAGACTTCTCTCAACTAATTGACTGCCCAGAGTGTGTACCAGGCCATGCCTTTTATTCACATGCAGGTGTGCTTAAACTTTTTTCAGTCAGGGTGATGATCTACTAATGCTCTGGATGTCATTTGATCAGAATATGCAGAGGAATAGATAACTCAATGAAATGTCATTATAAATATTGGAACAAATCGTGCTGCAGAAATGAAAGCGACCAGAGTTACTTCTTTGCAAGAATGTCTACTCCCAACTCCTATCAACACTACAGTGGAGATAAACACCTATGTGATGATGATGATGATGATGATGATGATGATGATGATGATGATGATGAGAGACAGACCAGAGGACTGCTATTGTTTTCATAGGAGATGCCCATTTGTGTGCAAATAACCTGGGTTGCATGTGCTACTTTTTATTCTGGAAATATTACAAGATTCTGTCTTTTCCTTTTAGACTTGTGTACTTGGGTCCAGATCAATAAAGTAGAAATAGAGAGGCTGGAGTGGCATTTCCCAGATTGTTAGGTCCCTTGCTATTTAAGTTGCCCCTCTTTTATTGTGTACTTTATCTCACATGTTGTCATAATATTTCACATGGAGATTTTAAGATTTATTAATGTGGATAAGAAATTTAAGAAATGGAAGTATTTTTTTGCTCTTTAAAATTTATTTTTTATACACTAGTGTAAGGCACCTGCCATCAAAAAAGCACTGATGGACAGTCTCACAGATAACTTTATTCATTGTTTCTTTGATTGCCAACCCTCTGTGTCTCTAAACATAGAAAGCAATGTGGGCAAGTGTTGTGAAATTTGAAGAAACATTTTAAGGTTTTTAAAATAAAGATATGCTGTTTATATAAGTTAGATTAATATATTGTGTGAATATGGGGTCCAAGATGACGTTTTTAACCTGGTCATGAACAGACAATAGTTGAGTTAGATAGACTATAAAAACTTCTTACATAGAGTAGGTAAGATAGGTTAGTCAAGTTGTTGGTGGCACCTGTCCTTAAGCAATTTATGCATTATTAATAAAATTACAGAAATAAAATTAAAATAATTTCACTCTTGTTCACAAAGAAAAGTATCAGATTTGTGTCAGTAATATAGTGGCCTTTAGGGACAAAAAAGAACTGGAGAAAATTAAAATTATTTTTAAAATAATACTTCTATGCTGCGCTTTGAACTTTTTATTTCCAATACTGGATTATTTAACTAGATCCTCAATTTTGGAATTGCCACTACTTAGACACTTCTGTAATTAAAGTCCCATTTCTGCCAAGATTCAGTATTCTAATTTATATTCAAATCACTTTCTTTCACAATATTTTACCTATATTCCAAGACCTCATTAAAAAATTATCTCTTCCAAAAAGACTTTCCTATCACAACCAGTTTTCAGTGTTTCTATTGTATTTGTATCATACCATCCAAAATATATCTGCTCCTCCCGTCAAACAGGTGGGTTACTCCAAGGTAAAGTTATTCTATATAGAATCACAGTGATCTCCTGAGCTACACTAAGGTAAAAAATTATAATGATCTTGTATCCTCATCATACCTAACACTTTGCTAGACACGGAACTTACCACTTGTTTGGATTCCAGAAATAGCATCCCAAAGACAGCACAGTTTATGAAAAATCTATTATTTCCTTATATTCCACATATAAGCTTGTCTTGCATACCGATATCCTCTATCCTTGGTTACTTGTCTCCAAGGCTGCAGCAAACTCTATTTCTGCACATTTCTTCCAACTTAAGGTTTACTAGATGTCAGGCACAATATAGCCCTTTATATAGCCAGACTCATTAATTCCTTTCAATACCCCATTATATAGTACTAGAGGCCTGATGCATGAAATTTGTGCAAGGTGTTTGGCCCTCGCAGCCCCAGCTGCTTCGGCCAGCGGTTTGTCTGAAGGTCATCTGGAAGGATGTCCAGATGGTCGTTCTTCTGTTCAGTCTAATTAGCATATTAGCTCTTTATTATATAGGACTGGGGCCCGGTGCAAGGAATTCATGCACTGGGGGTGGGTGATCCCTCAGCCCAACCTGCCCCCTCAGGGGATGTCCTACTAAACACTCACCCCAGCCTGCCCAAGGCCTAAAGCCTCTAGTCGAGGCTTTAGGCCTTGGGCTCGCAGCCATTGCCCTACAATGGAGCTGATGGCTGGCTCTACTCCAGCCAAATACCCCTGCCTCCCTGGCCAGTGCGCACTGGCTGCCTCAACCCCACACACCCATGGCCTGGGCTGCCTTGGCCCCACCCCCCACAGTCCTGGTGCCTTGGCTCCACCCCCCCACCCGGCCCTGGCCACATCAGCTCTACTCCCACCCCTGGCCTTGGCCGCCTTGGCTCTGCCGCCCACTGTCCTGGCCGCCTTGGCCCAACTCCCCTGCTGTCTTGTGACCACAACCCACCCCCTGCGGCCTGGGCTACCTCAGCCTCATCTCCAACAGCCCAGGCTACTTTGTGCCCCCCCCCCCACCCCAGCCACCTTGGCCCTGCCTCTCCGCAGCCCAGGCCACCTTGCCCCCCCCACCCCCGCTCCTGATTGGCTGATGGGTGTGGCTGGTGGGTGTAGATAAGGTACGGTCAATTTGCATATTACTCTTTTATTAAATAGGATTGTTTATCCTATTAGAGATGAAGAAACTGAGGCATGTGCAGGGCAGTGGTTTACCTAGACCACTGAGCTAGTTAGTGTAGAATGAGGATGGAACTCTGGAACTGCCAACTCCAAGTGCAGTGGCAGCCCTGGCTTATGCAAAAAGGTTTGTGTTTGTTATTGGCTGTTTGTGTGTGTTCCTGGGATGGCTCACACCAAAAATGGGCATCCAGCCCTGATTCTGAGGTCTATAACCTGAGTGGTCCTGGCATGTCTTTTAGCTCCTCTAAAGCTTAGTTCAGATAGAGTATGTGATTCCATCATCTTATTGGAGTCACAAAGAGGGACACATACACACTTGTGTTATTATGATGATGATAATATGTTGATGCCAGAACGAGGACATTGATTTTTGCATTTATTACAGCCTTACACCAAAGACACAGTGTTTTGTGCATATGTGTTCTTCTAGCTGCTCAATAAATGTTTGTTAATTAGATCATTGGCTGGTCTTAGAAGTGGATTCTAATTAAACAACACTGTATCATAAGATAAATGGTATCATTTTTTAGTATTATTTTCTCTTTAGGCAAAAGATAAATAGATGGGTTTGGAGAACAAATATAATAATATAGGATGCTTTCATTTTAGCAATTAAATTATACTTGAACTAGAGGCTTGGTGCACAAATTCATGTATGAGTGGGGTCCCTTGAGGTGGCCTGTGGAGATCATGCCCCAGCTCCCAATCCCAGGCTCTCAGCCCCACAGCCCTCCCTAATACTCTGCCATGGCCTGGCGCCACCTCCTCACCTGCTCCCCCATCCCACGTATGAGGTGATGGGCCTCTCATCTCCAACACCACTAGTTGCCATCTGTGGGGTGATCAGCAGGGAGATTGGGCCCTTGCTCACACATGCCTTGAACTTGCACTGCCCACTCACCTGCTCCACCATCCTACCATGGTCCCGCTCTTGCTGGGACCCATTGTGATCAGCATTGCCTCCACTTCTGCTGCTGCTAGTGCTACATCACGAATGCCTTCCATGTTTCATGCAGCCCCCTGATGGTCAGCATACATTATAGTGAGTGGTCAAACTCCCAGTTGAACAATTTGCATATTAGGCTTTTATTATATAGGATTATAAAATTTTCCAGGCATGACCAGTTAATCCAAAGACCATGAATAAGAGTTTCACTCTCCACAATACATAAAATGCCCATCTCTTTTTCCTGTGACCCTGAAACATTAAGACTGTCTTGCTATGGATTTTGCAGAAACTGGATTCTGGCACCTGTGTTCTCAGTCAATGAGGAGGTTAGGTCAGGACCCAATTCTATCAACAGTTGCTGTGATTTCTACAGAAAAATGTTGCACAGATTTTATAACCACATAGTCACCTGGCCTCAGGGAACAATTTGTGACCTGGTTCCACCACAGCCTGTCCACCCGCTGCTTTCCTTGTTTGCTTGCTTTCTGCTTCAGCCAGAGCTGTGTCCTACTATTATGACCTAATGGCAACACAATTTTTCCAAACTTGCCAAAACTTTCTGGAATATACTCAAAGAAAGCAGTCACTCTGCTTCTTGTTAGTTGGCCTTCATTTGTAGCATCTGTGTCAGAGCTGGAATCAATGAGTCACACTCGCTGATCAAAGGGTGATTTCAGTGGAGGAAGAGGATGTGGAAGGCCCAAAGCTCCCTTCTTAGAAAAAGCTTCAAGTCAAATGCAGATAACGGATGTTGGGTGACCAAAGGCTTAAACCACATTGACCATTTCTTATGACACTTTCATTTCCTTGGAAATCCTAAACTAGGCACATATGCAATGTAATTCAATTCTTCCAGCTCCAGGAGGTGGGATTGAAGTAGGGAAAAACAGAAAGCAGTAGGAAGTAGAGCTTAAATGTTTCACACTCAGAGATATGCACAAAGCTCCCTAGCAGTTTTCAGTGTTTGGGGGTTATAATAATCTGAGGCTAATCTCCATATTCTCTGCTGTCTTTCTCAACATAGCTTTCTGAACTTATATTGGAGAATACCCAACACATAGTAGGTCTGTTTCTGAGAAAACAGCCCAACTCTAACTGGGAGAGGTGGTGTAGAGGTCACAGACCCAGGGCACACCAGACACGAAGAGTTGGTATTGCTCTAACCTGGGCTCTGTTTCTTAAAGTCTTTGGTGTGTAATTTGAAATGTCTGAGGACAGAGATGGAAAGTGAAACTGCAATGCCCCAGTCCTTTTAATTTTGACCTCCCCAAAATATATGCTAAGCCCTGATAACACACATTCCACCATACAAATTAGAGTGTCATACTGTACTCAATCAAGGGTTAGGTCAGATGTCAGAGCTGTCTTATTGGTAATGTCAGCTGAGAAGGAAGGAGATGGAGTTTGTATAGTAGAAAAGTTAAACTTCCATTTTGAGAGCAGTGCTAAATGACATGCTGCTTGTAACAGGATGGATTACTTTCCTAGGGTGGCCATAACAAAATGACACACTCTAGGTGTCTTCAACAACAGAAATCTACTTTCTAGCCCTAGAGGCTGGAAGTCTGAGATCAAGTTGTGGGAAGGGCTGCTTTCTCCAGAGGTTGTTCTGTTTGGCTGGTAGATAGCTATCTTCTACTGTTTCTTCTAATGGTCTTCAATCTGTGTACATCTGAGTCCTAATTTCCTCTTCTTATAAGGACACCAGTCATATGGGATTAGTGTCCACATAATTCTGTATAATAAAGAGCTAATATGCTAATTAGACTGAACAGCAGAACCACCATCTGGACTACATTCAGGATGACTGTCTAGAGGACCTCCTGTGAGGGCTGGCTGAGGCTGTGAGGGCTGAGCCCTTTGCACAAATTTTGTGCATCAGGCCTCTAGTTAATAATGATAGTGATCTCATAATCTTAATTATCTCTTTAAAGATTCTATCTCCAAATATAGTCACATTCTGAGACTCTGGGGGCTAGGATTTAACATGTGATTTTGGGAAGGAACTTAAGTCAGCCTATAACAGATTATGTCCATGTTTGTATTTCTTTTCCAAATCTACAGGAAGTAATATTCAGTTAAAAGTTTAGGAAATGCCCTTATAAACCAAATCTAGTCTTATACTGTTAGTTAAACATTTTGTGTTGGTCTTCACATGTTGGCTCACTAGGTGATAAGAAGTTTAATAGCTAGTTGATATTTTTCCTCTTATAGTTTCTAGCACAGGGCTGAGCATATACTAGGTTCTCACTAAACACTTGGGATTCAAGGACTAATTATTCTAATTTTGGCACATGGTCATTTTCTAAATCTTCTGAGACCTTAATCTGTGCTCTGGCTTCTCTTAAACTAGTAAATATGAAATAGGTGAATGGACCTGACATCTGATACAGTACTTACAGTGTACAAAAGGCATATAAGGAATGTCTGTTGAATGACTTAATGTGTTGAGTAAATAAAGTCATTTTTTCTAACTGACCTCTGCCTCTGCTTCTTGTGAAAGAAGAATAAAATTCTTCAATATGACAAAGCTATAGTGATCAAAACAGCATGCTACTGGCATCATAACAGACTCATAGACACACAGAATAGAGAGTCCAGAAATAAACCAACATATACATGATCAATTAATATATGAAAAAGGAGGCAAGACTATGTAGTGGGGAAAGGACAGTTTCTTCAATAAATGGTGTTGGCAAAACGGAATAGATAATTGCAAAAAAATAAAACGGAATCACTTTCTTACACCATCTATAAAAATAAACACAAAATAGATTAAAGGCTTAAATTAAGACCAGAAACCATAACAAAACCTAGACAATAAACTTTTTGATGTCAGGCTAAGAAATACTATTTTTCTCCTTATATAAAGACAACAAAATAAAAAATAAACAGATGGGACTACATCAGACTGGAAAGTTTTTGCACAGCAAAGAAACCATCAACAAACAAAAAGGCAACCTACTGAAGAGAGAAGATACTTGCAAATGATCCTATATAATAAATAAATAACATGTTAATTATACCAAACAGCAGAATGACCATCCAGTCATCCTTCTGGACGACTATCCTGATGACCTTCCGGACAAAGCTGAGGCTGTGAGGGCCAAACCCTTTGCACAAATTTCATGCATCAGGCCTCTCATATATTTCATAAGGGGTCAATATCTAAAATATATAAAAAACTCATACAATTCAACATAAATAACAAATAAATAATCCCATTTTAAAAATGGGCAAAGGACCTGAATATACATTTTTTTAAAGAGAACATAGAGATGGCCAAAGGACACATGAAAAGATGCTTAACAGCACTAATCATCAGGGAAATGCAAGTCAAAACCACAATGAGATACCAGCTCATACCTGTCAGATAGGCTATCATAAAAAAGACAAAAAATAAGAATATGGAGAAAAGTGAACTCTCATGCACTGTTAGTGGGATTACAAATTCATGCAGACACTAGGGAAAAAAATATGGAGGTTCCTCAAAAAGCTAAAAGATGGAATTACCATGTGATCCAGCAATTCCACTTCTAGGTGTCACCCAAAAAAAGCAAAAACACTAATTAAAAAAGATATGTGAACCCCTATGTTCAATGCAACATTATTCACAATAACCAAGATAATGAAAGAAACCTAGGTGTTCATTGATATATGACTGGATAAAGAAGATTTGGTATATATGTACAATGGAATACTACTCAACCCCTTCTCCTGCCCTCTCCCACCCCCCGGGGGGCAAGGAACTCTTACCATTTTCAACAACATGGATAAACCTAGAGGGTATTATGTTAAGTGAAATAAATAAGACACAGAGAGAGGCAAATACATAAAATTTCACTTATATGGGGAATCAAAAAAACAAAATAAAACTCCTCACAAAATAGACTCAGAGATACAGAGAACTGATGGTTACTGGAAGATGGAGGATTAGGGATTGGAAGAAAAAGGTGACAAGGAGTAAGAGATACAAGATTCCAGTTATAAAATAAATAAGTCATGGGGCTATAACCTCCAGCATAGGATAATATAGTCAATAGTATCCTAATAACTTTGTACAGTACCAGATGGTTACTAAATTTATCAGGGTGATCACTTCATAAGGAATATAAATGTTGAATAACTATGTGGTACACCTGACACTCATATAATACTGTATATCAACTATAGTTTGATTTTTAAAAAGTAAAAAAATAATCTTGAAAATACTCCACAAGAGACCATACTTATCCCTGAGGGTATTCTCACAGATACCCACACAGAGACTCATCTCTGACAAAGACCAGAATTTATGTCTTGCTTCCTGTCTTAGTGGAGACCACAGGATTCCTTGTTCTCTCACTTTGTGCAAAATGAGACATCCTTAGACTCCTTAGAGAAAGACAGAAATGAAACTGAGAGTAAAACTCCCATATGCCCAAATGACTTCTTCACTGGAATATCTTTTAAAAATCTGTATTATTGACATTTTTGGTGGAAATGATAAATGGTCCATTGAAAAAAAAAGTTGGAAAAGAGTACAAAATATATAGGAGGAAAATCAATCTTATTTATGTTTGCTAAACTTAGCAGTAACTAAGGTTGTTACTTGGGGGTGGGGATCCCCTAGTATTTGTTGCTATGGCAATGTGAATAGATAATCCCATTTATTGTAAAGTCAACTAACATAGCATGGTGAGCAGCCTGCCTACTCAACATGATATCCTACTTTGCGTGCTTAGCATTTCCAAGTAATTCAAAATTCTTTAAAACTATAATTTTCAGTGACTACATGCTATTTTACCTTCATAATGTGTCAGAAGTCTTTAGTCATTCGGAGTCTTGATCAATTCTGATGTTAACAGTCCTGCATAACTAGAATAAAATCATTGCACATAGATCTTTATACAAGTCATGTTAGCTATCAGGATATATTCCTAGGAATGGAATTACCTTTTCAAGGGACATGGATGATTTAAAGTCTGTTGATATAAATTGAGAAACTTTTTCTGGAAATCCTATACCAATTTAGACTTCAACCAGGAGTGAAAAACCTTATCTGTCTACTAGGAATTCTAGCAAAAACCAGGGTTTTATTAAAAGAACAAGAAAGAAAGAAAATGTTGCAAATCTGTTAGGGAAAAAATGATAATATTTTAAGAATTTGAATTTCTTTTCATTAGTAGAGAGATTTAGGGATTTTCCCTTTGCTTTCTACTCTCTGCATTTCTTGCTCTATGGTAAAATTTGGCAATTTTCATGTAGAAAATAATTTGCCTGTAATCCTTGTGGTTTGTAGTTTCCCTCTTTCTTTTAGTTGTTTTACAAGACTGTTATTATTTTTTTTACTTCCTGAGTGTTTTTCTACTTTATCAAGACATATGAAAGCCCAGAATGGCACATGAACTCTATGTTGCATGTGAGCACAGTGGGTCAGCAGTGGGCATATCGGGCTGTATGATGGGTTGTACAACAAGCCAGGACCAGCACTCACAAAAATTAGTGACCTGAGGAGAAAGCCAGTGCTTTTGTGATGTTGTCATTGATCCCGATTAGAAATAAAATTTATCAATATCTTTCTGGTAATTTCTTCCATTGACTGTCTTCTCAGAAAGCCTTTTTTCTCTTGAGAAAATGTTCCTCAATTTTTTTTAGGTTGTTATTTTTAGTGTTTCATCTTGCTTCAAAATGCATTTAATCTTCTTAAATCTATTTCTGTATAGTGTATGAATTAAAATTTTAATTGATTTTTTTTCTCCTAAGTCTACAGATTTTTAAACATCATTTGTTGAATTAATTATCTCTCTTTGTCACTCACTAAGTTTTTCCCTATTAGCATTTGCTTCTGGGAAAGCTAATCTTTTCCAATGATTAAAATATTTGCTCTTCTGCCAGGACCTCAAAATTGTATTCCACTATATCTAGCAGGGCTGGCTCTCCCTCCTTACTCACTTATAGTTTTCTTTTTTCTTTAGTCTGCCTTGGAAATTTGTGTTTCCTCTATATGTCACTCGATGGCTTATGGTCTTGCTATCTGACAATAGATGAGAAAAACCGGCCAAAGGCTATTAGGACTGGGTGAAAAATGAGGTGGTCCTGGGGCAGAGGGAACCTTCCTGGCCTACTAAGAGATCTGGCCACAGCCTCAGAGGAAGTGAAACCCTGCTCAGGGGCCCACCCTTTTTAAAAATTATTTTCTAATTCTGAGTACCCATGGTAATGTATCTCTACCTGATGCTTCATGTAACTATCAGTGTTTCTGGCTTCTGTCTCAGAGCAGTTGTGCTCTGTTCCATAAACTTTGTCTAATTACTGTTGGGTTGCATCACACTTCCTATCCAGCACTGTCCAGTAGAAGCATCCTGTCATATACCCTGTACTGTCCCATACAGAAGCCACAGGCCATATGCAACCTGAGAGCATCTGAAAAGTGGCTAATGCAACTGAGCAACTAAATTTTACTTACTTTACTTTTAGGTGGCTTTGTTTGTTTGTTTTTTAGTTCAAATTTAATCTAAGCACATTACTAATGGGAACTATTATAAAGACAGACATGGTAAGAAGTTGATCCCTATCTAGCCACACTGTCTGGTATATGCAAAGAGCCTTTGACACATAATGACTTTCTGGGCATACAGAGGGCACTGATTGAAGAGGATATGGCATAAAATAAACCACTTGTGGCCAGGTTGACATTCAAGTACACATGAACCACAAATCCATCTCTAATATAGCCCATGGGGCTTGGATCATATTTCCATCCATTCTCCATTTCTTCCCCATCTCACAGCTCCAACCTCCCTAAGAAGTGACCTCCACCAAACAGTTTGATAAATTAAAAAAAAAAATTATCTTTACTTTGACCTCTAAACAATGTTGGACTTGCTGACCATTCCTTCCTGAAATGCTATCTATCCAGATTGTTCTGATAAATGCTCTCCTGATCTCTGTCCTATCTCCCAGGCAGTCACCTTTCTCACCTGTGAGTAGGTGTGTTCCTCAGAACTCTGTCCTCATGTGGTCTCAACTCCCCCACCTATGCCTTTCCCCCCAAAGATCCCTCCTCTGAAATATAGACCCGATGGCAACTACCTCCTAGCATCTCCAACCAGCAATCTCAGCACACAGTTGCAAGGACAAACTCTCCCTGGATGTTCACAAACTCTCCCTGGTGTCTCACTGTCGCTCACGCACACATCAGGGTCCCTGTCCTTTCTTTCCTCATATATGGACCTGTCATGCCTGTTCCATCCTGGGTAGTCACTGCTCGATTTAGGCTCAAAGCCTGTGTCTGAGCACATATGATGTGCTGTGTTATTTATTTACATGGTCTTCCTGCTTCTTGGGTTCTCCTACCAAGGCCAATGTAGGTTTTCACCTCCCATACCAAATTCCAGTCCTTCCAAAGTCTCCTGCTGCATTTAGGATGAGTAGCAGACTTTTCAGGGTGACTCCAGGCTTTAGAGGATCTGCACTCCGCCTTCCTCATTCATCTTTTGTCAGTGTCCTGGGGTCCTGAAGGTTCTCCCACCCTGAGGCCTCTGTCTGCCCTGTTCCCCCATCATCTTATCTTACAGGTTCTCTTTAGTGCTTGAGGCAGGTTCTAAGCACAGGCTGCATCAAGGGTCAACCTCCTAGCCACACTCACCCTTAATTCAGGGCTCCTCCAAGACAGCTAGTTGCTTAGTACCCTGCTTGGATGACCAGGAATGGGCAATCTTTCTGTTTTCTTTTTTTCAATGAGAATTGGTTTAGTTTGATTTAGAGACAAGAGCCAGACAATAATTACACCATAGCTTTTTAGACAGTCACTGACTCTTTACATAATCCTAAAATACCTGACATGTTTATAATCTGGGCATATTATAATAAGAATAACCTACAAGTGATATTTATAAGAAAAAAATTTCATGTACCTGGTGATGCAATTCTATCAAGAGTCATTATTGAGACTCAGATGATCATTCGTCCTTCTGCTCCTTCTAACTCACCCTCAGCAGATACTGAGCAGTCAAAATTTTATGACATCCTAGGGTCCTTCCGCAATTGGTTCCTTTCAAGTGAATTTAGGAGATAACCATGTGAACTTTATTAGAATAGGCCCTGGGGGACCTGCAGAGAAGTACCCAGGAGGGCACTAATAGGATGTGTTAAAAAGGAGCTGAGGGAGCTCCATCAACTAATGCTGAGTCAGACACCAAGTCCACTCAAGGCAGATTCTCTGAGCCACAGTAGGCAGAAGCCCCCTTCTCTTCCTGTGGCCAGTTGCCCTTCAAGAAACACCAAAGTAACACACAAATCACAAAGAGAAGATTAGTCCTGCTGTGGGTGTATCTCTCCCTCTTGGGCTTGCCTCCCTGTACCTGTAGCTATGAAGCTCCCACTTTGCCTGAGCCCTGCACGCCACATTCTCATTTATTGTGCAACTACACTAGTTTGGGCCTAAACATATTTTAAAATGTCAGCCTACTTATTTGGTCCCTGGGATGAAAAGTGCATGAGTCTCAGAAAATGCCATGTTTGGTTTGGATGTTGTCCTGGAATGTAGAATGGGACAAATGCTAAATTCTCCTAGAGTTTTACCAGGATTAAGAGAGAAAGCACCAAAAAACAAAACAAAACAAAAAAAGGGTAAATTCTGATATGTGTATTGCACCACGTTTCACTCTTGTTTTTATTTATCATCACAGTCATTGTAAGGACCATCTAATTGTATTGTTATAGAGGAATTAAAGAGACAGAATGTGGAATCTGAAATAAGATCTTTCCCAAAATGTCAAAGCTGAGGAGTCTGCACAAATTTTTTTCACCCATGAAAAAGAAATAAATGAAGAAAGAATGAACTGCTCTTAATGGTACTGAATCTCTTGAAGGGCAAAAGATGAAGGATCTGTAGGAAAGAAGAAACCCACTGAGGTTATGCTGGCTGGACTGATAGTAGAGACCTCAGCTAAGTGCTCCCTCATCTGTCAACTGGGCTCCAACCTTAGACCCAGGACCCATGAATGGGACTGCTGATGCCTGGCTAAGTTCATTTGGGGCCACTGATTAAGCTGCTAACAGAATTGACCTGTTTACCTGCTTGTTCTGCCCACCTGGCACAGGTTGTGTAGTATAGCTGATACTGGTTGTACCTTCTTATGTCTAGAGCCTGGCTCTTCCATGCATCCTAGAGCCAGCAGCATCACCTTTCCTGAAAGCTGGTGAGAAAGGATGACATGAATTGTGGGCTCTTCAATAGGTAAAAGGCACTTAAAACAAGACTGCAAATTCTCTTTATGTCCCTCTCCTCATCTTTAAGGATGCACCTCTTTTGGACCAGGTCCCCACAAGCCCCCACTCCAAAAACTGACCCCAGAAATATGATCATCTCCCTACCTAGTCACAGATGGCCTGTAGGGATTTTGTGTGAATTATATGATGGCACCTCTGGAGTCCTGCATCCTTACCTGCTTCATGGGGAAAATTCACAAACAGACCTACTTCCTCTACCATCCCCATCAGCTCAGCTATTAAGTGCTCATCCTTGTTGATGATGTGGACTTTCCAAATGGAGATTCAGCTGTCACTGATGTGGTTCTGTTTGTTCATTCACATGTCACTGAGCTATGGTGCCAGGAATGGGAATTACCAGGAACAGAAGGATAGAGCTCAGTGGTATTGCAGCTCAAGGACAATATAAAAGCTCATGGAAACCTGAGAAAGAAGCAACGTTTGTGCACAGCATGGCAATGCCCTTATGTTTCAGCTTCATTCCAGATAAACATGATTGATATTTGCTCTTACTGAGGCATGTCTCCCTTTCAGATAAAAAGCTACGAAGCTGCATGAGTTAGGATTCAGTCCACTGACGCCATTTGAATGCATCTGTGCTATTTGACTTTAGGGTTAGTGAGCAAGAGCCTCTTGTACTGGCCAGGGTTTCTGGATTCAGATGCTCTCCAATGTTCCAGACCAACAGATTTTGCCAAAATAAAAACTGCTGTATTTCACCTTCCCATCAGCAGTTCCTTTTTTTTTCTCCTTTTTGCTCAATCACTCTCCTTCTGTTTCTTTGCTATAGAAACAACTCAACATTGTTGGTAAATTGACTGCTTGGAAGAAATATTACTTTAGAAATAAAAATTTCTCTTATTTTATAATCATTTTATGTATGCCTCACTGTAATAGTCCCCATGATTTAATTTTGCTATAAATTTTAGAAGTAAAGGGAGCTAGAAGACACTACAATGATTATAAATTTATAATGGTGGCCCTTCCTCCCCCATTTCCATTAGCACAGTGTATTTTCAGTTTAGTTCCTTTTGAAACATATTTATTTTTTAAAATCCCAAATTTTAATTAAATTCAACAGACTTAAAGTTTTCCTCTCAAATTGTTAAAGGTTTCTAAACCATTATTCTCAATTTCTGCATGTATTTCACCATAGGTTATAAACAGTTAAGCCCCTGTTCATAGATTTCACATTGTGTAGCACTGCCTTACCATAAGAAATGAAACTTTAACACCTTCATATATTCACTTCCTACTGTGCTCCTCTATTCTGAAGACTTCCACTAAGATCTGCAGATCTTCTTTTATTGGGGGAAATTCTCATTTATCTTCCTCCATTTTCACTCATCATATTCCTTCACCAAGTGACTTTCTCCTGACTCTCACAAATATCTTAGTCATGGCTGAAAAAGAAGACATGGGACTGAGCCGTTGAAATAAAGGTAATAGCTAAACTCTCTGGAAGGTGGGAGGAGGACAGCATCATGTACATTCTCATTCTTCTGGGGAATGGCGATAGTAGGGAGCTGAATGGGGAAATAGTGAAAGAGACAGAAATAGTTATCATTATTACCACTGTCACCATACTGATTAATAACCAGGTAATAATAACAGCATTTGGATATCAAAGGAGGACAGAATTTTAAAGAAGAGAAATCTGTGGTTATAGGAAGCAAAGAAATCCAAGAGGAGAAAACTGGGTATACTTTTTCTATGTATAATTCATCAATCCATATAGTGACTGAACTTGTATTTGAAAATGTTAAAGCAGCTCACATCGAAAAATGAACAGGGCCCCTTGTCATGCAAAGAAGTCACATTTGTTTTATTGAAAACAAATACAAATCATACTACAGAAATATGCACAAAAAGGTAACAAAATTACTTAACTATCTTGTCTCTAAATAATTGTTTATGAACCTACAATTTTAAAGGCTTCTTTAATTTTTCTCTTAAAAAGGAGAGAAGACCCCAGCTGGCATGAGCCTCAACCTCTGAAGCAGGAGGACATAGGTTGCTTTATCCTAAACATGCTCTAAAAAATGATAATCCGTAACAGCTTGCTGCTAATCCCCTTTTCTGGCAGTGGTTTATAGTGAGAGATTATTTCTTACCTTTAAAAAATGTTGTTGAATTTATTGGGGTAACATTGGTTAATAAAATTATATAGGTTTCAGGTGTGCATTTCTATAATACATCATCTGTTGTCAGTTATTGTATTGTGTGTTCACACCCCAAGTCACATCTGCTCCCATTTATCTCCCCTTTCCTCTCTTCTACCTCCACCACACCCTTTCACTCTAATAATCGTTATACTATTGTCTATGAGTTTTTGTGATTTTTTTTCTTAAATAATCCCTTCATCTTTTTCACCCAGCTCCCCAACTCTTCTCCCCTTTGGCATTCACCAGTCTATTCTCTGTATCTATGACTGTTTCTATATTGTTTTTTTTTCATTAGATTATACATATAAGTGAAATCATATTGTACTTGTCTTTCTGTGACTGGCTTATCCCACTTAGCATAATATTCTCCCGGTTCATCCATGCTGTCACAAAAGGTAAGATTTCCTTCCTTTTTTCAGCTGAGTAGTATTCCATTGTGTAAATGTACCACAGCCTTGTATCTACTCATCTATTGATAGACACTTGGGCTTCTTCCAAATCTTGGCTATTGTATAAATAGAGAAAAAGACTATTCTTGTGTGAGCATGGGGTTGAATTTGCCTTCCCTTCCTTCTATGACTTGAAACAGGCTTGTTTATGGAATATGATCTAGTTAAACCTTTTAAACTTGACAGAAGACTAAATTTGTACTATTTCCTATTTCTACCCAGCTGTGGAGGATCTTTTTTGTTGGTGACATCGAACAGAAATGATTAAATGATTTGGGATATCCTGAGTTTGGCTAAAAATATTTCTTTGTGCTGGAGTGCACTGGCAATCTTTGTGCAATTCACCAGGTGGGGCAGGAGGGCAGGAGGGCCAGGTTTCAGGGGCCCGCCAGCCTGCAAGTGAACCACACCAAGTAGCAGAAGTCAAAGTCAGAATATTCATGACTAGAATAAGGAAGGACATGGGGAAGTTGGTGAAATTTGGTGAGATGCTGAGCAAAAAAAATGGGGGCAAGAGAAACCAAAGTGAACAATGAGAAAATAGAGGAAGATATACTGGGTGGGGGTAGGAGCTAGATGGGCTAACAGGTGACCTTTTAAGGTAGAACCTACAGTTTGTGAGTCACTTGCTTGGTTAGCAAGAATGAATGAATGAATGAATGAATGAATAGTGAATGAATGATGGAGTTCATCACCAGCATTAGCAGACATAACTGAATCTATCTCTAACAGAAAACAGGTCTTCTAACCTGAACATGCTTAAGCTCTGGTTTCTTGGATTCTCTCTCCTGCCTATCTTCTATACCCCATAGTGTGTCTACCCAGATTTGGAATGCATCTTATGTAAAAAGCACATGGGATTTTGGTCTTAAAATCTTGAGTTCAGGTTCTGGCTTCTGGTTTTCAAGAACTCAAGAGCTGTGTCAGCCACCCCTTAACTTTCCAGAATGAGTTTACCTCACCCCATGGAATAATAATGGATGTCCTCTTACTTCATGGAGTATTATGAGGATCACATAAAACCATGTGAGTGAGAGTGTCTTACAAACTGTGTGAAATGGTTCAAATATTAATCATGATCAATGATGGGTGGACAAGAGGAGAAGCTACTGTAGCTTTAGAAGCAATATGAGAGCCTGGGAGTTGTAGGACTTCCCCAGTAAACTGGTGTCATAGAGAAAGATGCTATAAATAAGGGAGGATTCACTCTATTTCAAAGGATGCCTGTGTAGGAATACAAGTTGTTGTTGAGTTCATGATTCTTTAATTTCCAAGCTTACTTATTTGGAGACATGAACCTGTGTGGCTATGCTACTTTGCATTCATGGCCAGGCATGGGAGCTGGCTCTTACATTCCTTTTGTAATTATATCCAAGAACTCTGGTTGTCAGGGTGCCATAGGCATCCTAAAATGTCTCATTGCCCCTGAGTACACAAACTCAAAAAGACAGCAGTTTCAGAAAAAAGCTATGCAAATAGCACTCATAGTGTCTTCAAATTTATTCCCAGATGAGCTAACTTCTTAAATATGGAAACAGTAGCCATACATGTCACATAAGTGATATACACTAGTATTTCCCTTGTAATGCCAACTAGAATCTCACCATTGCAGCCACAAAGGTACAGAGAGTAACAATTTGGCTTCCTGTGCCATTGTCAGAACCATGTTCAAGAACCTCCTGTTTTTGAGTCTTCTCCCATGTACCCAGGTCCTACTGTGAGTGTGGTCTTCCTAAAATAGAAGAATGAATTCTCTACTCCCTTCTCTTTCATATAATGCATGAAGGAGGGCTTTTCATTGGTTGAGGGAATTTTACAAACTGGGAAGGTGTATACAGTGCACAGTGTGGCACATTTTTGCCTAGCCTGAACAGGGAGCCAATGTGAGGTAGGTGTCCACACCAACACAGAAGTCCCCTACTTGGCCGAGATGGCAAAGGCCAACTATAAACAGAGGTTCTCTGACATTTCGCCCAAACAGGCTGACTGATCTTCTGGCGAGTTTGCCAATAAATTTAGTTCTTTATGCGTCACAACCTTTTCAATTATGAAAGACCCAGGGCAGTATACATCTCATTTACTTCAAGTGTGTGACATACAATGAGATTTAGATTGTAACACAGGGATGGGCACTATGCCTTCCATTCTCCTCATTTGAAGAGATCTCAGGTCCTGAAGAAATGAGGCAAACTCAGGATAACACAGGAAAATAGGATGAAGCAGGTTTGGAGGTGTGGCACGAAAGCCATCAACCCACAAAGTCCCAGATGTTTTGCACCCTCTGGGCTGTACCATGAACAAAGTTTGACTGACTACTTGGGTAATGAATCAGAAATGACCTTCTATGTGGCAATGAGGAGAAACCTAACTCTAACTGGACTAAACACTGACAGAAGGCATGGCCTCAAACAGGGACAGTGGAAGGTGGTTCCCCAGTACCTGCTGTTTACTGGCCTCTGCTTCCCAGTCCTGGATCCTTTCTTGCATGACTCATGCCTGGTTAGTCTCTCCATCTCCTATCTCCTTGGCTCTGTTGGGAGAGGCCCCCACAACTGAGCCGTCACCGTGGGAGGGGGTGGGGATGTTATACGAAGGATGCACTGACCGGTTCAATCCAAGCCGCACTCAACTTTGGTTAGGGCAGCTTCAAAGTGGTGAGAGCAGAAAGGAAAACCATGTTTTATAAACAAGCTCCTCTACCAGAATCTTCCATCCACTTTCAGGTTGCAAGGTCTATAATACAGTAAGGTGTGAGCCACAGCCAAAATGGTACATTGGAGGGGGCCTTTGGAAAGACTCCCCTGTCCTCATTTTTCTCCCTCTTTGGCCTATTATGTTTGTCCAAAATATACACCACTGTGGTAACAACGCTCTATTAAAACTTGTTAAAACATGCAGAATCCCATTGTCAATATGGGCAACTCATTTTGAATTAGCTTCACAGATTGGACCCTTAACTCAGAGACTCAGAACAAGACTTGAAGGGAGAAACAGGAGGAAGGACCACCAAAGGTGGGGGGTATCTATGTAGTGAAATTGCTTCCAAAGTCGATGCATTGGAGCAGCGTGTCAGTCTTGTGAAGAGGTCTCAGACTTACTGGTAAGTGGCTTGCTGCCTTGTATGAGTGGCAAAACCAAAGCAAAAGGACTGGAAGTCAGTTCTGTGCACTTTCAACTTACTGCCTTTCAGAGAGCACTAGCTCTAAGGAGAATTTCAGGACCCAGAAAGGTAGGGATAAGAAATACAAATATACACTTATGTCTCCTCCTTTTTCCCAGGACCACATTGGGAAGCGGACTGGAACCTGGCCAGATTTCTCACCAGCTTTCCCATTCAGAGGGACAACCCCATACCCACCAGGAAGAAAAGACTGACTCTTAGAGGGAGGAGGAAAGACTTGCCGTTAGGGACTTAGCGAACCTGTGTCTGGGGGATTTTCACTATGCAGTGGTAGTTGTTTTCAATTTGTCTGCATTAAAACATCTCAAACTAAACTATAAATTCTTCACATGGTGCATTTATGTAACAACTTCTATCTTAAGTTCACACCCTGCCACATGCAAGGAGCTACACACGTTGTTATAAGAAATAGCTTTTGGTGTCTCATTCTGGCAACAAAGATAAATAGTTAAATTATAACAAGCGGGTGCTTGTTATAAACATCTGTCATGCCCAGTGGAAAAAAGTGCATATTTTTGTTCTAATCAACGTCAGCTGCCGGCCCATAAAAAGTCAGAATACATAAAAAAGTGTCATAGATTTGGTTCTAGCAATTGAATTAATTTAGCTCATTTAGGAACAGATGACAGGGCTTTTTTTCTTTATAAGCCTTCATGGATCCACTTAAAAGAGCACTGAACACCAAGTGGCAGTGATTCAAATTGAAAGCAGGTAAAGTTGCAGTTCAGGTCAAGATTTCTGAAAGAATCCAGGCAGTAATCAGCATTAATCTATTGGGATTTAATGCTCTTCACATGTAATAACAATAAACAAATCCAGACATTGGCTTTTATTGGGGGATTAAATGAAGAGCATAAACTTTTCAAACCATTTATCTTAGTCCAGCCCCAGGAATAATGGGCTGGGCTCAACCATGAATGCTTGCAGGCTAGAGTCTGAGAGAGGCAGCTTAAATTTTTGGAGAACAAAATCAGAAAACAAAGCACTGAGACTTGACCCCTAGTGAAAGATGGCAAAGGAGGTGCTATTTCTCTCTAAGACAATCTTCTGAGGTCTGAGTACTCTCCTAATCCTGAGGCTACCTAGGGAGGCTGGCCATGGTCCTGATACTGGGTTAGGGATAGGCGAATAGTAGTGGTTATTGCCTCTTCTATCAGGCTCAGAAATGCCCCAATGTGTCCCTCCTTCCTCTACTCCCCACGGCAATATTTTAAGGTAAATGAAAGACTTCAAAAAACTTTTTTTTAAAAAATGTCATCACATACCATTAATATATTTGAAGGCATTTCTTCATATTCTCTGACTTCCTGTGAATTCAATAGTAAAACTCACAAGTCCCCATCAACCAGATTCAACATTAGAAACACAGTGTCAACTATTTCACCTAAATATCCCATACAATAACTTTTTCTTTATCTAGGAATATTTTTAAGGAAATCTTAGACTTCATTTGTAAACACTTCAGTCTGCATCTTTGCCAAATAGGCCTTCCCTCTCTTAAAATAACCATAGTATCCTGATTAAGAATAACAGCGATTGGTAATAATCCCATTCTATTAAATACATATTACATATAAATATGTAATTCAAATTACCTTATTTTAAATATACGTGTATATATGTGTATGTGCATATATTTATATCTAGTTGCCTTCTTTAAACCAGATTCCAACACATTCTAAACATTGCATGTTTGACAAATCTCTTAAATCCTTTAATCTGCAGCTTTGTCTTTTATTTATTTTAACTTGCAATTCACTAGATTCCTTATCCTGTAGCATTTCCTCCACCCTGGACTGTGGCAGTTGCATGCCTCTGATGCCTTCTCTGGTCCCCGGATGTGCCTGTAATCTGGCACAAAGATCTCAGCTATGCTGTCCAGTGGCATTGCCACCAATGCATATGGTTGTTGAGCACTTAAAATTTGGCTTCTGTGACTTAAGAAAATAAATATTTATTTTACGGTAATGTAATCTGATAACATACATAGATATAAATTTATCAACTGACTCTCTGTTCAGTTATTAGAAAGCTTGCAAGTATGACTGGAATGGCTTTTTAAAAATATTTTTAATGAAATGTATTGGGCTGACATAGGTCAACATGATTGTATAGGTTGCAAGTGTGAGTTTCTATGTTCGAGATCTGGGTATCGTACCATGTGCCCATCACCCAAAGTCAAATTTTCTCCTGTAACCCTATATTAGCACCTCCTTCCCACTGCCATCCCCTTCCCTCTGGCAAACACCACACTGCTATTTGTGTTCATGAGTTTCAGTTTTATATCCCACATATGAGTGAAATCATAGGGTTCTTAGTTTTTTCTGACTGACTTATTTTATTTAGCATAATATTCTCAATGTCCATCCATGTTGTTGCAAACAACTCTATTTCCTCCTTTCTTGTGGCTGAGTAGTATGCCATTGTGTATATGTACCACATCTTCTATATCAGTCCTGTGTCGCAGGATACTTTGTTTCCATGTCTTGGCCACTGTGAATGATGTTGCAATGAACATACAGGTGCATATATCTTTGCAAATATGTGATTTCAAGCTTTTGGGGTAAATACCCAGGATAGAAAACAGCTTTGGTATACAAACCTACTTTAACTGCAAATTTTACGAAATGTAAATACACATAGTTTTTCCAATAAAGATGTTGCAACCAAAATAAGATATCCTATAAGTGTATAATACATATTGTTGAAAACAGGAATTCAAAGATTTAGTATAAAATATTTTAAAATATATCACCAATTATTTTACAGTATTATTATAAAATTATATTTTGGTTATAATGAATTAAATAATATACACAGTTAAAACTAACTCTGACAAATTTCTTTTTATCTTTTTAATGTCTTATTAGAAAATGTAATATTCCTATCTGGCTTTCATGATATTGAACAACACTGATGCCGAGACTTGATCAGATTGGTGTTCCTCTGGTGAAGAGAAAAGTCTGTGGGTGATGTGTACACACACTTATCACATCAGACGCCAAGGACGCTACTGTTTTTCTCTGGTGTTGTGATGGGTGAGGCATCAGCTTATCCTTATCAAGTTCTCTATCAGATCTTCTGATGGTTTTGGCAACACTGATGACTATTACTTTGATTTTTGTGTCATGGGAGATTGCATAATCCTGATAATTTATCTCTACAATTCTTTCTTTTATTGCCCAAATTTCTTATATAAAAAAATTCTTAACTTTTTTAAACCCAGAAACACAATCCAAGTAAAGTGGAATAAATGTCTGGCCCCCCCGCCCCATATTTACTAGTTTTCAGAATAGTAGTTTATTTTTCTTTTCATTTTTTGTTTCTATTTTGTTTTTAGTTTTAGTAACTCCATGCTCTAATGGATTCCGGTAATTTGATGTGCGGCAAGCCATTGCAATTACTATTTTTTTGATACTTAAATTACTGTGATGTGGCTTCTGATTCTCTGTCACAACTTCAGCAGGCCAGGAAGCATCTCACTCTCTGGAACAGACACTGCTCCAGGATGAGCTTACATTTTCTGCCCAGTCCTTGGAGCAGCGTTTTCTCCAGGAAACATTGGCTGCTTTTAAGGGGAAATGGTTTTTAGCACTAATAAGGATGCTTGCTGTACTGACTATTTATGGGTGAGACAGTATTTTTAGTGCTTTCAGTGGACAGAGCTAAGAAATGCTTTTTTCTTAAAAAAAAGAAAAAAGAAAAAAATGCATCATAATTACATAAGGATATGTTTCCTTTAAATTTAATTACAGAGGTTTTGCTTAACTCTAAAACTGTACCATCCTTTTTTCTATAATATTCTTTCCCCCTTGGCCTAAAATTCTTGGTTTCTAAAGACATTAAGATTATTGATCTTAACTATCTAAAAATACATAATAGTTTAAAAAGGACAGTATCAATATTATTGCTGATGGTATAATTACTAAAAAAAGTTTAAGATTTCTTTGTGCTCTTTTCTCCAAAGTACATATCCCACTTGTTTTGTGCAGTTAAATCATATATTAAAGTTATTTAAGGTAATACTTTATTTATAAGTTAGCTACCACTTCATTACATTGGATTATTTGTTTTCTTTTTTTTTTCAATACTTGGGGATTGCTTTTAAAATTTTGGTTTAATTTTTTCTCATATAAAAATAAGTTGTAAAATCAAGTCTATAAGCCAAGATTTATTTAGAAAAATCTAACTTTCTTCCCTAACTCCTTCAGCTGTTTCTTACCTCCAGTATAATAGTCTTCGTTTTCAATGTTTTATTTATCTTTCAATTCTAAAACAAGGCTTCATTGCCTCATTTTCTCAGTGTTGCCTAAGCTGTTGACTTTAGACTGTAGACTTCGGAGGCTGTAAGGAGTCTAGAGAAAGTTGACCTTATTCATATGCTTATTCTAGGTGTTTTATTCCTTTCTTTTTGTCATGTTATAAGCATTTAAGTAAAGAAAACTCGAGAAGACATGAAGAACGATGCTGTATGGTCATCTACAACCTCTCCTGTTTTGAGCTTGTTGAGTTCTGATATGTACTAACAACAAGAAGCAATACCAGTAATCTCTAAGGAAGGACATGTGGGCATCAAAGAATTCGTTGACTTTCTCAAGGACTCACTCTTTAGCACAGAGGCCACATAGACTTCTTGGGCTCCAAGCTTTCTTCTTCCTTTGAATAATGGCAGTATCTCTAAGAAGGATCCAGTTATTGTCACAAGTATACAGAATAAGGGCAGTGGTGTGGAACTGACACAGAGAAGAGAAACCTATTTGTGAAAGCGACCAATCTCTTGAAAGGAGAGAAGCAGCTATCCTGGGCTCCTGACTGTATTGGATGCTTTACCAAGTGCTTTGCATATATGATATCATTTAATTCTTATATGATTCACAGTCATCCTTGAGACTGACAGAATTGTTCCTTTGTTATCGATGGAAAACAAACTGATGTTTAAAAACCTTCTCTTAAAAATAATTTAATCGAAAATGCTATTTATTGACAGACACAATGAGCATTGCATTTATATTATATTGAAAACACCAGAAATATACCTCAGTTAACCATATGGCAAAGGAGTAATGTGTTCTGATTAACTGAATGGCTCATGTTACTTTAAATTAATAACTGTAATCTCTATATTTGTATTGGCAAAATTGTGCTTGAATATAATACAAAGACCTCTGATTTCAGAAATAATTTTTAAATTAGTGTATGTCCTTCATAAATTATTTTAATTATGAGAATTTTGAAGGCTATGATTTCATCTCATTGATAATATAAGTATTTTATATGTTATCTCAAATCATTTAATGACTGAATATTGCTCTGGGAGTTTCCAGTGTACATTTTTCTTATCATTTTAATCAAATGGCTGTAATCAGTAGTAATTTAATTGTTGTAACCTAGACTGAAATGACAGAGTTACAATTAATGCATAAATATTTACATGAAGTGAAATCAAAATGACATTACAATGCTGTGTCAACTAAGCAACTAAGGTATTGTAGAAGTTTGAATACAGAAAAGTAGTGGAGAATTAAAGCATCACATAACAACTCAAGTAATCATGCTGAAGTCAGAAGACTGTCCCATTAAGTAGAGTTATCATACTTATGTCTCAAATGGCAGTTTCTTAATAGTAAAACCTCTGCCATATTATGTAATGTTAATTTGAATTTTGTTGACTTTAAATCTTATATTTATGTGATTTTTTATTTTATTGGATTATAAATATTAAGTATTTATACATAGCTTAGAGTTTGTATATGTTTATATAATCCTATAAATTGTTTAAATCAGCACTGTGGGTCCATTACAATGCTTACTTCTCTTTAAATGCAAATTAGTATGACCCAGACAAAATGTAGGCAGCACCCAGTGACTTGGGCAAGCAGGAAACACAAATACGTTTGATGACTAATCAGTCTCCATTCTCTCTACCAAAAAACCCATAGCACAGAAAGCAGAAAAGCTGTTTGTGTCCTTGAGAAATAATATTTCAAAATTTTAGAAGACTGAACTGAAATATTTGATTCTGGAATTAGATTAAAATAATAACTGCTCAGTGGAAGGGGACTTTTAAAATTACTAATAAATATGTAAATATTAATTTGATTCTACATGTTATAAGCATTAGAACAAGTCTAGACTTGAAGCTATTGAAATATGTCAATTGCATGGATTCCAATTAAATGGAATTATTTAATCCACATGCATATACAGTCAGTCTGGTAGTATGAAGAGTATTTACATCACGAAATTATCTATTTATATAAAGAGATAATATGCAAATTAGGCTGGGACTCCATAACAGGTCATCACCAGATAGGAGGAGGTTGCACGTGTAGGTGAGGCCCAGCTCGGAGATGGAGACAGAGGCAGGGGTGCCTGCTTGAGCAGGAACTGCATCTTGGGTGACCTGGGAGTGGACATAAGCAGGAGGGCTGGGGGACACTGCAAGTCAGGAATGGGTCCTGGCTTCCCGCAATGCCAGTCCTACCTCCCATGGCACAGGTCTGGCCTGATTCCCATGGCGATCAGTACTGTATGAGTCAGGTGTGGATCCTGGCCTCCTCAAGAGGTATCTCCTCACACAGCAGGAGGTGGGTGCTGGGCCTCTAGTGTAGTTAAATAGACCAATGAAACAGAACAGAGAATCCAGAAATAGACTCAAGGCATTATGCTCAATTAATATTTGACAAAGGAGGCAAGATAATAAAATGAAGTCAAGATAGTCTCTTCAATAAATGGTGTTGGGAAAATTAGACAGATACATGTCAAAAAATAAAATTAGACCAATTTACACTATACACAAAAATAAATTCAAAAAATAAAGAACTTACACATAAGAATGGAAACCATAGATATCTTAAAAGAATCCATCGGAAGCAACATATCAAACATATGTCACAGGGCAAAGGAAACTAAGGAGAAAGTAAATAAATGTGACTACATCAAAATGAAAAAACTTCTTCACAGCAAAAGAAACCACAAACAAACAACAAGAAAGCCCACTGCATTGGAGAGCATATTTGCCAATGTTATAGCCAATAAGGGCCTAATCTCCAAAATTTACAAGGAACTCATAGGTACATCTTAACAAAAAGGAGATTCTTGTAAACAATCCAATAAAAAAAAAATGGGCAAAGAATTTGAATAGACCCTTTTTGAAAGTGGACATACAGAAGGTAAAGAGACATATGAAAACATGCTCAAAGTCACTAATCATCTGAGAGATACAAATCAAAATGACAATGGGCTAACACCTCAGAATGGCTTTCATCAACAAATCAACAAATGACTTGTGCCAGTGAGGATGTGGAGGAAAAGGAACCCTCCTGCACTGCTACTGGGAATGCAGACCAGTGTAGCCACTGTAGAAAACAGTGTGGAGTTTCCTCAAAAAATTAAAAATGGAACTCCCATTTGACCCAGTAATCCCATTTCTAGGAATATATCTCAAGAAATCAGAAACACTCATCACAAAGGACATATGCACCTCTATATTCATAGCAGCATAATTTATAAAGCCAAGATTTGGAAACAGCCTAAGTGCTCATCAGTATATGAATGGATTAAAAACTGTGACACATCTACACAATGGAATACTATAAAAAAGAAAGAACTCTTACCATTCGCAACAGCATGGATGGACATGGAGAGAATTATGAAATAAGCCAGTCGGACAAAGATAAATGTGACATGATCTCACTCATTTGTGGAATATAATGAACAACATAAACTGATGAACAATAATAGTTACAGAGAAGAGAAGCATCAAATAGACCATCAAACTTTAGAGTGATGGCAGGGGAGTGTGGTGGAGTGGAGGTAGATAAAGGATCAACCAAAGGACTCTTATACATGCATATAAGCATAACCAATGGACACAGACACTAGGGGAGTAAGGGCATGTGCTGGGGGTGGAGGTGGCTGGGGAGAGATCAATGGGGGCAAAATGAGACATATGTAATTCTATATGTAATACTTTAACAATAAAAAATTAAAATATATATGTAAATAATAAATTATGTAGTTAATAGTGAACAGCCCCAGTTTGGGGTTAACCACACACAGGAAAGCAATATAGCTCTTATCCTCAACAGAACATGGGTTGGAGGATTCTCAGATTCAAAATACTAGAATTATAATATAGTCTCAAAGTAGATTCAGTAGTCTGATAAAACAGATCTATTTTATCAATGAGAAAAATCTCCCTATTATTTTTTCCATTTGGAGATTAAATTATCTTCAGCATATTAAGACATAGAAAGGAAATCTATTTAATTTTGCTAAACTCAGTCTTTCTCACACTTTTATACCACTGACTTTCATCATTATCATTACTCTGATTTTGATTTTAAACACCTATATCTTTAGTAAATGTAGATCTAATATATAATTTGATGTCTTAAGAGAGGTACCAATAAAACACTACAGTTTATATCAATGCGTAAGATGACTTGCTTAGCATATATATATTGCTGAGTAAATTTCTCTTTGTTGAATTACATTATTCAGATAATGTATTAATACATTTTCATAGTAACAGCAAAATAATCTCACCACAGAAAAATAAATCATCTTCTTAAATTACTTTGCTGTTCTTCATGTATTTATATATAACTATATGCATATAGTATATACATATTTATACATTTGAGTTTTATGCACACACACACATATATATATGTATTTATTTATATAATGATACATTTTGATGTTTTAATGCATATGCAATACAATGGAATAAATTTAGAATCTTCCAAAATATTTAAAGTAATTTATTAATATCTTAACAGTTATCCTTCTATTGTAAAATGTTACTTTTTGTTATTTTAAGAAAAAATACCTGTGTTACATATATAAAACCATAGAGTGAGATTAGGCTAATTCTATTATGAATTTCTTGAGAACTTTTAGTGCTTCTTATAAAAACATTTCACTTAAATAATTGAAAATATCCAGTGCTTGGAGGGAGTGAAGAAATCTGAACTTTAATGCAGTATTGGCAGGACTAAACACAAGTACAAACTTTTTATGAGAACAATTTGGAAATAGTATCAAATTTTGAAATACATATAAACCTTTAGTCCAAATACTCCATTTCTAGACTTGTGCCCTGTGAATAATCTTGCACAAGGCAGAGAAGATCCATGGGCAGAATGAGAACATCTGTCTTTTCCTTCCGCTGTGGCCAGAGTAGCTTTTTAAATCCCTTCCTCCATTTCATGAAACACCCAATGTCAAAGTCTTCATGGGGCTGACCCCACAATCCCTATAAAAGCTGGAGATACCAGGTGTGCCTTGCCAGTGGTCACACCCCAACCCCCGCCTGGGTCCCTGGAGTCAATACAGGCTGTGGTGGTTAATTTTATCAGTATGTGTCACCTTGACTGGGCTAAGGTTGTCTGGAGAGCCGGTATGACGTGATTTCTGGGTGTATCTATAAGGGTATTTCTGGAAAAGATAAGCACTAGAATAAAAAGATTGAATAAAGAAGATCCACCCTCATCATTGTGGGTGGGTGTCTAATATCCTGAGGGACTGAATGGAACCAAAAGCAGAAGGAGGGGAATTTTCTCACTCTGCTTCAGCATCCATCTTTTCCGGACCTCTGACATCATCCTGGTTCTTGATACTCAAACTGAATGACACCACTGGATTTCCTCATTTTCCAGCTTGCAGATGAAAACCTGGCCTTCATGACTGACTATGTGAGCATTCCTATAATATCTATCTCTTCCCTTATTTTTCTTCCCTTTTCCCTTCCCTTTTCTTCCCCTCCCTCCCTCCCTCCCATCCTCTCTCCTTCCCTTCCTCTCTTTCCTTCCCTCCTTCTCTCCCTCCCTCTTTCTTTCCCTGCTTCCCTCCCTCCCTTCCTTTCTTCTATCTCCTCTATTGGTCCTGTTTCTCTGAAGAACCCTGACTTCAGACATCTGAAGAACTCTGAACAGTGACATCACAACTGGGTCATGGTCCCCAATTCACCCCAGGCATTAGCCTATATTTATTTCCATGAAAATGAGCAGGAAAGTTACCAACTGGCTGAAATATCATGGGGATGGAAACATCAGTAGAGGGTCAGTGCAAGGGAAGAGTGCAGTTCTTTTTCTCATTGCATCCTGCTGAATCTGGTTTCCTTAATACACCAGTTAACAGATTTGATCTTTTCAAATAATGGGAGTGCCTTCCATTCACCTGGGATGTAATTAAGACTTTGGTGGAAAGTTAACATACAGTCTGTGTACTGTGGAAACAAGGTAAGGAAAGTTCTCAGGAGGCCCGTCTCCCAACTTGCTGATTGCATTCATTTGCTTTAAGTAAAACCAGAGCACGTCTCCTTCTTGCCTCCCTCTTAAGCCCTCTGCTCCCAACTCCCCACACACAGACATGTACACCTCAGCAAAGATTATGAATGAATAAACACTGTTAGCCATTTATGTCTGTGCATGGACTTTTTAAGGTCCTTTCCTAATCCTAGTTTAGAAAATGAAGAGCATGTCTTTCCTGTGCTTGCTCTTTGCAGGACCAACTTATCTATCAAGAGTGAGATTTGAGTTTATAAAAAGAATTTGTATGGGCCAGGGGTGCCCAAACCATGGCCCCTTCTTGTGTGTGTGTGTGTGTGTGTGTGTGTGTGTGTGTGTGTGTGTGTGTGCATGTGTGTGTATTTTTCCCCATTGGGACACAGCTATGAGCATCTGTTTATGTATTGCTTGTGGCTGCTTCTGCCCCATAAATGAAAAGCTGAGTAGTTGTAAGAGATACATTAAGGCTCTCAAAGCCTAAGCTATCTACTCTCTTGCTCTTTGCAGAAAAGTTTGCTAACTGCTGTCATAGGAAGCTGCAAACTAGACCTTAGAACTGCTGGACAAACATGAAGGAGGTCAAGGTCTCAATTTCCTTAGACAATTGTACGTTCCTCAACTCTCTAGATGTATAACTGTTATGGAAGTTTACTCTCCTATCCTCTTCCTCATTCTAGTTATACATAGCCATTCAGTGATTTATATGTGTTCCAAGAGCTATAGTGTCCATTATAACTGGAAGCCAAAATAAAATAAGCAATCTCCTGAACCAAAACTAAAATCTCAATGGCTCAGTACAACAAGATTTCAATTTTTAAAAGGATTCCTTTAAAGTAAATTTACCAACTCTTACAATTTACAGAAATGTGGGCATTTGCTTATGGGTATTAAAAGTCAGAGATGTGATATTAATGCTAGCAAAACACTTTAAATTCCAATATGAAACAGCTAAACAATAGGGGTTACCCACTATATCATGTACCTAGTAAACTAAAACATAACCCAAGGACATTACATTCTAGATGAAGGTGACAGATATTAAATTATATCAAAGAGGAAACGAATACACCTATGAGTGGATGTGAAATTGATTTAGGAAATCTACTTTCCTCAAAAGAAAAAAATCCTACTTCTAATTCAAAATACAATTGTAAGGGTTTTTCTCTAATTCACACATAACTGTTTAAACACAGAAACACACACACACACACACACACACACACACACACACACACACACACACATCTTCATATTTTAAGGAAAGAACAAAGTGATCCACTATAACAATGGGGATTTTGAGAATTCAGTGACAAGCTTAGTTGGCAGGAAATCGCTGATGGGCCCAGCCAGCTATTTAATCTGTGGGATCCAGAGCAAAATGGAAATGTGGGGCCCTCGCTAAGAAACTATTAAGAAGATCAAGCTGGTGACAGCAGAGCAATAAACTTAGTTTACCAGTATGTCAGAAGCCCATGAAGTAATGGTGTCCCTCTCCTCTGCTATTCCCTCCTAAACACAGAGCAGAGAAAACTTCAGGGAATAGCTGTGCAGTTACTCATTGTCATGCCTGCACCATTACATATGCTATGTGACCCAACAAAGGAAGTTTTAAAGCAAGCTCCTCGCTTTTGTTAGGCAAAACATTTCTTTTGGTAAATTTTGCCAGGAACCTTAACTGTAAAGACCTTTCAGTTGCACCAATTACCCATTTCTCCTAATCTGGCTTCAATGTTTCTCCTTCAACTAAAAAGCTGTTTTTTCTTAAATCATTTTTGTTTTTGCCCATATGAGCAGATTTATAGATAAATACATGAAACCTTACAGACAGACACTTGCAAGACTAGAGTCCTAAGAACAGAACAGCCTGGGGTGGTCCCTGGTGCTTTGTCAATGGGCAGCAGATTACCCCTGCAAATGGTTCCCAGTCACACTAGGCAGCACCTTCATGGAAATTGGAACAAACTCCAAACCAGAGACCAGGGGTGTGGGTGAGGGTAGACATTTCAGCAAAAAACAAAGGCAGTGGGGCCTCAGACATTTTCTTTTGCTTTAAAAAAAGACCTTCCAGCTTGAAAATGGCATTCTTGTTCTGCTCCTAATGACAGGGCCATGAGCTGTGGCTGCCTGAATAGTGACATCACAGCTGGGTCATGGTCCCCAATTCACCCCAGGCAGAGGCAGGGGGAGGGGAAAACGGGAAAGGGCCAGGACAGAGAGGAAATCATCCATCAACACAAAAAGCTCCGTTGCATTGAGTGCCAAAATGCCTCACTTCATAGGAGGGGGTGCCTTTATTTGGAAGTGTGTATGAGTATTGTCTGTCCTAAAACCCCTCCCACTGCCCAGCCATCACTGCTCGTCTCTCAGGCCAGCCAAGGCCAGTCCAAGGTCATCAAGAGAAATTCATCTTTATTTAACTGAAAAGCCTAAGTTGGCCATGATTTCTTTGTGAGGCTGGAGAATTTGTCCTTTCCTCCTCTTCCAGGGCAATGGCAGAGACCAAGGGACTGAGTTCTCAGACGGACAACGTGAGGGTGAGTTATCACTAGTGGAGGAAGGGTATGAAGTCAGAAGCTGAATTTGACAGCTTGTCTCAGCCACTCCCTAGCTCTGTCCCTCTACAGATACTTGCTCTAAGGTTCTGAATGCCACTCTCTTCGTGTGCAAAATTGGGATCAAAGTCCATTTCTCCAGGACTAGCTGCATAATACCCAGGGCTCAGTCCAACATAAAACACAGGGCCTCTGTACAAATACAGTTGAGAACATTAATATCCTTCTGAGCTCAAGGCAGTGGGACTGCCCACGTGGCCTAATCTTGAAGTCCACCTGTGTACCTTCCCTAGTGGTGAGGAGGAGGGACCAAAAGATGCTCCTGGCTGTGAATGGTGCATCAGTGAGTGCTTGCTCAGTTCAGGCAGATGGAAAAGGAAGGAAATCACCTAAGTCAGGATGTAAAGTCCCCATTTGAAAAGAATGAATGGCTAAGAAGCAGTTATTTACATACAATCGCATTGTAATATTTAAAAAAAATGAAGTGAAAACATGGGCTTTATTGCTTCCACCCCTCAACTCCAAGGCAAATGAGAAGTTTGATTATGTCAGTTTCCAAGACTAGTATGTTTATACTAAACTAGAGGCCCAATGTATAAAATTTGTGCAAGGGGCTCAACTCTCTCAGCCCCGGCTTCGTCCAGAAGTTCGATTGGCTGTCTGGTCTAATTAGCATATTGTGTTTTTATTATTATAGATGTGTACATGAAAATTCATTAATGACTATGAACATCTTCAAATAAGAGATTTTTCTCCATATATAGAATGTCCCCAATATATATACACACACTTTACCTCAATTGATGTTTCTTTCAGCCAGACTAAGCTTTGAATAAAAACACTAATGAAAGTTTGAAAATGCAGTTGAAATACAAATACTACCTTTATAGTTATTCAAAGTGTGTATACATTTTTGGGGACACAACTGATAACTCAATTTTCACACATTTTCAGGTTTAACTGATTTGACATAATGGGTGAGGCCAGGGATATAAAAAAAATGTATCCACTAGACTTTTTATGGGGATTTGTAAATGATAAAAGTTTATGGTAAAACCAGCAACAGTTGATGAATTGAAGGTGCACACATTAAAAATAAAATGATTCTTGATTTGATTCCATTGCTTCATGTTATCAGCAGTGTCTGATAACAGGCATCAGTTTGAAAAGAGGCACTGACAAAATAAACAAACAAACAAAAAAACTTGTTTATGTAGATTCTTTACAAATTTTAAATTGAACTATATACTAATAAACAATAACTTTGTAATCATTCAAAGTGAGCATACATTTTGGGGAAACCCCATACAATACTATAATTTAGTAAGTAAAAATAAGAAAATGTCATAAAGAACATAGTTACTTTCTATTACCTTAAAAGGCTTTACATATTCTCCAAGCTTCTCTATTTAAGCCTGATCGGGACCTATCACCAACCCCCCCCAAAATGTTTATACAGTATTCTAAGCCTGTAACTTCATAAAGTGTCTATACATTTTCTTCTTTCTATATAAGAATATTTTCTTTCATTATCCTGAAACCACCCTGTTGTTATTTCAAAGACAACTCTATAGGTCAAATATTTAGGAATTTGGCTAACAGATTCATGAAAAAGTTAGCAATGTTTTTTATGAACTTTATAAACTTCGATCATATTTTCATCAGAGCTTTCATCTTCTTTTAAACAAAAGAGCCCTAATATTTTAGTGATATCTTACAAGTCCTTCCATCCATTTCATCATGATACTTGCTCCCCCATATTAATATTGCAATAATATGTATATTGCCTACCTATTTATCTGTATAAAGTAGAGCTCTAACCAGTTTTTCTCAGTGGTTAGAGTATCATTCCATGGACTGAAGAATCACAGGTTCAATTCTGGTCAAGGGCATGTTCCCCAGATTGCTGGCTTGATCCCCAACCCTGGTCAGGGAATGGGTGGGAGGTAATCAGTTAATGTGTCTCTCATATGGATATTTTTTTTCCTCTATGTCTCTCCTCCTCCTTCCACTCTCTGTAAAAAAATCAATGGAAAAATATCTTTGGGTCAGGATTAACAAACAAATAAAAAAAAAAGAATAGAAATCATGCATAAACACAGTACCTGGTATACACATTCCATATGTGTTTTTGAAGAATAAAAACTATGTCATTTATATTTCTAAAACACCAAATTTCATCATTCTAAGAACTGCTAATGTTTGGTCCTGAAGTAGGAATACATTAGACCGATTTCCTGAGAGCGTGTGGTACAAGTCCATGACTGATATTACTTATAGGGGTAAGGAACATCTAACCTTAGGACCTTGTAAGTCATTTGGTGTGATCCTTAGGTGTAAATTAATAAAATGTCCAAATAGAGCAGGCCAATTTTTAAGTTGATAATTTTGTATAGCTTCTGAATTATGTTATAAATATCCAAATTGCCCTTAGCAGGAAGAGGTTCCCCTTCCCTGCTACAATAACATTTTGCATGATTTTTTCCAAGGACCTTCCCTTTACCTGCCCACACAAAAGGTATCGTTCATATTTCCTATTTATTCCCATGATAGCTTGCAAGAGTTCATGATAGCATTAATCCTCAGGTTAAAGTATATACATTTACAATTATAGAGTTAGAATAAACACTCTTTCACTTTAAAACTGAGCATCTACTATATGCAAAGAACACAATTCTAGACTTTGAGGGTTAATGTGAGTAATGGAAATAAACATTAATATAAAACATGTGTTTTAGCTGGCCTTGGGGCTGTGCATGGAATGTTCCTAATAATAACCCAAATTCCTACCTGTTCACACAGGAATTTTGGTATCTTGGGTATTTTATAGGGACCTCAAGACCTAACTCTTTTATGAGCACAAAGGAATCTTCTCCCTTTAGCTGATATTGTTATTTGGCAAAATATTACATATCTGAAAAAGCCAAATTCAATGTCAACAGTTGACCCAATAGAGAGGAAAAAAGTCTCATCCTGATGTAATAATTTTTAAGGGTTCCTAATCACAGTTACTTGTACCCCACTGTTTTGTAGAGTCGTTATTTAATAAACTTCCTTCATTTTTCACTCATAGCTTAGGCCTTTCCTGCATTCCAGGAAAGAAGTCCTCAGAACGATCACCACACCCTCAATGGAAGGTATCTTGGTGACTGGCTCGGGCACCTTTCCATGCTGAGGAGGGCCCTTTTCCTACCATCCCTGCTCCGGTCCCACCAGTGGTGGGATATGTTCAAATACACTGGAGCACCAGCAATTTCCATCCACTCACCTGAGCTCAAATCCTGGTTCTCAGTGCTTACAGCTCAGAAGTGAACAGATGGGGTATGTAAGAGCAATACTCAAAAACAGTTTTTAAATGAGCAAGGAAAGAGTGGGAGCTAGTTGGTATGTGTTAGAGATGGTATGGGATTTGTTTCCACTGTTTGGATGTCAAGGATGTTAAAATATTGGGTCATCAAGGAATTGAGGGGAGGCCCACCTTACAGCCATGTTAATGCTAATTTTCCAAATGATAACATTCAGGCCCAGTTGGGTTAATTATCTTCACTGACTTTACACAGACTGTTGATAGAATATGGACTAGAAAGAAGTTATCTTACACCAGCTAATTCACAAAATATATTTAAATTATCGATGCACTGATGGCCTCCTAGGAAACGCTTCTCTTTATTGATTAACCAGAGAGGAGCTCTCTCTCTTCCACCTTTTCTTCAACACAAATTGGTGCACTTGGCACTAAGTCTATAACAAAATATCCCCTCTAGCCTATAATGAATTATTTGAAAATATAATTTACCATAAAAACTTTAATTTAAAAAGAAAATATTTACTAAGAATATACTGTGTACAAAGTAAAATTATGTTCTGTGGAGAAATATAGCAGTGAAATATTTTGTTTGAAGGTCAAAGTAGATTACATAGAGCTAGGAGGAAATTATGTCCTTTCCTTTGATTGCATACTTATGTAAAGCTCCCCCCCCATTATTTATTAATTATGCAAGATATTCCATTATAAAAACCATTTTGCCTTTTACCACTAATTAGGTTTTATATTTCTTCTCAATTAGCCTAATTCATATTTTTTAATCAGTTTCACATGGATGGAACTTAAATTCATCAATTTGTAGTTATAAAAGGATTTTCATAGTCTTTTTTTCCCCAGGAATGTGCTCATTTAAGCAAACCATTATTCCTCTGAATATCAGGTATTTAGATTTTCAAAGTACACATTTGACTGGCGATCACAACTTCATCTCTGAGTTCTTTCTAAAGATCTTTAGTGTGTCCATGTGGAGCTAGTGGTGTATTTATGTCATCTGTCCTGGGCATTTTTTGAGTGACGGTCTAACTAACACATCTGCTAAAGGGAACATGATGGCTCTAAGAGAGTTATTTCCATTTCATCACTCATTTTTCAGGTGTAGGAGTGAAGTCTTGACAAAACTTTCAGACACTGATGTAAGTCCTTAGTCACCTGGTCGATAGTTTTGTTTTGTTTTTTTCTCTCCTATAATATTGACCACTTCTTACTTGCAGACTCAACTAGGGTACAGTTACTAGAAGAGAAAGTATCTGAGCCTCATGTTCAGGAGACTTGGGCTGGTTCTGAATTACTAACTTTTTAAAAAAATATGTTTTTATTAACTTCAGAGAGGCAGGGAGAGGGAAAGAGTGATTGAAAACATCAATGATGAGAGAGAATCATTGATTGCTTACCTCCTGCACACTCCTTACTGGGGATCAAGTCTGCAAGCTGGGCATGTGCCCTTGACCATAATCGAACCCAAGGCCATTTAGTCCTCAAGACTACACTCTATCCACTGAGCCAAACCAGCTATTTCTAACATTTCCTTAATAACTCTCCACCTCCCCATTGGCAAAATTAGGCACTAACTCCTGTCTTCCCTGCCTTGTCACCAAGTTTTGAAGAAAACAGGATGAAATAATAAATCTGCACATGTTTTATGAACTGTGAAACCTCATGTATGCACCATTCTTAATGTTTCAGAACTGACTACAACCACTAAATTGTACAAATTGTACAATTGTATGGTTCATCCATAGCACACATTGGTACAAATATGACCGCTTTAGGGTATTTTCTGATTTACTCTTGACAAAATTTGCAAACCAATTATATTTATAATATACTTGAACCCTCTTTGTTTCTTAAGTTGTCTTTAAAAATAGCATGTTAATTGTTACTCTTAAGTTGCAAGTGTCAAAGACCATCTCCACCCGCAGCTATCTTTAACAAAAAGACTTGCACTGGGAAAAGTATTAGATATCTCACTGAGTCCAAATCAAAACTGAACAGCCAGATAACAACCAAATAAGGTTTAGCTAAGCTTCAAAAACAAGCAAACCTAGAACTTAAATTTCATCTGGACTTCTTCCTCACCCGCATGTTTTGCACCCCAATGTTTTGGATTTATTGTTTGCATGTCAGGAAGCATGGCTGATGACCAATTTTGATAGTTTACTATGTTGCTCTTCTGTCACCATTCTGGTGTATATTGTTACTAAGACTGTGAGGTGCTTATGTTGCTATTCTAGTGTTACTATTGCTCATACCATTCTGGTACTATTAGTATTACTTGAGTTATATGATTATGAATTCAACCTTTGTTGAGATACCTGTCCAAGTCCAAAAAATTGTTGGAAAACACTTATTGGCCCAGTTATGAAATAAGTAGTTGGGCCAATCAGCTGTGGCTGAACATCAGGTAAATGAAGAATAGGGAAGTTTCCAGTGAAATAAATAAATGGAGTGGGGTGGAAATACTGCCATGGAGAAATGTGGATGGATGTATTAAGATAGATGATAGCTAGATATATAACAGATAGATAGATAAATTGGTAGATACATAGATGAATAGATAGATACAGAGAGATGATATATAAAATTAGATAGGTAGGTGATAGCTTGATAAATAGATGATAAATAGGTAATAGGTAAATATATGATAGATAGATAGATAATACAATCTCCACCTTAAATAGAAGTAGAAAAACAAGATAAAGTAAAAATTAAATAACTACCTAAGGAAATTTCTATAGAAAAGTGAGTCTAGAAAAGATATGCTATAGCCAAGAGTGAGTTTAACAGAAAACACTGACTTAATACCCTACCCATTTATTAGCAGAAGTGGGATTTAGACTCTGGCTGTTAGCTTTTTGGCTGTCTTTGCAAGATGTAAATAGGAGAGAAAATAATTCAGTCTCCTGATTGGCCATTTTGGAGAAGCTCAGTTATTTTAATACCAAGAAGAGGGCCAATCTCTCCCCTGGCTCCAGAAGGAGTCAGGGTAGAATGTATTAAACAACACTAACAACATTCTGACCATGAGCATGATAATAAAAGTTGACGAAGTCATCAACCAATGAACTGAAGTGCTGGGGCCTATGCTTTTGTTCCCTTTCAGCCTGGTTTCTATGTCGACATACATTTGGAACACCTAAAGCAGAAATGCCTTCAGAGATGGCAGGTCATAGAAACAAAGGTCCTGGATGAAGGTAACAGGCTGTGGAGCATGGAGAGAACACTCTTTGCACAAAAATATACTGTTTTTGTGTTTGAGTTTTTGTTTTACATACTGGGCTGTCCAAGAAGAAGTCAGCTGCAAGCTATAGGCTGCAGGATACATTTGGGTCAAAAAGACTTCAGTCGATAATCTCTGAGTGGACAAAATGATTAATACTAGTACTTCAGGAAATTCTCCAGATACACATCTTCTCTCAAAAAGGATTTTGACAAGTGAGCAGTCATGAGTTTGGCACATGATAGTCAAACAATCTTCTAAAGAGTGTTTTAGAAATATTTTCTTGGATCTATTGACCTCAGGGCCTCTCATGAATCAAGAGTCCAAGTTTAGCAGCATTTGTGCACAATCACATCTATATAATTCTACCCTTAAACACCTAAGATAGGAGAATGTTAAATTTCTGGCTCATTTTATTTAAGTCAAGAGCTGCACTGTTCAAAATGGTGGCCACCTGCTTCACAGGCTGTTGAGCACTTGCCTGAAATGAGCTATCCATTTGGCTCAATGGATAGAATACTGGCCTGCTGACTGGTCATGTACCTTGGCTGTAGGCTCCTCCCTGGTCTGTGCCCTGATAATAGCACATGCGAGAGGCAACCAATCAATGCATTTCTTTTACATCGATGTTTCTCTCTGTCTTTCCCTCTCTCTTCCACTCTCCCTAAAAATCAATGGAAAAATATCCTCAGGTGAGGATTAAAAAAAACAACAAAAAATTTGAAATGCATCCTTGATTTCAAAGACTGTATGAAAAAAGGAATCTAAGCTATCTCATTAATAACTTTAAATTGACTACATGTTAAATGACAGCATTTTGTACATACTGTTAAATAAAATATTAAAATTTGCATTTCTTTTTTCCTGTGTAACTACTAGAAAATTTAAAATTGCATATTTTCCTCACATATATCTCTTGGGCCCTGCTGGACTAGATTATAAGACAAGATGGAGATGATGGCCAGAAGATTCTGATCCTCTCATTCAGAGTAGCTACTTCTCTTAGATCAGAACTCAGAATTCATGTGCTTCTTTTCCTCCCTCTTTTACCTCCTACATTTTAGTTTCTAAGTCCCTATATCTCGTCTTTCAAAATTCTCCCCTCTCTGCCTATTCTAACCCTAAGAGGAGGTCAAAACTCCTTGGTGTATGTCTGGTGTAACAATCAGACTGGATATATCTAGTCTCTCCTAACTCATTCTCTCCGCACAAGGAACCTGATCGGTGTTTTGTTTGTTTAGTTTGTTTGTTTGTTTGTTTGTTTTTCTTAAACCATGTTTCTCCAGATTACAAATTTCAGAAAAGGAATGAAAAGCAGTGAGATTGGCAAATAAATAAATAAATAATAGCTCCCCTAAATTTTTGAAGAATGATTTCTTAGAGCTTTCTACTGCTAATGGAACATTTCCAAATTCCTTGGTTTAGTCATCAAAGCCCTTCACAATTGGGTCTCTGTTCAGGCATCTGATTTCCATCTAATACCCCACAGTTCCTTAGTGGCCTTGCTCATTTATCCAGAGATACACAACCTGCTTTTCTTGTTTTTCTCTCCATCAACCTCCCCAAATCCTGACTAATTGCCAAAGACCATCCATATCCAACCTCTCCTTTCACCTGGTTTTCATCACAACTCTGGCAGGGAGGCCCACCTGAGTTTCTTGTTATCTTCTCCACTACATCTATCAGCACTTCTTCAGCGACTATTTTGAATTATTACTTATTTCATTTATTTCTAATAAGCTTGAAAGGTACGTATAGCCCAGATCTCCATTTTCCCTTCCTGTCTGTCTTCATTGTAACCAGGACAATGCTGGGTTCAGTGGAGTTCTCAACCTCCCCATCAATGAACTGGGTTTTCACAATGCAGAGATGATGCTGGCCATGGGGCATAAATTAGTGGGTTCCTCATTCCCTACATACAGTACATCTGAACCCCATTGGAAGGAACTGCTTGCAGCAAGCATTCAGCTTCTCTCCTCCATGTGAACACTTCAGTGAGATTTAACTTCTACTCCTCAAACTTTCTCTAACTCTATAAAAAGACTTCCAATGCAGAGGTCTGCTGCCACCATGAACCCAAGACAGTTCCCAACAGTATCTTCAATGAACAGACATTACCATCTTAGGTCTTAATATGGTTGAATAACCAATGCACACTTCTGTGAAATTTCAAGAAATAATTGCCCTAAGAGTAGAACAAAGAATTGCCACTTTATGGGGGGAAGGGGAGACAATGCTGCATAATCAGATTAAAAGATATTTCTAAGAGAAATGATGGTTGAAATATTTCGTCTGGAGCAATATACTTCCACTTTCTAATTTTGACATCTGTGTCTCTCCCTCTCCCTCTCTTCCATTATTCCTCATATCCTTTCAGACTGTCTACATAATAATGTTAAAGCGGAATAAAGAATTATTTTAATTTTATAATAACTTATACATTTTAAATGGCATAATTTTCTCTAAAATTAACTCAGAAGGCTATACATTTATCCTAAAGAATATAATTTTGAAACTTGGCTTTATCACTTCAATGATATAAGCTTAAATTCTTCAATAATAAAAAGATTTTCTCAATTAAAAGTAGGTTTGGTTAAAAAAAAATGACAGGTCATCTAGAAGTTCAGTCTGCATAAAATACTCAAAATAGAAGACATCAACAGTTAGAGAAAATTGATGATCTTCTAGACCAGTGAATCTGAACCGTTCCAATGCCCCAACCCTTTAACATAGGCCCTCATGTTTTAGTGACCCCCACCACAAAATTATTTTCGTTGCTACTTCATAACTGTAATTTTGCTACTGTTATGAATCATATCTGTGTTTTCCAATGGTCTTAGGTGACCCCTGCTAGCGGTTCTCAATCTGTGGGTCGTGATCCACAGGTTGAGAACCACTGCTGTAGGTAGAGCCACAGTTTGCTGACCCTTATTCTAGGGAATCTGGAGAACACATTTATCATATATCATTTTCCAAACTATATTTATGTACATTAACTACCATGTGAGATTTTCTATTTATTGAGGATAGAGTCTAGTGTTTAACATGATTTTCTCTAGTTTCTAGCAATCTCAGATTCCTTTATCTAAACCAAACATTCAATTATCATTTGAAGAAAGAAAAAAATAGTAATAAGCTGCAGAGACTATAGTTTGTCTTTACCATAAAAAAAAGCTATTTTGAAATGGTACAGAAAGAGTACAGAGAAGAAGTGCTCCCAAATCCCCAGAAGAATGGCCACTTCAGAAGGAACTTTAAGATAAGCTTATCAGGTTGGACCAAATCACAGAGAGGTAATTGACAAAAAGACAAGGAGTGGACATCTCAGAGGAAGTCAGAAGATAAGCAGAAACACAGGGTGTGGGGGAGGGAAGACATTCCAATATCCTTCCTAGGTTCTTCTGGATGACCTAATAATCAAATAGATGTGAGGTAGATTAACAAGAGAAAAAGACCCAATTCAATTACAGACTTAGGCATGGAAATCCCACATACATGAAATGGTCAGAGAGCCCCCCCTCCACCCCCGAATCACCGCACACACATATACACTTGAGAAGTTCAGGGACAGAGGAGCAAATGAGGTGTATATGACATTGTGAGCTTGGAATGAGGTAAAACAGCTTGGTTGGGGTTTAGGAGGAAGGAAGATCATTGCAGGATGATAAGAAGAGGGATTAAAAATTTGTCCTACCCTAGTTATCATCATAAAAAGTTATTTCTGAAGATAACTCTTATTATGGGCAACCTCAAATTAAGTTCTTTAAGAAATATATGTTTCTCCTGAGCCTGCATGGTCTTAACTGCCTTCAGCCCAAAATAATTCACACACCAAAGTGGTACATCTTAGGGGGCACCTATCTGAATCCCTTCAGGGGAATGGGGAGAAACATAAAATGATGCAAAGTCAAATGCACTAATTTTCAGGTGTTTTTCACCAATGGCATAGGATAGACAACACAAGATTTCCAAGTCCAGCTTTACTGGTATCAGTGGGAAACCTTGAGTTATAGAAGAACTCTCTTCAACACATTGCAAATGGCCTTTTAATTATTTACCTGAACAAGGCGACACTATGAAGAAGAGGCTCAAAATAGGGGAAGAGCATGTTTAGAATAAGAAAAGCAGAGATGAGATGTTTAGAGGCCTTGAGGTCTCCTGGGCCCTACAGTGTCTGGCTATGGGTGTGCAGTGCCACCTGCTAGCTTCGGAAGAACTATGAGTGAGGGGTTGAGTTGGAGGAGAAGGCTGCTTTCTGCAGGGCTGGCCCTACGTGGTCCTGCCTCTGTGTCGTTCAGTGGTCTACCCACCACGATGCTCACAGTTCCTGTTAATAGCCACAGTCTCTATGAATCAGTCTCCAAATTCTGTTGATTTATAGTGAGGTTGGTGCTCCATACTGAGGTTAACGCAATGATGGTAAAGGGATTATGGGCTGTCAGCAGAGCACATCACATCCCTGGAGCTAAGTGCCATTATTTTTCATCCTGCCTTTTTATCTGTCCTCCTGCCACCTCAGCCTGCTCTGTCTGGGTCTTATTTCCATTTTTGTCACTTCTCTGCAGCCAACACATGACTGTCAACTGACTCCAGACTCTCCTCTCCAGTACTTGCCCATGACCGACCCTGTTGTCCCCCTGCCATATTTCTGATGTGGGCATGTTTCCTTCCAACAGTTAAGCAGTAAATACAACCAAGTCTTAGTCTACTCTTTGGTTTTTACCACATCTCATAGCATCTAGTAGGATGCTCCACAACCAGTAAGCGAAAAAACAGAGTAGAATCAGTAAAAGGAAAGGAGTCATAATTCAATGCCATCCCTGTCACTGGGAAGCCAGGCTTGGAAATTCTGTGACCTTCAGAGGGTAATTTAGAAAGTTAATAGCAAAAGACTTACCACTGGAGCCAATTTTCATGATTCCTAGTCAATGGTTATTTTTACTCTATACAGTCCATCTAGAGCAATGGTTCTGAACCCTTCCAATGCCGTGACCCTTTAATACAGTTCCTCATGTTGTGGTGACCCCCAACCATAAAATTATTTTTGTTGCTACTTCATAACTGTAATTTTGCTACTGTTAAAGAATTGTAATGCAAATATTTGTGTTTTCTGATAGTCTTAGGCTCTGTAGCAGCGGTTATCAATGTGTGGGTACTGCTAGCAAGGTCACCTAAGACCATCGGAAAACACAGATATTTATATTACAATTCATAACAGTAGCAAAATTACAGTTTTGAAGTAGCAATGAAAATAATTTTATGGTTGGCGGTCACTGCAACATAAGGAACTGTATTAAAGGGTTGTGGCATTAGAAAGGTTGAGAATCACTTATCTAAAGGCAGAGGTATCTGCTTTATAAAACAAATGCTGGAAGCCCCTCAGCACATTTGTCTACTCCATTGTTTCAAAGAGAAGTTATAGGATTAAGCCACATAATTAAATATGTGGTAAGATGTTTATCTTTCTGATGGGATGAATAAAATAAAGTTGTAGCCATTTTTTATTCTAATTCATCAATACAATAGAATATATTTTCTTTCCTTTTAGGGTCTCTGGGCTAAAGATCACTCAGACATTTAACTCTGAAAAGTGACAGTGAGGTGGAAACATTTATGAAGAGCAGTGACTGCAGGGAGGCACCTGGCCACTGTCAGAAGTGGCTGGAAACAAGCTGAGCATGGAGGTGGAGCCTGTGAAAGCAGCAGAATATGAAGAGCAAACAAGTATTGGCCAAGCAGCAGAAGGGCTAACACAATGTGCACACCGCAGTCTGTGGTCCTCCTTGATGGTGACAAGCGGAGTTACCATCAGAATTAAGGAGCACTAGTACACCTACAGGTGACTTGGTTCCCCAACTTATTCTAACGTTGGAGTCCAAGGGAATGTCTTCTCCCTGTGATGGGCTGAAGTGTAAGTTAGGCTCCTTTGTGCAGCTCCCAGTGACCTACCATGGGTCAGCACAAGACTAAAATAAACTTGTTTGAATCATCCTATCCTATTTAATAAAAGACTAATATACAAATCAACCAAATGGCAGGATGACCAGTCGCTATGATATGCACTGACCATCAGGGGGCAGATGCTCAATGCAGGAGCTTCCCCCTGGTAATCACTGGGCTCCCACAGGGGGAGTGTTGCTCAGTCAGAAGCTGCTCAGCCAGAAGCCGAGCACAGCAGCAGTGGCAGGATCCTCTCCTGCTTTTGCAGTAGTTGGACATCTCCAAAGGGCTCCTGGATTGCAAGAGGGTGCAGGCTGGGCTGAGGGACCCCTCTCCCCCAACCCCTCCACCCCCGAGTGCATGAATTTCATCCACTGTCCTCTAGTTATGAATAAGAAGACTATAAAGAACCCTTCAAAAATCCTAACCACTGGAAATATTTACACTCTGGCTGATTGACCACCAATTGCAACACAATGAAGAGAGAGAGAAGACAGGACTTCTGGAGACATTTATTATTCTGACATCCTCTGACTCTGAACAGGACTGACTATACACTCCTTTTTAAAAACTACCAAAGTCCCTATCATACTTGAGAATATAAAATGCCTTCTGTGGAGCCCAAGATAGCCTCACCATTTATCGTTGCAGGCGATGATCTAGCATAGTTCCAGTGTCAATGCCAAGAAATTTTAGACATGAAAATAGTGACTCAAATGCCTCCAGACAGCTCACTTTCCATTTTCTATTCAAGTCATTTTTATAAGTAACGTTGAAATTTCTTTTAATTGCCTCTGAGTTCATTTTTATGCTATGTGTCAAATCCACCTAAGCCCAATTTTCACTTCAGTATTTGAAAATATACATAATTGCACTATCACATGCACTCCCCTTTTCTTAGAGAAAAAGAATGAAAGCAAATGTAATGATATAGAAACTGACATTTATTTAAACTCAGTCATGGAACACCTTAATTAGAACCCTTGCTACTGTAGTATCTAGCATATTATACTTCTGAGTTTATGGCAACCATACAAATCACTTATAGCAGCATAAAAATCAACTTCTGAGTCATCTCAGATAAACCTGACAGATTGGAATGCTCCTTTGAAAACAATAGGATTTTTTGAAAGATGATGAATTAAAATATTTAATTTGTGTGTCTTGCTGGCAGCCCACGTTGCAGCATAATTACACTTCATCACATGCTCAGAGTTGCTAATATTATGATTTATTAGTCTGTGACATTTTTAAGCTTACTACTTCCCCCTTCGACAGGTAGTTGTCAATGAGAATTACTGAAGTCTGTTGCTTTTAGCAAAAACATTGCTTCATCTTTTTGGCACATAAGTCACAAATTTTTGCCATAAAATGCAAGCATTTGTGTCATTTTGATTTAAATCAAGATCATGACATTGAATATGTGCATATTTTGATTGAGAAAAGGAGTTCAAAGAAAATTCTCAAGAAGAAAAGCAAAAATTCTGCTTTTCTTTGTTGAGTCTTGGGAAATACATGCTAGCTTTCTCTCTGATGAATCAGATATAAAAGAGGAAGGCACTAGCATTATTATTTTGGAGTTAATTTTATTTCTGATAATGTATGCTATTGCCAACTGATTTATTATTATTATTATTATTATTATTATTATTATTATTATTATTATTTTAGAGAGAAAGAGGATGCAAGAAAGAGAAACATCAATTTGTTGTTCCACCCATTTATGCATTCTTTGTGTGATTCTTTTTTTAAAATACATTTTATTGATTTTTTACAGAGAGAAAGGGAGAGGACTAGAAAGTCGGAAACATCAACCAGCTGCCTCTTGCACATCCCCTACTAGGGATGCACACTCCCTACTGGAGATGTGCCCATGGCCAAGGTACATGCCCTTGACCAGAATAGAACCTGGAACTGTTCAGTCCACAGGCCCACGCTCTATCCACTGAGCCAACCCGGGTTCAGCTCTTCGGTTGATTCTGATATGTGTCCTGACTAGAGAGGAACATGCAACTGGGACAATGCTCCAACCAACTGAGCTAACTTACCAAGGCTACCATTGCCTATTTTTAAGGAGCAGAAGGTTTAACTTCTGGTATGATTTCATATATATATATTTGTTAAGTAGCGTTTTAGTGGGCCAAAAGAAAGGGACCATGGAGGGAAAGAAAAAGATGCTGGTTGACATAGCAAAACTCAGAGTGAAACCAGTGAAATAACTTGTGATTTATTGTTTTAAATATGTAGTTTTATGCATATCAACTATGCCTCATAAATAACATACTCTGTATCATAATTATATTGACCACCATGACTCTGGGGTCAAATTTATTCAATGACTTATCACTAACTCACAGCTAAGTGGGTAGAATTTTTCCATTCCCTTTTGGTTCTAGCTCTCCAGGTACAATTGAGCAAAGATACATCAGCTCTGGAAGTTCCAGGGTATCACAGACAAATCAGTTTAGTGCTTGTTTTGCAAAAACTCCCATAGCTTGTCCTTTGATCAGCTTGGCTCCATAACTCCTCTAGTAAATTACAGGTGGGCTGAAAGTTGTGCAAGACATCCCTGGAGGCCAGAGGGGCTGATTTCCTCCTGACCTTGAACTATGGTGGTTTCCATTTGATATCATTGACACTACTCCAGAGCTCCTAAGTCCTTCCACCCTGGCTCTTGGTTCCCACTCTCTCTTTCCATTGCTGCCCCTGGGAAGGGTCACTCTGTCTGCTCTCCCCTGGGAAAGCACCAGGAGAGGAGAAGACTTGCAAGTGAAGTGTAAGTGGTCCGTTTCCACTCTAGCACTGGCTGCTAGAGACCAAGGCTCTTTCTGAGATTTGTCATCTTTAACATTCCATTCCCTGTCCAAGGACTCACCCTACTTTTAAGCATTAGACACTCCTTTGTGAATTTTAAAAATATTTATCTTTATTGCTGAAAGTATTACAGAGGCCACCCTTTTAATTTTCCTCCTACTGACCCGTTCCATCCTGTACCCACCCATGCCAGACCTTCACCAGACTATTATCTATATCCATGGGTTTTTTTATAATCCTTGCCCAAGGATATTATTTTCTATTGACTTTTGGAGAGAGTGGGAGGGAGAGAGAGAGACAGAGAGAAATACCCCGATGTGACAGAGACACATTGATTAATTGCCTCCCACATGTCCCGACCAGGACTGGAAGCCTGAAACCAAGGTATATGCCCTTGCCCAGAATCTAATCTGTGACCCTTCAGTCCACAGGCCACACTCTATCCATTGAGCCAAACTGGCTAGGGCAGGTTATGGTCTTTTACATAGATTTTAATGGACATAAGTAGCACAAAAAGAAGAAATGTTGCATCTACTGAGTGGCTGCATTTCAAATAGCATCCATTGCCATAGAAACTCAGTACTCTGGAGCTAAAATACACAGAAAGATGGTCAGTTAACATCAATGGGAGATGTGCCAGTCCAAGTCTGTAAAACAGAAAGGGCTTGGGAGTAATGTGAGCCTGCAGTAAGGTCCAGCTCTAGACTTAAAATGAGGAAAATCAAGTGAGTCTCCATTCCTGTGCCTTCCGCCTTTTCTCCAAGCAATGCCCATCCCCCCATTGTCAGTCCTCCCACTTATCCTTCAGGTAATTTGGCCCTTGGTTGACTATCTATGGCAAATGTTATCTAACAGTGAAAATATTACTGAAAAAAGCATGTTAAAAATAAATTATATCACTACCATTTTCTCATTATAAAATTCTTATAGATTTATTGTAGAAATTTTAAAATTTAAGAGAAAAGGAATTTAAAAAATTAAACAAACTTATATTCCCACTACTCAGAATGAATTTCTTTGCACATATTGGTCTTCACCCTGTATGCGTTTGTGAGCAGTAGGAGATAGTACAATATTGTGGTAAGATGACAAACTATCTGTGAACAGGTTATGCCAATTCTCTACTTCCATTTCCTCATTTGTAAAATAGAGGTAACATTAGTACACATCCCAAGAGATCAAGAGAATTGAATAAGTTTATTTATATAAAGTACTTAGATGATAGCTCAATACAGTAACTGCTTAATAGATGTTAACTTTTATTACTATTATATTACTTTTTTCTTTTACTTAATTTAATATATCTGAACATTTTTCATAATTTTTTTGTAATTATAAAATATATACTACTTATAGACTGTGCCTGTGTGTACAACCATGGTAGGTAATTTTTAGACAGAGAGCTGTACTGAAAATGAGAGAACAATGTCTGTGGAGTAGAAAGAAAGGGGCATGTTGCATGACTCATGGCCCAGGTAAAATGGAACCATATTTGGGCAGTAGGGACAGAGGTCAATTCTTCCAAAGAATGCCCAGGGCTGATAATGAACTGGAATTGAACTTCTAGAAAGAAGCTAGTGGTTGAGATCTTAATCTTTGCTGTGATAGAAGGTGAAATCTCTGCACAGCTCTCTGAGGCTGTGGGTCAAAACATTTGTGTTTGGAGAAATGCAGAAGCAGAGGCACTTAGGGATGTGGAACTTGGAAATGCAGCCCCTGTGCATGCTGTAGCCCTGAGCTGCTAACAGAACTGATGCTGGGCCATAGTCCCAAGGGTTTGCAAACATCACACCTGCCTGGGAAGGAGGCTTACTAGTGTGAGAAAGTGTATTTACCCAAGAGGGCTTTCAGCTGAGAAAGTAACACAAATGAGTTCCATAGCCAGGAACAGGAACAGAGTAACAGAATTAATTGATCAATTAGCAGATTAACTGGAAAAAGGAAAGAATTGAGCATTCTGAAAAAGAAATTCACACAAGCATATATAAAAAATTTAGTTGATGACAGATATTCATAAGAAATACCAAGAAATGGCAACAATAAAAAGAATAAAATGCTAATTTTGAAATTAGAGCTATAATGTTTCTGTTAAAAAAATCAATAGATGTGAAAAAATAGTCTGCTGGACATAATTGGGAATGTAGGCCAAAGAGATGAAAAGATGAAAAATAAACACAAATGTTAAAGATAAATGTTAAAGATTAATTGAAGAAAACACAAAACAGGGAAGGGGACAATACCAAATAGATGATAATTCAAGACTTTTCAGGATTGAAGACACTTGTGAGCATTGAAATGGAAACAACATACAAGTACTCAGCACTTACGAAGCCATAAAATCTGTACTGGCATCATGATTGTGAGCCTACAAAGGCTAGTGATTAGGTTTTAAAATATACTATGGGAAAAAAAGAAAGGTTATCTACCAAAAAATAGAACCACTGCAATAGTTGATCCTTGATTTCTTATCAGTAATAAAGAATGCAGAAACCATAGGAGAAACATATATCTCAAGGAAAGAGGGAACAATAACTGGAAATTTGGAATTCTGTAGTGAAATCAAAATCTTTTCAGACATTCAAGGGTAAAACAGTTTACTACTTACGTTTTTTATGGAACCAGAATAATAAAGTATATCCTTCAATAAGGAGGAAACAATGCAGAATGAGAAATAGGATGATGAAACCAATAAAGACAAGAAAATCACAAACATAGTTGGATTTATATTTTTATTGAGAAATACTAAATGACAATGATTAGGATGACAATAACCTATGTTGGAAAAACAACTTCTAAATAAATTTAAGATAATATAACCATAGAGATGGGACAAGTGAGATTTGGGGTAAAGTTAAAACACACTATGGTTTCACTGAAGTAGAGAAACTAATTTTAGACTTATAGAAAACAAGTTAAAATTGAAGTGTAACTACTGGATTAATAGAACTGGCAGAAGAAAGAATAAATTTAATTAATTTAACACCAGTTAGGAAAGAAGACTTAATTTTTAAAAAGCAAAGGGAACTTATAGGCAGGCTGTAAGGGGTCAATGGGAGAAAAAAAAGGGGACATATTTAAAAGATTTTTTTTTTTAACAAAAAGCAAAGGGAAAGCATGGGAATAAAAATCATTTGATAGATTAAACTTTAAGTATCAATAATGCAATCAAAGTAACCTCACTTAATAAAAGCCAATGTCTGTCTGTTAGGCAAAATGTTGTCCAAACTCACAATGTTCACTTCCTAACCTGGGAACCTACACACGTGATCACGTTAAAGACATCAAAATGGGAGATTATCCTGGATCATCAAGGTCAGCACAAGGTAATCACATGAGTCTTACAAATTAGAGGCCTTTGTCAGGAGAGAGGCCCAAGGGCACCAAGGAGACTCCTCTCTTCCATCCTATGATTGAGCAGCAGAGTTGAGCTGAGGACAGATGATCTGTAACATTTTTAACTGCCTATTTTTCCTTTTGAGGAGATTGTGCTCTTGATTTTATCCTAGTGACAGGGAGGGAGGGAAGGAAGGAAGGGGAAAAAAAGAAAGGGAGTGAGTGAGATAGGGAAGATAAAAGAGAAATTATCTATCTATTATCTATCTATCTATCTATCTATCTATCTATCTATCTATCTATCACCTATCTATAGCTAGATCAATCATATATCTCTATCATCATCTATTATCTACCTATCCATTCACCCATCTGCCTCATTTACCCATCTATCTACTATCTTTCCAACCATCCCTCCACGCTTCTATTCATCCATGCATCCACATGTCCACCCACTCTATCATCTATCAATCATCTATTGATATTTGAATTCTCAAAAGACACACAGTTTTTGTAGAAAGTGTAGTAAAAATAAGATCATAGAGAAAAGTAAATCATCTATCTACCACAATTTAGAGATATTAGTGGTCATTTCTATGCATATATCCATCCAGTCTTTTTTTTTTAATAAATGCAGGGTATCTCCAAAAATGCATATACACTTTAAGAGCTGATAGCTCAATTTAGAAAGTGAAATGTATTTTAATAAACACTACCCTCATAATTATTCAAAGTGTGTATAAACATTTAGGGGAACTATATGAATTAGAGAGTTTTTCCTAACTGTATCCATATAAAAAATGTAAATATTTACAAAGGGTTAGAGAGATTATCTCAGTGATTTTAAAGACAGAGGAAGAGACCAGGAGCCAGCATGTGGTGACTTGTAGAAGATGAAAAAGTCTAGAACACAGACTTTCTCAAAGAGCCTTCAGGAAGGACACAGCCCTGCTGACACCTTCAATTTAGTCTGATAAGAACCTTAATGGACTTCTAACCTACTGGACTGTAAGATAACAGATATGTGTTGTTTTAAGTCACTTTTCATATTTTGTGTTCTTAGAAGCAATGCCATGAGTAAATAAAAAACTCCTTACCTATATTTATTTGCCTGCTTAGTTTTCTGGTTTTCTAAAAATGAAGTGGAAATTGTAGTTCATATCATATCAACCTTTATTATTTAAGAGTTTAATACTTACTGAGTGTGTTTACCTTGATTGAGTCTATTGATATTGGAAAACTTCTACCAGTTTTCATTAATTTTAGTGATTGCTATCTTTGGTAGAAAGGAAAAAGGAAAGAAAGAGGGAAGCCAGTGTTAAGGAAGAAAGAAGGTCCTGGCATTTCTTTTGCTCCATATCCTTCCTTCTGACTTCTTGTTTCTTTGGCTGCTGAAGCTGGATCTATGTGTGATTCCAGGAGGCTGTCCCTGGTCATAAGGTGACACCCCCTACCCTAACCAACCCACTGCTCTGCAGGAGGGGAGAAAGGTCTAAGATTTACTGATTGCTCCAATCAAAATCTCTATGGAAGGAATTCATATCTCCATGGAAACAAAACAAAAAGGAGCAAGTAAGCAGATAAATAATGAATTTGATCTCTTTTTATTTAAATAATAATTTACCATTTGCTCTAAAAATAATATCACTTAAGCATCATAGATGAATTTGTATTTATAACTAGAATCTTCTGGAAAATTGCTTTATTTCTAAGAACTTCAATCTCACTTTTATTATCTGTAAAATGCAGATTAAAAAAAAAGACACATGTAAAACTTTTGTAATGGTAAATGATCATGTGTGCAAAGAACTGACCACTAGCAGGGCGTGACACATGGTAAGCAATCAATAATTTCTGGTTAATATTAGTACTATACAAAACTGTATGAATTGTCTCCTCATTTCTGTTTAATTGCTTTAAAGCAGAAACCACAGCATGGATATTCGAACTTTCTGAGAAGCAGGCTTCTCTTCAAAGCTGTAAGATCCTGATGTGACATACTCTGAGGGCTAGAGAGGGAGTTGGTCACAAATTCATCATGGCCATTCAACAGTGCTCACTTTGCCTCTTGAATTGCCTGTGGGAAGAACTCTCTGCTACTGGCAATCACTTGCCCCCTCCTAAAAAAACAAAAAAACAAAAAAAAAACTTAGTAAATCACATAAGTTTGGATGTAGCTTAGCAGTGTTCCCCATCTTAGGGGATCTTAAGGACCATCCCCTATGATCCTGTGATGGGTTCAGTGTCCTGAGTGGAGCCTGCCCTTGAAAAGCAGTTACTGAATAGCTAGCTGGCAACCTTAGTCTCAGCTATCTGGGCATTAAGCTATGCCCACCTTCTCATCAAATAATAACAATTACCTTTTAAAGTCAGCACTAACAGTTGTCTCTGCAAACACTAACGCGTTCTTTGAGGTCAGTCAGGCCTCTTACTGGAAACACATGGAAGTCCAACTAAAGAGAAAGTCTTGTCAGGGGAAAATTAAAATCCAACCTTGGCATTTCCATGACATCTGATTTATTCATAAACAATGCTCAACACAGGCATCTCCTTCACATCTCTTTACAAGAGAGATGTTTTATAGTAAAACACAGCGGGGATATGTATAGCCAAAGATAAGAAACTCCTTACAGAATTGTCTTCTTTCATTTGGGGCATTTGAGTCCTTTGTGTAGGTTGTGTTGTTTTCCATCCTGCTGTGCATGTTTTCCTATTGTTCCCATTTTGGATTGAGAAAATGAGGGCCAGAGAGGCCAACCACCTGGCTGAGTCACCCATTTGTAAATTTGATGGAGCTAGAATGAGGTGAACAATGGCTATGGCCATCTGAATGGGATGTGAGCAAATGCCTCACTTCCTTCTCATCCAGCCCTTAAAAGAAGTGAGATTTTTAACATATCCAGGCAGGAAACTGAGCCTTTAAAAAAGAATACAAATCTCATGCCCTCAAATATTAAGACCCAAAAAAACAAAATCAATGGCTAGCAAGTTGCCAGGACCTTAACTCATTACCAAGTGTTTTGATGTGCAGGGAAGTAGTTTGGACACAATTAAAAGGACAAGTTGTTCACTAAGGTACTTTAAGATGTCTCAAAGCAGTGTTATTTTTGTATTGATACAAATTCTGAATTTCAAGTCAGGGAGCTTATACAATTGTTCCCTTTGATGCTGGAGAAGTGCCATGAGCAGTATTAACTGTGTGTGCGAGTGTGTGTGTGTGTGTGTGTGTGTGTGTGTGTGTGTGTGTGAGGGTGGGAAAAGGTTCCCTGAACTTACAAAGCAAAATAATGTTTTCCCAGAATAAAAACTTAAGGTCACTCTAACATAGATTGTGAGAGGGAGGGTCAAGTGAGTGGGTCTATGAAGTCCCCAGCAGTGAGGGCTGGGACTGAAGACTCCAGATTCCCCCCAGAAGGGTACAGAGCTCAAGCTTTGTTGGAAGATTGATATGCTGAAGGTAGAGAGGCCCCTCAGAAGCTGGGGTCCTAAGTAAAAAATAGGCCCTTCTACAAACGAACCTGTCTGATTTGCTCTGAGTAAAACTAACATCAAGCCAATATTTTAATAAATGAAGACTGATATTTTTTTCAATCTTTGTCCCACAAAATAAATGTTTCAGTTTTACAAAAATAAAAATTGGCCTTTCAGAGAGGTTTTGAAGATGGGATAATTGTCTATCGACATTTCAACCAAGATATGTCAACATTTGAGTGGATTTCATTAAATGTGATTTGCACTGACATTTTTGCAAAACAGTATTTTATTCTGTTAGTAACATAAAAAGAGCAAATATGGTTGAAATTCATATTCTCATTCCCTTACTTTGCTTAATATTGTCCTTTACCTCACTGAAATCAGACACCTAAATGTCTTGAATGTGATAGATTTCTGTTATTTCTCTTTACCAAAATCTCTTATGAAAAGAGTTTATTATCTTTGCCAAATTGGCCAAGTAGGCCAGGAATACATTAATGTTGAAACACAAATGCCATTAATATCACTGATGCTCAGGTTGCTTCTTAATGAGAGTTAGGCTCTAATTAAATAATTTGAGATTCTTTAGAAACAGAGATGTTCATAGTCAAAAAGAAGCAGGCACTTCTTTGTTGAGAGAAATATTCACATTTTCATAATAATTAAAGAAACATATAAAAACTAGTGGCCCGGTGCACGAAATTCGTGCACAGGGGTGGCGGGGGGGATTCCCTCAGCCCAGCCTGCACCCTCTCCAATCTGGGACCACTCAGGCCTCTGGCTCCTAACTGCTCACCTGCCTGCCAGCCTGATCCCCCTGACTACTCTCTCCTGCCAGCCTGTTTGCCCTAACTGCTCTCTTCTGCTGGCCTGGTCCCCCTAACTGCTCTTCCCTGCTTTCCTGATTGCCTCTAACCTCCTCTGCCTTGGCCCCACCAACATGGCTTTGTCAGGAAGGATGTCTAGAAGGACATCTGGAAGATGCCAGGAAGATGTTCAGTCTAATTAGCATATTACCCTTTTATTAGCATAGATGCTACCTTGTCCTAAAAATGCAGGTTGTTCCCAGATTTTCCTATCATGGAAGGGGACCCCACAGTAGCATCCTGGGTTCTGACCAGGGCTTAAGTGCTTGTGATTCCTAGAAGAAATTTGAACTTTTCTATCAAATTTGCCAAGTCATCCTCCAAAAGTGTCAAACCACTTTAAACTCCCACCATCAACCATGCGTGTGCCCTCCATCCCACTTTGATGCCAATATCATTGATTTCTCCCTAGAAGCTTCCCTCCCATCAGCTGGGAATGCTTGATACTTGAGCCAACCTCATTGTTCAGCTGGGGACTTGATTTCCCAAGATAGAATTATGGAGGAAGAAAAATACTTTTCCTCAACCTTTCTGAGTTCTTAGTGGAGGCCCTTGTAATGAAAGTCAGATCACCAAGAGAAAAACAATAGTTTGTTAACATGTGTACCTCCTGTATATGTGGGAGATCTCAGAAAAAAATGAATAACTCCCCAAGCTGGCTTAGAATGCAGATTTAAATACCTTCTTCCTAGGGAAAGGGAATGGGAGATATAGGCCTCCTAGAGGAGAGTAAATGATTTTTAGGAAAGATGAATGGGGGTGGAGAGAAATAGTTTGTAACAAAGTTTGGGTGTTATGTCCTGTGACAGGAGTTAGTCTTCTCTGCCTGATGACACTTCTCCCATCAAGGGGACCTATGACATTTAAGATCCTTTAGGGGCGTCCAATTTTAGACAGATCAGGAGACTTAGTGAAATCCTCTGCATGCACTTGCAGTTTTTCAAGAATCTGCAGCTCAAGATCATCAATATAACAATAAAGCATATGTTGGGGGGTGGCATGTTCTCTGATCTTCAGAATAAACCCAACAAAAGCTTGTTTCCTCTCTCAGATGATTTGCCACAGTAGGTTATTCCCTGACGGCATTCTGGGAGTGGTCATAACATACCCTGTGTATGTAGAAAGGTGTGGGCCACATTACTAAATAATCCAGGGACAGTTTTCTCATTTTGAGAAAAGGGAGATGAAGTTATAATAGTTTATCTCTCTTCCCACAGGTTTCTTGTGGGTTTGTGTCTCAGCTGCCCCTGCCTGCCCTTGCAGCAGCCCCAGTGCCTACGCTTTGGGCCTTGGGGCTGCTGGGTGCCAGGCCTGCTGGTTTGTATCTCCAGTCCACCCCCTCCCACCCCCCAGTCCCAGGTCTGCGGTGGTGGGGCTTGGGGCTGCTGAATGCTGGCCTCCCTGCTGGTTTGTGTCTCAGATCCAGCCCCTCACAGCCCCAGCGCCCCCATGGTGGAGCTTGCAGCTGCTGGATGCCAGCCTCCCTGCTGGTTTGTATCTCCAATCTGGGTGCGACTGGGTGCTAGCCTCCATGCAGGTTTATGTCTCTGATTTGGCCTTTGCAGCTCCAGCATCTGGGTGACAGAGCTTGTGTGTGCTGGGTACCAGCCCCCTGTGGGTTTATATCTCTGATCCAGGGCCTATTGGGTGCCAGCCTCCCAGCAGGTTTGCACCCCTCACGCGCCCTGCCCACCGAGGCCCCCCGCCAGCCCAAGGCCTAAAGCCCCACCCTGCCGCTTCCATGTCCCCCCCTCCTCAGTACTTCAAACTCACTCCTACAGTGTGTCTGTCAACAGAACTACATTTCCCAGAATTCCTGGTGTCCCCCCCCCCCCCATACCCTGCACGAACCAAGAGCATGGTGAATTTTCTCCACCCAGTGGTAGCCACCGGGGTCTCCACATACCCAAGAGACTGGCAGCAGCCCCCTACTCCTATCATGGGTGCTGGGCTAGGGGGCATGCAGGGACCCTGGGCACTCATTTGCATGTGATTCAGGCACCATAAGTGTAAGGAGGGCTGGCCCTTAAGTACCTTGTGGGCCACCTTATAGGGTGGTGGTTGCTTTCACTGCACTGCAGCCACACCCCTGCCAGCCTCGCCCCCTGTGTGCTGGCCATGCCCCCTCCCTGTCCCACCCTCTGCTCTGCCCCACCCTTTGTTCTACCCCCTGCTCCAATTGGCTGGTAGCATAGCCAATTAGGAGCCAAGGTGTGGTCACATTTGCATGTTACACTTTTATTAGAATAATCCTCAATAGAGTTAACACTTCTTTCTTTTCTAGGGAGAATCATAATTATAGCCCCATTCTCAACTAAATAGAAAGAGAACAGTAATTATAAATTGTAAGTTCTCTACTATCAACCAACCTTGCTAATTAAAAGTTTTACAATTTAGTAAATCAATCAATTATTTGCCTTTAATGTGCTAGCAATCAAATGGTTTGGGGATTTTATATGTGTGATATCTATTTTTAAATAACATTGTTATTCTAAAATAATTATTTATTTTAGAAAACAGCTTGTTTTTATCATTGGAATCAATACAGGTGCATTTCCTTAGAGTAATTCTAGAAGAGGACCCAGGTAAGTAGTCTGAACATTTGAAGATTTTGATATAATTTTGAAACTTTTAGTCAGAATCTTGGAAAGGATACTTATCTGGCACATTGCAAGTACTTAATAAATATTCAACAAATCAATAAATTTACCTGAGTCTGTCTGGAAAACAATCACAATAGCCTCTCTCTGATAGTAATATAGCACTATGGAATACGTCTTTAATGTCTTTAATTTAATGTAAGTACACAGACTGCAACAGAATTCTCAAATAGACATTAACATATATGAATAGACAGAATCCAACCACAGTGCTGAGACCAGTGCACAGCATCAGACTCTGCCCTCCACTTCTGTGCAAGGAAACATGGAATAATGGCAAAGCACATTGTATGAGTGTGCTGCTTAGCATTCTAATTTTTGCTTCTGAAATGTTCCAGTATTCCGGTCATCAAAACCTGGGCATGGGAAACCTGATGTTTTCACAGCTTTGGGGGTTTGCAGTCTGATGAAATACCTGGTTCTAAGGGGTTGGAGGCCTTATAGACCTCAATGCAGAGTCCTCCAAACTCAGAGACCCTTCTTATGTGATGGCCTCTTCCCCGTGGATTTTGTATATTTTAATCCCTGGTACAAAATAAAAATAACTTCAAAAAATTTCCCAGGACAACTCAGGACTCAATTTTATTGGATATATTAGTTTCTGACTTTTCCAACTCTGGCTTGAAATCACGTTTTCATGGCAGAAGGGGAGGAGTGCAGAAGATAGCCACTAGGTCCCTGAGATGTACTTGGTGATGGGGATTCTAGTGGAGATTGCAAAAGCTCTTGTAGGATCCCTGAATGTTCATTCTTATATATGTTTAAGTATTTGTGATTGAGTTTATTATGATGAGCATAGTGACTGAGAACACTGGTTTTGGAGCCCAGAACATGTTCATTGCATGACTGTATACAAGCTCTGTGACTTCGGTAATCCTCAGCTTCCTCATCTGAAAATGGAGAATAATACCTAGTTTCCAAAAGTCTTCAACAGCTTGTATGTGGAAAGCATGAGGCACTATTCTAACAGTAAACATTCCATAAAGAGCAATTGTGAGTCATAAAGTGAGTCATATAACTGCTGCACAGTACAAATTTCTGTAAATCCTGAAGCTTCTACTGAGGGCCCAGATCCTGCTGGCATTCAGAGTCACATCTGTGAGCTTGCTGAACTGAATGAAACCTGAGTGTCCTTCAGAATGGAGAAGAAACCCTTTGGTTTTGTTTCTAAAGTACAACTCACTGCAATTCATTCAGTAATTACAAGCTAGGGAATAGAGGACAAGAACATACTTAGTGCTAAATAGCTTTTTGTTTTTTTTGTGGGTTTTTTTTAGTCCTATTTCTTGCCCTTGGCTGAGAAGATCCCTCCAGAATAAGGATTCACTTGGAAAGCACAGGAAGACAGCCAATACCATGAGGAATTTTGCCTTTTTGATGCAAGAAGGGAATTAGAGTGTGATATTTGGTCTTCTTACAATATTTCTGTTGAATCAACCTGATATTCTATGACTCCCATGCTGAATGTTCACAGAAGTTATTAATGAAAAAGCAGAATGACATAGTGACAGTAACTATGACCAAGCATAGTCTTGCTTTTCTCAGAGATTTGATAGTTTGAAAACCACATCGTCACAGGCCTGTTTGCTGATAACATTAAAATAGCCTATAATTCTTTCCTATCAGGGAATTTAAGCATTCTGCTCTCACATCTGCCAGAATTTACAAAAAAATCCTACAGAAACGTGGCAATCAATCTTCATCAACCATTGTGGCTTAACCTAATAAAAACTGGCCTCCGGGCCACACATAATTAAATGGGCATATTTAGAAGCTGACAATGCTCGTGTTTTTCCTGGTAAAATGATGTTATTATAATGGTAGGAATGTAAATTCTTTAATTCTGTAGCTCAAAGACACTCAATAACGTATGTGCTTTTAAAGTAAGCAAATGAGGACAGAGTTATTTTTTAAATATCTTCAAAATGTTGACATGTCTGACACATCTAAAATGAATTCAAATATTCACAAAAAATTCAAAATGTTATTTTTAATTAATAGGAGTAGCTGCATACACTATTTTTCTAGTTTTACATGTCTGGCTAAAATCACATAGATATGAATAGCCGGAAACTATAATGAGTAAAAATGCAATCTGAATAAAAACATTACTTTTTTTTTTTACTCTCATGGAGTTAAATTTGAAAGGAAAGAGACTGCTATTTAATTTCATTTGAGGTAAATTTGTTTCTTATTCCAGCACACAGGCATATACAACGCATGAGCCGGCTCAGCACTAGACCCTGGGTGGCTGTGCCCAGGGGATAGCGATAGTATAGCACAGGAATGACTCCTGCTGGGAGGGAAAACATTCTTAGAAGCATGCAACCCAAGTGCTCAAAGAAAAGACAGGCCATGTACACCTCCCATTCTGGGAAAACTTGATGCCATGCTCAGCTAAGGATGATAAGCAAAGCAGCTGTTATATGACACACAGACTGAAGGAGGTGGCCCTGTCTGTCTAAGACCAAGCACTTTGCAGGACAAGTAGGAGCAGAGCGGGAGAGATGGAGGAGCAGCCCTGTGCCTGTCTATCATTCATGGCTCAGCAATTGAATAGGAGATACTGAAACAGAAAACTATGCAGGAGCCAAAACTAACAGATTGAAATGCCAACAGGTGCCAGGAAGAAGCTGAAAACTAGAATTATAGCCTGTAGTCTTGGGGGCAAGCCTGGACCCCAAGCCTATAAAAAGAGAAGTGCTGTTCAGTGCCTGTCAATTATTGCTCTGGAAACACTGGTCCAGATTCCTGGTTACACAAAAGAAACCAAAAATGTTCATCTTAGGTGAAATGGCTTACTTTTTAACTGTTAGCAAATAAATCACATTTTAAAAATATTGTGTAGAACCAAAACAAAAATGTCTGCAGGCATTTTGAGCTCAAACCCCACTGCTGATCTCTGGCTTCAAGTAACCTATTTAATAAAAGAGTAATATGCAAATTGACCATACCTCTGCTATACCCACAAGCCACACCCACCAGCCAATCAGGAACCAGTATGCAAATTAACCCAACCAACATGGTTGCAGCAATGAAGCGAGCAGGAGGCTTGGGTTAAACTAGCAATGGAGGAAGCCAAGCTTTCCGCCTGCCCTGGCTTTCTCTGGCCTCCTCTCAAAGGTACAAAGTTTCAATTATAGAAGACAAATAAATCCCAGATACCAGAGCCTCAGATTGGGTTGCCAGGAGGGCATGGCCAGGGTGCAAACCACCACAGGCCCCTCACCACAAGGGAACCCCCACCTTGAAGCAGGACACCCTTTAGGGCAAACTGGCCGGCCCCCAACCATATACCAGGCCTCTATCTCATCTAATAAAAGTAATATACAAATTGACCATCATTTCAACACACAAGATGGATGCCCCCATGTATACACAAGATGGCCACCACAAGAAGGCCATCAGGGGAGGACAGTTGGGAGGGACCAGGCCTGCAAGGGAGGGCAGTTAGGGGTCACCAGGCCTGCAGGGGAGGGAAGTTAGGGGCAATCATGCTGGCAAGGGAGCAGTTAGGCATCAATTAGGCTGGCAGGGGAGTGGTTAGGGGGTGTTCAGGCTAGCAAGCAGAAACAGTTAGGAGTAGTCAGAAAGGCAGGCAGGCAAGCAGTTGAAATCCAGCAGTCTGGATTGTGAGAGGGATGTCCAACTGCCCATTTAGGCCAATCCTACTGAGATTGAGCATAACAGGCAGTTGGGCATCCCTTGAGGGGTCCCAAATTGGAGAGGGTGTAGGCTGGGCTGAGGGTCACCCTCCATGCACAAATTTTGTGCACCAGGCCTCTAGTCTATACTAATAAAAGGGTAATATGCTAATTAGACTGGGTCAACTGGACATCTTCCAGATGTCTGACATCCTTCTGGACAAAGCCACTTTGGTGGCAGAGGCTGAGGCAGAGACGGTTAGGGGTGATTAGGCCAGCAGAAGAGCAAGCAGTTAGGGATGATCAGGCTGGCATGAGAGGACCGTTGGAGGCAATCAGGTTGGCAGGAAAGGAAAGTTGAGGATGATCAGGCCAGCAGGCAGGTTAGAAGTTAGGAGCCAGCAGTCCCTGATCATGAGAGGGATGTCCAACTGCCAGATCCCAAACCAGTAGTGGGACATCCCTTGAGGTGTCCCAGATTGGAGACGCTGCATGCCAGGCTGAGGGACAATAACTCCTCCCCCCCCCACACACACACACACATGAGTTTTGTGCACCAGACCTCTATCCTATCTAATAAAAGAGTAATATGCAAATTGATCATACCTCTGCTACACCCACTAACCATGCCCACCAGCTAATCAGGAGTGAATATGCAAATAAACCCAAGCAAGATGGCTGAGGCCACAGAGAACAGAAGGGAGGCTTGGGTTTCCTGGCAATAGAGGAAGCCAAGCTTTCTACCTGCCCTTGCTGGCTTAGGCCTCCACTCAATGCTACAAAGTTTCAATAATAGAAGATAAATAAAAATGACGGCAGCCACAGAGCTGGAGAGAGCAGGAAGCTTGAGTTGTACCGGGAGGTGGAGGAAGCCAAGCTTTCCACCTGCCCTGACTGACCCAGGCTTCTGCTTAAGGCTACAAAGTTTCAATTATAGGAGATAAATAAAACCCAACAGAAATGGCTGCTGCCATGGAGCAAGCAGAAGGGTTGGCTCCACTCTAGGTTACAAAGTTTCAATTGTAAAAGATAAACAAATTCCAGATACCAGGGCCTCCACTTGGGTCACTCAGGGGTGTGGCTGGCCTGCAAATCACCACAGGCCCCTCGCCCAGGCTGCCCCACACCACAAGGAACCCCCACCCTGATCCAGGACATTCTCCAGGGCAAAGCAGCTGACCCCCATCTGTGTACCTTGCCTCTACCCTATTTAATAAAAGAGTAATATGCAGATTGACTATCACTATTGATAGGATAGAAGGCTGTCCCATGGGTCAAAGATCCTGCCCCCATGTAAACACAAGATGGCCACCACAAGATTGCCAGTAGGGGAGGGCAGTTGGCAGGGACCAGGCCTGCAAGGAAAGGCAGTTGGGGGCAATCAAGCCTGCAAATGAGGGCAGTTAGGCATGACCAGGTCAGCAGAGGAGGGGAGTTAGGGGTAACCGGGCCTGCAAGGAAGGGCAGTGAGGAGCAAACAAGCTGGCAGGGCAGTAATTAGGCATCAATCAGGCTGGAAGGAGAGTGGTTTGGGGGTGGTCAGGCTGGCAGGCAAAAACAGTTAGGGGCAATCAGGAAGGCAGGAAGGTGAGCAGTTTGGAGCCAGCAATGTGGTGGGATCAGGTCTAAATGGGCAGTTGAACATCCCTCAATGGGTCCCAAATTGGAGAGGGCGCAGGCTGGGTTGAGGGACACTCACCACCTCCATGCATGAATTTCATGCACTGGACCTCTAGTTGAAATATAAAGACCTATAGTCAGAAGAGCAATGAAAAGTGTCTGCAGTCACCATAAAAGGCAATGAAACAAGGAGGGATAATTCTGCGAAAATGACCCGAATCAGGGCCAGAGGACACAGAGCAAGATGAGGAACCAACGGGCTAAGATGCATACACTTCCCATAGCGACATCTGAGCATGGTTGTGACTAGCATGGCAGTGAAAAACATGTGTTGCTATCCTGAGACATAATATTTATTTGTTAAATATGCATAAAATAGATACATGGTGCACAGATTTCTGCAAACTGAAAGTAAATTAATTAGAAGTGGCTGGTGGGACAGGTCTGGGTGAGATGGGCCAGACATGCGGTGGAGCCAACCTCCTGTGTTCTCTTCCCAGCTGGCTGAACCTGGGCAGCACGGGGGCTCGAGGGCTGTCTCTGGAGTGAGCAGGGTCCCTCTGGCAGGTGAGGTCCTTCAGCCTAGTCTACGGGGATCAGATCGAAACTGGAAGTCCAACATCCCCCGAGGGGTCCTGGAGTGCGAGAGGGCACTATGTAAAGTCGCTGTTGCTCGGCAGCTCCTCTATTGAGTGTCTACCCTTTGGTGGTCAGTGTGCATCATAACTACTTACCGGTTGGCCAGTCAGCCATTCACTTAGGCTTTTGTATATATAGACACATAATTGTAAACAATTTACACTCCATGGCATAATTTGGGATTTGCAAATCCCAACTAATCCTTTCTGTTATCCTCATACAACGATGAATTAATGGCAAAAGCAGCTTTTTATATTTTTAAAGACAGGAATAGAATCCAATTAAAAACCCAATGAACAACTGTGCCCAAGTTTGGTTGTCTGGAAGTGGCTGATCAGATAAGAACACTCCACAGAAAACCCTGGGTAAAGAAGCCTAGATTTGTTTAGTTGTTCTAAACACTTCACACTCAAGGTAGACATTACTAAATTTAGGAACAAAGTGAAAAGACAAATTACTTTTGATATCTTAAGTAATTTTTCATAAATTGAAGACAAATATCTGCTAAACACACACAAAAAAGGCATACCACATCATTAGCCATAAGAGAAATGCACAATGAAAACATATGGAGTTAAAGCTCACTGTCATAAATGAGACGACAATATGATATTCAATACAATTTTACATGTCTGGGGAAAAGTTATATTTTCTTAAGAGACTACTAATATTTATTTTTATTTTAAGAAAGATGTGCTGGGCTCTCATTTTAATTGCTGTGTAAAGGTAGATAATGTGGGGCTATAAATGTGCAAGAGTGTGGGGATACAAGAAAAATATAAAATAATATAAGGAGGTCTAGAAATAGATGCTCACAAAGGCACCTGGACATTGCAATGTGGAAAGGATAGCCTTTTAGGAAACAGTACTGAAGAACTGAATCAATATGACCATGGGAAACACGAACCTCGGATGCCACCGAAAGTATAGAAAAAAAATATGAGCTAAAATCATAAAACTTCTGGAAAATAATTAAGACAGTATCTTCACAACTTGGGCAAAGATTTCTTGAAACACAAAAAGCACCAGCTGTAAAGGAAAAAGAAACAATAAATTTCATCAGAATTAAGTCTTCTATGCACCAAAAGTTAAGAAAATGGAAAATACAAACACTTGGAGAATATTTCACAATACATGTATCTGAGAAAATACTTAAATACAGAATATATTAAGAATTTCTATGTACCAGTAATAAAAATTGCAAGAAAAAAATTGAAAAAAGGCAAAGTTCTGAAAAATTGAAGACAAATATCCAGTAAGCAAACAAACAAATGAAAGGCATCCCACATCAGATAAATGCACAATCCTATCTAATATGAGGGAATATGCAAATTGACTCCATCACAAACATGGTGGTGCCCATAGCCACAAGATGGCGGTGCCCGGTCCTCTCAGCCCCGCCAGAGTCTTCTGTCCTGGGGGAGCAGCTGCTGAGTGAGTAGTTGCCACTACAACGAAACAAGCATTCCACCTGGGCCACCAAGGGCCTCTGGGCAGTGGGCATGGAGCTGCAGGGAAGGGGCAAGGGGGTGGGGAGAAACACGTCTGTCACAGTCCCCAGCGACGACGAAAGTGTTCCATGCCTGACCTCTGGCCAGGGAGAGCAGCTGTAGGCCATGAGGCTGTGGGTGGGCCTCTGGCCAAGGGAGAACAGTTGTGGGCCATGAGGCTGCCTAGGGAGGGCATTTGGGGGCCATGAGGCTGGCAGGGGAGGGTATTTGGGGGCGATCTGGCCAGTGGGAGGGGCAGTTTAGGGTGAGCAGCCCAATAGGTAGAGTGATTAGGGACAATTGGGCAGGTAGGCAGGTGAGCAGTTAGGAACCAGTGGTCCCAGATTGGGAGAGGGATGTCCGACTGCCAGTTTAGGCCTGATCTCACAGGGAATCCCCTGGCAGTCAGACATCACCCAAGGGGTCCCAGGTTGGAGAGGGTGCAGTCAGTGCAGAGGGACAATCGACACACCCCCACCCTCACTGTGTACAAAATTTGTGCACCAGACCACTAGTGAAAACACAATGAGTTAGAGCTCACTGGCATAAATGAGACTGACAATTTTGATATGTGGAATAGGAACTTCCTTATGCTAATGGTGAGTGTGTAAAATAGTACAACCCCTCTGGAAAACTGGTAGCTTTTACAAAGTTAAACACAGTCCTACCTTATGACACTGGAATTTCATTTCTAGGTATTTACTCAAGAAAAATAAAAACAAATGTCCACAAAAACACTTGTTAAAGACAGTTAATACCATTTTTATTCTCAAGAGCTCTTAACTGAGAACAATTAAACTTTCCATCAGCAAGTGAACAGATGAGCTGTTTGTAATCATATCATGGACACTGATCAGCCATAAAAAGAAGGAACTGCTGATACATGCAGCAACATGGTGAGTCACAGAGACATGTTGATCTAAGAAACTGGGCACAAGTGGTAATGTATGATCTCATTTATAGGAACTTCAAGAACAGACAAAACAAACTCTGATATAAATCAAAATAGCTATTGCCAATAGGAGGTGGGGACAGTGAAAGGGAACATGGGGTGGTTTCTCAGATGACTTGATTGGGTACCTGGTCAACAGCATACATAATCACCAAAATGCACGGAATTACACATTGAAGATCTGTGCATTTCTTTGCATGTTAACTTTAACTGCTATTTAAAAAAAAAGATATCAGACCAAGCTTTCCATATCAAGGCAAACACATCAACTTCACTAGTCAAACCACTTTCTAATATTAATAACCAGAAGTAGATTTAAAGTAAAAATTGTAAGAAGTTTTTCCAAATCAGATTCTATGAGTTTCTACATTATAGTCTATGTAATTCTTTTAGAGACTATGATGTTTTCTGATTTCTGTAACTGAACTATGCAAATTCATTTTGTTTACATGTACTTCATCTCATTTGATAAATATGACTTGGGTTCAGCAAGGTACTAGAATATTAGTTCAATTGTACATTAGTGTCATATTTAGAGAAATGGGGTGGGACTCAAAGGAAAGAATAGATACAGCACAACAAAATTCATTAAGTTGTACCCCATCTAAAAGGTTTTGGGGGAGTATGGTTGCTGGCATGCATTTTATCCTAAATTTTTAAGGGTAGAGATTATTTAAATTCAGGTGGTTGACATGAGGAAACGTATACCAGACTAAGATAACATTAATAAAAATGAGGACAAAATAGAAACTGCTAAGTCAGGGCCAGCTGCTTGCCAACATGAATGAAATTATAGGAATCATTTGAACTACTTGGAAGCCAAAAATAAAAGCACAATAAATTTCCAGATAACTAGATTACAGAGAGAACTATTCAAAGTTATACAAATCACAAATTTGGAATAAAGGCTATTTGCTTTTGAATTAAACATTACAATTCATTTTCAATTAATTTAAGGCCACCATTTTTAAGAAAAGGAAGTATGTATGTACAGACACACACACACACACACACACACACACACACACAAGTCATCCTAAAATTACACTCAACCTCTGATTTTTCCAAGCATTTTCTCTTCCAGTGAGCTCAGTATTTTTGTTACCATGACAACATGTTGTATTACAATTCCTTTTTTTCCCCTTTTTTGACAGTGCGTACTAAGGATTGGTTGAAAAGATACAGTAAAAACATTTTCCATTTGATTATGTACACCCCTCTTCTTTTAAGATGTAAGGGATTTTTAAGACGTATCACAGGTCACCCAGATTGCAAAGATAAGGATCTCACAGTGGGGTGATGGCTTTCTGAATGTGGAACTTCTACTCTGAAATACTTTCTGAGTGAATGGGTGACAAGTGCTGGGACTTAAAAAGATAATACTGTACCTATCTTCTTAAGACTGAATTGTACCAGAAGGAAAGGAACACTTTCTGTTCAGATGAGCCAGCACATTGGCATCTGGTACAAATTGAGGAAGTTTAAAAAAATTCTATTATCCCTGTGGATGACAAAGACAACAGTTTAATAAAAAGAGAGAATTATTATATGCTTACATCTTGATATCTTCTCTCTAGATCTAAAGTATGATTCAATAAAGGGAAAGGGGAGGTGAAAACAGATTATTAAACAGGTCATAGCTCTTTGCCACTTCATCCTGAAAAAAAGCATTTCTGTGCCCAATACTGTCATTTTTCATAAGCACCAACAATAAGTCAGAAGGCTGAAGCTGTATTTCCTGTATAACTGAACAGTGATTATAACATCAAGATGGCTAACCTTGAGCAGTTTTATGTCTTTTTATAGGAAAACCTTTGGAAAACAGTAAATGAAACACTAAGATGTTACCACAACTGCAACAAATAGTATCAACATGAAATGCCCAAAAGAAATATCAACATCATTTACCCTGGAGAAATTAGAAACATTAAAAATTTGCCTTTGGTAAAGTGAAGTTAAGGGGAGTCATAAACATGTGCATTAAACTAATTTTTCAAACTTAAAAATGCAGATTGCTTTATTATAAAAAAGAACATATCACAGTTTATACTACATCTCCTTTCCTAAAATTCTGCTCCATGTTAATGAATCAAAATATACTCCAATCTGTTTTGAAATAGAAAGTGCCAAATTGCTATGTAATATTCCCAAGTTACACAGGGAGGAAAAAAAGTAAAAACTATACTCTAATGTAAAGGACTTGTTTTTAACTTCTTATTGACAATGTTGAATAAATCAGATCTTCTGATGGACAGCAGACATGACTATAAAAATATTTTCATAGATTTCTTTTCAGGAGAAAATGAAATCATTAAATGACAGCAAGTAAGAGAAAGAGCCAGACATAGACCTATGTAATAATGATGTTCCAGAAGTCCAAGCACTGTCCATTGTGTCATCTGCCTCCTTCTGAACATAGGACACAAGAAAGGATGAGAAAGAAGAGAAAAATAGTGTAATCCCAGTGAGTAACTGAGAACTGTAACACAGAGAAAAGCCTTCAATGACAACTGCCTGCTTTTCTTCATATTTAGAACTGTACTGCCTTTAGATGATATTAAGAAACAATCATCCCTTTCTAGCAATAATTTTGGTAACTTTTAGGTATCATAAATTACTATAAATTGATGCTCTTAAAATCCAGCCAAACATTCAGGAACCCAGCTTAAAATTCTCATCCTCTTTCTGCTACCATTTCTTCTAATCCAAGATACTCAGACAAGTGATTTTTAAGCAGGTTTTAAGGAAAGGGATTGCATCCGTTATACATACACTTAAACCCATGGGGATCCAAGAGCCCTGAGGTAGTTACTCCTTCCTCCACTAGATTTTCCTGCTGTATGGATTTTCAAACACAAACATGCGATCCTCAATTTAATTCTTTTCTGATAATAGAAACTTAATCTTGGCCAATTCAGGAGTATCTCAGCCAATTTTAGATGGGCTTGTGTGACCATTGCAGGGAGGCGTGAAGAGCCAAACTCTATGGTGGGTGGGAGGAATCTAGTCCTTGGACAAGGTTTGCTATCCATGCTAACATCATATTCCACTGTGTCATGCCACTAGGTCCCATAGACAGTTGTCCTCATCATTGAAAACGCAATCTTTCCTTTACAAATATGAGCCTGTCCCTCATGGACACCAAGGAACACTGGTTGCTCCCTGCATGTTGCAGGATATTACCACATATTTCAGGTTGCTCAATTCCTCTTCTTAGATGATGGCAGCCACCATGGGTGTTAAGGGGCAGAGTGAAGGCCAATCTCTGAGCACAGACTATTTAACTTAATTCTCATTTCCTTTTCCCACTCCTCTCTTTTCATTCTCTTTTTTCATTTTCTCCAGAGCAAGGAGTTTTTAGCTGCACTGCTGAAGGGAAACCAGCTCTTAATAATCAAATACTCATGTGTATTTTATTTAAATGTCATGGACCTTGACTTTTAAAGAATATTTTCTTATTTTATTAAATCTTACCAATATTTAAGAGATAAACACACAGATGAGTAGACTATAGGGAAGAAATCTGACTTTTATAAGAGAATTGAAAAGCTGCTAAGATACTTTCAGATATTATCTTCAGTAACGCGCCTCATCTTTATCCTGGGACTCCAGCTAACAGGTAGATCCAACTGCTACCACAAAGATAGGAAACCCTCACTGAATCCTTTTATTAAAGCAACAACAAAAAAGCATCATTTTTAAAATCACTCAGTCTTCCAGGCTTCTGATGTCCCAGGATGCCCTCACACAGCCCCTTCTGAACAGTTCCTAATGGCACACTTTCTGCCTTCTATAGTGTATAATCTGGAAGCTCTGTTTTACTGTGGTCATGTTCACATCCAGGGCTATGTCCAGGGCCCATGTCTAACCATAGTCTGATTTCTCAGGACCAGATTTTGACTTTTAAAATCAGAGACCAAGATCTTGCTTCTATGAAGTCAGTGACCATTGAGTGCCCGGTTCTAACCTAACCAGAGCCACACTTCCTCCACATAAATCTTTGTGTCCCTTAATTATGCATCCACTCAATCCCCCACACTCTAAGAAGGTGGTAAGCAGGCCTCTGAATGCAGTGGGTTCTCTGAGATGGTAACATGCAAACAGCATAAGGCCATGAGGGTGATATTCCTGTCAGGAGCTCCAGGCCTTGATGGGTGACTTAGATATCTGAAGTTCCCCCATCTATATACCATGCTCATCATCCTTCTCTCCGAAAGCTTAGGCCTTTGCACAAACACTGAGCCCCCAGCCCACAAAGTGCTCAGGAATGAGACAAATCTCCTGTGTTTGAAGTCAGTAATGTCATACATTGTGTTATTTCCTTGATTTCCAGGCCTCCTCACTGCGATAGTGACATCCTCACCACTGGGTCTTGACTAAGTCATCTGAGAAAGGAGAGCCTCCTAGCTGAGCCCAGGTCTGTGAGCATCTGCTGGTCTTTCCCACACTTTGGGGTTCTCCAAGCCCTCTTTCTCATGTTTGAGGGTTCTCTGTGGGTAACATTCTCCTGGGAAACAGGTGGATTCTTTCTGAGCAACACAAAAGAGGGCTCTATGTCTAAGTCTAGTGTCATCTGCTAGGCAGCTATTGTCTTCCCCTAAGCCCAGGCTCCTTGAAAGCACCTAGGTCTCCCCTTCTAGGGTAGTTCAGGGTGCACTAACAGATCCAGGTGACAGCTAACCACAGGTCCCTCTGACAACAGGATCAGCAGCCATGTTCTTCTTTTGAGGAAATCCTTTTGTAACAAAAACTCAGCAACACAGATTATCTCCCTGTGCAAACTCTAAGAAGGTGACCAAGCCTTCTTCTTCTCATTCCTCTGCAACACAACCTTCAATTCTTCTAGAAATATAATCGATAAAATGTTTAAACTCAGATTATTGTGGTTCCCCAGTCTTTATTCTATGTCCTCAGCTGCACCTGGACATAAGCTTTTCTCTAGCTAGGCAAAAGCATGTGTACCACAAAGAATCGGAGAGATCCCAGGTGGCCCATAGCACAGAAAGCACAAATATCAGCGATAACATTCAGGGGCAGAATTTTACTTCTCTAAAATTAAGTTCAATTTCTATTTAGAGTCCTTATCCCTCCAGTGGTAGAACCACCCATTTTCCCTCATCATGCCATTTCTTAAGGCTCCTATAATAGACACAGCATAAGGGAAGGTATTTGGCTCCAATCTCCACTATCTTTTACAGCACAGATAAAACTCTACTGTGAAGAATAACAGAAAAAAATCTGTTTCATTTTATTGACATAGTGAGATATTTAAAATAAAAATAAAATTGGGAGTGGGAGTGAGGGTGAAGGAGTACTGTAAACATTAACTAATTTCCATGTATACTGAAAAAACTTGAAAGCTATGTGTCGAGAAATCACAGTCTATATTAAATATATAAGCTATGTGGAATATTTTAACTTCCTGGGTGAGAGGTTACTAATAGGAAAATAGTAAATCATGACAGAAATAATTAGAGTAGATCACTGCTGTATTGTGGATCATTATTGAATCAACAAATTCATAAATCAGATCAAACCATGGAGTCTGAAGGGTAACAACTGTGAATAGAAAGGACCATATGTAATTTTGTAAAATTATCAAATAACATTCTACTACCACAGTGCTGTAAACGTCTTCTCACACTGTGTTGCCAATGTGACTGAGCTAGGGAAACTGGAGAGATTGGCTGAACATGGCCAGCACCTACTTGAAGTCTGTAAACCTATGTGCCATCTTGACCCAGACGAAGAGAGAGCTGGAGAGGGTAACATTTTGAGAAGGTCAGGCCAGTGGGATGTTGAAAGCTAGAGAATATACTAAACCTGGAAATACCCACTGATCACACTCCATACTTCTCAAAGACTTTTATGTGGAAAATTAAGCCCCATGAGATTCTCATCGAAAAGCCGATGTGGCCAAACCTGTCCAGCGAGCACTGATGACAACAAACCTGTAGGACTTGGCAGAACTGTTGTGATGTAAAATCTGATCTACATCATTCAACCCAGTACCTGCTAGCCAGATGGAGCACACAGCCCAGTATTACTCTTTCTTGTTCCTCTTATTAACATCCTATAGAACTGATATTCTGAGCACCACAATGGGAATACAGGTTAAACCTACATCTCAAGATGTAGAGACAGATCTTTCTCCTTTTTCTAGTCATTTTTTTTTACATATTTGAGCTGTAATCATTGTACAATCATTGTATAACTTTGAGCAGAGGGAGGTCCAGTGGTTGGGTTAATATAAAGGATATTTTAGTGGCTTCCCATTTTGGGCAGTTAGGAGTAAAGCTGTTATAAACATCTATGTGCAGATTTTTGTGTGGACATAAGTTTCAACTCTTTTGGGGTAAATACTAAGGAGTGTGGCTGCTAGATCAGATGGTAAGAGTATGATTAGTTTTGTATGAAACCCACCGAACTGTTTTCCAAAGTGGCTGTAGCATTTTGCATTGCTACCAGCAACGAAGAAGGGTTTTTGTTGCTTCACATCCTTGCCAACATTTGGTGTTGTCAGTAGTATGAATTTTTGCCATTGTAATAGGTATGTAAGAGAACATTTGTAATAAAATAGGAAGGGTACTAGCAGGGGAAACAACCTTTTCTTATTTAAGTAAAAATGTGATTTGGTGCAGCCTTTGTATAAAAAATGTGGCCACGTGTATCGAAAGACTTAACATACTCATGGGTATTGACTCAGTGCTTCTACCTCTAGGAAATTAGCTATGGGAACAGGGATTCACACACACACACACACACACACACACACACACACCACCACCACCACCAACAACAAAAACAAACAAACAAACAAACATGAGCACATATTGTTTACATAGTAATTATTTATAAAAGCAAAAGGACATAATCAAAATGTTGAACTAAGATTATTAAATAAAATATTATATAATAATACAATAAAATCTGGACCACCACTATCAGGCATATTCTGGAAGACATTTTTGTGAAATTAAAAGTACAGGTTATATTTCAGAATGACTTGTGATCTATTATAGAATATTATTATCTCCAGATGATGGGATCGTAAATATTTTGTGTTTTCCTTGTCTTTTTTCCTATATTTTTCAACATTTCAACATTAAACATGTGTTACCTTTCCATTCATTAAATTAAACAAGTATATCAGATACAGGTACAAAAGAGGATTTAGAACACTAACGCCATGTTGCATTTTTAATAGCTTTTAACTCTTGCAATGTTTTGGTCATGGTTAAAGGTCTATTTTTAAGTTTCTTTTTGGAGAATCCTATCTAATAAAAGGGTAATATGCAAATTGATCATGCCTCCAATCAAGCCACACCCACAAGTCATGCTCACCAGCCAATCAGGAGCAAATAAACCCCAACCAAGATGGCTGTGGCCACTGAGAGTAGAAGGGAGGCTCAGGTTTCCCTGGCAACAGAGAAAGCCAAGCTTTCCACCTGCCCTTGCAGGCCTACGCCTCCACTCAATGCTACAAAGTTTCAATTATAGAAGATATATCCCAACAGAAATGGCGGCGGCCAGGGAGCTGGAGAGAGCAGAGGCTAGGGTTGCCCAGGTGATGAAGAAAGCCAAGCTTCTGCAGCTCTGGCTGGCCTACGCCTCCACTCCAGGCTATAATGTTTCAATTATAAAAGGTAAATGTCCCAACAGAAATGGCTGCCACCACAGAGTGAGCAGAAGGCTTGGCTCTGCTCCAGGCTACAAAGTTTCAATTGTAGAGCATAAATTAATCCTAGATCCCAAGGCCTCCTCTCAGGTCGCTGGGGGGAGTGGCCAGCCTACAAACCACCACAGGCCCCTTGCGCTGGCCACCCCATGCCCCAAGGGAACCCCAACCCTGATCCGGACACCCTTCAGGGCAAACCAGCTGACCTCCACCCATGCAGCAGGCATCTATCCTATCTAATAAAAGAGTAATAAGCAGATTGAATATCATTCCAATACACAAGATGGTTGCCCCCATGTGGTCAAAGATCATGCCCCCATGTGGACACAAGATGGCCACCACAAGATGGCCAGCAGGGGAGGGCTGTTGGTGGTGATCAAGCCTGCAGGGGAGGGCAGTTAGGGTGACCAGGCTGGCAGAGGAGGAATGTTGGAGGCAAACAGGCTGGCAGGGGAGCAGTTAGACATCAATCAGGCTGGCAGGGTAGTGGTTAGGGTGTGATCAGCTGGCAGAAAGAATCAGTTAGGGGCAATCAAAAAGGCAGGCAGGTGAGCAGTTGGGAGCCAGCAGTCCTGGATTGTGAGAAGGATGTCCAACTGCCCATTTAGGCCTGATCCTGGGCATTCAGACATCCCTCAAGGGGTCCCAGATTGAAGAGGGTACAGGTTGGGCTGAGGGACAACTCCACCAACCCCATGCATAAATTTTGTGCACCAGGCCTCTAGTTGGGTTATCAAGCTTGAAAGAGAAGTGAAGTTTTGAGGACCAATATGAGATTGACTCAACCCCAGATTTTTAGGTGATATATATATTTTAGGACAGTTTACAGTTTCAGAAAAGAACAATATTAGACTAATGTAAGTGAAATTCATTACAGCAGACATAGTTTCTCTTCTGAACATAACATGTTTTAACCACACTAGCAGGCTACATCAAAAGAAATATTTTTCTGTAAAGCAATTTTTATTCTTTTTAGTTAAAATGATCTCCATTTCATTTCAGTCTATTGTAACCCTCAATTATCATATGTAGCTTCTTAAGGAAACCCTGGAAAAAGGATGAGCAAAGGGAAGAGAAGAAACAACAGCTGCCTTGGGATTAAATAACAAAGAAAATAAGAGCCTGAGCCTCTTCTTACACTACAAGCATTTCCTTCAGCCTTCAGCTCATGTCCGAATACAAGTGTTTTAAGGCAGTCGATCTCCGTTTAGTCTCTCTTCTCTGTAAAACCGTTTTTCTTCTGAAATCTCATTAAATCACATGAACAGCTGCACTGAGTTGTTATGGCAACAGGAATTCTAAAAGTAAATTAATTTTTCCACAAGGAGTTACGAAGACCAGGTGAGGGTGGCCTTGAATCACAATGGCTCCTCTCTGCATCAAGAGCACTATGGCCCCCATTGTCTTACAGGAGCCCCAAGGGAAGGAAACATCCTTAATTTATGATCACCTCTTAACAATTCTTATAGGAAAAGTAACCATAAAATGTGGTGGCTTTATTGGAAATTTATATATACCATTTTAATCCTCCATAAAATCATGACTGAAGAGTTATGCAGCTCCTGGGTCCATTCATCTCTGATGATCTTCTACAACAAAAGAAGTTGTAGTCCTGATAGTTTCTCTTGTGGGATGACAATAAATTCCTAAAGAGCTTTACATTATGAAAAATGTTAAGCTTTTAATTTCAGAGAAAGGAGTTAGAAAAAGTTTCAACATAAACTGACAATAGAACTGAGCCATCACACAGATGAAGAAATAATGAGGCGCTGGGCTTCTTGGGTACAGAGAAGGGAAGATTATGCTATTCCTCTCTACAAGTCCATTCAAACTCTTGGTAGTTTGGGATTTTTCAGGCTCATATTTCTCAAGATGGCCTTTTTTTTAAAAAAAAAAAAAAACAACAACAACACCATTCCTCAACTACTGGCATGGCTCAGTAGTTGAGCATTGACCTATGAACCAGGAAGTCATGGTTCAATTCCTGGTATAGGGAACATGCCCCTTAGGCAGTTTGATCCCCAGAAGAGGGCATGCAGGAGACAGATCATCAGTGATGTTTCTATTTCTCTCTCTCACTCCTTTCTGCTCTGAAATCAATAAAAATATATTTAAAAAAACAAAAATACTATTCCTACAAAAGTTTCTGTGGTCAAATAAGTATGGGCTATGGTTCATAATACAGGCCTCTCCCTTAGAATCATACATAGAGCAATTCAGCAGGTTAAAAGCTCTGTCAAACCCAGCTAGAAAGAATTTATTTGAATTGTGTTTAACCCAGTGTTTCACAACATTTTTTTGTCATTGAACCTATTTTTCAATATTTTCTTAGCTTTTATAATAACTATTAACATCAGGTAAATACACTTTGAGAAATACTCCTTAGATTGAAATTTTGAGGTCAAAATTAGTAATAACTAAGTATGCCTACTATATTCACAAGATCATTTCAAATTTAGAAATATTTGTTTACTTTATACTAATTTCTAGTGCTAATAGAACCATTACCTCTTCTCCCTCCTTCATCTAAAAATGCTTATTATGTGTCATACACTGACCTCAAAGCTTTGCACATGTCAGGCTATAGAATCTGGCTCCTCCTCTTTACTGGTACAGAGTACACATGTGTGTTCTTATACATATAGGGGCACACACATGTACATGCATATGCACACACACGAAAGTACACACATTCATACACACATACTCCATGAGAAAGGAGAGTGATGAAGGCAATGTTTATATCCAAGCAGCACAAGACAGGACAGGGAGAGTCTTTACTAATCCTAGAAGACAAGTGTACAGAATGCAATCTGGGATTTCTGGAAATGAAACTGAAGCAGCAAAGACAGCTACAGCAGAGCAAATGGGATGGTTGAGATGCAAAGCAGAGTCCCAGGAAGAGGAGAAAGGGATAAAATGAGGCTCCCCCTTTCTGCCAGGAATCCACAAATCACTTAGAACTGGCTGGGAGACAAATCACCTTTATGAGTTTGTAAGCTGTCATAGAGGTGTTAGCAGAAGGAACCTAGCCCAAAAAAAGAAGATAAAAGGACCAGTGGCCCATTTTACTCCACATAAGAACATGTAGCTTCAGGATTTCTACCATATATTTTGTAGAATCAACCCTGGTCATATGTCCTTGTTTAAATTCATACCCAGCAGGCAGTGACTTTCAAAGCTAATATGAAATAACTTGCATAAGCACCAAACTAGTAGTAGAAAGAGTTGTTTTCCACAAATACCTATCTATAAACATTTAAAATGGATAAATAAAATTTTATTAATAACCCTCACGCTCACACTTTTTGAAGCAACTGGGCAAAAATATTTAAAAAAATAGGTGGTGTAAAGAAGTATAGATCAGAAGACAGCCTGGCATCCAGCCTGCACTGTCCGGGAGCTGCACAGCGGCCTTGGTGTGCTGGAGTGAAGAAAGGTGAAGGAGTGTGGGGGGCTGAGGGGGAGGAAGCACCCTTGGAGGTGAGGAGCAGAAGGCAGCCTGTCCCGGGCTCACATCAGGTGAAGAGGAGCAGAGGCAGCCAGGCCAGTCCCTGTGACCTGGGACCAGAAGCAGACATAGGCAGAAAGGGCTGCAAGCATGTGGAGTTACAGAACAACAATATTAGGGGGCTTACTGTCTACAGGGCACTCTCTTAGGGGGAAGGAAGAAATGCATAACTCATAGAAAGAAGTGAGTCCAGCCTCACAGATCATTGAACAGTACAGAGCAATGGGGACGATGACATGATATGGACAGAGTTCCATGGCTAGTGTGATTTGGGAAAATGCTGCTGTGGGACTGAGTCTCAAACACTCTCATGACATCTGCAGCAACACATTCTGAAAGAGATGCATTACATTCTGTAGCACAGATAAATTTTCCCTTCTCTGGTTATTTGTCATCCAACAAAATGAAATTTAGAACTTAATCTCATGGATATGTATTGAGTACGTTGCTTATAGTGGTGGCACACGAGTCTCTGTGCGCAGGGTTAGCTGACCCAGCAGAGTGTGGAAAGGGGCTGTGGAGAGCTCGGATCAAAGGAGGGGTGGTTACCAGAGCTGAAGACATATGCTAGGGCATTCTTGGTGCAAGACTTGGTCTTTGCGAGGCTGTTGGTGGGAGGAGGGATGGGCTGGGGGGTGTGCCCCAAATATAGGAAACACAGCAGTAGAGACCTGGAAGTAGGGCGTGGGGTGCAGCAAGGGCTGTTAGTCAGAGCCAAGAAGCTCTTGAACAAAATAGAAAGGGGAACCAGATGGGAAACCAGGCTACAGGAAAGCCCCACACCAAATAAGAGTTAGCTTATCTTCAGAAGGTAAAACAGATTGTTGGGGAATTTGTGAGTCAGAAAGGGGCAGCATCAGTTGCATCAGAATCCAAAGGCTTTTAATTTAGTCCCAGGCACCTGGATAAACCAGAAGCTGGGTACCTGGCATCAGAGGGAACAACCAGAAAGGTGGAGGAGAGCCCAGGATCCCACACAGTGAAAGTGAAAATAGCTCCTTCATCCTTGTTTATTTTATTCATAAAAGAAAGTTATTGTTATTACCACTTCCTACATGTTAATTTTTCTTTTAAAACTCTGCTTGGGTTAGACATTACGTGGCTTGTAATGAGCACAGTGAAATGCCTTGCTCTTATTATGGTAATCTGAAATAACAAATATGGAACAACAAAACATCTCAGACAATAAAAATAATGGTTAAACCACCTAACTAGCTCTGTGGCCAAATTACATTTTTATAAATTACAGTTCTGATGGAGGTAGACATGCTCACAGGTTCCTTGCTAACAAGGTCACCGGTTTTAATGTGAATATTTTCCACAGCTGTTGCTCTCACACCTAGAGAGTGAAGCAGCTCCAGCTATGTAGGGCAAGGCTGGGAATGCTAATGAGCCAAACAGATTGATCCAAAATAGCAACATAAACCTCCAATTCATAAGGACATGACGGTTATGAAATAAGCACTGAGGAGAAAGGATCTGTGTTCAGGAATTCAACACTGCAACATTGCTTGCATTTTTGACATAGTTCTTGACCAAGACTTGGCAAACCCCTGTTTGCTGTAAACAGGGACAGGGGGAAAGGTTACAAGAGACCATTCCATAAACATGAGTTGCACTTTTAGAAGATCCAACAAAGAATACATTGAAAGCATGCTTAATTTCCTCTTTACTAGAATTATTATACAGAGAACCAGTCGGCAGCAACGTGATGTACTATAGGACAAAGTGAAATTTAGAATTCCCAGTGATACAAGTTGTACTAAGTAATGAGTGCAACAGAAATTTCATTTGAGGATAAAATTAAGTCATCCTTTACTATTTTATGTTCAAGCAGAGATGAGGTAAACTTTAATAACATTCCGAAGTGATAAATCTTTATTTCTTTCATGTACTTCTCCATTTCCTGTGCACTAAAATCCTAGAATTGGAATTCACAGTAGGGTATAAAGAAAGTACGAAGTTCAATCACAGGGGCCACAGAGGGAAAGGGGCTGTACACCAGGCACAGGAAACACAGTTTGCCCAAGGACAGTATCCATGGAGGGCCAGGCATGGCATGAAAAGTCAGGAGCTTTCAGACTATAACTTTAAATGACACTGTAGCATATGAGGATGTCACCAAACTCCTACAAAGGTGCAGTTTCAATGTTTCCATTATACTAACAGAGGTAATGAATAGAGGACCATGGCTCTTAAGAGCTGCTCACTTCCATCCAAGTCTTTCCTTGGGCATGTCATTGAAATACTAGTTCTCACATCAATTCCCTAGTATTCAGGGAGAAAAGTTAAAAAAAAATCATAGAAGCAAAAACCAATGCTTTTACATATCCAGGTAATGGATATGAGATGGTTATTTCTAGGAGCCAGCCTTAATCCTTTGGTGTGTTTGCATAGTACTTATTTATTTGTACAAAGTCTTTATAAATGGTCCCAAATCTACTGAAAGAAAGGTATGCACATTGAGAGTCCACCAACTCCTCCAGACATTAGGTTTGCATGTAAAAATAATTATCTTAAAGACTTGTGAAAGAACAAAGGAACAAATGAAGATGATCACAACAATCTGAGGGAGGAATAAAGAGAGGAATGATTCTAAAATGCTGGCAATGATTTACCTAATTAGTCTTTGACAGCTTGAAATGTGTCCTAAAGGAAAAGGTACTGAAGGTACTGTAGCAATCTGGGAGCTGTGTGTGCAAAAGAAAAGCTAGATTAATGAGCCGTAGGCACAAAAGCAGCATCTACCTGGATTATATAATTAGAATTAAAACTACTTGATATTTTAGGACCTTCAAAAGGTTTCTTAGAAATAAATTTTATTAATAAAGACTACTCTGAGTTTTGCATCACACTAATTATTTTACTTATAGGGGACTTTTAAAAAAATATAAGGCTCTTTTTGTCTGATTTTTGTAACAGAAGCAAAGCTAAAGGAACGTTAAAACAAGTCAACAATCTGTTTCAATTTAACATTCAACAGGGGAGAGATTTGTGTCCTCTGCAGATTTTAAGAGATTTAAATAGGGCCATTGATGTTCAGCTCAATTAAGCTACTGATCATTACATTCTTATAGCAGTAAAGTGTCCTCAAACCATTATTACTTTAGAGCATAAAATAGCCTGGGCAGTCCAGGCTTTCATTCTGAACCTTGCATAGCCCATGCAGAGATTATTAACCTAGGCCCAGTTCTTCTTCTATTAGATAAGTGGGTTTGATGGTTTAGATTTGCTCCTACATAAAGCAAAAAGAGAAAGCTAGATCGTTCACAGTGAAGAAAAAAAAAAAAACGAAAAAAAATCTATTTAAAAAAGGGAACTTCACAATTGCAAGTCTTGGGACATTTAGAAGAAGAAAAATTAAAAGCATAGTACTCAAAGCCATCCCAGAAGAATTCTTACATTGAATATAAGAGAGTAATTTATGACCCTGGTCAAAATTAGTGATGTCATTGCTCTAACACCAAGGTAAGTGGTGATGTGAGACTGGTATGTATATTAGTATAAAGCCAATGTTTGTTTCTATCTAACCAGTATTTACCCTGGGTTCTCAGAGTGTCAGGCACTAAGGAAACAAAGGTGAAAAGAAGCATGTCCAGTCTGCCAGGAACTCTTAGGCCAGCTTAAAACTTCTGTCAAAACAGTGAGAGGAAAATTCTCTTTCTAGCAATGCCCAATTCAAAACAATGAGACACAATATGAATTAAACATATGAAAAACATATATACTAAATAAAAATCTGTTTGGAAACACTGTATACCTACTGAGGTTGAATTGCTTGATTTCACAAATGAAAATACAGGATATCCACTTGAGTTTCAGATAAACAACAAACAATTCTTAATATATGTCCCATGCAATACTGGGGACATACTTATTGCTTATCTGACATTTTAATGTGATTAGGTATCCTATAATATTATATATCTACTGGGGGGGGCGGGGGGGAGGTCCCTCAGCCCAATTTGCATCCTCTCCAATCCAATCCAGGAGCTGTCAGGAGATGTCCTAGTAACAGCTTAAGCCCACTCCCCATGGTTCTCTGCTCTCTATGGGGCTTGGAGGTTCACTGCCACCCCACCACGCCAATGAAACTGCCACGACCTGATGTCTACTCTCTGTTGCAATGCCTGGGGGCTTTGCCACAGCCACAGTGATGAAGGCCTACACCCCACTGTCTGCTCTCAGTGGCGGGGCTGAAAGAACTGGGGGACTCCAGCGAGGCTGAAGGGACTAGGTGCCACCATCTGGCGCTGCTGTCTTTGTGACTGAGTGACAATTAATTTGCATATTCCCTCTTTACTAGATAGGGTATTTGTACCAGAATGCTTTCCATTAAAGGCTTTAATAATAACAGGTGCTGGCCAGAGCAAGCAGCTGGAACTCTGCCTTTCAGAGTGTGACTTGCTGCAAGTGCTGTGGAAAACTCATTAGCACTATCTGCAAAGTTCTAACGTATTCATATCTATGACTCAGCAATTCCACACCTGGGTATGTACCCAGCAGAAACATGCATATACATCACCAAAAGGCAAGGTAGATTCATAGCATCAACCTATGAACCAAGAGGTCATGGTTGGTTCCTGGTCAAGGCACATGTCCGGGTTGTGGGCTTGATCCCCAATAGGGTGGGTGCAGGAGGCAACTGATCAATGATTCTCTCTCATCATTGATGTTCCTACGTGTATATGAAAGTGCATAGCAACTTTTTTCATAACTCCAAAATGCACACAATGCAAATGTCCATTAAGATAAGACACGTAGAACTAATGCAACAAGCGAACACATTATAAATGCACACAGCAATACAAGTTACTCAAAAAGTCAGAAAGAATGGTTTATATACCACATGGTTCTATATATACAAGTGCAAGGTGATATAAATCATGGTTTTAGAGATCTGGAATAGAAGTCACCTTTTGTGAGCAAAGTGAGTCTAATAACAAGAAGGGGTCATTTCTCTCTGTGGTTATGTTCTCTGTCTGAATCCAGAAGAAAGTCATACTGCTGTACTCACATTGTGATAATTCATCAATATGTACATTTAGGATTTGGGTATCTTTTTCTGTATGTTTTTATATTTACCATTTTAAAGAGTATTTTTAAAGTGCTTAAAAATGAGCACTTTAAAAATCCAATTAGAGATGCAGGAGTTATGAGGTGATATAGCTATATCAGTTAGGTTTCCACCATCAAACAGAACCAAGAGGATCAATAGGATATATATATGCTGACACACACATACAGGGTGGGACAAAAGGAGGCGGGATCAGGCCTAAATCAGCAGACAGATATCCCTCTCACAATCTGGGATCACTGGCTCCTAACTGCTCACCTGCCTGACTGCCTGATCACCCCTAACCCCTCTGCCTGCCTACCTGATCACCACTATCTGCCTCTACCTGCCTCCTGGCCTGATTGCCCCAAACTGTTCCCCACTGCTGGCCTGATTGCACCTAACCACCTCTGCCTCGGCCCCCAACCTAAGCCTCAGTCTGACCTCCCTCTGCCAGAGGTGACATCAGGGGAAGACATCACCACCATCACCCTGCTGCTACTGCCACTGCTGGCTACCATGTCTGCCTAAGCCGCAGGCCTCGCAGCCGGGTGTGGCTACCTGAGCCTTGGGCCATCCCTCCCAGCAGCAGCTGCCATCCACAGCTTGCCTGAGTCTCAGGCAGCTGCTGTAGCTTTGTCCGGAAGGACATCAGATGGTGGTCTGGAAGTCATCAGCCCTAATTAGCATATTACCTTTTTATTAGTATAGATACTCCCCCATCCACAAATACTTTCCCTATAGCCACCAGGAATTGGGGCTTGAGATCACTATCACCTCTTCTATGCCAAAATCTGCCTAATTTCAAGCCTTTCCCTTCCTCTGCCATTATCCTATCATCTTTGAATATAATTTATGGTGCTTTAAAAAGGCAACACTCAATGTTATTTCATCCTGTATTTATAATGAGAAGGGGCAAAGGTATTTGAAGCAAGATTATTAAAAAAGAGCATTGACCCAGTGGCATCACAAAATCTCCAGGAGGAAACTTAATTATATCCCATTAAAAAGCTAAATGCTCTCCTGTGATTTGAGCATATTAACGCAATTCATGGTTTAGCTGAAGGTTCTTGTCTTTATACAAAACTCACCTCTCGAAACCTAAATGGCCCTTGTGGTATGGTTTTTCTACTTGGAATGCCCAACTGACATAGGTAATCACTTCTGTTATTTTTGGATGTGGGCTACCACTGCAAAAGTTTTATTCTCCTAATTGATACAAATTGTCTGCATTATGCCTTTTCCACTGCAATTACCATATATAGTGGGGGGTTTTTTTGTTTTTTTTTTTTTAGTTCTAACTTAGATGGACATACATATTGTCTAAGAATTCCTAACACTTTTATTATATACTAGAAATGAATAAGACGAAGCCTGCCTTCTAAAGGGCGGACCACACTGAGAGTGATTTTCTTTCAGAGCCATTAGATCTAATAATCCTGGCTCTGCTCTGGCAGAACACTGCTCAAACGGGAACCTTTTTCTACCCATAGATACCAACAGAACTCAGCTTTTTTCAGAGAGGAAGAGAGAGGAACAGAGAAATAGAAACATCAATGATGAAGAGAATCATGGATCAGCTGCCTCAAGCATGTCCCTGACTTGGAATCAAGCCTACAACCCAGGCATATACCCTGATTGAGAATCAAACTGACCTCGTGGTTCATAAGTCAATGCTCAACCACAACCACTGAGCAACACTGGCTATGATAGAACTCAGCTTTTAATGCTGAAATTTGTCCTAAACATAATCTTATGCTGTAATAAGATTGAATCTATTAAAGACAAAATGATAACAGTCTATAGCATTATATATACACTGAGTGGCCAGATTATTATGATCTCTGAATGCATAATAAGCTGGCCACTCAGTATATGTCCTATATAACAAAAGACTAATATGCAAATTGCCCCCTGGACCAGGAGTTTGACTAGCAGGCAGGCTGGCCAACTGCCCATGTCCCCTCCCTCTGGCGAGGTTGGCCAGACCCCACCCATGCACAAACTCATGCACCATGCCTCTCTCTCTCTATACACACACACACACACACACACACACACACACACACACACATACTAGAGCCTGGTACATGTAATTTGTGCACAGGGGGGTAGGGTCCCCTCAGCCAAGCCTGCACCCTCTCCAATCCAGAATCCCTTGGGGGATGTCTGACTGCTGGTTTAGGCCTGATCCCTGAGTTGGGACTAAATTGGCAGTCGGATATAACTCTCACAATCCTGGACCACTGGTTCCTAACTGCTCGCCTGTCTGCCTGCCTGATTGCCTCTAACTACCCCCCTCTCATTGGCTTGATCACCCCCAACTACACCCCCTTCCAGCATAGTTGCACCTAACTGTCCCCCCACCAGCCTGGTCATCCCCAGCTGCCCCCCTGTCTGACCCCCTCTTACTGTCCCCCCTGCCAGCCTAGTCACCCCTAACTGCCTCCTGCAGGTCTGGTTGCCTCATGCAGCCTTGTGTTCAATCATTTGGTTGTCCCTCACTGACACCCCTGCCAGGCTGGTCATACCACATAGCCTGCTGTTTGGTCATTTGGTTGCTTATCACTGACCCCACTTCTGGCCTGGTCACCCTACACAGTTCATTCAGTTCTGATGGTTGCTTAGGCTTTTATATATTTAGATTATATACATATATATAATTTTCATCTTAAAATGCATTTGATGGTTGAAAAAGAGGTGAAAGTGGAGAAAACCATGGAGATGATTTTAGAGAGGGGAGAAATTATAAGCTCTGTTTTGGTATATCATTTCTGAGACAAGAAGTCGGGGGTGCCTAGGCTGAAGATAGAGACTTAGAGTACATCCACATTGAAAGACTAGGATTAAATAACTAAGAAAAAAGGTGAAGCTAGGAAACAGAGGAGGGTCAAGATTGTGCTCTGGGGATGACAGAGGAGAAAGAATCTGAAAGAAAGAGACAGATCAGCTGGGCCAGCAGAGCCAGGCTCCAGGGGATTCTAAATGGGGAGTTGGTGAGAGAATGGTCAGTTATGTGAGAACATGATAGGGAATGGCCCGTGGAAATGGGAAGTTCTCAGTGGTAATGGGGATTTGGGCAAGAATGAATGGGACAGTGGAGAAATTAGAGACAGCAAGATTAGACAAGTCGTTTCAAAATAATGGAGTAATGAGGTGGGGAAAAGGGATGGGCAGGAAGGAAGAGGCAACTGAGGAAGGGTCATGTGATTTGTAAGATCTTACAGATAACACAGACCAACAATAGGAAGGCATAGGAGGACTGCTGGGTGGTTAGATATGACTACTATTGATTTTGGGATATAAATTTACATGGAAGCCTTTGGGTAATTTTATCCATCAGTAAATAGCTGCTTGTGGGGCAGCTAAGGAGAAATGAGATGGTTGGGCTAACTAGAAATAAGGCTTTCCAGGTAAGGAGCCAGCCTGCAGTGAAAGAGATTCTAGAAAGCATGGGAAATGGGATCTCAGACTTCAGAGAAGCAGAGGACTTTGAGGGAGAAAGAAAGAGAAATGATTTAGGAATACGGTCTCATGTCTTCCTCTTTCCTAGAAACAGGAAAGTGACTTAGTAACTCTATAGTTTGATGGTAGACTTATTATACATACCTTAGAATGGTTTACTATATGTCTCCTAGGTTTACATATTCACTAAAAAAGTGTCAATCCTGGCTCTTTGGACAGTCTCTCAAGCATGAGTGACATAAAGGGATTGAGGTAATGACTCAAAAAACAGTAACAATGGCAATTCCTTTGATAACTCAAAGGTTGCTTTCAGAGATATTGTTAGAAATTTGAGCTCAGGATAGATAGATATCGAGTATACTTTTGAAAAGTTTGGTTATAAAATACAAGAGGCCCGATGCATGAAAATTCAGGCAAGAGCAGGCCTTCTTTCCCCCAGTTTCCTGCACCACCTTCCCTTTTGCACCCGAGACCCAGGCTTCCCTCCTCTGGCCACTGGCAGGCACCCAGGACCCAGGCTGGCTTCCCTCCAGCCCCAGCTTTATCAGGAAGGATGTCCAGAATGACATCTGGAAGATATCTGATCTAATTAGCATATTACTCTTTTGTTATTATAGGTAAGTGGAAAATACAATTTCTTAAGTTAATAAGTTAACTTATCTAATAATTTAAAATATTTATATATTAGTAATCAAATTAATTAATAAATGATTATAAATATATATTTGAATTATCATCTAAAGCTCTAGAAGTTTATATTTTTCATCTCTTACAGGGAAAATGAGTCCCCTCACATTAGGGACTCTGTTATATGCAGGCTCCTATAATTAATGAGTAATCATCATGGGCACAAGTTAATAGGTGTGTAGACTCAATTGATTTGGGGAAGTTTTAGAGTCTGCCACAGTTGAAGATAGTTGCTTCTCAATATTTGTACTCCTAAAATTAAACCTCATGACTTCAATTAATCACAGAGTAATTCAGAATAAAGACCTCATTCATCACCCTCCTTCTATCCAGGTGTAACCAAGTGACTAAGTCCGACCCTATGGGATGAGTGTGTGAGTGGGTGCAGCTTCTGGTAACTTCCCTAAATGGAGTGACATTCCTTCCTTCTTCTCATCCTCCTAGCCGGAGGAGTCTAGGCATGAGAACTGTAGGGAGCTACAGCATTCTTCCTGACGAATGAGAACTGCTTGCTAGGTTTGGCAGGTCTACAAGATAGGAGAGTCATGGCAGCCCCTTGTCAACCTTGGAAATACCACCTCAAGTTTATCTATATAAGACAGAAATGAACCCTACCTTACTGAAGTCACTAATATTTGGATGGTTTGTTGTTTTCCATCAAACCTAATATGAACTGACTTTGATCTTTTATTGGTTGACCCTCCAGGCAGTTGGTACTTAATCTGGCACCCTTCATATTACTGCCTTCAACTTTAGCCAACTCAAAAATTGAAAAATAAAAAACTAAGGACAGGTAGCCATCAGGCCAATAACTCTTTTACCCTCCCTCTCCATTCAATGTTAGGAACAAAATAAAAAGTGGTAAGCCAGGTGTTCACCTAGCATAGCAGGGTGGCAGGCTGGGGCTTCCTGGTGTCCTAGGGGCCATCCTATATAATAAAATCCTAACATGAAAATTGACCAACTGGGGAATAACCAGTCGCTATGATTCACACTGACCACCAGAGGGCAGACACTCAATGCAGAAGCATCCCCTAGTCTGCAAGGCCCCAGGCCAGTCAAGGTGGGTTCAAGTGGGGGGGGGGGCCCAATTGCCCTGCCAGTTGCCCCACAGACAACTGGTGGCAGAAGGACTGGTGAGAGGGCAGCACCAGGCTGGTCAAGGCATGTGCCAGTGGGGGCCCCCTGATTGCCCCACCAGTTGCCCCACAGGTCAGTCTTGATTGCTGACCAGACCTAGGGACTCTACCTGTGCACAAATTTCATACACCAGGCCTCTAGTCTTTAGATAATTAACAACTGGTTGGAACAGGTAATCAAAGATGGCTGCTTTCAATAAAGCCAAATGTGAATTACTGCCATGGTGAATGTTTGCTGAAGAGTGAGACTGAGTGTGGAAACCCTGATGTCTTTGATAAAAGGCACTCCATGGATGTAAAATATGATTGTACACCATTACTCATGGAAATGATTTGTGGCAAAGGCGGATTCTTGAAGGCAACTGGCTATAGACTCTCTTGTTTTTTAATAACATATGTGTCAGCCAAACAGGCATATGCCGTAACAGCTTTTAATTATTTCTACTGTTTGCTTATTTCTTTGCATTAAACATGAATTTAGTCATTTGCATGTTCATCTGAAATCTCCATTCCCTTATCCTAAGTAATCATTTCTTAGATAATTGCTGCCAGGTCTGTGGGGATTTTTTAAAAAAACAATCAGCCTTTCTTCAGGCTGAAACTATTCCATTTACCTTGAAGTTCTTTTTTTTTTCTATTCATAGTTTCTGCTGATCTTTCCTGGCAGGAGGGAAGTTTCGATTACGCCTGCAGTAACTTGTTCTCTTGTCTGTGGTTCAAGTATTACCCTGTTTTAGTCATTCCCCTGGCAGGTACACAGAGGGGGGTGTGGCTCTGGGAAGAGGAAGTCATCCCTCTACTTAGCCCTGACTCCGTTAATTCCACAGGGGATTTTGAAAAGGGCTTGTGGCCTATTACTATGACGATGCTGGTTTGGATTTCATGGAAAGCATGTGTCACTGGGGAAGAACAAAGAGGTTTTTATGTTCTCTCCCCTTGAGCTCCATTAGGGTAACCCAAATGACCCTTTCTGAAGCCACTCCACAACATCTACAGCTCAGCCTGGGACATGCACTGATTTGAACAACAAAAGAAAAATGTGGTACTGTCACCTCATCTGTGAAATACCTTGTACACCACCTACAAATCTCCATAAATAATCCAGACTACAATGAGAAGTATAATGCAGGGACCTGGTAAGATGGGTTCCAGGATAAAAGGAAAGCCAAAGTGATGGACGAAATGGGTTCCACTGAGAGCTCTATCTTTCACGACATCTGAGAGAACAATAGGACAACAGCCACCTGGACAGGAATTAGCAATCAGTTGCACATTCTTCAGAGTTTGTCAAATGGCCTTCCTACCCAGGCACATCTCTCCCATCTGGCGGAGGAATCTTCATAGTGTTTCAATGAGCAATCTGAAGTCCTGTGCACTCAGGAAAGGGGTGCTTGAGTCCATACATCTAGGTCTCTCTTTCTCTGCTCTCCTGGCTGGAATCCACTATTCTGACTTTCCGTCACCTTCCTTCTCTAGATGAGTACAATCAATGGGAGAATCCTGATCTCTAATTCAGAGAATTTTTGTCCAAATTATTGCTATCAGATAAAAGACAGTCTCCTTAGTGAAAGCTGAATTTCAGACATATAATAGGTTTTTACTGATATGTCACAAATATTAATTCTTTCTTGTTTATCTGAAGTCTAAGTTTAACTGGGCATCGTGTATATTTATTTATTTGGTAAATCTGGCAATCTTAGTCCAAATTCAATTTCTGCCTCTAACTCCAACATACTATTTAGTGTTGAGGGTTCTCAGCTTATCTATGGTCAAAAAGAAAAAAGTGCAATTGCAGGGAGAAGGAAAAGAGAGGGGTTCTATTACTTATCTCCTTATATCTAGCTCTGTGCTATAATGTGTATTATTAATTTGAAAGATACTTACTGAAACTCTCCTGTAGGCCAAGTGATGTTTTCTAAATAAGTCATCAAACATGAAAAAGATGTGGGCCTCAGAAATTAACGCCAGTGGTTTTGTTTTACCTTTATAGCAATCCTATGACAAAATAGTTATTTCTATTTTATACATAAGATATGAAACACAGAGAATTTGTCACAGGACCAGTCACTAAGGAAGTTGGATACTAATGTGTTTCCAAGGATGAACTTTCCCATATGCCATTCTGCTTCAAACATTTCTCCAATGACAAGGCAGAAAAAAATCTTGGCATCAAAAGAACTATAAATGTGTTATTGGTAGACTTTCTGTATATTATTTTCCCCTGTGCATGCTTTAAGACTTCTGAGTAGCCCAGAATAACCAATGGTGCTTACAACATGGTCAGTTGGATACAGTTGTTTCCTAATGGGGCCACTTTGAGATAGCTCTTTTTCTAGATGCCTGTCCAAATGCCAATTACTAATGTCAACACAGACTATGTCACTAATGAGACAACTGAATCTTTTTTCTATCACAAACCTTCTTTCTGCAGTCATACTCAGTTGGGATTCAGAGCGCTTTAGAAAGAGTTGAGGATGCTTGTTGAACACATTACTTAGGATAAAAATAGCTGAAGGCTTAATATCTTCTTAGGTCATGTCAAAATGTCCCTGGGGTCAAAACAGTGGTAGCAAAAGAACTACATGAAACATCATGCTTGTGCAGCTACAGAGATGGCAGGTTTGTTCCTTATTATTCACTTTCTGAAGAAACACTGCTCCCTTTTACAGGATGTAACCAGGAGCAGCAAAAGGCATAGGAGCTTCCTGCAGAATGAACTGACCTGTATAGCTCACTACAGGGACTTCTGTGATTGTCTGTAGTCTTAAAACTTGTCCATATGATGCAATTGTGTTCTTTATTTGTTGGAATCTATAAACTAGAGGCTCGGTTTATGAAATTTGTGCACTGGGGGGGGGGGGTGCACCCAGCCTGCACCCTGTCCAATCTGGGATCCTTCTCACAATCTGGGACTGCTGACTCCCAACCACTCGCCTGCCTGCCTGATTGCCCCTAACCACTTCTGCCTGCCAGTATCATCATGCCCTAACCACTCCCCTGCCAGACTGATTGACACTTAACTGTTCCCCTGTGGGACCAATTGTCCTCAACTGCCCAACCCTGCCAGCCCGGTCACCCCAAAATGCCCTTCTCTGAAGGCCTGGTCCTTCCCAAATGTCCTTCCCTGCTGGCCTGGTTGCCCCTAACTGCCCTCCCCTATAGGCCTGGTTGCTCCTAATTGAGCTCCCCCTGCCAGCCTGGTCACCCCTAACTGCCCTCTCCCCCCTGCAGGCCTGGCTGCCCCCAACTGCTCTCCCCTGTTGGCCTGGTTGCCCCCAACTGCTCTCTCCTATTGCCCTGATAGCCCACAACTCTTTCCCCTGCCAGCCATCTTATGACCACATGGGGGCAGCCATCTTGTGTGAGAGTGTGATGGTCAATTTGCATATTACTCTTTATTATATAGGATATATACTACATATTAGAGGTCCAGTGCATGAAATTCATGCACAGGGGGCAGGGCATGTCCCTCAGACTAGCCTGCACACTCTCTAATATGGGACCCTTCGAGGGCAGTCGGACATCCTTCTCACAATCCAGGACTAGTGGCTCCAAACTGCTCACCTGCCTGTCTCCCTGATTGCCCCTAACTGCTTCTGCCTGCCAGCCTGATCACCCCATAACCACTATCCTGCCAGCCTAATTGATGTCTAACTGCTCCCTTGCCAGCCTATTTGCCCCCAATTTCTCTCCTCTGCAGGACTGGTCACCCCTAACTGCCATCCCTTGCAGGCTTGATCATCCCCAATTGCCCTCCCTTGCAGGCCTGCTCCTTCCAACTGCCCTCTCCTGCTGGCCTGGAACTTCCCAATGGCCCTCCCCTGCTGGCCATCTTGTGGTGGCCATCTTGTGTCCACATGGAGTCAGGATCTTTGAACATATGGGGGCAGCCCTCTTGTGTTTTGGAGTGATGGTCAATCTGCTTATTACTCTTTTATTAGATAGGATATGTGTACTGTATATGTACATATAGACAAATATATAACTAATATATATATATATATATATATATATATATATATATATATATATATGTTAGGTGGAGCGGAAGTAGGTTTACAGTTGTGAGTATGCGAAACAGAATTTATTCTGGTATTATTATTTATTAATTGTTGTATTATTGTCCATATGAACAACTGTAAACTACTTTTGCATCACTTTGTGTGTGTGTTTGTGTGTGTATATGTGTGTAAAATACCTACTCATGGTTCAAAATGTAAAAACTTCCACAAAGCTTATTAGGAATATAGCAATAATCCAATATACTCTCTTATTTCTTAGAGCAACTAATTTCTATTTTAAAAAATATATTTTATTTATACCTCTCCCAAGAAGACATACAAGTAATCACAAGATATATGAAAAGATGTTCAACCTCACTGGCAATTAGGAAAACGGAAATTAAAACTGCAACGAGATACAACTTTACACCAGTTAGAGTGGCCATTATTAACAAGATAGGCAATAACAAGTGTTGGAAAGGTTATAGAAAAAAGGGAATCCTCATTCATTACTGGTGGGAATGTAGACTGGTACAACCACTATGTAAAGCAGCTGAAAATTCCTCAAAAAATTAAAAACAGAGCTGCCATTATGACCCAACAATCCCACTCCTCAGTATATACTTGAAAAACTCAAAATCATTTATACACAAAGATATATGCACCTCCTGTTCATTGCAGCATTATTCACAGTGGCCAAGACTTAGAAATGGCCAAAGTGCCTGTTATAGAGGATTGAATAAGGAAGATGTGGTATATAAACACAAAAGAGTACTACACAGCCATGAGAAAGGATGAAATAGCCTTATTTACAACAACAAGGATAGGCCTTAACAACATTATGTGAAGTGAAATAAGTCAGACAGAAAAAGATAAGAGCTATATAATTTCACCCTTATGTGGAATATAAAACTGAAACTTATGGTGGTTGCCAGAGAGGAGTGGAGGGAAAAAGGGGTCCTAATATGAGATAACAGGAGATTTGACTTTGAGTGGTGGGTGCATGGTGCTATATACCAATTTTGTAATTTATTAATCCACATACAGGAAACCTATAAATTCATATTGACTTTTGTCACCCCAATAAAATATAATTAAATAAAAAATAAAATATGTTTTATTGATTTCAGAGAGGAAGGGAAAGAGATATAGAAACATTAATGATGAGAGAGAATCACTGATTGGCTGCCTCCTGCATGCTCCCCACTGGGGATTGAGCCTGCACACGAATCCATGCACCACTAGTTTGCTGCCACCCTCCTGTAGCTCTCTGCCTGCTGTCCCTCCCTACTATTCCTCTCTTATGTGCCAGACTGGGAATGAAACTATGACCTCCTGGTTCTCAGATCAATGCTCAACCACTGAGCTCTTTCTTTGGGGCTGTTTCTTTTGTGAATTTATTCATATTTTCCTTTTTATTTTTATAATTCAGTTTACATTCAGTATCTATCTATAATAATAAGAAGGTAATATGCTAATTAAACTGGACATCCTTCCAGATGAAGCCAAGGCTGGAGCAAAACTGCCCTGGTCCTGGGTTGCAGCTGGCAGCTGGAGGGAAGCCACCTGGGTTCTGGGTTCTGAGGGAAGCAGCCCAGGTTACAGGTGCCAGAGGGAAGCTGGTGCTGGCAACTGGAGGAAGGAAGGCCTACTATTGCACAAATTTTCATGCATTGGGCCTCTAGTTATTCTATATTTGTTTTAGATGTACAGCATAGTGGTTAGATAATCATGTACTTTACAAAGTTTTACCCCGGAAATCTCCAGTACCCACCTAGAATCATACATAGTTATTACAAAACTGGAGGCCCAGTTCACAAAATGCATGCATGCGGGGGAAGGCGGGGGCTCAGCCCAGCCTTCACCCTCTCAAAGTCCACAAGCCCTTGAGGGATGTGGGGATGTCCACCAGCTGGTGTAGGCCCAATCCTCCAGCGGGGATCAGGCTTAAGCTGGCAGACGGACATTCCTCTAGCAGTCCAGGGCTCTCACAGTCTGGGAACCCTCACTCTTCATCACCTGTCTGCAGTGGAGATGGTGGGAGAGGCTCCCTTTACTGCCGCTGTGCTCACCAGCTGTGAGCCCGGCTTCTAGCTGAGTGGCGCTCCCCCTGTGGAAGCACACTGATCATCAGGGGTTAGCTCCTGCATTGAGCATCTGCCCTCTGGTGCTCAGTGTGCATCATAGCATGGTTATAGTCATTCCACCATAATGGTCAGTTAGGCTTTTATTATATGGACTAGTAGCCCTGCACATGAATTCATGCACCACTAGTTTGCTGCCACCCTCCTGTAGCTCTCTGCCTGCTGCCCCTCCCTACTATAGCTCCTCCATCCCCCTCTCCCCCATAGCTTGCTGCCCTGGCCCTTCCTGTAGGTCTCCATCACCCACTTGTAGTTTGGTGCCCCAGCTTCCTGCAGATCTGTCATTTGGTCATTAGGTCATTATGCAGTTAGTCATTATGCCTCAGGGCATAATGAATAATTAGCATATTCCTCTCTTATTACATAGAATTATTAACTACATTTTTCTATTTTTTCAAAACAAATTATATTGCTACTTTTTGATTTTTCAGATTTAGGCAGAATCTATAAATCATGGCTCTGGAAAGCGGAACTAGCTCTCTTATTCCATTATCCATCTAAAAGCACCCTAAATGTCCTCCTTCCTCCTGTTACAATGAATCATGTTTTTATCAATAATCTTTGTTTCTTGTTTTGTCCTTGCACACATTACCCACAGGTGAGACAAGAAACATAATATATGACTTTACCTTTCTTTCTTGTACAACTCATCCCATCCTATATAATAAAAGGGTAAAATGCAAATTGACCATCATTCCAACACACAAGATGGCCACCCACATGTGGTCAAAGATTCTGCCCCTAAGTGGACACAAGATGGTCACCACAAGATGGCCAGCAGGGGAAGGCAATTGGGGGCAATCAGGCCAGCAGGAGAGACCAGTTGGGAGGGACCAAGATTGCAAGAGAGGGCAGTTGAGGAGAACCAGGACTACAGAGAAAGGCAGTTGGAGGGACAAGGCCTACAGAGGAGGGAAGTTTGGAGCGACCAGGCATGCAGGGGAGGGAAGTTTGAGGAACAAGGCCTGCAGGGGGAAAGCAGTTAGAGGTGACCTGGCCAGCAAGGGAGGAAAGTTAGGGGTGACCGGGCCGGCAGATGAGAGCAGTTAGGGACAACCAGGCCTCCAGGGGAGGGCAGTTGGGAGCAGCCACGTTTACAGGGAGGGCAGTTGGTGAGGACTAGGTTTGCAGGAGAGGGTAGTTAGGGGGAACCAGGCCTGCAAGCGAGGGCAGTTGCGGGCAACCAGGCTGACAAAGGAGGGCAGTTGGGGATGACATGGCCTGCAGGGGAGGACAGTTAGCAGCCACCAGGCTGGCAGGGGAGGGCATATAAGAGTGACAAGGCTGGCGGGGAGGACAGTTAGGGGCAACCAGGCTGGAAAGGGAGGGAAGTTAGGGGTGACCTGCCACCAGGGAAGGGCTGTTGGGGACAACGAGGGCTTCAGGAGAGGACAGTTAGGGGTGACCAGGCCTGCAGAGGAGGGCAATTGGCAGCAACCAGGCCAGCAGGAGAGGCAGTTAGGGTGATCAGGCTGGCAAGGGAGGGCAGTTAGGGGTGAACAGGCCAGCAGGGAAGGGCAGTTGGGAGCAACCAGGCCTGCAGGGAAGGGCAGTTAGGGGCTATTGGGCTGGCAGGGAAGCAGTTAGGTGTCAATCAGGCTGGCAGGGGAGTGGTTAGGGGATGATTATGCTGGTAGGAAGAAGCTGTTAGGGGCAATCAGGAAGTCTGGCAGGCAAGTGGTTGGGAGCCAGCAGTTCTAGATTGTGAGAAGGATGTCCAACTGCCCAGTGGGATTGGGCCTAAATGGGAAGCCCCTCAAGGGGTCCCAAATTGGAGAGGGTGGAGGTTGGCCTGAGGGACACACCCCCATGCACGAATTTCATTCATTGGGCCTGTAGCTTATAATAATTGTCTTCTTTTTAATTGGTTAACTCCAAGCATCCTGACGATTGTCTAACTCTCCTTTCCATTATTTCAGATGTATCAGTTATCTTGTCATTTTGTCTTGTTGAAGGACACCCCCAGGAGCCCGTTGACATGCTGTGCCCAGTACACAATGGCCATGCTCTCTGCCTGGTCATCCCCAGCTCCCTCACAGGCAACCAGAGAGCCCTACATTCTCTAATATACTGGGAACTTTTTTTTTTTTATCAATACATTGCTCCTTTTTGAAGGAGTCTATTCTTCACACTTCCTGATACAAGATTCTTGAACATAAGTACTAAGGACTTGCATGTCTGAAAACATGTTCATTCTATGCTCATTTGTAACCTCTAGTTGAACTGGAGATAGATTACCAGGTATAATATCACTTTCCTTCAGGATTAAGGTATTTTTCTACTGTCTTCCAGATTCCACTGTTTTTGTTGACAACTCTGACTATTTCTCACCATGGTTGCTTTCTATTGACCTGTTTATTTTCTCTTGGGAGCTAATAGTATTTTTTCTTTGCCCCTGATGTGATGGTAATATTAATATTATAAACGTAATTAAGGCTTAGTTACTTAATAAATATGCAGTTAGATCAACTACTTGCTGGACACTGTGCTGGGTGCTAGGTTCCCAAAAAAATGGAGTCCAGGCAGTGTTGTACCTCACAAAGGGACAATGTCATGAGAATCAGTTGCTTCCTAATACACACAATTTGTAGACATAGACAAATACTGTAGAGGGCCAACTGGTAATCTGCAAGCATGTCAGACATGTGGCCCCATTGGCCTCAAATTTGACATGCTTGAGCAACTGATTCTCATTTCATTCTTATAGCTCCATACTTTGTGTCTGCAAAGACCATTTCCTGCTAAAAACAGACTTGAATTTAGAAAATGCCAAAATTAGAATTGGGAAATACTGATCAACTATGCCAGCCATGAAGCAATCCTTGGCAAGCAAATTATGACAAGAGAGTTTCCCAATATCAAGGCAGAAATGATACAGAAAAACAATAGTTGCTCTCACCTTACAACCACAAACTAAGACCTAAATTTGATACTGATGAGATAAAATGTATAGTAGGAGATAATTCTGGACATTTGCTTCTCTTTATCAGTAGTTTTTGGATACTTGCTTCCAGAGTTAAATATAATTCTCAGGAAGTCTTCCTCTTTATTACTTCATAATTAGAATAAGCATCTGTAGATGCTAAGAAGAACCAGTCACAAACACCTAGTCACATAGGATATCATCTCAGTGTTCATTTCCAAAGCTTCCAGACATTAATAGACCAGTGAGGGAAGGAATGCCAGAACATTTAGCCCACATGTGGCTCATCAGCTTGTCTGCCAGTTAAAAATATGAGACAAGGTTGGGAAAAGAGGAAATTCAGAATTAATGTGCTAGGGAAATAGTTAACTATGGTAATACAAGTGCAGAAAGAGAAAAGTCTGGAGTTAAGCTGAGACATTCTACCTTTTCTTGGGATAAGGCCAGTGCACAGTCCAGCATCAGAAGAGGGCCAGGAATCCAGACAATCTGTGTGCCCCACGTTTTTACTAGTAAGGCTATTCAGAGGGTCACACCCATCTGAATCCCAAAAGGGGCTTATTTAGGGAGAGAAACACTTGGGCCCTATTCCAGACATACTCTAACATAAATCTGCATTTTAATAAGCTGCTCAGTGAGTCAAGTGTGCCCAAAAGTTTGGTAATTGCTGCTTGAACTTGACCTAGAAGCTAGAGGGAGCAGAGACTCCAATACACTACCTGCTTGGAAGAGAAATCAAGGGAGGAAGTTTCCATACTGCATCTGTGGCTCATATTCAAACAAGGTTAATGATCAATATCTAGGTTTTTTTTTTTATTCCTTGTCTCTTATATCTCCCTGTCCACAGGTAGATTTCAGTATGACATGCTGTCACTTCTTCCCTGTTTAAGGCTGTTCTTGAAGTTTATTTTAATCTGCTTCTACTGTTTTAAAGTTGAGTGTGTGTGCATTTAAGTTTCTTTGCATGTCCACATGTATGTATGTTTGGTGGGGTACTAAAATAACTCGGAGAAAATACTCTTATAGTCTTTGGTGAATAAGAAAAAGGCTTTTACTCAATGACAGGAGGTATATTTATAGCTTTCTATTCATTTTTATAAGTAATTATAAAACTTGAAAGATTTGACCTGGAGTTGGGATGGTGGGACAGTGTTGACCTACAACCATTTAATAAGTTTTACAATTTTATACATCATGCAAATATATAAGCACAATTAAACACAATTTTACTAATGATAAAAAATCCACATGAGTCCTATCTGATTTGGCTTGGTGGATAGAACATTGGCCTGTAGACTGAAAGGTCCCAGATTTGATTCTGATCAAGGGCACATGGTCAGGTTGCTGGCTCAATCCCTAGTAGGGGCCATGCAGGAAGCAGGCCAATCAATGATTCTCTTTCATCATTGAAGTTTCTCTCCCTCCCTCCCTCTTCCTCTCTTAAATCAATAAAAATATATTTTAAAAATTCACAGGAATTCTATGAGATGATGCTAAAGACAAGACTAACATCTTGAAAGCTGCATTGCAATTGGTCACACTGGTCTATTGTCCCAAAAAACTGTTACCTATCATAGGCACAATGCTTATTTAAAAAAAAATGAAACTGGGAGAAAGCTCTAACAGTTGTATAGCACAAAGAAATGGGGACAGGGGGCAGGGACCCAGACTGTCAAAGATGAGTGGAGCCCTAGATCCAGGCTTGATCCTCAAGGATTGCAGAGCCACTCAGCCAGGACAGAATGGGAGAATAAGTATGAGGCACCTCAGGGTTTGCCATTCAGGTCATTTCACAGAAGCTGCCTCATCTGATGCTGACATTCAGGTCAGCTAGAGAGAGAACACATGTGCAGGATCCAGGAGCTCTGCAGCTGCCAACCACAGGGCAGCCCATTTCCATGGAAGCCAAAGTCTTCCTGATTGGCTTTTCTCTGTCTGGGCACATTTTCCAGAATGCAAGCCCAGTAACAGGACAGTGAGCAGGTGCCCAGCAGCTGAGAGCCTCTCTGTTCGTGATGCAGTCCCTGTTCCTCCTCCTCGAAGGGTCAACCCTGCAGAGTCAACCATGGTGCTCCTGACTCCCTCACTCTTGGTCGCTGGTCTGTTGCTAGCCTCTCCCACCTGATTGTCTCCCTAAGAGACAATCTCCATTCCCTAAATTTACTAACGTTTGTTTTATTCCTACTAACATCTTCCTCCCAGAAAATAGAGCTCTTTCTGAATTCCCTCTTGGATCAATGAAACCCACACAACATTTTATTATTGTGAGGGCAAAGAACACTGTGTGAGAATCTGACTGAGACAATGGCTAAAGACAAGAAGACTGATTTAAGTAGCTCCATAAATCTGTTAAAGTTACACCACCTTGCAAAAAAACAACAACAAAAAAGACTGCCCCTCAATTGCTGTTTGATACTTATAATGTTTTAGGGCCACCCTCTTTGCAGTCACTGATAACACAAAGTGCTGGACTCCTCTTGAGCCATTGACTCCAAATAGCAGAATCACCTGGGGACAGATACACCCTGAATGCTCTCAGGTTGTTTTGTGGGTAGGCTGTGTAGATGTTGGCATGGAGGTTGGAGAACATCAGACTCTAAAGGAAGCATGGGGTCCTGGAAGATGTTTCATGGAATGACAACACAGAGGAAGGAGAAGTAAGCTGTGTACAGGATATATGTGTGTGGGGGGCGGGGCGTCTTCATGAAAAGAAAAGCCCCCCATCACATCTGCCAGGGCTCATAGCCCACGTCTGAGGTATCAGACAAGCAGCATGTGGGCCATGAGGATAAAAGAATAAATACAAATGAGCAATTCTTCACACCAATCCATTCATCCTGGCTGCTGGCCAGCCTCTCTCCAAACTACCTCTGTTCTTTTCATCTTGTTGGAAGAGCAATCAGCCCCATCATTACTAAAAGCTTCTGCTTTGTACTGACAAGTACTCTATTTCATGCACCTATAATATTGACAGGGACACTGGACATATGATAGTTGAGTGAAGTGATGACATTTATCTTCCTAAGCATGTAAATGTGCTAAGTTATGATATTATAAAGTGAGGGTTGAATTACTAGCGACTGTTCAGGTAAGAACAAAATCATAAAATAATCTGCTGTGCAAACATCATATTTTCTAGAATGATGTTTCAAAGACTCCCCAAATGGTCAACAATAAGGATGGAAATAGAAAGAACTCACAATAAAAAGGTTTGCTGATATATGCACTTTTTTGTAAGTTATGCTATATCTCAATAAAACATTTACATAAAACATTATTGAGATGTCACATAATCCTAGTATGAATCACTACACTTTGCTACAAGTCAAGGAAATTCTCGCCGAGACACAAGCAGCTCACAGAGTGAACTATTTTAGGGAAACCTTAATCCAGACATGAAACTGAGGCATAGATAGAAATAACCTTAGCAAATATATTTTACTAAATTATTTTTGTGCTAAAAGATATATCTGTTCCTTCAAATTGCAGATCCATAAGAAGGCATCTAAGTAAATCTCAGGTTGCCCTTGAAATAGCACATCCTGTGGAGAGTGATTATCTGTAAATCTGGGAGAACACCCTCCCAGCTTGAGGCCTGTGTCCTGCTTAATCCCCTGTCTCAGATGTGATTAAAAAGGAATCCAAGTGCATTTGCTCCTATATGCAACCAAGAAGAAAGGCACGAGAAAGTTCTGAGAAAGTCTAAAAAAAAACATGCAGTCCTTTGACTGAAAACTCAGAACCAAGAGGTGGTGTCAGTTTCTATCGTAATTTAGAAAAGTCAATCTCTGAGATTAAAGCCTAAATTGTGGAACTAGCCACAACAAGCACACACACAAAGACACATCCACATGTGCACATGTGCGCACACCACACAAATGTGCACACATGTGTACACACACATGAGCACATATATACAAGCATGCATATGCACATGTACTTACACACATAAGCATACAAACATACACACCATGCACAAGCATACACATGCACAATCACAGATGTATTAAGTATCTACTCAGGATATTGCATGATGCCAGGTATGCTACTCACTGCTAATATCAGAATTGTGAACTTCAGGTGTAACTAGGCTACATGGTTCTTATGGAGTCAACACCGAATCTTTATAAAAATGTTGCCAGAATGAAATTAAGATACAATGTTATATCCATTCAGGCTTCTATCTCTGATCTGATTATTTTATTTGCTACAGATTATCACTTTTATGAATAATTTGTATATTTCTATATATAACCATTTTTTTAAAATTTCGTGTAAGGCAAATTTTATTCTACATAATACATTTAACTATTATAAAACCCAAAATCAATGGTCTTAAGTCCAAGGTTGAAGTTTAAATAAAAAAGCAGTTTGTCAAAGAAACTGGTTCCTTTTCCTACTTTCTATCTTATTTCCCCCCCCTTAAATTTTGCAAACTAGCCTTCTCCCATTTTGTTTTATTCAAATCTTCCTTACCCCTGAATGTTGAATGGTGCCCCCGTCCACCACCACACACACACATATTCCCTTCCTTTCTCAAATGTGTATACATTTTCGGGGGGACACCCTATATATTTGTTCTTTGTCCCAGTTCCTGGCATACAGCCCCTAAAACCCTTAGAATCTCAGGCGTGATGTGGATCTTTTGTATGCTAATAAGATGACTTCAAGGATTGGGGTGGTGGTCAGGAAGACCAAGGCATGATAAGAGGGTTGGAAATTTCAGTCCCATAAGGAGGGGAGAGGAGCTGAAAATTGAGTTCGATCACCATTTGTCATGGATTTAACCAATCATGCCTCCATAATGAAATCTCCATTAAAAACCCCCAGACCAGGAGATTCAGAGAGCTGCCAGGTTAGTAAACACATTGAGGTCTCCAGAAGGTGGGGAGCAGAGGAATGACATGGAAGCTCTGTACCCCTTCCTCCATACCACTTGCCCTATGCTTCTTTTCCATTTGGCTGTTCCTGAATTACATCCTTTCTAACAAATCAGCAATAGTAAGCAAAGAGCTTTCTTGAGTTCTAATTCCTAGCAAATTATCAATCCTGATAATTTGGAGGCATTTTGGAGTTCGCCCAATTTGTAGCCAAGGCAGAGAGCAGTGTGGGTACCTTTACCCAATGCTTGGGACTGGTGTCTGAAGTGAGGATAGTCTTGTGGACCCACGCCCTTAATCTATAGAGTCTGACACTAACTCTGGTTAAAATTAAATTGAATCGCCACATACTCAGTTGGTGTAGAGAGAGCAGGAGGCTTACTTGGTGTGGAAAACCCACACATTTGATGTCAGAAGTGATATAACTAAAACTTTTTTAACTCCTTCATTATGGGGCCATTACATCAGTCGGCCTAGCTCCTTGGTAATGTTCATCTTTTCTGCTGCTCACATATTTTCCCTTTTATACAACATCATAATTTTGTATTGTTGACGTTATTAATAAATAAAATCATAGGAATAGAAAAAAACAAAAATTATAGAAATAAAAATTTGTAACTAATTACATAGCAGGCACTATATTATGTGTTTTATAAAATAACTATTTTCAATTAAGCCCCCCAAAATCTTTTGAAGTGGGTATAATAACCCATAACAAGTATGAAAATTGCTGTTTTATTGTTAAAGTAATGCCTGAGTTTTTCTTTTTACAAACTGTTTTAAAGGGTAGAATCTTATTTGCTCTCTTTGCTCACCCTTCCATTCACTCCTTAGTCCCCACCATTCGGTTGAGTCTCCTTTCATAAAAGATCTAATCATCAGTTCCATAGCTTCTGTCTGGCTCTCATTCTTTACAATTTCTTATTCTGCGTTGAATTGTAACCCCCTTCACTTTCTTGGCACCCTTTAATCCTGCCCTGGATACTCTACTTTCTGCTGGTTTTCTCTCTGGCCTGATTTTTCCTCCATCTCTTAAAGTTATCTTCTTCAATCTCCTCCTTAAAACTCTGCATGTCCCAAGGTTCTTCCTTTCTCTTGTCTTTTTTTCAATCTTTTCTAAACATTTTCATCAACACCTGGGGCTCTGAGAAGCATGTATACAGTTAGCTTTAAAAGCTCGTGTGAAATCCAGACCATAGTTCTATCTCCCTCCAAAATATGGCAAAATGGGTATTCTGCAGGCACATCAGATTCCACATGTGCAAATTGCTCCTTCCAGGCTGTTTTAACAGGAAATTTCTGATGAGGTTAATAAGAGCATATATGTGTGAATATATATGGATATACATATACATGTGCACATAAATATAATATACTAGAGGCCCGGTACACAAAATTTATGCACAGGAGAGGGGGTAGGAATGGGGGTTGAGGGGAGTGTCCCTCAGCCCGGCCAGCACCATCTCCAATCTGGGACCCCTCGAATGATGTCCTACTGCTGGTTTACAGGGATCAGGCCTAAACCAGCAATCAGATATCCCTCTCACAATCCGGGACTGCTGGCTCCTAACTGCTCACCTGCCTGCCTTCCTGCCTGCCTGATTGCCCCTAACCACTCTGTCTGCCAGCCTGCTCACCCCTATATTCCCCCTACTGCTGGTCTGCTCACCCTCAAATGCACCCCTCAGCCTAACCACCCCCAATTGTTCCCCATGCCAGTGTGCTTGCCCTCAACTGTCTCCCCTGCCAGCTTGCTCACGCTCAACTGCCCACTCATCAGCCTGATCGCCCCCACCTCCCCTCCCCATTGGCTTGCTTGCCTCCAACTGCCCCCCCTGCTGGCCTTCTCACTCCAAACTGACCCTTCCCCCACTGTCCTGATCACCCCCAAATGACACCCACTGATGACCTGTTTACCCCCAACTGGTCCCCCTGCTGGTGTGCTCACCCCCAACCACCCCACCTCCCCCACTGGCCTGATAACCCCCAATGCTCCCTCCCACCAGCCTGATCATCCACAACTGCCATTCTATCCTGGTCTGATCACCCACAACTGCCCTTCCCTCTTGGTTTCTAACCACTTTTATCTCAGCCCTGCCACCATGGCTTTGTCCAGAAGAACGTCTGGAATGTTTCCTGGAAGGTCTCCCAGTCTAATTAGTATATTACCCTTTTATTACTATAGATAGAGGCCTGGTGCACTGGTGGCAGCCAGCTGGTTTGCCCTGAAGGGTGTCCTGGATCAGGGTGGGGGTTCCCTTGGGGTGGCCTGGGTGAGGGGCCTGTGGTAGTTTGCAGGGTGAGGAGCCTGTGGTGGTTTGCTGAGCAAGGGGCCTGTGGTGGTTTGCAGGCCAGCCATGCCCTCAGGGGTGAAGGCTCAGGGCTGTTTTCAAGCTGGCCATAGCCCCTTCAGGGTGGAGGGTCCTGCTGGGGTGCCTGGCCAATCTGGGTGAGGGGGTGATGGCTGTTTGGGGCGAGGACTCTCACTCCAAGGGGTTTGGACAGCCTGGGTAAGGGGCTTTTTTCTTTTTCTTTTTTTTCAGTGCCTTCTTGAGTGGAGGCCATGGCCAGCTGGAAGCAGGTATCTGGGATTTATTTATCTTCTTTAATTGAAACTTTGTAGCCTTGAGCAGAGGCCAGTGCCAGACAGGGTGGGAGGGAAGCTTGACTTCTTTCATGCTGGCAACAATCCAAACCTCCTGCTCACTCCAGCTCCATATCTGCCACCATCTTTGTTGAGTTAATTTGCATACTCACTCATGATTGGCTGGTGGCTATAGTGGAGTGATGGTTAATTTTCATGTTTCTTTTTTATTAGTGTAGATACTTACATATTATAGATAGATATGATATTTATCTCCTACTGGCTGTTTCTCAGGAGAGCCCTAATATACCTCCTCCCTCCATTTTTATTTGTTTTCTCACAAGAAAACTCAGAACTTTGGTGATATAGAAGGCCCATCATTCTAACCATATAATATTGACTTCAAGCACTTTCTCCTATTACAATTTTGAATTGAATACAAAGACATTGTTAAGGTCATAAAATGTGGTCTATTTTCATTAACCTGTTATAAATGCCACCATTCACCACTTGGGGGATGCCTTGTAAGTGCCACTTACCTCCTGTCCCTTAGAAGCTAGGAATCAATCCCCTTCAGATAAGTGACCTGAAGTAAAACAAACATTCTTTCTCTCCTAATAAGTGAGAACCTAGAATTCACTCAACTGACTATAGAGTTCTGAGACAAGAGTCCCTCAAAATTACACTTTAACTCCAAACCTAATTAAATGACTTATGGATATCAGCATCATTTTATTTCTTACTAAAGCCTAGAAGAAACCAAAAGAAAAAGTTTTTTATTTATAAGATATATTTTATTTATTTTTTCACATAGAGGAAGAGAGAGGGATAGAGAGTTAGAAACATCGATGAGAGAGAAACTTCAATCAGCTGCCTCCTGCACACCCCTACTGGGGGTGTGCCCACAACCAAGGTATGTGCACTTGGCCAGAATCAAATCTGGGATGCTTCAGTCTGCAGGCCTACACTCTATCCACTGAGCCAAACTGGTTATATATATATATATATATATATATATATATATATATATATATATAATATATATATATATATATAATATAAAAATTATATATATATATATTTCATTTTAGTGGATTTTTAAAATTAATTTTATTTTATTGTTTAAAGTATTACATATAGTAGTACACATATCTTTTTTCCCCCCATTGATCTTCTCCCAGCCTCCCCTTCCTCTTGTCGCATGCCTTTATCCCACCTGCACAGTGTCTTGTGTCCATTGGTTGTGCTTATATGCATGCATACAATTCCTTTGGTTGATCTCTTTGTCCCCCTCCCCAACACTCCACAGGCTTCCCACTGTAATTTGACAGTCTGTTTGGTGCTTTATTGTCTCTGTGTCTATCTTTTTGTTCATCAGGTTATAATGTTCTTTATTTTCTATAAATGAGTGAGATCATATGGCATTTTTATTTTACTGACTGGATTTTTTCACTTAGCATAATGCTCTCTAGTTCCATTCATGCTGCTGCAAATGGTAAGAATTTCTTCTTTTTTATAGCAGCGTAATATTCCATTGGGTACATGTACCATAGTTTTCTAATCCACTCCATCTGCTGATGGGCTTTTAGGCTGTTTCTAAATCTTAGCTATGGTGAATTGAACTGCTATGAACATAGGGGTGCATATATCCCTCCTGATTTGTGTTTCCAGGTTCTTGGGATATATTCCTAGAAGTGGGATTACTGGGTCAAATGGGAGTGCCATTTTTAGTTTTTGAGGAAACTCCGTATGTTCTACACAGTCTGCATTTCCACCAGCAGTGCAAAAAGGTTCCTTTTTCTCTGCACCTTTGCCAGCACTTGTCCTTTTTTGATTTGTTGATGATTGCCAATCTGACAGATGTGAGATGGTACTGCATTGTCATTTTGATTTGCATCTCTCGGATGGGAAATTAGTGACTGAGCATGTTTTCATGCACCTCTTGGTCTTCCTTCTGTCTTCTTTCAAAAAGATACTATTTAGGCCTGTTGTCCATTCTTCTATTGGATCATTTGTCTTTCCTTTATTAAGTTGCACAAATTCCCTGTAGATGTTGGAGATTAAACCTTTAACAGGGATAACATTTGCAAATATGTTCCCCCATACAGTGGGATTTCTTGTTGTTTTGTTGATGGTTTCTTTTGCTGTGCAGAATCTTTTTATTTTGATGTAATCCCATTTGTTTATTTTCTCTTTAGTTTCCATTGCCCTAGGAGCAGTATCAATGAAGAAATTGCTTCAGCATATGTCTGAGATTTCTCTGCCTGTGGATTCCTCTAGTATTTTTATGGTTTCCTGTCTTCTGTTTAAGTCCCGTATCCATTTTGAGTTTCTTTTCCTGTGTGGTATAAGTTGGTGTTCCAGTTTCATTTTTTTTTTTGCATGTATCTGTCCAATATTCCCAACACCATTTATTGAAGAGACTGTCTTGACTCCATTGTATGTTCATGCCTCCTTTGTCAAGTATGAATTGAGCATAGTGGTTTGGGTAGATTTCTGGGTTCTCTATTCTATTCCATTGGTCTATATGTCTGTTCTTGTGCCGGTACCAGGCTGTTTTGAGAAGAGTAGCTTTGTAATACAGCTTGAAATCTGGTATTGCGATCCCACCTATTCTGTTCTTCTTTCTCAGGATTGCTATGACTATTCGGAGTCTTTTTTATTCCAGATGAATTTTTGGAGAGTTCTTTCTAGGTCTGTGAAATTTGCAGTTGGTATTTAAATGGCGAGTGCATTGAATCTACAGATTGCTTTGGGTAGTATGGGCATTTTAATGATGTTGATTCTACCAATCCATAAACATGGTATGTCCTTCCATCTGTTTACGTCTTCCTCTATCTCTTTTTTCAGTGTCCTGTAGTTTTCCACATATAGATCTTTTACTTCCTTAGTTAAGTTTATTCCTAGGTATCTTAATTTTTTTTTTTGGTGCAATGTTAAATGGGATTGCTTTTTTAGTCTCTCTGTAAGTTCACTACTGGTATATAGAAATGCCACAGATTTCTTGGTGTTAATTTTGTAGCCTGCTACATTGCTGAACTCATTTATTAAGTCTATTAGTTTTTTATGGAGTCTTTCGGGTTTTTTATGTACAATATCATGTCATCTGCAAATAAGGATAGCCCTACGTTATTTTTTCCAATTTGGATGCCTTCTATTTTTTCTTCTTATCTAATTTCAATGGCTAAAACTTCCAGTACTATGTTGAACAGGAGTGGTGAGAGTGGGCAACCCTGTCTTATTCTTGTTCTTAGGGGAAATTATTTTAGTTTTTTTCCATTGAGTATAATGTTGGCTGTTGTTTTATCATATATGGCTTTTATTATGTTGAGGTATGATCATTCTATTCCCACCTTGCTGAGAGTTCAACAAAATCAAGAGCTGGTTCTTTGAAAGGATAAACAAGATTGATGAACCTTTAGCCAGGCTCACCAAGAAGCAAAGAGAGAGGACCCTAATAAATAAAATCAGAAATGAAAGAGGTGAAATAACAACAGATCCCATTGAAATAGAAAGGATTGTTAAAAAATACTATGAACAACTCTACTCCAACAAACTGGACAACCTGGAGGAAATTGATATATTCCTAGAAAAATATAACCTCCCAAAACTCAATCAGAAATAATCTAAACAACTCAATAGACCAATAAATATGGAAGAAATGGAAGCAGTCATCAAAGAGCTTCCAGCAAACAAAAGCTAGGGGCCAGATGGATTCACAGGGGAGTTTTACCAAACATTCAAGGAAGAACTAAAACCCATCTTCCTCAGACTATTCCAGAAAATTCAAGAGGAAGGAACATTTCCAAGCTCATTCTATGAAGTCAGCATCAACCTAATACCAAAACCAGATAAAGAAAACACAATGAGCTGAAACCAGTTTAGCTCAGTGGATAGAGTGTAGGCCTGCTGACTGAGAGGTCCCAGGTTCGAGTCTGGTCAAAGTCATGTATCTTGGTTGCAGGCACATCCCCAGGAGGGGGTGTGCAGGAGGCAGCTGATCAATGTTTCTCTCTCATCTATGTTTCTGACTTTCTATTTCTCTCTGTAAAAAATCAATAAAACATATTTTTTTAAAAAGACAACACAACTAAAGAGAATTATAGTTCAATATTCCTCATGAACATATATTCCAAAATCCTCAATAAAATTCTAGCAACTCAGATCCAGCAGCACATCAGAAAGACCATACACCATGACCAAGTAGAATTTATCCCAGGTATGCAAAGATGGTACCATATCTGCAAGTCAATAAACATGACACACCACATAAACAAATTGAGACATAAAAACCACATAGTCTTATCAATTGATGCAATAAAAGTATTTGACAAAATCTAACACCCATTTTTGATAAAAACTCTCAGGAAAAGTCTTTTAAAATATATAAGTACTTTCTACCTATGTGATCCACCTATATTTGATAAGATTTATTGTTTTTATTTGGATAAATATGCAGATCTTATGGAATGTGTGCTTTTTCATTTGATATAATAAACTGTACTCCAGACATTATTTGGAGCCATTATATTATTCCTTTCCCAGGCATCATCCAAATCCTTCTGAAAGAATAAGTTACAGAATGAGTTACATTTTCTTCTAAAATATTACTTCACAACTACAATGATATTTTCTGGGAATAATGGAAAGAAATATCTATCTTTCATTTTCCAACTAGGATTTCTTTCTCATTCTCAATTCAAAGTTTCCAAGTGTAGCAGTTGTTAAGGATAGTATTTTATCATAAAGACTAACCCTTGCATTATAAAGGAAAATGAAGGAATTGGAATGTCTCTTTTCTTCCACCTGTTTGTTACTAATGTTTGCTTATTCATTAAGTACTTATCTTAGCTATGGAAGAAGTGACATCTTCCATTGCAGCATCCCCACCTTTTAGTGCCCCAAATCTAATTGTCATATATTTGGCTTTTTTTTTAATGACTGTTGAATGTTATTCTTCCATTTTTCTTGCTAACCTTTTCATAGTGAAACAGTCCATTTAGAATTCTCTCTCCCTTATACCTATGTAACATGTATTATGTTCAGATTATTTTCCTTTCCTGCTAATATTGCCAAATTCTTGGTAGTCATATGTATGTTTCGGCAATGATAGAGGAGGCTGAAACTGCCATTGTTTTGCCCTAATTGGCCTGAGTTAGCCAATGGGAATGTGATTATATGCTCTTAGGCCGGAATGTGAAGCTGGTTTGGAAAAGTTTTGGAAACATCAATCCAAGAACATTTCTTCCCTACTTATGTATATCAGTCATTTTGTTTTCTACTGAGAATTATTTATATCATTCAGAGTTTCCAAGTACAAAACATGACCTTGAAATACCAAGGTTTCTGGAAGTTATTCAGAAGGGAAAAGGAAATGAAATAAACTGGTGATCAGGCAGACAAATTTCATTCTTTGCTCTTTAAAAAGCAAGCACATTCTGTCTTTTTTCTTTTTCACTTATAACCCTCCCTTTCCTCTGTAACCTGTTGATATTTCTTATAATATGATTCTTCTTTCATAAGTTTATGCATGATCAGGATATTGTTTAAAAGACTATGGTCTTAACATGCTATGTACTTAATACAACGCAAAGAGTTATCAAAAATAAAGACAAACACACATATATATATATATATATATATATATATATATATATGCATATATGTAAATCTATATATATAAGCCTAAATGACCAGAACACTGGAATGACCAGAATGACAAGTCACTATGACATCCACTGACTACCAGGGGACAGAGGCTCAATGCAGGAGCATCAGTGTGCTCCCACAGCCAACCTCCCGTGGTTGGCCAACCTCCCGTGGTGCCCCTGGCTGGCAGAACTTAGCCAGCAGTTGGCAGGAAGGTCCCAGGCAGCAGCCAGAAGGCCCCGATTGACCCTGATTGCCAGCCAGGCCTAGGGACCCCACCCATGCATGAATTTTGTGCACCAGGCCTCTAGTGTGTACATAAAAGATAGTGAAGGAGAGAAAGAGATATTAAAAATATTATTGAGCTAGGAATTGAATGTCCCTCATACAAAAGCAAAACATTAGTGGGGTAGGTTTGTTTCAATTTATAAACTGTGTGATATTAAAGCACATTTATTTATATGCTTCACCAGTAAACTTTTTTCATATCATGTTTGAATCTGTGTTTGTAAATCCTAATAGCCATAAAATAAAGTGGTGGTGATGAAATGGGTGTTTTACTGAGTAATGAGAACAGAAAGCAGAGATGGCATCCCAATCAAAAAGGAAACAGATTTCAAACATATTATTCTCTAAACATTTGAAAGTGGTTAAAATTAATCATCCCTTCTTTTTTGCCTGGGGCAGATCATGATTTTGTCTTTTTGTTTATTTTTATTTTTTTAACAAGGTATTGCAGGTAGAAAAAAGTACATCAATTAAGATAGTGCAGTAATATTTTTGCAGACTGTTGGCAGAGTTAAATTACCTGTTGTATAGTGAGCTAGCACTTTTTCTTGTACTTAAGTTTAAAAATGTCTTGTTAGGAATGCAAAAGTTGTAAATCCTACAACTTGGGGGTAGCAGGATGAGGTAAATGGAGGAGGAGGTCTGAGAGGGGTAAAAAATGAGCTGGTCAGCATGCTCCTTCCAGTGGTACACACTGGACAAGTGGATGTTAAAATTTATTCCTCTCTTAGTTCCTATTTAAAATCCTGACAGCAAATGAAAAATACAGTAAAAGTTTAGAGAAAAAGAGTAGAAAACTTTAATTTTGTAGTCAGCAATGAGAATATGCCTTCTTTTCTAAGAAAGAAATCAGCCTCAGAGCCAGTAAGCTAGGATTTAAACAAGAGTCCCAAATTACATACGTGCTTCTATAAATTTTATTGCAGTATAAAAATTTTGTTTTAAAAAATATGAATTATTATTTTTATTATTTTTGCAGACTTGACCTCATGATTGCATTAGTGCAAAAGATCAAGTTGGTTGAGGATGGAAAGATGCTAAGACACTACTTCTCAAGGCCAGGTCCCCATGTAGGTCTGTGGTTTATATATTGAGGAGATTCTTTGATTCATGGCTTAGCTTTCTGGTGTTTCCTGAAGATATTAAGTGAGCATTACTATGCAGGTAGCATTGGCCATAGTATGGGGGTCAATGTCTAACAACCAGATCTGGTGGGGTAGAGAGATCCTGATTTGAAGTTTGCTAATTTCTACAATGTACAACTCCCACCATAGCCAATTTCAGGCTCTAAGTTTCACAGGATGCACATGAAGGTAGATTTGTTCATAAATGTCCAAAGTCCACAAGTGTCAGTTGAGACACTGGGTGGGGCTACAGGCGGAATGGACAGTAGTCACCAAAGAAGTGGTACCCTGGTTTTGGGTGCCCAGCAAAGTTAAGAATCTCTTACTGAGTAAGAGATAAGGGTGCTCTGTTCCCTTTGAAAAGCAGGATTTTCATAAGACTTGTATTATAAGAAGAGATAAACCAAAGAACTTATATACGTAAAGGCACAGCCCATGGACACAGGCAATAGCGTAGTGAAGATATGGGGGGTATTTACAAAAATAAAATAAGACTGGTACACTAAAAAAAAATACAATAGAGAAAAAAATATTAACCAAAACAGGAATGCATTTTTATATAGGAATGAAAGCCTAGTTTGGGTTCTTTTTAGAGGAATGCAGCATTAAAGCAGTTGATAGTTCCTAGAATACTTATTTTTGTCATTACACTTAGACATGAACCTGCTGCTGTATCCCTTTCTCTGGCAGCAGATAATTACAATACAACCTCACTGCACCTCTCTTCAAAAAATGATTATAATAAAACCACAAACCTGAAGTGTCTTGGCCAGTAAAGTAATCTTAAGAGATTTTTTTAACCTTTGCCTCCAGGACACAAAAATCTACAATGCCAGACAAATATAAATAGGATTTATTTGCAAAGACTTTCAGGAATTATGACCAGGCCCCATCCCTCATGCAGATTTGAGTGGCAATCCACATTTACAGAGAGGAAATCCTTTTCTATATCTAACCTCTATCTCATGTTTAATTAATTTATTTTGTCTCACTCTAAATGAGAAGATTATCTTGCCACCCTTATATATAATTAATGATTCTGAAAACCCTTATTTCTTTAGACCCTACTAATTCACAAATGTGGTCATTTCAAAACAAGGCTTGGACTGCAAAAATAATTAGATAAGCAAATGATTAAACAGAATTATAGTTGTATTATTTAACCTACTTAGAAAAATCAATTGATGCTAAGCACTTTAGAAGCCTTCATTAGAAACCTGACTGAAGTGATAGTTTTCTACAAAACAAGCCCGAAGTACAACCTGTGACTAAGTGTGTCTGAATGGCTCAGACCCTTAACATCACAAAGAGCAAGGGGTTCTTTGAAAAACTCTGGAGAACATTCCTCAGGAATCTGTGGCAGAGTTGGTAATTAAGGGCTAGGAGGCACTGAAGGCAATTGAAGGGCATTTACTGAAACTTTACAAATCAGGCCTTCTATGACTCATGCCATGACTTCTCTTTTGGCTATTTTCATCCATATTTTGCCAACTTCCTTCATTTCCCTAGCAATTATCCACTGACTTCCTGCTCTGGGCTAGACCATGAGGATAGATTACACAGATAAACTATATAGAGTTCTTTGCATTTAATTTTTAAACAAATCATGTTTACCACTTGCAGGCAGCATACTACATACATTACAAGGAATGACTCATTTAATTTACATTTCTCAGTAAAATCATAGTAGAGTGGAAGAGTTAGTTTATAATAAAAGAAATACTTATTGGGGGAACTAATGCAGCTTGGAGAGGTAGGGGTCCCATCTCAATCTGTCCTAAAGGATAGGAGGTCCTTCTATGGTAAATAACTGAGGCCATTTACAAAAGTATAGCTGTAACTGAAGGTTTTCCTTGGACCAAAGGTGCCTAAGACTAAGTTCTGGGTCCCAAGCACTTGTTCCTCAGTAGTAACTGAAATATACTTGGGGAGGAGGTCAGATATAACCCAAATCTTTATATCTATAAGGTGCACATTCTATGATGAGTAAACTGAGGTATGAAAGTTTTCCAACTGCTAAGTGGTGATGAAAAATTTGAACCCAGCTGACTGACTCCCTAAATTAGACCTGAATCAATGTAAAGACACTCAGTACTGAGTTTATTTGCCCAGGCCAGTCCTGGTCTCCTCTGAATTCATTGTCAGAGCATTCCAGCCCTACACATCCCATCAGCTTAGAGGACACCCAAGGAGGATGGTATACCAGGGCTGGTGAGCATACACAGCATACACGTCTGCAGTACCAGAGCCCCCAGAACAGCAACACCTCAATATTTGCAAAGCTTCCAATATTTTCTGCACATAACAGTGGAACGGCTTGCGGAGTTCTGAGTAAAGATGGCTGAGGGGCACATGTGCAGGTAGGTGAGGAGTGCTTTCTCTCTGCATGGTCCCCAATGCACCATGTGGGGGGCGGGGGGCAAGGGTTGTCCCCTAACCTTATTTACTAACCAGATGGTCTATTGGCAAGGGTTTTGTATCAAAGGGAGCAGATGCTATCCCACAACTCCTCATTACAAGGGCTTGTTCTAATGATGTGAGTGGGCAGCAAGACACCAGGGAAATCCAGCTGAAGTGTATTTTTAACCACACTAGCCTGCTGGCTATTTTTAAAAAAGAGAAATGGATCAAACATTCTTCCCCTTTCCGCTCTTCTGCTCAAAAACATCTGGAGGATATACTACATCTATTCTGGTGCTCCCTCTTGGGGAAAACAGTCTTAATTTTCACCTATTACAATGGGAAAACTAAGCTGGACCCTCAGTTCCTCATGTGCATTTGCTCATGGGCTGGTGTCTTCCCAATAGGAGCAGCGGCAGTGGGGCAGTTGCCATGTATCTTAAGTGACTCCTTAGGGGATCTACTTAAGTTCCACTAGTCAAAGTTGTAATGTCCCTTCATAGGGAGGAACTATTCAATCCTGTTTAATCATTAGTTCTCAGAGGGCCTCTCTCACCAACATCCTTGCTTCTTCCCCAAGCTTCATATCTGGAACGCTGACTCTGCAAGCACAGGAGAAATTCACCTTCCATAGTATCCATATATTTTATTCTATGTTCCTGGTTTTTGGGCATCCAATCCAAATTGGACCTGTGCTACAGAGCGTTGTGGCCACATGGGACCAGAAAAAATGATTTTTCTCTCTTCAATGATGTTGAGGGAGATAAATTGCAGTGATTACTAATTTATGTGATAGATAACAGCTTTTGTTGTTGTCTTTGATATGCTGGAGATTTCATGATTTGACTGTGCCAGGTGCTAGCAATAATGGGGGATCTGTCCATACTGAGAACATAGACAAAAAGCCACAATAGAAGAATCATGGTCTATGTGTCCTCAAAAAAGAGTGGACAAGGCAGTACGTAAGGCGTACAACAAATCACGTTAGAGGGGAACTTGATTCCTCTGTTTTCGAATGCTCCCTGATTCTGACCACACTCAGGGAGGCTTTGGATATAAGAATAACAGGGCTGAGAAAGCTACTAAGCAAGTGTTTTAAACTACTTTTTTTTCCTTATCTATTTTTCCCACTGTTTAACTCTTGCGGCCACCTCTCCAACTCTAGTTTCCATGAAGTGATCAAGTAAATTAGATCTTGAGCTTTTTTTTCTGGAATTCAGAGAATTGGAAAATCAGATGAAAGTGGACAGACATATAGCTCTGGTCACTGGCTTCCAAATCAGAGGGTTGAAATTGGTTAGAATATTAAGCAACCCTCTTTCCCGTTCTTGGGCTGGCAAACAGATAAGTCTGAGTCAGACAAGAGCTCCCATGTGTCCACTGTAGGAGAAATTCTAGAATAGATCAGGACAATTAGGGAAGAAAAAACCGAAGGACTTGTATGCATACGTATGAGCATAACCAATGAATGAAAGACACTGGGGCGGGGAAGGGGGCAGGTGGGGACATGTGCTGGGGGTAAAGGAGGCTGGGGGGAGGATATTGGGGGGGGAGGAAAACATATGTACTACTATTAAATATAAGTTATATTGTAAATAAAATTTTTTAAAAAGAATATTTTTACACAGTAAAAACTCATATTTGTATCTTGTGAGGCCTGTTGAGTGCGCGTTTCTCAGTTTCTCGGTAAGCTGCGGGTCACAAGGAGAGATGCACTTTTTAGCATTTAGATAATGTGTGGATAGGGCCTTCATGTTTTGCAAGTGCTCTGCAAACCTACACCCTTGAGCATGTTATGCATTTTGGAAGCAGTCAAACAGGCCTTCAAAAGGCACGGAGAGCAAGGAAGTGACATGCTCTACACAGCTGTACACAGCAAGCATAGAGATTCAGTGTAAGCCACAGGGACACCGGGATTGATTTCAAGTAATCTGATTCTCAGGTCACAGGCCATTCCAACTACAGCCTATAAAAATAGTATATTGATTTTCTAAGTCAAAGAAGATAATGTCAATGTAGAATTAAATAGATAGGCACATATTTATAGCATTTCCAAAGACAGAAACCATGTATTTTTTGGTGTAGATATAGCAGATGTACATGTGGTCTGTTTCCCATCTGCTCCTTCTGATTCTTACCACTATCAGTGAAACACAAGTAATATTACTAAATTATACATTGAGAATCTACTGTGTTTTATAAAGAACTCACTTGTGAAGCAATACATGAAATAGTGCCCCCCCCCTTTTATCTGTGGCGGTATATGTTCCAATACTTCCAATGGATGCCTGAAACCGCACATAGTACCACACCCTATATATATTTTTTCTAATAATATATACCTATGGTGAAGTGTACTTTATTAATTAGGCACAGTAATAGAGTAACAACAATAACTGATAATAAAATAGGATAATTATAACAATATATCATAATAAAAGTTAATGAATATGGTCTCTTTCAAAAAATATCTTACTGTAGTGTACAAACCCTTTTAATGATGTGAGATTATATAATGCCTACATGGTGAAATGAGGTAAGTAAAATAAAGGTTACTTGAATACTGTCATACCTCGTCAATCTAATAACTGAAACAGCTACTAAGTGACTAACTCATGGAAAGTGTATATATCATGGATGCGCTGGACAAAGGGATGACTAACACATTAGGCAGGACCAAGGGAGCTTTCATCAGAATTGCATGCAACTTATAACTTATGAATTATTTATTTCTGGAATTTTCCATGTAATATTTTCAGACCCTAGTTGACTATGAGTAACTGAAACCATGGAAAGCAAACCCATGGGTAAGTGGGGACTACTGTATTGTCAAACCCTTAAGACATTGTGTCTTTTATTAGCTGTCACACAAATTTCAAGGTAGAGTTCTAATCCTGTCTTGATCACATCCTAATAATGTGACTTGGGGAAAATTATTTCATCTCTCTGTGATTCTGTTTTTTCATCTCTAAATTGAAAAAATAATATGAGATGCCTCAAAAAATTAAAGAGAAAAATAAATCAGGTAGCATGTATAGCACTAAGAATCATAGTCAGCAAACAGATAGTTCTATATACCTGCTTGCTGTTATCATTACTTAATAGGGAAAGACACAGAGTTGCTCTCAAGTCCATATCGATTCTTAAATGTTTAACTCTGTTGCAGAGAGGCAATGTGGTCTGGTCAAAGTCACACAGCCCGTCAGTTATGACAAACTGTACTCCAGATGATGTAACTGTTTACAGAGACAATTCTTAAGAATTCCTTTTTAAAAGTTCTCAAACTAATAAATAACTTTTCAAGTTGATAGGACAGAAATTTAATATTAAAAATTATTTGTATATTTATATTCTTAGCAATTGACAATTGAAATAAAGTTGTTTTAATTGCATTAACAATATCAAAGAGTGAAATGCTTTAAAATACATAATAACAGAAATGTACAAGTAATGCACATTGAAGGCCATAAAAACATTTCCTTAGAAAAATTAAGGGGGACTTAAATAAATGAAGAGAAATGCCAGTTCATGGATTGGAGAACTCATTATTTCAATGATTTCTATTCTCCCAAAATTAATTTATACATTCAAAACATTTCTAATCAAACTCCCACCAGAAATTTTTGTAGAAATGAAGAGTTCATCTAAATGAATAAAGAAACAAAAAATATTCTGGAATAGCCCAAATTTGAAAATAAAAACAAAGTTATAGGACCACCCCTGACTGATTTTAGGACTTACTATAAAGATATAATAATCAAGGCAGTGTGACACTTATATAAATGGAAGACATGAATAATAAATGATGAAACAAAATGTAGAGCTTAAAGATTTCTGACAAACGTACTGAATTAATTTAATGAGGAAAGATTATATTTTTAATAAGTTGTGCTAGTATAATCACATGGAAAATAAACACCTCAACTCTTACCTCACATTATAAACAAATAAAACCTAAGACTAAATATAAAATCTAAAAGTTATTAAACTTTAAAAAGCAAACATAGGACAAAATCTTTGTTCTGACTCAATCTGACTTAATCATAGGCAAAGAACCATGTGTAGAATCTGAGAATAAACCATAAAATTTAAAAATTGGTAAGTTGGATTTCATAAAAACTTAAAACCTTTGCATTATCAAAACAAACCACCAGCACAGATTAGGAGAAAATATTTATAATATAGAGATCCGACTTTTAAAAAAGGCAGGAAATTTGATCTAATACTTTAAACCAAGAAGATCCAGAAGTGGCAAGAAGCACATAAAGATGCTGTATACCATCAATCATTAGTTAACCCAATGGGATATCAATCACCTATAAGAATATCTATCAAATGAACAAACAATAAAAAATCTGAGGATAGAAGTGCAGATGGGAGCAGTTGGGCAGCTGGACCTCTCCCACATTTGGACGCAAATGGTACAGCCACTTTGGAAAAACAGTTCAGGAGTTTCTTATAAAACTAAGCCTACACTTATCATATTAGGTTAAACATATACTTACTCAAATATAACAACCCCAAATTAGAAACTACCCTTATATCCATCAACTTGTAAATGCACAAATTGTAATATATATCTATATAGTGGGATACTAATCATTGATTGAAATAACAAACTACTGGTAATATGGATGGGCCTCAATAGATTTATATAAGAGAAAAAAGCCACACACGAAAGACTGCTACCAATGTATCATTCATTTATATGAAACTCATGCTGAGGGTGAATTAATCTAAAATGGCAGGTAGCAGGCGGGTGGCTGTTGGAAATTAGGTGGAGCAGAGGATGGAAGAACAAAGGGGCACAGGGCTCCTTGAGAGAGAGTAAAAATGTTCTAGATCATGATGGGACTGGGATCCTACAATAGATACATTTTACCTCAATAAAATTAATTTAAAATCGAGGGACAGATCTGAGAGCTCTTAGCTGTAAAGAATTCTCATTTCTGGGGGAGACACTCCCTTGAGTTGTTCAGCAGGACAAACCATACCTGAATCATAGATATAAATCTTAGGACTTAAATACTGCTTAGTAATATAGTATAAGCCTGTCATTTTGCATTTTTGAAAGCATATCTTCATGACAAAATTGCCTTCCACAATTCTGCACTAAGTTCATTTCAGCGATTCAGACCATAAAAAGTAAGAGTATTCCAATAGTAACCTAGATAGTTATTCCAAAACTGCTAATGAAACCCATAATCTAGCCCTGCCCAGTGTGGCTTAGTTGATTGAATATCATTCCATGTACCTAAAGGTTGCTGCTTTGATTCCCAGATTCTGGGTCTAATCACCAGGCAAGGGTATACAGAGGCAGCTAATGTTTCTCTCTTTCCCTCTTTATTCTTCTTTAAAATCCACATAAACCTATTCTTTAAAATCACATATAATCTAGATGATTGACATGTAATTCTCATCAAAATTATATTTTTACTTTTAAATGGAAACTTTCAGAAATATGTATTACTTGAACATATGGTATAATGAACCCCACACTTTTACCCAGATACATCACTACTCAAAATATAGCCACACTTTGCTTAATATTTCCCCTTTTTTCCTTTTTTTCCTGGTGCATTTTTAAGCAAATGGCAGGCATCATTAAATAATTCCTACATACTTCAGTTTGCCCATCTTAAAAGAGTATTTTTTATATAAATAGAACGCTATTTTTATACTCAACAAAAATTAACAATTCCTTAGTAAGCTCTAACTAGAATCCACATTCAATTTAAAGGATGGTCTCAAAAATATTTTTAAGAGTGTATGTTTTTTTAAACTAAGGTCCAATAAAGCCCACTCTTTGACTGGTTCATGTGGTTTGGTTCTTTCACTTAGGCCAATGCCCTTCCTCTCCCCTTCCTTCTTTTCAAGAAACCAGGTGAGCTGTTCTAGAAAACCAGGTGAGCTGTCCTAGAAAAAAAGCCCTGCTTACTCCATTTGACTGCCTGTGTACCTGTGGTAGTTTTTTTTTTGTTACATTTAATAAATATTTATTGTTCAGATGATTACAATTATTCCTCTTTTTTTCCCACATAGATCCCCTCCACCTGGTTGCCACCCCATCCTCTGCCCTTAACCCTCCCCCTCACTATAGGTGTACGATTTTTGTCCAGTCTCTTCCCACCCCCACACCCCTTTTCCCCAAGAATTGTCAGTCCACTTCCTTTCTATGCCTCTGATTCTATTATAGTTACCAGTTTATTCTGTTCATCGGATTTTTTTACTTACTTGATTTTTAGATTAAATTGATAGATATGTATTTGTTGTTCATAATTTTTATCTTTACCTTTTTATTCTTCCTCTTCTTAAATAATACCTTTCAGCATTTCCTATAATACTAGTTGGTGGTGATGGACTCATTTAGCTTCTTCTTATCTGTGAAGCTCTTTATCTGACCTTCAATTCTAAATGATAGCTTTGCTGGGTAGAATAATCTTGATTGTAGGTTCTTGCTATTCATCACTTTGAATATTTCTTGCCACTCCCTTCTGGCCTGCGTAGTGTCTGTTGAGAAATCAGCTGACATTCGTATGGGTGCTTCCATGTAGGTAACTGTTTTTCTCTTGCTGCTTTTAATATTCTATCTTTGTCTTTTGCTCTTGGCATTTTAATTATGATGTGTCTTGGTGTGGTCCTCTTTAGATTCCTTTTGTTTGGGTTTCTCTGCACTTCCTGGATTGTAAGTCTATTTCTTTCACCAGGTGGGGGAAGTTTTCAATCATTATTTCTTCAAATAGGTTTTCAGTATCTTGGTCTCTCTCTTCTTATGATGTTGGTATGCTTAAAATTGTCCCAGAGGCTCTTTATACTATCTTCAGATTTTTGGATTCTTTTCCTTTTCGCTTTCCTGGTTGAGCACTTTTTGCTTCTTTGTATTTCAAATCTTTGACTTTATTCTTGTGATCCTCTAGTCTGCTGTTAGATTTCTATATAATATATTTTTTTAAATTTCAGTCAGTGTATGCTTAATTTCTAATTGTTCCTTTTTCATATATTTGAGGGTCTCACTAAATTTATCAGCCTTTTCTAGAAAAATTCTTGAAAAACCTTATAACTGTGGTTTAAACTCCATATCCAGTCATTTGCTTTCCTCCATTTTTTTTCCATTTGTAATGTGTTTCTTTGTCTCCACATTTTGGCTGCTTTCCTGAGTTGATAGATTGGTTTTGTGTGCTAGGTGTCCTATAGGGCCTAGTGGCTCAGCCTCCTCAGTTACTTGAGGTGGACACTCTTAGTGCACCCCTTTGTGTGCTATGTGCACAGTCTTGTGGTAGTTAAGCCTTGACTGTTTTGGTATTGCTGGGGAATTGACCTCCAGGCCAACTGGCTGTGTCTATGCTGGGAGAACGTTTGTGCTGGAGACAGCCTTATGAGACAAGACTTGCAAAAGACTCTATGATCAGCTTGGGTGAGGCAGAGTCTCAGGGAGGAGCAGACAGCATTGTTTTCCTGTCAGCCCTGCCGTAATAGGCCCCTGTGTCTCAGTGTTCCATGGTACTCTCTGCAAGCACCTCTGAAAGAAAGCTGCCTCAAGTTCTACCTGCTGCTATATAATCCAGTTTCTCCCTGAATGAGTCTGGGTCCCCAGAGACTTGCCTGGAACTGGAGTTCAGTGCAGTCAGGAGCTTTCATCTCCTTCGCATTTGAGAAAGCCAGCTGCACATTCAGTTGCTAGTCCTCTGCACCTGCGAGTGTCTCAGTTCCTCTGCCTCCTGAAACTCCTGAGTCTCAATGTGCTTTTCTCTTTCCTTCCAGTTGTAGAATTTCCACTCAGCCAGCCTCCCAGTGATTCTGGATGGTGTCTGTTTTGTCTTTTAGTTGTAGTTTTGAAATTGTTGTGCAAGGCAGTAGTTTAGGTATTTACCTTTGCCGCCATCTTGGTTTCTCTCTTGTGGTAGATTTTATTGTCCCTTATCTCCAGTACTCTCATAATCTGTAAATCATCCTAAAGACTTACTCAGATTCAAGTTCACTGTCTTGTCTAGCATATTTTTTTTTTAAAAAAGGTTTTATTAACTTTTTAGAGAGAGGGGATGGGAGAGAGATAGAGAGATAGAAACATCCATGAGAAACATCAATTGGCTGCCTTGTGCACACCCCCTTCTGGGGATCAAGCTTTCAACCTGGGCATGTACCCTGAGCCACCCTGGTTGGGTTCTGGGTGCTGGGTGCTGGGTGCTAGGTGCTTTGTACTGACCTCATCAAAAGCCCGTAGAGCCTGATTGTCCCTAATATGTCATTTAAATACTGATTTAGTTAGAACAATGCTCTTCCTCAGATTGAGAAGCTGGACTTCTGAGAGCTTAGTTCTTACAATGTCTCCTTTCTGCTCTCAGCAGGGCTGCCAGTCCTGGGAGCCGAGAATTCCCCAAGATCATGAGTCCTGTCCTTGGCCAAGATGCCCTTTATATGCTGCCTTTCATGCTTTTTAAACTGAGCTGTCCCCTTGGGAGGGCACTCACTCTAATGAGCAGGCAAAAAGACAAGGTGGATAATCATCATTTCTAATTGGATATAGATCCAGCAGACTGATTCATTATTTCTAATATGGCTGTCAATGTTCTGCATGACTCCTATTAGACTAATATCCTAAATGTCTGTACTGATACAACTGTCAGATTAACTTAGTCCCAAATTGGCAGTCTCAGCCTTCTCCCCAGAACATCATCTGGGAGGTTTGTAAGTACATGCATAGATACCACTGACCTTCCTTTCCTCTGTTAGTACATCCCTTGCCAAGGCCTCCTCCAACCCACACTGTGAATGTACAACAGAGGAAATTCCTCAGTCTCTGATTGCTATAAACCACATGCTTTCCGAATAGTCTTATGCCTGCTAACAGTGCAAAGACAATGCTCTGCCCTAATCATTCAGACTCAAGTGTTAAGAAATGACTATCCTTAATAGTAAAATATAGAAGGTACAAATTAAAGATATTAAGTAGCTGACTTTCAGTCATCATTATGAAACACATTACTGGATGTGGACTTTGTGGCAGGACTGTCAATCACCCATCCAATGGCTATGTCCCTTTCTCCTTTACTCATAAAGCATGGTTTATTGGGGTAACAAAGCACTCATTTCTAAAACTACATTTCCCACCTTTCTAGGGGTGGTGTTAGCCATAGTTTCTGGTTTGTCTACGACAGTACCTTTTTCAGTTTGATGAGCTGTCATAATTATCAATAATATCCTCCTCCTTTTCAAAAGTGTCCCAATTCAAACAAACTACACAGTCACCCTAAATAGCAGTGACTCAAGAGATATAAGAGAAAGTCATTTGGAGGCAGCTTCTGGAAATCTCATTAAAGGTGTCCCATTCAACTGGGATGGGCACTTTTGTCCATGCCCTACCCCCTTCCTCCTATATTCTAGGAATGTAGAATAGGGTCAATGCTCTAGCAGCCTTTTCAGACTATGGAGTGGCCTTGAAGATTACTAACTCTATTTACTATGTAGGGTTGAGCAGAAATCTTGGAGGTGTGTTCTGATTGTCCTGGCACTGCCAGTCAGCTTAGGGTTGGTTTTTCCTTAACTGCTTATCACCCATGCTCCCCTTCTCCTTTCATGAGTAGATCACAGTCAACTCTGTTGGCTTTCTGAAGTGCCCACTAGTCCAGTTTAAGCCACACTCCCTAGATTTCCCCTCCCTGTCTGTTTCTGATTAGGGCAGGCACCTGGGAAACTCCTGTGTGGGATCCAGAGGGAGGGAAGCAGTAGCCAGTTCAGAGCTCCCACATACTGACCCTGATTTGTAGGCTCAATTTCATGGCATGGGGCAACCCCACCTTGCTTCGTTTCTCCTCTGTTCCTCTTACTCCTAGGCCAGGCGTGTTTTCAGCTTCAGGTGGAAGGCTGCAGCTTTCACAGAATACAGCTTTCACATCAGGCACAAGGACGGACATGGGTTTCAGTCCTCCTTGTGGCTCTAGCTCATCCTTGTGGTGATCTTCTCCACTTCCCCACTCATCTCTACCTTTTCCAATTCTCCTCCATCTCCTCCATTGACCTTCTTCTCTAGTTTCCCTTCATCTTTCCTTCCTAATGCCTGAACTGTGTCCTCCAAGCCTCATTATCAGATGTGAACATGACACCCTTACAGAGACTGCTTAACCAGCTCCCACAAGGTGAAAGGTGGAAACCTTATAACAGCTACATAAATCAGTAAATACTTCTGTACATATTTGCTTACATTTTATATTCTCATGATCCTGCTTCTCTGATTGAACCCCAACTGAATCCCCTCCTATAAGACCTCAGACCTTTCCTTCCTCACCACACTGTTTTCTCTGTAACTTAATCAAATACAGTGGGAAATGATACCAACAGGTCAATGACCTCCAATAATTCCTCTACCCCTTTGTGCACCACGTTTTTTTTTCAGTAGTCAAGGCCAGAAAAGTAAAGATTGCACTTCAAAAACTCTATCCAGACATGTACCCCACAGTCTTGTTTCCCACAGATATGCCCACAGGATATTCTGAAGGTGGGAGAGAAGCTGTGGTGTTTCTGCAGCAAAGCCTGTGAAATAGGCACCATGCTCAAGCTGAGGGTGTCAAGGTTCAGACCAGGGTGTCTGAGTGCTAGTGTGGATTTCAGCAGTGATCCTGGGGCCCTGGGCTGGAATCCTTCTACTCTCTGGTTAAGGGTGAGATGACAGCTCTCCTGGCAGGCAGGTTCTGCGGGTGATACTCTAGTGATCATTCCTGGAAGCTCAGCCTAAAGCCTCCTCCTCCATCCTGCCAACTATCCAGTAGGTCTGCTAATTCCTCACTGATTCACTCCCTCTGCATAAACCAAACAGGGTTTCATTTGCCACTTAGCTCTAACTAAAAGGGGTCAGCTTGAATTAAAAAGAAGAGTATTCAACCTGCACATTGTTATTACTAGTTCTCACAATGGGCTCTCATACATGATTTTTGAGCTTTTGTTTCCTCATATGGAAAGTGAGACTAATAACATCTACCCTGGAAATGTATTGGGAGGGTTTAATGAGGTTGCTTATTTTCAAAACAAAATGCAGTCCTTAGCAAATAGTAGATGGACTAATGTGAACCTATCTACCATCTCGTTCCCCTCCCCCTTTCCCTCAGAGAAAACACTTTCTTTTTTAAAAAAATATTTTTTATTGAATTTTTTAGAGAGGAAGGGAGAGAGATAGAGAGTTAGAAACATAGATGAGAAAGAAGCATCGATCAGCTGCCTCCAGCACACCCCCTACAGGGGATGTGCCCATAACCAAGGTACATGCCCTTGACTAGGATGGAACCTGGGACCCTTCAGTCTGTAGGTCAACGCTCTATCCACTGAGCCAAACTGGTTAGGGTGACAGAAAACTCGTTCTTTCCTCTTTTCCAGATTTCTTATTTTTTTCAACTTTTTATTTTGAAATTTTCAAACCTATGGAAAAACTAAAGGAATAATATAATGAAAACCCATTCATTAGGTTTAGCAATAGCTAACATTACCCACATGTGATTTATCTCTCTATATATAGATAAAATACTTATTTTTTTCCTGCTGAGATATTCATTCCACCATGTAATAGCATTCTCTCACCTCACCAGAAGGTATTTCCACAATTTAACAGCGACACAGTGACAGTACCTAGTATATGGTTCATGTTCCAGTTTCCCAATTATTCCAGTCTTTGCCTTGAAGGCTGTTTTCCCCTCCACCCAGCATCCACTTAGTCTACTGCATCTCTTTAGCCCCTTTAATGTAGACTAGACCCTGAAGTTTTTTTTTCCTCCCTGAACAAGCTAGTTGTTTTGTAGGATGTCTCATGGAATGAACTTTTCTATTTTCTTATAAGCAGATTCAGGTTAAATGTTTTTGGAAGAATAGTCTATAGTGTTTTCTCCTCAGTTCCTCCCCTCGGAGGAGCACGCCAGTTTGTCACACTCTTGGTAACATCAGAGATGGTGGTGACAGGGCAGCAGCTGCCTATTCCTGCATCTGAAGGGATCTTTGCTCTGTTATTTGCAAGTAAGAAGAGTGGTGACAGTTTCAGACCATGTTGATATTTTGTTTCATCCATGGTTTTAGCATCCATGATGATCACGGCCTGAATCATAATTACATCAGAAGCTAGGAAATATTTAGCTAAGATTCTTGATTCTGCTTTAACTGAAACATCATTCCTCATTTGCACCCTGACCTCTTTCTCTGACATCCTTAATCTCTCCCTTTCTTCTGATAACTTTGGATCTTATTGAATTCCCCAGGTCCACTTCCAATGCTCAGCTAATGCCTGATGCATTCCCTCTTTTTCACCATAGAATTTCTTCTAAGAGTCATCTCTGTGCTGTACCTCCCTCTCTTCCACTACAGGTCACATGTCCATCCTCTGCAGCCTGTCTGTTGCCCCCTCCACACTTATGAAGTGCTCTGTGCTCTTGGAGCAAAGGAAATAAATGACCATATTCATCTTACTTCTTGGTTTAAACTTTTTGTAATGAGAAGGCATTATTTTTATTGGCAAAAATATGCATATATAAAATATGATGTATATAAATTTTATTAAATACATAACATGTAAATATCAAATAACTCATTCTTTCCTAACAGGTCTTTTTAACTTATTTCTCTTCAAACTACCTCCTTTTTAAAAACTTCTTTAGCAATTTTGGTCAACATTTTGGTGTGAGCATCTCCCCATTTTCACTAATTACTGGTGGACACAGTTTCCCTCCTCTTTTTAAAATTGGGATTGTGTCCTTCTCATATCCCTTTACTTTCACATTTTGATAGTTGATGCTGATCTCCTTCTTCATTTGAGAACACACATTTCTTTATCTGACATCCTCCTTCAGAAGCCTCCATCTTGTCTCAGGGCCACAGTGCTCAATAGGCCACATTATTTCACCCACTGTGGCTTTGTTTTGGTTTTTATTGTTTTGGTTTTTGTTTGTGTGTATGTATATGAGTGTGTTTAACCTGGCTCTGTATAGATGGGTGGATTCTTTCCAGCCTACAAAGTTTTTATCCCTCCCTGTCATCCTGCACCTGGAGGCCTGCAGATCCAAGTTGCCTGCCTGGCCCTGTGTGCTGGGTGGGGCAAAGCAGCTGTCAGGCAGGCACTAGTACAGCCAGTGCAAAAGTCTTTGCCAAAAACATGAGCCTGCATGAGAGAGATCTAACATGCTGGGGAGGAAAGCTTCCTAGAAGAAGTGGCAACTAGCTGAGGACTGAGGTGTAAAGAAGAGAAAATTACCTTCATCAGGGAGCTGTGGTGCCAGCCAATTGAGACACTGAAGAGGATGAGTGATTCAGAATAGCAGAAAGTTAGGTTTTGAGGAAGCCAGTGGTGGAAGATTCAGTTAGGGAGTGATGGAGAGCCTTACCAGGAAGACACATCATCAGATATAATTTTGGTAGCAAAGGGGAGAATGGCTACAGGAACAGTAAGACTGGAGGCAGGGAGAAAACATAGGCATCTGTTATATAAGTCCAGAGGGAAAGAATGAGGCTTTGAACCAGATGGTACTGGCATAGAGAGGTCGAGTTGGGTCCATGATGAATGGTAACCATTTGGAAACAGGAATACCTGGATGGTGAATCCACTGAGTCTTCAGACTTCAGTCTGCAGACGAATGTCAAGTCTATTCAACCTAACCCAGCCTCTCTTGAGAGATTCAAGCCTAAATTTCCAGAAGCATCCTAAACACAACCTACTTGAAATTAAACTAGTATAGCCCATGCAGCCCTGGTCCACTGCTCAGCATTCTAATTTGTGCCAATGTGACCAATATCATTTTGGTTCTCCAGCCTCAGTGATAAGATTATGGCAGGATTAGGTAAAGAAGAACAACAGAGGATTTTGCCAGAACCAAGACAGTTGCACTGGCTGAGAGCACCTAGTTTTAGGCAGTTTGAGTGGTCATGACCTTGTCAAGCTAAGTGACTACAATGGCTACCACCTCCTTTATCTGGTGAGGTCACATCATGTAAATGCTTCTTTCTTTTACTCTTCCTTCCTTCTAACATTACCATTCCCTCCTGGACTACACTTGGGTATCTCACCTCTTAACAATTCAAAATCTCTCCTTTTCACCTCTCAGTTTAGTAGTTCACGTATCATATATTAAGTACCTGGTCTCTGCAATAAGACCAGCACAACCCTGAGTTGTCCAATCCATCCGTTGTACAAGTCCCCATTTGGAGACCATTTGGAGGTTGACAAAGTAAACCCCATTGGTGAGCCCAGCTAGATTCTATTAGTGTTGCTCAGAACTGTGAAGAGACTCCCTGGCCTCACAGAACATAAATCCATGTGTTGTATGATTTCACAGCACATGTGCTTCCTTTACATCCTAACAGTATGTTAATGTAACATTTACAGCACTCCATGGTACAGAACCTCCCAGAACACCCAATGACCTACAATAGGTCCCAGATATCTCATTCTGCTAGTCAAGTCCTCAAACTCTTCACCCCCTACCCCCACCATTACATGTAGGTATGTGTGGGCCTATCTGAACATATTGGCTTTTCCTAAGTGAAATTTTTATGTCTATACTTTTGCTGAGGTCCTGTACTCTGCCTGAGACAGACTCTGAGTCCAATACTACTCCCACCTTACAGGTCCATCAAATCCTTTCTTCCTGGTCTTCTGCCTCGCCTGAGTATACTCATCATCTGCCGCACCAAGTGGACTGTCCCCAACTGAGCTTCTCCTGACCCCATGTCTCTCCACTTCTTATTTATTAGGGGGGACACAGAAATGTGCTCTCCTGGTGCAGATAGCTCTTGCTAGCTATTCTGTCCCAAAGCAGGACACGTGGCAGTTTGACTCCTTGTCCCACTTACCCCTTCACAGGTATTGAGACTTAATACTCAAGCTGCACTCAGAATGCTGTTCAGTATTGGATTCAATGGAACCCAGCCCAGGACAGTCAGGAATAGTTCATGCCAAGCTCATGTCAGCTCCTCACCTGACATGTCACTAACTATATATGCTCAATATAGATTCTGAATGACGAAGTTCTTTAAAGTTCAAAATAGACACACCTTCTACTAATGTCTATTCTTTAGTGAATGTATTAGTGTTATGGATCACATGTTTGAATTCCCCTAAATCCCCATGTTGATGACACTTCACCACCATTTTGATGATGCAAAGAGATAGGCCTTTGGGATATGATGAAGACATGAGGGTGGAGCCGTCATGACAGGATTAGAACCCTTATAAAAGAGACCCCAGAGAGCTCCCTTATCCACTCCCCCACCAAGTGAGGATACAAGGAGAAGATACTGTCTATAAACCAAGAAGCAGGTAGTCAATACTTGATCTTAAGACTCCCAGCCTCCAGACTAGGAGAAATAAGTGTCTGTTGTTTATAAGCCTCCCAGTTTCTGGTATTCTGTTATGGCTGCCCAAATGGACCAGGGAAATAAGTAAGTAAATCTGAGTAATAATTTATGATTGGCCATTCAATCCCCTCCCTTACAGAGTCAGCTCTATTTCAGGGGTAACCAGTGTGAAAGCATCATAAAATATCCTCAACTGTCCACCATATGTGCATCCTACACTGAGTGGCCAGATTATTATGATCACCTTACATTTTAGGCAAATTAGCCTTACACTGCATCATATGGGATATGGAAGCCAAAGTCTTGTTTGAACACCTTTTCTGTCTTCAGTTACCAAGATAAAACATCTCCAATTCGCACAGAAACACAAGGATTGGACAGTTAAGCATTGGGAAAAAAGTCATGTGGCTCAATGAATCACATTTCCAGTTGCATCAAGCAAATGGCTGAGTGAAAATTTCAGCATGAAAGCATGCACTTCACACGCATGAATACAACCCTTCAAAGCTGTTGGGGGCAGTGTTATGGTTTGGGACATGTTTTCCTAGCATGATTTGGGCCCTTTAATTCGTGTGGAACAATGTCTGAATAGCACAACATACTTAACTATCATTGCTGATCAAGTTCATCTTATCATGTTGATGGTGTATCCCAATGGAGATGGCTTCTTTCAGCAAGACAATGCACCATGCCACAGTGCTCATATTGTGCAGGAATGGTTTCAAGAACATGAGGGAGACTTTACCTTGCTTAGGTGGTCCCCACAATCACTAGATCTCAATCCAATTGAACATTTGTGGGACAAAGTTAAAAGAGCCATTGGCAGCTGGTTCCATCAAATCTCACAGAACTAGACAGTGCTATTCATCAGGCATGATTTCAGATTTCTCCCATCACCTTTCAACATCTCGTGAAGTCAATGCCAAGAAGAATTGCCACAGTATTGAAGGCAAGAGGTGGCCCAACAAAGGACTGATGGGGTGGTTACAATAATCTGGCCACTCAGTGTATATTTAGGAATACATTACAGTAATATGGGATGCCCTGTTTTTCACACCCAAAGTGAAATCTAAAATTTGTTATAAAGCCCTGTGCTCCTGCCACAGCGAACCTTCTAGAATTGTTGTCTGAAGTTAACGGAAATGTGAGTACTTCAGGACTAAATTCTGGAAGCTGTGGGGGATTTATCTACAGGCGGAGTTTATAAACCACTTACTGGTTTTCTGTGAATGCATTACAGCACTCAGGCTTTGAACATAGCTTTCAATTTGTTTGCCAAGAATTCTGAGTTAGCTCCCAAGTCTTTATCACTGTCATAATCAATGGCAACTTTGCTGTTGCATGATCCAGCCCATGTTAACATTTGAAAGCCATGATAATGCCAAGTCCTTGGCTGTCTGGAAACCTGGGTGCTTTTGATGTGACAATATCCTGAACTAGAATTCTAATCATCTGAATACAGTTCCCTATGAATGTCCCTGGAGACTGTGCACTGAAAGCTGCCACTCACTTCTGATGATCCCTGTCCCACACCATCAAAATCACTTTGGATGTGGAAAGATAATGTTTTGAAGGCACATTTCCATTCCCTGTCTTTATTTTAAAAGAAAAACAAATATAGCAGCATTCTCAAACTTTTTTTTATGATAAACACAATGAATCTGGTCAGGTTACATCACAAGCAGACATCAGCACTCCCCATGGAAATCTCAATGGAGGCCCGGGGGTGGAGGAGGAGAGGCTAGATGCCACAGGCCTCCACCTACTTTAGTCATCCTGATTTATCTCCTCTAAACTTTAAATCAGGATGATCACTCTCAGGAGAAAAATAGCAAGATGGTTTCCACTTGTAACCTTTCCATAAGAAGGATCTTAACGTGCAGAAAGTTTTAGGAAAACTGTAATTAAGGAGGCCTGGCCTCGCAGAAGAGGAGACATAAAGAGCACACTGTCAGTGGTAAAATGTCAAGCGCATTGGTTCTGCAGTGAAATGGGCTTTTGTCTCAGAAAGGCTGGGTGTATAATTAAGAGCCTGGGTACCAGCTGAGGCCACTGCCTTCAGCAAGCTCACATTCCCACTGTTATTACCTTGAACATCTAAACAAAGTACAGAGGGCTAATCACATTAGGAATAATAATAGTGATGGAGCTGAGGGGAGACCAGGAAGAAACAGACTAATATAAATCATTCCTTCCTCCCCTCCTCACAGCGTCCCTCCTTTTCTTTCTTGCAGGCCTCGGTTGTAACTTAAGACTCAATACTTATCTGCTGAGAGGCCATGATCTGAGCATTTGTGCTTGGTATTCTGCCTGCATCAGGTAGTGGTGCCAAGCACTGAAACATCCCAATCTTTTCCACTTCTTTCTTTTGCAAAAGGAGCAGGGAAAAACAAAGAAGTGTGCCTTACAGCATGAGGCACCTTCGCAGGGACTAAGCAGCCAGTGATCACGCAGCAGGAGGGGCTGCAGACTTCCTCCAGGCTGGCAAGGCCAGGGCAGTCACACACAAAGACATATCGATCCTTGTTGGTCTATCTCATGAGCAAATGGCTAATGGTCTGCATATTAACACACAGCCCAAGACACTGCCACAGACAGAGTGGACAGCAGCATCTGGGTCCAAGAATGCAGAAAGCAAGTGTTAGTTTTCAGTTTAGATGAAGAAAGCTACATGGAATGCAAAATGATACAGTCACTGATGAAGATGGTTTGATAGTTTAGTATTAACTTAGACTTGCTATTACCAGCAACTTCATTCCTTGATATGTACCCAAAGGAGTTGAAAATTTATGTTCATACAAAAACCTGCACACTATATTTATAGCAGCTTTTCATAATTGCCATATATTGGAAGCAACCAAGATGTTGTTCAGTAAGGGAATGAATAAACTGCAGTCTACCCAGACAATGGAATATTATTTAGTGCCAAAAAGAAATGAGCTTTCAAGACTTGAAAGACCTGGATAAAATGTATATGCATATTACTAAATTTAACAAAAAAGTCAATCTGGAAAGGCTACATACTGTATGATTCCAACTATAAGACATTCTGGGAAATGCATAAGTAGGAGATAGTGAAAAGGTCAGTGATTGGTAGTGTACCAATCAGACAGAGGCAGGGTGAATAGGCAGAGCACGTAGGCATTTTAGGAAAATTAAACTACAAAGCACTATGATTATGGATACAAGTCACTATCCATTTCTTTAGACATAGAATGTACAACACCAAGAATGAACACTAATGTAAACTATGAATTTGGGGTGATTCTGATGTCTTCATATAGGTTCATCAATTGTAACAAAGGTACCATCTGGTAAGTGATGTTAATAATGGGGAAGGTTGTTCATGTATGGAAGCAGATGATATATGGGAAATCGCTGTACTTTCCCCTCAATTTTGCTATGAACCTAAAATGGCTAGAAAAATAGTCTTTAAGGAAAAAAAAGCTACCTTGGACCCAATCATTCTGAGTAAAAATTGGGGACAAAGTTTCTGACACTTAATTCTACCGATTTACAAGAAACTAAAATACAAGATAATTATAACCAAAATCTATAAATAAGCTTAACAAGAATATTCCAATAAGTTAGCAATTTTTAAAACTTTTTTGCATTTATTTTTAGAAACACACATCGCTTTATTAAAATTATACCTTGATTTCAAAGAGAACGTCTTGTGGGTCCTTCTACTTTACAGAGATATTTACTCATAGCTCACTCACAGTATGTTTTCCTGAAAAACATGGCTTGTATGCAGTCATTTCTAGCTTTAGATTTAACTAGTAATGTTGATTCCGCAATTATATGTTTCAACAGGTCTTTCACAACTTAAAATAATTCAGTAGGTCTATACCAAATGTTTACCTTACAGACCTCAATTGCTCTCCTAAAGACGTTAATTGGTATTCCTTTGGGATCTGTTCCTATGCATTCAGAAACAATGACTTCCCTGTCGAAACCTGAGATGTTTTGGCATGGGGACATCTGGCAACAGAAGACTGACATGATTTCAATGAGTTTTTCTTTGGACAACTGTTGTATTGACATTTCATATTGGTTTGTCACTGAAGATACAAGCAATTCCTTGAGGAAAGTTTACGTAAATTCAAACCTGCTAGGTTACCAGAAAGAATACTGTATCATCACTCCTAGTAATTAATAATAAGAGATGACATCTAAGCAGGGTTAGGGTGATAACATGGAACACACTCATTTACTGCATTTTCCACATATATATGGTTTGTAGTGCTTAGCTGTAGACTGAAATTATTCGTCTATGCTGGACCAGCTTTTAGTGGTGATGTACTACTGTGTGTGTGTGTGTGTGTGTGTGTCTGGTTGTATGCTGGAGTGAGTGGTGAATAAAGGACAATTATCACTAAGCAAAAATCTAGAAAGAAAAAAATAGAAACTAGAGATGCTATATTCAAAGGAAGAAGTCACTTATACCTGCCCAGTGCCAATTCAAGCACTTATTTAAGTACAGTTTCAAAACTCCAGAATGTAGCAAACCATAATCTTAGGAATTGAGCCCAAAGCTGCATTGTTCACTAGAAGCCTTAGCAAACTTTTCATGCATCATTCAAGTTTAAATTCCTGTGTTAATCTCTACCATGAATGATCTGAAGGCAAAGCTTGGGCTCAGATGACATTTCCTGATTTCATTGTGTTCAACCTTCAACCATCTAACTCTAGGAAGTAGTTTACAAACCGTTTTCCAGTGCTCTCTGGCGTCCCAAGGTGGTACCTGGGAGATTATTTGGAAGAAGGAGACAGGTGGGATGAAAGGAAGAGTTGGTGGGGTCCTGGGCACCCCCATTTCAATCAGCATTAATACTTCCTCTGTGTAATTTATATAATTTTGTGTAAGATTTCTTTCTAAGAAAGAGAGTTTTATAGCTTTGAAAAACATCTGAAAACTGTTATAATTTTAGCAAGTGTTTTCTTTACATATACTGGGTTCCAATTCAGATTATTTTAGAAGATATTTTAATAATCTGATAAACTGTATTTGGCCTCTTCCATTAAATTGATCATGCTGCTAGGAGTTAATAAAAACAGCCATCCTGAGTTTATGTAAATAATAAAATTGTTACTATTTTCAGACATATATAGTAAATGGAACAAGTCTAAGCAAGAGATGATGGTGATCTTAAGAAACTTGCTCATCCTGAAAACCCTAATCCAAAAAAGAGAAATTAACAAAGATACAAACACAGCTTTTCTTTTTAACTGCACTTAAATATTGAATTAAACTGAAGTTTAAAATAAAAGCAGGTGATATAAAATGTATCCAATACATATAATAGTATTATATTCATTGCTCCATGTTATGTTAAAAGCTATTAGGGACAGTAGAAGAAACAAATTGAGTACAGATGCAGGATGAGAGGGAGACTTAAGATAAAAAGAGCAAAGAGACAGAAAGTCTATGGAAAATCAGAGAAGAATGGTATTCTCACTATGCTGCTGTCTCCTTGGGCAATAGCAGGAGAGTAACTTATCATCAATACTGTGGACTTTAACAGACCCATTAATCACTATCTAACAAGCTCACCAAGTCCTACCTTATAAACTTTGGGAGGTTCTGCTCTGAGTGGTATGCTTGATACAGCCCCATCAGTAGGAAAATTATATTCTCAGAAGCTGCTAGGATGAAGAATTCTGTCACCTCATACATCAGGTAAGAAAGATTAAAGATGAATTTCATACCTTGGAATAAGGAGATTCCTTATTCATATTTTAAGAAAAGAAATAACTTATTCCTATATAACTTTTCAATTATTTCTAAATGAGTCTTATATAGCATTGTGTGATAGGAAACAGTTTATTCTCTACATAGTCAAATTTTTTACTAGCTGAATTTTTAAAAGTTATTTAGCAAATACTTCATTGTAGGTTATAGACAGGTAAAATCAATTTAGCCTCAATCTCTGTTACTTCAAATTTTGAATTAACGTACTGAGTATTTTTCAACTTATAAAATATGGGAAAGATCTATTATGGCTAAGATTTGCAAATCTGCCTACAGTATTTGTATGCTTAGAACTCACTGTCCCCCTATGGACTTTTAGTAAATAGAGGTTTGTATATGGTTTCATTTTCCTTTTTTTATTCATGTCTACTCTATCTGAAAACAAAACCAAGAATGATACACATAGGCTGCAAGTTAACTTTTCAATAATGCCTTGTATGGATAAGACCATTGCAAATAATCATGTCCTCCAAAGTAAATGTGAAAGAAAACAGAGCCCAAGAAAAAGGGAAACGTTAAAAACTAAATAAGTGTCTGCCCAGTGTTGCTCAGTGGTGAGCATTGACCCATGAACCAAGAGGTTACCAGTTGGATTCCTGGTCAAAACACATGCCTGGGTTGCAGGCTCAATCCCCAGTAGAGGGTGTGCAGGAGGCAGCCAATCTTTGATGTTTCTCTCATCTTTGTTTCTATCTCTCTATCCCACTCCCTTCCTCTCTCTCTCTCTCTCTAAAATAAAAATAAAAAAATTTAAAAATCAATAAAAAATACTTAAAAATAAAAAAAATAGCCCTAACTGGTTTGGCTCAGTGGATAGAGCATCAGACTGTGGTTCGATTCCAGATCAAAGGCATGTATCTTGGTTTCGGGCACACCCCCATTAGGGGGTGTGCAGGAGGCAGCTGATCGACCTCATCAGTGTTTCTAACTCTCTATCCCTCTCCCTTCTTCTCTGTAAAAATTCAATAAAATATATTTTAAAAATAAATAAATAATAAATAATAAATAAACCAGCACAAAATATATAATTAAATATTATAAATTTTAAAATAAAGATAGGACTGTGATTTCAAGTATTTAAAATGTTTTTAAGTAAGATGTAGTTAAAGATAGAGATTGCCAGATGCCAGAATATATAAAATTCATCCTTTTAAATCCTCTAAGTTAGGATTTAAAATATTATACAGGGACATAGATGGCAGCAACCCCTCATGTCTCTTCTATTTTCACCATTTTTCTTATTCACTAGAGGCCTGGTGCATGAATTTGTGCATCAGTGGGGTCCCTTGGCCTGGCCTATGGGATCAGGCCAAACCCAACTCTCAGACATCCCCTGAGGGGTCTTAGATTGTGAGAGGATGCAGGCTAGGCTGAGGGACCCCACCATTGCACAATCAGGGTCGGGGAGGGATGTGGGAGGTTAGCCATCCAGGGAGGGACTTTGGGAGGGCTCCAGGGTATGTCCAGTCTGTTTTGCTCAAAACAGCCAAACCCCAGCAGCAAGCTAACTTACTGGTCAGAGCATCTGCCCTCTGGTGGTCAGTACACATCATAGTGAGCCGTTGAGCAGCCTTAGCATATCATTAGCATATTACACATTAATTGGTTGAACCCATGACCAGATGCTTAGCATATTAATCTTTTATTATATAGGATTAGTTGTGTATATTTCTTTCTAAAGGGATATAAGAGGTTAGTTCTTTCTCAAAGTAGTACTTTTCATGACTAAAAGGTGATTGGGATTAGTGGAGTTCAAATTCTGAGGGAGTTACCACTATGCTGAGTGTCACTTATGCCTCTCTGTTGTACACTTGTTAAGGTAGCTATCCAGATATGAGGTCATATTTGCAATAACTGTGTTCAGTGAACATTTGTTATTTTTGCCTTTTTTGCATTCATCCACCCTTCTCTAGCACACAGAACTGCTCCTTCTTTAACTTTCACTCCACGTGCTTTGGAAGGAATTCATTCCAACTCATTTCCAAGAATAGGCATTTGACTCAGCCCTCATTCTCTTGAGCAAATGACACAACCCACTGCAATTTAGCTAAATCCCAGGACCTTTGCTGGAACTTTCAGGTGTGGGCTCTCTCCTGAGGCTGCCAAATGTCTGTCTGAACCACCATCATTTTACTACTTGGAGGTAGCCTGCTTGAGACTCAATCTACCCAGAAGAAGGAAACACAAAGGTTGATCAATTCCTATTGACATCATCTGAAATACTTAGATTTATTCATGGATATTCTACTCTTGGGCTCTGTAGCTTCATAAATCAATGTAACTCTCACCTGGTTTTCGTTTAGCTTTTCTTTACTTTCATCAATTTGAACTGGGTTTCCATTATTTACATCTAATATTCTTAATTAAGAGATTACATTTAAGAAAAATACTAGAGCAGAAACTGGTTTGGCTCAGTGGATAGAGCGTCGGACTGTGGACTGAAGGGTCCTGGGTTCGATTCCAGCAAGGGCATGTACCTTGGCTGCGGGCACATCCCCAGTAGGGGGCGTACAAGAGGCAGCTGATCGATGTCTCTCTCTCATCGATGTTTCTGACTTTCTATCCCTCTCCCTTCTGCTCTGTAAAAAAATCAATAAAATATATTTTTAAAAAAAGAAAAGAAAAATACTAGAATTACTAAAGAGACCTGGGGATCCTTGCTTTGGGGAAAAAAAAGTTAGAGGAAATATATTCCTCGATATTTTGAAGGATATCTAGAAGAGGGTGTGGATTCTCTGTGGGCCTCCAGAGCCATGTGAAACCATCAGCAGAGTTATTCAGGTAGTATTGCTACAGAAAAGATTCCTTCTCAGGGCAGCACTGAGGTCTCAATGGCTCTAAAGTATTTTGAAGTTATGGAGTCTATGACAATTATTGGAAATGGAAATTTCTTTGTTATTCTATGATTCACCCCTTAATACCAGGATGCCATGCCAAGAAAACTAAAGCTCACTCCACAGAGGTCCAGATTGGGTGGAAGGAGAGAAAGGGCCAAATGAGGACACATGTGTTTTGAATGGTTTTCCGGAATACTGGCAAAAACTATAAGATATATCTGGAAGTCATATACATTCAATCCTATTTCCTCTTGGTTTAAAATGATTCAAGGAGGTACACATACCTGTTTCACAAGCAGTGGCACAATAACATCAAAAGAGGATGCTTGTTGAGAATCCCAAAAATACATCAGTAGCTATGTAAAACTAGGTAACATCACTGTTGGTGCCCATTGGAGAGTTTTTTTTTTAGAAAAATAAAATTTGGGATAGAATAGAATTTTATCCAGATTGAGTAAAAGTCCTAATAATTTGATGCACATTTTATTGGCTACCAGCTCATAGTGGGTGCTAAAGAGTGTTGGCTGAGAGACTGACCAGTTTTGTCTACAATAATCTCAAAATATTTTAGGTATGAAAATATGATAGATTTTAGTATTTAAGTGGAGGTTAAGATATCTGGAATCATTTCCATAAAAAGTAAGGATCACACAGTAAAATATTTATTTAGTTATTCTAGCTTCTGGTATTTACTATCAAATTGGCTAGTGGTTGAGATTTGCAAGAGATGTAAAAAACACCAATTGCTTTGATAAAAATAAAGGATTTAATATGTGAGTTTTATAAATAACATGTAAGTATAAATAAAATATAAATATATTCTGTAATGTAGGTATTATAGAATCTGATATTTGAAGGAAGCTTAATGATTATTGAGGAAGGTGCAGTTGACATTCCAAAGGTTATGAGATTAATAGATGGACTACTTTCCAAAAAGATTTGTCTTTTTTAATTAATATGAAAATTGAATTTTTGATGTTGTTTTTAGACTATCTTCTTCTTTTCTGTTTTGACTGCCTAAGTATAACATAACAAAGCTTTGTATTAGTCTGCTTGGACTGCTGTAAAAAAAATATACCACAGGCTGGGTGACTTAAACATTTTTTCTCACAGTCTGGAAGCCCAAGATAAAGGTGTTCTCAGGTTGGGTTTCTGGTGAGGCTTCTCTTTCTAGCTCACAGATTAGATCTTTCCCCTGTATACATGTATAGAGAAAGAGATCTCCGGTGTCTGTTCCTCTTTTCCTAAGGCCACTGGTCCAACTGATCCGGGGGCCTCACCCTTATGACCTCATTTATCACCTTAGAAACCCCATCTCAGCCACACTGAGGAGTTTAGCTTTAACACCTAAATTTTGGGGCTCCATAATAAGCACTTACATGTGCCATCCACTGCTCTCCGTATTTTTATGTACTTATCTATAAACTATTTAGAAAAGCTGTCTGTTTACTAATTGAACTATTCTGATACCTATTACTCTATATCACAGGTGGGGACAGGAAGCATGGTACATCTGAATGACTTGCTCACAGTCATGTGGAGGAACTGAGCCAGGCTTTGAGAGGGAGCAGCCTGGCTCTGGAGGCTGTGTGAGCTCATCCTTGATCGTACACTCTCTCTTCACCTCTTCATCCCTCTTCATGATATATTACGTCAGGGGCTACAATAACAGATCCTGGCTCTACTCATTTGTCACTTAGTCTATTTGTCAGACTCCAGTGGGAGTTAATTTCCTACAAGATCTCATTGTGTTGAAATCCACCCACCGGTGGCTCAATTTCCCCTACAGTGTAGGAGCTTCTTTAGGACAAAGTTCCCAGTCCTTTACAATGCACAGAAACCCTTCTCTGTGATCTGTCCCTGCTTCCCTCTCTGGCCACATGTCCCACTGAGTCTCCCAAATTTATATAATTCTGTTAATGCATCCCCTCATTCTTCCCCAGTCTACAATAATCTCCTTTTCCTTCCTTTCTGGATAAGGTGCTGCACCTTCCCTGAGAAATTTCATCAGGACTTAGGGTGCAGCAGTGACATTGTCCTTACTGTTCCCACATAAAAATTCTCTCCATAAGGTGTCCACTGCACCATGTCATTCTTATTTGTTTACAGGTTACTCATCCACTTTCCTCTGGTAGAGTTTTCCTGGAGGGAAAAGGCTATGTGTATGTTATTTTTCAATGCTTAGCTTCTAAATTCAAACTGGAATATACTTGACAACCAATAGTACCTGAATGGATAGTCACTTAAGTATTATGGGCTAGGTCAGTGTTTGGCAAACTCATTAGTCAACAGAGCCAAATATCAACAGTGCAACGATTGAAATTTCTTTTGAGAGCTGAAAACCGACTTCTGCTCATGGGCCATGAAGTTTTAATTGCACTATAGTGCGCACCTGCACGTAGTATTTTGTGGAAGAGCCACACTCAAGGGGCCAAAGAGCCGCATGTAGCTAAGGAGCCCTGGTTTGTTAACCACTGGTCTAGGTCAAATGCTTTCGTTTGTAGCTAACTAAAGCAAAGCCCACTGGATTTCAAATTTGTTGACATCTTCCTACTAGCCAGAAGTAGGAATAGGCACCCTCTATCTTGAGGACCCCAAATGGAAGGTAGATCACTTATTTTGTGCATGTGGTTGTCACTAGTTAGACCTAAATAGAACTTTACTAAAGAATTTACACATCTAAAGGAATGAAAATAATTGCTTAGTTGTTCTAAAAATATTCTATTTCCTTTATTAATGTTGCCTTTGGGATATATTTGTTCTGTTAATTATCTCATAATTAATTCAATTTCTGGAAAAATACAAATATACTAAGCTTTACAAAATTGTTTCACAACAGAAATAATAATATTCAATCACAGGGTCACATTTATGTATAGATAACTAAAATCTGTACCTATGGCATATAATTGGTGAATCTCCCTGCTGAATGAATTTCTTTCTTTTTTTGGCTAATGATAATGATTTATAGCTAGGCAGTTCTTTAGACTTTTCAAAGTATTCTAAAATATTTTTATTTGATTCTCATAGAAATTATGTGAGGTTACTGATCAGAAGAGGGGGTTTCTTCCACTTTACCTCTAAAGAAGCTAGGATTTAAAAGGATCATAAGTGATGGAGTAAGGCTAATATCAAATTTTCTGGCTACAGTCCATTTTCGTTTCCCTCTATTTAATGCTGGTTTTAATCATATGCAAGAGTTGTACAGCAGATGATAAAATTCCCTTGCTTTTGGAATATGTTAAATTCTTAAAGATAACATTTATATACAGAAAATATGTATGTTTAGGGTGATAAAAAATAGCATGTAATGGATGTGAAACAAAGTCACTCCCTTGTTCAGAAAATAGACACCTAAAATTAATTTTAATTAAATAAAATCACTGTATTTTAAAGAGGAATTTAAAAGGTGGTCAACCATTCATTCATTCATCAAACCTTGGCATGCAGTGAACAAGGGCATCTCACAGGTGGTTTAAATGTTTCAGTATCTGCCTGTTACCAAAGGACAGCAATATGATATAAGCAGTCTATAAGGGAAAATAAAGATAAAGAGGCCATATAAATACAAACAAGCCCAGGCTTAGTTCTTACAACCTGATTTAAATCTAAGGAAAGATGATACCTTTTAGGCAGAAGATAAAGCAGGATGTAGAATCAGGTGAATTGCTGGGTGCCAACTTCCTCCTTTGCCTATTTGTATCATCTTTTGCCTAAATATCTCTCCCACTGGACCCTGAACTATCGGGACAGCACAGCAAATATAGACAGAAAGGCACATAATGTGAGTTAGCTAAATGACATACCTTATTGCAATGAATTATCTCATAGAAATATTAGAAGAAAAAGAAAATAACACTTGTGGAGTACAAACTGCACATTATAGGCTACCCAAATGCTTTTTATATGTTTCTTCGTGTGTTTTTCTTTTTTATTAAACTCCCTGAGGCTAGGATGAATGATCAGATATTAATACAGTTCAGAGATCACCTGTCCCATTATCCTATCCTACCAAGGAGAGCTGTAAAGTAACTCACTCAGAGTACATAGCATACTGTAACAGTGTCACTAGCAGAACTCAAAGCTCCTAATTCCAGTATCATGCTGCTCCCATGATAGAGCATACATGCTTCCATGTAGGTCTTCTAGGGAGACCACAAAGATTAGTGCTCATTCTCCCAAAAGATTGTGGGGGCTGTAGTGTTGCCCTCTGCAGACAGGTGCTATATATGGTTCATAGGAGCAGAAAAAAAGTGGTGGCAAGACAACTAGAGTCAACTTGGTTTTCACCATTTGGTGACCAAAGTTGAAAATATTCAGGGTTTAATAGCCATACTCTCCTTCTCTTCCAAACTCAGGTATTTTGACTACAATAATAAAATAAACAGGTGATTTTGCAGGATGGTTTTCTAGAGAATTGGAACAGCAGCCTCAAAGTTCTGCACTATTCAACCCCAAATTGCTCAAAGAAATGCTTTGACATTTTACTGCTCTGGACAGACCCAGCCAAATGGATGGGTGAAGCCAGCTAGCTCACTCTAGCTAATGCTCACACCCTTTTTTGTCAAAGTCAGATTTTTGGTCTGAGTACCCTGTGTATTGAGGACATTGGGGGTAATATTCTACATAATGAATAAAGCTTATTTTCATTTTAGAAGATAGCAAATAAATGAGAGGCATAGAAATAACAGGTGGCCAACTCTTAGTCATGCAGCCTACCAATGGAGGAAGATAGAAGCTGTTTTTAATGTCTCGCTGACGCCAGAATATTCTGTACAGAGATCTCAGTGCTTTCTTAAAACTGAAGATAAATATTCACAAGGGGCAAGGGTGATGAGAAATGCCACAGCAACCTTTGTCTTCAAGGGAGTTGCAAAACAAGCCAGAGACCAATAATTCTCTCAAATAGTACAGAAAAGAGCTTGCCTCACTTTAAAAGCAGTTTCCTGCACAACAGAAATTTTAGCTTCAAGGAGGCCCTGATAAGTCAGAACATTTTCTGATTTCCACAAGTGATAGAACCTATAGACTATGATGAAGACAGGCTTAAGTGAGTCTGTCTCTCAAGAGGTCATTGTTATCTCAAACCCCTAAATTTACATTTTATAATGTCCATTCTTAAAATAATTTGAGCACATGCAGTTACCTGCTGCATGTAAAATTTGAGTCACCGGAAATCTAATGGTCTTGATGACCTCTAGCACATATTTAAGAAGTTCATCACATTTCTCAGGTTCTTGTTGTATTATTAAAGTCATAACAACTAAATAAATGTTTCCTAACTTTAATTAGATGGATAAGGAATCAAGTCTTTTCCTTTAATAATATGCTCCAACGTGTCAGGCTTGTTGAAATATAAAATGCATTAACTATGAAGAATGAAGACTTTACATACACTTTCTCTCATTTAATCAAATTGTATTTAACATTCCATGTGGGTTCCCTATACAGTTATAATGATTCTGATGATTTCCAGCTGATGGGGACTTACGCAGACAAATTCAGAGGCCTAAAAATCCCCTAACGATGCTGCTTACAAGATTTGTCTCTAGCTCACTGGGAATTTATACCTCATTTCTAGGAATGACTGCATTTTCCTTCTACACAACAGGTGACTATACCTGCTTGTGCTTGCGGCTATGCTGCAGTACTCATGTGTGGTATCTTCTCTTCCACAGGCGGTGTCTTGCTGTCCTGCCTGCTTTATCCATCCTACCTGACAAATGCAGTCCCTCAGAAGACAGCTGAGAATGACCACTCATCCCCTGGCACACTTCTTTCAATGTCTCTGTAGTGCTCACTGGCAAGCTGACTCTTACTTCTATAAAATAAGCACACTCTATCTAGATGCAGACTAGATTGTCAGATTGGTTCTTGATGGTGAACATGCTGGCTTTAGGTCAGATACCATCACCCAAACTCATTTAATATTTTACACTATGGTCACACAAACCTCATACGTCAGAAACCTCAATCAGGAAATATCAGGTTGATAGGTTTCTTAGTGCAATGACATCCTTAACTATCTATATACAGAGCACAGAAGTCCCCTAAAAAGGGGCAGCTTCCAAGACAAGAGGCCAAGCTGACCCATCGGTTTTGTTCATTTTGTTTTTTAAAGAGGTTAGATTAGGTATTATTCCATTTTGAATTCATTCTTAGTTTATTCTTCCTTGCCCATTTGTTTTCCTTTTCACAAAAGGACACATGGAAAAGACTGTCCTGGTTTCTGGGAAATTTCTTAAAAACTTGAGCTAGCCTGCCCTGACCAGTTGGCTCAGTGGATAGAATGTTGGCCTGTGGACTGAAGGGTTTCAGGTTCGAGTCTACTCAAGGGCATGTGCCATGTACCTTGGTTGCAGGCATATCCCTGGTAAGGGGTGTGCTGGAGGCAGCTGATAGATGTTTCTCTCTCATCTGTGTTTCTAACTCTCTATCCCTCCCCTTCCTCTCTGTAAAAAGTCAATAAAATATATTTTTAAAAATACTTGAGCTAGCCTGAAATACTATATAGCAAGCCTATGCACCAGCTAATCTCCAAGACTAACAGCTGAGTTTACTTTAAAACTTCCTCTATGCCAAAGCCAGTTTGGCTCAGTGGATAGAGCGTTTGCCTGCTGACTGAAGGGACCCAGGTTCGGTTCCAGTCAAGGGTGTGTACCTTGGTTGCGGGCAAATCCCCAGTAGGAAGTGTGCAGGAGGCAGCTGATCAAAGTTTCTCTCTCATCTATGTTTCTAACTCTCTATCCCTCTCCTTTCCTCTCTGTAAAAAATCAATAAAATATTAAAAAAATAAATAAAACTTCCTCTCTAAGAATATGGTAGCATATGGTAAGGATGTTGTTTGGAATCATTAGATTAATGATTCCAAAATTTAATTGCTATTCCTGGAGAACTTTAAAAGATATAAATTAGTGAATGTTGATGCTAGCCATTCTAACTCAGTAGAGAACCTGTGTGTTTATTATTGCTGAAGTGAATGAAAAGAATATTTACAACACTATTGAAAGTGTTTAAAAAACCAACAATAGTATTATGACCCTTTGGTTTGAAGTAGGTTTTGCCAGAACTTGGCTAACTGTCCACAAACACAACCAAAGGCATGGCCCAGAGGAGAGGAATGGGGCAGAGGCTCCACCCTCTTCCCTTCTATGACTCTTTGGTTGCATTCATCAGGGAGGCCAAGAAGACCATACAGCACCATCCATGGGGTAAGCAAGCACAGACAAACTCATTTCCCATCAACCACTGTCTCCTCATTAAATGATGTCAATTTAATCATATTTTCACCAAGAACCAAAATAATATATTATCCATCTCCAGGGACCTTCGTGTAAAGTATCAGACAAAAAGGCATATGGAATAGAAAAGAGGATAAACATACAACACATATGTTACAGCTCCTCTTTTACAAGGCCTAGCTTCTTCTTTATTCCCTCACCAAAACAGACACTCAGCCAGTATGTTAACTCACAAAACTTATTTGTTTGGTTGGTTGGTTTTACCTAAATCCTACCAATGAAGGATGCAAATACTCTGTGGTCCTGCATTTGTTGAGTACTACTGTTTCCTATAAACCATTATGAGGAGACACAGAAGTGGTAGGTGGCAACTCAGTGAAATCCTAGGTTTCAGAGACAATCTTCCAGCCCTCACTGTGTGAAACCAACCCTATTTTCCCTCAAATATTAATATTAATCACACTGAATCACACAGTGACCTCCTAGGTCGCTCAGTCCATGAAATGAGAAGTCCATAAAGGCTATGGGCATCCTTAGCTCTATAACCCAACAAAACCAGGTGGTGGTCCAGAAGTATTTTTCCCTTGGGCACTAAGTTTTGAGATTCTGCAATCCCAAGGCCCAGATATGAGAAGCAAATTTCTGTGAGCAGGTTTGTAAGTGTGATAGTAAAACAGAATTCTTAAATCTACCCCTTGGCTCCTGCATCCACAGGGTTTAGCTATTAGAGAAAAGAATACTATACATTACTACTGGTTTAGGGCATGTACAATGACTTGTAGGACAGTGGCCTAACCTTGCAGACTATTGTCTCCTAATTGGTGGCATGACTGAGCCTTCATCATAGGTACTAAGCAAAGTATAATGCCAGCTGCTTCTGTGTAATAGCGATACCAGTAAATTCATTTCCAAAGTCTATTTATAAAAACAGTGAGTTCCTAAGTCTGAGGCAATGGTCTCTGTAATAATCTGTTAAGGAGTTAGGCCTTCTGTAAGTCTAAAAAATAAAGATGTTGGCACAAGTTTTGTGGGTAGGATTAGCAGATAAGGATTTGGAATATCTGTGAGGACAAACCACTACCTCTTCATGATGAAACAGTTTTCATATAATTAATATCAAGTATGTGGCCAAGTCTCCCCTCTGAGAAACAGTGCCATTATAAGGATTCAACATTGGCCTCTTGTGTTGTCAGGTCGGGCAGTCAGAAGTGGTGAAGCCAGACTAGCCCTGGTGCAAAGGAGCCCTTATTGTTAGTCTCACACATGATCCATTGCTGCAGACAGGGCCACTTGTGCAAGTTGCTCTGAGCAAGCAGGGAGTATTAGAAGAGAAAGACCAGTAATGCTGTATACCATTTTGCCCCTCAATTATTGAGGGTTTCATCTGAAGTGAGTGTTTTTTGGTTGGCATTTATATGACATATAATAGCTTCATTCTCTGTAATTATTCTGAAAAATCCATTCCCAGGTCTCCTGGTCACCAATCTTCTAAGCAGCTACTGTCCAAGAATCAGATCTGAACATCAGGCCCTCTCCCCTTCCATGAACCAGACAACCAAACACAAACTTCTGGAATTTGCATGCATGAACTTCCTGGACCACTCTGAGGGGTTGGGGTATAGCAGCCAGCAACTCTTGGCTGGTGTAGATATATTGTGACAATTTACCTGTGAGCCAGCCCATACATCTTCCTCTTCTGTTAACTCATTATAGGGAACTCCCTATGGGGCTTTTTAATTTGTTCTAAGAGAGAGAGGGAACAAAGCTACAGGAGCAGGTTCTGTGGGGATCTGAGCAGAGCCACAGGAGAGGTCCCTAAAAGAATGGATCCTTGAAAATTTACTTGTGCCTAGTATATCTGTTCAGGCCAGTCTTATGCATACAATTTTCATGTTATAATGACATATTTATAATCAAATTTTATGCTCCAATGCTTCCTGTAAACTCAAATTTCAACAAATTGTGTCTCATAATTGCTGTTATCCCATGGCCAGAAGTTCCGTCTCTACCAGGTCTAGAAACAAACCAAAGGTGTTTTTCAAATGCAGAATATTGTCCTCAGGAGCAGGCATTATCTTCTCAAGACTCTTAGGCCTGTGTGTGATTCTCCTATCTGAGCTGGTGAGATCCTCTGAGAAGCCCTTCCCTATGCCACAGGCACTTCTGAGTACCACTGTGTCTACTGGAGAATAAGGTCCTCATTGGCAGTCAGTCTCCACCATAGCTTGGGTCTGTTCAGAGCCTTTTCTTGCTCCAGATTAATTTCAAAGCTGGGGAATTGAGGGCTAATTGGGCTAATAAAACCAACATTATATATATTGTATCCATGTCCAGAGAGAATCTCAGTAGAACTATGCTCCTCAAGTGGCTTCTTACTTTAAAGGAGACAAACCCACATTCAAGATGGGTGGGTTCTGAGGAACTTCCCCAACCTGGTAGACATCTGGATATCCACAGTGATTATCCCCATGCTGACATCAGGCTGCTTGTAAACGCCATCTCCCAAGACCATTCACCATGAAGTTACTGGTATAATAGTTCAGTGTTATATTATCTGTGTAGTCAAGCCTTCCCCAGGCTCATGTCAAAAAGCAATAGATTGGGCACAGTCCTGTGATATAGCAATAAAGGTTTATAGCTCCCCTGGCAGATGAAGGTAAACTTTGTGGGATTATCTTTATTGATCAGCATTGCAAAGTGTTTACTCAACCAATGGGTGCAGAGTGTTTATCAGCGGCCAGAAGCTATGTTAATTTATTATAAAAAAGATACCACATCTGGTATAGCATCTGTGATTATCATCACTGCTGATTACCTTTTGATAATCCAAGTGATTCTGCAAGAGCCATCTGACTTTTTTACCAGGCAAATAGATGAATTAGACAGAGGAGTGATAGAAATCCCACCTCTGTATTGTGACAAATCTCTGCTACTCCTCTAGATAATTTTATTTACTCTTTTAAATATGAGGACAATTCCAGGAACATACATTTGGGTCTTTTCTACCATAACAGTCCTTACTCCAATGGTAAGATGACCCATATGGAATCCTGACAGGTAGTAAATATATTTGTAGCCTCCAGGACATTGGAGATAGCCCCCAAGATAAGCCCATGGCCTACCTGAAGCATCCATGAAACAAACCTCTGCTACTTTAAGCCCTCTTTTGGCCAACAGACCACAGTGATAATTTGTGTCTCTAGGCATTAACATCTTACCAGAGGCATTCCCAATAATACCTAGAAAACCCAGATAGTTTCCATTCCCCAGTGCATAGTTGTCCTGTTGTTAGATCACAGGCCTTTTTTGGCGAAGGCTGGGGGACATCCATGGTCTTCCTTGATTATGAATGCCGCAGGGGGAAGGGAGCAGGGAAAATCCAGAGCCCCATTTTTGACATGTGGGATTTAAGATGCTTTGAAACATTAAAGTGGAAATGTCTAATAAACATTGGTTACTTGAGTCTGAGCCAGAAATCGAAATGGGAAGGCATTAGCAATTAGATGGTAACTGAAGCCATCAATCCGATATGAACCTAGTGAAAAGACAACATTTAAGATTTATGTTAAAAAAAGAGGATCCAGATAGAAGTCTAAGAAAGATTACCAGAAAGGTTTAGGAAAAAAACAGGAAAAGTGGATATTGTACAGACCATGGGAGAAAGGTACTTCAGAAAAGAGGAAATGGTCCACTGTATCAACTGCTGCTGGAAAAAAAAAAAGAATAAAGACAAAAAATTGCCTCTTTGATTTGGTGACGTGGAGATAAGTAGTGACCTTTGGAAAGGCTGTTTATGTGGAGCTCTGAGGGCAGAAGCCAGACTGGGTGTGCACTGTATGTGACAAAATACTGCTTTATGTCACATAATTCTATCCTTCAAAAACCAAATGGCTTAACATACTTAGAGCTTATTTTATGTGTTGATTCTGACTCTTCCCTTATCACATTTTTATGATCCACATCCTAATGGCCTTTTGCCACTGACAATACTTTTGTTTAGTTTGCTCCAACATAAATTTGGCTCAAGTTTCATGAATATACCTGTGTGGCCATTCTAGTTCCAAAAGGGTTAAGCTTCCTGAGTAATTTATTTGTCTCCTATGCTTCTGTGATGATAAAAGGCGCTAACAAGAAATCAGTTGTGAGGCTCTTAGCATCCAAAAAAGGTTGCTTAGTCATTAACATCCATCATCTATCACAGTGGTCAGCAAACTGCTGCTCTTGAGCCTTGGTTTGCCGCTCTGTTGACTGAGTTTGCTGACCACTGACCTATCACAAAGAATAACCAGCCTGGAATTCTTCTTGCCAAACCTCACAGCCTTTAACTCCTCCCACTAACTATAGTCAGAAATTCAGAAATGTGCACATTTTATTATGTTTAGCTTTCCTAGGCATTTTCTTTCTCCCTTTCTCCCTTTCTCCCTTCCTTCCTTCCTTCCTTCCTTCCTTCCTTCCTTCCTTCCTTCCTTCCTTCCTCCCTCCCTCCCTCCCTCCCTCCCTCCTTTCTTTCTTTCTTTCTTTCTTTCTTTCTTTCTTTCTTTCTTTCTTTCTTTCCCCTTCCTTCCTTCCTTCCTTCCTCCCTTCCTCCCTCCCTCCCTCCTTTCTTTCTTTCTTTCTTTCTTTCTTTCTTTCTTTCTTTCTTTCTTTCTTTCTTTCTTTCTTTCTTTCCCCTTCCTTCCTTCCTTCCTTCCTTCCTTCCTTCCTTCCTTCCTTCCTTCCTTCCTTCCTTCCTCCTTCCTTCCTTCCTTCCTTCCTTCCTTCCTTCCTTTCTTTCTTTCTTTCTTTCTTTCTTTCTTTCTTTCTTTCTTTCTTTCTTTCTTTCTTTCTTTCTTTCCATCAGAAATAGTCATCCATGCAGAGTATTTCTCTCTTCTGTGAGTTGTGCAGTCATGGATCTCTATACCTGGTGATTTTTTCACTGTGACTCATAGTTGAATTATAGCACATGTGGACACCAAATTAATGTTCCTTTGGGAGTTTAATTATTCCAAAAGGATAGACAAATTTGAGTGTACATGAGGTTGAGTAATACAGGATTCCAAAAGTGAATAGGGCTATAGTTTTAACTTACAAAGACTATTAATGCCTAAGCAGAGTTTGGCTAACCAAGGGTAAAACAGGGACTTAGTTACCCATAACTCTGGGATCCCGGTGAACCAAAAACAGCACCCAGCTAAGAAAAATAGAGACTGACTGACAGGACACAGAGTCTATTAAAACTGTTTTCTACAAAATGACTCAGGAAGCTTAATAAAGTGATTCATTCCCATAGCTTTAGTCATTTGTTTGGACATACACAGCATTCTTTTGGTTTCTACATCTCACATTTCATTACAGAAGTGGTTTGGTTTTCTGTAAACCAGAATTGTTTTCATGTGATAAGAACTGACATGTGGTACAAATTCCCTTGACTCCCGGAATGCAGATCAGTCGGTAGCCAGGATACAAATCCATCAAATTGTTACTTCTCTTGAGACAGCTCTTAAGTGGGACATAAAAGTACCTTTTTCATGCGGAAGACAGAAGTCTGAAGAGGACTCATCAAACAGATTTAAAAATGATAATGAATTATAAATTGGATAGAACACCATGGTAGGTTGGTCAGTAAACAATGACCTGAGGTTATGATTCCTTACTTAGACTACATTTAAAGACACGAGAGGATTCACTGGAGCATCATTTCCCCATGTACATGGTACTCTCTAAAGAGTGGATGCAAATAAAGTGTAGCCATTACAGGAAAAGGATAATAATTTAATTATTATTTTAAATAATAATTATTAGTAATAATTTAAAATAACTTGCATTATGATTGTAATTCTTTCAAATTATATGCAAGGTCTATAAAAATAATTTTTATGTTGAGTGAGGCAAAAACTGAGCCTACATTTTTCCTTTCCTAATCAAAATTTCTTGGTATTTTCAGAATATGTCTTTTTCTATATTAAAAAGGCTGCACAGTTTTATATAAAGAACAATCTTATGAAACCAAAATGTCCCTTTGGAGACAAACTTGAGTAGATTCAGAGAAGCAGCAGTATAAATATTGACAGAGACAAGTGGTGTGTGATTTGGCCAGCTGCCTGAAATTCTTTCTCAAGGTGGGCATGGAGGTGTCAGGCTAAGATAACTAAACAGAACAGAGCACACCAAGAGGAAGGCTCTATGGGAAAGACAAAATGAATTACCATAATAAAGAGCTGTAACTAGGTAAGAGATAAAGAGCTTTTAAAACTACAATGTCAGGAAATTTCCCATCAGTGGAAGAGATACAAAGAAGTAAGGATGATGTGAAAGTGGATGATGTGTGCATTTTTTCTTTTAATGTATTTCTGAAAGTGTTAAATATGCATGTATTTTTAAGAACAAACATTTTAAATCAGTCAGTCATTCAATTTGATCAATGTTAAAATTATTGTGTGACCCAGCTGGAGTGAGTCAGTGGTTGAGTGTCAATCCATGAACCAAGAGGTGACTAGTTTGATTCTGGTCAGGGCACATGCCCCACTTGTGGGCTTGATCCCCAGGAGGGACTGTGCAGGAGGCAGGTGATTGGTGATGTTTCTATCTCTCTATCCCTGTCCCTTCTTTTCTCTCTGAAATCAAAAAAAGCATCTTTAAATTTTTTAAAGAAAAGATAAAATGATTATGTAAAAAAGAACTGACTATCATGGTCCTATTAATTAACAAACAGCCCTACCTGGCTCAGTGGATAGAGCATCGGCATGAGGATTGAAGGGTCCAGGATTTGATTCTGATCAAGGGCACATGACTGGATTGTGGGCTCCATCCCCAGTGAAGGGCATGCAGAAGGCAGCCGATCAATGATTCTCTCTCATTGATGTTTCTAACTCTCTATCCCTATCGCTTCATCTCTGAAACCAATAAAAATATATTTTTAAAAAAACTAACAAACACATAATAACATGTGATCTTACTCAAAATCATAGTATTTCTACTACCAGGACTAGCAACATTCACTAATCTCACAGGAACAATACAGTGAGCCACTAATATGCTTTTTTTTTTTTTTCACATGTATTCTCCTGTCTGTGTTGAGAGAAGCCCCGTGAAGCAAGTATTGTTGTCCCAGGTGAAGTTGCTGAAAAGTCTGATCATCAAAAATGTCTAATCGTGTCTGGGCAGGAACAAGCCCCCCAGACAACAACTGAAAGCTCAGCTTTAACCATTGTACAGACTGCCTCCTTCAAGCTACTGGAAAACTTTCCTTATAAGTCACTCAGTGATTAATAATCTTTAATAGTTTTGTAACTAGGGAAGAGAGAAACTAAAGTGTTTCATATACTCAACAAAGCAGTTCTATGTCATTGTGTTAGCAAATTCTGGATTAGAAGTAAAATATGGATTTCTCTTTGCTATTTTCATGTTAAAGTTTGGTGGAAATGTTTAACGATTGTTGACTCCAATTTGCACGGAAATATTACTTAAACGGGACCAAACACTTTTTTCTTTACTTCCTTTTCAATACATTGTCTTGTCTTAAACTATTCAGCACTTCAGTAACCCCTTTAACAGTCAAGGAGGATAAAATGAAGATGGTCAAAAAAGCAACTATCTCTAATTGACCATAAAACACTGCTATATTCTTTCTTCTCTTTTTCTTTTTTTATTATGAATGATTTCCCAAATGTTTCATGTTGTGCTTTCTTAATGATATTAGACAATGTCATTAAACATATTAGTCACTGGTTAAAGCTTACTGTTAAAACTCCAGTATTTAGTGGGGAGATGCTTTATGCACAGTACAGGTACATAATAAGCATATACCAGGGTCTAGAAACAGGAAAATAATGTATATCTTTCTTTAGGCTGTATTTTACAAGATAGGAAGAGAGAGACATAAATCGGCAATGAAGAATTCTTGGTCTAGAGCCAGCGCTGACCTGTAAGATCTGATGATGATGATAGTGATGCTCTCCTCAGAGGCTTGTCATGAGGGAGAAATAGAGAATGTATTTAAAGGGCATGTAGTCAGTGCTCAGTAAATGTCACCATGTGAGTACTGAAGAGCTTTGGAAAGAAAGTGACAACCATTTGAGTTTCAAAGGGTGCCATGGTCTGCAATATAAAATACCATATTTTAAACATAAATGTTCATTCTTTAAAAAACTACAAACATTAGTGTTCATTGGAGGAGCTATTTTATTGGGTAATTATTTGATTCCTGTTTAGCACTTAAAAGTGAATTACGAATGCACTTTCCATGTTCTCAGAGAGCTAATGGTTCTTTTCACTGCCCCTGATTTCCGCCCAGAAATCTCCTAGTATATCCTATAATTCAAAAGCAAATGGAATCACAAGGAGGATAAAACCATATTTTGCTCTCTGGTGATACCAACGATTAGTCATAGTTCCATAAAACTGCACCTGACATTTAACCCTTTAGGTGGTCTCTTACTAAGCTAAATGAGAAACACACCACTTTCATTTTTAATTGAAGATGCTTTGATTTTAAGCATCTTCCCCAAATAGATTTCATTTGAAAGGACCAAGCTGTCATGCTCCCTGTGAAGCAAGACTGAAATCATCTTCCCTTGGCTCTAGCTGATCAGAGCATTTCTCAGTGTGCAAAGCCTGAGGCAGCTCCTCTAGTTCAGCTTCTGCCACAGGAAAACCCACCCTCAATTGCTTAACTGATAACAGATTTTACTAAAATTTTCTCATGGCTATTTCTTCCAGCCTGTTGGGTTCTACGTTATTTCCATTTTTTAACCTCCCCAATACTTCAAGAGACCTAATCAGTCCTCTGCCTTATCTTCCTCAAACACAACCTCCAAATTGTGTTGGCTATTCACATTATCTGAATATATTGAAGACAGAGAAAGGGGGCATACATGACCAAAGAATTCTGAATACGTCATATTTTAGCTACTTTTTTATATCATCAAACTTCTGAATTCTAAATATGGCCTCCCCAGTATTTTGAACTTCGAAATGTTTCTCATAAAGATTTATAAATGACAAGAGGTCCAACGCATGAAATTCATGCAAGGAAGAGGGGTGCTCCTCAGGCCAGCCTGCACCCTCTCCAATCTGGGACCCCTCTAGGGATGTCTGACTGCCCATTTAGGCCTGATCCCACCAGGCATTCAGACATCCTTCTCACAATTCAGGACTGCTGGCTCCCAACTGCTCATCTGCCTGCCTGCTTGACTGCCCCTAACTGCTTCTGCCTGCTAGCCTGATCATCTGCTAAGCACTGCCCTGCCAGCCTGATTGATGCCTAACTGCTCCCCTGCCAGCCCTATTGCCCCTAACTGCCCTCCCCTGACATCCTGGTTGCCCCTACTGTCCTCCCCTGCAAGTCTGGTTGCCCCTAACTGTCCTTCCCGGAAGGCCTGGTCTCTACCAACTCCCCTCCCTTTCAGGCCTTGTCACCCCTAACTGCCCTCCCTTGCCATCCTGGTCACCCCCCCAGCTGTCCTCCCCTGCAGGCCTGGTTGCCCATAACTTCTCTACCATGCTGGCCTGCCCCCCCCAAATGCCCACCCTGCAGGTTGGCACCTCTAACTGTCCTTCCCTGCTGGCCTGATCACACCCAACTGCCCTCTCCTGCCAGCCTGGTTGCCCTAACTGCCCTCCTCTGCAGGCCTGGTACCTCCCAATTGTCCTCCCCTGCTGGCCTGGACTCTCTCACTACTCTCCCCTGCAGGCCATCTTGTGGTGGCCATCTTGTGTTCACAGAGGGGTGGCCATCTTTGATTACATGGGGGCAGCCATCTTGTGTGTTGGAATGACAGTCAATTTGCATATTACTCTTTTATTAGATAAGATAATACCATGATACTCATTTAATTTATATTTCCCAGACTGTAATCTATAGATCTCATGCTGAGGTATGCCTCCCCAAAATGATTCCGTGATCATATATCTGTGTAAAATGCTGGACCAAATCATGATAAACAGTACATCTCTACTGAAGGATTTCTCAGACTCTTGAACACATCAATATACATTATGAATACCCAAGAAGGAAGAGGGAATACAGCTATCCCAAACACTTTACTTAGTGTATTAGAAAGAGAAAATATATTGAGCTTTTGTAAAACTTAGGGTTTCAAGGATTCTGTTCAGAAAACGTTGGCCCAAAATATGGAATTTTTTTCTAGAACAGAGCTAAATTAAAGGATATATTCAGGGGAGTTTCTTGGGGAGCCAATACAAGAAGTGAGGAAAGCTTAGGGGCAGTGGGTCTGCCTAGGATTGTAATGAAAGAATAGTATCACATTCACTGAAACTTCTCTGAAAACATTTTGTAGACTGGGAGAAATTTCCTGAGACGCTCAAGGTGGGATGTGAGACTGATTCCCCAATAAGTCTAGTACACCCAAAGAGGAGCCTAATTAACAGCAAAAGGTCTTTGAATTGGGAACAGACTAACTAATTCCACCACACCTTACTTCTGCAGAGGCCTCTCCTATACATAGATATTGACCAGAGGATTAAGCAGGAGACCCAGTGACTATTGCATTCTGTACCTACAACCCTCCTCTAATGTCTCTCCATGTTAAGGTCTAAATGGCTCTTCTATTTTCTACTTTTCTCCTTCCCACTTCTAGTCAACATGTATTTTACATAAAGATAGTAAAGCAATTCACTCTTTTCCTAAAGAGCCCTGGACAACATTCTAACCCATGACTGGAGGCTATAATCTACTGAGTCATGTACTGATTCCCAGATGTCCCCTTATACTACTGTACCTCTATGGAAGAAAATGCTATTCTTCCCAGATATTTTTAATTTCACAGTTACTTTAAAAATTAGTACTATTATATATATATATATATATATATATATATATATATATATATATATGACAAACCTACCATTCAACCAGCTGACTGATAGCTATGATGTGCACTGACCACCAGGGGGCATAAACTCAATGCAGGAACAGAAATCACAGGCCAGGAAACATGGAACAGACTGATGAATCTCAAAAGGACGTGGAGGTGGGAGAGTGGGAAGAGATTAACCAAATATCTTATATGCATACTAGAGGCCCAGTGCACAAATTTGTGCACTGGTGGAGTCACTCAGCCTGGCCTGCACCCTCTCACAATCTGGGACACCTCAGAAGACTTTGGAGAGCTTGTTTCAGCCCAATCCCCACAGGCCTCTTGTCTTACATATAATCCCATTAAGAAAAAATAAATAAATAATATACTTACAGCATAACCATAGAAAAAAAATTTAAATGCTGGCACAATATGTAAGCTGAGCTTTAATTTTCTTTCATAACAGTATATAATCATATATAGTAAACCATCTTCCACTGCACACTTGCTTTTTTTAGTTAGATTAGAGCACCCTGAGTGCAATGCCTTTTGTCTTATTTTCACTTTTCTTTTTTCAGGGCCAAATTCTTAATCTGCACTCAGTGAGGATCCTCCTATATAATAAAAGGCTAATATGAAAATTGTCCTCTAGGACTGGGAGTTCTACTGGGAATTTGAACAGAGGGTGGGCCAGCCAGCACACCACCCAGGGCCCCTCCCCCTGGCCGGCCCACCTAATCAGTCCCAATCCCAATCAGGGTGGGCCAGACAAACCACACCCATGCACAGATTTGTGCACCAGGCCTCTAGTTTCATAATAAAGACAGAAACAACAATGATTTCAAATATACAAAATTTTAAGAAATATTAAGAAAAATTTTAAGAAATTTTAAGAAATATTTTCATTTTCCTGAATGATTTTTAGTTCTGTTAGTAACTCAGGAAACATCAGTAAAATGAACATCATAGTCAGAGAATTTTTCCCCAATTTATACTATTTGACCAACTCGTCACAAACACAGGGAAGCTCCTCTGCAGAACAGATTCTTATTTGTTCATCATAACTGGAAAATTATTTCTTGTTCTTCTTATGAACTGTACAGAAGATGTAATGTTTAAGGTTTTCTGTCAGTATTGGGAAGCTCACTGATTTGTTTTGTTTTCACTTGAGTGTTTTTGTTTTGTTTTAATTTGGGGGCCAACATTTCATTTTTTTAAACATATTTTATTTTTTGTAATTAAAATATTTTTTAATTTTTCAATTACAGTTGATGTTCAATGGTATATTACTTTCAGGCAGACAGCATAGGTTGTATATTTATATAACTTACAAAGTGATTCCCTAATAATCCCCCAATGACTGGCTAGGTTCTTTGTATTTATGAGTTTGTTTCTGTTTTGTTTTGTTCATTTATTTATTTTGTTTTTGAGATTCCGCATATAAGTGAAATAGTATGACATTTGTCTTTCTCTTTGTGATATATTTATCTTAGCATAACACCCTTTAGGTCCATAATTGTTGTTGCAAATGGTTAAATTTTCATTCTTTTTATGGTCAAGTAATATTCCACATCTTCTTTATCCAATTGTCTATCCATGGGTCTTGTATTCCTATTCATTCATCCACCCTACGTCTTTTGCATAAAGTATTTAATCCATTTTACACTAAAAGTAATTATTGGTAAATATGTAGTTATTGCCATTTATTATTCACATTTTTATATATCTTTTCTTCTTCTAAAAGAAGTCATTTTAACATTTATTACAATACTGATTCAGTGCTTTGTCTTGATTGGAAATAGTGTTTGAATTTTATAGACATAGCCAATGTCACTCATATAAAACTGACTGGGCTTTGTAATAGTTCTTATTGTTTTTTGTAAATAATTTGTAATTTTGTTTTCAAGGAGAGTATTTTTACCAGAAAAGTAGAATTTTCTATTTCCTCATATTTAACTTGCTGGTGGTGAATTTATTGACAACAATAAATGCCATTAAAAAACACTGAAAACACATGTCCAAAATAATAATTTGAGATGCTGTGTTATCAAACTGCCCCCCTGAAGAGTCCTTTTTTAAAATATGATTTTACTGATTTTTAGAGAGAGAAAAGGGGACAGGGATAAGGAGATTAATAAAATGGATGAGAAACAGCATCAATTAGCTGCCTCCTGCACCATCCCTGCAGGGAATTGAATTTGTCACCTAGGCATGTGCCCTAACCAGGAATGGAACCAGTGACCTTTTGGTCCATGTGTATATATATGCTCAACCACTGAGACACACTGACTGGGTTGAAGAATTCTTAAAAATTCTTTCAGTCATTATTGTCATCACAGTTAGACAATATAAAATAGGTAAAATAGCAGTCCATTCACCTTAAGATTGTTAATGGGATTCATAGGCATGGTAAGATAGATAACATAATATGGTAAATAATCAATAAGAACTATTACTTTTTGGTTAAAAGCATTAGTACCTGTGACATATCAATGTGTGCAATTTCACTATATTAGTAGGTCACATGAATCTATTTTATCTGGCATACCTAAACTCTATAAAACATAGCACAACAAATCCTCCCTAATAAAAGAGTAATATGCAAATTGACTATCATTCCAACACACAAGATTTCCGTGCCCCATGTGGTCAAAGATGGCTGCTCCCATGTGGACACAAGATGGCCACTGCAAGATGGCCTGTAGGAAGGACAGTTGTGGGCAATCAGGCCAGCAGGGAAGGGCAGTTAGGGATGACCAGGTTGGCAGAGGAAGGCATTTGGGGCAATAGGCCTGCAGGGGAGGACAGTTGGGGGTGACCAGGCCTGCAGGGGAGGATAGTTAGGTGCAATCAGGCCTGCAGAGGAGAGCAGTTGCAGATGAACAGGCTGGCAGGGGAAAACAGTTGGGGTGACCAGGCTGACAAGAAAGGGCAGTTAGGGGTTACTGGGCCAACAGGGGAGGGCAGGTGGGGGCAAGCAGAACTGCAGGGGAGGACAGTTAGGGCTGATCAGGCTGTTAGGGAGGGCACTTAGGAGCAATTGGGCCAGCAGAGGAGCAGTTAGGCTTCAATGAGGATGGCAAGGGAGTGGTTAGTGGGTGATCAGGCTTGCAAGCAGAAGCGGTTAGGGGCAATCAGGCAGGCAGTCAGGTAAGTGGTTGGGAGCTAGCAGTCCTGGATTGTGAGAGGGATGTCCAATTGCTCAACTAGGACTGGGCATAAATGGGCAGTAGGACATCCCTTCAGGGGTCCCAGATTGGAGAGGGAGCAGGCTGGGCTGAGAGACACCCTCCCCCACCCCTGTACATGAATTTCATGCACAAGGCCTCTAGGTAGTTAAATAAAATTATATTTTAAATATTTCAAAATTTATTCAATCTGACAGACAATTGGCCAGATTTAGAAACACAGTTCCTTGAAGCTCTGTGCCTTGGTAGTTATAAGAAGGTATACCCCATCACCTACTTACTGGTTCTTAAAGGACATTTTATCTATCACTGCCTTCACTCATTCTGAAGTTCCTGCCTTTTTTATATCATTATTTAAATTCTTTCAGATCCTTTATTCCAATTCCACATTTATATCCTATAAGAAAATCTATGATGTGCTTCCTAACTCACATGCTGTATAACTATAACTTTCCCTCACATGCTGTATAACTATAACTATCCCTCACATTATATAATTTAAGTCTTGGTGTTTTTTTAATGTCATGTTGCATGCTGTTGGTGTGCTGATATTTCTATATATTTAAGTTGCTTTTTTCCTTAGTAATACAGCATGGATCATAAAATAATAGATGCCCCTATAGAAAGCATAGGCTACATGTATATAGGTGAGGCAATAGATAAATTAGATTTATTAGAACAAAATAACTAACAGTGGGAATGCCATATTATAAATCATATTCAAGGAAATGAAAAACTTCTTCAAATTTATTGCATCCTTTTGGATCAGAGCCTTTTAGTGCTGCTGTTTCTCTTTGCAAATCTCTCTTCCTCTTCTAAAAATGTCTCTAAATTGCACTATCCTTTCTCCCTTCGTCTACTTTTTTTACACTTGAAAAGATCCCAACATGACTCTGCTGTTTCTAGTAAACCTTGACTGGCTAGGTTTTTTGAACATAAAATAAAATGCAACCTTTGGAAGGCTATTTATCTATCTTCAAAAAGGTCATGGGAAGAATGCCATAGAATTTTCAAATGGTTCATCCATCAAAAATGCAGCTCCCCATTGATTCTTCCTGAATTGTCAATTCCCAAAGAGCCTCAGGGACAAGCATCATTCTCTGAGGAGAAATCCTTGGTAAGGAATAGGATGAGTTGATGAATACTTTTTCTGGTATTTTCCTTTGGAGAAAAATAGTCAGCTTGCTCTCAGCCTCAAGCAATAGCATGTCATGAATAGTCTAGACAAAAGGAGTTTGTGTTGATAATAATAATGTCAATTTGGCAATCATGGTTTAAGAAAAAACAAGTCACTGATTAAATATGAGGTCTTTACAAACGACCTATGTTGGAGAAAACTAGCAAAGCCCAGAAGTAAATCAATCTAACCTAAAGTAAGATTGTCAAACACAGTATCATATGTTGGTTGAATAAACTATTTTTCAAAAGGAGCTGTAAATATTTGGACTCCATTTGAGTCCATGATCCATTGAACTAAACTAATCTCAGCAAGATTTCTAGCAATTCTTACACTAAAAGAAACATATTTAATGATAAAAGGTGATTAAGAAATAAACTAAATTTCAAAGACTTAGACCAAACCTTCCTAGAATTTCTATGGAATAAAAAAAAGACCCTGAATAGCTACAACAATTCTGAGGAAAAAGAACAAAGTAGGAGGAATCTCAATACCAGATATCAAGCTATATTACAAAGCTACTGTCATCAAAACTTCCTGGTACTGGCACAAAAACAGACATATAGACCAATGGAACAGAACAGAGCACTCAGAAATCGACCCAAGCCACTATGCTCAATTAATATTTAATGAAGGAGGCAAGAGGATACAATGGAGTTAATACAGTTCTTCAATAAATGGTTCTGGGAAAATTGGACAGATACATGCACAAAAATGAAACTAGATCACCAACTTATACCATGCACAAAACTAAACTCAAACATGAATAAAGGACTTAAATATAAGACAGGAAACTGTAAAAATCTTAGAGGAATCCACAGGCAGCAAAATCTCAGACATATCTCGCAACAACAACTTTACTGATACAGCTCCTAGGTCAATGGAAACTAAGGAGAAAATAAACAAATGGGACTACATCAAAATAAAAAGCTTCTGCACAGCAAAAGAAGCCATCAACACAACAAGAAAGCCCACTGCATTGGACAATATATTTACCAATGTTATCTCCAATAAGGGTTTAATCTCCAAAAATTACAGAAAACCCATAAAACTTAACAAAAAGAAAGAAACAATCCAAACAAAAACTGAGCCAAGAACCTAAATAGATACTTTGCTAAAGAGGACAGATAAAAGGCCAAGAGACATATGAAAACATGCTCAAAGTCACTAATCATCCAAGAGATGCAAATCAAAATGACAGTGAGGTACCACATCACACCTGTCGGAATGGCTGTCATTAACAAATCAAAAAGAACAAGTGCAGGTGAGGATGTGAAGAAAAAGGAACCCTCCTGCACTGCTTGTGGGAATGCAGACTGGTGCAGTAACTGTAGAAAACAGTAAGAAATTTTCTCAAAAAAATTGAAAATGGAGCTCCCATTTGACCCAGTAATCCTATTTCTAGGAATATATCCCAAAACATCAGAAACCTAATCAGAAAAGATATATGGACCCTATGTTCACAGCAGCACAATTTACAATAGCTAAGATTTGGAAATAGCCTAAGTGCCTAACAGCAGATGAGTGGATTAAAAAACTGTGACACATCTTCATAATGGAATACTATACTGATATATAAAAAAAAGAAGGAACTCTTACCACTTGCCCAGCATGGATGTACCTGGAAAGCATTATGCTAAGCAAAATAAGCCAGTCGGAGAAATGATCTCACTCATTTGTGGAATATAATGAACAACATAAACTGGTGAACAATAATAGATCCAGAGACAGAGAAGCATCAAACAGACCATCAAACTTCAGAGTAAAGGCAGGGGAGGGGGCAGGAAATAAGAGATCAACCAAAGGACTCTTATCTAATAAAGAGGTAATAGGCAAATGGTTGTCATGCCCTTGTACCCTCCCACTAGGACTGGGGGTCCTGAGGCCGGTCCAGGGGACCTGAGGCCATGCTCCCTCCCAGTGCTGGGAGACCCAAGACTGCAATCCCTGACTGGCTGGTTTGACAGGAAGCCAGAGGCTACATTCCCCGCCTGGTGGGGCTTGACAGGATATCTGAGGCTGTGCCCCCCACGCCAAGTGCCATGAGACCACACACCCCACGGAGGCTTGACAGGAGTGGGGCCAGCCAGGTTTGAGGCACAAACAGGTGGACAGGGACTTGCAGCACCAGATTCTGACAGGAGGAAGATTTTCATATATGTTTCACTAATTTTCTTTCACTTATATTATAGATAAAGGGCAAATAGCAATATTAAAATATTTCCTATAGTTAATTCTTTTTTAATGTGCACAAATTTCGTGAATTGGGCCACTAATGCATGCATATAAGTATAACCAATGGACCTAGACACTAGGACCTGAGGGAATATACTGGGGATGGGAATGGCTGGGGAGAGGTCAATGGTGGAAAAAGAAGACATATGTAATACTTTAACCAATAAAGATTTTTTTTAAAAAAAGCAAATAGAATAATTACTATAAATGCATTTATGGTTTCAGATTTAGATGAAGTACACAGTAAGGTACTGCACAGTAACTTGTGAATTATATCATATTTAGAACCACTTCTTGAGGTGTCATAGACAATAAGTACCAGAATAGCTGATATCATCAAATGTGATCTCAAAAGAAAAAATAAAGAAATAAACCTAAAGGGTCACTATTCACAGAATATCATTGAATATTACTGCAGCCACTCATCACACAGGAATGCTTGGTAAATACAACTCTTCCCTCCTTTTTCACTCCCTAATTTTGACATTCCCATCCAAAGAGAGCATTAACATGACTTATTTTCATGCTTAAATTATCTTTGTTATTCTTTAATGACAAATGAGTAACGCTGCAGTGTTGGTGATCCTTGGTTAATTAGGATGAGGGACAGAGTAGCCAACAATATAGCTTGCCTGGGTCATAATTTTTGAGAAGGAAAGAAAAATAATTAAAAGTTCAAAGATTATATCTAGGATGATAGAATTTTTAGAGACTGACTTGAGACAATGTGGTGGTTTTATGAATAGCAGGATTTTTAATCCTGATGTTATAAAGATTTAGGAGTATGATCTTCCATCCTCGGTAGCTGTTTTTCTAAATGCTGCATTTTTTTTCATACTTGGAAATACCAAGTAGATTTTTTCACATCTTCCATCTCTCTCTTCATTATATGCGTGTTTTCTTTTACATAAATTGGCAAATTTTCAAGATTAATAATAACTGTATTAATGTTTTTCTGATACGTTCATCATCTCTACCATTTCTAGGTCTTTTTATGGTTAACTTTTATCTTATAATGACCTATTTTCCTTTCTCTGTCCTTGTCTGATAAGCTTTGATTGGCTGCTTGGCACTGAGAACTTTTTCCTCTAGGGTTATTTTATCCCCACAACTAAGGGGAGACCTTTTGGAGGACACCAGCCGAGATCCTGTCCCTCATGCACTCTCTATTCTGACTGATGGAGTACAGGGTCTTTCCAGTTCTGAGCAAGGCCCAGGGATGTTGGGTCTGCTGCTTCCTGGACATGGTTTCCCCAAACTCAGGATGTGCAGGTCAGTTTTTAGGCTAAGACTTCTGGTGATCTCAGGAATGCCCTCTCTGCAGCTCCTCTATAGTGTTCTGCCCCGCATTATGTTGGCATCTGGGTCACCCAAATTCCACTCTCGGCCTCCTCACAATTCAGCAAAACCTCAAGTCTTTGTTTCAATTTCCTCTCTCTGCATGGTGGTCTGAAAACTCCTTCAAGCAGCAATCTGAGGCCATTTTAGGGTTCATTTCTTTTCTCAAGAATCTATAGCTTAGGCCACCCCTTATTTAATGTCTGAAAGTATTATTTTGTTTATTTTTTCTAGTTTTACTCCAGGGAGGCATTCCTGTAGCATAGATGCTTCATCATTTTAAAGAATGTGACTTTTAGACTAATTCCTCCCAGAAAAATAGATGATACAGATATAGGTTTACAGATATAAATGCACACACAGAGACATACTAGCAAGCAGACCCAAAGCCATACAAAGTGTCCAAGGTTCTAAAAAATTCATCCCCACCGACTTCAGTTACCTAACCAGCAGCATGTATAGAAAGAAGTTTTTCCTCACAGAGGACATTACAGGTTCTTACAACTAGCTCCAAAGGAGGATTATTCAAGAAATACAGAGAGACAGGACCAAATGTCTCCTGACCTCAGTGGGTGGCTGAGTTTTATACCTTATTTGTGAAAGGGCCATGCTCCTGTACATCATTCTTCATTAACAACATATCTAAAACTCCACACATTTCAATAATGAAAAGTTTATTCTGTCCCTCCTTATGATAATAAAGAAATTCTAAATTCTTAGTACCAGTTAGGATTATTGTGTTTATATTATACGAGAGGCCCTGTGCACGAAATTTATGCACAGGGATAGGGGGTCCCCTCAGCCCAGTCTGCACCCTCTCCAATCTGAGACCCCTCAGGGGATGTTCCACTGCCGGTTTAGGCCCCAACTTAGGGATCAGGCCTAAATCAGCAGTCGGCCATCCCTCTCACAATCTGGGATCACTGGCTCTTAACTGCTCACCTGCTTTCCTGTCTGATTGCCCCTAACTGCTCCCCACACTCCTGCTGCTGGCCTGGTTACCCCTAATTGCCCCTCCTGCCAGCCAGGTCACCCTTAACTGCCTCCCCCACCAGCATGGTCACCTGTTACTGCCCCACCTGCCGGTCTGGTCACTCCCTGTCCACCCCTGCCAGCCTGGTCACTCCCAACTGCCCCCCTACAGACCTGGTCACCCCACACAGCCTGCTGTTAAGTTCTTTGGTCTCCCCTCACTGTACCCCCTGCCAGCCTGGTAGCCCCAGGCAGCCTGCTGCTCAGTCATTTGGTCAGCCCTCACTAATGCCCTTGCTGGTCAGCTCACCCCACCCAGCCTGCTGCTCAGTCGTTTGTTCAGCCCTCACTAAATCCCCTGCTGCTCAGTCATTTGGTTGGCCCTCACTAACCCCCATGCCAGCCTTGAGACTGACTTGGTTGTTTTGGTTAAGACAGTCATTTAGGCTATAGACTAGAGGCCCGGTGCATGAAAATTCGTGCACTCGGGGGGTCCCTCAGTCAGGCCTGCACCTTCTCACAATCCAGGATCCCTTGGGTAGGGTCCCTAGGCCTGGCTTGAGTTCAGGGCCTATCGGGGCTTTCCTTCCCCAGGCTGCAAGTAGCTGGCCCCACCCCTACCTCTGCCACTGCTTGCCATTTGTGCAGCACTACCTCCCCTCCCCTGCCACCGGTGGCCTCCCTCTGCCAGTGACAGGTTAGGGTGCAATGGCTTGGCTGGTCTAGGGGCAGAGCCAGCCCTGTAAGGGGCCGTCTGTCTATCTGATCACCTAATCGCTGGCCTGCTTACCTGATCTCCCCTAACTGCTTGCCTGCTTACTTGATCACCCCTAATCACTCTGAATGCCTGCCTTATTACCCCTATCTGCTTGCTTTGGGATGAGGCCAGCCCAGCGAGGGGCTGTCTGCCTACCTGATCACCCCTAACCACTGGCCTGCCTATCTGATCACCCCTAACTGCTGGTCTGCATACCTGATCACCCCTAATCTCTCTGCCTTGCTTATCTAATTGTCCCTTACTGCTTGCTTGGGTGCAGGGCCAGCACTGACCTCCAGTTGGTCAGCATCCAGTCATTACTAGTTGTTACAACCCAGGATTTTTATATATTAGTAGTAGAGGCCCGGTGCACAAATTTTGTGCAGTCAGACATCCCTCTCACCATCTGGGACCTCTGGCTCCTAACCACTAGTCTGCCTGCCTGCCTGATTTCCCCTCATTGCTCACCTGCCTGCTTCATTGCCCCTAACTGCTTCTGCCTCTGCCTCTGCCTCTGCCTCAGCCCCTGCCACCACGGCTTTATCCAGAATGATGTCCAGAAGGTAGTTTAGCTATCCGGTCTAATTAGCATATTATGCTTTTATTATTATAGGTACTGATTAGCTAACCTTACCACGTTTATGAACACAAAAAAAATATAGTAAGAAAGAAATACCTGATATATGGCAAAAATACAATAAGAGGAATGAATGAAATGGTATCTATAGGTTTTTTTTTTCCCTAAGGTAAAGGAAAATAAATTTGTGAGAAGTATAGAATAATCACTTTGCAATTTTTCCTCTAATAACATTTAATACTAGCCATCTTTCTTCAGATTCTGAGGCAGTAACTCTTGAATGATATTTCAGCCACAAACTATACAAAGTCAAGGATAGGTGCTACGCTCAGAAGTGTGGGGGACCTTACAGGGGTGACTAATTTAAATAGAAATACAGTGGCCAGTGCAACTGGGTAGATGTAGATATACGCTAGCTGCTCAGGGGCCATCCAACCTCTGGCCATTTCAGAGGCTTTTCCCAAGTTGCAGATGTGTCTTCAGAACTGGATAAAAACATCAGCATCTCCTTCACTTGGAGTTTCACCAAATGAATCCACCTACTGTGGTAAAATTTGAAGCATGGAAGAAGTTACATTCAAAATGTAGAGCTGTTTCACTTTTCTGTCTCCCATCCCAGCCCCAGGAATGAAAGAGCAATTCATCTAAGAAACTAAGAAAGGCAACTGGATTTTCTGTGAGCCAGTTATAAAACTCTAGACAGCATAATAGGAACTCATAGGATCAGTTTGATCTTGATTTTCTTCTCAGAAAACAAGATTAATTTAAGGAATGATTTTGCTGCTTTGATAAAGTTGTGAGTTGTATTCAACAATGAAAACTGGCCCTAGCTAAAAAATATATTCCAAAGAAACTCTGAAAATAAGCATGATTGAAAAACAGTTTTGAAATGGTTAATTCTGCTCTTGACTGGAAGAGATGGAAGGGAGGGAGAGAGGGAGAGAGGGAGGGAGGGAGGGAGGGAGGCAGAGAAGGAGAGGAGACAAAGGGTAAGGAAAAGGAAAGGGGTTGGGGGAGAGAGCATAGTTGTGTTCCCACAAAGTTTGTGAGTCTGAATGACAATGCACTTTTTGTACTTCTGAGTTTTCCCTACAGCTACTTTCTTTTAGACAAACTGTGCATCCTACTTTTAATCAAACCATACTTAGAAAAGTCTCACCAGAAGACTTTTGAGGATTAGGAAGCAGAGCCTAGAAATGCCTGTTAGCAGACTCTGAAGTGTCCAGAGAGAGAATGCATATATACCATCTCTTTTTTTAAAAATCCTGAATGTGTAATTTTAAAAAAAAATTCAACAACACAGAACACAATTGGAATACACATTTATGTCTACTCACAAGTAAAAAGTCAAATATAAATATAGTCAGCTTATAAAAGAGGATATGGAGACATTTAGAGCAATATTTAATTAGTTTGTCTTATTTCAAGAACATATGGAATACATTCTATGCTTCAAATTTGTTCAAATGTTTATCTTTTAATTAGAGTATTGCTAGTTTCAGAATGTATGCATTTCTTTCACCTCAGATAGGCTATTAATAACACCTACTGAGATTGTGGTACAACTATAATTAATAATAGTTATTTAGTGTAATAGTATTATATAATAGCAATATTAATTAAAATTGATTACTTCATAATATCCACTGAGTTATTATTATAATTACTATAATTAATAATAGTTTTACTCTCATTAATAATGATATTATTAGTTCTACAATATAATTAGTATGTAAAAGTAAATATAAATTGATAATATCCACTGATATTGTGGTGTTACCACAATTAATAATAGTATTATTGGCTATATAATATAAGTAGTATTATATTATTAATATTTTTTTTAATTTTTTTATTGTTCAGTTTATTAATTACATTGTTTCCCCTTTTTTTATCCCCCTATATCTTCCCTCCAACCTGTACCTATCCCACCCTCCGCCCTCACCTCCCCCTCCCCAATGTCCTCTCCCATTGTTGCAAGATTTTTGTCCAATCTCTTGCTGTACTTCCAACAACACTTTTCTCCCCAAGAATTGTCAGTCCATTCCCTCTCTATGTCCATGTTTCTGTTATAGTCACCAGTTTATCTTGTTCATCAGCCTATCAGTTCACTTGAGTTTTATGTTCATTGACTGTGGTTGAGGTGTTACTAACCTTCCTTCCACACTCCCTCTGAAGAAGAGAGGCAAATGAGAGATTACTAAACCAATCTCCCAATTAACCAGTTATCTAAAAGTGTTTAAATGATGTTGACACTTTATAGTTTTACCGGAAAACTATCGTTTTCCAGATTGATAGCTTTTCTTTGCAGCTTCAGGGAGGGGAGCTACATCTCTTTTAGGAAACTACGCAATTATTTTCATGAAAATAATGAAAATAATTAATATTATAAGCATGATGTACCTGACGTGCCAAGAATACAAAAGACAGCATGACCCTTATTGAACAAATATTTAAAAGTGTTGAAATAGTCATTATATAAGAGCATGGTAATAAGTTATTGATAATTTTAACCTATATTTTCTTTTAAATTTTTACAATGAGCATACATCTATGGTTTTATATTTTTAAAAGAAGAGACTTATTCTTGGTATAGGAAAGTGAAAAACAAAGAACATTCATATTTCATAGAATCACAATAGATAATGAGCCTGGCCAGTATAGCCCAGTGGCTGAGCATCGATCCACGAATCAGGAGGTGATGGTTTGATTCCAGATCAGGGCATATGCCTGGGTTCCCGGCTCTATTCCCAGTAGGATGTGTGCAGGAGGCAGCTGATCAATGATTCTCTCTCATGGTTGATGTTTATATCCCTCTCTCTCTTGCCCTTCTATCTGAAATCAATAAAAATAGTTTAAAAATATGAACAATGAATGCAATTTAAAAACAGCAATGACCATGCTGAGTGAGAACCAAAAACCCAATGGGCATATACAAGCCAGAGGCCTGTAAAGTTGGCTGTAACCTACAAGAGTACTTGGTAAATTCTCTTCTTAAAATCTGAAAATACGTTCAACCTATAAACTTGTAAAAACAAAACAATTTATTTTCTAAACAAATAAACATATGCACACTGATGTGTGTTACTAGAGCTCTAATAGAGTGGGGTCTGAAGCACAGAGGGAAATGGCCAGAGTTTGGGGAAAGGACACTGCCCCACTGGAAAGGCGGCAAGGAAGAAAGGGCCAGCCTACCTCAGATACACATGCACATTCTCAAGCTCCCTATAGAGACAGCTAGGCCTCCCAGATGGCCCCTATGCCAGACTCCTCCAATCCTGGTCAGCCAAGCCCCCTTTCTCTCCCCCTGAGTGCAGTGGGTCTTCCAGCTGTAGTCACATTTGTAGAAAATTGACAAATGACATTGGTGTATTGAATGCCTACAGGCAAGCCCCTGAGAGGGCAGCCACCACAAATCATCCTTCTGCTTCCACAGTTTATAGGCAACCTTGTTTGGGCCTCCACCAATCCCTAGCGGCATCCCAAGATTTATAGACTGGTAGTTCTGCCACACACAGGCTAGGACCAGAGTGTAGAAGGTGCTATGAGTATATCTCCAGAGGGGCCCAGAAATAACTATAGGCCTCTGAGAAGAACCCCAACCTCCTGCACAAGCACTCCCATTAAACAGGCACCTTCCCCGCTATGTTTTTTTTTTTTATTATACTTCTTTTAATAATGCTTGAAACCCAAGAGCTGGCATTTCCAAGCAGAATAGGAGGTGGGGATGAACATCAAGAATTAAATGCTCTTGTTGAAACAAAGATGGCAGCATAAGTAAACACCTAAACTGCTGCCTTGCATAACAATTTCAAAATTACAACTAAAAGACAAAACAGACCCCATCCAGAATCACAGGAAAGCTGGCTGAGTGGAAATTCTACAACTAGAAGGAAAGAGAAAAGCACATTGAGACTCAGAGGAGCTGGAAATGGCAGAGGTACGGAGATGCATGTGCGGAGAGTACTGGCGGCTGAGTGCGTGGCTGGCTTTCTCAAGTGAGAGGGAGATGGAAGTTCCTGAGTGTGCTGAACTCCACTTCCAGATGAGACCCTGGGGACCCAGACTCATACTGGGGGAATCTGGACTGTCAGGAAAAGAGAAAAGCACACTGAGACTCATGGGAGCTGTGGAAGGCAGAGGTTCAGAAGCACATGAGCACCAGAGAGGACTGACTGCTGAGTGTGTGGCTGGCTTTCTCAAGTGAGAGAGAGACAGAAGCTCCTGACTGCACTGAACTCCAGTTCCAAGCAAGATTCTGGGGACCCAGATCCATCCGGGGAGAAACTGGACTGTCTGGCAGCAGGCAAAATTCAAGGGCAGCTTTCTCTCTAGATGCTTGCAGAGATTACCAAGGAACACTGAGACTCAAGGGCCTCATAGGGCAGGGCTGAAAGGAAGCCAAGGCTGTCTGCTCCACCCTGAGACTCCACTGATCCAAGCTGAGCACAGAGGCTTTAACAATTTTACAAGTCTTATCTAATAAGGCTGTCTTCAGCACAAAAGTTCTCCCAGCATAGAAACAGCTGATCCTCACAGCCAATCGGCCTGGAGGTCAGTTCCTCTCAGTGATACTAACAATAATCAAGACTTAACTACAACAGGGCTGTGAAACAATCCACAAAGGGGTGCAATGATTGTCCATCTCAGGTAACTGGGGAGGCTAGGGCCATTGGGCCCTATAGGACACCTACCACACAAAATGACTCCACCTACTCAGGGATAAAGTAAAAATGCAGATACAAAGAAATATATCACAAATGAAAGAAATGGAGGAAAGCAAACGTCTGGATATAGAGTTCAAAACCGTGGTTATAAGGTGTTTCAAGAATTTCCTAGAAAAGGCCGATAAATTTAGCAAGGCCCTCAAGGATATGAAAAAGGACCAACTAGAAATTAAACATACATTGACTGAAATAAAAAATATTATACAGAGATCTAACAGCAGACTAGAGGATCACAAGATTCAAGTCAAAGATTTGAAATACAAAGAAGCAAAAAATGCTCAACTGGAAAAGCAAAAATAAAAAGAATCCAAAAATTTAAAGAGAGTATAAGAAGCCTCTGTGACAACCTCAAGCATACCAACATCAGAATTATGGAGGTGCCAGAAGAAGAGAGAGAGCATGATACTGAAAATCTATTTGAAGAAATAATGACCAAAAACTTCCCTCACCTGGTGAAAGAAATAGACTTACAAGTCCAGGAATTACACAGAACCCCAAACAAAAGGAATCTGAAGAGGACCACACCAAGATACATCATAATTAAAATGCCAAGAGCAAAAGACAAAGAGAGAAAATTAAAAGCAGCAAGAGAAAAATAGTTAATTACTTAAAATGGAGCAACCATAAGATTTCCAGCTGATTTCTCAACAGAAACGATGCAGGGCAGATGGGAGTGGCAAGAAACATTCAAAATGATGAATAGCAAGAACCTACAACTAAGATTACTCTACCTAGCAAAGCTATCATTCAGAAATGAAGGTCAGATAAAGAGCTTCACAGATAAGAAAAAGCTAAAGAAGTTCATGAACACCAAACCAGTATTATATGAAATGCTGAAAGGTATTTTTTAAGAAGAGGAAGAAGAAGAAAAAGGTAAAGATAAAAATTATGAACAACAAATACATGTTTATCAACAAGTGAATCTAAAAATCTAGTGAATAAAAAATCTGATGAACAGAATAAACTGGTGAATATAATAGAATCAGGGGCATAGAAAGGGCATGGACTGACAATTCTCAGGGGGAAAAAGGGTGTGGGGGTGTGGGGGTGTGGGAATAGACTGGACAAAAATTGTACACCTATGGATGAGGAGAGTGGGGGGAAGGTAAGGGTAGAGGGTCAGGTGGGAACTGGGTCGAGGGGAGATATGGGGGGGGAAAGAGGAACATTGTAATAATCTGAACAATGAAGATTTATTAAATTTAAAAAAAGAATTAAATGTTCTTTGCTCTGGCAAAGTGCCTCAGTGGGATGAGTATAAGAAGATAATCAATTGATCTCTCTCTTTCCCTCCCTCCCTCTCACCCCCACCTACCTTTCTCTCTAAAATCAATAAAAAACCATATCCACGGGTGAGGATTAAAAATTTAAAACATTAAATGCCACCTGCATTTGACTGCAATGATTTTTTCAAATGCAAGAGATATTTATAGCAACTTTATTTCTAATTGCCAAAGCTTGGAGGTCCAAGATGTCCTTCAGTAGATGAATGGATAAATCTAGAGAATGGAATATGATCTAGTGGAATAACTGAGAGCCTAAAGCTGTGCAGACCCATGAAGCTGAAGTGTGCAGTAAGGGCAAGCACCAGCAGGAGGCAAAAAAAAGTAAAGTCAGCTGGTGTTCACTTACCCTGTTGGAGGTGCCACCATGAAATAGCTGCTCTCAGAACCCTCTTTGGCCTTTGCAACAAATAGACATTGTTGGGCCCAGTTTGCAGGTGAGGAGATGATGCTCAGTAAAAGTGGGGCCTGTCATGAAAAGTGGGGTTTCAGACAAGACTCCAGTCCTCAGTCATGAGGGGAAAAAAAAAGAAGCTGACGCTCAAGTTTAATACCATACTTGACCACAAGGCAGCTGCAGCAGGGAAAGGGGAGGAAGCTGCACTGGAGGACAGGGTCTTGGGGTGGCTGCAAGCTCAGTGTGAACGGCCCTCAGACAATGCAGATCAAGGGGCTACAAAGAAGGGGTCTAAGTCAGGCACAACAGGCCACTTCTATCTCAGATATCCCCTTCCTTCTGGGCAGCAGCCTCAGTTAGAGAATGAAACGGCTTTATTCTGCTTCCAGATCTGCCCACAGGTTAACTCCGTCACTCATTTGTTTCTTCTCTGTTCCCTGCAGGTGTGATGAGGTGCAATTTGAAATTAATCCAGTTATTTTCTGGGGTATGATCATGCCCAGGAAACAGTAAAGGGATGACAGATGGAGGTCTGCAACCTGGGCAAGCCCACGTGGGAAATGAGAGCTGTCAGGACTCCCCAAGGAGCAACCTCAGTGAACATATCATAATGTCACACCGGGTGGGTGGAGATCTAATAAAAATGAATGATAAGAAGGAGGAGAAAATAAATCCAAAGAGAGGTAGGAAAAATCTAAGGAGAGGTAGAAAAATCCAAAGCCAATGGACAGAGGTGCCCCCCAATGAGGTCAGATCTGAGCCAGAAGGATCAATCTCACTAACTAGAATAAGTGATAGCAGACCAGTGTTTATAATCAGGAATAGAAGAGATTGAGGTATTTCATCTGAAATTCAGAGTTACAAGCATTTATTCAGTGAGTTTTAAGCAACAACAAAAAAGAGAGAAAAGGTACAATAATGATTAAAATGATTACTCATCCCCCAAATCAGTTTATTGTTCTTATCATTAAAAAAATGACTGAAGTATGATGATATTCTGTGATTAGCTCAGGATAGTAGGCATAATTAGAAAGGGGATTTCCTTTGTGAGATCTGTTGGGTAAAAAGGTTAACTCCCAATTAGGGCTAAACAAGCCGAATGTTCATTCCATCCAGTAAAAGCCTACTTGTAACTGTATTTATTTATTTCATGCTAATCTGCTATTATATTCAACATTCTAGGGTGGAGGAATCCTTTACTTGATTCAGTCATGAGGTGCAGAGCACAGATAAGAGTTATTAATACCACTTATCATTCTGAGTTCCTAGCTTGAGAAATATGTGAATCATATTACCACAGGATTATGAGGGCATAGTTTTGAAATGCCCAGAGCTGACTCTCCAAATGCAGTCACATATTCTGCAGGAGGTTCTGGAAGAGGAGTTAAGTGCTATTCCAGGAAGTAGATGAAGTGTCATAAGATAGACAAGTCCCAATTTAAAGGACCCAGTGTATGTCTTTCCATTTTATATATCCACTGGAGGCCTGGTGCACAAAATTAGTGCATGGGGTGGGGGTTGGGGGTGTATCCCTCAGCCCAGCCTGCACCCTCTCCAATCTGGGACATCCTTTTCACAATCTATTACTGCTGGCTCTCAACCACTCGCCTGCCTGCCTGATTGCCCCTAACTGTTTCTGCCTGCCAGCCTGATCAGCCCCTAATCACTCCCCTGCCAGCCTGATCAATGCCTAACTGCTCCCCTGCCAACCTGGTCACCCCCAACTGGCCTCCCATGCCAGCCTGGTTTCCCCCAACTGCCCTCTCCTGCAGGCCTGGTCACCCCCAAACTGCCCTCCCCTGCTGGCCTGATGGCTCATAAATGCTCTCCCCTGTTGGCTATCTTGTGGTGGCCATCTTGTGTCCACATGGGGGCAATCATCTTTGACCACATGGGGATGACCATTTTGTATGTTGGCGTGATGGTCCATTTTCATATTACCTCTTTATTATATAGGGTTGATTTCTATTTTATTTTTTATCTTTATTAACTTTTGGAGAGAGAGAAAGGGATGAGGGAGAGAGACAATGAAACATAAATGTAAGAGTGAAATATAGGTCAGATGCTTCCTGAATGCCCCCTACTGGGGATCAAACCCACAACCCAGGCATGTGCCCTGACAGAAAATCAAACCGGCAACTTTTTGGTGCATAAGAAGACACTCAACCAACTGAGCCACACCGGCCAGGGCTCTAGTGGTTCCTAAATAATGCACATGTAGGCTATATAGATATACTGATGCCTGTATAAGTACAGATGTTTGCCTCAAACGCCATCATAAGTGTGGTACACATCTCCCAAGAAACTAAATGTAGAGGGGCTACAGATGGGGATTGAGTAAGAACGTGAACATTAGGACATTAAAAGTTTGGGAGACTGGATTATACTGAGAGAATCCTGGATATCATTTCAAAAACATATAGAATGCATGGTAGGATGAGCCAACATTCCAAGTGGGACAAAGCCAGATGCCATACGGCACTCCTAGGATGGCTGAATCCATCCATGTAAATTGTTGATGTAGATTGTTCATATGCTAAAGGGAGAAAATATGGTCTCCCAGGAAAGAAGGAACACTATTTGGGAGCCTCACCTAGGCCAAAAATAAACAAACTAAATGGAAGATAAGATGAATTTGTGAGAGCATATCCCTGAGTCCCTAACGTCAGCCTCAGCTTTTCCTAGAGGAGTCAATCATTGATGTGCTGCTGCTTTCATTTCTGCTGGCTCATCACACTACTTTTGTATGACAAAGAACACAGTCAGTTCCTGAAATCTCTAACTTGGACATTTTGTACCCCAAAACACTTCCCTCAGTATTCAATGTGCCACCATAGCATCACTGAGAATAGTCTGAATTAACAACTATTCTAGCCCACACTTCTTATTCGACTAATAGGTTCAGTATGTCTGTGCAGCAGTACAAATTGACTGATTAAAATGGTTCATCTCTACTGACTGTGAATCCTGTAAAGGAACAATGGCTTGACAGTTAACCAAATTTATGACCACAGTGGTTTGGAAGGAGTTTGTTAGGGATGGAATATTTGTGTCCCCCAAAATTCATGTCAAAACCACCAAAGTAATGGTATTAGGAGGTGGTATCTTTGGGAGGAAATTAGGATTTGATAAAGTCATGAGGGTGAAGATTTCTGAATGGGATTACACCCTTATCAGAGTCACAAGAGAATTTACTTCTCCTCTCTGGTCTCCATCATGTGAGGACACAGAAGAAGGCCTGGAAGAGGGTTCTCACCAGAACCCTACTATGCAGGTTCCCTAATCTTGGAATTCCAGCTTCCAGATCCTGAGTAAAAAAATGTCTTCCATGTTAAGCTGCCCAGTTTATGGTGTTTTTGTTATAGCATACCAAGTAGTTTGAGAATTTCCATCTCCAGACATAAGATAGTAGAAAAAAACAAACCAATTACATTGAAGGCATCAATTACAAACTAAGGAGTGTATATAATATAAGCAATCAGGCTCAGATCCAGTAAAAAGAACAGATTATGTTTTTACTTTTAAAAAATATATATTTTATTGATTTTTTTACAGAGAGGAAAGGAGAGAAATAGAAAGTTAGAAACATTGATCAGCTGCTTCCTGCACACCCCCTACTGGGGATGTGCCCACAACCAAGGTACATGCCCTTGACTGGAATTGAACCTGGGACCTTTCATTCCACAGGCTGACGCTCTATCCACTGAGCCAAACTGGTTTGGGCCAGATTGTAATTTTAAATAACAAGTAACTCTAGCGGCTGTAGCCTGATCTAGGAGCTATGTTATGCCAGGAACACATGACTAGACATATAAACATCAGAAGAATTTCTTCTTATGCAAGTGATAACTCACTTGATCAAAATCATATTGCAGAACTTAGGGACTGGAAGAGAAAAAATAAAATTAGTAAATAAGATAGCAGATTTTCTGTAGTCTACTTCCATCATTGACTCTTGGGAAGGCTTAAAATTTGCTATTTGTGGACTTGCTGGAAAATAATCAGAGTGGTACTAAATTTGGACTTATTTTTAAGTTATTAAAAGTGGACATTATGCAACATTTCCAATATGTTTATAGTGTATTTTTCAAAACATTTTCAAATTACTTTAATAAAATATTTAACTAAATGTAGATTTATTTTATAATCACACACATTTAATCAAGAAAGGCCAGTAATTAGCCTTGATATTAAAAGCATATTTATAATTTCATTAAATTAATGATATGTGCCAGGGTGCCAGGAAGGGACTGAACCTATGATCTGTGCTAAATGTTTAGCAAATAACTAAACATTTGCTATGCATGAGAATTTATTAGTAATTTAATTGCAGACCAATTAAGAGAGAATTTAGCAGTCAAATTAACCTGTTAATAAGAATCCCCACATAACATAGATTTCATTTAAGAATTTTTTAAATGTGGGTAGCCACTTTAAACAATATCTTGAAAAGGTGTTCAGAAATCTAAATCAATTAAATCAGTGGCACTATTTCTATCTAGAAATGTGTACCATTTTCAAATCTTCCATGCACAGTGTAAATGTTCAGTAAATGGACAATTATTGAAGTACTTTATTGATATTCCACCAGACAGGAAGAATTTACTGAGCTCCTAAAGCATGTGTTGGAAAAGGTTCTTCACATGTGTTAGTTTTCTAGTTTACTCCCCACAAAAGCCCTCTAATTATGAGATCTTATTGTCCCCAAACCGTCATGGAACCTGTGACCCCAAGTGCTCAATTAATTGTTCAGAATGAGTAGTGGAACCAAGATGCCCTATGTAGCCTGAAACCACAGCCTGGCTCCTTTCACCAACCTTACTAAAAGGGCATAAGCAAAAAATTCATTTATTTACTCAAAAGATATTTTAAAATAGTTCCAAATAAATTTAACAGAGTAGACATTTTTAACAATATTGATTCAAACTACATTCACAGGTGTGAATGAATTCACATTCCAAATTGGAACACATTCCTTGCCCTTGATGTTCTCCCAAAGGCTCTTTAGATTTGAAATTATAAAGAACTAGAGGCCCAGTGCACAACATTCATGCACTGGTAGGGTCCCTATGCCTGGCCAGCAATCAGGGCCGATCAGGGCCTTCTGGCTGCCAGCCCGGGCTGTCCTTCATTCTGTGCCACCCACTGGTGGTTAGAAAGGGAGTGGGAGAGAGATATCAATGAGTACATGTCATAGCGAGCGATCAAACTCTGGGTCTCCTGGTCAAACTCCCGAGGGACACTTTGCATATTAACCTCTTACATATATAGATATTAAAATAGAAAAATCTGATAAAAACTGGTTGTAAAATATTCTTCCCTGGGTGTACATAATCACACAGGTAAGTGTCTGAGATATGCTACATGGATTTGTAGTTTTGGAGGGGAAGAGGCAGAGATGGTTTCACACTTACACCTTCACAGCTGCATCTACACAGACAGGAATAACTGGTCTACCCAATTCATCTTAAGTAGATGTTAACCACATAAGCAGAAACAGTAAACAGACAACTCATTCATTCAAAACTCTAGAGCTGCTTCCTTAACATAGATCCCTGCAAAGAATGAGGTTTGGCTAAATTCAATTTAAATAAACAAAGGAAAATAATTCTAAGTATTATATAACTTACTGAGAATTTTAAAATTTTTACTTAAGGCTTAAATGCCATTTTGATATACATGACATAAGCATTTAATTTTTGTCAAGTTCACAATGAATTACTCTAGGGTACAGATTGTTTCCTGTTAAACAGATCACTAGCTGAATATTTTTAATGCTTTAAAAAAAAGTTTCCACATTTTACAGGTGTATGTCAAACAAAAATACATCACCAGAATCCCTTTGAGGATCTCCGAGAGTGCATTATGAGAGTGAGTGCCAATACAAATCTACTCATGCTTAAGTTAGGATATTGAACATATGGTTTGTGGAAATATTTGATGCATTTGCATAAGGCAGACAAGTTTTGGAAGAATGGCCATTTTAATCAGGCTGACTAACTGATATGAGAAGAAGAAGGTTCAACCATCTGTTAAGCTTTATCTTGAATTTATTTAGCACCTGCAAAAAAATTTAAATTTGAGCCACTTCTAAACCAAAGAAACAAAGAACCTGTCTAGGAATACCTCCCACATCCTTCTTCAATGAAAGGACAGTCACAAACACATTACACATGTGTTCATGCACACACACATAAGCATATGCATATACACATAAAAACTCATGCACACAAAAACTACCCTTTAAAATCTAACATCTATAGTTCTATAGTGCATTTGATAATTCTGTGTTTTGATTTCAGGATTCTGAGAAATTCTTAGTTATACTAATATTTGTTAATATCTATAAAGGCAAGTAGGAAAAAGTAATGTGTAAGAAAGAGGCTTCTGAACTAAGAGAAGCAGTTATAAAATTTGTCAGTTCAGCCCAGTCAGTGTGGTGCAGTGGTTGAGTATAGACATATGAACCAGGAGGTCAAGGTTTGATTCCCATTCAGGGCATGTGCCCTGGTTGCAGGCTCTATCCCTAGTGGGGGGCATGCAGGAGGTAGGCAGTCAATGATTATCTCTCATTATTGATGTTTCTATCCTTCTCTCCCTTTCACTTCCTCTCTGAAATCAATAAAAATATGTTTTAAAAATACATAAGCTGTTTACATAATAGTTATAAATGGGCACACTATCTTTCCTTTGAAGGAATATATCTTCCTACATGAATATTAATAGTACATGAAAATAGATTAAGTCTCAAATTATATTCAGTGCATTCAGAATACCTAGAACTTAGTAGGTACTAAATAAATCTTAATTGTGTAAGAACATACCCTAGTTTTATGATAATTTTAAAAAGATAAACAGATTTGAACTTAAATATATTTCTTTCCAATGGAGATTATCCTCAGGTTTTTTGGTACTGTAGTTCTTGAGATAACTTGATAGAATTTTTGATGTTGAAATTTTATAATTTTCTTGCAGTTTTGACTAAATAGCCTTTGTGAGTGTAATTTTTCCTTTCTCATTGTGGTCTTTTGTTTGCTTTCTCTCTCATCTTCATTAGTTTTATTGAAGACTTAATTATTAGAAATCTTTTCAAAGACTAGCTTTTTTGTAGCTCTCTCTGTTATTTTTATCCTTATAATTCCCTTCTTTCATATTTAATTTTATTCTAATGTTCATCTTTCCCCTGGTGTTCTGAGTTAAAAATTCAGCTTATTTTCAGTATTTTTGGTATTATCATTAAATTTATAACTTTCTATATGAGTATTATTTAAGTGCTGTCTCTCACATTTGTATATGTAGCACTTTCATTTTCCTTTTTTAAATATGTTTTTATTGACTTTAGAAAGAGAGCGGGAGAGAGACATCAATGAGAAAGAGACATCCATCAGCTGCCTCCTGCATGCCCCTACTAGGTATTGAACCAAAACCTGGGCATTTGTGCTGACTGGCAGAACTGGAGACTTCTCAGCGCAGGGGCCAGTGCTCAATCAACTGAGCCACAGGGGCCAGGACTGGACATCCAGTGCTAGATAATGCTTTCTTTGTCACTTTGTCATTTGGTTTTCAGTATTGTTCTTATGATTTCCTTTTTTTGGTGGACCTCTGTTTTATTTATTTTATTTTATTTTATTTTATTTTATTTTATTTTATTTTATCATTTAAGGTATTACAAATAGTAGTACATATGTCTTCTTCCCCCCACTCCATGGATCTCCCCTGGCCTCCCCTAACCCCCCACCTTCTGCACTTGCCCTCACCCTGCCCCCCAGTGTCTTATGTCTATTGGTTGGGCTTATATGCATGCCTTTTATCCACCCTCACCCCTTCAGCCCTCTGATCCTAACTTCCCCTACCTTCCCCCTGTAGTTGATTTCCTTTTTAAATCTAAGCATTGGTAATAAGATTTTAGTTTCCTTTTAAACAAAGAGGCTTTTTTTTTTAATGAAGTCTAACATTAGACTGTTCAGTTACCTTTCTCCTGTAAATATATTAACATATTCAGAGTAGCCTACTATATAATTTTCTGTGTAACTATTCCATTTGGGCTAAAGCATGAACTTATATTTTTTATATGTGGAGTTATATATATGTCATATGTGTATAAGTTAATACATATATATACACATGAACCAAGAAAACATATTAAACTGCTGTATATCAAGTTATTATTATCTTTTTACTTATTTTGTCTGCTTGAGTTGAAATTTCCCAATAAGTGTGTTAAAATATCTGAAAAAAAATCATTTTCCCTAAAATTTTGTGAATTATTGCTGTCTGAATCTTTTAGGCTATCCCGTTCACAAGTACTATGTATTACAATTCATTTTCCCAGTATATTACATTGTTCTTCATCTTTTTTGATCATTTTTAATTAAGCTTTATTTTTTAAAAAATTGCTGCTTTTATGTTTGTTTTGTTTTTGCCTGATGTATCTGCATCTGTTTCCATACTTTAATTTTAAACCCTTCTGAATATTTTATATCAATTATTGATCATAAATTGCTAAATATTTTTTCTCTACCAAGTCTGTAAGTCTATATTTCTATTGAATTTGACACAAATACATGTATTATAATCAATTATATTAAAATTTATCTTTATCATTTTATTCATGTGCCCTACATTTGATATGAAATTTTTTTCATTTCTTTTTTATGCCACTTTAAAGTTAATAAACTTTGTAAGAGTTATTTTGTGGTTAACACTATTTCATGTCTGTGTTTTTCCAAAAGAGAAAAGCATTAAAAAAATCCTTTATGACATACTTTGTATATGTATATTTTATTTTATTTTATTTTTTTTTAATTATTTTTTATTGATTTTTTGCAGTATAATAGTAGTACATGTTTTCCTTTCCCCCGCCCCGTTATCCTCCCCCCAGCCTCCCCCACCCCCCAGCACATATCCCCAGCTTCCCCCCTCCCCGCCCCAGTGTCTTTCATTCATTGGTTATGTTCATATGCATGCATACAAGTCCTTCCGTTGATCTCCCCCCGCATCTGCCTCCCATCCACCCAAGCCTCCCCCTGTAGCTTGACAGCCTGTTCAAGGCCATCCTGCCTCTATATCAATCACTCTCCCCTGTTTCTTTTCTTCAAAAATATCTTGCCTCTGCATACTAGAAATAAATGTATAAGAACAAAAAGTGTTTCATTCTCGGTTTCAATGTCCAACTTTTCTGAGTCCCAGTTTCAGTGTCAAATAATTCATTATGTGTATAAGTCAGCAATGGTATCCAGATGGTGGACATATCGTGTCAATGCATGATCCATCCTCTCTGGTTTGGTCCTGGGCTGCCTGCAGACATGCACAGCTGCTGACTGCTAGTATGGCAAGGTGTCGTCAGTGTCCCCCATCTCTGGACCGTCCTCATGGCTGGAACAGATCCATCAGTTCCTCACCGTCGCAGGAACCCACATGGTCTTGGAGTTGTTCTCTGAAAACACACAAACACATTCTCGACCAAAAGTTAACAAAGGGATCCTCTATGCAAAATAGACTTGGGATTCTTTTTAATTTTTGCCTAAATGATTTTCCTTTGGCTTATTTTGACACCATGTGTGTTTTTTCATGGGTGTCCTGCTATTGTTTTTACAAATGGAATTTACTTTACTGGAGTAAGAATTTTCTAGATGTATTTTACTTACTCAATATTTTTTTTTGTCCCTTTCATGATATTACCCCGCTGTCCCCTCCCCTTTTTTGATTAATGGGGACTTTTGGAAATTTTCTATTGCAGTCTTGATAATTTTAAATTTTAATTTTTGTACACAAAGTGACTGCTTTAGGTTCTTTGGATGTTAGGCAATTTTACAGAGAGATGAACTACTGATAGATTTTTCAGTTAATGTTTTAGGAAAAGCTTTTTGTCCAGTACACTATAATTTTCTTGAGTATTCTCGTATTTCACTTGGCCAATTTAAATTAATCTGAAAACTTGATTGCTATTTTCCTGTCAATTTTAATACTCAAGCAGAAATCTTAGTTTACCCTGTGAATACTAGTGGAAAGGAATATTTGCAATTTTGAGTAGGTCCCGAGCATTCCTGGTAATAGACTGAATTTAGATATAGAGCAGCTATTGCTGGCCGAGTCTCTGTCTGCCACCTGGGTCCCCGTATGAGTTGTGTGTGGGAGGCGAAGCAGCCGTGGGGGTAGGAGACCTCCCTTAGGAGGGTTGAGAATTCAAACCCCTGCAAGGTTTGTGGATGAGGGTCTGTGCCCCACCTCTGTTGACCTTTTAGTTCTCTCCTGTTGGCCCCTCTGCAACTGTGCCTGTCTTAAGTTGTTCCTTCCCTGAGGAATCTTACCCGTCTCTGGCTAACCAGCCATCCTCTGGGGCCAAACAGGGTGATGTGAGGTTCAGTTCTGTCTCCTTTGTAGTCTATGCCCCCCTGTGGCCTCCACGTCCAGTACCTGCCTTGGGGTCCCCTAGCCTGCTGGCGGGGTCCCGGTACTGATCACATATCTGGGGGGACCCAGGTTTCTTCTCCAGAGAGGGCCCAGCTCACACCATTGGTCGAGATACAGATCCATGGTGCCAGCTGCCCAAAGGCTTCAGCCACAGCTCGAACTGAAAACTCTGGCATCAGCTGTGTGTATTTGGATAGTAACAAGAAGGTCCCTCTTGGCAGAAAGGGCAAGAAGGGCCAATATAGAATGCTCGGATGCCTTCCCAGTGCCTTAATTCCTTCTGAAAGGGATTAATTTCTTTCCTATTCTTTTTTAAGTTGCTGCCCAACATTCAAAGAATTAGTTTGTAAGTTTATTTGGGATAATTGTATAATATGCTGTTGTCAAATATCAAATATTATAATGACATTGTAGAATAATATCATGTAAGGGTATTATGGTGTCATGGGAGGTTAAGCAGGGCCTAGCCTAAGGACTGGTCTCCATAGGATATGACAAGCTCTAGGCCATGTCAATTCAATGTCAGACTAGCTGCCATTTTTTTATAATTTTATATAAACTTTGTCAGGGATGTAAAAACACAAATCACTTACCTCAGTTCAAGAGTTCAAGTATATTGACTTTTCCACTTACTCTCACCACCTGCCACTTACCCTGGGGTTTGACATTCTGATGGACTTTTCTCAGTCTCTGGATCTATTCTTGTTCATCAGTCTATGTCATTGATTGTATTCCTCAAATGAGTGAGATCATGTGATATTTGTCTTTCTCTGCCTGGCTAATTTCACTTAGCATAATGCTCTCCAAATCCATCCATGTTGTTACAAATGGTAGGAGCTCCTTCTTTTTTTCCGCGGCGTAGTATTCCATTGTGTAAATGTACCATAGTTTTTTGATCCACTCATCTGCTGATGGGCACTTCGGCTGTTTCCAAATCTTAGCTATGGTAAATTGTGCTGCTATGAACATAGGGGTACATATATCCTTTCTAATTCGCCTTTCTAATTTCTTGGGGTATATTCCTAGAAGTGGGATCACTGGGTCGAATGGGAACTCCATTTTTAGTTTTTTGAGGAATCTCCATACTGTTCTCCACAGTGGCTGTACTAGTCTACAATCCCACCAGCAGTGCACAAGAGTTCCTTTATCTCCGCATCCTCGCCAGCACTTGTCGTTTGTTGATTTGTTGATGTAAGCCATTCTGATAGGTGTGAGATGGTACCGCATAGTCGTTTTGATTTGCATCTCTCGGATAATTAGTGACTTTGAGCAAGTTTTCATGTGTCTCTGGGCCTTCCTTTTGTCTTCTTTCGTGAAGATTCTATTTAGGTCTGTTGCCCATTTTTTTATTGGATCATTTGTCCTCCTTTTATTGAGTTGGGTGAGTTGCCTGTAGATGCTTGAGATTAAACCTTTATCACTAATAACATTTGCAAATATGTTCTCCCATACAGTGGGTTTTCTTGTTGTTTTGTTGATGGTTTCTTTAGCTGTGCAAAAGCTTTTGATTTTGATGTAGTCCCATTTGTTTATTTTCTCTTTAGCTTCCATTGCCCTTGGAGCGGTATCATCAAAGAAGTTCTTTTGGCATATGTCTGAGATTTTTCTTCCTGTAGATTCCTCTAATATTTTTATGGTTTCCTGTCTTACGTTTAAGTCCTGTATCCATTTTGAGTTTATTTTTGTGTATGGTGTAAGTTGGTGCTCTAGTTTCATTTTTTTGCATGTATCTGTCCAATTTTCCCAACACCATTTATTGAAGAGACTGTCTTGACTCCATTTTATGTTCCTGCCTCCTTTGTCAAATATTAATTGAGCATAGTGGATTGGGTTGATATCCGGATTCTCTATTCTATTCCATTGATCTATATGTCTGTTCTTGTGCCAGTACCAGGCTGTTTTAAGAACAGTAGCCTTGTAATACAGCTTGAAATCTGGTATGGAAATCCCACCGACTTTGTGCTTCTTTCTCAGGATTGCTGTGGCTATTCGGGGCCTTTTTTTGTTCCAGATGAATTTTTGGAGAGTTCTTTCTAGGTCTGTGAAATATGCCATTGGTATTTTAATGGGGAGTGCATTAAATTTATAGATTGCTTTGGGTAGTATGGACATTTTAATTATGTTGATTCTCCCAATCCATGAACATGGAATGTTCTTCCACCTGTTTACATCTTCCTCTATCTCTTTTTTCAGTGTCCTGTAGTTTTCCACAAATAGATCTTTTACCTCCTTAGTTAAGTTTATTCCTAGGTATCTTAATTTTTTTGGTGTGATGGTAAATGGGATTGCTTTTTTAGTCTCTCTTTCTGTAAGTTCACTATTAGTGTATAGAAATGCCATAGATTTCTTGGCATTAATTTTGTAGCCTGCTACATTGCTGAACTCATTTATTAAATCTACTAACTTTTTTATGGAGTCTTTCGGGTTTTTTATGTACAATATCATGTCATCTGCAAATAAGGATAGCTTAACTTCTTCTTTTCCAATTTGGATGCCTTTTATTTCTTCTTCTTGTCTAATTGCAATGGCTAATACTTCCAGTACTATGTTGAACAGGAGTGGTGAAAGTGGGCAACCCTGTCTTGTTCCTGTTCTTAGGGGAAATGGTTGTAGTTTTTGCCCATTGAGTATGATGTATGCTGTGGGTTTATCGTATATGGCTTTTATTATGTTGAGGTATGATCCTTCTATTCCTACCTTATTGAGAGTTTTTATTAAGAAAGGATGTTGGATTTTGTCAAATGCTTTTTCTGCATCAATTGATATGACTATGTGATTTTTATCTCTCAATTTGTTTATGTGATGTATCACATTTATTGATTTGCGGATATTGTACCATCCTTGCATTCCTGGGATAAATCCTACTTGGTCGTGGTGTATGATCTTTCTGATGTACTGCTGGATCCGATTTGCTAGAATTTTATTGAGGATTTTGGCATCTATATTCATGAGGGATATTGGCCTGTAATTCTCTTTCATTGTGTCGTCTTTATCTGGTTTTGGTATTAGGGTGATGCTAGCTTCATAGAAGGAGTTTGGAAGTTTTCCATCCTCTTGAATTTTCTGGAATAGTCTGAGGAGTATAGGTTTTAGTTCTTCCTTGAATGTTCGGTAAAACTCCCCTGTGAAGCCGTCTGGCCCTGGGCTTTTGTTTGCTGGAAGCTTTATGATGACTGCTTCAATTTCTTCCACAGTTATTGGTCTATTGAGTTGTTTAGATTCTTCTTGATTGAGTTTTGGGAGGTTATATTTTTCTAGAAACATATCCATTTCCTCCAGGTTGTCCAGTTTGTTGGAGTAGAGTTGTTCATAGTATTTTTTAACAATCCTTTGTATTTCAATGGGGTCTGTTGTTATTTCCCCTCTTTCATTTCTGATTTTATTTATTAGGGTCCTCTCTCTTTGCTTCTTGGTGAGTCTGGCTAGAGGTTCATCAATCTTGTTTATCCTTTCAAAGAACCAGCTCTTGGTTTCATTGATTTTCTGTATTGTTTCTTTGGTCTCTATGTCATTTATTTCTGCTCTTATCTTTACTATTTCCTTCCTTCTGCTTACACTGGGCTTTTCTTGTTGCTTTCTTTCTAACTCTTTGAGTTGTTGGGTTAGATAATTTATTGCCGCTGTTCCTAGTTTTTTGCAGTAGGATTGTAGAGCTATGAACTTCCCTCTCAGAACTGCTTTCACTGTGTCCCATAGATTTTGGATTGTTGTGCTATCATTGTCATTTGTTTCCATGATGTTTTCTATCTCTTCCTTAATCTCTCTAGTAACCCAGTCATAGTTTAATAGCATGCTGTTTAGTCTCCATGTGTTCGATTTCTTTGGATTGTTTCTATTGTAGTTGATTTCCAGCTTTATGCCACTGTGATCTGAGAATATACTTGATATGATTTCTACCTTCTTGAATTTGGAGAGACTTTGCCTATGACCTAATACATGGTCTATCTTCGAGAATGACCCATGGGCACTTGAAAAGAATGTATATTCTGTGGCTTTGGGGTGAAATGATCTGAAGATGTCAATTAATTCCATCTGGTCCAGTGAGTCATTGAGAATTGATGTTTCTTTACTGATTTTTTGTTTAGAGGATCTGTCCAATGGTGATAATGGGGTATTAAAGTCTCCTACTATGATTGTATTGCTGTCTATCTCTCCCTTGATGTCCTCTAGGAGTTTTTGTATATATTTGGGTGCTCCTGTATTGGGTGCGTATATGTTTACAAGAGTTATTTCTTCTTGTTGAATTGCTCCCTTTAGTATTATGAAGTGGCCTTCTTTATCTCTTGTTATGTCCTTCACTTTGAGATCTAATTTGTCAGATATAAGTATGGCTACCCCAGCTTTTTTTTCATTTCCATTCGCCTGAATAACTTTTTTCCAACCTTTCATCCTCAGTCTGTGTGCGTCTTTTTTTCGGAGGTGGGTTTCTTGTAGACAGCAGATACATGGGTTGTGTTTTCTTATCCAGTCTATTACCCTATGTCTTTTGATTGGAGCATTTAACCCGTTTACATTTAAAGTTATTATTGATAGGTGCTTATATGTTGCCATTTTTGTTCTTTGCCCCTGTGATCCTTCTTCGCTTCCTATTTCTTTTTACAGCAGATCCTTTAGCATTTCTTGCATTGCTGGTTTGGTAGTGACGAATTCCCTTAGTCCTTTTTTATCTGTGAAGCTCCTGATTTGACCTTCAATTTTTATTGAGAGCCTTGCTGGGTACAGTATTCTAGGATTCAGACCCTTCCTTTGCATGACTTTGTAGATTTCATTCCACTGCCTTCTGGCCTGATAGGTTTCTGTTGAGAGATCACTTGTTAGTCTGATGGGTGTTCCTTTGTAGGTGACTTTTTGTCTCTCTCTGGCAGCTTTTAAGATTCTTACTTTGTCATTGGTGTTTGCCAATTTAATTATAATGTGCCTTGGCGTAGGTCTTTTGGGGTTTATTTTGCTTGGGACTCTGTGAGCTTCTTGGATTTGTGTGGGTTTTTCCTTTCCTATACCAGGAAAGTTTTCTGTCATTATTTCTTCCAACAGGTTTTCTATTCCTTGCTCAGTTTCCTGTCCTTCTGGAAGCCCAATTATACGGATGTTGTTTTGTTTCATGTTGTCCCAAAGTTCTCTTAGGCTCTCCTCCTGCTTTTTAATTTTTTTTTCTAGTAGCTGCTCTACTTGGTTATTTTTTCCTACCTGGTCTTCTAGCTCACTGATGCGATCCTCTGCTTCTTCTAGTCTACTCTTAATACTTTCTATTGAGTTCTTTACTTCAGCAATGTCACTTTTCATTTCTTCATGGCTCTTCATCATTTCTTCCTGGGTCTTCCTCATTTCCTCTTGGGTCTTACTCATATTATCAAATTTGTCTTCCATTCTTTTCAGCCACCTTATGACCATTTCTCTGAATTCTTTCTCTGACAGGTTGTTAACTTCCATTTCGTTTACCTCCTTTTCTGGCGAGCCTTGCTTTTCTTTCATATGTGGGCTATTTCTTTGTCTTCCCATGGTCTCTCTTCTCTGTGTATGTGGTTATGTAGTTCTCACTCTCCTGTGTTGATTTAAAGGCACAAAATACAACACAACCAGGTGCAACGCACCAGGCACTGAACCGGAATGTAGTCAAAGTAATTGTAATTCCAAATAAAGGTGACCGCCAGAGAAAGGCAAATTTGGTGATAGGTGGGAAAAAAGAAAGAGAACCTCCCCCAGACCCACACAGACACTCACACACCCACACTCACACAAAAAAGAAAGAGACCCCCCCAAACACATATACTCACAAAAAAGAAAGACAGGAATGCCAAAATGATAATGGGAAAAGGGGGAGAAGAAAAAAAGAAATAAAAGGAGTAAATTATAAATGTGGGGTGAAAACTCCTATAGGATAGCCCCTAACCCGAACCAAAACCTGCAACAAGTACTTGGAGATTGATACAAATTACATACAACTACTAATATCAAGAGAGGTGAGGGAACACAGAAGCAAAAATCTATCTCAAAAACAATGCAGATGAGGACAACAAAACAAGAAACAACACCAAAAATAAAAATAACCCCCCCTACAAGACAAACCAAAATAACAGAATAAGCAAATCAATCTCATAAACCTGCTTAAAAAATCAATATAATCAACAGTCAAGTAAACAACAACAACAGGACAGGGCTAAAAACACTTTAAGATAGTGAAGTCAGAGAAGCTAGAGGTATATATGCACTTGGATTAGGTGGTTAGAGATTAGATATATCAGTGGGGTGAAATTTTAACAGGGGGTAAGGGAAAAGAATTAGGTAAATCTAAAGCGGGAAAAGTGTAAGGGAAACAAGGCACTAAATAGGGAAAGGTTAGCCAGAGAGTGGTGGTATAAAGGTGAAGTTGAGGTAGAGTAAAAGATACTAAAGTGTAGATGAAAATAGACTGTATTCCCAAGGTCGAAGAAAAGATATAATCAATTCCCTGTCACATAAGAGTCAATTTGTGATTTGGCCCCTGGGTGGCAGTGTTTCTAGATTGACTTCTGGGTCTATTGGTCCTCTTTATCCTGAACTAATCAATACTGCCTCTCTAATGGTGACTGCTGTTTTAGCAGCCAGAACCCTCCCAAAATCTTCCGGGCTTCCCCCCTCTGTCAGGTCCAAACTGATTGCGCTCCAGGGATCAACTCTGCCACCAGCTCCAAGGGCCCTCTCCCAAGTTCACCAGCTTCAACAGCCACAGATTCTATTTCAGGTGCAGATCTCCAGGTTTTGAGTTCCGAGGTGCAGATCTCCCAGACTGCCAGCCCCCTCAGTTTCGAGCCCAAAGTACCCCCAGGGAAATCTGACCTTTCCTTGCTGGAGTTTAGAGCTCCCTGGGCTCTGCGCGCCACCTGGTCGCCGGTGCTCCGGGAGCCCCAGAGGTCCCGCCGGTACCGCGAACGGCAGCTGTATGTTTTCCGGCTCCTCTCGTTCAAGATGTCGTGGTCCGCCTCCGCGCGCCTCCTCGCGCAGTTGGCTCAGGGAGAGAACCCAGCAGTACTGGGGCCTCTCAGGCTGGGGAGGCCAGCGCAGCAGTCCTCTATCTTCTCCTGGAGCACAGCTGTCCCCCTAGTCGCCGACAAATGCTCCCTGCGTGACTCTCAGCTGCTCCCTCCCTCCACCCCGTGAGCAGACTCAGATCGAATCCCTCCGTTCCGCCGCCATTTTTCCCAACCTCTCTGTATATGTATATTTTAAAGAACAATAGTAAAAGGATACTCAAGTATGCTCCACCCACAGTAAACTGAAAATATGACCAAGGCATTCTGAAAGACCTTCTCACCCTCATCACATACTCTCCTTCCCACAAGTAACCACCATCTTAAATTTTGTGTTTGTCATTGTGATATATGTACTTTTTGTGTTTACCATATGTTGCTTCATTTGGATGGTATTGAAATTTATATAAATAGAATACTAGTCTATGCAATTTACTTCTATGTAACTTCCTTTGCTTCACATCATGTGTTTGAGAATCACAAATAAACAGGTATTTTATTAATTTTTACTATTGTATATTAGTTTCAATAAACCACCTTTGCCTAAAAGTGGACACTTGGAGTTATGTGTTTTTATCTTTTTACTATCATGCGTAATGCACCTATAAACATTTATACACACCTGTCTAAGGCAGTGACTTTTTCTAGAACATGTACTATCAATCTTGTCATTCTTGCCAATCTGTTTGAAGGGAAAAGCTATCCTCTTTTAATTTGTATTTATATTTTGCTGGTTCCTAATTAGAGTGAAGATTTTTTCATATGTTATGTTTTAACAGTTAAAGTATACATTTCAGTGACTTTTAGTCACTATTTGTGCCCATAAAACCACTACCACATTAGGATACAGCACATCTCAACATCCTAAAAGATTTTCACATTCACGAACCATCTATTCTTCCTTCCACACTGGCCCAAGACAACAAACAATGTAAACTGGTTTGCATTTTCCAGAAACGGAATCAAACACTATGTACCTTTTGGTGTTCAGCTTCTTTCACTCAGACTGACTTTGAGATTTATCTAAATTGTGTTTATCAGTAGGTCATCCCTTTTTACTGATGAGTAGTATAGGCATACCCCAAAGATACTGTGGGTTTGGTTCCAGACCACCACAATAAAGTAAATATCTCAATAAAGTGAGTCACAAGTTTTGTTTTGTTTTCCAGGTGCATATAAAAGTTATGTTTACATTATACTGTGGTCTGTTAATGTGCAATATCTTTGTATAAAACAATATACATACCTTAATTTAAAAATACTTAGTAGCTAAAAAATGCTAACCATTTTTACTTAACATAAGACAATAAAGTTTGTTGCATCAATTGACTCAGCCTTTTACAAATGACTTCTCTGTAGCATGTGATGCTATTTGATGGCATTTTACCCATAGAAGTTGTGTCAAATTGGAGTCAATCCTCTCAAATGCCGCCACTGATTTAACAACTAGGTTTACATAATACTCTAAAATCTTTGTTGGCATTTCAACAATCTTCACAGCATCTTCACTAAGAGTAGATTCCATCTCAAGAAACTGCTTTCTTTGCTCTTCCATAAAAAACAACACCTCATCTGCTGTAGTTTTGTCATAAGATTGAAGCAATTCATTCACACCTTTAGGCTTCACTTTTAATTCTAGTTTTCTTATAATTTCCACCACATTTGCAATTACTTCATCCATGGAAGTCTGAACCTCTCAAAGTCATCAGGGAGGATTGGAATCAACTTCTTCCAAACTCTTGTTAATGTTGATATTTTGACCTCTTCCCATGAATCATGAATGTTCTTAATGGCTTCTAGAAGAGTGAATCATTTCCAGGTTTTCGATGAGCTTTGCCCAGATTGATCAGAGGAATCAGTATTTATGAGAGTCATGATAAGAGGACTTGAAAGGTGAAATTACTCCTTGATCCATGGGCTGCAGAATGGATGTTGTATTAACAGGCATGAAAACAATATTAATTTTATTGTACATCTCCATCAGAGCTCTTGACTGATCAGGTGCATTGTCAATGAGCAATAATATTTTGAAATGAATATATTTTTTTTCCTGAGCAGTAGGTTGTAGCAGTGGGCTTAAAATAACCAGTAAACCATATTGTAAACAGATATGCTGTCATCCAGGCTTTGTTGTTCCATTTATAGAGCACAGACGCAGAAGATTTAGCATAATTCTTAAGGGCCCTGGGATTTCAAATTGGTAAAGGAGCATTGGCTTTAACTTTACATCACCTGCTGCATTAGCCTATAACAAGAGAACCTGTCCTTTGAAGCTTTGAAGCCAGGCACTGTGAAAGTTCAAGTGGCAATTTTTTTTGTCAATATAAGGCTGTTTCATCTACATTGAAAATACGTTCTTTAATGTAGCCACCTTCATGAATTATCTTAGCTAGATCTTCTGGATAACTTGCTGCACATTTCACAAGAGAGCTTGCTGTTTCTCCTTGCATGTTTATATTATGGAGACAGCTTCTTTCTTCACGAAACAGCCTAGCTTCAGACTTTTCTTCTGCATCACCCTCATCTCTCTCAGCCTTCTTGGAATTGAAGAGTGTTAGGGCTTTGCCCTGAATTAGGCTCTGGCTTAAGGGAATGCAGTGGCTGGTTTGATCGGAGGGGCACTACAACTTTTTCTATATACTAGTAAGCAATAAATCTGTTTCGCTTTTTTATTTTTTGTGTTCATTGAAGTAGCATTCTTAATTTCCTTCAAGCACTTTTCCTTTGCATTCACAACTTAACTCTCTGGCACAACAGGCCTAGATTTCAGCCTTATCTCAGCTTGCGTCATGCCTTCTGACTAAGCATCATCATCTCTAGTTTTTTATTTAAAGCAAAAGATGTATGACTCTCCCTTCCATTCGAAAATGTAGAGGCCACGGTAGGTAAATTAATTGGCCTATTTTCAATATTGTTGTGTCTCAGGGAATAGGGATGCCTGAGAAAAAGGAGAGAAATAGGGAACAATCAGCAGGTAAAACAAAAAATACACATTATTAAGTATGCCACCTTATATGGGAATGACTTGTGGTGTCCCCAAACAATTATAACAGTAACATCAAAGATCACTGTTCACAGATAAACATAACAAATATAATAATAATAATAATAATAATAATAATAATAATAATAATAATAGAGTTTGGAATATTGTGAGAATTACTAAAATGTGACACAGAGACAGGAAGAGAGCAAATGTTTTTGGGAAAATGACACTAACTTACTTGGTTCAATGCAGGGTTGACACAAACTGTGAATTTGTAAAAACAAAACAAAACAAAACAAAAAAAAACCAAGAAACAAAACAGTAACTGTGAAGCACAATAAAGTGAAAAACAATGAAATGAAGTATGATTGTATTCCACTATGTGGATATACCACTTTTTGCTTAACTATTTGTATACTGATGAACATTGGTTGTTTCTAGTTTCTGGCTATTGTGAATAAAGACATTATGAGTAGGTATTTTAGCTTTTGTGTGCCATGTGTTTTTATCTCTTGCAAATACCTAAATGTGGAAGAGCTGGGTTATATGGTAGAACATATTTTTAATATAGCTGAGAGGAAATACCTCTGTTTATCCAAACTCACAGAATATTTCTGTATTGCAATATGTGAGTGTTTTACTCCCAACAAGCAAGTTTGAAATTCCCTGCAGGCACTAATTGGGAGTCCTACAATCTAACTCTATTCTGACACTATCTACTTGGAAATAGAGTCAGATCCCACAGGTTAAGGTTTAAGTTCCACAAGACTATCTCCCACTTCAGATGCCACTTAAAAGTCCAGGTTGGCATCTGAGCTTCTGACCTACTGGAAGAGATTGGAATTTTAGAAATGGTGGCTGCATAGGTGAATGAATGGACTGGTGAAAAAAAAACACATAATCACTAATTTCCTCCTGTAGATCAATTAATAGTTACAGCCTATATTATCCAAGGGCATATATGCTGCATGTGAAATTGTTCCTGGATTTATAACTCCCATCTACAATGTTTAAATGCAGTATCGCTAAAGTAAAAGTTCCCTTCAATAATAAAATAAATTTGACTTAAATGGTTTCAGCTAGTTAAACCCATAATGAGCCAGATATTTCTTTTGCTTAAACCCAAACCCCTGAGTGCATTAAGCATGTTTGGGTGTGCTTTCAGACTGCTTGGGTGTGCTTTCAGACTGCTTGGGTGGCCTACTAATAAATCATGCCCTCAGTGCCCATGGCCTTTTGATGTCTGCTTGGGCCCAAAAGAGCCTTTTGTAATATTAAAATAATAGTGGCCCAGTGCACAAATTTGTGCACATTGAAAGGAAATTAATTATAATTAATATTTTAATATTGCTATTTGCCCTTTCTCTATAATAGAAGTGTCAACCAAATTTACGATAGATAACAGATCAGAATACACTCATGCGATTGGTGCCAGCAAGAGCTTTATATATATTGTGCATGCACAAGTCAACTTAGCCTTTATAGATACAGAATAAATTTGCTTAATTAGACCTGCTTTCTGATTAGCTAAACTTTTTCCAGCCCAGTGAAGCACCCCAATTTCTCTTTCAGGTAATTGTCAGCAATACAGTAAATATCAATATTATAGATCATGCAGGGAGAACAAAGGGTAAAATATTTAACTGTATCAGTGTTTGACTACATTCTGTGCAGTGAGAAAACCTGAAGTCATTTTCAAAGTCCACCATTTCTTACTTCTTTTCAGTCAGATCAAATTTCTACACTTTCTAAATCTCCATTTTCTGGCTAATGAAAAGAAAATAGGATGCCACTGAATCTCCTATCTCCATACTCCAGGACTTCTGTGATGACCATATGAGATGAGGCACAGAAAAATGCTTCACTGACATTTGGTTAAAGTGTAAAATGTTTCCACCTAGCTATAAAGCAAGTCATAATCTTGGGCTGAAGAAACTGCAAGGAGGCTAGTCACTAGGCAGAGGAAGCTGGAAACTGCTATGTGACTTCATTACCTGGCACTCACAGCCACCATTTTCAGGCTGGGCTGGGCTGTGGGTTGCATTTTGTGCCAAGAGGTCTTGGCAGTGTCAGCTGCGATCTGTTGGGCTGTCATTCCAGGCTGGTGGTGGGGTCTATGTCCCACTTAAGGGAAGCTGAGTGTTGCTTTGTGGATGCCAGGTCTATGGTGCCATTTCTCTGTAAATGGCCAGTGCATATCACAGCAGCTCCTAGGTCGAGCATCTGCCCCTTGGTGGTCAGTGCACATCATAGCAACTGCTCAGACAGTCGGACACTTAGCATATTAGATTTTTATGTACATAGAAGATAATTCAATACATTCAATATACACTCAACTTTCTGGGTTTTCACAGGAGAGATTTTAGGCAATGAATTTGTATCCAACTCCTTCATATATCAAAATAAGAAAACGTATGACTACAGATAAATAATCTCATAGCACTTAATTGTTATTATTGCATTATATGTGTATATGCAAACAATTTCTGAGGAAACCAGAAGAGGGTAAAAGCCAAAATGATTACACAGGATGCTCCTGGTTACAACATATCCTTTAGAACTTGCTGTACATTACAAAGTTTGTAACCAATTTACCAAACATGGTAGGCCTGAACAGCTTACTCATTGACTCACTGTATCGGGAAAAGATTTAGTGGTCATTTTATATATTCTATTGCTAAATTCATATCCTCAAGAGTATGTTTACATAATTCTGATTACACACATAACTTAAAAATGTTCCTTCTTTTACAGCAAATTTAAGTATATGCAGTAGGGCAGATTTAATAAAAATAAAAAAAGTAGGCCTATTCATGCAAAATGCTGATTTGGACTTGTTATTAAAATTGTTTTCAAGTAGATAACATTTTAAATGGTTGAGGTTGATTTGGAGCTTATGCATTATATTAATACAAATTGCAATAATTACATATATTACACTACATTTTTGTCAAAATAGTCTTTTGAGAAAATAATTCATGTGTGTGTGTCTCTGTTCTGGTAGGTTAAAATCCCTTCATTACTTTTCTTTTTCAAAATTCACAGATTCCTTACATTCTTCTTATCTAGGCACTTTTAAGGTTTATTTTTAAATAAATGTATGTGATTCTGAATAAAATTTTAGATATCATTTGGAATTACATCTGATTTATAAATTAATATTGAAAGAAATGATATTTTTGTAACATCTGGCATCCATCCTGGAATTTGTTTTATAAAAAAATCCTCTGTAAAACTTGAATTTTCTTCATCTATTTACTTATACTTGTTAAATTATACATAATCATAGGGAAGCTATGAGCTCAAGGAAAGAGGAAATAAGTGTTTTATGTTTTGCATTGTCTCTATATCACTATATAAAAGGATTTGTGCATGGTCCATATAATTTTTCCAAATGTTGGAATAGTCATTTACAAAGAAACTTTCTATGCATGCAGTACCACCTCATCACCCAGCAGACAGTACAGCAGAAGATCTCATAAATTTCACAGCCCAGATAATATCATAATACAATTAATAAAAAAAAACAGTATGACCACCACTGGGTAAGCTAACTGCACAGCAAAAATTTTATTTGAAACTACTATTTAATAATAAAGTGAGCAAGAATTTTGTACAGACACTTTGTATCTTGTATTTCTGAAGAGTGCTTAAACAGGCAAAAGTGATAGTGGAGAATCACACTTTTCACAAAATAAAACAGAAAATGAATCATTGCCCATAGCACAATATAACTTTGGGACTTTAATTTTTCATGAGTTAAAGAATAACTGTTATTCTTACCCAGGTCATATGAGAAGATTTACCCTTTCATAAAAATAATCATGTAGAAATTATCTTAATATTTCCTGGGAGAATATGAAGTTTTATTTAAATAATCTTTTAAGTTACAGGAAATTTCAATGGTCAACAATCGGGAATCTCTAGCATCTCAGTCTGTGCCAACTACACGAGGACCAGGTCATGATGAGACAGACACCTTGTTATCCACTAAACCTGACCATCCATTCACCTTCCAGAAATGTACATTTAGAATAACAGATTTCAGGTTTTTCTTTACTACTTTTTATAACCAGAAATACAATATCTCCTAGGTTGTGCTACTAAGAGGTTCAGATAAGAGAATCTGTAAAACATACAGCAATTTTATGTCCTATGAAGGGAAAAATTATCTATCATTTTTCAGGTTCATGTACCAAGAATTATCCCAGCCAACATACTGAGAATTTTATGACACAGTTAAAAACGTTAGAGTTGGATGATATAGAATCTCAATGTAACTCATTTTACTCAAATACATATTTGTCAAAGAAGCATATGCGTCACTACTGTTTTTTATATCTCACTTAGGGAAGAGAAATTGCACACATCAGCTCTCCTTACCTAAATCCTGCTCACAGAGCCTGGCCTTGGAGCTATGGGAGGGAGAGAATGAGCATGGAGCAATAGTAATGCTACATCATCCTATATAATAAAAGAGAAACATGCAAATTTGATCGTACCTTCGCTCCTCATTGGCTATGCTACCAGCCAATTAGGAGCAGGGGCAGGGCCAAGTGGCACAAGTGCCAGGCCCCAAGGTGGAGATGAAATGGTGGTGGCAGTGAGCACCCAGCCCCCAGGGCTAGGTGGTCACATGCAGCCAGGGCTGAGCTGAGCAGGGCTTTAGGCCTTGGGCAGGCTGGGGGTGAGCCATCAGTTGGACATCCCCTGAAGGCTCCCAGTATGTGAGAGGGGGCAGGTTGGGTTAAGGGACCACCCACACCCAGTGCACAAATTTCGTGCACTGGGCCCCTACTCTATATATAAAAGGCTAATATGCAAATTGTCCCTGGCAGGATTTCAGCCAGGAGACTGGGAGTTTGATCATTTGCTGTGACATACATGACCACCAGGGGGTGGTGTGGAATGAAGGAAGGCCAGCAGCTGGGGAAGGAAGGCTTCAGCCATAAGGAAGGCCCTGGCTGGCATCCAGAAGGCCCTGATCACAGGACAGACCTAGGGACCATACTCATGCACGAATTTTGTACACCAGGCTCTAGTCCTTAGTAAAAGCCTACCAAATTTCTGATTTCCACTGAAACATTAGGATAGCTGAGATTTACTTAGTGCTCACAGTGTGCCAGGTGCTATACTAAGCACATTTATAAAATAACTCCATTCAATTCTCACAATAACTTCATGAGATAACTACTATTAATATATGTATTTTTCCTATGGAATAAAGGGTTTCCCAGAAGTTGTTGGTAAGTATCCAAGTTATGCAGCTGTCATTGCAAAGCCAGTGTCAACCCAGGCATTAGGATCTTGCTGCATGCCAACTCACAGAGGCCGAATAAAAAGTAGCTCTAGTCCTGGCCAATGTGCTCAGTGGTTAGAATATCAGCCTATGCCCCCAATGGGTGGTGGGTTCAATTCTCCAATAAAAGGTATATTCCTCAGTTGCAAGTTTGATCCTCGTTCCAACTGGATTGAGGACGGGTGGGAGACAACCAATAAATGTGTCTCTCTCAAATCAATGTTTCTCTCTCTCCCTTCCTCTCTCCCTCCCTCCTTTCCTTCCTCCCTTTCACTCTTTCTAAAAATCAATTGAAAAAAAAATATCCTCATTTTGTTAGTTAACCAAAAAATAATTTTTTTTAAGTGGTTCAAAAATTCTTTGTCATCTGGTTAGCACGAAGCGGGATTCTGTCCCTTCACCTTGACTCAGGCTTTTTGACTGAGAAATAGAACTCATATGAAGTGATGCCGGCCTGTCAGGAATTCACAGCTCAAAGTGCCAGCCAGATGCACTGTCAGGAGCTTTTCCATCATGGCCTCATGGTGCTGCAGCCTCCAATGCAAGCAGATGACAAAAATACACACTGACCCTGGGTACACAGCCTAGGATGGTCTGCCCCAGATTAGGGATGCCAGTGAAACTCACAATGCCGTGGCAGGGAACCACTGAGAATGCATGTGCCCTATAAGAGTTATCCCCACTGTTGCTCCACACTCTAGTCACCTCTGCCTCACCTGCCTCTTCTGATCCCTGTTCCCACCGTCACCTTTTCTGAGGTTTCCACTCACTGGTTGGGGAGCTGTCCCAAGCTGTACACATTCTTGGAGAGGGGTTCCTTCTGCCCCCTCCCCTCCATCTAATGATATATTCTTACCCTTCCACTATTTTTCTGGCTTAAACACCTCTTTGTGTATGTGCTCTAGGAGACCAAACTGCAAAGCAGTAAGGGACCAACTAGGTAACATTTATGAGAAAAGTAATAGCACCTAACAATATGGAGTAGTGGGGCCTTTAACAAGTTTATTTACAACCTTAAATGTTTAGATCCAAATGTATTAAAACTCCATCAAAACAAAATGAGCCAAGAGAAATGGGAGTGAAATAAAGGGCCTCATTTTGAGCTATTCATACACCTCGCACTTCTGGCTCAGATCTATTCCTGGGACTACACAGTGCAACATCCCTGGTTCTTAAGTCATTACAATGAGAATAGGTAGGGGAATCAAGCCGGCCAAATTAGCAATCACTCAAGTATTGGCAATAACCAGAAAAATCCTTTCTGCCTTGATGTACCTGAAGGCACAATAATCTTTAAAATAATTTTATTCATAATAACACTGATCTATTGATATGGAGTTATTACTAAAAGAACCAGACAGTCACCAGACACACATAAAAGTGATCATTTTTTTCATTTACAAAATGTTGGAGCAGCTTTAAATTTTTAAAACAAATAAAACAAAACAAAATAATAAATTAGAGCTGAAGACATGCCATTTGCTAGAGACTTTTCTTTTTTCAAAGATCAAAATCAACCTACCTTCTCAAGCTGATTTGAAAAGCTGACTTATTAGAAATAACCCTATCTAATAAAGAGGGAATATGCTAATTGACTGCCATGCTCTCAAAGATGGCGGTGCCCAGTCCCCTCAGCCTTGCCAGGGTGACAGGCATGTGGCAAGGCCAGGTCCATGGGCCTGGCCGCTCCATGCATCTGACTCTGGAGTCCCCCAGTCCCCTCATCTCCCCCTCCTCCCCATTGCCCAGGGCCAGCCTCAGGCACAGGCAAGCCTCAGATGGCGGCTGTCCAGCTTCCCAGGGCTTCCTGAGGCTCAGGTAACCAGGGCCAGCCAAAGCTTATGCTGCCAGCAGTGGCAGCAGCAGAGGTGTGATGGGGGCATTGCCTTCCCCTGATCACCAGGTCACCTCCCACTCCTGAGAACTCCCAGACTGTGAGATGGGCGAGGCCTAGCTGAGGGAACCCCTTCCAGTGCATGCACTTTCATGCACCAGGTCTCTACTGAAGGTCATAAAATTAAAATGTTCTGGACCCTCAAGATCCCATAAACAATTTAAAAGCAAATGAAGAATTGAAGAAAATGTTTCCACAAAGAGTTAATATTCTAATAATATAGAAGATTGATGTAATTAGGAAGTAGAAAGACTCACACCTCTGTAGAATAATGGGCAAAGGCTATGAGGAAGTAATTTAGAAAGAGAAAATGGTTATGGCTTTCAAAAACTATGAAATACCACCTATCAAATTGCCCAATATTAAAAATACGTTACAATATATGATGCTGTCCCACATATGAGGAAGTGAACAACTTGATATAGTACTGTTGGAAAAACAAATTGATAGAACCTTTTCATAACTAATTGGCTCTCTCTTACAGAAAACTTTTTAGGGATTTTGATTTTTTTTAAACAATAAGTCACCTTTGAAGGATTGCAACAAAAATCAATATGGCTATACTTATACACAAAGATTTGACTTTAAATATTTTCATTGTTGATATGTGATTAAATATTTGAAAAATCTAGTAACAAAGAATATATATTATAGTCCCATTGGGGTGAAAAAAATACTTATCTGTATATAATAGAAGGAAAAATTACCTGGAAGTATATACAGCAAATTGGCTATTCTAGAATGATACAATTTTATATTATTTTATTATTTTATCTGATAACCTTAAGGAGACTATTTTTTTCTTTAATAACTTTGTATTATTCCATTAGATGTTTTAATAAATGCAAAAATATATATTTTCATTCTTTCGTTAAAAATAAATATGATGTAATTATTTGGTAAAGTTATTCATGATATGTTGATTTACTCTAAAATAATACCATTAAAGAACATAAACGTACATTCAGGGAAAGAATACTAAAGTAATAAAAAATACGATAAAGAGTCCTCATGTCTAAATGATGGGATGGTGAGAGGTGTTCATTGTCTTCTTTGTTCTTATCCTCACTAACTTCTCTATAAGAATGTTTATTATTTTCTAGGAAAGTGTATTTTAAATCCAGCTTCCATGCATTAAAACTATACTTAATAGCTTCCTGAAAGTGCTGAAATAAAATCAGTCTATTCCATGATTTAATGTTAAGGGGGGAAAACTGCCTCAATTGCATCCAAGTATAAGAGACATATAAGCATAGGAAGAAATACAACATAATATTCAGATGCAATTTGGATAGTGACTCTTCAATCAGTTTTAGTGTGTGTGTGTTTTTTGTTTTCTGAATTTCTCAAATTCACTACAATGAATATACTATATTTTATAATTGGGTGGGGGGGTGGGGGGGAAGAATGTTAATGTGCCCCAAGTGACAAAACAGTTTTCAAACAGATAGTTATTCTAATGGTTGGTATGTTTCATATAAACACTGAACAGTACTAGTCCCTGTGTCAATTGACTGTACACACTGTGCTTTGTAATTACCCTACAAAAAACTATATCAAATACATATCAGTTGACTTTGAGTAGGTATGTCAATATATTTTTCCCCAATTAGAGTTGTGACAAATGCTTTAGTTTCAGAGCTCCTCCCTAGATAAATATGAACACACCAAAATGGGAGTGAATTTGCCTGCACATGGGGCAAGGCATTGAGAGATAAGGTTTTTGCTCCACCCTTACCAACCAGCCCTTCTGGAAAGAGCTTCCAGGGAAACAGGAAATGAAGCTGAGATAAGAAATACTCCTTCATTCCTGCCTTGCCACCTTCAAATCCTCCAGGTGTCACCTTCTCAGAGATGTCAAACATAACCAAAATTATACACATCAGTAGAAAAGAAGGGGCCATTCATTATGCAGCACCTCAAATGAACTAAATGAAAAGGCAATCACACCAGGCTGAGTCGCTGCAGGGGAGGATGGATGTAGGCTGAGCCAGAGGACCTCGAGACAGTGGGCAGAGAGGAGACTGCTTGGTGAATGTTCACACCTCACTTCATCTCCCCGTAATTGGGAGAATCTCAGGCAAATACTCAAGGCCTTCGTATCACTGCCTCTTTAATCTTTTTAAAAGCAGGATAAGGATAATATCCATTTCATAGGGCAATTGTGCCACGTGTGTCAAGTCCAGAGGTGGCCCACTGTGAGCATCCAAACCAGGCAGTCACCAATACCATTGTCAGTGGTCCTGCTGCAGATACAGCTGTGAAAATGCACCTGACCCTGTACTTCAGCTCCACTGGCTGTACTTCAGATGGCCCATATTAAACAGGTATTGCCCATTACCCATAAGCACTCACAGAGGTTACTGCTAGAAGAAATCTAGGTCTAAAGCACACTTTCCATAATGTAAAATTTTCAGAAAAGATTCATAAGATCACTCTCTATTGCAAAATAGAGTTTGCACTTAACATCATCCTATATAATAAAAGAGAAACATGCAAATTTGACCATACCTTGGCTCCTGATTGGCTGTGCTACCAGCCAATCAGGAGCAGGGGCAGGGCCAAGTGGCGTTAGCGCTGGACCCCGGGGGTGGAGATGAAATGGCAGTGGCAGGGAGCGCCCAGCCCCAAAGGGGGGGGGGGGTGTTGTGAGCGGAAGTGGTGGTGAGCACCCAGCCTCCGGGCTGAGCTGAGTAGGGCAATGGCTGGGTGCCCAAGGTCAAAAACCTTGCCAGAGGCTTTTGGCCTTGGGCAGGCTGGGGGTGAGCCATCAGTTGGATATCCCCTGAAGGCTCCCAGTATGTGAGAGGGGGGAGGTTGGGTTGAGGGACCACCCACCCCCAGTGCATGAATTTTGTGCACCAGGCCCCTAGTGATAATTATAATCATGTCCCAATTTTATCTGATAAAACTCTGGTCTTACCGTCAACTTTTCAGGACTTTTCTCTCCAGTATTATGTCATCACATCTGCTCAGGAAAGCCTCTCTATACAGAACACTCCATGTGACATCAGACCACAAAAGCTGAGTGAGCCACCAGAGCAGCAAAGCGCCAGCACTCTGATCCTCCCACCCGTTACCACATGATTGGTTGGGGCTGCACACAGTGGATACTAGGCACCCAACTCCTGTACAGCTGCTCAGAGGCTTGGCTTAGTCCTGGGATCCCGACCATGCCTCCCCCCTCCTCCCCCCCAGGATACCCAGAATGCAGAACTACACTCAGAACAACCTCCTCAGAAATCCTGTCACCTGGCCCACAGCTCCTGAGCCCTGCAGCCTGGGCCAGGGAGGCCACCTGGAAGAAGATAGGGGAGGCATCCCCACCTAGTCAAGAACCCCCATTGCACTGCACAGGTGGGAAGCCAAGCTGAGGAGGGCTGGAACCCACATGGCATCCCAACTTTTAAGGCCTGCACCTGAGAGAGGAGCCCCCAAAACATCTGTCTTTGTAGTCACCCAGACACGTGCCCTCAAGAGTCACAGGCCCGGCCCCAGTAACCTAAGAACTAGATGCACACTCACCTTTCCAGATGTGGCCTTGGTGCCTGGAGCCCGCAGCCCATCTGCTGGTGGGAGCATCACAGGCAGGCTCCTCACGCTCCAGGGCCAGTGCTTCTGGTGAGAGCTCTACCTGCATCTGGGCCCGGTTTGTGTCTTAGGCACAGACTTACTTATAGGGCCTGGGTTTTGCATCTCATGTCTAGTTTTACATCTGCACTGGTTCACCTCAGTATCTTGGGTTTTACATCTGGGTGCCTGGTTTATGTCCAGGACCCATATTTTATGTCTGTGCCTGGCTTTACTTTTTTTAAAAAAATATATTTTATTGATTTTTTACAGAGTGGAAGGGAGAGGGATAGAAAGTCAGAAACATCGATGAGAGAGAGACATCAATCAGCTGCCTCCCGCCGGGATGTGCCTGCAGCCAAGGCACATGCCCTTGCCAGAATCGAACCCGGGACCCTTCAGTCCACAGTCCGGTGCTCTATCCACTGAGCCAAAACGGTCTCGGCCTGTATCTGGCTTTAAATAAAGCACTTGGTTTACCACAGGAACCCAGGTTTTACGTCAGGGGTCCAGGTTTTACATCTGTGTTCTGGTTTTACTGTAGGGGCTCAGGTTTGTGCCTGGGGCCTGGATTTTGCAGCTGCCATCACCTGTACGAGGCCTGGCTCTGGTGGTCCCTCAGTGCTGTATGTATTTGCATACTTCCAAAGCTCTGCCTGAGGGTCTGGGCTCCAGTCAGCCTGAACCTAGGCCCTAACTGTCCACCCCTTTAGGGGACCAATGGGCCTTGGCACACTCTAAGCGCCGGGGAATCTCTGAAAATAAAGCAGGCTACCAGGACAATCACAGAGGTTTGAGAGCCAGCTACGGACTGGGGGCAGGCTTGCATAATAAGGCAGGGCCTAGGCCATTCCTTCAAGACGGGGAGAGGAGCTATTTCATCAAATACATAGAAATCAACAGAGAGACTCAGAAAGAAAAAAAAAGAAAAGAAAGGGGGCTGTCGGAGGGGCAGGAAATACCAGCCATGCACATGTCCTTTGTTTAAGTTCAGACTCAGGCAGGCCCAGTTGCCTGTGCTGTCTTTTGGGCCCACACACGTTACACATGTTAGACTTAAGAATCTTGCAACATTTATATGCAAAAGTAGCATATTCTTTATTCCAGAAAGAATTGAGAAAAGAAGGCACATATAGAGGATTGTTACCACCTAGTTTCAGGCTGACTGGAACCCAGACCCACCCTTGCACACATAGAGCAAAGTGTTTCCTCCTAATGAGGTAATTTATACTACTGTATTCTGAGGAGGCCTTGAACCTTTCACCTGGGTTCTCTTCCTGTAAAAAGAAGGGAGGAGGAAGAGTTTGGGCTGAAACTCCCCTCCAGATGTGAGCGTGTGCAACAGACACACCCCTAGAATTAATTTTCCTTTTGTCAACCAAAAAACAAGATTGATGATCCTCCAGGGGTTCTGGTGTTTCCTTCTAGGAAGGAGATTCATACAATATCATTAAAATCCATTTCCAGTTCAGACAAGTTAATGTCTGCTCACTCCCATCAATAACAACTATAAAATCTGAAGATAAGCAAGAGACAATGTGAAGTAGGGGAGGAGAAAGGTGGGCTGTTTAGGACCCAAGGATTGGAGAACAACACAGAGGCAGATTATCAACACCCCATGAACTAGAGCCCCTCTCTCCACCTGGAGACATAGGTGTCCTGTTGGCCTTGGCAAAGGGGAAACCCACCCAAGCACCAACCCCAGAACTCAGGTCCTTTCCATACCTCAGGGGCCCCAGTGGGATTCATAGGAATTTCAGAGGCACAAAGCAAACAAGAATTGCTTGACAAAAGATGCTGGTAATAGCCAAACCGATTTGGCTCAGTGGATAGAGCGTCGGCCTGTGGACTGAAAGATCCCAGGTTCGATTCTGGTCAAGGGCATGTACCTTGGCTGCAGGCACGTCCCCAGTTGGAGGTGTGTAGGAGGCAGCTGATCGATGTTTCTCTCCCATCGATGTTTCTGACTTTCTATCCCTCTCCTTTCCTCTCTATGAAAAATCAATAAAATATATATATTTTAAAAAAAGTAATAAATGGCCATTGGAACCAACAGCCCACAAAAATATACTCGAACCTGTGCCTTTAACCAAAACAGGGCAACTGCATGCCAAAATGCAAGATTGAAATAGGGTACATAAGAGGCAAAATTTCAGGAAGCAATAAAATAATCACCTGTCATGGAACAGGAAAATTATAACTTACATAAGTCAAGACTGGTGCCAATACAGAAATGAAATTAGATGCTGGAATTATCAACAAGAATTTGAAAGCAAACATTATAAGTGCTTCAGCAATCAATTACAAATTATATAAAAACAAATTTAAAAAATAGAAAATTTCAGACAAAAAATAGACATTATAGAAAAGAACCAAATGGACATTATAGAATGAAAAATGCAATAACTGAAACAACTCACTGGATGTGCTTAATTAGTAGAGTGCTCTTGTGAGTTCAGCTCAAAGCCTTTGGCATAGTCAACACCATTGGCAAACCAGATTCAAACTCAATGCCAATTGAAGGTCAGCACTCAGGAGTCTAAAAAACATTAAACAAACAAACAAAAAAAGAAGATGAAAAAAGAAACCCAAAATACCAGAAAACTATCAGAACCACCCAGCCTTGCAACTCAAAAATCTCCCTCAAAACTCAATTGCATTATTCCTTTAAATCTGTCCATTCATTCTTTTCCAGTTATTATGTTCATCTCTTATGTGTTAAGAATTATTTCTTACATGTAAAGAGTGCAGTGAGCAAAATGGTCTTGGCAATCCTGGAGCTTAGAGCTACATACAGTATTTCTCATTTCAAAATACCCTCAAGCAGAGCACCTGTCCCACCTTCACATTTTCAACCCAAATTTCTTAACAGTTAGAAACACAGCTTCTTCTAACCTTCCTGTAAGGGTTCAGTGACCTGAGACATTACTAGACAGAGTAGAGAAATAAATGTGTGATGAGAGTAGAAACTACTCTAAGTCGCACATTGATCAAAATGTCTCTCTAATATTTCCTATATTTCTGGAATTACCCAATTGCTACAATTCAGTTTCCAAGTGGATAGATAGAGCAGGGGTGAAGTGTCTGGGGTCCCAATGATTCCTAGAAGTGTGAACATGTTCTCTCATCCTGGGCACATACACAGTTCAAATGGAAAAACCACTTCCTATGGTCAAGAAAGAGCTGATAACCTACCATCTTTTCATGCCTACCTAGTATTTAATCTTATTGTGCAAAACTCAGAAGCTGAGGTCCTGAGCTCCATTATGCATTCAATTCCAGGATTGGGACACAGAATACCAATGAGCTCTGCCACTTTGGTTGTCTGGAATCCTCCCTCCTTCCACATCCCATGACAAGAAGAAGGAGGGTTGCTGGTACAGCTCACATATGGAGGTTTCTTAAAAAATTAAGGATAGAGTTACTCTATTACCCAGCAATCTCTCTTCTTGGTATCTATCTGAAAAAAATTCTAAAATATTTATTTATAAAGATATATTAACTACTGTGTTCTTTGCAGCATTATTCATGGTGGCCAGGACATGGAAAGAACCAAAGTGCCTTCAGTAGATGATTAAATAAGGAAAATGTGATACATATATAAAAAACCGTAGCCCAGTGTTGGGCAAACTACAGCTCTTGAATTACATGAGGCTCACGAGCCGTGTTTTGCCACTCGGTTGGCTAATGAGTTTGCCGACCACTGCCCTAGACTGAATGGCAGAACAACAGAACAACTGGTTGCTATGACCTATGCTGACCATCCAGGGGTGCGCATGGAACATGGTAGGCACCAGCCACAGAGGGATGGTGGAGCAGGTGAGCGGGGGCTCCAGACCAAGGCGGGCACTGGTTTCTGTCATGAGGGTGAGCTTCTGCATGCCACAGTCCCACCCGGCACTCACCACTCGCACCTGCTTCCGGTGTGGGCTCCAGCACTGGAGCCACCACACGCACCAGCTGCTGGCGCCAGCAGTGGGTGCGAGGGGCAGTTGCCAGCCTCTATCATGATCACCCCAGGGATTCTCCACCTCCCTCTGATTCTGAGGGGCAATCTGGGCCAGCAGCCACCTCTCACATCCCCTGCCAGCAATAGCCCCACTTGTACCCACTGCTGAGCACCCACTGCTAATGCCTGGTACCAGTCCCAATCGCTCCACACCTTCAGCAGGTGAGAGTGGGTTGGCACTGTCAGGGTGATGGTTGGAGGAGGGCTGCTGACAAAGAGGGGACCTGGAGCCACAGTGGAAAGAGCCAGGCAGGAATGTGGAAGATGGGCTGAGACCCGCCCTGTGCCCACAGCAGCCTGGTAGCCCAAAGTTCCTTTCAAGGAGCACAAATTCGTGCACTGGGCCCCTAGTATACTATGTGATACTACTCAGCCATAATAAAAGATGAAATAATGCCATTTTTAACAATATGGATGGATCTTGAGAATATAAGGCTAAGCAAAATAAGTCAGATGGAAAAAGTCAAGAACCATATGCTTTTATTCATTATGCAGGATATAAAACTGAAAGCAACAAACAAGCAATACAAATAAAAACGTATAGACACAGATAACAGTATGGTGGTTACCAGAGGAAAAGCGGGGAGGGGGAAATAAAGGGCAAATGGATTAAATATATGGTAGCAGAAGGGGATTTGACTTAGGGAGCTAAACACACACTGCAATATTCGGATGGTGTATTACAGAATTATACACATGTAAACTATATAATTTTGTTAGCCAGTGCCACCCCAACAAATTTATTTTAGAAAATGAGAAGGGTGTGAGGAGTCTTCTAATGAAGATTAACCCTAACCATAACCCTAACTAACTCTAGCTCTATTTCTTAGTGTTTAGCAGTATATTTGATGAAAAGAGCATTCTATATGGATTCAAAGATAGTAAAAAGTTAAAATGAGGACTCTGGACTAGAGGATCTTAAAGGTTCCTCTCCCATACTTAGTCAAAGAGGCCGCAGGCAGTCATCTCAGGAACACCATGCTGTAAAGTCTCTTCCTCTCAGCATGACAACGCATCTTGAAGTTCTCTTGTTGAGAAATATTTCTTCTCCTTGATGCTAATTCTGTATTGTGGAGTGTGAGCACCTTGTACTTGGGAGAGGTTCCTTTCCTTAGAAAACAAAATTGATGCAGTTATTCAGAGAAAGACAGAAGGCATCCAGTCACTTAGACTTGCCTGGGCTCTTCTGCACAATTTCAGTAACCTTTGGTTAATTTCAGTCTGAAAATATTAAATGGAAAATCCCAGAAATAAAAAAAATTATAAGTTTAAACTGCTTGCTGAAATTTCTCACTGGGATGTGAATCATCCCTCTGTCCAGCATATCCACACTGTACATGCTTTCCCCCCCCACCTCTGTTAGTCACTTAGTTGGCATCTCAGTGGTCACATTAACTTTCATAGTGCTTATCACCCTTATATTACTTAACAATGGCTCAAAAGCCCTCCTCATAACTTTTATTAGAGTGTATTGTTATAATAATTCTATTTTATGTTATTGTTGTTAATCTTTTACTGTGCTTAATTTATAAGTTTAACTTTATTGCATATAAAGAAAAAAACATAATATATACAGGTTTCATTACTATCTGCAATATTAGGTATCCACTGGGGGTCTTGCAATGTACCTCCTTAAGATAAGGGGATGGCTCACATGGGAGTGAACTTAGATCTCCAAGAGAACACATCAGACTTCAAGGCCAGAACACTAACTGACAATGAGAAAGTATGTTTTTAGGGAGTCTTCTAAAAGGAGACTTTGTCAGTCTCCTTTGTAACCAAACACTGAGGCTAAATCCCTGATAGAAGTAATTTGGGAGTTGAGAGCTCTGAATCCTACCCAAAGAATTTTTCCATCTCAAAAGAATAAGTAATATTTAATAAACATGGGCATACACTAATACTTAATTACACAATTTATTCTGTTGTTCCAAGAACTCATTCCTAATGAAGGAAGACCAGAGTGTATATGTAATTTTGTGCTACATTACATAATGTTTGATAATTATCTTGTAAGTTTTAGTATTGTTCATCCCACTAAATTGTGATAATTCCATATGATTTTTTAATATCATCACAATCAGAGTGCACAGCATACAGTAAGCATTCAGCAAAAACCTGATAACTATTTTGCAAGGTGAGTCCTGTTTCCACTGAGAACTGGTTTCTTCAGAGCTCATTATTGTGAGCTTCGCACTGAGCAGTCTTGAAGATGATAAAATGAAGAAATGCAATGCTAGAACAAATCTGAAGGTCATAGGGTAAATTGGGAAGAACCTCAAAATTCAGAATCACAATAATGGAATTGTAAAGAGTAAGATGTCAAAAGAAAATAAAGGTAAGAAAAATGGAAGGAGGGAGGGAGGAAGGCCAAATGAACAAAACAAAAATTCAAATAAAATGCTTATATTTTATAACAGTAAGTGACTGGGTATAGTAGAACATAAATAATTTAGAAGGAGGAAGGAAAATAACTCAGTATAATAAAGAGAAGACAATGGCAATGTCTTGGATGTGGATCAGGGAATGATATCCAATGAGGTATAGCCAGCCATCTTAATGTTCTCTAATATGAAATGGACTGGGCAGTGGGGTTCCAATGACAGTCTCTGCTTCAGCATCTCTTTAAGAGAGGTTTCATATAACAGTATGAGGCCAGAACACATGCCATGTAATGGACATGGAACAGTATCTCTCTCCCACAGGAGAAAAAAATCTGGAAATGTGCATCAATGTGGTCACTCACTTGTCTAGACAAAATCGTTTCTGCATCAAAATTCATCATCATATTCCATAAGTAAAAGATGACAAAGGCTAAAAAATCTTTACAACATGTTTTCAAACAGAATTATTTACAGCTATTACTAGTATATCTTATTCTTGCTAAAGTCAGCAGTAATTTCTTTGTTGCAAAAAACAACAAAAAATTCTATCATCTTTGCTGGTTTTCCCTGCCAATTTAAATGTTGCTAACTAGTCTCTCTATCCTGAAGCTTTCTATATTTAGTTTTCCATATATTCATTTTCTCCTGAATTTTATTCTTCCTCTCTGGTTTCATTCATTCTTGGAATCCCTTTCTTCTGCTCACACCTTAAGAGTTAGAGTAACCTTGGTGATCTCCTCACATTTTCTCTGTGTGACCCTGCCCCTGGAATAGATTGATGGATTCGATGTCAATATATTTTCCTTTTCCTATCATCTTCTGTATATTTGTATTTTTCTCAATTGTTATTCAGGCTAATGTAAATAACTACTTGACATTTTGAAAGTATAACAATATCATATCAGAAGCAGGATTTATGGGAAAAGACAGAAGGATGAAACAATGACAATACCTTAATAAATATCTTTATCAATAATGCTGATTGAATAAACAGTACTAGGACAGCCATAAATAACTTTCAATGAAAAGGGAGGAAGGACAATTTTCCCATTAAAGAAATCATCCCAAAACAATGATAGGGTGCTTACCTGATCTCTAGTAAGTGTCGCTGATAGGTGATGAATAAGGCTTTGTCTATTACCTCTAGCAATGACTGCATAACATTTATTTTATCCTGCCATACTAAAACAATTCCAGACTTTGAATAAAGCTTCTCATTAAATTGTGATATAAAATACTGAGCTTTACTCCTAAAAATATGGGAATTAATACTCATCTTTATATTCCACCAGAAGATTATTAGGCAGTCAAAGACTTGTGCTCTTTCATTTATTCATAGTTTGATTCACCCTAATTCACAGAAACACACATGACTTCATTATTCACATGCATGAGACCTAGCTGCACCCCATCATTCTCTTAGTATATTTAAAGTTGAATCCTTTGTCACTCATTCGAACCAGTATTCTCACTTGACTAGGATTTCATGAGCTGCAAAATTCTAACCTTTAAAGAAAAGTTAAATTATTTTCCAGAATTCTTCATTTCTCTTGACAGTCTATATACAGAACATGTAATTTTACTCTCATTGCATCTGGAGCAGATAATGGGGTGAGTGAGGGGGGAAGCATTCCTCCCCCTATTTCTCATAAGCAGGGTTCCTTGTATCAATCACCATGAAACAGAACAGGAACAAAGGCCAAAATGACAAGCACTTAACAGACAAGAGTGTTTGAATGTCATCATAAATAAGACCTTAAATACCAACCTCAGAAAGGTGTGCTACACCCCTCCCAAAAAACCCTTGCTTAAAAAACTATTAGAATCAAAAACTAGTCTAGTCATTAGTACAATGTCAGTACCATTCTCAGCAGGATACCCCAGATAGAAAAACAAACAAACAAACAAACAACAACAACAAAAAAAAAACAGTTTCAGGAAATCATTCACAGGTGAAAGAAAACCAATATAAAACTGATGAGGAAAATATTTACCTTCAAAATATAATGGAAATTGGAAATAGTCTAAATGCCCATCAACAGGAAGATGTTAACATAAATTAGATGTATCTATTTGTCCAGTCAAAATTCCAATGCATGTGGAGGTGAGAGGGGGGTGGGGGTACCTTTCCCCTTTCCTCTACCCCTCCTTCCCCCTTCCACACACAGACACACCAGCTAGCTCAATTCCAACACTATCTACCTAGAGGTAGCAGCAGATCCCACAGATTAAGAACTCAGTCACACAAGATTGTCCCCACCTCAAAAGGCACTGCAGGTCCAGGTTCTTACCTGTGCTTCTGACCAACTGGTCTTAGATTAGAGGTTTCCAAGACTTTTCCTCCTAAGGTTCAATTAATTTGCTCACAGAACTCAAAGAAATATTTTACTGACTGGATTACTAGTTTGTTATCAAAGGATACAACTTAAGAACAGCCATATGGAAAAGATGCATAGAGCAAAGTATGCAGAAAGGGCAGGGAGCTTCCAGCCACTCTCTTCAGCTCTTCAGGTGTTCACTAACTTGGGATCTCTCCAAACTCCATCCTTTTTAGTTTTTATGGAGGCTTCATTACAAAGGCATGGTGGATTCCAGGGGTGGAGGGCCCAGAGCCCAGCTTCCCTGCTAAAGGAGGCTGTCTTGCACTTAGAACAATAGTCAGAACCTGTGGACTTGGCCATTGGCTATAAAGTAACTTCCAGCTCCTCTCCCCATTCTAGAGGTCTGGGGGTGAGACTGAAAATGTCAATCCTCTGATCAAACACCCCATATTCTTAGGTGTTTTTCAAAAGTCACTTCATTCACATAACAATAGACATCCTTATCTCCCTCACCTCACCGCTTAGGAAATTCCAACATTGTTAGGAGCTCTTTGCCAGAAAAGGGGAGAAAGACCAAAAATATACCTATTTCTTTTTATAGATCACATATTACAATATACATTCAGTAGCATAGCAAGTCAATCATAAAAATGGTCATGTAGGTCATATCCATTGATTTGAGAAGATATTCATGATTTTCATGAGAAAGAATCAGGTTTCATACATACTTATTTTATCAAGTAAAACTGCTAGGAAAGGAGAAAGAAAGGGGAGTGAGAACTCAGCAGGATCTGTAAATATGGTTATTGCTAGATGGCAAGTTGTTTTCTGTGTTTCCCTTTACTTTATCCACTATCTAATATTTAAAGTGAATATATATTCTATAATTAGTCAAAACTATTTGAACATGTATAATTTACACAATGAAATGCAGAGGTTCTGGCAGCTATGGGAAGGTCTGGACAGGGCTTGCAGGTCCAGGTCCCACTTCTGGTTCTTCCTATAGAATATTTAGGAAAGCCAATTCCAATTAGCCACCTGAGCCTAAATCTCCCACCTTAAAAAAAAGAGGTTTTTAAATTCACTAATGGCTATAAAATTTGGATTGATGGATTCCCAAAACCTCTACATCTCACTAAATTAACTCCAATGTGATAACTCCTCAAATGCACTTTACAGTGTATCAGAGGTTTTTTTTTTTTTTTTTCCTCTCTCTCTCTCCCACGTCCAGCGTGGAGAGAGACTGGGTTCAGTTTCTGAGTGGAGAAGTGGAGGATGAAGAAAAATGAAATATAGAAGAAAAGACACAGAAGTAGGATTAAAAAGCTGAGGCTAGGTGGGCATCTGTTCTCCCTCTCATGGAGAAACAGCCATGTGCACTGAGCCCATGAAGCTATGTTTATTTATATTCCACAATACAAAGGGGTTTCTCCAACATGAGGATCAAAGGAGTTTCGGTGAGCCCAGGCCCTATTCATTCACCAATTCCTGGGGCAAGCCTGCATTTACATATCAAGGCCCTCTCCCTGACACCTGAGGCCAAGCTAATAATATTGGTGAATATGTTTTTCTAAGACCTGGTTTGTCCAGGCGCCTTGATTTCAGCAAGCACAAAGATTTAGAGAATGCTCAAGGTGTCTTGCCTGGGGCCGCCCCCAACAACAGTGAGCCAAGGTGACCGATGTTTTTGACAGGCCATAGCACTATCAGTGGCTTCAGGCTGCCCAGGGTCACCTGTGTGCCCTCCATGTACAGAAGCCATACCAGGTCACCCTTTTTAGTCCAGGACATAGAATTGCTGATAATATTTGATGCTGTTCATTTGGAGTTTCTCAGTCTTCACTGAACTTGACTAAAATAAAGGCAGACATTTTTCATTTGGGCATGGATGTCATTTTTCATTTGGGAAGGAACATCTGAGGACTCTGTCCACTCCTGACAATATTTGAGGCAATAGGCATAGCTGACTGACTCTCTCACTGCTGGTCTAAGGACCCTAGTGTGAACCACTGGGGCGAATACAGTACAAGTCATGGTCTACATGGAACCCTTTCTTGCTGAGATAAAGGCATGGATGCCAGAGTTCACAGGCCAGGGGTAGGGTCCCCAGAGTCCAACTTCTCTGCTGATGGAGGATGCCTGCACTTAGAACAATAGTCAGAACCTTTGGATGCCTTCACAGTGGGTGATGGTGAAGCCTGATGAAGCAGGCAAAGGGAGCATTGCTCTTTGAGCTGGAGGATGATGGGTAAAAGGGCATTCAGAGAAGCCAGCTGGGTGAGCAGGATGAATGGGTATGGAGAGTGTTGGCCAGGGTTCAGCCATGGGGCATGAAAGGGGTAATCTGGGCATGACGGCTTGAGAACAGAGTAAGGTTGTAATACCAGGTAGGATGATTCACCCCAGACCCCTGTATGCCTGTGAGCAGTCCAAAACCAGGTTCTAGAGCTTCCAGAAGACAGAAGTGTTATCTTATCTTTCTCCCACCCCCAAATTTTTCTGTTTTGCTGTTCACATCATTTTGTACCGCGTGGGAAAGGAAGGAATTTTCTTCTATCTGTAAGATTTGATCAAACAATTGAATTGATACTTCTCCTCTGGAAACCAGCTTTTCAGGAAATTTCACTATGGACATTCCCTTTGCTGAGACCATATTTCACTTGTAGTGACCACATTCCATTATCTCCCCTTCAGGAATGCATAAAGAAGTCTCTGCCCAGAAAAAAATCCCGCCAAAAGTCCTTTAAAAGCCGCTGACTACCGTCACTAGGTGCTGGAGTCATCCAGGCTCAGCCACTTGCTCTCGGATGATTGAATAAATTTGTAATCCCTCACCATTCTGGCTTCCTGAGTTCCTCCTTGGGCGACCTAACACTACCTTTCATGGTTCTTCAGCTGGTCTAAAAATTGGATGTATGTGAGACAGGTTAACAAGAGAAAATGACCAAATTTAATTACATATGGGAGCCACACATACACTATAGAGTCAGAGACTCCACAGACAGAAAAGGAAAAGGAGGCACATTTGATATTCTCAGTAAGGATGATGTAAGAAACCTGGGGAAGAAGGACACTGCAGGATGATAAGAAGATACTCAATAACTAGAAGTTTTTTCTGCCCTACAGATAGGTCATAAAGTCATTTTTGGTGATAACTTTTACTATTTATTAGCAAAGCCCCTAATTTAAGTTCTTTAAGGAAGAGATAAATTTCTTGTGAGCCCACAGGATGTTGATTGTCAGTAATCCCCATGCCAAAGTGGAATGTGTTGAAGGGGCTCATGGGGGGCCTATTCTGAACCCTTCATATGACATCCCACAGGGAAGGGTCTTGGGTGACGCACAGGCTCTCAGGGAATGGACCATATGATGGTAACCTGCACGTTGGTTTTTATTGTTGACACTGCTGTTTCCACTATGAAAAGCCATAGAGGAAGGTTGACTGAGCAAAGATGGGAGGAAAGTAAGAGTCTTCTCCAAATAGGAATATCATTTTAATCAAGTTTAATTTTCAGGAGTGATATGTACTTGACTATATAAACTCAAAGCTTTCTCACATTTATTCTGAGAAAGTAATAAAAAGCATTCTCTTTCACTGAGAACCCTGGTAATCCACGAAAACGGGAGTTCTTTACAAGAGCAGAGCTGGAGGGCTCACCCTGAAATACAAGCACCGTGCACACCAGGAGTGATGAGAATAGGGCTTTCCTGGCTATTGTTTCATGGGCCTTGGTTACAGTTTCAAAATGTGTGTCTCATTATTAGCACAATGTTCTACACTTACACCCTAGTAAATATTTTTACAAGATAATATTTAACGATAAAGGTATTTTGCTCACTAGCCTTTTCCCTGTCAACAACTGGAAGTTGACCTCTAACTTTCCCAAAGCTGAACAAACAGTGGTGGAGGATGTTTGCATCTGTCACTTCGAAAACGCCTTCCTTTTTAAATCTGGACTGAAAGAGAGTTTCCTTACCCACTGCCCCCACCCAGAAAAAAATGAGTGAACCGAAATGAAAACTGATTATTATTATTCTTTTCCTCCCTTTTTGCCCCTTCCGTTTTTGAAAGGCTCCAGCAGAACGCCAAGTATTTTCTGGAAAGCACAGTAGTTGGCACTGATGAATGAAACGCAGTTTGTCATAGCTCCTCTCCCACTTGCACCACTGAAGATGAGATTCATGACCACGTGGGAATATGCCGTCAGAGAGAATCTGAATTTTCAACCTTCTCCTTTCTATCTCGTGTCCTTTTCTTCCCCAGATGCCATGGTGTGGGGGTGTTTCTGTGTTGAGTAGAACTACACAGAAACAGCTTCTGCCATACTCAGGCAGCGTCCACCGGGAGCCAGGACACCACAGATGTCATCATAATTTGGCCACAACTTGGCTAAAACTCACTCACCTTCTCCAGGCCTCAGTATTGTTTCTGGAATGAGGAGTTTGCAATGATACTAATTTGACATTGCTGACTTTATGAAACATAATAGGCATCCATTGCCAGCAGGTGTGTTACAGCACACCTGGCTTCTGCAGAACGAGAACCTTCAGGCTCGTTCTAAGAGTTGAGATTCTGTCCTCATTTGACATTGAACTTATGAAGAAAAAATATGAAGCCAAGAGGACAACATAGAATGTCAAGGAGAGCAGGCACTTTCTGATGGGCCGGCCACCCTCTATGGTTCATTCAGTGTGGAATAAAGAACCTGTGAAAGGCATGTGGTTCTTCCTAAACCAGAGCATCTGTTTACTAAACACAGCGAGGCACCAACGTGACCCAGGGAGGGTTTATAGCTTCGACTCAGCCCAGTGACATCAGCTGTGGGGATCACTTGTGGCAACTTTCATTCTATTTATGGGGATTGGGCTGTAAAAGTGGGAGGTAAATTCAAGTCCATATGCTATGGAGAAATACATGTTTCCAAAGTGGGTCGATGGCTATTTTTAAAGCCACAGCTAATAATTTACCGTCTGACGCCCTGGGACTTGCCTGGGTCTAAAAATAGTTGTTACTGAGCTTTCGGACACCATGAGGGAACACTTGAGAGCAGTGGGGAGTGGCACTGAGTAAAACCTGGGCCATTGGGAAATATATGGCCAAATTAAATCCAGGCACCCGAGATCTGATTTTTTTAAAAGATGGATGTGACTATTGATTTCGCATTAATTACATTTGTAAAGATATTTTAAGGATAGAAATAAAATGAGAGCCAACCAGACACATCCTTTGGGCTTAAGACAGTCTGAAATCTTATTACATCATCTCTTTAGTTGCAGGTTAGCAACATTAGAGAAACAATGAAAGCAAATGGTCCACTTAGGGCTGACAGCTGACCTCAGTCCAGCTGGCAGCATCTAGACGGGGTCAGAGCCCAGCAGGGCAGGGGAACCCTTTCAGCCACAGGCAGTTTTTTAGATTCGGGCTTCTGTGAGTGCTGGGCTTGTCACACAGATGGAAATAATCCTGGAGGAAACACATAGGCTGCCATTTGTTTCTCCCCAATGCAAATTATCACTAATTCGGCCCTTGTCAAAGGGCTGAAAACAACTCTGTCCAAGTGCTTTTCTGATAGCTGATATTTATTTAACAAATGAACTAAGATTTCTTTGTGTGTTTGGACTTGAATGTTAAAGTAATATTTGATTAACTTATGTATGCTGAGAACTTCTTAGGATTACTTAAATCCTGGGAAAGATAGCTCCAATAAGGGGATTCAAGTCAAATTTTTAAAAAGTATGTTTCATTGATTTTTCACAGAGAGGAAAGGAGAGGGATAGAATGTCAGAAACATCGATGGGAGAGAAACATCGATCAGCTGCCTCTTGCACACCTCCAACTGGGGATGTGCCCTTGACGGGAATCGAACCTGGGACCTTTCAGTCCACAGGCCGACGCTCTATCCACTGAGCCAAACTGGTTCGGCTCAAGTCAATTTCTTTTTCTATTCTATTTGGCTTCATTCTGGCCATGTGCTACTTACATTATTGTGTTTCTCTATCCATTCATCTGTCCATTATCTGTTTATCTATCTATTCATCTGTGTATCTTTCTGCCATGTACTTCCACCTGTCTGTCTTGGATCTAGGAGTTAAATGAAAGGTTTTCAAGTTTCAAGAGAATTGCTTCACTCATGGTCTTTCTAATACATTTAAAATTCTCACCTAGTTGGAATGGGGTGTTTAGCTAAACATACAGTCAATGCTTAATGCTTTTGGTAACATATTTAAAGGGGGTTGGGATAAAGAGGGGGTCACAGATAGGTTAATTGACAGAGTTAGACTGTCTTTATTCCCAAACATGAGAGAGCATATTTTCTATATGTCTATTATTTTCTTGCTTCTCACTTAGCTGAGACTGCAGATAAATATAGAAATCACATTCGAACATAGGAAATAGTTTCTGATAAAGAAAAAACACATTCTTCTCTCTCTCTCTCTCTCTCTCTCTCTCTCTCTCTCTCTCTCTCTCTCACACACACACACACACACACACACACACACACACACACACACACACCACATTCTACCCACAGCACAGAAGTGAGTCAGAGGCTCCACTGATCGTGTGGTATAGGAACTGATGCCCTGAAGGGGAGGAGCTACACTCCAGGGTGGGGGGGTACTGGCTGGCGTGGCCTATTTTGCTTGGTCTGTTGAAATCTAATTCATGGAGCTGGGTTTCTTTCAATATCTAAGATCAGTCATAATAGCCAGGCTACACAGGGGAAATTTATGGGTTCCAATGTTGTTCCAAGCATTTCAGTTTATTTTCATTCAAATGGAAAAAAATGAGGAAACAAATTGGACTTGTACTTCAAATTGTATTGGAGCAAAAAAAATATGATGCTATATTGTTTAATTTTATAAGAAACCCCTGAAAGAGTCAAACATTGAATCTAAGGTAGGTGCCAAGTACTCTATTAGGTGTGTCCTAGGGCTATAAATATCATATTTTACTGTGCAAACATCACGTGGCTGACTAAGGAAAATATGGACTGTATAATATTTAAAGTAACTTTGAGTGGCATAGCTTGGAAAGATATTACACTCATCAGTTATTGTGGAGGAAGTCATCTCATAATATTGTTTCCATGTATAAGATTTCCCCTTGTACTATATTTCCGTGGGCATTGTTCCTTGTTTTTTATTAATCAATAATAAATTTGCTATGGAATGTAAAGAGAATTTAAGGAGTTACTTGAGAACATATTATACCACTAAATTTACTCAGAATCTTTTCCATAGAAAGAAATATTTTCCATTGTAAAAAATTATATATCAAATAATAGGACTTTCCCTCATTTCACTAAAAATAATACATATCTTACTTCAGATTAATCTTTATTTTAAAAGACTTTAGGAATCTTAGAAATATGTAAACATTAGAAATATAGACATATTTCTAAATGTATTCTCTTTAATTGGATCTCATCTTTTGACCCCTTTAATGTGAATAGAAACCCATCTTAACAAAACAAAACAAAACAACAATCAAACCCAGAGCACTAAGGCTATATTTAAGTTTAAGAAATTTGGTTTTCTCAAGACTATATTGATGTCTGAGACATACATTCAATTATAAGAAGGCAGAAATTGGTCCATAAAACTGTAAGTCAGGATGTGGGAATCTATGTTATATGGAACAAGGGCTGGAGGGAAAGGGAAAATTGTACAAAAGGGGAATAGGTGCCTGGAGAAATTCCTGTCAAGTGCCAGGGCAATAGGCAGAACAGGAGGAGTTTTGTTTCTTGTGGGGTCACGTGTTATCAGGTCAGAACCTATTCTGGTTGACCTTCTGCTGTCCAGTGATCTGAACAGGACAAGATACAATGGTAAGTGCCATGCTTAAATGCACCACCTCAAACTTTCATACTATCTTTATGTCATTTGTTCAGTAGTCTCATCCCCACATGGTCTATATAATAAAGACCATTTTGAGGACACAAGAAAACCATGCTATTTTAAAGGCAACATCTTTCAGACTCTTCAAAGGAAGAAGGCTGCTGATCCATTCCAGGGATGACTGACAAGTCAATAATAATGCTCTGAATTTTGTTCCAAAGAGAAGAAGAAAATATCTAATCAGAAACCACTTTTAAGACTTAAAACAAAAGGTCATGCAGTATTATCAGCTCCCATGCAAGACCTGACCTTTGATGAGCAGAGTCCTGAGAACTATGGGGCAGCTGTCAGCGTGGAGCCTTATTGGAAATTGAGGAATCTCTTACACAGAAAGGAAAGAGAAAGGAAAACTTGCTGAGACCTGAGAAATCTGCAAAGGCTAAATAATAGTGGGAGTAAAGACAGAGGACAGTTTGGTTTGCTCCTGACCAGCGGGTACTATTGGAATATTTGCACCAACACATTTCATGTTTTAGATTAAGAAATAGGACCTCAAATAAGTGAATACTCAAAATAATTTCAGTGTACTGGACAAAAAGCTGTTCCTACAACATTAACTAAAGTTTCTATTAGTAGTTCATCTCACTGTAAAAGGCCTAAAATCCAAAGAACCTAAAGCAGTCATATTTGTGTGCAAAAATTAAAATTTAAAATTACCAAGACTGCAATCTAAAATTTCCAAAAGCCCCCATTAATAAAAAAAACAAAGGGGGAGGGGGCAAAGTGAGGTAATATCATATAAGGAAAAATATCCTGTAAGTAAAATACATCTAGAAAATTCTTACTCCAGAAAAGTAACTTCCATTCGTAATGCCAACAGCAGGACACCCATGAAAAACATGCATGGTGTCAAAATAAGCCAAAGGAAAATAATTTGGGCAAAGATAAAAAGAATCCCAAGTCTAATTTGCAGAAAGGAGCCCTTTTTAAACTTTTGGTCGAGAATGTGTTTGTGTGTTTTCAGAGAACAACTCCAAGACCATGTGGGTTCCTGGGACAGTGAGGACCTGACGGGTCTGTTCCATCCACAAGGACAGTCCAAAGATGGGGGACACTGACGACACCTTGCCATGCTAGTAGCAGTCGGCAGCTGTGTGTTGCTGCAGGAGATGCTGGACCAAACCAGAGAGGATGGACTTGCATTGCCACCAGGTGTCCACCATTCAGATACCACTGCTGACATGTACACATAAAGAATTATTTGACATTGAAACTGGGACTCAGAACAGTTGGACATTGAAACTGAGACTCAAACATTTTTTTATTCTTATACATTTATTTCTAGTATGAAAATGCAAGACATTTTTGAAGAAAAGAAACAGGGGAGAGCAATTGCTATACAGGCAGGGAGGCATTGAACAGAATGTCAAGTTACAGGGGGAAGGCTGGGGAGGATAGGGAGTGGGTACTGTTGGAGATCAACCGAAGGACTCATATGCATGCATGTGAACATAACCAATGGATGCAAGACACTGGGGTGGGGGTGGGGGGCAGGTGAGGACATGTGCTGGGGGTTAGGGAAGGCTAGGGGGAGGACAATGGGAGGGGAAAGGAAAACATATGTACTACTATTAAATCTAAGTTATACTGCAAAATAAAATAAAATAAAATATTTTTTTAAAAAAAGAAGAAATAGGACCTCAAGAATAAGATTGTCCTAAAACATCCAAGCCAGTGGTCTGCAATTGCGGTGATTATGGCCCTTTCTCTTGCTATCCTCTGGGCTGTCCCGCCCCCTTCAGGGGAAAACTGAACAATGAATGGGGAGTTATCTTGGAGGATGGAGGTTGTTGCTGGTATCTAGTGAGTGGGGGAGCAGGATGTGGCTGCATGTGCTGCAGTGCACAATGATGCTACCACCACAGTTACCTGGATTAAAATCTCAGAAGGATTGAGATTGAGAAAACATAGCATAAACTATTTGGAAGGAAATGAGTCTGGTATCTTAAATTTACTTAATTTTTTTTCATGTGTATAACAAATATAAATAATAATTTTATATTGATAATATAATTATATATTATATTAAAAAGTTACATATATAATATGTAACTATCCTATCTAATAAAAGAGTAATATGCAAGTTAACCATCACTCCAACACACAAGATGGCTGCCCCCATGCGGACACAAGATGGCCACTACAAGATGACCAGCAGGGAAGGGTAGTTGGGAGGGATCAAGCCTGGAGGGGAGGACAGTTGTGGGCAATCAGGCCAGCGGGGGTGGGGGGGGCAGTTGGGAGGGTCCAGGCCTGCAGAGAAGGACAGTTAGGTATCAATCAGGCTGGCAGGGGAGTGGTTAGGGGATGATCAAGTTGGCAGACAGAAGCAGTTAGGGGCAATCAGGAAGGCAGGCAGGCAAGCAGTTGGGAGCCAGCAGTCCTGGACTGTGAGAGGATGTCCCAGATTGGAGAGGATGCAGGCTGGCTGAGGGACACACCCTCCCTTTGTGCACAAATTTTGTGCACCGGGCCTCTAGTATATTATATAAAGTTATATTTATAGATATAGAAATGTTGATATATACACAAATTTATATATTAAATATATATTTATATATAACATTTATATATTTAAGGTATAGGTTTATACATAGATATGCATATACATGTATATTAAAAGGAAAGGCAATATTGGTTTATAAAACTAAAAGTGTTAATTTCCAGGAAAAGATGGTAGCAATGCATTCAGGGTGTCTAGCTCTATAGGACCTCAGATACCCTTCTAAGCCTCAGTTTCCTCATTTGTAACAGAGTAATAAAAACATCTACTTCACAGTTTCAAGAGCATCTATATATATAAAAGCCTAAGTGACAGTCCAACCTTTCAACTGTCTGACCAGTAGCTATGATGCGTAATGACCACCGGGGGGCAGATGCACAACACAGGAGCTGCTGAGCTGTGGTGACTTGGCAGCTGCAGTTCTCAGGTGATGCATATGCAACCAGAGAGGAAGGAGCCCGATTCCAGGATGGGTCACCCTAAAACTCCCCTCTCTCCTCAGGGATTCCTCAAGGGATGTCAGAGAGCCCGATTCTCCCAGGCCAGGCTAAGGGACCTCCTCTAGTTAAATAATATAAAACACTCATCTTAGTGTTTTGTGCATAATAAACTGAATAAATATTTGCTAATCTTCAGTTTTTTAGGATTATATCTGATATATTACATGGAAATGAACCTAAACTCAGAGTGGTTTATAAAAATAATATGTTAATATGATTTCTTTTGGGTTAATCAAAATAAAATAATAAAATTCTCAATAAGAATTCTTGTTTTCAAAGGTAGTGTCTGTTGACAGAATTCTGCTTGGAGGAGGCAGAGAGGATATGAAAGTCAGTCTGTCACCATGTGGAAGAACCCACTGCCCATGGTAACAGACTGAGATCTGGAAGGATAGTCCGTGAGCCTACTGAATAACCACAAAACATATGCTCACCATTGAGTAACTCTTCCTAGCTCATGTACATCATGAAGTAAGTCACTGCTTGAGCACTTCCGAGGACAGGGAACATACCTGTATGAGAAGTCTTATTTCTCCCCAGTTCTCTTAGCAGAGTTTAAAATTTAAAAATGATCTTATGGAGCATTCCCAGCTGTGACGTATACAAGAATGTTCTGAAAAGCAAATTACTTGTCCTGGCTGGTTGAGTAATCAGCTATGCTATCAGTGGCATCTTCTTGTTTGCAGACGAAAAAGAATGCATGAGGAGCCGAAAACCTTCCAGTCACTGGCTGTCTGGAACAGGACCTACTATAGCTGACTCAACTGAGTTTTACCCAACAATGCCTGGATGCGGATGCTAGGTGATTCAGAGGCACAACCATCTGAAGTTTTTTTTTTGTTTGTTTGTTTGTTTGTTTTGTTTTAATATATTTTATTAATTTTTTACAGAGCGGAAGGGAGAGGGATAGAAAGTCAGAAACATCGATGAGAGAGACATTGATCAGCCGCCTCTTGCACGCCCCCTACTGGGGATGTGCCCGCAGCCAAGGTACATGCCCTTGACCGGAATCGAACCTGGGACCCTTCAGTCCGACGCTCTATCCACTGAGCCAAACCGGTCTCGGCTTTTTTTTTTTTTTTTTTTAAATATATTTCATTGGATTTTCACAGAGAGGAAGGGAGAGGGATAGAAAGTCAGAAACATTGATGGGAAAGAAACATCGATCAGCTGCCTCTTGCACACCTCCAACTGGGGATGTGCCCGCAGCCAAGGTACATGCCCTTGACCGGAATCAAACCTGGAACCTTTCAGTCCGCAGGCCGACGCTCTATCCACTGAGCCAAACTGGTTCGGCCCATCTGAAGTTTTACATGGAAGGGAGTCAGTGTCTGATGCATGGAAAGGGGCATGTGCACCATACATGCAGGGGAATTCTGGAGAGTTAGTTTTATTTTCCCTAAGACCCTAGAATCTTCCCTTCTGGGGACGTCCCCAAACCAGCAACAATATGATGAGCTCCTTAATTTTAACGGAAACAACACACATTTCCCAGAAGTGCCTTATCTGCTGACAAAGCTGAAGTCCCCAAATCAAAAAATGAAACTGAGCTTCCACATCCCTCTGAAGAACCTTAAAATGCTTGGCCATTGAGGTCCTTCAGAGCCTGTTTACCTGGGTAATCTCTGAGTCCTGCTCATTAGACAGACAGACAGAGGGATGGATGGGGATGCTGATCTCAGCCAGAGCCCCAGAGCCCCTACCTCAGGCTCTTGTCAACATCTTTAGGATCTGGAACCAGGCCTATGCATTCTCAGGCAACCACGTTTCTTTCAGTGGCTATCCTGTTTTTGAATGTCCAATGCTGTCTTTGCAAAAGCAGTTATGTGTGGGAAGAAAGTCTCCTAATCACTCAAAAGTAGCTATGGAAGGAAATGCTTTTATAAGGAACACCTTGGGTAAGTTTTCCATGTCAAGAGCAAAACAGGAGTCCCTGGAACAGTAGAGCAGAAGTCCCCAGCAGAGAATAGAAACCGAATTAGACAAGAATGACACACAAACTGAAACAAGGGAATGTGATCTGCCTACGTGCTGCCCGGAACTTCACCTGTTTTATTATCAGTTGACATCATTTTCCTTAAAAAAGCCAAAAATGGACAGTGGTCCTGGGTCAGGTGTACTGCAGCTGTGTGTCTCAGTGTCTGCCCAGAGCAAGTCCACTCCACACAGAACAGGACACATGCAGCTTATTTTATTGTGAAGTTGAAGTCCCAGGTTGAGTGGGAAGTTGTTTTGCTTTCCTGTGAAGGGAATTTCCTATGAAAAGGAGAACAGAGTTCTCTAACATTTTTCATGAATAAAAGAACACCCGTTACCTAAAAGGGAGACATCACATCCAGTATGGAGCCACACACTTACCTTCGGGTAATTAAACCTTCCCACAGACCGAGAAGGGGAGGGAAGATTCCCAGTCATGGGGGAAGGCTGGTTGGAGGTGCCACTTAGGCTTCTGGGTCTGACAGAGCTGGCTAGTCCTGCTCCTGCCCAACCCTGTCTCCATCACAACAGAGCTGCTTCCAATAGTGAAGCATATTCAAGAAATATGGGCTTTGGCTGGTTACCCGGGAGTACAGTAAACGAGAGGCCAGATGCACGTTGCTGCTCAGCTCTGCCTTTATTGAGGCTATCTGTTTTCATTATTTCAATCAATGCTGTTATCAGTGTATTCTCTGGAAATGTACGCAAATGGGACCGTGTAGAAAATCCAATAAATAAGTAGTAGACAAAGAACAGAGAACACTGTTTTGCTGGCCCAAGAAGAGGAACACCAGGGAGGACTTCTGCTCCTCAGGCCTTCACTAGCTAGTGCTATGGGTGTACCTGGCTAGTTTGTTGGATGTGATTACCTGAGACAGGTGTCCATTCAGCAACAGTCTCCATCCTTTCTGCACAGCCAGCTTCTGGGCTCTGGAAACCTCAGGAATGGACAGTCTCTGTTAAGCAGGGCCCTCTGGCCAGCTTCCTGCCTTCTCTGTAACTCAAGTAACCTTATGTGGAAACTGAGAATAACAAAGTCTAGCTAGCTTCAAGGTGCTTTTATTTAAAATAAGTATCGATTTTCTTTCTGTTTCTACATTTACCTTTATGCCACGGATAGATGGACATTTCTAGAGCACCTACTTCATCATATTATTTTCCTGCTCAAAAACCTCAAGGTTCCCAAATGTGATTTGGAAGAAAAAGGAGACCATCTGTACAAACATATCATTCCTCTGCCCCCGGCCTCTGAGCACCCCCACTCTTTCTGGGGCTATGGAGTTCTGTGTATCTCATTCCTGCCCACCTGAAGAAATGGAGCACATCGGGCTGCCCCTGAGGACTCTGGGTACTGTGACGCCATGCACTGTCCCTCTCTCCTGTGGTCCTTCCTACACAGGCCCAGGGGGAAGCATATTCAAGAAATATGGACAGCTCTGTTGTGATGGAGGCAGGGTTGGGGAGGAGCAAGACCAGCCAGCTCTGTCACCTTGAGATGGTTCCAAATGCAAATCTGAGGCAGGAGACACTTCAGTAGTGCCTGGATGACAGAGCCAACATTTCATGACTTGTCCTCCTATTCTCTCTCCAAAATGAGATAATGTGTCAGTTTAAAAAGGGGGGGGGGGGGGGCGTTTGTTTTCTTTTGTTCTAGATAACTCTGAAAGTGATGTTCTAGATAACTCTGAAAGTGATGAGCGTTCTCAAGTACTTTGGACACGTTGAAGACCCGGGGACGTGGTTAATCATGAGAACCTACAAAGAACGGGACCAGCTGTTGGGTGGGGGGAAGGGTCCATGATCTCCATATCTCTCTCTCTGAGCTCACATCGCTTTTCCAAAATAGTTTTATGTTTCACCAAGAAATCCGAGCTTAATTATTAGCATTAAAGAGAATACTGAAAACTGGTGGTAAATGGTTTCTTCTTTTTCAAATTGCACTGAAACACCACATTTGCTCTGTTGGGTGCATGTTTAGGACTAAGGATCTGCCTAATATTCAGATGAAGAGAAGTTGAATTTTTAATCTCTGAACCAAAGGCCTCTGGTGACTTTCAAGTTCCCCTGAATCTTCTGATTTTCATTCTGGTTCAAAACCACAGTTCCATGTGCAGTTAAAATGGCATTTTCTCCCATTTGAGACTTCTGCATTTAGTATCAAGACTTTGGTAATGTGTGCGGCTGTGGGGATATGCATGGACGGTACCTCTTTACACATGTTCCACCAGTAGAACGCTTGCCTCTCCCTGGGAAGAGCTCCCCAAAGCAAACTGGAGTCTTCCATCCAGGCAGAAGCCTGGAGAGAAGCCTCGCTCCTCAGTGCCAATCCAGGCTACCTACAAATACTGAGAAGCCGGTCTTAGTGATAGTCATGCTACAGGAAATGAAAGACGGAAGCGACCGACTTAGAGCAGAACTGAAAGTCTGCAAATAAAAATTACAGATCCTTAATCTCAACTTTTCCTCTGCACAGGCTGAATAAAACACGCCATTCTATAAGAGACCTGCCCTTTTGTGCAAGAGCTCTTTGGTCATCTTGGTTTCTGTCTCTTGATTTAGATTTAACTCTGAGAACAATAAAATAGTAAAGGCACCGTGTTTTCCTGCTCAGCATGCAATGCACAAGAAATATATTTTTCCACCAAAGGGCCTGATTTGAGGATTTTCCCTCCAACCTAACAACACTCATTTGATCTTCTCTCCTAGTGTATTTGAGAAAGTGGGGAAGTACCTCAATTTCTAAGTCAAAGACTTTGGGACTTTCTTAAAAGTAAATTGAGATAAAGCCATCATTTACTCTGTGGAAAAGAATGTTAGGCAAAAACATAAGTTGGACATGTTTATTAAAAACTAAGGTCTGAGTGGGCTGCACAGAAGATGGTAAGCCCAGTGGTTGGCAAACTGCAGCTCGCGAGCCACATGCGGTTTGCTGCTCTGTTGACTAATGAGTTTGCCGACCACTAGGATAGGGGTTTAATCACAAGGAACAACAGCCTGTAATTATTGGAACTGAGAGTCTCATCTCTGCCCAGGTTGTTAAAGCCTCTTCTCCACTGTGCTCTTGCTTTTGACTTGCTGACTCAGCAGTGAGGAAAGGGAAGGACATGCACACAAAGAACTTCTTGCAATTCCTTGGTAGCTTAACTTTTGATCCATACCTACTCTGTAAAGTCTTAGAAGGTCAAATGTGTATTTTTCTGCACTTTGAAGAACAAACCATTACGAGCCTTTGGGATTCTCTTTAATGCTAATAATTAAGCTCGAATTCCTTACAAGTTATACTGGACTCCAGCATTAGTTCTTGGGAAACATTTGGAGAGCTCATACCATCACCTTACACATACCCTTCCTGCTGACCTGCCCTTATGAACATACTGTTGATCAAAATTTATTTGTTCCTTTGTTTTTCAGAATATGGCAAGTTAGAGGGATTTCAAAGGAGAAGAAACTTGCAAACCCAGACTCTTATGTTATGAACACACCCTGTAAAATATTACCATGCCAGTATATGTTAATGAGCATTCATTACTTCTTGAACCTGAGCCCACTTATGCAATACTGTAATATTACTCTTAAATTTGTTTATAGATGTTATTGTTTATAATGGGAGATCCTTGAAGACAAGTGCATTCCTTCAAGCCTGTCGTGAGTGTCATTCATGCCTTAGCCGAGGCACCTGTGGCAGTCTGCTGGCCCAAAGCCTGAGAATTTTTAGGCACATCACAAACTATCTGGAAAATAAGTATAACAATAGTTTCTTCTTTGGATTAACTATGGGGATTAAGTAACATTTGTAAATGCTATATAAACTAATGTAAAATTACCCCCCAAAATAGTTATTCTGAAATAAGTTATTCTAGCCAAAGATTAACACACCATCTATGTCTCTTCTGTGTCTCCAGTGCCCAGGCCCACAGGATTTTAATAACTAAATTGAATCTACTACAGCTGGGTGCATGAGTGACACTGTGATTTTGCTTTGTAATTTAAGCAAACTTGCCCCTGTCTACTTACTAACTTTCTAAATATTTTTTTCCAACCATTCCTTTCTTTGTCCCTAGAAAAAATTAAATTCTGTACATTTGAAAAAAAAGGGGGGGGGGATTTAATATCGACTAAATGCTCATTTCATATAATTCCCACAAAGTTCTTCAAGGAAGATAATTGTTCTTTTTCACACATGTTGTCCCGAAGGCTCAGAGAGCTGGAGTGAGTCATCCACAGCCACACAGCTCAGAAGTGGTGGACAGGACTCAAACTCCATTCTCAAACCCACCCCATCCTATTACCCCATGCCACCTCCCACAGGATAAGTCATCACCCAACAATCCAGTTTTTTGAGGGCACACCTTGTGTTTCTTCAGTGGGTCTCACCTGAGTTCTTCCTTTTACTACAAGATTAAGGGGTGTGGTTCCTTTTGTGTACATGCCCAGGAGATTAAGTCCTGGTAAAATGTATCAGCCTACCACTCCAGGGTTTGATAGATTTTCCCAGAACAAGTATGAATGGACCAGGAAAGTCTAGGTTCTTGCTCAGAGGCCACACCCCAGGTGTCCTTCTTCTGACTTCAGGGCCACCTGTGAGTACAAGCCCAGGAGAACTGAGTCACCGCAGCCTTCTTCCACTGTCCTGTAGATAGACCTGCTCCTCAATGAAAACCTGCTCCCCACAAGCCTGAAGAATACCCCAATTATGGATGTACTTTAGAGTCCTGAAGGTCCATGGAAAGTTTAGCTAAATAAAGACCTGAATGATGGTTTGAACTGTAGTTTGGTGACATTAGCATTCTTGGGTCTTAGGGATCTATCGCTATTATAAAAAAGAGACAATAATCTCTATTTTCACAAGATGTGGGGAAGAATAAAAGACCATATGCAATATGAACTTAGGAGGGGGAACACACAACACTCAGTCCATAACGGTATAAAATATAAAGAGTAACAATGGGGAATAACTCCTGGGCTTGTACCCACAGGTGGCCTTGGAGTCAGACTGAGGAAGGTGAGGGCTGACCCCATTGCTACCCACTCTTCATGCTCCCATACATGGCTCTCCCATGGTATCCAAGGTCACAGAAGCTTTGACAAATTGGATTCAATAGGGAACAAGCAGTAGGAGCCAGAAGGCCTGGGTTCTGATTTTAGCTCTGACATTAATACTATGGTCCTATTAAGATTAGATAACACTTGTGTTTCAGACACCAGGCCCAATGCATGGGAAATAAAAGGTAGAGAAAGTAAAGTTGCAGAGCTGAAACTGCTCCAGGGCTGTGGAGTTGGATTTTTTTTTTTTTTTTTTTAGTCTAAATTCTTAAGAAGATATCATCCACCACTCAGGACTGAGCTGGGAATGGAAACAGAATACTCTGTCCACTAGGAGTTGAGCACTTGCCAGGATGCAAATTTCCTCTCTTCAGGCTCTCCTGGGATAGGCATTCTGGGGACCTGACAGACTGACATCCCAATCCCCATTTTAACATCAGAAGGTGGATGCTTCCAGAGTTTAAGTGACTTCACAAGGTTGGGAAACCTCTAGAACTGGCATATGAACTAGGTGTGCTGGACTCTAAAGTACAACCATCTCTAATCCAAGGCTGGTACAGATACTTGCCCTAAGGGCATTGCACTTGGCCTGTCACTCATTTCACTGCAGTTGTAGAGACTGGAGAGATGGTTGATCGGCAGGGGACATGTAAAGTGAGTTGAGGGCACACAAAAGGGACATTTGCCTAAAGTAATGACACATCTGTTTGTTTCATAGGTGCAAGCATTGTTGATGAGCTGCACATGCCCAAAATTATTACTCTTTTTTGTGGCTGTGGCTGCTCTTCCCTGTGGGGGAAGATGAGGGAGTCTGGTCCATGTGCTGTTACCCTTGTGTCTGAGGCCATTTTGCACCCAACATTTCCTCCATCCTTGAACCATAGCTGACACAAACACTCATAATGACACATCCAGGGTAGACAATGCACTTTGCACTCTTGAGTTATGCAAATAAGAATGGACCAAGATGGTTACCCATTAATTCAACTAACACTTAGTAATGTCATTATACTTGGTTGGTTAAGTTTTCCTCTGTCAGTAACACCTGTCATCTTTATAAAGTGGGCCGATAATTGAAGCTATGACTTCTCAGTAAGCAAAGTTGAATATTAATCATCATGACATACATTTCCCATAAAGGAACCTAGGATGGTGTCTCCTTGTGAAGTGGGAAGGAGAGGGCCGTTGTTATGGCCAATGCTACAGTCCCAATTTCTGTTTGCCATTTTTTTTTTTAGCATAACTTGTTGGAGCTGGATGGCCAAGTACAGACTGTTCAACAAGCAGTTAAAGGATGTGATCATACTGAGAGCTATAGCAGCATCTGAAAGGGCTGTTTTGGACTTCCTCGAATTGTTCCTATATCTTTAAGTCCTCTGGACCCACCTAACAATTTTACAATAGTATTTTTAAATAAAGTCTCCTATTTCACAAAGAAGACACAGTAACAATCCAAACCTGAGCAAGCTCTGATGTACAACACCTACCCTGGCTCCAGATTCCAGGCTAAGCTTCTTCCCTGTATTATTTCACATCTTAACAACAGCTCAGCATGTTGGCTGTTCTCCACCCAATGTGACGATGAGAAGCTGAAGCAGAGAAAGGTAGGAAAGTGGCAGCAGCATAATAGTTGAGCACAATTCCAGCAGCCAAAGGTGTTTTTCATACTTAATTCCTGAGTCCTGCACCTTAGGGATGTTGGGAGATAGGCATTTGTACCACAGGAAGTGGGACTTCCAGGCCTGAGGCGGTGAATCAGCTGTGGACAGTGGATGTGGGTGGATGGGTGAATATGGCAAGGGACCAGGCATTCAGGCTCTGACGCCTTTTATTTGGTGCTGTGATCTCCTGAAAGGTTATGTCCCTGTGACTGGTCACAGACTTCAACTGAATGGAAGGAAGAGAGTGTTAAAAGGAATGAGGGTATGTGAGAAAAGCTTCCAGGCAAGAGACTTGAGACAAAAAGAAGCTGCCTCTCAGCCATTTGGAGAAAAGAGGACTGAGGTCTCCTGGTACCAAGGGCAGCAACTGGAAGTTCACGTAAGTCTTCTGTTTAATATTTGCAGCAGCCATCCAAAGGGATCCCATCACGTCGACAAGAACTAACAGGGCTTCAGCAGCTGCCTCTGCTTATACAGTGGCACAAGGGAGGGACATGAGCTCATTTTCTGTCTCAAGCACTCACTGAATCGTGTTACCTTTAACTGGAAACTGACTGTATGCTCTCTGTAATATCCTGCCTAAAATGAGTACATGATAAGTAGTGACAGCTCAATCACCCATTTGACCTTGAAGGAAAAGACTCCACTATGATCGAATGTGATAAAATCAACATCAAATGACTTTGAGTAAAATACAGGGAAAGGCAGCAGGTTGTGAGAAGGCAGACATTTAACTAGTCACCTGGGACACCCCAGCTACTCAATCCCTACCCTCAGTTTACTCTTCATGTGCAAAAGAATCACATTCAGAATTAAAAGGATTTTTATTTGGTTTAGAAGTAATGTGTCAAAACACTTGGTTATTTAATTTTAATGACAAGCACAGAATGTGCTTCATAAAGTTTCACTTTCATTCCTACCCGCCCCTCCCTGCCTGCCCCCCCCCCCCCCCCCCCCCCGCCACCTGCCCCTGCCCCTGCCCCAGAAGCTCTGTTCAGAGTCACCTGGCCCTTTCTGGAGCATTCAATGCATTTGTAGGAGGGAAAGGCCTTTTAATTATTACAAAGTTGAAAGAAAGACAACTTACATGGGTTGTGTGAGTTGCTTATGTTGTACTATTCAGAACCCAGTTGACAGGTGTATGGATTTCCCTAATCATCTTCCTCTGATTTTCATATACTTCTTCTCAAGTAACTTTTCAATCTAAGGTGAAAGGGCAGTAAAGAAGAATAAAACACAAATTGAATAATCGGCCTTCCTCATGGCTGCCAAGCAAAAGATGTACCTGAGAGGTCTAATATTTTGGATCAATAAGTTGTGTGTTTTATTTAAAGATTGTCCCTAGAATCAAGACACCCCTGCTGTTGACACAAGGAGTGAAGGAGTAACAAGCAAAATCATTAGCTCATTCGCTCATGGAACACCCATGCCAGGAGCTGAGCAGGCTGAGATGCAAAACTATATGTACACAACTCCTGGCCCCAAGGACTCCTCCTCCAGGAAACCAGAGAGGAAGGTGAAGAAGCCCAGAGAAAATGCAGGTGACCCAGACTGATAAAGAGTAGAGCAGGACACTTCTGGAAGGACTATGGAGCTGACTCCCAGGTACCTCCATCCACTTATCAAATGCATTGCCTCTGGGAAGGATGTGCCAGACATCCCTTCTCCATGGTTTAACCACCTTGTAACAGAAATGAAAACAAGTTCATTCGTATGCTCACATCCTTTCTGGGCATTTGGTGTTGGAAACCCCAGCACTGGTGCAGAAGTAAGGGCACTTCTGCCAGTTATTCCTCAGGCAGAATCCCTGGCAGCCAGGATATGCTCTACATCCAGAAAGGATGACCCAAGTGACATGTTATGGGATCTAATCAACATGAGCCAGAGGGCAATGAGGGTGGTGGTGAAGGAGCTGTGAGTATACACAGAATGTGTACACATATTATCATCATCAAAACTCGGAAGCAGTTGCAAGCACTGTCTTGAAACACACAGTATGATCTGTGTCCAAAGGCCAGACATACACAAGTTTTACTTTAAAGCAACTTACTCTCTAGCTATTCATTACAAGTGAAGCACAAATATCTCACACTAAGTATCAAATAAAGCAAATGCCAATCAAAATACAGGAGCTCAAGCAGGAGACTTTCATAGCTGGTGAAGCCAGGGAGGCTGGTGGGAAAAGTCAGAATACAAGCTAAGTCTTGAAGACAAGGGTCCAGACTCAGGTATTATGCTTTTCTGGTAGCCTGCTAGACACCTAGCAGGGTACCCATCACCTTGTTGACACTCACTCGCTACTAAGTGAATGAATGAATGAATGATTTTTGCTCTCAGACACCATGATTAGCTCACACACAGTTCTGCCATGGGCAGGTTGAGAAGGAGAATGTGAGCATGAGCAGAAGACAGTGGAATACAGATGTACTTATGCCACACTTTAAACAGGTGCACCTGCTATAGGGTCAAGTTTAAGTAATAAGATGGCTACATGACCTATTATATTAGTAGAGAGATAGGTTGGCTTGTATTCCTGTCTTGTGCTGACTGTGTCAGTTAATTGACTGCATCTCAGGTTTGTTCCCTGCAAAATGAAATGATCCTGGCTGCTCTGTCCACCACAGGCTGTCTGAGGACCAAATGAGAGATATCCTTATCACCCCTTCATAGGTTTATCACTCAGGATGATTGCCTGCCTCAGAATCCATGTTAGAGCGTATTTGTTGTAACAAAATGGCCAGTGAGACCATTTTACAAAAAAATAAAAAAATAAAAATAAAAAAACTAAACACTAAAAGAACAGCAATACACACATACACACACCACCACCACCACCACCACCACCACCACTACTACCACTACCACCACCAAAGAAAATCTCTATAAATGTGTGACATTTTATTTTCACTCAGGACAACAAAGGCATGGAATGCATGTGCATGGGCTCTATGCAAATAAGAACAAGGGTGGTAGAAATAATAAACAAGCAAGCAAACATCAGTTAACTGAAGATTAAACAAAATAAAGATAATAAAATAAACCAATAAGAATATGTGAATGTAAGTATAGGGAATTTAATTGCATAGAGTGTATATCAATGGAAGTGGCACACAGGCCAATGCTTTGTGATGTGTGAGGTATTCCATACACATAATCCATTTAATCTGAAAGAATGTCATAAATTAAGTAAGTTTGTCATTCCTGGGGACCATGGTGAGACTTCTGTCCAATGGTAGCTTTAGCTTAGTTCACCTAATTCAGGAGAACTGGACCAGTATCTGGATGTATGGCCACTGATGAAAACGTCAGTAACAATTGGGACTTCCAAGTTCTTTGTCATTTGTCAGAAACACTGAATTCAACTCTTTGAATCTGTTGGTCAATTCAGTTCTGTCACTGGTCAGTGTGTTCACGGCTTTTGACAGGAAATGTTTTACTCAAAGTCTTGCAGAACTTCCTTCCTGCAAGATTTCAGCAACACAGCCAGTGTTGCGAGAGGAAACGACTTTATTGATCATAAAAATACAGCATAAAGTTTCAGCTTGCCCTTCACTTAATTTACTGGAAAATTATGTTGTGGAAAACAATGAGTGAATGTTTCCTAACCCTATTTCTTTAATAATTGTTTTTTAAAAATTCAACGGGAAGACCAAGAATTCTTTTCCTGTTCTTTGTGGAGAAATAAATATTCACCACACAATAAAATAATGGCCAACTACTAATCCCTACATACCTTATCTCTAATCTTACAACAATCCCAAAAGGATTCTCATTGTCCCACCTTGGGTATGAGAAAAACAATGTTTAAAGGATTGGAATTAATGAATCTTCTATTCTTAAGTTCTATGTGGGAAGGCTCTTCTGGACATAATAGTTTAATGCTCTGTCGTGGAAATATAACTCTTAGAATTCCCCTTTAACAAGAAGTAACTCTTCGATTGTCTTACCATTAAACATTTCCAAGGGAACGCAAGCTTAAAGAAAGGGCTGCAGGATGCTTGGCAACAGTGTCCTCTTGTTCTTGTATATTTGTCTGGCCCCCAGATGCCACCCCAGCTGGTCACTAGAATATGGACATTTTTAAAAGGAATATTCAGGGTTACCTAACTGCAGGAAGCACAGGAGTGGGTCATGATTGATCCGGAGAGAAGCGGAAGCTGCTGGCACTCCTTCCTCTCTTAAACTTCAGGAACATTTCTCGTCAGAAGGGCACTGGAACGCGTAGTTCCCATTGCTGCATCCTGTTGACATACTCGCAATTTGAATGTGTGGCTATTCCACTCAGCAAAGGTTCCAGTAACCCTTCCTGCTGCACCTCTGCCCAGACCATTTAGGACTGAGAGATGCTGCTGGGGACAAACTCAGAAATGCTGGACTTTCAGAGGTCTCTTGCCCTATGAGTCCTCTCTGCTATTACCTGGTCTCTATCTTCTGACAAAGTATAAGGATAGATAGGTATTTAAAACGGAAACATCATTGTCTGGCCAGCGTGGCTCAGTGGTGTAGTGTTGGCCTATGAACCAGGAGGTCAAGTTCCCAGTCAGTGCACATGCCCGTGTTTCGGCTTGATCCCCAGGGTAGGGTGTGCAGGAGGCAGCCATCCACGATTCTCTCTCATCATTGATATTTCTCTCTCTCTCTCCCTTTCCTTTCTTCTCTGAAATCAATAAAATATAGATTAAAAAAATAAAATCTGTAGCAAACACTAATTTTTTTAAAAAAAATTACTTTAAGTAATTTATATATCTCAGTTTTGCCCAAAGGCAATTTTATCTTGAAGAGTTAATTTTTTACAGTTTAAATATGCATAGGTCTCCTGGTGAGCATCAGGCTTACCCTGACTTTTAAGCTTGTGAATAAATGACCTATTTTGGGGAGGACGGTATATCATACGAGTGAAGATGAGGGTGAAAGTGGAGATGTTTTTACATTCATTCCCATGTGAAAGGGGAAGTAGGGCACACTGCCATTACTGCCATCTTACCTGTCCCATATGCTTTCATCTTCTCACCAACACAAGGAGAAAAACGACACCGGGCAGTGTTGCCTGGTTTTACACTGAGCTAATTGATAATGCCAGCTCATGTCACTACCTACCTTGCATATCTGTAGGAAAGTCTTGCACAACTCAAATGAAATGTGGTAATGTGAAACTTAAGCAATGGAGGGGGGTGGAGCTATGCTTAGCCAGTAAATGCAAGTCATAGATCAATGTGCTTGGGCATCTAGCAAATACAACCTTCAGAAAAAGCTGATATATGGTCTGGTACACAGTAATCTATTATTTAAGCAGCTAAACCTCTTAAATAGTTACTAATTGTTTGTTCATGGCAGCTTTGAATTGGGGCTCTTCATTTAAGGAACAATCCTAGACCATGTGGTGTTTTTGTTTGTTTGTTTGTTTTGTTTTGTTTTTGGCATGGGTTATGCACAGGGAAGTCAGGACAAAGCTATTTGGAGAGGGACTCAGTGACTATGGGCATGTTAGTTATATCTGTCTGTTATTGAAAATTCTTCGATAACTGCTCAGCCCAGTGTGGTTCCTATCAGGACATGTGGCACCCAGATTCCTCTCCTCTTTGTCTCTTTCCGTTCACAGTTGTTTAAAGAATTCTCATTAAAATTACTTAGAGGGAAGGAGAACATGTTATAAAATAAATCTAGTTAAATACACTTTGTTGTATTGCCTCATTTGGGTGATGCATGACCCTAATTTTCCTCTCTTTGTGTCTTAACTACGTACATTAGGTGATGCTTGCCAATTAATGCAGGATGTCACATCCCCAATTGTGTTCTCTATCTTCTTAAACATTAAAAATAAATACATGCCATCTGTCTCATATCTTGAAAGCAATTCAAAATGGTTACTTTGTTTGCTCAGAATTACAGCACAGTTTATAGCTTTAGTGCTTCTGAATTGTAAGAAAGTTGTCTCCATTTCATAAATGTAACTTCATTTTAAGGTGAATTCGACAGGCTCTTGTGGGAACCTGGGTGAGACAGAAAGCAGTGTTCAGTGTTGATTAAAACCTTGGTTTTTTGCCATTTGAGAGCCCTGGATTGGATGCTTGCCTGCAACTAAATGATCTAGGGAAAGCAGTTTCACTTTCTGAAGCTTTAATATTCTTCATATGTGTAATGGAAATAGTACCTACTGTGTGGCATTCTACACACACACACACACACATGCACACACACACGACATATTGCCTTATCCAATTTCTGATTGAGGCACAAGAAGTAGTAGATATCATCATCTTCATTATCACCCAACTTGGGGAGAGGAAGAATGTAGTTGGGGAAAGAGGGTTGTTAAAAAATAGCTCATGGTGCCATAAGGTTAGGACCCAAGAAAGGAGTTACATATGAAAGCTATGTTGTTTCTCCACAGTAACCACAATACAAAGGCAAACAACTTGACTCTAGTCACCTCCCCCACTGTTTGCACACACAGGTGTGTAGACTAAGATTGGAGTGGGCGGGCACGAATATGACAGACTTGGATCTGCAATGGCTACAATGGCACTTTTAAAAGAGGTCTTTTGTTTGTTTGTTTATTTTTTAAAATAAAATGATAGCATGCTATAAAACACCAAATGCCTGAATAACTTAACTATAATTAAAGGGGCAAAGGGCAATTTGAGAACTTTGTTTCTCCCTTCTAAGTCAGAGCAATTCTCTCAACAATCCTTTCTACTGTAGCACATGAGAAAGCTTTCTAGATCTAAGCTGAGTATCCATAGATGGTGAACCTATAATTTCAAGTACACCCTATTCTCACAGACCACAGAATTGTAGTGCTATATAAAATGCTAAATGTATGTGACCTAGCTCAAAATATTTCAGCAATAAGGAAGTGGAGGTCCACTGTAGCTCAGCAAATTGTCCCAGAGCACACAGCAACTACTTAGAACGGGAACATTTCCTGTCTTTGAGCTAGGTTTCAAAAAATTTGTTAAGCAGACTGAAATTTTTATACTTCTATAAATATGCTGGATTTACAGCTGATTCCTTGCACAACAGTTCTAACAGCCTTATTTGAACATAACTGAGCTGTTCGGCATAGTCTGCACATGACAAAGTGGTCAAGTCTTACCAGTAGCCGAGAATGCATTATCAAGCCTTTATTTAGCCATATAGTCAGGGCAATCCAACTATTAGTCATCCTGACATGTGTTTCAGAACACAACACACCCATGAGTCCTGGCCAAATTTTCATCAGCTTCCTCCACCCTCCCACGCCACAACTCCTCCTGAATTGCTGATATTTTTACTGCAGTTCTAGAAAGCCACTTAACATTGGGGATTCATTTAAAAAATCCCCTCCCCAATTATAAAATTAAAAGCAACTAGTGTAAAGTCTACACATCTAGCAAAACAAAGATCTGCTATGAAGAGAAGTCATGAGTGCTTAAGGCAACCAAAATGTGAGAACTTCCTCAAAGTAAGAACATTAAAATGCTTTCCCATAGAAATTTCCACCATTCTATGGGCCCCTTCTGGAAAGCCCACATTGCTTTTACCTACTGATTAGCTTAATATGGCCTGAAAATGGACTTGCAGATAAACTAATGCTACTAACATGCAGTAAAACTGGAACCAAGATCTAAGGCTACTTACATGAAACCCTTATAAAAATCCAAAAGTGGACAATTTATTTTCAAACTCTACATTGAATGTATCCCATTAGCCTTTAAAGAAAAAGATACAAAATTATCTGGTGGTCATGTAAACAACCTCTTACTTTATATCCCGTTTTACTGGTCTACCAGAGAAGGCAAGGGATAGGGAAGAGTGGGTTGTAGAAAGCCAGGACAGCTTTGGGGCCTGTTGTCCCTCCTCTGTCATTTTTGCTTTCCTCTGACAACTCCACCAGGTGTGTGGGCCAGGCCAGAGAAGCTTGGCCCTGATCTAACTGCTTAACTGGATTCTAGCTGCTGGAGCACAAGAAAGGGAAAGGGAACATTCAAGTTTGTCATTGTGCAGATACCTCTGCAGTGTCCCCAGGTTTTAGTGACAGGAAGATAAAACGCAGGAGCAAATGTTTTCCTACTGTGCCCCAAAGCCTAAGCCTGGAGGTTGCTTTAAGGGAATTCAATGCATTTCAGGGAAGCAACATTAGGCTGTTTGCACATTAGCTCCCAGGTCAGGCTGTGAAGCTGGAAGGGACTCGGCTGGCAAGAGGTTTTCAGAGTTGTACAAGGAACATTTCCCAAGGTTGACTAATAGAGCAGGAATGTGTTTCATTGCCCCCCTCCCGCCCCGCCCCAAGAAAAAACCAAGCAGAGTCGAGATCCTGATAAGAATTCTTTTATGTTATTCCAATAAAAAATACATTCATACAGAAATATAACAATCTTGCAAAAAACAATTTCAAATAAAATCTTGTAAAACAAAATTTTACAAAAATCTTACAAAGATTCTTTAGATAACAGGGTGCTTCAAAAAAAAAAGAAATTTCACTAATAGAAATTTTTTTTTAATGTCAAGCAAAAAGTTTCTGCTTGATTGAGGCTCAGTTATCACCTGAACAGAATATAAGTCTTTATATACTTGCTTATTATGAAAATTACAGGCATTGATATACATGGCACCCAGCCCCACCCAATCAAACAACTCCATGGTGTTTCATAAGTGAGACAAGCCAGTGCAAGTTGTGTGGGTTTTTTTTTTTTTTTTCTTTTTCCTTTTTGTCTTTTGTTTACCTTCTTACTTAATGGAATTGTTATGGCTAGGCGCACAGCAGGGCCAAAAAAGGAGTTTTCCAAAATCCAGCAAATCAAGTGCCTGGATTTTGAATTGCCAAAAGTGCATTTTCCCCCTTAGCAAAATGAAATGGGTTCTTTAGGTAAGTGTATTCATCAGCCCAGATAAAAAACCAGTTATTCGAGCTTTCATCATTGCTCATTTCCAGGAAGATCAAACAAAATACCAGCCCAGCCAGACTCACATGTGTATATATATGTATATATATATATATATATATATATATATATATATATATATATAAATGATCCACACCCACAAGCCAGCAGCTGGATGAAATATCAGCTGTCCACACTGTGGTGTGCCAATTCAGGGAAATTTATTCATTGGAAAAATGGGAAGAATTTATGTGCTAAAAAAAAAATTTCATCTGCATAAAAAATGTTCTAAAAAAATCCCTGTAATTAGCTGACTCTTAGATCTTCTAATAAGGCTGAAATTAAAAATTAAAACCATAGTGTGTCTGAGACGAACTTGTGGGCTAGTATTCCGTTCATGCCAATTTTGAGTGGCCAACAGAACCCTGTTCCAGATCTGCCAGTAAATGAGCAAAGTCAGCAATCTGGAACAGAGGCCTTGCCAAGAGTCTATAGCAAATCATTAAATTAAAGCCTTTATAAAAGTTATAGTTTTCATTTTTACCTCCTTTATGGCCATTTTGAAATATTTCTTCACAGGCTGTGAAATTTTCTAGCTAAACATCTAATTTCTCCTTAAAAAAATATTTATATATTATATATATATGTATATATATATATATATACACACACACAAACATATACATACTATACACACAAATATACATACACAAGAATTCTGCCCACTTTTAAAAAATTAATATACTTTCTGTATTACCAACAAATAGCTAGATAGGGATGTGAAACTTGTGCCTTTTAAGCAAATACATTAACATTGTTTTTTTATACTTCTGTATCTTTAATATGCGTGAAAACATTACATATTAAATACAGCCGGTGTGTGATCTATACAATTGTGCAAAGTCTATATGAAAAGTCTCATGGTGGCAGAAATGGTCAGGTTTTTCAATTATCATGTGTTTTCCATTTTAATACTGATGGTCAAGTTATGCAAAATATTGAGTAAATACTGACTTGTTGGGGGGGGGTTCATCTCTCTATTTGTCTTTGTGAAGGAGGACTTTAAAGAGATTTTTTTCTGTATTTTACATTGATACAGTACAATGCCAGGTGAAAAAAGAGCCTTAATAAAGCATGCATCACCCATACCCCTGTATGAGACCCCCACATAAGGGGCCACTTGCATAAGGCACCATTATTAAGATCTACAGTGCATTAACAGCTAGAAAACCAGAAATTAGTCCTCAAGGCATAAATAAGAGAAACATAGCTGCATGAGAAAACACTTTCTAAGCTTTAGTGGTTTTATCCACCCAACTGAGAAAATTTTAGGTTCTTAGTCTAATGTAACATTAGACCAGGAGTTCCCAGCCCTTCACATTCTTGACACCCAGTGAGTGTCCAATGTCTTGAAGGGCATCACTAAATTTCCAAAAAGGTCATCAAATTCAGAATCATTTAAAAAAACAATCCTATGCTGCACGCCACCTTTCTGGAAGGGGAGTGTTACAAAATCGAAGGGGGGTGGGGGTGGGGGGGCGGGATTGTGTATTGCCAGGCCCAAATGGCTAGGGATCACTGATTTCAACAAATTGTATCTTAGCTGCTCAGTAACTGGAATCAAAATTGTAGTTCTGATTTAAAAATGGAAAAGCAGAAAATTCCCTAGACCATGCATTACTTTTGTCTTATAAGGAAAGGTTACCATTGTGTTATATTTGTAAATACACAGCTTATACAAAGGGTAACAAATGAGCTGTTGTAGCCAGTAGAACAAGCTACTTGACACATTGCACGTTTTGTAGCTGCACCAGACGCCAATCCTCTCACACAGGAGGGCTCCCCCTCCCACATACACTCGCCACACAGGGTTCTGACCACTCACACTCCGCCCTCCCTGTTGTCCCTTCTTTTTTTTTTTTTCTTTTTCCTAAGGCGCAGACACCCCCCACCCCCCAAAGAAATGATTGGTGGTCATCTCATCTCATGGTTTACCTGTCATACACAAAACATTCAAACGATATTTTTTCCTGTCTCTTGCAGTCTTGCTACTGCACAGGAAAGACTCTGCCTCATCACACAGTCCTAATAGATCCTCCACATACAGTCAACCCAACCATTAACATTCTCAGTGCACATGCTCACGGCAAAGGCTTAGGGACCACTCAGAAGATAGGTACAGTGGCGAGTCCAGGCCACCCAAACACCACACACCACAGGCGCTCTGCCGCTTCTGACATGACTTCTTTCGCCTTCGAAAGACCTTCAAGGAGAGGTCCTGGAGGCAACTGGGTGGGGTGCAAAATGGCATGCTTTGGCTGGAACACGCACCCTCCTTCCATGGCCGTCTCTCAGCCTGGAAGCCGTTTTAGCCGCAGGATTCACACTCTGCTCCCTCAGAGGTGCCTCTTCATGTGCAGGGCCAGGTGGTCGGACCTGGAGAAACACCTGCAGAACCAATCAGCATCAGAGAGGTTAGAGCTCCAGCCCTTGCTGGATTACAGATCCCCCACCCTGCATACCCCCACCCTTCTAAAAGGGAAGCTGGCAATCCACTGAATCATGACAATTTATTTACAGGGTTAAAAATTCCGAGCGCTAGAAATATAAATTAAGGTCGCCAATTCAGCTAGCTCTTTAAAGCACATTGCTGCCCAGTCTTGAAATTCAAAAACTACTGAAGGCCTACTTCAGTAGAAATGAAATCACTCTGGTTTTATACACATAGGACAGAGCATCCTAACTTGGACAATAGGCATATGAGAGAGTTGTCCTAGGCTAAAGCAGGACAATACAGGATAGGGAAACTTTTGCCTTCCTCCAGGTTTACTGTATGCCTATGCCATTGGGAGGATGGCATTCCCAAACCCAGCACTTCAAGCACATACCTGTCACAGTGAGAACATTTAAAAGGCTTGGCACCAGTGTGCTTTCTGAAGTGTCTGGTTAACTCATCGCTTCTTGCAAAACGCCACTCACAACCTTCCCATGAGCATCTGTAAGGCTTTTCTCCTGGGAAGAGAGCACAAGACAAGCATGCCATGACTTCACTGTCCAGTGAGGGAAGGGGCCCTGCTACAACACCACATGGTGAAAGTCAACTCATTAGCAAGCGCCAGGCCTGGTGGCCTCGGGAATTCCTCACACACCTCAATTAGGAACAGCAGCTGGCGCTCAGAAGGTAACACCCAGGAGCTCTTTCCTGACCTAGCCTCAGGCCTCCAAGGGCTATAGAAGCGACCCAGAGCCCACATGACCGTAGTCAGTTAATATGTAAGAAAGACGATTACTCAGACTGAAGAAATACTTTGGAGGTGATGTGTCAGCCCACTGGACCCACAGCCTCCGAGGGCAGGGTTTTATTGCTTTCTCCATGGAAACGGTTTCTCCCAAGTACTTATTTTGCTCCTTACTCACTTCCCTGTGGAATGAGCTTTGTTGTTTCCTCCGAGAAACTACATTTCTCCAGAACTGAAGTCATGAGTTTCTGGGAAACCCCATCCTGGGCCATCAGAGAACTTTCTAAATGGCAATGAAATAACCAAGTCCACTTTGTTCCTTGGTCAGATTATAAATATGAATTCACTAAAAAAGTGCTACCTGAGGAAAGTAAACATTTGGCCAAAACCAGTTCCAGAGAATGCTGTTGGGACAAATGACAACTGGGTCCTATTCCCCCCCCCCCCCCCCCCCCAGTCATGACAGTTTTGGGAACCCTGGCCAAGGGCTCAGCCATCTCCCCTCATTACTGATAGGACGAGAGCCTGAGTGACTTGATCTCTAAGGTCCCTTCCAGTTCGAACAGTTCTGTGACTCATCACCATTTACCTAGAGACTATACTAATAATTTTAAATGGAACTTTCATTTAGGTTGCTATATTTCCTTTTCTGTTGTTATTGTTAATCTTAACCTGAGGATATTTTCCCATTGATTTTTAGAGAGTGGGAGGGAGGGGGAAGAAAGACCAAGAGAAACATTGATGGGAAAGAGACACATCGATTGGTTGCCTCCTGCACGTGCCCTGACCAGGGTCAGGGAGAAAGCCTGTAATGGAGGCATGTGCCCTTGCCTGGAATTGAACCCAGGACCCTTCAGTTCTCGGGCCAATGCTCTATCCACTGAGCCAAACCATCTAGGGCTAGGTTGTAGTATTTCATTAAAAACTTATGTTTTTATTTGTGGTTTTTAAAATTGGTGTCAGAAAACAAAAGCTGCATGATCCACAGAGAAATTCCCAGTAAGCACCCACTGATCAAAACTGCTATGCAGAGTTTATGGTCAAGTTCAATCCCCACAGTGTCAACATGAGCGTGCTCCATGCTGTCCAGCCACCCTCTCTCCTGATATTTAAGTTTCATTAAAAAAAAAAAAAAAAAAAAAAAAACAGAGGCAACTCCATGTCACACTATCGCAATGGGTCCTGATAACCGGGAGGATTGGAGTGGGTGGGGGTTGGGTGGAGATGGAGAACGTGATTTACCTCTTGTCTGTTTATTCTGAAAGTGTCAACCATTCATCGGCACATGTCCAGTCTTTCACCTCCTACTCTGTCTTTCCCAGAGACCCAACTCTTTAGGGAAAGAGTGAGGTGAGGATGTGTCTGCTCTGACAGCCTTCTGCGGAGCCCGGCCCCCTCCCAGGGCTGGTGCAATTCAGTGGCGCCCACCAGCGGCCCACCTCCCGGGTCGCAGGAGGGACTGACCTGTGTGAGTGCGCTGATGTGCTTTCAAGTGGGAGCTTTTGGTGTAAACTTTTCTGCAGCCATTAAAGTGGCATCGATGCACCCTCCTCCGGCCGTCTGGGGAGGCATCCCCGCTGCTGCCCTTCTCACCGGGCTTCCCTGAAGTCCCACTGCGTATCTTCCCTGGAGGGTGCGTCTCACCAGGTGCACAGCCCCACAGGTGAGAAGGGTCTCTGCTCAGTTCTGGGGAAGAAGGGGGTGTGGAGGTGACTGAGGAGCTCAGGTTCCCAGAGTTGACCAGCACTTCGCCAATGGGGTCAGAGGTAAACTTGGAAGTGGGTGAGAGTTCCTCAGAACTGTCCGATGACTCGCTGCTCACATCCGAGTTCAAGCTGTTGGTCTCCAGGTTGTAGCCAAAGCCGGGGCTGCTGAGAGCATCCTCCGGGGGAACGGAGGAAACCTTCACTTCTGGGTCTTCCTTTTTCTCCCGAGCCAGAATAATTTTGGTCCACAGATCTTCCTGGCTGTCAAATTTTATTTCGGAGGCTGACACATAGCAGGGTTCACTCTGGAGATAGCGTTCCAACTCCAGGCAGGTCTGTGGGAAAGGAACCACAAGAAGGCACGTGATTATGACAACTGAAAATGGAACCAAAAGCATATTTCCAAAACACATGCAGGGATGAAGGGCAAACAGACTGTGGCCATGTCACTATAAGAATCATGTCTTTACAAGAGCAAGAGGAAAGCTGTTTCTAGGAATGGGGATGGATTCAGAAGAAATACCATGTTGGACCAAAGGTCACGGTGCTTGAAGGTCACTAAGCCAGTTTTTGTTTTAGTTACCAGTATTGACATTTCTAATGAGTTTCTGTAAACCACACAAAGAAAACCAGCCTCAGACACACACCCCCTCCAACAGGTTTAGCCAGATTATCTGACAGTCTCGAGAACCATGTGCAATTAGAAACCCAGCCATCCTGTCCTCCTTTCTCAAGCACGAGATAGAAAGGCTGCACCACTCACAATGCAATGTGTTCTGACATTGCATGTGTCTCCCTTTGCAGACACAGCTGACAGCACAGGGGCACACTCAGTGAGCAGCCGCAGCAAGCTGTTGGTCTACATTCAAGGACATCAATGGAGCTGCACAGAAACCACCCATTTCCTGCTTAGCCCAGACCTAGTAGGCTTTCAAAGAATGCCATTCCCAAGTGCAGGGCTCTCTGGGTACACACAACTTTAATGACTTCCACAGTGGTCAGAGAAAAACAAGAGCTTCTACAATAGAGTGGAGAAATCATTCCAGAATGGCCATCTGCTATTGTAAAGGATGCAGGAGGGGAAATTCCTCCCGGCCCTGCTGGGAGTGCCACAATGGACAAGAACTTTATCTACTGGCCAAGAGTACAACTGTATGAGTCATCACTCTATTTCTTTCACGCAATGCCAGAGGAGACTTCCTTTTGAAATTCTGACCAGCAGCCAAAAAAGAACCCAGTTCAGATATGCATGCAGTGTGTCATGGACAGAGTGCCCCCTCCCCAGATCCACAACCAACCTTTCAAGAAGCTACAACTGCCGAGAGAGACCAGCATCCCCTCTCCCCACCATCTCAAACTTTCTAGCCACTGGAAAAGAAAAATGGTAGGAAACATTTTAGGATTAAATTATATCTGACCTTCTCTTCACTAGGATCAATTGCCTGGATGGCCATATATGGCTGTCAATATGACCGAAATTCTACAGATTTAAATTTCTAGAGCCGACTTTGCCCTTTTTAACAAATCATGGTCAGGACTAGCTAAGCTATCCAAAGGGCTCACTCAGGCTTGCTTTCTTAGCAACGTGCCTGCTATCATAATATAGCACAAACCCTTCCCCCTCCCCACAGAATCCTCACGGAGCAAGCAAGCATGAGCAAGCAAAGGGGGAAAAACAACCATTGTTTTCTGTATACCCCTAAAATTGTATGTTTAGGTTACAAAGGCAGGCCAGTGTTCTGAGGAGAGCTGGCTAGATATTTTATGGATGTTACAAAGAAAAACAAAAACACACTTATTGAGATCTTATTAAATTTTGTCATCTGGCTAATTTAAAATCTCCATTACGCTGGTGAGCACTGGGACCAGAGCAAAGCTCTCAGAGAGTTTAAAAGCCTCTGAAGGCGAAGGAGAGCTCAGCCTGGCTTGGGGCCCAAATCCCAAATGCCCGAAGGAAACTACTTAGATCAATTTCAATCACGTCCTAGGGAGCAGCTTCTTAAGGCGGAAAAGGGGGCAGGGGAGAGGAAAGCAGGACAGGACTGAGAACAATTAAGCAGGCATTAGAGGGTTGCCACACTGCATTTCATCCCTCTTAAAGATTTCTAGGCTTTGAAATCCACAGAATATATTTGTACTTTGTGACAAAAGCCAACATTATAGCAGGGCAGAAAGACAGCCCCTTCTATCTTTTAAAAAACAATGTGACAAGTGTCAGAATCTCTCTCCCTTCAGGCAATACTAACAAATCAGAAAGGGGAAAAATTAAGTTTCAGATTTGTCCAATGCCAAAAATTCTAGTTTCACTAGGAAAAAAAAAAAAAAATGCCGGAAACTGAAGCTCTTCTTCCCAAACTCTGACTAGAAGGGCTCATTGTCATATGACTGATAAGTCACTGATTGTGCAAACGTTCTTTTTTTTTTTTTCTTTCTTCTTCTTCTTTTTTTTTTTTTAAACAAAAGAAGCAGGTAAGAAAAACAAGGCAGATAGAGGTAAATATTAGGGATGCCAAATAAGCAACAATGGCCTGGTAGAAAAAAAGAGCTGGTGGATGTTTTGGTATTGAAATTTCTAATTTAAAAACTATCTTAAGTACAAGGACCAAAAAGGAAAACAAAAACAAATATCTTTGACAAAAATACCCTTGGCTTCCACGCAAGTTCAAATGACAAGTTCCAGCTGTGGAGTCTGGAGCTAGTACAAGCACCAAAACTTCTGCCAAGGGCTCCTGTCGTGCGATCAGGCGGTGGAGCCGGGTCTGCCCTCCGGTTCAGAAGCCCCAGAAACGGGCTAAAACGCTGGGAGGAAGGAAGCGCTGCTGCGCTCCACATAAATGACAACTGCGCTCCAAGCTGGAAAAAGCTCTTTTAAAGTGCCTCCCGCACCGGAGACAGCAGCAGTATATTTAAAAAATCATTATTTTATTTTATTTTTTAAATTTTAACCCAAACCATACAAAAAGAAAAAAAACAAAACAAAAAAAAAACAGTGCACCTCCAACCACACACCGTCCATTCCGTGCGTGCATGCACCCTCCTTGGCGCACCGGGGTACCTGGCACACAATTCCTATTTACCTGTTGCCAATATTCCTCCAGGGAGGGCAGCGCCGAGAAGTACCCGGTCTCATGCACAATCTGGAGTTCCTGGAAGATGCTGCACATTGGGAGTACATCCATGTCGGTTTGGAAAAGACAGTCCCCGCTGTTGTACCAACACGGAGGTGTACGGTCTGGAGTCGGGAGCGCAGCGGCCGTGCCTGCAGCGCAGGGAAAGTTTCATGCAAACTCAGTGCACAACAGTGAGGCGCCGCGGGTTCAGATCCTGCCGGAGTCCAGCGACGCGCTCACGAGCCCACACAATATTTGCAAACACCGGACTGACTGCAAACGTAACCCCTGCAAAACTTCCCTATTCAAACCTCCGCTGCCAGCTCCCCCTCCTCCTCGCCTAGCTCCCCCCACTCCCTCCCCCCACGTGACTCGTCCGGCCCGCCCCGCGTACCGCCCAATCACGCCGCGCCCGTCCCGGGGGCTGCGCGCCGATGATGTCAGCTGGGGCCAATGGCGGGCGCCAGTTCAGCGCGGCCCCGCCTGGCGTGACCAAGCCTCTCTCTCACGGCCCTTGCTATTGGCCAAATTCGAACTTCGTGCACGTCTGATTGGAAGGTGGCCTCGCAGGCTATTTTTAGCAGGCTATTTAAGGCGCAGGCAGCTGCTCGCCGGAGGAGTCGGCGCTGGGAGGTGCGCTGCCGTGCGGCCCAATGCACCCGCGGCCGAGCAAGGGAGCCGGTCCCCTCGTTGTCCCCGTCCAGTCCCTGCTACCGACCGGTTAACGGTCACCCAGGCCCTCCTCCCTCAGGCTGGTCCGGGTCAGCCGGGCCGGTCACAGGGGCACCGTCCCTGCTCCATCACCCGGTCCCTGTCCCCTGCCTGACGCCGAGCAGCTTGGGGTGCCACGGCCGGACTGAAGGGAGCTGGCGGGTCCCGGTCACTGTCTCCTCACTGTCCTCTTCCCTGTCTCCCCTGTCCGCCCTGATCCAACTTTGGGGTAGCTCTGCCTTCCTCCGACGCCGCTGGGCTCCATGGTTCTCTGTTCTGCCCTCTGTCCCTCCTCCTCCTAATTCGGGATGCCTTGTTCCTGCCTCCCCTCCGCTCCCTCTGTCCCCAGCCACCCTTCTCTGTGCACTTTAGTCTTTTCCTAACTCTAGAACGGGAAGGTGGAGAAGGGAACAGCCGCTGTGCTGGGTGGTGAGGGGCGCGGACCACGGGGATACCTGGTATGGATCCGAGAGGGACCCAGCAGGGACGCCTGCGCGCCCCGGGACCCGCCAGACCCGCGGGGGCAGGGTCAGGGGGCCTGGAAGGTCCTTGGCGCATCTACTGGCTCTTGGTGGGTTTACTTTAGCATTCTGTGGGAACAAATTCTGCCTTTAAAAATTAGATTCCCAGTAACCAACCGGTTCTCAGGAGGGTAGGGGACTATAGTGACATCTGCACCAGCTGTGAGCATGTTAGAAATGTCATTTCCAGGGACCCCCAACCCACAGAATCAGAAGCTGGGGGGCTGTTTGAACAAGCCCCTCCCCCGCACACATGAATATCTTGCCAGCTGAAGTTTGGGAACCAGAGATCTGTAACTTAAAAAGTCCTTGTTACCTACAAAGCAGCAGCCCTCGTCCTAAGATGCCCAGTCAGCTTCTAATTGGGAGAAATCTGTGTGTCTTGTGGGCTGCAGTTTCAGCAGCACCAAGGTTAGCATCTAGGCCTCTCCCCTTGGAAAACGTAAACAGTTGGAAGCTGACATTTGGTGTATGTGTGTATAAATTATCTCCTAAAATAAAATGTTCATTTAAAAAAAAATGTCAAACCACGAAGAATGCACATTTTAAATTCAAAATGGAAAACTGAATTATAGCTACTGCTTTCATTTTTATCTCAAAATAGAGTTTAATGACCACCCTTTTAAATAAAGCTTTGTTTATTAATGGAGAATGTCAGAGAATTGTGAGAAGATTTTGCATGTGAGGTTGCAGCAGACTAGCTCATAGAAGAATTGGCCCCTTTATAGGAGGAGCCTGTAACATTCTAGGCAAGGGACCTTCGTGAATCCAAGGTTAGGCTTAGGACTGTACGTGTTACACAGAGTCTATGAAGATAATCCAAAAGGAACTGATAAAAATGATCATTGGCCTGTGTTCATGTTATTTTACACAGAAACAATGGGCATGACTGGGCCTCCATGGGTGAGGCATGCACCCTGAGTCTATTTCCAGGAGCAGAATTGGTTTGGTCATGAACCGTCCACAGGTTGAGCCAACATTGGTGATCAGCAGGGTATTTGGGTTATGGTTGCAAGAGTGTGGTTGTATTAGAAATAGGGTTTTCTCGGTTATTAGCAACAAACATCAAAGGAAACAAAAACCCAGTGTCTGTACCAGTGAAGGCCAGCATCCCGGACCTTTTGAAGGAGAGTGAGGGGAAGGGGAGAATGTTCCCTAAGACGCCATGACGGCTTTCAGTGCAATGCCTGCGGGTGTCAAGGTTAAGTTATCCTTTCAGATTATTATTTGTTTTAATAATTATCTACATTCCTTTAGAATGCAAGTGTTACCTTGTCTCTTACACACACTGACCAGTACTTAGAAGGTTGTATAGTTTTTTAAAATAGTGAACCTAGTACAAACTTCGTTATAAAATAAATGGCATATGCAACATGATGACCATAGCTAACACTACTGTTTGATAAATAGGAAAGTTATTAAAGTAAATCATAAGAGTTCATCATGAGGAAAATGTATCTTTTATTATCTATATGTGAGAAAATTAATGTTAGCTAAACCTATTGTGTTAATCATCTCACAACATATGTAAATCAAACCACTGTGCTGTACATACTCTAAACTTACACAGTGATGTATGTTAATCATTTTTTTCAGTAAAACTGGAAAAAAATAGCGAATCTCATTGAACATAATACGGATACACTCAAAATGCTAATTTTCAGAAGAAAAGGTGAAAGAACAGGTTTGTACATTAAGCTGAATTTCAAAGAGAATACATTTTATGACTTTGCATCCATTAGCCATTCAATACATATTTTTGACGGGTATTTGGGATTCATACATTCACAAAACAGGTGTAAGTCCCAGTGGTGGGGGAAGTAAAAGACTGTAGAGGTCTTAAAACTAGGGTATGGTCACTCTTGGGATGTATCGCTATTTGGTGAGGATATAGTGTCAGCTTCCAATGTGAAATAAATAGTGGATTCTGAGCAGTACTCAGCAAGAAAGAGAATCTTTCAGAGGAAGGAGTGTGGCATGATATAAAAAGATGGACTTGAGACTTTTGTTACCGCACTACCTGTGAGATGTTGGTCACGTCCTTTCAATAGGAGGTAAAAATGTCTATTACAGTTTGGTAGAGTTGAAATACATCTATTTCATTAACATCTTTGCTTTGTGTGAAATAGTCATTATTTTGGAGGCAACATTCACTTATTCAACAGTTATCCATCTCTAAGCATGCTGTTGCTATTTATTTTATAATTCCTTTTTAAAAAATAGATAAGTGAACACAGCAAAATGAAATTACCTTTGCAGGTCTAATAGCCAATCAGAGGCGAAATTGGGTTCACAGGTCCAATAAGAGTTTCTTTGTCCTACCCACACAAAAGATTGTTCTCCTCACCCCTTTTCACTCTCCCAGTCCTGGAGAGAATATAGTAAACTTCAGTTGGTGGGCATGACTCTTAGTCTCCCCTCATCTTCATCTACTCATCTCTTTTTTTCAATTGTCATGCGCTGCTCATACCACCATCTTCAGAAGGTCAGGACCCATTCACTGAGATTGCCCCAGGCTCTTTTCACATTCCTGGACAATGGAGGTGTCTGACCCCCTGCAACCTGTGTCATTCCCTCATGTAACCCCCACCCACCTTTACTTGCTCCTCTGCTTTTCCTCATACTTTTAGTTCCATGATTTCATGTCACTAAGCTCTATTTGCCACATTTGGAAATAGTAATAATCTGTTTAAAATAAACTTTACATTTTAAATCAAAGTTTCAACTTAATTTAAGGTTTGTGGAATGGTATGTTGGTTTTGAGTACTTTTGATCTTTCTGTTGTTCCAGGTAACTTAAGAGGGGCCTCTTAAAGAGAGTCTCATGAAGCTGCTGCAAGGACCATTCTAATAAAGACCCCAATTGGGGTGCTCCCGGTGAGCAAGAGGCCACTTTGTTCTTTGTGTTTGTTTTTTTGCTTTTTTGTGTGTGTCACTACTACAAAACATCAGTTACCATATGACATTACAGTACAGATTCACTTTATAATCACTATCAGTGCTGAGAATAATTAGAAAAGTACTCTATTGATAGTTTTTAATGGCTGTTCATCTTAATTTGTTTCTCCTGGGACCATCTGGCTACCCTTTAAAATTCAGTCTCTTGCATTAAAGAGTATACTGTTCCTATGAAACCTTTTGTAAGTTGAAATAGTGTACAGTGAAGAAACAATTACCTTAGCACACATCTTGCTAAGAGATGCACAAAACTAGTTGAGATAAAGCGCAGATGCTCACAGACAGAACTAAAAAATCTGGGCTTGAATCTGTGGTTCCCAGGGTGCATGCTGCCTCTGCAAGGCTCACTGCAAAACAAGCTCTGAACATAGTTTAGCTTTTGCCTTTTGTATAAAAGCAAAGATTTATTTCTTTCAGTGAGCAAAAATAAGTGCTAATGTAGGTATTTCGTGAAAGTGAAGCAGCCTAATAAGAACTCTCAAAAAGTATGGGATCCTATATGTGTGGGTGGCAGAGAGCTGCAGCCCTCCCTATCTCACCTCACATACAAAAATGAATTTGAAACAGATTATAAAACAAGTGAAAAGCAAACTATAAAACTTGCAGAAGAAAATATAGGAGAGAATCACCATGAGTTGTAGGTAGTCAAAAGTTTCTTGGAAGAACACAAAAAGCAATACTTAAAGAAAATATTTGTCCTAGCTGGTTTGACTCAGTGGATGACGTGTTGGCCTGTGGACAGAGGGTCCCAGGTTCAATTCAGTCAAGGGCAACTAACTTAGTTGCAGTCTCCTTCCTGGCCCTGGTATTGGTCAAGTGCATGCAAAAGGTAACCAATAGATTTGTTTCTCTCACATTGATATTTCTCTTTGTCTTCCACTCTCTCTAAAAAAATTAATTAATGGAAAAATATTCTCAGGTGATGCTTTAAAAAACGGATAAAATTTCTCATTAGTAAATTAGATTTCATCAAAATTTAAACTTGATTTCATGAAGAAAATGAACAGACAAGTAACAGGCTGAAACAAATATGTATTTATTAAGATATATATGTAGTATCGAACAGATACTCAGAATATGAGTGACATCTACAAGTCAATAATAAAAATATTTTTAAAACATAAAAAATAGGAAAAATGTTTGAACATATACTCCACAAAAAGATATATAAATGACAGATAAGCATCTGTGCTTTATCTGAACATTATTTATTATGAGAGAAATGTGAAATAAAAGCCATTATTGGTGAGAATGTAGAGCTATAAGCACTTTTGAAAAAGTTCTGGCCATTTTTAATAAAGCTAAACATATAACTACTAGAGGCGTGGAGCATGAAATTCATGCATTTGGTGGGAGTTGGTCCCTCAGCCCACCAGTGCCTTCTCACAGTCTGGGAGGCCTGCAATAGATTGCCCCAAATAGGTAGGCCCTGCCCTCCAGGTCAAGGCTTTGTGAAGGATCTCCCCTGCAGAGGGAGGCCAGGCCACTAGCCACAGTCCTGCCATTAGGTAGCCTGGGTGTCTCTTTGGGACAACTGTAGAGCCCTCCAATTGATTGATCGCCCCACCTGCCAGTGGCCTAGGCCACCCTCAGCTGGGAGACCATGGGGCAATGGCCGGTCCCCTGATCAATTGCATTGCACCCACCTTAGCTGGCCTGGTGCCAGTGAGTGTCATAGTGTGGTCATCTGGAAGATCATCTAGATGATGATTCTGTTGTTTGGTCATTTAGTTAATTTGCGTATTAGACTTTTATTATTATAGATTCTGTGAATTAGCTCTTTCATCATCCATGCATTTAAAGCACTGAAATAATATAGTCACAAAGAGATTTATATAAGGTCATTTATAGCAATTTATAACTAGAGGTCCAGTGCACAAAATTTGTGCACAAGTAGGGTCCATAGTGGCTGCCAGCTGCTGGCTTCCAGCTGGGTCCTCCCTTTGCATCCACCTTGGCCTGGTGCCACCCCCTCACCTGCTCCACCATCCCCCCATGGTCCTGTTCTCAACGAGGTCCATTGGCTCCACTGCTGCCCACTGCCAGTGTTGCATCACCAACACCCACCGTGTTTCACACCACTCCCTAGTGGTCAGCGCACATCTAACTCCCAGTGGGTCGAACTCCTGCTTGTAGGGACAATTTGGATATTAGCCTTAACAACAACAACAAAAACAAACAAACAAACAAATTAAAAAAAAAAAAACTGGTCACTGCCCTGGGGTCTAGCACCAGAAAATGTGGTATCCTCAGATAATGGGTTGCTGCTCATCTGCAAATAGAACAAACTGTTATACATGGAGCAACATGAATGTATCTCAGAAACACACACTGAATGAAAGGAGCCTTACAGAAATACCTACTGCAAGATTCAGATTAGATTAAGATCTAGAACAGGCAACATAGATGTTCAGTTGCCCTTGGTGGGCAGGGGTGAAAATTGACTGGGAAGAGGCTTGAGGGAGCTCTCCTGGTGATGGGTGATGGTGCTGGTGCTACATGATGATGATGAGTGATGGGTGATTGGTGATGGATGATTAATGATGGTGATGGGTAATTAGTGATAGTGATAGGTGATTGGTAATAGTGATAGGCGATGGTGATGAGTGATGCTCAGTCCAGAGCCATATGTCATTCCTATCTCATTTGTATAAAGCAATAGCTTTCTCAGATGAGTCAGAAATCTGTGTCATCTATCTAGGAATTCTATTGTACTTATGCAAAAATATCCCAAGTGTTCAAAGGAGAGAAGGAGAGCCTATTTTGTTTCTGGGTGCTTGCTCTTTGTTAGATATTGCTCTGTCTCATCACTGTGATCAAGATTAACTATCCTACAAAGTTCATGTTCTAGTTGGGGAAAAAGCAGGTATCAAATATTATTTCCAGTGATGATCGATGCTACTCAGGGTGAGGGGATGTGAGTAATGAGTGGGGGGATTAGGGAGTTCTCTCTTAGGATGGTTCTGGAAGGCCTCATGGATGGAGTATCTCTGTGCAGAGAGGATGAGGTGAGTGAACACATAGTGATATCGGGCAGGAAGTGCACGCAAACTAATTATGAAGTAACAATAGTTCTGCTTCCACCACATCTTTAAAAGACATTTAAGGATTTCATATGCCTTTGGGTAATCCCTTATGTACAAATGACATTCATTTTTATTAGATAGCATTGTTTTTAGGCGATCTCAAATATAAACTTCTAGGAGGTCACAATGACCTCACTTCTTGGAAGAAATAAATACTTTAAAACTTAGAGTGTGTATATAGAAAGTCTCCTATTTATGCATGTTGCAAGAACATTTGAATCCTGTGTCTGAAACCTGGTCAGCCACTGCCCAGAGAAGATGAGACACTTCAGATCCCCCAACTCGCCCGTATTTTATGATTCTGCACTGTTTTACTAGTATGGTTTTCTTGATCTGATAAAGAGCCTAGTAACACTTCATGTGCCCAAGGCTCTTCAGGAAGAACCAGAATCCTGAGTGCTATGCCTCCTTCCAGGTTTTATTTCTTGTGGAGCCAAAGTTCCTGTAAGTTGAGGGAGAAGCAGATAATATCTTGGACGACGAATCACTGAGTGACATAGCACACTGAAACATGAGTAGTTTCTGAGTAAAAAGAGTGTGCTGGCCTATGGCATGATTGGACAGTTTGCATGATTGTGAACCCAGAGGGCCTTCTTTTCTGTTTATTATGGAAAGGGGAAGCCAGCTTTGATGATCTGGGGTCAAAAACAAGAATAAGGTGTCTGTCTCCTCAGGGAGTTTAAGCATAGGACACAACTTGTGCCAGGAGGTAAGCTCACTCAGAGCCATAGAAGGAGAAGGTCCTGGGTTGAACCCCATCCTTGACATCAAACCAGCTGCTGGACTGCAGACATATTTCTAAAATTTTCTGAATTTAGTTAAAAACATTCTTTTCAGGAGTTTCTAGGGATTAGATGAGATAATGTATGCTTAGTGCTTAAGAGAAGCTCTGTTAATTTATAAATGAGACTTTGTTGAAGGCACGGTGACAAATCCAGCCTTACCTTCCCAAAAGAAGTCATAGATAATAGAAAATGGGGTAATGCCAACCAGTGACTGCATAGATTACTCCTCTCTTTTGGGTACCCAGTGGCAGCCACAGTGATGGGTGTGGATATCAGGGGAATCTTTGGAAGAAGACAACTTGCTTTTGTCCTCCCTTTCTATACTTTCTTCTCTTCTTGGTTATAAAGATCAGTGGTCACACACTGCCCTTTAAACAGCCTCAGGCCCTACCTTCATGGCTGGTGTTTAGCAGGGCTGTGCTGGTGGCAGTTTCATGTAGCTCATCCTCACGACCCTGGTCCAAATGCACTGTCTTCTTTGATTCTTTGTTTGTTTGGCTTTTGTTTCCCCTAGGAAAAGTCTTGGTGGGGAGTAAACATGCACACAGAGACTCACAGAGGCTCACAGACACACACACTCAGAGACACACACACACACACAGACTCACTGACACACACAGGGTCTCCTGCTATATTGTAGACAATTGATAGGTGGTTAGTTTGTAGCTGATTCCATGCAAATTACAGTCTGAATTAGAACAGTTGGACTTTACAATAAAATGTAGTATTATAATAAACAGATTCATAAAAATGTGCTAGATTTCCAGAGTATGTAAATTAGTTTTAGAGACTGAATAGGTAGCACACACTTGGCTAGAATTACATATTCTCAGATGCCATCCAATTGAAAGAAAATCCTCCTGGTGATGAGCTATTTATAACACTATTTTAAAAAATCATCTTGTGGAAATGCAACGTCTCATTGGGAGTTAAATCATGGATCTTCCTGACAAAAAATAGGTACTTGAAAATAACATGTTGCCAGGGTAGCGTGAAGATGTTACAGTGGGAGTGTCTCTGCATGAAGTAAGCGGACAACCACAATGACTAACTTTTGTGGTGAGAAATCATCTTGCTCTCCTGGGCCCAGGAGCCCTTACAGATGTCAGACCACTGAGATGTTCTCTTCATGCTGTAAGGTAAAATATGTGATGCCATAGTGCAGAAAAACATGTTACTCTAATAATCAAATTGATAGAGTCTGTCATTTTGGGCAACCAAAATTATCAAGGACTTTTCATGTCTCAAGGACAATAATGGAGAATAAATGTGGCTTTTTTGAATAGCTTTTTAGCACCACACACCATTTTTTCACATGTTTACATAAATCTTTTTTTTTTTTTTTTTGGATCTGCAATGAAGGCTTGAAACCACATGTGTTTTTGAAACTGTCAATCTAGGTTAATGTCTGGGGTATCTTTAAAAAAAAAACAAACCTAAATGAGATCTATACAGTGTGGAAAAGGCAGATAACAAGCACTACAGACTAGTGTGAAAAGTTAAAAAAAAAAAAAGGAACTTTCTTTAAGCATCTTCCTTTCTCCAGACAAAGTAAAATGAGGGATAGTATTGTGCTGTTATCAACATAGTTGCATGCAGCAAATATGTGAATGACTTCAGAGATAATGAAACGTTAAGTTTGTTGGTTCACTATTTTAAAATATAGAACCAACAATTACAGATAGAAACTATTCATTCTGAGATTTAAGAAGGGAAAAGCAGGAAAAAATGGTCCTTTAACTTCTGAGCACACTGTAGATAACAGAGCCAGCACATTACTGATGCTCCCACAAAGGGCACTGATGAGTCTTTGAGAGAAAGCGATGGGCAGGAACCATGGGCTGTGATTTTGGTTTTGGCTGTCTCCCAGGCACAACTTTCGGTCACCCTTTGTCACCTGTGCATGAAGAAGCCCCCAGACAATCTTGATGCATATGATCTCCAGACCCTGCCTTCCACCTCTCTGTAGGGTCCAAGAGTAGATGTTCCTGATACTATATATTGTGCATCAAATAGACACTTTCCTCATTAGGAAAACCAGCGATGGAAGAGATTTCACATGTCAAACTGCATACACAAACTGCATAGCCAATGAATCCTTCCCAGTGAAAGGCGGGTGTGAGCTCACATCAACACTTGATGACAGAATTTAAAGAATCCTCGTACAATTTATTTTCAGCATAGTTCCGTAGTGGAGGCATTGTTCTTGGATAGTCCATGAACTGTAAACGTAGTGTCGGTATTTCATAGGCAAATGGCTTTAGTGGTATGTATGGAAATGTGTTTAAAAGTAAGCAATTGTCCTGAAATACATTTTTATTAACAATTTTTACTGTGTGGCTGGAAAAGTTTAATGGACAAAGATAAACTTCACCCCAGCCCTGATCATAATGAACCTAAATTCTGAAAATATTAAAATATAAAATGTCAGGGCCTTTAAATGTCTTAAAAATACTCTAATCAGATGTAAAGTTTTATGACTGTACACAAAATACTAGAACCCAAGCCCTTAAAGCTATTAAAATGCATTTCCTTTCATTAAAAATACTTATTTGATTATATCATATACTTATGAAACCTATTTTGCAATATTTTAATTGTGATATATCAATTGAGGAAGTCTCCCTTAATTTCCTAGAAAACATTAACTAAAATTTCAAAGCTTTCATCTCTAGGTTACATCTTTCTCCAAAGAAAATGTGTTATTTAGAAAACAAACACTGTTGCCTTGTGATAGGTTATTTTTTTTTTCAAATGAGCCAACACAACGGAATAAAATATATGATCTGTCGCAGCTGAGTCACTTCCTGTTTCAATAACAAGAATGTCATCAGCTAAACTCTAACCAGCACAGTTTGTCACTGTGTGTGTGTGTGGCTTTATTTGTACGTTGCCAGAACATTCTTAGGGAACATACACTCATCATTGTCATACCAAAAAAGAAAGTTTCAGTGAGCGGTTTGACCAGGGCTGTTGCCTTGTTTATTATTGATGCCATACTGAAGCTTCCCTAATGGCTGGGAGAATGCTTGCCTGGCAGTGGAAAATGGGGTTGTAAGTTTGCCCAGGGAAGTCATAATTTACTCCTGTCACCAAAGCTCTAACACAAATGTGCAGCGGTTTCCCAAAGATTGAGAGTTGTGCTCTAGCGGTGTGACAAATCAAAAGGCCCGAATGTTTGCCTGGCTTGGCTACCAAGTGGCCATTTGATCTTGGACTTTTGCTTTCACATCTGTAAAATGTTGCTGCTGAACAGCACAGCCTCTGACCTTTCTTAGAGTGGCAAGTGCTCTGGCTCTTGTCCTAGCATCATGAAACTGAGCTGGCATTCTTTGCAGAGTCAGTGCAGGGTGTGCCCTGAATTTACAACTCCCCTCCCCACCCCTCCCCACCTCACAACCCTACCCCCCATCACACAGGGTAAATTTTAAATGAGCCATCTGGGTGATTTATTGCCACACTGCCTTCCAGGCAAGACAGTTATTGTTTAGGTGCTATCATTTTGCAAATCTCTAAAACTCAGAATCTGAAGGATTCCAGACAGTGCTTCTGGTCAGCTCAGCTGCAGGACGTGGTCCAGAGCTCAGGATACCTAGCTGGGAGTGGAGAGGAAGAGAATTTAAGCCCCTCTGAGCAAGTCTGAAATCTTCTCCCAGGTTAACGTGATTGGGGTCAGACTCTCACTGCATTGAGACACATTTCAGGGTTTTACCTGCAGACAGGCACCCGAATGACTCATTGGTGTCATATGTTCCTTGGTCAGGATGAGACATCCTGTCGAAGGAGATAGGATTTTCTGTTCTGTAGGAGAAGTTTAGAAAACATCCAAGTTATGGTTTTTCCAGTTTTAAAAATCTGGTTCCTTTGTGGAATCAGTTGGACACTAACCATTTTTCTTTCAAGAACCCCACCAACAATTACATTATGAACATGTTCTTAAAATTCACCGTCTTATTGTCAAGGCACCATGGGGCTATAATAATTAGCATCTTATTTGCAAGCCATGGAATTGTACACCATTGTCTAATCTGGTGATAGGTGTCTGTAATTGCTAAGCAAATATTTCCTCTCAGGTATAAAGAATGAATTACATGGGCACAACCCTGCCTTCCTGTCCCTGACAGGATGGGTGGCCTTCACTGAGAGGGGTGTGTGTGTACAGCTGAGTCAGGTAAAACTGGACTCATCAGCGCGCTGCCTCATGCTCGGCCCTGCAGGTCTGTGGTTAGCGCCCATGTTCCTTATTGCTACTCGCCTTTCCCCCAGCAGTCAGTCCCATAAGCACCATTTGAGATGCTGCTGCTGTGTAACTGTTGAATATGTTAAAACTCCTTTGTCTCTGCTCAAACCTGAGGTTCCCCAGAGAGGGGTGATAGCTATTAGAAAATGTGTTGCCCTCAGGAGATGAGCCCAAAGGCAGTTAATGTGCTGTGGATATGGGTTGGGATCCTAAAATCTCTTGTGCTCATCAAAAATGACAAGCCAGGTTAAGTGATTAGCAGCCATTCCTGTTGCTGTGATTATAAACACTGCTGTTATTTTAGGGCCAGGATTGTTCAATCTGGATTTCGATTCCCTTCACTGTCTATTTTGGCAGGCTGTGTCACACACAGTCAGTGCTTTGTTGGTGATCTTTGACCAGGTTTACACAGTGAGAATGCCACCTGTGGGAGAAATAGAGGCTAGGACGGCTCAAAAAATTATCTTTCATTTAGAATTGTTTTAAAAGCATGTTTTTAAACAAAAGAGATATCTTAGAGCATTTTAAAATTGTTTTTATATGTAAAGTTTAAGGAAATCAGATTTATTTAGTGATACATACTTTGGTGGAAAAGAGGTATTATGAAGACCATTCCCCAGTGCCATATACATACATATATATATGTGTGTGTGTGTATATATATATACACACACATATATATATATGCACACATACATACATGTATATGTATACATATAAAACTGTGTGTGTGTGTGTGTGTGTGTGTGTGTGTGTGTGTGTTTGAAATTCCTCATCTACTCATTTGTTTCCTCAGTGGAATTATTCTTAAAATCCTAGGAAAGAGACTCTCCTTATACTCATTAATCTGTCAATAATGTGGGTCCCTAAGATCATTAGCATTTGTATAATTATTGAGGGAATGGCATAGAGAATATGGCTGTGGGTATTTAATATACACTTGACAGCACAGGTTAAACACCACACAATGCACTTCATGCTCACAAGGGTCAGAGTATTTTGAGTTGCTCATTCAATGCTACTCTGCCAGGGGACTACGCACCCAAGTAAGGACAGTGGCAAGCTGGTGGCTGTGGCCATTCTCGGTGGACCTGGCCAGAGTCTACAGATGATTGAGCAATTAGTCTTGGCCCTGATGCAGTAAGAGCTGAAGAGGTTTGTATCACTATCAAATCTGCCAGCTCCCAGACTTGGTCAACAGGACTTACAGGAAATGCACTCACAGGTGAAACAACCTTTGGCACCCAACTCCCAGCTTTCAGTTCAGAGAACGCTGCGTTCCCAGTACAGGGAGTGGAAGTTGATGTCATCAAAAAGATATTAGCTTGCTTTGAAATCAGCAAGTGTGTTCAAAGTTCTCTAACAAAAACAAAAACCAAAATAAACAAAAAAACATTTATGTGGTTGCTACTAAAGAAAGCTACATAGCCTTTATGTGAATGTTACAATCTTACTTTCACTTATAATTTTCCCAGAAGATAGTGTTAGGAGTGAAAATCCAAAATTAGCTCAAGGCTAAAAGTGAAAAGTTTCAACAGCCATTCAAAAGTCGTTTATGTGTTTGGAACTATATATGGGTGAAAGTAACAATTTCAACAGGAAGCAGAAAAAAAAAAAAGAAATACTTTTTTTTGTACCCAACAGAAAAAAAATGCTTAAAATTTCATCTGTGAAAGAGCTCAAATTCCCAAGCCTTGCTGAGTGAAACTCCAGGTAGCTTATAAACTTGCTTTTATAAAATTTATTTGAAATGCTTCACTAATTTTCAGGGCCAAATCAGAAAACATGGCTCCCACTATTATTTAACAGTTGGCTGGCATTTCACTTCTGTTTGTGCTACCTTTTTATAACTAAAAACTAGTGAACATTTAATTGAATTTTGATGATAATCTTAATAGCATAATTCTACATTTATTTCTTAAAGCAGTTTCATGTTTGCAAATTGCTTTTGCATTCCTATTAGCTAGTTATATAACTTACTTTGCTCCAAGAGTAAAATTAAATTCTTTACTAAGATAACATGTTTTTGCTTTTTCGGTGTAAACACAAACATGTGAAAGAACACTTAGGAAATGACCTCACTACAATGGGAACTCATTAATGTTAGGTATTAAGGGTCTCTCTATAATACTTCTATGGGACCACACCCACCTCACAGATCTGGAGGTGGGCATGGGAATGAAGTTTAAAAACACAGCATTTCCTGGCATGCTGTCAGTTGACTTCACTGCTGGTCAGTGAACCTGTTGGGAGCCAGGTCAGGAGCTGGATAGAGTCCAGAAGGGGTTCCAAATTTGGCATATGAAGGGCTTGCAGGGCTTCTTAACACTTAATGATCACCTTGAAAGTCTCATCAATTTCAAAAGAGCATGCCACTGTGGAGGAGCAGCCAACAAGCAACCTCAAGCAAATGCCCTCTTTATGAGAAACAGAAGCTCTAGTAAAAACAAACGAAAAAACAAAACAAAACAAAAGCACATGATCAGCAGCTACATATGAGAGATGCATGTCCCAATGTGAGTAAACTCAGAATTCAAAACTGTGGAACAAATGGCTGCATGAGAGAGTTGTTGTTATTATTAATAAGTAAAAAATAATCTCTCTAAAGTGCTAATGTGTTCTGCTCAGTCTCCAGATGGCCATCAAGTGTGCAGGGCTGGGGTAGGAGGTTCAGGTTATGGAAGGCATGCAGTCAACTGTGACCCAGGATATTGCCCTGAGGATGTGATATACACACATTTCAGGGGTACATTGATTATAAAATTTTAGGTGAAAAGTAATGCTACCTCATTCAGCACCTAGCTGTTACCTCTTTGCCATCAATTTTGTCAAAATGTCAAAAATCACCAATTTGGAAAAAAACATGGAGAAGAGAGAGGAATGGACTTTGGATAATTAGGAGCCTGTTTCCTAACTCAACTGAGCTTCCTTTCCCTTAGGACATTCACCCACTTCCCTACAGGGAGAAGACTTAAGTGCTGGGAATATCAGGGAGCTTGTGGAAATCTTAGGAAGTCTAATTTTCAACCAGTGCCCATATCCACTCTCTTTGGTCAATGGGAGTGCCTTAGGCCATCTTCCCAATAGCTGCCTCCACTATTCGAACTGTTGCCCTTGGTTCATCTTTCTGCTGACATTTCCCAGCATTGTGGTGACTGTGCCTGCCAAGATGGCACTACCTCTAGTGATCATGTTCCCTACTGAGGCCATGGCACATTTCCTGCTGAAAATCATGCCTTCTGCTTGGGTTATCAAAGATGGTGGCATAGCAAGTGTCTGGTAAACTCTAGTTCTAGTTAAAAGCATACAACTAGCAAAATACAAACTCCCGTGCAAAAAAAAAATTCCCTTGTAGTCTTTTAATTTTATGAACTTAAAAATATTCTGGAAATTTTAGTGTTTTTTTTTTTCTTTTTTAAATTGAGAGTAATCCTATATAACAAATGTCTAATATGCAAATTGTCCCATCAACTGGGAGGTTCCACCAGGAGATCGACTGGAGGGCGGGTTCGGCCGGCCAACTGCATGCAGCCCCTCTCCCGCAGCTGGCTTTGAGCAGCCCTGATCAGGGTCAGGGTGGCCAGATCCCGCTCATACACAAATTTGTGTACCAGGCCTCCAGTTGACATATAACATTATATATCATACTAGAAGCCCAGTGTACAAAATTCTTGTACAAAATTTTTCCAGACTGCACCCTCTCGAAGTCTGGAAGCCCTTGGGTGATTTCTGCCTGCTGGCTTAGGCCTATTTCCTCATCTCTCTCTGAGACCCCTTACTCTTTACCACCCGCCTGCTCACTACTCCTTATGGCTCAGCTTGCTGCTCCTTAACACTGGCATGGAGGCAGAAGAGGCTCCCACCACCACTGCTACACTCACCAGCTGTGAGCCTGGCTTTCAGCTGAGTGCACTGACCACCAGGGAGCAGCTCCTGCATTGAGCCTCTTCCTTCTGGTGGTCTGTGTACATCTTAGCAGCTGGTCATTCCAGTTATTCTGTCATAACACTCACTTAGGCTTTTATTAGATAGATGTCAATTTCAAGCATTTAACATGATGATTCAATATATTTATATGTTATGAAATGATCACTGCTATATAATCTAGTTAATAGCCTTTATATATAATTACATGTTTTTTTTTAAAGGGGATGAGAACTTTTAAGATCTAAGCAATGTCAAATACAGTATTACTTATAGAGAACATGCTAAAATACATTAAGGAGTGTTTCTGCTTAATGTAAAAATAATCATTTTGAAATTTGTGTGACAATGGTGATTAGTTTGGACCTTCTCAGTAGATATGTATTAGTTTTAAAAGCAGGCTTCACTTCTTTGTGATCAGTATAAGCCCACCAATTTTTCCTAGCTAGAGAGGAAAGAAAATCCATTACATTGATTTATCAACAAATATGTCATGGGATTTTTGAGTAAGTAAAACTTGTAGACATCAAAAGATCCCAGAGGACACCTGACCCCAGCTGGCTCATGGTTCTGCTGATAAACACTCTGATTCTCTTCTGTTAGTCATTTGGCCATTTTGTAGATGGCCATCAAGATATCTCAAATATAGTCTTTGTCTGTATCAGTAGTTTTCTGTCCATTTTATTCCAACACCCTCCATGTCACCATAGTAGCATGCTGGAAACTAATTCCAGCATGTCATAATAAATTCAAGAAGTCCTCAAAAGGTGGATGGACTTCTATATTCAGCTGGACTGAGGATACATATTGTTGCCTCCTGAAATAGCCAAAAACATTTCCCCAAACTTGAAAATCTGCATATATTATTGCCTGGTACTGGAACAGCAGAGGGCAGTTCCTCCAACCTGACAATGCCTACTGTATACCAAGGCTTGCCTTTGATATGTATATCTGCTTTGCTTTAGGGCAATTTGTGTTATTAAAAAGATAAGGGTCCAGAGATTCAGAGAACGTGGTTACTATAGCTAAGTCTCCTCTGGCTCCCCAAAATGCCTTCCAAATTTATATTCTATGTCTAGTCTCTTTATTAATTTAAATGCAGCCCCTTCTCCAGATTCCTGAACCTTTCTAGATGCTGAGAAACACCCCAGCAGTAGCACTTCTCATTTCTGTAGGAACTCTCCTACGATTGGTGTGGCATTTTAGGAGAGTTGGACAGCAGTCGTAGTGTTGGAGGCACAGGGCTGATGCAAGGAAGCAACCTTCCTTGGAATTGTGTCATGACTGAGTAGTCTGCAGTATATATTACTCAACCACAATGTTTTGTTGCACTTCATGTTAAATATATGTGTGGGTATTAATAAAAAAATAAAGCCTTTCACCAAAATCTAAACCTAATCAGGTATAAGAGTAGAATTTCTAATACTCAGGGGGAAAGGAGTTTGGGGAGATGGGGGAAGAGACTGGACAAAAATTATACACCTATGTGGACAGGGGGGAGTGGGTAAGGGCAGAGGGTGGGGTGGGAACAGATGGAGGGGAGCTATGGGGGAAAAAAGAGGAACAATTGTAGTAATCAGAACAATACAGATTTATTTTTTTAAAAAGAAGTAGTATTTCTTTTCATTTTTAAAAATTTCTAAAGATTTGAGTTCTTCATTGACAGAAAGGGCCTAAGGAAGATACATAAGTCGGAGATGAGCTCCCTAGGACTCACCAGAGCAGTTTTGACAAAAGAAAGTCAACATATTTTTGTTTAGATGACTATGGTCGTGATTCCATAAGCACTTGTAATCTATTATGTTGAGTTGTTCTCTCTTTAGCAGCATTCACCATCCTTCATAGATTAGAATGCACACATATAAACTTAATGGCCACAAAGACACCTATCTCCTCTCCCACTTTTTATAGTTCACATAAAACATGTTGGAAACAGCACTGTGTGCAGGTGGCTACAGAGAAGAGCAGTGTTGCAAAGTCTTTCATGTGCACATGGGAAGATGACTTAAAGGTTTGTGGTTCTGACTTCTCTTTCAGGAGCCTGCTACACATGGACTCCACAGGCCTACTTTTACAACCCATCAACCTATTTTTGTATTCTTGCTATGCTCTGAAAGAGAGAGGACACAAGAACTCATAAAATGAGTTATTTTGCTTTGAATGTAGCCATTCCATCCCTTCACACCTTCTTACATATCCCATATTTCTGAATTGGCATCAGCAGCCTTCCATTGGCTTCTTTCTTGGTACAGAAATGTTCAGAATGGGCACACAAGTTGTCCTAGATAATCTACCACAGGAATAATAGACTCAATCAGGGACAAGGTTTGGCTCTATGATATAATTTTATTGTATTATCTATAATAATAAAACTGTAATATGCTAATTAGACAGGATGTCCTTCCAGATGACTTTCTGGACGAAGCCAGGGCTGCAATGGAAGCCCAAGTCCCAGGTGCCAGAGGGAAGCCAGTGCCGGCAGCTGGGGGAAGGAAGGTCTACTCTTGCACGAATTTCATGCATTGGGCCTCTAATATGTTCCATAAATGAATTAACATTTAGTTGCCTTCCTAAAAATATCTGAGGTACTCTATTAAATTAAACCTGAGAAAAAGGTGTTTTGATAGGATTCTAAGTCAGACATAAGAGATCAATGGTCTTATTTATGACAAAATTCTAAGACGCTTTAGAATATGTCCACAGATTCTTTGATATCCTTTCCTTACAGAGTGGACCTTAAAGGTAGAAGAGGGTAAAGGGGGGATAAATGGTTTTGGAAGGAGATTTGGCTTGGTGAACACACAATATACAGATGATGTATTATGTAATTGTACATCTGAAACCTATATCATTTTATTAATCAATGCTACCCTCATAAATACAGTAAAAAGTAAAAAATAAGAGTGGACCTAATTTCCTCTTTTCTTGAATGTCTCCATTAGAGAATGGAGACAGTGGGAGAGAGATGATCTCGTGTGATGTTGAGACCAGGTTTTAGAAGATGCTATAGTTTCTTAAGTTCTCTTGCATCATTCACCTGGGAAGCCAACTGCCACATGCTGAGGATGCTCAGGCCTTAGGGAGAGGCCCAAGCCTTGAGAAGCTGAGGCTTCTGCCAAGAGCCATTTGACAAATTATTTTTGTGGTGGCTTCTTTAGCAGCAATGAAGGCCCACTATAGTTTCTGTCTCTGAAGTCATTCCCACCCCAGGAAACATCAAAACTACATGCTGTTCCTGTAGTCTGAACCTGAGCCATTGGCTCTTCAAGTGAACTCCAATTGTTTAGCTGGGTCTTGGTACAAATTCACGTGCACACTTAAAATGCTATTGCCATGTTCATTTTAATTCATGGAGCAGAAGAAGCTTCTGAATGCAAACACTCATCAGTGCTTCCCAAGTTAAATTCATGGTCTAGTTCTTGTTATCATTTTTGGTCTAGCATCTTTGTAGCAGTAGGATGCACTGTGATAAGTTCCTCATGACCATATCTTTCCTGCAAGATAATCGATAGTGGCTATGCAACAAATGAAAAGTGCTTCCTTTGTGGCTTGTAAAATTTACAGAGGGGGAGAAAAAGACTATTTTTAAAGAACTACTAATATGCTTTTTAATACTTGCATGCAGTGTGAGTCACATGGTGAAAAAAGAACATCTGTGTATGTTTCGTGACCATCTGTCAGGCAACACGCTCAGATGATTGAAATGACTTTGTGTCATTACACCTTCAAAAGGACAAGGCCCACACCGTGACCATGGGGATCAAAGGGAGAGCTGGACCCTGCAACAGATCACTTTGACACCAGTGCTGCTTGGCATCTGGTTGTAGAATTAAAACCAGAGTTACAGTGGCACTTTCTAAGAATCGCCTATGTTACCTTTACTGTCTTTCCCCCCAAATCCCCAAGCTTCTTTAAAAGAGATCCTGGGAATTTGAAGCCCCTCCTGAGTGGCTCTGGAATCCCCTCAGTTGAGGAAACACATTTGCTTCACTCCTGAATCCTCTTCTTTGTTTATGACAATAGACCTGCTGTCACTATCACTGTGTAACATGTTATGCCTACATTTAGCAACTTCAAACAACAGTTTTATTTTTTTGCATGTGACTGTGGGCCAGGAATTTGGGAGAAGCTCAAGGGTGCCATTCTCCCTTGAGGTCCCTCATGCAAACCTGTGATCATTACTTCCTTCCCCTGCTTTTGATACCATTTCCTTGTATATATGCATATTTCTAAAAAAAATCCATATGTTTTAATTTTAGGTTTTCTTTGAAGGCAATAAAAAAGGTACCAAGTTGTAAATGACCTGAAACTTATGTGTTATTGGTGGTTTTTTTGTTTTGTTTTTTAGCAAATCTATGGTTACCATGTACATGGTAATTGTTGCTATGGAATATACACATTCATAGATTAATTGTGGGAAGAATACCCATTGACAGTTTTTAGCAAATTAAACTAGAAGTTTTTTTTTCTCCAGTGTCTACTATGTGAAATCATTTTGCCTTCTTAAATCATGAATGGAATTTGAATTTTATTAAACTTTTCAGAATCTGATGAAAAAGAAATACTAGTGGAGGAAATTATCTAAAACATGTCATGTAAATGGAGTGAAATCTATCAGTCACTGACAAAAGAAACCACACAGGAAAGAGACCTACTATACAGTTACATTTATGAAGTCCCAGAATGGCCAAAAGAAATCTCTAGCACAGAGGGGTGTGGTGAATCTGTGTGTTTACAGAAATGCCCTATATTGATTTGAGTATGGTTACATGGGTGTATGCAGTTATTCAAATTCATCCAACTAGACCCTTAAAATGGTACACTTTAGTGTATGCAGGTTACACTTCAATACCTGCTGCTTATGTTTATTGTGGTAATTAAACAAAGTGAGGTGTGCGCAGTGATTGTGGAGGGCAGAGCCTGGGACATGCTAAGCAGTTGGCACGTGTTTTCATCATTATTACTGATTTTGCTTGTCCACACAACTATACTCAGGGAAGTTTGCTTTAGAGGGAGGCAGATGGAAAAGGCATTGATCCTCTTGCTGCAGGGCAGGGCCTAACAGGGAGGCTGTGAGCAGCTGCTATTGGAAATTCCTTAACCTTCAGAGATGTTGGAAAGTCCTTGCTTCACATAATCCAGTGCCATGTCCACTTCTGAGAATCAAGTGGTTCAAATCCACATCTTAAACTACAGATGTGCAAGACTCATCTGATTCCCTCAGGGTTGGGTGTCACTGAAAATTCAGGGTGCTTAGGCCCCCACTGCTATTTCTGTACCCTGGGTCAGGGTGTATCCAGTAGATTGTGTGAGCACTCACTAAATTAATCAGTAACTGAATATAAACTTCATCTATTTTAAACTTTCTAATGTATCTTTCAGCATAAGGACAAAGATACCTTCTCTATCTGAGTGCTCTGCACATATGTTCTAATCAGTTGTCACTTCTGAAAAAGTAGATTTTCAGTATAGATTATTTCACTTTTTCTAGCTTTATTTAGGTATAATTAACAAAAATTGTATATGTAAATTATGAATATGATGTTTGATATGTTTGTCACCAGAATCAAGCTAATTAACACATCCATCACCTCACATAGTTAGCATTTTTTTGTGTGTGTGAGTGTGTGTGTAGAGAAAACCACTTAAGATCTTCTCCTATAGCAATGTTCAAGGACACAATACAGAATTGTTAACATTAGTCACAATGCTGTACATTAGAGCCTCCAAACATAATCATCTTATAACTGAAAGTTTGTACCATTTGAAAATGTCTTCCTATTTCCTCAGCCCCTAGTTTTTGGTAACCACGACTCTACTCTCTGCTCCTATGGTTTTAATGTTTTTAGATTCCACATATAAGGAATCATGCAGTATTTTTTTTTCTGTATCTGGCTTGTTTCATTTATCACACTGTCCTCCAGTTCCATCCATGTTGTTGAAAATGGCAGGATTTCTTTCTTTTTATGGCTGAATAATATTCCATTGTACATGCCATTTCAGTTTATATTACTCATACTAGTAGATGTTGGCAATTAGTATTCTTACATATAACAATAACCATTAACCTGAAGTCATAATTACAAACATATATCATGGCAGAAAAGTATTCTTTTTAAAAGAAAGATCATCATCAGAAGGAACTGAATCACCAGAAGAAATTGGTATGGATTATTCTGTTCTGATCTTCCCACCAATGAGAGTCCAGTGGAGACTGATTTGATATCTGGGATCAACATAGGAATCCATTTTCTATGAACTGGTGTGACCATTCCTTTTAGAGAGTATTATCCTAAATGACACCCTGGGGAATCTGTGTGTTGTTGTTTATGGATTTTTAGAGAAAGGGAGAGAGAGAGAGAGAGAGAGAGGAACACAGAGAGAGAGGAACAGAGAGAGGGGAACAGAGAGAGAGGAACAGAGAGAGAGGAACAGAGAGAGGGGAACAGAGAGAGAGGAACAGAGAGAGAGAGAGAGAGAGAGAGAGAGAGAGAAACAGAGAGAAAGAGAGAGAGAGAAACAGAGAGAGAGAGGAACAGAGAGAGAGAGAGGAAGAGAGAGAGAGAGAGAGGGGGGGAGAGAGAGAGAGAGAGAGAGAGAGAGAGATCTGCTACTCCGCTTATCTATGCATTCATTGGTTGCTTCTTGTATGTGCTCTGACCAGAGATTGACCCTTTGTGCATCAGAACAATCTTCCACCAAGTAATATATATTCTTGGTTAGGGCTAGGAATTTGTTAAATTTACAAAAATTTTATAATATACATTCCATAAATAAAACGAAGAAGTTTATCTCATGACTAATTTTTGGACATTCCCAAACAACACATTCAAATACTATAAAGTACGGATGCTGACACGATGCCTTTGTTAATCAACTTCCTTTTTGAAGGCTCCCAGCAAAACTTATGTGAATTCATGGAGTCAGGAAGCACACACTCAGAGGTACATTAGTCATAGACAAATGAACTAATACTCACATGCAGATAAATCACTGCAGTGCTTTTTCTAAAGCATTACATTACCTTATAAATATTTAGGAAGATAACCAATTCTTCCATTTTGCAGTGTCTTCAGAATTTTTCATACTTTACAAAATATATACATTTCATGAATCCCACAGAGTGTATCCAAGGATGATGTCCTTTCCTGAGGAATCCATGTGTCATCTAGCTGTCACCTTGGGATGACAGTGAGCCTATTTCTAGGACTTGCAGTCAGAGATGGTAGATATTTAAACTCTTGAAATTAACTGAAAATATATTCTCTCTCTCTCTCTCTCTCTCTCTCTCTCTCTCTCTCTCTCTCTCTCTCTCTCTCCACAAAAAACAAACAAATAAGAAAAGGTATTCTTTGCCTATAATATAAAATTATCTGTGTGCACTATACTTCTGGTGTGACCTTATTTCAATTTCTTGTCACCTCTTAAATAGCAACTCCGTTCCTTCATGTACAATTGGCGAATTAAAATAACCAGAACTCTTTGTTGCGAACTAAAAAACTATAACGGCCTTAATTGTGGCATTGGTAAGACAGCATAGCAAAAATCACATTTCAAACAAGAATAATATCATGTAGGAGACACATACAGCATTTGATTCTTTTTCCTGGCAGTTGAGCATGATGGATGCTACTTCTCTTCCAAAGAACACATTTCTTTTGTGTGAGCCTCTGTTTGAAGAGAAGGAATGCTAAGCACTTTTATTTTAATCAGACTTGGTTTCTGTGGATTTCAGCCATTCTTCCTCCCTGTTTATCAAAGTGATGATGTAAGCACTGTCAGTTACACTGATTAGATAGTTGGTTGAATGTGCACTAGATCAAGGAAAGCTACTCCTTATGATCTTCAAAGAGAAAGAAAGTCTAGATGAAAAGAAAAAGATCCTGGTGATAAAACACTACCATATATTTGAGGGAGAAATTAGTTCACAATCGAAAGTTCTAGCACATACTAGGAACTTACTTTCGTCTGTAATCCATTTGATTTCCATTGATACTAACTTATGTTAGAAAAGTCTTGACATCTCAATGAAACTAACTTTGGTTTGTCTTTTCAACATTGATTTTTTTTTCTAGGTATGATGTAAAGTTTTTAAGGATAAGTATGATATGTTAGAATACGATAATTTATCAAGATGCTTTCAAACTCTATCTCAATGATATATCCCCAGAACCACGCGGAATGTTTAAGCGATATTAATGTCTTTATAAGACCGAAGAGAATGAAGAATTTGGTGGCAGGTGGTAGCTTTCTTGGGGCCACTTTATTAATGAAGTGCAGGATTTGGAGTTAGAGCTATTCCATGTGCTAAGTTTCTCTGAGTGGCACAGAGTACAAATAAATATTTTTTAAAGTTTATATTATAATTGTCACTATGCATTATCTGAAGAAAATACAGTTTTTATTTTAGTATATTAAAAAATAAACTTTTTGAATGAATGCTTAATATTATTTCTCGTAGTGGTTTCCAGTGACTTTATAAAAATATCTAGTGGTTCTGGGATCCTGGTCACAATTTTGTATATTTAAATATTCTATATAACAACAATATCCAAAATAGTCATATAGTATATTTAGATTTGGGGGGGTCAGTTTTACAACAATCCTGAGCACCATTACAATAAAATCTGTAATTGTTCAGAAAAGGTGAAAATATTTCCAGAAAAAGTCTGAAATATAGCTTGGCAATTCTGAAGCCCTTCTCCACAAGCCTATTTTCAACAAATTAATCCTAGTTTTCCAAAGATATTTTGGCTAAACTCAATCACTTTTGGTTAGGATTTTTTTTCTTTTATTTAGGTTCACGTGGAATATTTAGTCTGCATGACAACAGTCTTGTAGATATAGAGGCTGAGTCTTCTTTAAAGAAAAAAAAGCTTTACTTAATAAAAAAGTATTAGGTGAATGGCTTATGCATGCCACATAGATATAGTAGTAAGCTATAAAATAATTTAAATATACTGTATTATTGATTATATTAAGTCTGGATGCTATTACTATGTTGGTGTTTGATCCCCAAGCAACAAAAAAATAACTCGAGGAAGGACATGTAAGTGAGTAGATCTTTATTTAGGCCGAGGTGAAAGGGCCAGCAGAGCTTCTGTCTGAATCTGGCATGGTATGTCCAGAATCCCAGGGGCAGAATGCATCAGCCAGAGGTAATGGGGGAGCCTCTGCTCTGAAAATAAGGTGTCTGTTACTTGGGAGAGAGATAAGATTGCAGACTGTATGTCACAGGATTATGAGAAACCTTGGAGTTTAGCCTGAAAAATCTGACTTAAGCAGACATCTAATCTCAGGCTCCATTAGGGCAGTTCAATTTACCTAAAATAAAGTAAATAATGCAGAATGGGTATTGGAGAAGACCTTCAAACTGGAAGAGCCTTCTGGATGGGAAGGAAGATGCTGCCAATCATTTTACTATTCCCCAAAGAGAAGAGTGTACTTAAGACAGGATGACACTTAAAAAACTTATAAGCATAGTGCAGGTGGTGGTGCTCAGGGGTTGAGCACCAAACTATGAACCAGGAGGTCATGGGTCAGTTCCCAGTCAGGGCACGCGCTTGGGTTGCAGGGCTTGATCCCCAGTGTAGGGCATTTAGGAGGCAGCCAATCAATGATTCCCTCTCATCATTGATGTTTCTCTCTCTCTATCCCTCTCCCTCGCTCTATTAAAATATTTAAAAACAAAGGAAAACAAACAAAAAAACAAAACAAAAAGCTCACCTTAAAAGCATAGAATCATTATTAATAGAAACATTCACTGAGTCAACAACATTGGAAGCATGTAGATTTATATGAATGGCCTTGAAATGAGTACAGAGTTTTAGAGAGGGCAGAGGTCCCAAACTGTTAGTAAATATTAGCCTGATCCACAGGAGGATGTTGGTCACAAGGTTGAAGTCCTTACATGTGTGTTACTGTGCTGTGTAGAATGTGCTGCTGAAATACAGAAACACTGTATCCTGGTTTAACTTGACTTTTTAAAAAATATGTGATTTATACACAGCAGATCTCATATCTGTCTTGCTCACCACTGAACACCACTGTAGGACACACTTCCTCATTCAAGGAGGGACATAGGGCTTGGCTTTGACTTTCATCCTTGCCTCCCTCCATTACTTGATCATTAGTGGACTGTAGCTTTAGCTGGGCGTATATGTTGACAATTAACTGGTGGGAGTGGCTCAAGTTCTTATCTCTAGCAATAAACTGGCTGTGAATTTCCTTCCATTCTTCCTAGTGGGTCCCAATGGGCTTCAGTAGCCTCCAATTTTTTCAAGTTGAAGTGTAGACTGAGACTGGGCTGGGTGCAGCATGGAGTACTTAAGAAGGTATCCTAGAAGTTTGGTGGTAGAAGGGTGTTATTTAGATATCAGTGATCTCAGACTTGGAAATATCAATATCAGTGAAATTTAAGAGAGTGATTGTGAAACTGGACTATTTTGGAGGGCAGCTAACCTTTTCAAAGGCCTGGGTCCAAGCTACATATGACGGGCTCACTTTCAAAGTATTTCTGAGGATTGAGTGACTCCACTATGTTCCCTGGACCTGGCCAGCTGTGGTTCCAGATAGCACTTCTTTGCAGGTTTGGATCTCACAGAACCTATGAAAAAACAGACAAAATCCCATAGGCCCCATGACAATAGCTCCTGCTCTATCAAGACCCTGAAAGATAAATCGAAGAATTTTTGGAACTGGCTGCTACTATTTTTATGACAATAACAATAGAGGCAGCCAAAAGAAGGGGCAGGACAGGTAAAAGGTGGGCAGGCAAGGAACATTGGGAGTGGAAGGGCCTGGGCTCACTGGAGGGTTTACAGTGCAGATGGGTGGGGGCAGGGGTGCTGGACAGGCAGGATCTACTGTTATGCCCCCCCCCTTTTTTTGGATGAGGAATCAGATGGGTTGGAAGAGCTCAGTCACCTTCCAGAAAACATGTGGCCTTCCCTAGTTGGAGGAAAACTCATGGTTGAGTCTGTATGACCTTAGTTATGCTTTAGGGTCACAGGGTAGAGGAAGTCATTTTGTTTTTTAATTAATGCTGCTTTTAGTTGCTCAAGACAGATCTTCTCATAAATCCAGGGTAGGTTTCCACATGTTAAGATCCTGTGAGTCTGGGTGAGAGGAGATGCAAGGCTCACAGGGTTCACCTGGGCTCCTAACACCCTTTTTCCTGATGACTGATCCCTGCTCCTCATTTTTGGCCAGGCCTGTCCCCCTTCTGTTGCAACACACAGTGACAAGGACCTTCATAATGGGTCTGACAGCTGGTGGTGATCCCCCTGAGCAGGGACTCAAATGGGTGTTGGCTGGAGGAAGTTGAGATGAGTTCCTCTCCTCCCACCAGGAAAGAAAAGTCTCCATTTGTGCATATGTGTGTATGTGTGTGTGTGTGTGTGTGTGTGTATTTATGTGCATGCATTCTGTATTCACAGGTATGTGTGCACATGTGTATATGTGTGGGGGCATTGTGCATATGTGAGCATGCACATGTGTGGAGGAGGTGGAAGGTGGCTATACAATATGCTAATTGAACATTGATGCGCTCCCAAAAATTAAACAGCCTGCCATTAGGCCCACAACTCCCTGAGCCTTTGCAATAACTGCCTACATTCCAATAGATACATGAAAAGCCATGCTCTTTCAGCAAGTAAGGATATAGATCGTCTCTTAATTTTCCACTTTGACTAGTGAATGAATTCATAAACATTTATAAAAACCTATTTTGAAATAGCTTTAAAGCAATTAATAAGCCATACTGTAAATGGTACTGTTTATACTGCATCTAACTGAAAAGAACATTCCTTCAGGGGTTACCCCTGTCAAAACATCCCCATACACCCATACTGAGCCTTTAGCCTCTCATTTAATGACATACTTTTCATGTACTAGTTTTCCTTTCTCTTTTAAATTGCAGGCAGAATTGAAACAGAAATGAGGAAAAATGAAAAGACTTCAGTATTAGCCTTGTCAGCTCTTCAGAAACAACCAACTCCTCAATATTACTGTCAAGACACAATAGGTACCAATAAAAAAGACAAATTAGCAAAACCTGGCATTAAATGTCATTTCTGTTTCTATTTATAAAATCCCAAAATCAACTTATATAGGTTTTAAAGTGGGGTTGATGGGGGAGAGGCTTATATTTACTAAAGAGGGTGAACGTATTTTGAAAGAATACACAGTGGCTTCGATATGCTGAAGCAGACACAGATTTTCATACAGCCATAGCATCTATTTAACTCATCACATTGAAAAAGTAGTTAAATTCTACTTCACTTAGCTGGGCACACAAAACAATAGTCTTTCCTTGAAAAAGAAAGAAAAATTGAAGCAGCTTTCCATGTGTCCCTTTTAGCAGGGGATGCCCACATGGAAGTTTCTGGAATGTCTGCCATTGTGTTTATCAGTCTCTGCCCTCTCCTCCCAGCTTAGTCTCCCTGCCTGGGTGCCTGCTGGACTAATAAGAGCTCAGCCGAAGATGGGGACTTCGGTTAGAGCTTCGGATTCCTTTATTTTCTGTTTCTGGCAGACAGATTCTCTTCCCCTTGGCCTTTGGAAACAGGGCCTTTTCCGCCTCCCTCCTTCCTGATGGGGGCCCTAACCTTCCTAGCTGCCTCTAACATCAGACTTGTCAGGCTGAGAGCCTCATTTCCTTGTGCTGGTCCCTGGTGCCTAAAACAGAGCCTGACTCAACAGAACAGCCTCAAGTGGTTGAATTAATGCAGTCACTGGAGTTTGGCTGTGGGTTTTTTGTGAGATGAAAATCTCTCAGGACTCTTTAGAGAATGGCTTTCCAAGGTATCGTGCTTCTGCAAAGACTGTCATGAAGGCTTCTCAAAGTAAACCCCATCCATGGAGGAAAGTTTAGGGAACTCTATACATCATCCCTCTCTTGGAAATACACAATGAGGTTAGCATATTTTAGGGCTCTAAGAGTCCTTACTGTTGACAGCTCTACTAAACATTGTTTTATTTAATGTTTCCCAGATTTAGTTGACCAAGGATACTTAAAGAAAATAACATCTCTTAAACATCCCCTGGAATTAGCTCCCATGGAAATCAGGAAGTGATGACATACTGTCTTCTCTAAAGGCTTTGAATTGAGACCTGGTTTGAGTCCAGGATCTTCAGATGCTGGGTGACCTTGGGCATGCCACATGACTTCTCCAAGTCTATTTCCTTTGAATAAAATATGGATAAAGTCCAAAGCTAGATGCTGCATAAGAAAAATTGTAGCACAATGTCTAAACACAGAATCCATTCAATATAGTGAGTAGCAGCAGAAAACGCTAAAACTTATGTGATTAAAAAAAAAAAAGCCAAATCATTCTTTGTTTTAATCAATTGTAGTAAGGCATTCAGACTAGCTGCCCAAACAGCACCTCTAAATCCGAGTTGTTTAGATCAGGAGTCTAATATCAGCTATTTTGAAAAATAATAATATGCCAATTATTTGGTTTTCCATTATTCATTCAAATAAGCATCTGAGCCAATTAACAGAGGGTTCCAGAAAACAGGTCCCAACACACTCCAAAAGTAAACAATACATTCACTGGAAAGTCTATACTTTGGCCGTAGTTCAGAAGATTCTGAGGCAGAATTCAAAAAAAGAAAACTGATAACAGTCTGTGAGCCAAACAAAGATGGCAGAATGTGTGAATCAGGTCACCAATTTTTCCTGTAGGGAGATTAGATTTTAATCTGTTTTCAAGATGACTGGGGACTGTTTGAACTTGTACTGTACAAATAACTCCCTCTCCACAAAAGGAAAGCTTTTTTTCTATAAAATGCAAACAAAATTTATAAGCAATTTCCTATTTAAAATTGTATCTGTAGAGATTTCATTTGCATTTTGAATAAAGATTTGAAAATAGGCTATTTATAGTATTCTGCGGTGGAACTCTGGCTGATTTTTCTGCCATTCTTGGGCTTTCATAATAGGAGATGAATGGCAAAATAAACAGCAGTTAGGAAAAAAATGTATAGCTTTATTTCTTTTCCATTTATTTAGAAAGATAAACTCTATGTTGCAAAAGTGCTCATTCAGCTTGGGGTCAGGTTTATTTTGGAAAGTCAAATCAATTTTATTTTTGTTATATTTGCATGGACAGGTTTATAACATAGCATCAGACCTAGATGACAAAAGGAAGATAATGCCCCATATTTTAAATATCCATATCAACATGTTTGGAATAGCATTACGCATTACATTAATGAAATACCTTCAACATATTGTTTTTACATGGAGAAACTACCTTGGTTACAAAAAAAGCCATTTCTTTGGATTCATGAAGTCATAGGAATGAATGCCAGCAAATCTCTCATCATGACTGAGAGCTGCACCCTTTCATTTCAGACTGTGCCATTTGCACACTTCTCATTGGTTACCTAATGATACAGCCATGGATTTATGTAACTGCAGAAAGAATTTTGGGGAGAAAAGTAATATCTCACATTTGCTCTTATATCCAATTTAACCTGAATTAAATGTATGCTTCAGGAGAAATTGTGGTTGGGATAGGCTTAGATTTCTCCAATGTGCATTTGAAAAGTCATGGCATTCCATAGAAACAAAACCACTACATTCTGTTCGGCAAATGTGCTGAACGCCCACTTAGTAAAAGTCTAAGGCAATGGGAATATGGTAATGAATCTTAATTACAATAAAATGACCATACAGCCACTTCTCTCAAAAACAAAGGGAGGAAGAATTTTTCTTTATTGACAATAGTTTAGTGGAGGTGTTTATATTTTCATAACTTCTATACAAACTTATCATTTGCATATAATCACTCTGTAAAGATATAAATGATACTATAATTCTCATTTCATGAATGAAGAAATGAATATTATTAGACTTTAGAGATACTATGTTTAGACAAAATCTTCACTATGAAGGCAAAACCCATGCATCTTCTTATTCAAGCCTTTCACTTGATTAAATATTAACAACTTATGAAGTGAAAGAGACAGGAATTATTTACCAATTGCCAAGTGGCTGAGACATGTCATAAATTTCTGACTATCACTGAAATATAAAACTCTTCCTCCTGCTGTCTTTCTTCTCAAAGCACTGGCAAATATTGTTCAACTTGGAGTCTAGTTTACATCTTTTTTTATTCTTTAAGCTGCTTATCAAAGTGTAAAACATCACTTGAAATTAATAAGAAAATATTTTTCTAGAGATAGTTGCTGGATAGTCATGAGCAAATGAGAAGATATTTTCAGGCATCCTGTTTGGGGAGGCAAATCTTTACAGAGGCAGAAAAATAAATATTTGTAGATAACAGGACAGTTGGGAAGATGTCCCAGCAACATCCTGACAAGAGCTGGATGATCACAAGCTTGTAGATGGAGACTAAACCTCTGAGACTGAATAGTGTGTTGGGTGGTGGGCCAAAGTGGAGAGGGGACAGTTCTCTCAAATACCCCCACCCTGGCTCATATCCAGCACCAGCTTAGAACTCAATGACTCAACAATCCAAGTTCAAAGAGTATGGGCTCAGAAAGCCTGTTCCAACTGTCTATTATGTGCCAAGTACACTTCCAGGGTTTCAGCAACTGACGGAGCATAAGATTAAGACCCCAAGACCTGGAAACAGGCTGCCTTGGCAGAGCTTGCATTTCTGACTCTTAATAGCTGTATAGTCTAAGACACATGATGTAATTCACCTAAACTTAAAACAAGGATGATAGGACCTCCTGCCTCATAGGATTATTGTTAAATAGTCCATGTAATTGCACATGCCTGGGATTAATAAGTGCTCACTGTTAGCTGTTTCTGTAATTATGCTGGTTGTATTAGTGAATCAATACTTGAATCAAATGAGATAAGTGTTAAAGCTCCTCAATCCAAAGAAACTAGATGTCTAACCTGAAGACAGACTTCTACTTAAGCATGGTGGAGGAGGGCCTGGGCTGGATGGATCTCTCAGTGTTGGAGACAGATCGTTTCCATGTAGCCCTGAAGTGAACCCAAGGTTTACAGGGGCCACCATGCTGTGGGATGCACAGGGAAGTGAGGTTTTGAGAATGGCTGGATGTAAGGATGGCATCTGGCTCAGCTGAAGGCTCTTGTAGATACTTATATAATAATGAACAAGTTTTCATATGTATAAAGACAATTTCTAAATCCAGGTCTTATCATCCCTTGATTGTATGGCTCCTCAAAAAATCCTTCTTGCTACCAGATTACACTTAGTCTACTGAAAAGAATCAGAGTTGATGGTCTGTAATGAGAATAAAGGCGACCAAAAGTTTAAGAAGGCTGGTGCAGCTGAAGTGCAAAATGACAAAACAAATGGAATATTTAGTCAAAAGTTTTCAACAACATATGAACAAAACAGTAAAAACTGCTTTAAGTCTGTATGGAGTTGGTTGAATTAATCATACCATTAAGCATTAAAGACAATTTAAAAAAATTTCCAATGAATTAAACTTTAAGAAGCTAAATATCTATATTTAAATATCTTTATCTGTCTTAAATATCTATATTTAGTGGAAGATTGCCTATCATATAACACTTCTTACCTCTTTTCCTTTTGTGAACTGTTTTATCTAATAAAATTTTATTGTATAAAATTTGTATAGCTGGATCTTTGTTAGTTACTCTAATGAATTATATAACTGTAAAGGTGAATTTAAATGTTCAAATTAATAGTTTCCAATTGTTTATTAAATATCTTAATACATGTACCAATTTATTAACTTTTAACAAATATTAATAACTCTCTAATGACACGGATCTGTTGAGCAATGTTAAATTATTTGTCAAATTTTTTCTCTATGAGGGGATTGAAAATTACATTGATGAAACTGTGACCATTCAAGTTCTGAGAACCAAATTTAAGAAATAATTTCTTTCTCATTCCTTCAGTAAATAAAATATAGTTATTTTTAAATGAAACTGATTTCTAAATGTTCAAGTCATTTTTAATATTGTTTAGTTATTGAATCATAATTTTAATTAAAATGAAACTATGGTAGCTACTCCCTTATCCTTGGTTTAACTTTCTGTGGTTTCAGTTATTTTCTGTCAACTGAGGTCCAAAAGTATTAAGTGGGAAATTCCAGAAGTAAATAATTTACATGTTTTAAGTTACATGCTATTCTAAGTAGTGTGATGAACTCTATCACTGTCCCTCACCTGTGATGTGAATCATTCCTTTGGCTGGGGTCTCCACACTGTAAGTAGACACTGTAAGTATAAGAAGGTATTTTGAGAGAGACCACATTCACATAATTTTTATTACAGTGTCCTATATTATAAAAGGCTAATATGAAAATAGACTGAATGGCAGAAAAACCGAACACCAATTGCTATGGTGTGCACTGACCACCAGGGGCTGTGCATAGAACATGGCAAGCATCAGCCATGGTGGGATTGTGGAAAGGTGAATGGGACGGGGGAAAACCAGACCAACAGACCAACGTGGGGAGCCAGTTGCTGTCATCGGGGCAAGTCTCTGGTGGTTGCTAAAAATTCTTTGCTCCTATGCACTATGGTCCCTCCCAGTGCTCCCCCCTGCTGCCAGTGCTGGCCCCACTTGCACCTGCTGCTGGCACCAGAGCCACCACTCTCACCCACTGCTGGTGCCTGTGCCAGCCCTGGTCGCCCCTCAGGGCTTCTCCACTTCCCCCTGCTCCTGAGGGGAGATCAGGGCTGGCAGCCAATGTTTGCACCATTGCCAGTGCCCGAGCCACTGCTCACACCCACTGCTAGGGTCAGCCCCACTTGCACCTGCAGCCAGCACTGGAGCTGCCTCTCACACCCACTGCCGTAGCAGGCCCCAGTCGCTCCGTGCCTTCAGCCGGTGTGAGCAGGTCGAGAGTGTCAGCACATGGGAGCGGGTGCATGGGATCAGGGCTGCTGGCAGACAGAGGACCAGAGGCGGTGGTGGGAGGGATACAGAGGATAGGCTAAGACCCACTCCTGTGCCTACCATAGTCTCATGGCCCACAGTTCCTTTCAATGTGATGAATTTGTTCACTAGGACCCTGGTATTGTTGTCATTGTTCTACCTTATTAGCTATTGCCATTAATGTCTTACTATGGCTAATTTTAAACTCTGACATAGGCATGTATGTACAGGGAAAAGCACAGTTTACATAGGTTTTAGTATTATTTGAGGCTTGAGTTACCCACTGGGGGTCTTGGAATGTATCCCTATGGAAAAGGGGGGATGACCAGAGTCAATTAATTAGCTAATTGTCAAGGGTAGTCAGAAGTCATATTGACCATTTGCAGCAAGAACCAATTCTATAGACAATTGCAATCGGAAAGCAAGTTTACAAGTTAATGACTGAAGACCATAGGGCAAAGATAAGCTACTCTGTTAATATCTGATACTCACAGAGACTTGACTCTGTTTTCTTCGAAGGGCTTTTTAGCTGGAAATTGCTGCAGTCTGGTTCAGTTTTACTGAATCACTGCTTTGTACCTTCATGTACCTTAAATAATTGAAGTTGGTTTAAAAAAAGGACAGTGGTTGGGCAGCCCCTGGGGCAAGAATGCCTGTAGGACTTACAGATGCTCTGTGAAGCATCAGGTTTAGTATACTTGTACACGGTGGATCTCACTAGGTCTTTAAAGGAAAATGACTTACAGACTTTTATATCTACATCACAGACTTTCAACATACCAGCTATAAGCTCTTCAATTTGTGTAGCTTATAATATGTTGCTAACTTTTTCTTATCAATTTATGTAAACTATGGTATGGCATTCATTTTTGTTCTTGTGTTTCCACTATACCCAAATACCTTCTAGAGAACTATTTCTTGAAGCACCTATATTGATATTTGTATCTATATCTACATTTTATTACAGAGTATTCACATAGGGATAGATTAAAATTATAAGCATTCCCTATATTTTACTGTGCTTTTATTGTGTATAGGTAGGAATGTCTTCAATTTTAGCTTCTTGGGACTTGGCATTTCTATATTTTCTGGGTTTAACTATGGTACATTGAAAATTAAAGCCACACAACTTGTCAAGTTTTTCTATGTTCTTAAAATTAGGGATAATAGTTTATGAATAACAAAATGCCACTCTCAAATAGCTCCTTAGTCTTACTGGCACCAGTCAGGAACTGATATATCAGTTTCATAACATTTAAACCAACATGGAAATTAGACTCCCATTTGCATGGTATCTTACATACATAGAGAGGCCAATTTATCTCTGGAACAAAATTTGACTATAAACAAATTAGGTTTAGGCCATTTCCCCTGAGTCCTCAGAGATGGCAGTTCAAGTCTACCAATGTCAAAGCACTGCAGTTAATCCTATTGTTTATATTTTCTTTAATGGTCAACCTAAGTAATTTGGTATTCTTTTCCTTCCCTGACAAGATAATGCACATACAGCCACATATGCTCTAATCTAACATGGAATTTAACATTTTGACCAGGTTTTCTTTGACCAGATTCACCATATGCTAGGCCACCAATCTTGCTTTAGCCAAGTGAAGTTAAATGATCTGCAGCTGCCAATTTAACCTACTGTATTTCTATTGTTTGTTGAGAGTCACCATTCCCCAGAAGAGATAAAAAGGACTCTCAAGCCAATAAATTTGTTTCTTTCTTAAAAAATATATTTTTATTGATTTCAGAGAAGAAGGGAGAGGGAGAGAGAGATGAAAAATATCAATGATGAGAGAGAATAATTGATAAGGTGCCTCCTGCACACTCCACAATGGAGATCGGGCCACAACCCGGGTATGTGCCCTGACTGAGAATCGACTGCCTGGTTCAGAGGTCGATGCTCAATCATTAAGATACACCTGCCAGGCAAGAAATTTGTTTCTGATTTCTGTTTCATCTCTGTGTGCCCCAATTTACTTATTCAAGATATGGTACCTACCTCATAGGGTTTGTGCAAGAATAAAGTAAGTTAATATACTTAAAACAATCAGAACAGTGCCTGTTATACAGTAATTTCTGTATGTATGTGTGCTGGCTGTTTACCCCCAGATAATATTGATAATAATTAGTATAATAAAATTACAGTGTCAAAATTATCCAGGATGATTTAAAAATAAATTTAAATCTAATCCCTTGAATAATTTCATGTAACATACCTGCTTCATTTTTGAAGATTTTGTGACTGATGATATAGTTCTAATACTTGTGAGTGATTTTAAACATGCTTATTCATTTAACCATGCCCTACAGTGGTTTCCTGATATTTCTCCTACCTCAATGGTTGTCTGGGAATTTTCTATGTTCCTCCAGCTCACAGACAGCAGAACCATAAAGGTCCTTTTAGGTCCCCCAAATAATCCATCCTCTTGGACAAATGGAATTTGTCCAAGGCCCAATTCTGAGGAGGCATTCTCTTCTAGAAGGATTCCTTTGTCCTCTTGTATCAAAGCCATTTCTTCATTTATCTGCTTCAGAATTCCTTATAAATCCACTGCAACACAAATCTTCCTCGCTCATTATTTGGTCACTTAGAAAAGTGAGAGGCCCCATAGTGTCCATTAGACTGAATGTGATGGTGACAATAGTCTAAGAGTACACAGAGCTTCTACTATATTTTAGGTGCTTAAACTGAATTATTATGTCACTTTTGTCAGTATGAACCCTAATGGGCAGAGGCAATTAAAATGCTCCAGATATATACATTTTAATGTATTCCTTCACTCAATACGATTGTGTGTGCCTAACCATTTGAAATACAAAGTAAGATTAGTCCAGGATGGGTGAATTGTAAACTGTAGGTGTTAACACAATGCACAGAGTTCTGGAGTAGAGATACTTAACTGCTACTGGAGGAGTGCAGAGCTGAGAGTAACTGCCTCTGCTGGTGGAGGGATATTGTGGTGGCACTTCCTGGGGAGACACTAAAGCCTTTGAGGAGGGGACAAGAGTGTAAGGAACTGTCCCCAGGGAAATGGTGGGATCTGTGTATTTTATTATTGCTGGCACTCAATCGCAGGCCAGGAGGAAGGAAGATGGCCCACAATAGGACTGGAAATGTAGCTTGTGGTTGATCCACTAAGAAAGATCTGGCTGCACCTTGAATGTAGTTTGGAGTGGGGGAGGGGCGTCTGTAGGACTATAAACAAAGAGATGGAATAACAAGACTAATATTTTAGAAAAGTACAGGAAAAAATAAAATTCCACCAGCAAAAGTAGTTTAGTGAGTGTTGGAAACATTAGAAGCTTAGTGCTTATTCCATCTGAGTTAAGCTAGGGCAGGGCCACCTCTATAGCAGGCAGCAGACTGCTTACTATGTGTCTAACAACAATGCTAGAACTTCTGTAAACTTGACACAATTCACCCTTAAAGAGAGGCGGCAGGGGAGTGGAAAGGGGGAGGCAAAGGGGGTGGAGGAATGGTCAAGAGGAAACACTGAGGTTGTTTCCAGAAAAATGATTATTTGGTGGGATCAAATATGTTAGCATTGTTAAGGAAGGTCGTGAGAAGTCCATCGGAGGGTCAGGTCAGTGTGACACAGAATATGGTCCTACTCAGTTTATTGTGATGGACCACAAATTAGATTTTGAACTTTCTTTTGATTAGAACGAGGAAGAAATCAGCTTCATTCCAAGAGATTAAAAAGTTTAAAACAAACCCATTGCTCAGTCAAATCACTAACTTCCTGGTTCAAAGACCTGTCAGTTGCATCTCCAACAGGCTCCCCAAAAGTGATGTCCCCAATACACCCTCCTGTTCCTTGTGGTAGAGATCTTATGAGGCTGTTTTGGCTTTATTTTTTACTAGAGGCATGGTGCATGAAATTTGTGTATGGGGGAGCAGGAAGGGGGATGTCTCTCAGCCTAGCCTGCACCCTCTCCAATCTGGGACCCCTCGAGGGATGTCTGACTGCCCGTTTAGGCCTGATCTCTAGGATTGGGCCTAAACAGACAGTCAGACATCCTTCTCACAATCCAGGACTGCTAGCTCCAGATTGCTTGGCTGCCTGCCTCCCTGATTGCCCCTAACCACTTCTGCCTGCCAGTCTGACCACCCCCTAGCTACTACCCTGCCAGCCTATTTAATGTCTAACTGCTCCCCTGCCAGCCTATTTGCCCCCAACTTCCCTCCTCTGCCAGGAATGGTCACCCCCAACTGCCCTCCCTTGCAGGCCTGATGGCCCACAACTGCCCTCCCTTGCAGGCCTGGAACCTTCCAAAGGCCTTCCCCTGCTGGACATCTTGTGTCCACATGGGGGAAGGATCTTTGACCACATGAGGGCAGCCCTCTTGTGTGTTGGAGTGATGGTCAATCTGCATATTACTCTTATTAGATAGGATAGAGGCCTGGTGCAAGGGTGGGGACTGGCTGGTTTGCCCTGAAGGGTGTCCTGCATCAGGGTGGGGGTTTCCTTGGGGTGTGGGGTGGTCTGGGCGAGGGGCCTATGGTGGTTTGCAGGCTGGCCATGCCCCCAGTGACCCAAGTGGAGGCCCTAAAATCTGGGATTACTTTATGTTCTACAATTGAAACTTTGTAGCCTGAAGCAGAGCGAAGCCTTCTGATGGCTCCATGGTGACAGCCATTTCTGTTTGAAACTTTGTAGTCTAGAATGGAGGCCTAGGCTAGGGCTGCAGAAGTTTGGCTTCTTCCATTGCTCTGGCAACCCTAGCCTCTTCTCTCTCCATCTCTAAGGCTGCCACCATTTCTGTTGAGATTATGTATTTTATATAACTGAAACTTTGTAGCATTGAGTGGAGGCCTAGGCAGGCAACAGCAGGCGAAAAGCTTGGCATCCTCCATTGCTGGGGAAACCCAAATGTCCCTCCTGCTCTCAGTAGTGGCAGCCATCTTGGTTGGGATTTATTTGCATAATTTGTTCCTGATTGGATGGTGGGCGTGGCTTTATCAGAGGTAAGGTCAATTTGCATATTATTCTTTTATTAGATAGGATTCTAATAAATTACATATACGTAAACATTTTATATATAAACATATTTATGTGATATATGAAAGGTATAAAGATACTAACAAAAAATCTCTTTATACATCCTAAAAATTAGAACATTGTCAATAATTTTGTGATTGACTTCATACCCTTCTCTGACACTATGCCTTTTTATACTCACCAAAGTGCTAATTGTTTGTTCTGCTGTATATTTCTAGTTTACATCCATCCATATAATATTTATATACAAACAATATATTATTTATTTTTGTAAGTTTTTTAACTACATCTAAATGGCATTAGTGTGTTTGTTGTCTTATGTTTATTGCTTTATCTGGTCAATGTTATGTTTCTGATATTTACCCATGTTGTTGAAAATTGTTGCATTTGCACTGCTGCATGATTTTCACTGTAGTAATATCCCATATTTTATTTTTCAGCCCTCTGTCAATGAAAAATAGGCTGGTTCTCATACATCAATGTAGGCAAAGAAATAACATCAAGTAATTTTGTGAAAAAATAAAAATGGTATCATCCAAGTGCATAGTTCTCTAATAGTTTTTATCCAGAATATAATTTAGAATATATAGAGGTTTAAAATGACCCCATATTTTTCTGGAATTCCAGTGTCTTTTAATAACAACCAACAGAGAACCAGTGATTATATTATCCTGTATAATAAAAGCCTAATATGCAAATTGTTTGACCAAGAGTTTGACCGCTTGCTATGATGTGCACTGACCACCAGGGGAAGGCACTGAACATGGTTGGTATTGGCAATGTGGCATTGACAGTGGGTAGCAGTGGAGGCACTGCCAGCCCTGATGGGCTCCAAAGGGAGTGGGATCATGGCAGGATGATGGAGCAAGTAAGTGGGCAGTGCTAGGCCAGGAGGTGTGTGAGTATGGGTCTGATTGCTTCGCCGATTTCCCTGCAGACAGTGACCACTGGCAGTGGGGGACAAGCTGCCATCCAGCTCCCAGGCACTGTGGGTGCTGGACGGGGGCCTATCCCTAGTCCATCACCCCACAGGGTGAATGGTGGAGCAGGTGAGGGGCTGATGTCAGGCCACATCAGGGTGCCAGGAAGTGCTGCGGGGCTGTGAGACTGGGGGCACAAGCTGGGGTCCCATCCCTGCAGGTCACACCGAGGGACCCTCCCTGTCCACGAGTTTGTGCACTGAGCCTCTAGTCTGGCAATATTAGTGTGTGCAAATCCTCTTTTACAATTTAGAACTGTTTACTTTTATATTAACCAAAATGTTGGGCAACGTTATGTGTTCATATAAAAATTGAGAAACTGACTAGAACGTATGCCTAGATTAGAAGACTAGTCAATAAAGACAAAATAGTGTATTTGCAGATCAAGCCAGATCTGGGTCTACAAATGAGTGGCTGAGAAATTAAACTACAGTGAGATTAATCCTTCTCCAACTAGAACAACTATTATCAAAAAGAGAGGAGATAACAAATGTAACTCCATTGCAGTGGTTCTCAAACTCCCCCATCAGCTCGGAGCTACTTAAAATGCACACAGAGATATCCTTGAGTAAGTTTTGGGGAGAGACCCAGAAATCTCCTTTTTCACAAGTGCCCTAGATGATTTTGTTGAAGTGTTACAGAACTCAGATTTTTAAAATGTTGTTTGTACATATTGTCTTCTTAGAATGACTTTGGATACATCTGGGTATTTTCTTTCAACTCAGTCACTGAATTGAAGCTGCATGACATCTACTGATGTAGGAAAATATTTCCATGTCATTTAAGAAAACGTCTGCTTTTTTATTGCTTCTCTGGTAGTGTATTTTTTTAAGTGGAATTAGTACATAAGGCAGATTTATTAAGTTTGCAATAGTGAAATAACTGTTTTACTCAGAAATTTTAATATACTTTATTGTCTAGTTAGTCCCTTGAGGTTTATTTAGTTTTAGAATTCTTTTCTCTTTCACTTCTTGAGACATATCTGTATTAATAAACACACATTAGAAGAATAAATGCTCTAAATTATCCATTTTGTCTGAATACTGAGCTAGCTAGGGTTATTGAATTGCTGGGGTTTTGGGGATAATTTTAGATATGCCAAGTAACCAATTACTGAGATGTTTGGCTTACAAAATGTTAAATTATGAGATGTTCTTTTTTATTGGAATTAGTAAAATTTGTAAATCCTGAAATAGAAATACATTCAAGATAATGTCTGAAACACTATATAAATGATCATTAAGCATATTTATCTCCCTGCCATCCTTGCAAGCATTTCCATAGAGATTCAGGTTATTCTTAGAAACATAGTAATCTGAACATTTTAAGACACTATTTTCATCATATCAAAACTTCTTATTCCCTACAGGCTACAGTTTCTTGTTTGGTGTCATAAGCCTGTGTTAATTAGTATGGCTTTTGAATAGTAAAGGCTACTGTCAGCGTTCAATCTTTTAAGTTCATTTTCTAATAAAATAATGCTTATGAGATAGATTTCTTTATGAACTCACCTAACATTTCATATCACAGAAAGATTTTAACTTAACTTAGACCTAATAAATATGGCCCAAACTGGACAGTAGGTATTCCATTTTATAAGTTTATACAGAAAAGAATTAATATCTACTGTATAATATTTGATTTTCCATAGAATTTCAATCATGGTTTGAGGATATCAAATCAGATTCTTCAATTAATCCTTTAATCAGAGTACTTATATACGAAGTATTCTTAAGTATTGGGAACTACAAGTAACTTAAGGATATTTTTCTTAACTCACTACATTAAAGTTTTGCTTATGCACATGGAATTTAGCATCTCTGCACCCCATTCTTCCTTATTGTCTTCAGCTTTAACATTTCTTAGTAAGTAGGAATGAATTAAACCACATCAATATCTTTTATTAAATATATTTATTATTTAACTTATGGAAAGTTTAGCATTCTCTGCAGTGACTAACCTCTCTTTTTACTTATTTTTACCTATACATTTCTGTCTTTTATTTTTTTTCAGTTTTCACTCATTCATATAATTGATATGCCAAACTCTTTGAGACCGACCCAAAATGTCAACTGAAAGCATACTATATATTTCAACATTTTGCTTTCATTTATGTAATAAATAAAACTTGAATAAGATATTCAATATCACTTATATAATTTTACTCAACAATTATAAATATTAGCACTTATCAAAGAAAAGACTGGTGTAAATAGTTATGGAAGAGAGTGAAATTTGCCCTAAAATCAGGGAGAGTGTCAGGATTATTTGAAGTATTGTATACTGAGAGGCAATAAAGCCAGAGGAAACTCTCATTGATAGCGAGAATTATAGTCCCTCTCCTTAGCCATCCAGTTTTACAGGTCAGCATGGACATTAGAAATTTTTTTGTTTTTCATGAGATAACTAATTTCCACAAGTGTACTCCATTTAGTGGAAGAAAATAATTGAATGCATACTACCTATAATTAAATTTTATAATTGTGAATGACATTTCATCTCTATATAAAATTAATCTGAAAAAATCATTTTTCAGATTATTAATTATATTTTGACATGGGAAAAAAAGTGATTGTTCAAGCAGCAGAAGAAGCTGGATAACTCTGGTTAAGCTTCCAGATTTAGGGCTGAGGAAGGACCTTCCTGTCTCCATTTAGAATGATCACTTATTTGTTGTCTGCATCTCCTGTTTAATATGTTAATGCCTTTGGGAGAGGTAACAGTCCCACATACTTTAGTTTGAATGAGTTTATCACCTGTTTCCTGGAAGTTTATCACACTGTGTACACAGCTGACTTTGGAGCAGTGAGGTTGGAGCACACTGTCTACGTGACATAGGGGAAGCAGCCCAGAGAGGCAGTGCAGTCTCCAGCACTAACTGGCACCTGGCAGAGAGGAGTACCTATTACCCCTTAGAGGTCTTTTACACTCTGTGTAGCACATATCGAATCACTAGATTCTGGGGGAAAGCTTATTTTGTTAGTCTTGAGTAATGGATACATTTTTAACAATGAAAATGCACTATAATTGTCATTTTCATCCCTTAAAACTAATTTTTTTCCAAGTTTATGACAAGTTTATATAGAATGCTATGGCACCATTTTCCCAGTTTTTCAGAGTGATCTAAATTAGGTGTTTATCGTAAAATATTAACTATCGCAATCTGTCTAGAAGCACATCCATAGAAACAAATGACATTTTTAATAATTACTATTTGGTGTCCATCCATATGTTGTTTTTAATGCTGTCTGTAAAACAGTGCTGACCTCTCTTGATGCCAGTCTTTGGCTATGATGCTATGTCTTCTTGTAATTATTAAAATTAAAATTATCAAAACTGTTCCATGGTCAGGGGTGGGGGTGACAGATGAATGTTAAGAACAGATATCATGTCTGCTCTGTACATGCATCAAGTAGGTACACAACTCGAGGAACACACAGATGTGATGGCAGACATCAACAGATTCGGAGGCCAACCCTTAGGTCCTGGGGTTGAGTGTCAAAAGCAGCTCAGAACTCCATTTGATTGAGAGAACAGAGTTTGAAGAGTTTTTACTTAGGTGATATTTCAATTTACAGAAATACATGATTTTCAGCCCATAGTTTTTATGGAACAAGTTAAACAATGGGCATGAAAGCAAGTTTCTTCAAAAACAAGCTACATATAGTGAGGGTGAGAGAACAGGATACGCTATCTCATTACAAATTCTTGACTTCTTCTTTAGGATCTGACAAAACTTCTATGTTTTCTGGGGACGTCCCAGAAATAAATAGGTGATGCTGAAGAAGGGAAGTTAAACAACGATTTGCTAAAATGAAAAGAAACCTAACTTTCCACATAACAAACTGTTTCCAAATGCCATCTTCCCTACTCTGCTCCATTTTCCAATTTTCCAACTCAAGTCACACCATCCCAAGGAAATGGTATTTGTCAGCTCAATTTAAAAAATACTTTCTTCGTGTTGCCTGGGCTTTATCCAAATGAGTGATTAAGCTTCTTAGAAGAGATTGCTGCTAGCATTGCAACAACTGATGAATATGGGAACCCCTTCCACACTTGCTCTCTTGGGACCAATAAGATAGTTGGGTAACCAGTGATTTCATTTTGGGTCATGCAGTTTTACTGACATTTTAATGAAATGTATCAACACAAATTTGAGGTAGCTGTCAATGTACTTACGTACCTGTTCTTTGGCTTTTGTGTTTTTGTCATATACAGCTAATTCTGAGGAAACTTGAAACATTATTTTCTACTCATTTTTTTTCACTATAAAAGCAATGCTTACTCATTAAATGAATGCAAAAGAATGAAAAGAAGATAATAAGTGACTGATAATTCCCACCTCCTCAGTATAAATACTGAATATATTTTCCTTGATTTGGAAAAAAAAAACACATTTAGGATCTCTTTGCACATTATTTTCATAGGTTTTAAAAAAATGTGGATGAGAATTCTCCTTAAGCTGTTCTGAAACTCAACATTCTTAATAGTTACTTAAGTCCAAAATATTTCATTTGAGTTAAACTTTGACTAACCCTGGTGACTAGTTTATAGGTCTTAAAACCATTTGGGATATTTTGTATCAGCAAAGACCACACACCCTGAATTCCTTGGGCATGTCTGGTGTTTGCATTCTAACATAACCCTGAAATGTTTTCTTTCCTAAGTATTTCAGACACATTCTTCTCATTGGAAAGCCTGTGTCCTTCTTGCTCAACAACCTCTGTATCTAAACTATGTTAAAGATACATAGAGAAGAGATGATGTCATGGAGCTGATTTTGTTCCTTTAGCCTGTGTTTAGCTAAAGGTGAGCAGTTGCAATGAGTCATGCAATCTTGTGACCAGCTGGGCACTTTTCCAATCAGAGAGACTGTTAAGATCTTTGACAAACAGAACTGGAGTTGTTTGAAGAAGAGGTATTTAGAGTGACCTGTATGCTTGGCAATCCAGACTTCTATGAGTAACAGAACGTGTTCTTATTCCTGCTGAAAAACAAAATGCCAGTGATGAAGTAACAATTAGTAAAGCTGACTCATTTCCTCATTTATAGATGAAAGGCATTGTCCAAGAAATTACTATCTCACAGGTAAATAACGTTTCCTTCAGGTCATACATGGTGAGTTTTTTTTTTTTTTAAAGGCCTAACTGTAACACTAGCTTGTCAGTTACTGGATCTATTAAAAAGCAACTTTTATTATGAAATAATGCCAGACTTTAAAAGTCAGATCCCTTTTCCCCCCCTTAACTATGTGAGAATTGCTGATTTCAGATGCTATTCAAAAGCAGGCGCTCATGTTGCATAATGAAGTATAAAGAGGATGGAAATTTTCCAAATAATTGAATTGTGGAATCAGTGTGTAAAGTTTTACTAATGAGGCTTTAGCTGTTAGCTTTACATCTGTGTGGGATATCTGTGGGGAGTGCCAGATACCCCTCCATATCTATGGATGACCCGGCTGTGTGGGGCTGTGGGATTTCCAGCCATGTCATGTTGACTTAAACTGACTCAGCAGGCACTAGCATCATGGGAAATGGAGAAACCTCTGCCTCCCTGACTCGCTGTACTCTGGTATCTCCTATCAGGCTGTCTTACATACACATTTCTCAAATATAATTTGGTGTATGCTTATTTTTAAAAATACAAAAAGCCAGTTGGGGAAAAAAAAACACATTACATCAGTACATTTCTCTGAACATCATCAAAAGTCATAGTTCTTTTATTCTCAAACTAGATTATACTAGGACTTGAAAAAACTCTAAATAGGGTTTCATTGTTTGCATTCATTTGTAATGTATGCATTGCCATCTGTTACCTCTTTCCCTCCTTGGTATGCCTTCTTCTGAATTCCCATGTAATGTTAACTGTTGTACAATTCTTTTTGTTGTTAGGAAATCACAAATTGTGACAGACGTTAAACTGAGCACGTTTAAAAATAACTCAGCCTTTTCTGTTTGGGTCGGCCGCTGGCTTGGTTGGAGCTGTTAATGGGGATAAGTGGCCATGTGCTATCACCTTTAGACCAGTTTGTTTGCTCAGAAGGAAGAATTCATTGAACAGCCACAAACTACATTCCAGAACATCAGCCAAGCACTTTGCAAAAGTGTCCTGTTGGGTCATAGCAAAGCCCGCCACCACTCCTGGATAAGCAACTTTGAATGTCTGCCATGGGACAGGGATCTTGTTGCAGAATGTCCATAACAAGAATTTTTATTAGTGGTTCTTTCCTTCTCCTACCTTCCTGCTAAAAGGCCATTGGGATTTTCAGTCTCTGGAAATCCATGGGACTCTACTTTTTTTAGAAGCTGATTTCTATGCTTTGCAGTTAATTCTGCCAATGAACTTCACTTTGAAATACTATGATGGGGGCAATTTCAAATAGTTCAGGGCCCAGAATAGACTTGTCACATGGCCTTTCTCTCATTTCTTGCTAACAAATCATACTGTTTCAGTCCTGTATCTGGGACCTGAGAATTTGCAGAAGTTGTCCCCAGGGAACATGACAACAGGGTGTGGGGAAACTGCCCCTCCCACTTCCCCACCCCTCATTTATCTAGGTGATAAATCAGACAACTCTAATTTAATCCGCTTTCATATAAAAGTTTATTCAAACACAAAGAGATAAATAAACATGTTTAATACTTGTTAAGAAAGGAATTTCAAAGCAGAGCCCAGAAAGAGGCTAGTGCATCCTGGCCAGTCCCTCAGAATACAAGTCAGGGAGGGGCCCAGGCAATACTGGTGTTCTTTTTTCTGAGTTCTTAGGGTCTGTCTGTAAAGCAGCCTAGAATGGATTATGATCAAGAGCATTGCCCTGCTGCCCATATGCCCAGGTGGAGTTCACATCTCCCTCTGCCCCCAGCTTCCATGTCCCCCAATCCCTCCCATCTGTCTCTCTAAGTGCTCTGAGGCCTTAGCAAGTTGCTGGAACGCTCTCTAATTAATTTGAATTTAAAGAAGATTATGCTGATAAGGGCTTACCAGTCTTGGAAGTATTATTTTACAAACAAAACCCCAGAACTCTCACTTTATAGGAATATTTCCCAAATAAACATCCTTGAGCAAGATCTGTCTCAAATTTTGGACTTATATTTCCAACTATATAGAGGCATTTCTACCTGGATTTCCCATTGGTAGCTATACTCTACATGTCTCAATCAGACTCAGTTATTTTAGTTAATTTGTGCTGAAGTGAGCCAAGTGCCAGGCACAGCTCTGGCCTCTGAGAATGGGATGTTGAAAAAAGCAGTCTTTGCGCATCATTGAGGAGAGCCATTATGATAGCCACATATGGTGCACCAGCCAAGAGCTACACAATCTATACAATGCTGTTATCACTTGCCCTCTGCTTGGTGGTGCCTTGGATTTTTACAGTGTGTGAGTCCTAACTGCCAGCCTTAATTAGAAGTTATGTTGTTAGGACTCTAGCAATGGACGGTGCAATAATAATTTGTTCTAGCCAAATACATTTCTCACACCATAAAAGCAATATTTGTTGATTGGTTAACCAGCCTGAGAGATGATTAGCCAAATTGTACCTGATGTACTGACCTATTGAGATAATCTGCACAAAATTCTGGCGACTTGGAATTCTGAGAGTGTTGTTTATTTTATCCTGGAATGATCCAGATGGTTCTGCTCTCCAACTTGCACATAAACATGAAATGCGGTCCTGGACTCCACCATCTATACAAGTCCTACTTCCGTTCTTTTGAACAGAGGGTGTTATCAATAAAATTAAAATGTAATTAAATTCCCTGATACTTGAGTGGGCACATCTCATTCTTTACCTGTTCCCTTTCTTGTAATTGCTTAATCTATTCTTAGTGAAAAAGGGGAAGATAATCATTGAACCAGAAATGATTCCTTTTCTACTTTCCTTTTTTTTTTTTTCCTCACTCTGAATGAAATAACTTTTAGAAAAGGAGCTGAACTCTCTACTCATGGCCACCCAATTTAATGTAATGGCAGAATTTTCAATTAATGGCTCTTCTCTGGACTTGAATAGAAAGTAAAGACATAAGATCACTCTTTAAAAAATTGTTCTTATAAAAAGAGTATATATGTTATAAAATAATCCAAAATGGTTTTTTATTTCTATCTCTAACTTACAATGACTCCATGCTTAATTTAACATACTTATGTAGGTCATTGAATCATAAGTTCTTTTCTACTTAATTGTAAAAATCACTTTAGTTCACATGATATATTTGAGACATTTGTATTATTCTATAGTAATGTTCAGAAATTTATTATTCATGATATTATCTGTTTCTATATAAACCTTGCACATATGTGTTTTAAAGTGTCCCGACACCATTCCATTCAATTACACTATGGAAACAATCTATCTCTATCATGGCCACGTGACATGCCTGAGCCCCACCTGACACTGCCATTGACTCCATCTCAAAATCACAGGGGGGACAGCAGCAATGTAATTATCTCAGTAATTCTGGCAACTGCCTCCTTCCTCAGCAAGACAGAATCAGCATTGCCCAAACTTTTATAAAAGTTTTACTCAGGCTGTTGGGTGGTTTACTTACTAGATTGCTTGAAAAACTTCCAGAATGTCAACTTCATTCTTTTGAAATGACTCTCGGTATCTTAATGCAGTTGGGGATATATTCAGCTGCAAGGTACAACGAGGGAAATTCATAGTGGTATTTGTGACTGAGCTTATATTTAGCTCACATAAAAATAGGTACTGAACAGGATTGGGGGGCTAATGCAGCTTCTTAGGAACATTTTTAAGTATCTAATTTTCTTCTCTCATTTCTCATCCATAATCCCTGCTTTACAGTTTTTATTATCATGGTTTGAGCATGCCTGCAGTCTCTCCTGGCAGCGCCCATGTTCAAGTTTTAAAAAAGGGGAAGATTGTTGTCCAATGGGTATAAAGTTTCAGTTATGCAAAATGAATAAGTTCTGGAGGTCGGCTGAATAACATTGTGCCCATAGTTAATAGTACTGAATTATGCACTTAAAAATCTATCAAGAAGGTAAATCTCCTGTTAATTGTCATAACCACACAGGAAGAAAAGGAGAAAGAGGGAAGGGGGCATGATGGCACTTTTGGAGATGGCTATGTCTATTATCTTAATTTTAATGATGGTTTTATGGGTGTTTTTACATATCCAAACTCATCAAATTATACACTTTAATTATGTACACTTCTTTGTATATCATTCTCCTGAAGAATCTTTCTCTCTCTCTCTCTCCCCACTTTGCCATTTTTACATATTTGCAAAGTCTAGTCCTCCTAAGAAAATCTGCCTACCTTTCACTATTCAGAACTTTGTCCATGACAATGCCCAGGTGCAAAGGAGGCTTAGAATTATCTTTCCTATCAGTGAGTTGAATGCCTTTGAGAAGCAAACCCACCACCTGTGCCACACCATCTTTCATATATGTGATGTCAGAGGCATAATGGACAGTCAAGTCACCCAACCAAAATTCTAATATAATAGTCCCCCACTCCTCACTCCACCCCATCAGTTAATTTGTTTTCTGCAGTTTCTTACCCTTGGTCAACTGCAGTCTAAAAATATTAAATAAAAAATTCCAGAAATGAGCAATCCATAGGTGTTTAATTTTGCAACATTCTGAGTAGTGTGATGAAAACTCTGACATTCCTACTCTGTTAGCCTGGGATGTGAATCATTCCTTAGTACATCCTAAGGATGTTCCCCACCCGTTAGTCACTTAGTAGCCGTCTGGATGATCAGATCCACTGTCTCAGTTAGCTCAATATTTGCGCTAGAGTAACTCTTTCCTTATTCAATAATAACCCCATAGCCACTCATTACCTTTTTATTTCAGGATATTATTATAATTATTCTATTTTATTATTAGTTATTGTTATTAATCTCTTACTGTAACTAATTTAAGATTTATCATAGATATGTGCGTATCATATCATACCATATGTGGAAACATACCATATATAACGTTTGTTACTATCTGCATTTTCAGGCATCCACTGGGGGTCTTAAAAAATATCCCTCTAGAATAAGGGGGAACTATTGCAGGAAAAATCCTAATTGATTTAACCAGCTTACTAGAACTAAGAAGAAAATGAAATGAAATATGTTGGGATAAAATTCTGCTGCTTTCACACATTAGCTGTATGAACCAGGAAGTTAATGCCTATACACTGGTTTCCCTTTCTGTAAAAAAGAGATCATGCACTTGGTAGATTTCTGTAAGAGTAACCTTGATGTATCACTGCTTTTGGGTGAATTCCTCTTCCACGTGGAATCTTTCTTTGGCCAATGGACATCAAAACACATGAAACAAGCAAACCGAATAAACAGGCATGATATAAGCTTGTCCAAGAGGGTGAGGGTGGTGCATTCTGTGAAGTTTGACAGGAAAGACCTTCTGGAAAGAGAGAAACAGCTCCTAGCTCTTCTGGATGAGCCCACCCCCTCACCAACCTGAAAGCTAAATGCAGCTGTGTGCATCAGCCCAGGTTACCTCTACAGATGGTCTAAACAATAAGTTCCCAGATAGGTTTTAAAAATTCAAGTATTATTGTCTTAAAAAATACATTAAGTTTTGAGGCAAAAAAAAGATAACTGATACACATACCAACTTCAGTGAACTGAATGGATTGTGAGATCCCAGGCACATTGCAAGCACCTAAATGTACCTGTTGCTGTTGTTGTTGTTGTTATTATTATTATTATTGTTATTGTTATTACTAGAGGTCCGATGCATGAAATTCATGCATGGGGGTGGGAGTTATCCCCCAGCCCAGTCTGCACCCTCTCCAATCTGGAACCCATAGAGGGATGTCCGACTGCCCGTTTAGGCCCGATCCTAGTAGGAACTTGGAACAATCGGGCCTAAACGGGCAGTCGGACATCCAACTCACAATCCAGGTCTGCTGACTTCCAACTGCTCGCCTGCCTGCCTTCCTGATTGCCTCTAACTGCTTCTGCCTGACAGCCTGATCACCCCCTAACCACACCCCTTCCAGCCTGATTAATGCCTAACTACTCCCCTGCCAGCCTGTTTGCCTCTAACTGCCCTGCCCTGCAGGCCTGGTCACCACTAACTGCCTTCCCCTGCAGATTTGGTCTCTCCCAACCGCCCTACCCTGCTGGCCATCTTGTGGTGGCCATCTTGTGTCCACATGAGGGCAAGATCTTTGACCACATGGGGGCAGCCATCCTGTGTGTTCGAGTGATGGTCAATCTGCATATCACTCTTTTATTAGATAGGATAGAGGCCTGATGAATGGGAGAGGGCCAGCTTGTTTGCCCTGAAGGGTGTCCTGGATCAGGGTGGGGGTTCCTTTGGGGTATGCGGCAGCTTGGGCAAAGGGCCTGTGGTGGTTTGAAGGCTGGCCATGCCCCTTGGTGACCCAAGCAGAGTCCCTGGTATCTGGGATTTATTTATCTTCTATAATTAAAACTTTGTAGCCTAGAATGGAGGAGACCAAGGCAGGCCAGGGCTGTGGAAAGCTTGGCTTCCTCCATCAGTGCAGAAACCCAAGCTTCCCTCCTGCTCTCTCTCTGTGTCTGCAGCCATCTTGGTTGGGATTAATTTGTATGCTCATTCCTGATTGGCTGGTGGGTATAGTGGTGGTATGGTCAATTTGCATATTACTCTTTTATTAGATAGTATTATTGTTGTTGTTATTGTTGTTGTTGTTGTTGTTATTGTTTTCCTTGTAAAACACAGATCCATGAAAAAGTCTTATCAATTAGCAAAAACAACCCATGGATACTTTCATGGCACTTTCAGTCTGTTGAATGTCCTACATTATGGAGTTTGTCTTTAGATGTTGGCTAATACATTTAAGATAAAGAAACAATGCATTTATTACTACAGGCTGTAAATAAAAAATAAGGGACCCAACTCTATGAAATATCAAGTAAGTGAACATTCGAAGAATCAGGAATCAATATAGGTATTTGGAGAAAGCTTTACCTAACATATGTATCTTGATTGAGGTCTTGATTAAAGGGAAATATTTTAATAATGAGAATGTTATTAATACTATTAATATTTGACATTTGTGGGGAACTTAATGTATTCTAGACATGACAGTAAGTGCTCTAGAGGCAATTTCAGGTTTGACCCTCAACATAGCCTTATGAGGAGTCAGTTTTATCCTAAACTTTTTTTATAAATGAGGAAACAGAATGGCAGAGAAATTAAGAAATGTCTTGCTCTGTCCAATGTTTCCCCTCTGGTCAGCAGCAGAGCTGGGATTTGACACCAGCATGGCCTGATTCCAGAGCCAACACTCTTCTTTGCACAGAGGCTGGTGAAGAAATTAATTGACTTATCCTACTCTAAGAAAAATCATTCTGAATTTGATTGAAGAGTTCATTGTTACCCCTGTAACAAGGGTTATCTGACCAATATTTTAAAAAGTTGTAAGTGAATGTATTAGCACAGTGGTCAGCAAACTCATTAGTCAACAGTGCCAAATATCAACAATACAACGATTGAAATTTTTTTTGAGAGCTGAATTTTTTTAAACTTAAACTTCTTCTAATGCCACTTCTTCAAAATAGACTTGCTCAGGCTGTGGTATTTTGTGGAAGAGCCACATTCAAGGGACCAAAGAGCCACATGTGGCTTGCAACCCACAGTTTGACGACCATGGTATTAGCAGATAGGTCTTTTAATGATTGTAAGATGGCCCTACTCTTCTAAAGCAAAAAAAAAGTGAAAGTGGCCAGCACCTGAGCAGTGGTCAGTAAGTGCCAGGCACTGATTCTAGTGCTTTATGCACTTAGTACTTATCTTATTCCTCCCAAAACCATATGGGTAGGTTTTCTTATGTCTCAACTTTATAAGGAACATAAACAGATAAAGAGAAGTTAAGTTAATCTTCAGGGTCATAAAGCTGAGAAAGGACTGGTCAGGGACTAAAAGCTAGGCTGTTAAGTTCCAGAAGCCATAGACCTCTAAGGAGCTCCAGGGCTGCTCCGGGTGCTGTGGGCATGAGTTCCTTCCAACAGGGACTGTAGTATCAACATAGCCAGGAGGTGGATGAAAGTTCACATAGTAACAATTCAACTTTTCTGCATGTTTCATCATGTGCCATGAATGTGGCATCTCACTAAATCCTTACCCAATGCTTTAAGGTTGGTAGTATTGTCACCCTGGGCAAAGTCAAGGACACCGTGGTGCAAAGAGTTAGTGAGTATAGATCTGATAAGTGAAGAAGCTGGGATTTGAAGCATTTCAATCTATGTGAGATTCACTCTTTTGTGGGGGGATCTATTATTTTCCTTTTTAATTATTTATATTATTTTAATTGAATTTATTGGGGTGACATTGGTTAGTAAAATTACATAGGTTTCAGGTATACAATTCTATAATACATATGTATTTAACATTAATTATATTTAATAAGAGTTCTACATGCATATAGTCTAAAGGAAGTAATTGTTCTACCAGTTCTATTACAAATAAACAGGTGTTCCCAGACTCTGCCTAATTTTTCCTCCTTCCCAGAGGAAATGATTTTCAAATCTTTTAACTGGTTTGTTTGGTGTTTATATCTAACTTAGCTCTAAAACTATGCTGATATGGTTATTTCTTGATTTTCCAATTCTAGGAATTCTCTATTGAATGCCCATTGTGGAAGATGAGGAATTGCTGCTCTTCTGTGATCCACCCTCTGCTAACCTCTTGTTTTCTCTGCACTTGATAATTATATATTTATTCTGCTTAGCTTTTTATGTATTTACTAGAGGTCTGGTGCAAGAATTTGTGCACTGATGAGGTCCCTCAGAGTGGCTTGCAGGGATTGACGAAAACTGCAGTCCAATGCTGCTCCTGCTCATCCTGGCTCCAATGTACCTGCCTCAGGCTTGTGCTCAATCTCAACCATCCTAATGGGAGAGGCTTGCATCACCACCACAGCGATTGCCAGCCATGAGCCCTATGTCTGACACTTTCCCAAGAGGAGTGGCCTGTGGGATCAGGCTGAAATAGGCTCTCCAAAATCCCCCAAGGATTCCTGAACTGGGAGAGGGCCTGGGCCAACCTGAGGGATCCCACCAGTGCATAATAGGGGCCAGAGAGGGGCCAGAGAGGGCTCCAGGGGATGTTTGCCCCATATCGCTCAGTCCCATTCAGTCAGACCCCATTAGCAAGCAAACCCACCAGTCAGAGCATCTGCCCCTTAGTGGTTAGTGCACATCATAGTGAGTGGTTGAGTGGCCTTAGCATATCATTAGCATACTATACTTTGATCATTTGAATAGTTGACTGGTCACCAAACAACTGGACACTTAGTATATTAGGCTTTTATTATATAGGATCATTCAAGCTCTCCTCTAGTCGATGTCTTCTCTCAAAATATTGAACATATGAACAATTCTACCATTGCTCATCTTGAGACATCTCCCCTAGATACAACCTCTCAACATTCCATTCTGCACTGGATGTTTCCAGACCACCTACAGCAGCTGCTTCTGGAATTTTATTTTATCATCATTATGGAGATCTCCTTTACCTTGCTCATGTGTTTCATTTCTATTTTGAGGATTTCAAGCTGTTTTTATTCTTAGTTCATTGGCTCATGATGTTGGAACATGCCTGTGTTAGTCTGGTTTCAAGAAATTTATTAAGGGAAATAAATGCCTGAGAAAGGAAGTAGGGAAGGTGAAGGGATGGGAAAGCTCTCAGGTGACAAGACAGATGTGATCTTTAATGAAGGAGAGGGGAAAAGGAGGGTGGAAGGGACAAAGGAAGGTAGGAGGAAAAATGCATGGAGGGATGGGGGAGGGAGAAAAGTTGGATGAAACCATCAGACTACAGTGCATTTTTCAGCAAAGTTTGAAAAGGCCATTGTATGTTCTTGAGTCAAGGTCCCCCTTCAAAAGAGTTGCATTTTTCTCAGAACAGTCCTGCCTCAGTACTCTTGCCCACTCAGTCATAGGCTAAGAGCAGCTCATGGAAAGAGCAGCCTTGGGGTCAACACAGCCATGGGTTTTAGTGTGAGGAGGGGTGGGCTATTGGCAGTGATAATCACTGAGCTAGGGTATTGGGACACACGTCCATGACTCCCTTAGTTCCTCAGGGCTTCCTGGGAAAGGTGGCAAGAGAGGAAAAGATGCTCAGGCTGTGGGGGTCTTTTATCCACTCATGCACTACAGTGATCATTTGGTAGGCATAGTGTTCCTTTTAGAATATGGAAGGTGATGAGAAATAATGGGAGCAAGAGATGGAGAATCTGGACTTTGTGATCTGGAGCTTATTGCAAAAGAGCCCTAGGCAACCAGACCCAGTGCCATCAATGAGTCTGTGTAACCAGAGGACCTGGAGGTGTGTAGAACATGTTGGTGCCACTCACCAAATATTTCTGGTTTTCTTTTATCATGCACTGGTAGGGCCGTAATGTTCCATTCCTACAAATCCAGAGAGCCATCTCACTTGCATTACTCATGAAATGTGAAATGTGTCACTTCCAACAGAGGCTTTAAAAGCCAGGATATGATTTGTGACCCTTTCTTTGTCTTTTCTCCATTGTGGTGTTTGTAGCTGAAACATTTAATGTTGGGCACAGAGAGAGTGAAAGATAAAAATTGTATTGTATGTGGCCTTGAGGGTTCTTTGCTCCTGTAGCAGAACCTAGATCATTCTGGCTGATACAAGTGGCCAGTTAGAAACCTCCAACTCCACTAAGTCACAATTCATCAATAGTTCCCTTTAGTAACATTTTGTGATTTGTTTCTTCTTCAACAGCTATGAAAACTAGGCAATGGGTTAAGAACTTCACAGTCATTATCTAAAGTAGATTTTGTTGTCATTTAATCTCATTACTCCACATAAACCTATTGACTAATGATTTAATCCAGTCTTCACATTAAGGTAAGTACTATGAGTCTCATGTTATTGATTAATAAAATGAAGCTCAGAGAGGTTCAGAACCCTTTCTAATGTTATTCTCGAAGCAGTAGAGCCTGGATTTGAACCAAGTTCTGCCTAGTGGTTAAAGTACCCGAGAGCAAGTTGTTGAGAACAAGTAGCCTTTAAAGTCACTCACAGTCTTCTATTCTTTGAAAAGTTGCAAAATATAATGTACTTCAGAGAGCAGGAACAAAATTTCCTCCGCAATATTCTCCCCAGTTCTGCCAAGAATTTATAGCAGAAATAAAATTGAATTTATTTTAAAATTATGGTATTTTAGTGCATGTAACAGTCTTTTTTTAAGGCATTAAAAACTCATACATTTGTATTTAGCATTTCTAAAAGCCACTAAAGATGAATAGCTGATTTTGTGTTTAAATATATGTATATAAATATACTCTGTGTGTGTGAATATATATACACATTCCTTGTTCTTAGGTAAAGCACATTTCCAGATTATCCGTAGGAATCTGTTTTTTTTTTTCTTTTTATTGGGATTTTTTTTTTAACACCACGAAGAGGAAAGACTGGGTATTTAACTAAAGGCCAGTAGATATTTGCCACAGTCACATGGATAAGACCAAAATTTCATAAATTAAATCCATATTTGCCACAATTGCCCACTGTCATAAGTCAGAGTAAAGCAAACAATTCAAGTTAAAATCCTATTTTGGTATGAACTGTCTGAAATATTGTCTTGGAACTTTGTTTCCCTGAGCATATAAAAGCCGCAGTGTGTTTTTTACTGTTATTTCAGAAATCAAAACATTCATCCAAAATTGGCAGTTCAGGGAATAATACTATGCCAATCACAGTTAATTTAATTAATTATATTATTGATTTTGCCAAAGGCTAAATTTATAAATCTTATCACAGGTTTTGTCTGAATATTCAAGCTTGTTGAGAAAATTCCAGAAAATGTGAATCCTGGGCTAGGGATGTGCTTCTGATTCAAACCAGTTTGAAACTCTCCTCCTGAACGTCCTTTAAAGTTATTCCAACCATCGGGTCTGTGAATTAATTACTTTTGTTTGAGGCACAGTCTTAAGAATGATTCTCAGTGGCACCTGGTGATTAATCTGGGGGATGTTGGTTCTTTGTAAAAACAAAGAAACAAAAAAACTGAAGAGTGGTTCTAAAATCATGAGCCTGAGCATTCTGTGTAATGAATTTAATCTGAGAACATTTCCCAAACAATAATTTCCTAATTCCCTTTCATTAGATCTTCTGAATTTTAAATTGTGTAACTATTAGTTATTCAATGAAACAATTAATGTGAAAGTGAAATAAGCACATTTTGGGATTAATACATATAGATCACACACACACAGGACTTTCTTCATATTATTGCAGGAGAAAACACTTTTGAATGCAAATAGTCATGCTTTTTACTTTTTATTTTATGTTATTCTTGCCTCCTTTTGTTGTCAATACACTCCCATAGCCCTAGCACACTTCCACACCTGCTGGCAGATTAAGGTTTATTTAGCAGAGAATTCCACTCATTGGAAAGGGGCACTTTGGGGCACACCTTGGGCCAGAGATCACTTTCTATTCCTTCATCTGTGTCCTCGTCATTGGAGCTAATTGAGGTAAATGATAGTGTCACAGGACTTACAGTAAGCCCAGAAATTTCTTCCTTCTGCCAAAGCTGCTCATGCTCAGCTGTCAACATTCTGTCCCAGCACAGTCGCTGCTGCCTGTCTGCGGAGCCATCCTGCCGCAGCCTTCACTGCGCAAGTGTCCCCTCAGCTCTTTCCAGAAGGATCACTGCCTTCTGTTTCCATTACTCCCACAGGTTTCCAGTCCAGATTTCCAATTTCTTCCTGCTCTTTCCTGATTTCTCACTGACCACTGCTGATAATTGGAGCCTGCTGTCTTCTTTGCAAAAAGGAGAGCCCCTGCTGTCATTGTCCTGGACTGTGAGGACAGCCTTAGGTGAAGAGTTGGCACTTTGCCACTTGTTAGGAATGTCAGCAAATGGCCATCAGGTGACCCTCACTTTAAGGATGGAATATCCCCTCCAGCCTGAAAATTCCTAGCAACAGTGCACATGCTGCATTAACATTACTAGACAGTTATCAGTTCAACCTCAACTGGATCTTTTTGTTGTTGTTGTTAATACAGTTTGTCACTGTTTTCTAAGGAGCACTTATTATGTTGGGATTTTAGTATATTTTACCAATTTAGTGACTCTAATGACCTATAAGGGGCTCAATTTTAAAACCTTATTTCCCATGTCTTTTGAGAGCTGGCTATAACCTGAGATTATTTTCACAATGGACTACTCATAAAATGGACTTCTTAAAAGTCAAATGGTACTTATCACTTCATTTTGCATATTGAATGATATTTTTAGCTTTGGAAGTAACAAGCAACACTATAATAGAAAATAATAATAGTAAATATATTTTTTTCTTTATTGATTAAAGTATTACATATGTGTCTTTATGCCCTCATTCCTCCCACTCCCACTTATGCCCTCACACCCCTGGTGTCTATATCCATTGGTTAGGCTTATATGCATTCATACATATCCTTTGGTGGATCTCTCCCCCTCACCTCCACCCTCCCCTACCTTTCTCTGAGGTTTGATGGTCTGATCGATGCTTCTCTGTCTCTGGATTTGTTTTTGTTCATTAGTTTATGTTGTTCTTTATATTCTACAATTGAGTGAGATCATGTGATATTTATCTTTCTCCAACTGGCTTATTTTGCTTAGCATAATGCTCATCAGCTCCATCCATGCTGTTGCAAATGATAGGAGTTCCTTCTTTTTTTTACAGCAGCATAGTATTCCATTGTGTAGATGTACCACAGTTTTTTAACCCACTCATCTGCTGTTGGGCATTTAGGCTGTTTCCAAATCTTAGCTATTGTAAATTGTACTGCTATGAACATAGGGGTGCATATATCCTTTCTGAGTGGTGTTTCTAGTTTCTTGGGATATATTCCTAGAAGTAGGATCACTAGGTCAAATGGGAGTTCCATTTTTAGTTTTTTGAGGAAACTCCATACTGTTCTCTATAGTAGCTGCACCAGTATGCATTTCCACTAGCGGTGCATGAGGGCTCCTTTTTCTCTGCAACCTTGCCAGCACTTGTCATTTGTTGATGATAGCCATTCTGACAGGTGTGAGATGGTACCATGTTGTCATTTTGATATGCATCTCTCAGATGATTAGTGACTTTGAACATGTTTTCATATATCTCTTGGCCTTCCTTATGTCCTCTTTCAATGTATCTACTTAGGTCTATTGCCCATTTTTTGATTGGGTTGTTTATCTTTCTTTTGTTAAGTTGTAGGAGTTCGCTGTAAATGTTGGAGATTAAACCCTTATTGGTGATAACATTGGCAAATATATTCTCCCATGCAGTGGGCTTTCTTGTTGTTTTGTTGATGGTTTCATCTGCTGTGCAGAAGCTTTTTATTTTGATGTAGTTCCATTTGTTTATTTTCTCTTTAGTTTCCGTTGCCCTAGGAGCTGTACCAGTGAAGTTATTGCTTTGGCATGTGTCTGAAATTTTGCTGCCTGTCGATTCCTCTAGTATTTTTATGGTTTACCATTTTATGCTTAAGCTCTTTATGCATTTTGAGTTTATTTTTGTGTATAGTGTAAGTTGGCGGTCTAGTTTCATTTTTTTTTTTTTTTGCATGTATCCATCCAATTTTCCCAGCACCATTTATTGAAGAGACTGTCTTGACTCCATGTAAGTTCTTGCCTCCTTTGTCAAATATTAATTGAGTATAGTGATTTGTGTCAATTTCTGGGTTTTCTATTCTATTCTATTCGTCTATATGTCTATTCTTGTTCAAGTACGACACAGTTTTGAGAACAGTGGCTTTGTAGTACAGCTTGATATCTGATATTGAAATTACTCCTACTTTGTTCTTCTTTCTCAGGTTTGCTGAAACTATTCAAGGTCTTTTTTTTATTCCATGTGAATTTTTGGAGAATTTGTTCCAGGTCTGTGAAATATGCCATTAGTATTTTAATGGGGATTGCATTGAATCTATACATTATTTTGGGTAGTATGGATATTTTAATGATGTTGATTTTACCGATCCATGAACATGGTATGCTCTTCCATCTTTTTATGTCTTCCTCTATCTCTTTTTTCAGTGCCCTGTAGTTTTCCAAATACAGGTCTTTTACGTCCTTAGTGAAGTTTAGTCCTAGGTATCTTAATTTTTTTGGTGTCATGTAAATGGGATTTTTTAAATAGTAAAGATTTTAAAAATACATTACAAATCTTAAATCCAGGGAACTCATTAACTCTTAGATAAAAGACATTGGCATTTCTTTAAAAAATCACTTGATTTTACTCTGCCTAAAGTGATGATTCTGAGGAAGAACTAGACCTAAGAAATAAATTCTCTTGACTTTGAATCCAGTGTTGGGTGTGCAAGAAGGAGTTGTTAAAACAGGCTGAGCTATGAGCTTGAAAAGTGGAAGCAGACAAACACTCCTATCACCACAGAGTCCACAGGAGAAATGTGAGGTAAAGGCCATGATTTCTGCTTTTGTCACCCTGAGGGAGGTGGAATGTGAAGAAACAAGAAAGAGAATTGTTAATCCCTAAACCTTACAAACAGAACATGCAACAGGCTAGAATTTTCACAGAACTTGAGCCTTCTTACATGTTTCCTCTTCCCTTTTGCTGTCTAGTCTGGTCCAGGAGTCAGAAGTCAGTCATTTTCAGGATTTGGGGACACATACTAGGCATACAGGCTTTACTAGGCATCATGGGTTGGATTGCGTCAAATTCATATGTATGAGTTGTAATCCTGCTACCTGAGAATGTGACCTTATTTGGAGATAGGGTCTTTCTTTACAGCGGGAAGTTAAAATTAGGTCATTAGAGTGGGCCCTAAAGCAATATAACTGCTGATTTTATAGGAAGGGGATATTAGGACAAAGACACTTGCCAAGTAAGAGGTCACATGAAGGTAGAGGCAGAGATTGGTGCTACAGCTACAAGCCAAGAAACACCAACGATTGCCAGGAGACCAGTGAGAGCAGGAGACAGGATTGATCTGATTCTCCCTCAAAATATTCAGAAGGAATCAGCCCTTCCAACACCTTGATCTCAGACCTTTGGTCTATAGAAACTGTGAGGTAGTACATTTCTGTTCATGCCTCCAGTTTGTGGTTTTTCATTCTGGCAGCCCAAGAAGACTAGCATATAGGCACAACCATGTTAGATGTCAATCAGTCCTATCAAGGACTTACAATGAATGGAGTGAGCCATCCCGTGGAATGCTAAGCTATAATCTAGAGGGCAAGTCATCTACTGAAGGCCACAAGAGGAATTAGAACTCAGACAACAGGAGAGAAAAGGAGACTGAGACCTCCAAAGAAACACACTCTCTGAAAAGCCTGAAAGAACAAAGGAGAGGTGTGAGTCAAGAGGAATAAAACAGAGTTCATGATTTTTGGAGACAGAAGTTGAGACAAGAGCAGAGTCCCACCTCTGTGATGGCAAAGCACATCTGGTGTTTCTAGATGGAGAGACTTAAGCTAGGCAGAAATGTATCCCCAAGAAAGGTAAAGTGCTTATCCATGGTGGAGAAAGAGAAAGTCATTTATCATGTTTAAAAGTTGCAGAAGAATGTGCATTTACTCTGTTATAACCTAATTTTAATAACAGAATTGCAAAAATTGCAAAATTTTATTTTGTTATAGTCATACAACTGTATAATTAGTGTACAAATGTTAAAGTAACATGTGTAAAATACCCATGGGGATGTCCTTATTGCACATAATGAATTTGTCATCCTATCTAATAAAAGAGTAACATGCAAATTGACCATACCTCTGCTACATCTACAAGCCATACCCACAAGCCAATCAGGAGAGAGTATGCAAATTAATCCAACCAAGATGGCTGCAGCCATAAAGCAAGCAGGAAGCTTGGGTTTCTGCAGCAATGGAGGAAGCCAAGCTTCCTGCACACCCTGGCCGGCCCTAGACTCCATTCAAGGCTACAAAGTTTCAATTATAGAAGATAAATAATTCCCAACAAAAACGGCAGCAGCCACAGAGTTGGAGAGAGCAGGAGGCATGGAGTGCCCCCAGTGATGGAGGAAGCCAAGCATCCTGGCCTATCTTGGCCTCTGCTTAAGGTACAAAGTTTCAATTATAGAAGATAAATTAATTCAAGATACCAGGTCTCCACTTGGGTTGCCAGGGTAGTGGCCAGCCTGCAAACCACCACAGGCCCCTCACCCAGGCCACCCCATGCCCCAAGGGAACCCACACCGTGATCCAGGACACACTTCAGGGCAAAACAGCCAGCCCCTATCCTTTCACCAGGTCTCTATCCTATCTAATAGAAGAGTAATATGCAAATTAACCATCACTCCAACACACAAGACGGCTGTCCCCATGTCGAGACAAGATTGCCACTACAACATGGCCAGCAGGGGAAGGCAGTTGGGAAGAACCAGGCCTGCAGGGGAGGGCAGCTGGGGGCAATCAAGCCTGCAAGGGAGGACAATTAGGGATGACCAGGCCAGCAGAGGAGGGAAGTTGGAGACCACTGGGCCTGCAGGGAAGGGCTGTTGTGGGGGACCCAGGCCTGCAGGAGAAAGCAGTTAGAGGTGATCAGGTCTGCAGCAGAGGGCAGTTAGGGGAAATCTGGCTGGCAAAGGACCAGTTAGGCATCAATCAGACTGGAAGAGTAATGGTTAGGGGGTGATCAGGCTGGCAGGCAGAAGCAGTTAGGGGCAATCTGGAAGGCAGGCAGGCAGGCATTTGGGAGCCATTAGTCCTGGATCCATAGAATAGGGAATAAACGGGCAGTTGGACATCCCTCAAAGGATCCCAGATTAGAGAGGGTGCTGGCTGGGTTGAGGGACACACATCCCTGTGCACAAATTTTGTGCACCAGGCCTCTATTTTAAAATAATTTAAAACATTGGATTTTATTCTTAAAGATGGAAACATTTATTGGCTCTTGTAGAGATTAATAAACTCATTTATTTTCTTTTTAAATTTTTAATTCTATTGTTGAGAGTATTACAGATGTTCCATCCACCCCCCTCCCTTCATTCACTCCCTCCATCCTACACCCCTTCCCCCAGGCCTAACACACTATTGTCTGTGTCCACGAGTTATGCATATATGCATATAAGTTCTTTGGTTAATCTCTTCCTGCCCCCCATTCCCTCTGAGATTCATCATTCTGTAATTAAAATTCAACTTAGATTTTTAAAAATATAGCTTTGATCTGTTTAAAAACAGGTCAAAAGAGCTTTTTCTGTTAATGTTCTATTACTGGACATAACCATTTGCTCATATTTTCTATAACATATTGAGGCCCATCCTTTCAACAGCTCATTCAGGTCCACGTTTACTGTGCAGAATACAGTACCATCATAATTTCATGTTCCTCTGAGGAGATTTTCAAGATGTAAATTTAAATATCAGTGTTAATGAGATGAGACAATAGTGCAAAACCACAATGGAAACTTGACTCAATCCAAAACTTTAAAAATTGCAATGTGCTACACTCAAATAATTAGTCATTTCTAATGCTTGTCAAGACTTCTTCTTGGATATTCTGTAATTGTGAAATACACTCCAAATAACCCACGATTCTCTGAACTCTTTGGTATGCTATGACCAACTGATCTCTGAGATGGTAGTCTCTGGGTGATAGGCAGTAATAACAGAACTTACAATACTTTCTTACACATATCATGGCATCAATTAGAATAAAGGAACTTTATCTAGGCCATGTGTGCTTATTAAGGATATATATTCTATACTTTTACTAACCGAAGTAAAAATTATAAATGAGTAATTTTACTATGATATTGCAGTTAATAAAATATAGATAGAAAGGTTAATGTCACATTGGAGTAATTGAATAAAGGGCTGATGAAATAACAATCTACTTAGTTTGTGTATAAATATTCAAATTAATAAAACCAAAGTAACTGTCAGTGTAAAACACCCTGTATTCTTTAGAGGATTGACAGCAAAGTATCACTGTTTCTCTTTCCTCCCCCATATGTAGTTTCATCATTTTGGTAATAGAAACTCAAATCTATCAACACTTGCAGTAGTTCAGTAAAAATGTGTGTCTTGATACAAATTTAAAAAGGACATGGTTTGTTATGGTGTACACCAAGCTATTGCTCACCATTTGTCTCAGTAATACGTGACATATTTTATTGTATTTTTAAATCTTTTTGAAGTATAATTGATAAATAAAAATTGTATTTTCATAAGATGTATAATATAATGGTTTGCTACATGTATACATTGTAAAATGATTACCAACTCAAACTAATTAACACATCCATCACCTCACATAGCTATTATTTTGTGCTTTGAGAACACATAAGATCTACCTTCATAGCAAACTTCAAGTACACAATGCAGTATTAATTACTATAGTCACCATTATATACATTAGATCCCCAGAACCACCATTCTCTTCTCTCCTTCTATGAGTTTGACTATTTTAGACATATAAGTGAGACAGGCCAGTAAGCCAGGACAAGTGGAATAGGGAAACTGAGGCAGACAGCTGAGAAAACTGGCAGAATAATTTACAGCAGATGCAGAAGGTCACCTTCTTAGAGATAACATCTAAACCTCAGTTGTATTTCAGCTTGAGACCAAGAAAAGCAGCAAGGACCAGGTGAGGACACTAGGACTAGCTGCAATGACTAACGATCCCCAGCCCTGACACTAACCAATCAATAGGGATAGTGACCCTGAAGGAGCACACCTAGAAAGCTGATGAATATTTTGCTGAAACCCTCCCCTGAGAAAACTCTTCAAATTCCTGCCTGCAAGAAAGAGATAAAACCCTCAAGTGAAGGAACTCAGTGTATGCTCTCCCTCTGACTATTGCGAATATGCAGCAATGAACATGGAAGTATAGCTATGTCTTTAAGATAGGGATTTTAGCTCCTCTGGATATATATCCAGAAGTGGGATTGCTGGATCTCAGGATAGTTCCACTTTTAATTTTTTAAGAAATTTCCATAATGATTTTACCAATTTTTATTCCCATTAACAGAGGGGTACCTTGTCTCCACATCTTTCTCAATACTTGCTATCTTGTATATTTTTATTTTAGACATTCTAATAGCTATGAAGTGAAAATACAAGCTTTGATTTGCATTTTTCTTGATCATTAGCGATGTTGAGAACCTTTTCATGTACCTGTTGTCCATTTGCATCTTCTTCAGAAAAAAAAAAAGTCTATTCAGATTCCTTTGCCATTTATAACTTGAACATTAATGCCTTAGGAAGCATATAATTTGAAAACATTTTCTCCCATTCCATAGTTTGTCTTTTCATTATGTTGATGGTTTGCTTTACTGTGCAGAAGCTTTTTAGTTTAATGTGGTCCCTCTTGTTTAGTTTTGCTTTTGTTGTGTGTGCTTTTGGTGTCATATCATGACATGTTTTAAAGACTACGGATTGCGACTCCTGCCTATTTTGGAGCTCTGTCAGATAACTCAAAGATTTTTTCTCAACAGAAACTATGCAAGCTAGTGGGGCAAGAAATATTCAAAATGATGAATAGCAAGATTCTACAACCAAGATTACTCTACCCAGCAAAGCTATCATTCAGAATTGAAAGTCAGACAAAGTGCTTCACAGATAAGAAAAACCTAAAAGAGTTCATCACCACCAAACCAGCATTATATGAAATGCTGAAAGGTATTCTTTAAGAAGAAGAAAAAGATAAAGATAAAAACTATGAACAACAAATACATATCTATCAACAAATGAATCTAAAAAGCGAGTGAATAAAAAATCTGATTGAACAGAATAAACTGGTAAATATAACAGAATCAGGAGCATAGAAAAGGAGTGGACTGACAATTTTTGGGAAGAAAGGGGTCTAAGGGTTGCAGGAACAGACTGGGCAAAAATTGTACACCTATGGATGAGGACAGTGGTTGTGGTAGGGATTAAGGGCAGAGGGTGAGATGGAAAACCCGGTGGAGGGGAGCTACGGGGGGGGGGGGGGGGGAGAAGAGGAACAATTATAATAATCTGAACAATAAAGATTTATTTTAAAAAAGATTTCTTCTGAATGAATAGCAAAGATAGGACACATTTTAAACCATAGTGTAAATAATGTCCTCAGAATTTGTCTTTGCTTTAAGAGCAGTTTTTCTTGGTTATTGCTCCCTGCCTTTCACACCTCATGAGTATTTACATAGGAACATCTTATCTGAAAGGAAGCAAGCAGTGGCCTTACCTATACTCCTGAAATAGTTCTAAGCTTAGACATTTTCTGATTTGTATTTTTGTGAAACAAGTTTGTTGTAAATTGGGTAACATAATTAATCTCAGTTCATATAAGTGCTAAATATTAGTTTCAAATTCTAATTTTAATGAAAATCTAAGCAGCAGTTTCTAAACTTTTTGGGAAGGTACACTTCAGCAGCAAAAACTTTGCAATCATAAACAACCAAAGACATTAATATTTATTTACTTGTTAGTTATAGATTTGGAAATATTCCATTATATTTTAAATATTATAAAAGTACATGAAACATAACATAAATCAGATTAGAAGATATAAGAGTTATATCTTATAAGTAGAAGATATAAGAGTTATTCTTTGTATTCCGGTGCATCATTTCATGCAGGCTTTGTGGTATGTGCATCCTACATTAGAGATCCCAAGTTAATGTGAGGCCCGAGGGTTTCAATGAAGGGCTAAGGGAGAGAAGGAAGTGTTCCTGCCCCTCTTTATGATTCTAGCTAAGTAAGGGCGTTTCCTTCATCACTTGAGTAAAGCCATGCTAGATAATGGTGACTTTAAAATATTCATTAATAGGATTCATTTGAATATGTACTGTATGGTAGTCACAAAGTATGATTATTTTTGTCAGGTAGAGCACAGTTACAAGAAGATGTTTTTCATAATAACAGAGAGGAGACATAATGGATTTTATATTAGGGCACATAAACATGGACGCATGCTCATGCATAAACCTGTTGGGTTGGGATAGGCAGAAATTAAGGTTTATTGATTGCCTATCACATGCTGAGCACAGTTCTAGGTGAGTTAAATATAGATTATGGCTCTAAAGCCTTTATCTAATGGTTGGTACATAGGAAAAGCTGTTATTATGTTTCTCATGTAATCATCAAAATTACCCAGACAACAAGGAATCAGTATTCTCATTGTTTATAAATAAGTAACCTAAGAATTAAAGAGGTTTTACAACTTGGCCATGATCACACCTAGTAAAAGGCAGAAAAGGTCTTTCTAATTCCTGGGCAAATTTTTCAGATTTTAAAAATATGTATTTTTACTTCTATCACTGTAAAATTGGGTTACTCGATGAGTATTATCACATCATATAGATGATGGTGGTAGATGTCGTTTATTTGGCCAAATCCCTGGAATTGCTCATTACATCCTTTGTGATTCTGGTGGTAAGACTAAAGTGGGTGTTATAATTATGTGCTGTATTTGGTGCATCATTTGGGGGTATTCCAGTGCATCATTTCATGCATCCTTTGTGGTATGTACACTCCACATTTGAGATCCCAAGTTAATGTGAGGATCCTTTCAGATAAGATGTTCCTATATTAATCCTCCTAAAACATGCCTTAAAGGGAATTACTTTTATTTTTCTATTTTTGTTGTCTGGGTGATGAGGGATTCATGATGATTACATTTCTAGACCTTGTGGAAGAGTGACTTTATCCAGTGTTATGCTTTTCACAATCTGTATTAATTATTTTCTGGGTGCCATCACCCCCAAAAGATAGCAGTTTACAGTCCACATGTTTATTATCTCACTGGTTCTGTGGCTCAGGAATGTGGGCGTGGCTCACAGTGTGACTGTGGCCTGGCTCTCTCAGCTGCAGTGGTGTGTGTATCTGTTGAGGTTACAGTCCTCTGGAAGCCTGCTTGGGGCTGGAGGGTTCTCTCGTGACTGAGTGTCCTACAATGTGGCAGCAAGCTTCCCTCAGAGACTCAAGAGTGAGAGGGAAGGATGCCCTACGGCCTTTAAACCTAGTCTCGGAAGTCACACACTGTCAGTTCTGCCACACTGTATTTGTTAGCACCAAGTCCAGCCCACTCCAGGGGGGCAGACTCCTCCTTTTGAATCTGTTGTCCAAGGAGTTGGAAGCAGATCTTCAAACCACCATACCATGTATTTGAGAGGAATCTGACTGTAGAATCTTTGAAATTTTTTATGTAAACTCTGTCATAACTGGGAAGGGTTTGGTATTTTACCCTGTTTGTAAGCTACCCAGTTGGCTGGCCACAGCCTCGTAGATGCGGAGAAAAGCAGGCATCCTTTTGGTCAGAGCACAAGGGCTCAGTGACTCAGACAATGGCAGTAGCCAGATGTCAGCAGTTTCAGTTCCCCCACGTCCAGAGATATGACTCAGAGGGGGCCGGGCATCCCCCAGGCCCGACATGGCATTTCAGAAGCTGCACTGAACTCAGCAAGCAGGAGGCAGGCTCTTCTATGCAGAATAAGTTCCCCTGCCCTTTCTTCCAAGGGACCACTGGATGCACAGTCTTCCAGGGTTGCTCACCCTTGGATCCTCTCTGAGAAGATAATCCAGAGCAAGGCAGTCAGTGCCTCTATTCTCCAATGGAGACCTATCTTCAACATAAAGTGTTCTCCTTTTTGGAAAAAAAAGTTATAGTAAATATGGTTTTATTAGTCAGGATTCTTGGAAGAAACAAATGGGATATATGTGTGCACATATATTGTGGATTATACATTTTATACTGTATATATTATATCATGTATCACATATCATATATATTTCAGCCTCTAGAATAAGGAGAGATAAATGTCTGCTGCTTAAGCCCTCAGTCTATGTATTTTGTTATAGCAGACTGAACTAATACAATATTTTTGTGCATAGAGCTCCTCCTGTATTTGTCTCCCATCTTGTACATGCTCTGCTGGTGCTTATGCTCTAGCATCCCATCAAACTTCCTTTAAAAAACTCAAGTATATGATAAAATAATTAAGAATTCAAGACTACAGAGCAGCAAGCATGGGACCTGCTGAGTGTGGCCCCTTCAATGTCACAGGCTACTTACCCAGGGAGCTGCCCTGCCTCTCCACAGATTCTGGGGCTCATGCTGTGCTCACATGGCCTCACTCATGTGACCTTGCTCACCATTGTCTGTTCCCACCAAGAAGCACTCTTGGCACATGAGAGATGTAGTAGAGGCCTCATGTCGTTCAGTGTGCTGTGATGTTACTGACTCTTAGCTTTACGTCAAAGAGGTTCTGATCATATGCACCCCCATGTTCATAGCAGCACAATTTACAATAGCCTCACTGCCCATCAGCAGATGAATAGATTAAAAAAACTGTGGTATATCTACACAATGGAATACTATGCTGCTATAAAAACAAAGGAACTCTTATCATTTGCAACAGCATGGATGGATCTGGAGAGCATTATGCTAAGTGAAATAAAGCCAGTCAGAGAAAGATAAATATCACATGACCTCACTCATTTGTGGAATATAGTAAACAAAATAAAGTGGTGAACAAAAATAGATCCAGAGACAAAGAAGCATTGAACAGACAGTCAAACCTCAGAGGGAAGACGGGGGGTGGGGGGGTGGGGGGGTGGGGGGAGTGGAGGGTAAGAGATCAACCAAAGGACTTGTATGCATGCATATTAGCATAAGCAATGAACTTGGGTGGTGGGGGCTTGTCCTGGGGGTTGAGAGTTGCCAGGGAGAGATAGATGGGGGGAAAAAGGAGATATATGTAACACTTTAAACAATAAAAACAAAACAAACAAACAAATAAAAACACTTTCTTAGGATTATTTCATAATTCTATATTAATGTTAAAGTAACCAGAGAATTACAGAAATACAAAACTGGAAGGAATTTCGTATCTGGTGGTGTTCAAGGTGGTTGTGTGTGTGTGTGTGTGATTATAAGCAGTAGAGCCAATTTTTCAAGAAAAATTTTTAAAGGAGGTATTTTCTTAGGTGAGGGAGCTGGCTGGACTTTCTCTGAGGCGGGCAGGGGTGAGGATAGGGCAGGCAATCCCACTCCTTGTCCTCCCAGAAACATAATTTGAAAACCAATAATCTGTTACAAGATATTCATTTAAGGTGTTAATTTGTGTGATTCCTTCTTAAAAGAATCTTAAAAAAACACACAGAATTACAATTTTTAAAAAATGCATTAGCCCAGCATTTTTAAAGAGCCAGGATACATAGTAGTGTTTACACATGAACTAGTCACTTGCCAAAGTCTCCTTAAGATTTAGGAACTAGCAAATTAGGAGCAAACAGGGCTCTTGGCTCCAAATGGCCAGTGTGTCCATCTCTCTCTGCCCTTTCATAACTGGGGACACATAAGATAATGAAATCCCAGGGAGGCCCAGAAATAGGCCTGGAACCTTTCACCTGCTTTTCATGGCCAACCTCCAGCTTCCTTCTCTTTCTAGAAGTTGCTTCACTCCTTTCACAGTGTTTGTGTTCTCATCATCACTTGCCTTTTAAATGAGAATGAGGTCAGTGTTCTCATATTCACAACAGAGCAAACTCATGTAATCATTGCCATTCTGTTGTGTTTAATGTCTTATATTGTTTTTATTATATTCCATTACATGTATAATTTTATATGTTCATTTGTTTCACAACGTGTGAATGTTTGCTGGGCTTATAACAGTCTCGTTGCTATCAGGGTAATTTCAAAGCTGAATAAAGCATAACCATTACCTTCCAGGCCAACTAGACTTAGCCAGGGAATCGGAGTTACAAATCAGCAAAAAATAATGTGTATTCCAATGATCATTTCCAATGGTCATAACATTAAATAAATAAATAAATAAATAAATAAATAAATAAATAAATTTATTTTAATAGTCTGACTTAAAATTGTGTTTGGTAAATACTGTACAGAGCTTTTAAAATTTGTAATTTTAGAACCTCAAAATGTAATAAATTAAAAATGCTTCCTGCAATATTTTTCTATTTTGGTATTTTTAGGAAAAATCATTTGTCTTCTAGAAGGCTACCAAGATAAAGTTGAGTCAAAAACAGTCATCAATAAATTTTACTCATTAAGTAGATTATGTAAAATAATATAAAATAGATTACAATTTGGAGAGCTAATGAGAAGAGAGAAACTAACAGAGGTTTATAAAAGATATAATCAAGGTTTTGAAAACAAAATTGAAAAGTCCTACCAGGAGACAAAATATATATAACTATGCTTCTTTTACAAAAAAATATAACCTCTCTCTCCCCACCTTATTCTGTATTCTTTTTCTTAGAATTCATATGTTAAATTTGCGTGGTTCCTCCTTTCAGTATCATTATTTACAACACTGTCACTGTTTCCATAGTTATGCAGTATTTCTGTTTCCATAGCAACACTCTTGGTTTCCTAAACAAAGAGTATCACGGTGTTAATCTTATTTCAGTGTTATTGTACTATGTTATTAGATACAAAATTCAAAAAATAATTTAAACAGCATTTGAAACTAGGTGGGTTGGTTTTATTGCTTGGTGCTTATAACATTAAATTTCAATTTCATATTAAAATACATATCCACTTGAAAAATAGTGAGATTTTGCATAGTAAACATGATACCAATTTTATTCACTAGTTATAAAACACTATAATTTAATAAGAGAGTGTTCCAGTACCTAGCAATATACAGGGGGAGGTTTACTGTCTTTAGATTAAAATGACTGTTTCTTCAGTTGGCCTGGATGATTTAGCTTCCCCAAATCTCTAAAGTCATTTATAACCTATCCACAGCAGTATTCCCCTTTGTCATTTCTGTATTTTAAGTAATTTCTGCCCGTTTTGCCTTTTATTTTAGAGTTCCCGAAGGAATAGCTATGGAGTAGACTTCAAGGGAACTTTACTACTTCTATTTTCTCAAAAATGAAAAATAATTTTTGTCTTTGAATTTGCTTATCATCACCTTGAATTTCTTCTCTTCATAGCACATCTTGTGGACTTGTTCTGAAATGGGACAATGCTTCACCCCTTCAGCTCCTAGCACACAGTTTTATGTAATTGATTATATTTGACTCCTTAAGTCATGCAGGGGAAGAAGATCGCTGGTGTGCCTGGTAGAGGAAGTGAATGTTAATTACTCTTATTTAACAGAAGTGGGAGGAGCCCTACTGACAGTCCATAGTACTGCTGCTCTTGCCAGATATCAGCAAAGGCCTGCTCAGCCAGGCAAATCTGCACTCTGTCCCCTTGACCAAGACATTTCAAAAGCCAGCTTTCCTTAGTATGTTTTCCCTTAAGATCATATGTAAATGTTTCCCCTTCCAATTGGAGCACAAAAAACAATTATATGGGGGTCTAATATAATAACTTGTAAAAGTGAAATAGTTATTCTGCTTTGGGGAGAGGGGAGTCACTAATGAATGAAAGTTGAACTCAAACTTTGGACTTACCATGCCCTGGAACCTGGGGATGGCCAGGTGTTTCTATCTGTATTAATGGGCTCCTGTGAGCCTCAGTTTCTTCATCTAGAAGGTTGGGAAAACACCACCTCCTCTGTAGTGTTGTTGGGAGGTTTGAGATGTAAGTCACCAGCAGGATAACACTTGCTGAATGGAGTATGGGAAGCCCCAGAGAACAAAGGTCCTTTCCTAACCTCCATCTCTTTCCTGCATCTCACCATGTTCCTCAGTCTTCTATCTGCACAGCAAACAATCATCCATAAACCTACTGAAATCCAGATTTGGGTTCAGCAGGTCTGGGTGGGGACTGAGTTTCTGCCTGGCTGTCAATCTCTCAGGTGACACCAAAGTTTCCAGGGATGTCACCTGGAATGGGAAGGATCTAAAGTACTCAAATCAGAGAGTTCTTCAAATTTGTTAGGACCCTAATTAGGGGCCAGTTGCCATAACATTAAGTCCCAAAACTGCTTTCATGGGGGCTTATTTCTAGAACAAGATTCAAACTATCCAGTTTAGTTGATAAGATAGAGAAATTGGGCCCACTGGAGTCTCTGAGGTCTTTTTCAACAACAAATGTGTCACACTTCCTTCTTGACATATGACAACTCCAAGAAGATGCCAAATTGTATTCATTCAAATAACCATTAATCAAATTCTGTTCAGCAGATTTGAATCTCTTAGAAGCTTTAGGATCAACATGTTGCAATTGTTTTAGCAAAAATGTGTAACAGGATTAGAATTGATTATCAGAAATAGTTTAATATCCCAATCATAAACTCAATGACTCAACTACAAATGAGTTTAGGAGCTGGTTGTATCATGAATCATCAAAAATTTCAATGTAATTAATGTTTCAGAATGATCTAAGAATGTATGCTCTCGTTTGTGTTGTTGTTATGTTGACAGTGTAACAAATCCAGTTAAGTTTTCTTAAGCAGTATTAATGTTTGGTTTCTTTTACTTTTGAACCCTATTGGCATTTTAATTGTTGTATCTTAATAGCAATGTTTCTTGCATGGAAACCTTTTCATGGCAATTCATTCTCTTCTGGAAGAGTGAAATGTTTAAAAATAAAATTATATTTGAAACTCAGGTCCTTTTCTAAGGGATTTTGTAAATTGAGTTTTTCTTGTTTATTAAATCATGGTCCAAGATTGTGTAAATTTCTAAGAATCAAAAGATAATGATTCTTAATAAATATATGCGAACACATTATTTTTTTATTCATGTGCTGAATATATTCACTCAACTGGCATTGATCTCATAATGAATCATGATAAGTCTATCTGCCCTTCTCAAAAGGAACAATAGAATTGTAACAAAATCAATTGCCTTTGGAAAAGGAGGCAGCCAGTTTCCTAGTAATGGCTTGTTTGCCATGGAAAATACCCAAATTGTCAATGAAAAATGCACATAAATAAACATAAAAATGTGGATAAAAATAGGACATGCTTGCACGGTAAAAAGCGCATGCATTCATGAAAATTAAACACTTAGAACAGTAGCTGGAACATACCAAATGTTCAGTAAATATCCTGTATTGCTATCATTCCCGACTCTCATCTCATTGTATTAATCTTTTCTCAGTATTTATAACAAGCAAGACTGCAGTAGCAAAATATCTCCCAGCTCTATGCATGTGTAATAGTTTCAGCTATATAGGTGATGGTCTCATTAGTTGTGGAAAAATCCGAGACAGTAGAAAGAAATAATGCATATATTTCCTGAAAGCTTATAATTACTGTAATTTGAATGTCTGGTTTAAAAGGTTACCATTCTCTGTCCATAAAATGTCATAAAAAGTATTACTACTTATAAAGAAACAGTTCTTTAAATAGAAGAGTAGAGTATCTCATTGGAGAAAAATAAGTCTGTGCTTATAACACATATACAGATGAGTGTATATATTTCTAAGAGAAATGCATGCATATTTTTCTCCTAATTGCACTGATTAAAAATTAATCTTATCCAGTCTTATCATGAGTTGTGCTAGCTCTAACACTAAAGTAGTGTTTTCACAGAACAAAGAAAAGAGGAACCTTAGTAAATAATAGGTTTCGTGAAGTCCATCTACTATTCCAAATCACCAAAGTCAGGCATTCAGTAGGTGGGCAGGTTCCCTTGTTGAGATAAAACCACTCTATTGTGTTTGTTCTGTGCAAACATGAGGGGGATGCACAAGGAAATTCCCACTATTTTGTGGGGCTTTTCCACAGTTTATTTATGCAAGGTGAAGTTCATATTATGTTCCTTGTAAAAATACTTTATGATAAATATCAGGTTTGCTAAAAATACCTAATAGCAGTGGAAGAATAACCTAATGACTTGTTGCAGAGGTATCCTAAACAAATGATTGAGGGCACGAAAGCTCCTATTAGACACCCCAGTTCAAATCCAGTCTCAACTTTTTGTTTGACTTTGAGGAGGTTCCCTAATTTTTCTGTGACTCAGATTATTTACTTGTGTTTGTAATAAGAAATGTAATTGCAACTAATTAATGTCAAAAGGTATTGTAAGAATAAATATAATGTGCACAAAGTGATTATAAATACGTGTTAGTGATGATCAGAAAATGGATAATGTTTCCTGTAACTGCCATTAAGGCCATTAGTCATATATTACAGTTTTATAAGTTGCTTCCCATTATGGAAAAGCTGATTATGAAATATATATTAGAGAGAGAAGAAAGAAGAGGGAGAGGATGAGAGAAAAACATTGATGTGAGATCAAAAAATAGATTGGCTGCCTCCTGCACTCCTCCTATTCAGAGATCAAGCCTGCAGTCCAGGTAAGTATATGCCTTGACCCAGAATTGAACCAGTGGTCTTCCAGTGCACGGGAGGATGCCCACCAACTGAGCCAGGGTTGATTATAAATTTACTAGAGCCCTGAGTACATGAAATTCATGCACTGGGTGTCCTTTAGCCAAGCCTGCACCCTCTCCAATCTGGGACCCCTCAGGAGATATCCAACTGCCAATCTGGGACTGCTGGCTCTGAACCACTCTCTCACCTGCCTGTCTGTCTGATTGTCCCTAACCACTTCTGCTTGCCAGCCTGATCATCCCCTAATTGCTCCCCTGCTAGCCTGATTAACACCTAACTGCTCCCCTATCAGCTCGATCACACCAACTGCCCTCCCCTGCAACTCTGGTCCCCACCAACTGCTCTTCCCTGCCAGCCAATTTGGTTCTGCTTGGTTGTTTTCTATGCCATTCAGTGTCAAAAGCTCCACCTCCTAGGTAGCCATTGGCTTCTCACAGTTTACCCAGATTTGGTTCTGATTGGTCAGTTTCTATGCCAGTCAACATCAAAAGCTCCACCTCCAAGGCTCCTCACAGTTGACCCAGATTTGGTTCTGATTGGTTGATGTCTATGCCAGTCAACATCTCTGGATCTATTAAAGGGCCTGATCAGAAAGGCAGGGCTGATCAGCAGCCCCTGTGGAGGCCTGAAGAAAAATGGAGGTGTAGCTGCTGACCAGGCCCAGAAAGAAAGAGACAAGTGCTGATCAACAGCTCCCACAGAGGCTACAGATCAGACTTTGCTTCTCTCTTCAGGCCTCTCTGGGCCTGATTCGCAGCCACTTCAGCAGTCAGTGCTGGGCCACCATGCCTGAAGCCATAGCCATCAGTGCTGGGTCACCAGGGCAACCCAGTGCTGACTGCAGGATTGACTTCCGTTGGCCGAGCCTTCCGGTTGTTGTGGATGTGATGAACCCAGAGTTTTTATACATAGGATTATGGCTGATTCTGTAATCTTGAAAACATTTAGCTACACTCAAGCTTCAAATTCTTATAAAGATCAGAGATTCTAGAGAGAACTTAGTAATCAGTCAATTCAGAAAGGACTCTTAAGTTTAGGAATTTGAAGATAAAGTCCAAATGGTTAAGAATTAAAGAATTCTTAAACTCTGGGTTTTACTCTGTCAACAGAATTTTGATAGTAACCATTTAACCAATTGTTTTTAATCAATGCTGGCTGCTATAACAAAGTACCACAGACCCAGTGGCTTAAACAACAGATGTACTTTCTCACAGTTCTGGAGGCTGGAAGTTCACAATCAAGGTGCTGGCAGATTGAGTTTCAGATGAAGCTCCTGCTTCCTCACTTATAGATGGCTGGCTATCTTCTTGGTAGTCTTCATATGGCCTTTTTCTCTGTGCATGCTCTGAGAGAGCGAGAAAGTTTGTTGGTCTATTTTCCCCTTCTTATAAGCACACTAACCTATTGGTTCAGGGTCTTACCTGATCTAAATACAATTGCTTCCATAAAGACCCCATCTCCAGAAAGCATCATATTAAAGGCTGGAATTTAACAAATACATTTTGAGCAGATAAACGTTAAGTCGATAGCACCAACCCTTAGGTTTGTTTCTTTCATAAGCATCCTATAATTTTAGAATAAAACTAATAGCATCATCATCTCAAGGCCCTTCCTTGAGTCCCATCCCTTTGTGGATTCATGTCTCCAGGGAGAGTTTCTCCCAGTCTGGGGTCCTACCTAAAGCAGATGGAGCCTCTGGATAGACTGTCAGTGACATGGGTCTGCTATTCTGTCAGACAACTTTTAATGTCAAAACCTATATTTTTATTTATTTATTTCTGATTTGCTACTAAGTCACATTTTGCTTGTGTGAGTCTTTGTGATGATTGACAGCAGGGAGATTCCACTAACTCAATTTTGCTTGTTGCTTTCTTTCTTGGTTTTGATGACTCCACTCATTCTTTTTCTCAGAATCAATCCTTGCTCTTAACTGTATTCATCCTCTACCCGCAGGATGAGAAATAAGATCACACAGTGAGACTGTCTACTCCCTGTTGTCACTCTTCTTCCTTTGGAATCCAACACGCCCACATTTCCCCTTGTCAAGGTGAACACAGTTCTCTTCTGTGTTACCTACAGGGACTTGTTCATCCTCCCTGCCACCCCCATCCAAATTCCCTGGGGACTGTTCAGGGTTTTCACCACACCTCACTGAGAACAGAACATAATCTCCTCATCCCAATCCCTCACCCCCATGGCTGTCTTCAAGCCCTATTCTTTTACCATTATTTTTTCTCCACTCAGGAAAAAGTGTGAGCTCTGCTTTTACTGTGGAGAGGAAAGGAAGAGGTAGTGACATAGTGCCACCGTGGAGGGGGACTATGCTTCCAGATTATCTGGGAGACCTGCCCAACCCACAGGAGAACCTGTCCTTCCTGGACCAGACATGGAAGCTCAATTGTTGTCAACCTTTTAAACATCAATTCTGAGGGAAAGGCTTCTTAGACTTTCTTTTTCTTTTTTTTTCTTTTTTGAAATACTGACCTCCCTCTACCCATTTATCTCCACATAACTTGGAACAGGTATTTTTCTAAAATTATAGTTCCCCTCATTTTTTTTTTTTTTTTTCAGAATTTTCAGTGAATTCCTGAGATTTCTTTCTGTTACTGATGAAGACAGTGAGCAGCCTGCCCCCAGGGGAGAGCGGTCACATTTATAATTGCTTTGAAACTGAGAAACTTCCAGAGACCAATAAAAAGGAGTTGACCTCAGAGTGGACATGGTTAATGGGACTTCTTTGCGGATGAGGTAATGTCGTGGTTAACTGGTCAGTGGCAATGAACTGGAATCTTTAGGTGACTTGCTGGGGAGGTTTGTAAAGGCAGGTTTCTGTCAGCTCAGAGATGGTAAACAGAGATACTGATCTGGTTTTAAAGAAGGCATTTGCTAACTTCCCTAGGGATTTCTCTCTACACTTGGGGTTCACAGAGAAATTCCCCATTTCTCTCTCCCTCTTGGGTTTTTCCTATTAGTAATTGTGCACACAGTAAGGTAATGATTTCTTATGTGCTTCCTTTAAAACCTCCACTTTCAGATCAGTAGCCGAGGGCATAGATAAATAGGTCAGTTATTACTGACGTCACAGGGAACTCCAAGCCACTGATAAACTGGGCATAGTTTAAAATGTAAGAGAGAGAACAGTGTGATTAAAAATGTAAGTGAGGTTAACTCATTTTAATGACAGGTTCCAGCAACAGATGAGGAATACAAATAAATCATGAAGTTCCTTCTAGAGCCGTAGAATTAGGGAATCAATTGACTCTTTTTTACTAGCCAGTGTATAAAGATTTGTACAGGGTGTGGGGACTCAGCCCCTTCCTTATTGGTACATTTTAGGATGCCCAACCTCATTACAGGGTATTCTCATCCTCAAATCTACCTGGGTAAACCAGACAGATGTAAAACATCCCACATACCAGCAGAATAGCCATTACTACCAGATGATGACAACATTCTCAAAGGGGTCTACAATGTTTCCCATTTTATCTATTGTCTCAAATTTCCAGACATTTTCTCACACTCCTGTTGATTCAGGGTAGATGGGGAAAGTAGTAAATTAAAAAAAAAAAATTCATCCTTGTCATGAAGGAAAATTTCTTGGCAAAACCAAGCCTCACAGGTTAATGTCCAGGGTCAGTTATTACCATGACAGGCCCAGAGATGGGTTGTATGAACCTCCATGAACCTTCATGGCTTAAGGTTGCCCCAGACATAAACACATCCCCTCAAAATTTTCGATATGTTTCCAGCTCTTTTCTACTCTGTTCTTGGTGTAACTAGCTCATTTACTCATCTAACATGCATGGTGAACACAGGCATCGGCTAGTAGCTAAGGAGACAGCTGTAAAAATCAACATCCTTGACTTCAGGATCAATCCTCCAAGGAACTAACAAAATAAGTAGCTTCTTACAAGCAGTCAGGTGACCAAGTTGGGAGACAGCTCCCCGCAGGCAAGGTCATGGACACCAGGCTTTGCAGACTCTGTGCTTATCATTGCCCCTGGCACACTGACCTCTCTGTAAATACGTGACTTAAATAAGTGAATGAATTGGAGCTACAAGATAAAGGGCTATTTTCCGGGGCTCTTACCTCCTGGTGTGGAGATACTTCACAAGCACTAAGACATCCATAAAGCAGCATGGTGGTCACAAGTTGGGGATGGACAATGGGATGAAGTCTAGGGGAATGTGGGTGGAAAAAATATACATATCTTACAATTATATATTTACATTATTTTTTCAATTGTAAATGTATGTTGGCAACCTGAAATATAGGGTTTTTTTTGGACATTAAGAATAAATATTCAAATTTCTTTTTTACTGCTACATATATAGCTGATATCATGGAAGCTGTGTTAAGAAGACCACCTTACTAGTAGTCTCCATTAAACCAGTTATTTTAAACCAAAATTTGTATTTTTATTGGGAAACTAAAAAATATTAAAAATTCTGGGAATTACAGCCTTTTTTGCACAACACACACAAACACACACATACACACATACCACACACACACACACACACACACACACACACACACCAGTCCCACGTACAATTTTAAATTAAAACAGATTTATAAATTCAATTTTCAATTTTATTCAGTTCTTGATTTCTTTGTTATTTGGGAGCAACTGGAATTAGGCTTTAGGAATTAGAAGCTCATCAAATGAACAAACAGATGAGAATTTCCTTCCTATAGCAAAACCAGTCTTTATTTAGAGGGGAGTGCTTTTTTGTTTAAAGGCTGGTGTTTACTATTTTTGCACAACATTGTTCTTTTGGTGTTGTTATCTAAGATATCATAAAAACATTGCTGTAGCAACTACTGGACCAAATTACACTTTCTGTTTCATATTTCTCTAGAAGTCTCTGTTCTAAAAGACAGTCCAGTTTCCTGGGCTCAGCTGATCCAGTTGGGATAATCTTCCACCATCAGCCAACCTTGTCTGTGGGTCATAGTCATGCCACCCCTTTGTTATCAAAGGCTCTTTGGACAGAGGGGAATGGTTTGGTTTCATTTCCATGCACATTGGCTTCAGCAATGTTTAGCTCAAGAAAAAAAAAAAAGAAAAGATCAGTTTCACATGAGGCCAGACATCTCAGCAGTCACTTCCCACAAATGACCTGGCTCTGACTTCAGCTTTCACTTTTCTTATGATTACCTTTTTATAGTATCCTATTCCACATTAGCTAATCAACAATTATAGTGAGTCTGGACATCAGTAAGATATCTACTCCCCCTCTAGCTCTTCTACTTTCTGCCTCCTGTCTTCTCACTTCAGAGTGTGCAAACCAGCAAAAAGCCCCAAAGAAACAAGTGTCTCCTGGGCCCTGATTCTGTTATATGTGGTATTGTTCTTTTTTTTTTTTTTTTTTTTTTTTTTTTGAGAGAGGAGGGAAGGAGGTATAAGCCAACATTTACAAAGGGAAGATTTTATATGTACATTCATATTTCCATTCTTCTCTTGAAAATATTGGCAATCTATCAAGACTACATCTAAATTTTCCTGTTGCCACAATTGGCCAGAGTTGAGTATTTGCTACCTCCTTTAGAGGATACCTGAGCTCTTCACTTTTCTAAAGTCTCTAGCACTTCCTATAGCTGTCCCCTGATGAGGCTGTGTCTCTTACTAAGCTTGATGGTGCTTATGTCTTTGTTTTTCTTACTCCCAGCCTACATTACTCCTTATATAACTTTCTTTGCCTATGTAAGCATTTGAGTTGGCAATCTCTATCCCACATAGCATCATAATAAAAGCCTAATATGCTAAGTGTCTGGTTGATTGGTCAGCCATTCAACCAATCAAAGTGTAATATGCTAATGAAATGCTAAGGCTACTCAACTGCTCACTATGACAAGCACTGACCATCAAGGGGCAGATGCTCTAACCTGTAGGTTATCTTGCTGCTGGGGTAAGGCCAATCAGAACTGAACAAGATGGGGCAGACATGCCCTGGAGCCCTATTGTGGTCTCTCCCCAGCTGTACAACCTCCTACATCCTTCTCAGGTCCTGATCATGCATTAGTGGGATCCCTTGGGTTGGCCTGTGCCCTTTCACAATATGGGACCCCTTGGGGATGTCAGAGAGCCAGTTTTGACCCAGTCCCACAGGTTAGGCCAAGGAACCCAACTGGTGCATGATTTGTGCACTGAGCCTCTAGTTTTATTCATAAAACATTATTTTTGGGAGTTTTGGTAGAGATACTCCAACTAAAGGCTAATTATATTTTATTAATTTTCTTCAACCCGTCTCAGTTAAATATAATTCCTTTTCTTGCCTTCCCCTAAGAGCATACTGGTAAACATGTCACTGACATAGACTTTCACACATGAGAGAGGATGTGTTCACAGAAATCGTTCTGTCTATGTCAGGCAGGTGACATTTATATGGGACTCCATTTTGAATAGGGGATTTTTTCCATGTATAAATTTATTTAAATTTCCAGACAATCCTGAAAGGGAGACTTTATCATTTCTAGTTTACAGAAGGGAAACTCACATGGTAGTCATCTTCCCAAAGCTACAGAGAAAGTGATGAAGCCCAAATATAGCCCAGAGCTCCTAGCTTCCAAGCTTACTCTCTTTCCACACTAAGATGCTACCTCATTGGTAAATTCTGGGCTTTACAGCTTGAAATCTCTTTATATTATTGTCAAGTCAAATAAACAAACAAGCAGATCTGACCTCAACACTATCATTTTGTAGCTGGATATTTTTAAAGTCAAAGATGGAGTAGTATTTACAAACAAGGCAGAGAGAACAATTACTATGGTGAGTAGTTACTGGGTTTGAAGATATTTGTGAGTTTTCTATTCACTGATTGAATTTTAATCTATCCATTTCACTGACTTTAGTATATCATCCTGGATATTTTCATTGGAAAATCATTATTTGATGGTGTGAGAAGGATGTGAATTTCCAGTTTTCAGGTTTGGAATGGGTCATAGAAGTTTTTGTTTGTTTGTTTGTTTTTTTTGTTGTTTTTTTTTCCAGTTAGCTCCATATTTGGTTGCTAACAGGTAGTGAAAATAAACAGATTTTACATTACTGCCTTTCTTTAGACAGTTTAAAATATTGATAAAGAACTAGTTGTTAGAATGTTGAATTCCTGTGTATGCTTATATGAGTTGATCATAACTTCCCATCTGCATGAAGGTTTAAGGTGTCTTAGGAAAGGTAGCTCCTGTCAATTCATTCTTACTTGCTGGTTTCCTATTGGGCTAAGTCAAGGACTCTGATGAGAAAGAACATCAACCTGCCTTCCCCTGGCCAGCTCCCTCAGTCTCACTCTCCAACACCACCTCCCTCTACCCCTCACTCTGGTACAGCAGGTCTGATGTGTTTTAATTATTCAGCGACATATAGGCCCTTCATCTTGGGATGGCTCAGTGGCTTCCATGTGGACCATTTCCTGCCAAGACCCTCTGCTCTGTTGTGTTATTTCTCAATTGCATGTAGTGGAGCCATTTCCCCTTCATTTTGACGTTTCAAATATACTACTCGATATGCTAACTGATATTGTCATTTTTGCTAAAGCAATTTGTAATTCCTTCTTTCCCTATAGAATTTTACATAAATGTTGGAGGACTTTCTCTCCTCAGATGAAGATGACATCTATAATACTCCATAAAGAAAATAACAGTGCTCTTAAGGTCTTTATAAAAATTTCTTTAGAATAGGATATATACACAGGTGCACAAAATTTTGCAATTCCTTTCCCCAGCTGCCAGCACCAGCTTTCCTCTGACACCCAGGGCCCAGACTTCCCTCCAGCACTTGGGACCCAGGCTTCCCTTGCAGCCCCAGCTTTGTCTAGAAGGTTGTCCAGGAGGACATCTGGTCTAATTAGCATATTATACTTTTATTATTATAGATATTGATGAGGTTCAAATATTTCAAATATTTATTTTGAAAAAACTTATTTAGAGGAAGCAGGAAAGTGGTTCATGTGATTGCCTCCTGAATTTGTGACCTAATTCATTTCTAGACAATGGGTTTTGATAGAATCATAAAAACAGGGAGTTTAATCAATGCTTACCTATTTCTTACTGAAAACTGAATTTATACCAACCAATTATCCTACAGAAGAGGATAAGACATCCTTTTGAACTTTCCTTTTGATTTCTATCTCAATACTTCAAAGAAAAGTCATGATCTTGCAAGAATTCTGAAAAACACTGGGATTCACTCAATCTGATCATACATTCCAGCAACTGAATGTAATTCCAATTTAGGAATCAATTTGACCCACTCCTTTACCCATGCCAAGCAGCATGCTCTATCCTCCACCTACTGGCTTTCCATTGGGACTCTGTTGTCCCTAAAAATATATAATTATGTAAAGAATTATCATAGGACTCTCTGAAAACATGGGGAAGAGTTGGCTATAAGTCATATGCATTGATATTCAGATTAGACTAAATGGGAAGCAATTCATGGACTGAAACTTTTTTCAATTGCAGTGAATTAGACAAAAAGAGCATTTTAATTAAAAAAACAACAACAGTCTGTTGACTTTTGCTCACCACTGAAACTACATTCAGGAGTATCAACCAGAACAGAAATTCTAAAAGGGAAATAAATTAGGTATATAATTTGTTGTGTAACCTGACCTTCTAAAGACAAATGAAAATGAAATCAAATAGTCCAGAGTTGGTGTCCCTTGGGGGATGTTTGTTATCTGCCATGATGCCACCTTTTCAGTCTAAAGGACTTCATTTGGATCCTAGACCCATCTATCCATTCCTGCTTTTCCCTTTGTTTTATCTCATTTCTTATCTTCCTATCATTTCCTCCCTTGTTTTTTCTTGTCCTCTTCTTTTAAGCTATAAGTACTCATGTAGGATTGAGGAAACTGCCAGAGATGGACCCTAGAAAGGGGGGTAAACTAGAGTTATGGGGAGTGAGCAGGCAGGGATCACAACCCTGCGGAATCTGGGAGGGTTTATGAATTATTTCTAACTAATGAAAGATGGTGGGAATGATGCTACCTGGCACTGGAGGCTAGGACAGAAAAGATAAGGCAGTTTCCACTGTGCTTTCTGAAATACATAAGCAAGAAAGCTGAGCAGTCAGTAAATGATCTCACTGCCCTGATGCCACCGTATTGTAAGGAAGCCAAATTAGCATACATTGAAATATCACAGGGAGAGTCTCTGGGATACATGAAGAAGAAGTAGGAGAGGAGAGAGAGAGATGGAGAGAAGTGGAGAGAGAGAGAGAGACTGGGGCAGGGGACAATGTCTGACCAGCCCACATATGCTCTACCTGCTGTCCCAACCCATCCCCCAGCTGACTGCAGCCATGAGGGAATTTAAGCTGTAAATGCCCAACCAAGCCCTTTTCACTTTCCTGACCCTCAAAACATGTGAACAAAGTAAAATGGTTACTTTAGCATTGGGGTAATTTGTTACACAGAAATGGATAACCAGACAATGAGTTTGACGAATTGACTAAGAATCAAGAGACATGAGAACCTGGCATGGGTTTCCTCATATGACTTGGCACAGGACACTCGTCTCCTAGTGTGTTTTATTTTTTATTTATAAGTATTTAATTCTTTCCTTCTTTCTCTTTTATTCTTTCTCAGTTTCTCTCTTTCACATAATTGTAATTTCACTTTATTTCTTATTCAGAAGTATTTTAAGCATTTTTTATAAGATCAAAAAACTAATTGCTATATTTTCTTATCAGATTGTCATAATTTACTTCAAATGAATAAGATATACCTCTGAGAAAAGTAAAAATTATTGGGTAATACAGCAGTATTTTAAAATTTTTATGGAAGAAAAGTGGATAGGAATAAAAGTACTTAGGTTGATAACTCCAGAAGGAAACTAAATGAAAAACAAAATTTGGGATGCATGTTATATAGGAAGGAGTATTATTTTAACACCCTGTTTACATTGATCCTTGTGTAGCTACAGCTGGATTATTATTATTACTCCTGCTATCATTATTGTTACCACTATTTTTGAGAGACAGTAAAATTATTCTCCAGCCTGTCTGGTTTTTATTCTGGTTGTATGGTTTACTAGCATGTGACACTAGGCAAATTGCCCAATAAATTGTTATTTAATAAATGCTGACTATTAATATTGCTGCTCCTCCTATAAAGTTTTCAGCTATTATTGTCCCTCTCCTGCCCTTGTGCACTGTTTTATTTACTATCTCAGCCTTAATGTGTCTGCAAACACAGGGCTCAGACACCTTACTGTAGAGTGACTGTCTCAGGAGTGGAACCTTTCCCTAGAGGCCCCACTTTTCTGTGACTTGTGCTGCACTTACTTCTCGAAGCACTTATTCTGACTTGTCATTGTCCACTGTTGGCTCTTCTGTCACTCGGGCTACAGTGTGATCCTCAGGGAAGAGGACATGTCCTGAATGTGTTTCCATCTGCCAGAACCTAGTGCTTAATACAGAAAGAAAAAAATGGGCAAATCAGTGAACAAGTGAATTATACACTTGCTTTAAACTACAAATAAAGCAAATTTGGAAAGTGTTGGAGACAAGATGCTCTAAAACTGCTCATATACCATGTAGATGATCCTTTTCTGACGAATAATATGAAAGTTCTACTTGATTTGCCATAGGTTTAAAAATTAAGCCCTAAGGATCTGGAATTTTATTGGAAAGTTTTGTGGCATTTGTCTAGCCTTCTTAATCACTAGGCAGCAGATTTCAATAATTATGATTTAAATTTCCCTGTATTTTGTGAAAAAGCAAGCTATGCAGAGGTGGATTTTCCATGAAGCTAGAGAAACTTTGGGCTTTACAATGAGTCCATGTAGGTGTGCATTGTGAATATTTTTCAAAAGGGACATAACCACACTGGTTAAGACATGTGTCAGCTCTGTGGTATCAGCTGGTGGTAGAAATTCCAGGGGGAGTTAAGTTGGGAATATGCCATTTTAATAGCATATTAAAGCTATTGTTGAATGTTTGAATAAAGTGATACGTTTCAGACTTTCTGATTTTGGAATTTAATGGTACCTTTTCAAGTCATCTTTCAACTTATTTGTAAAAGACCTTGGAGGGGAAATTCAGATAAAAATCAATAGGATCTGAAACAAAAACAATAAATAAGCACAGAGACACCAAAAATAACAATTCTCACATTGAGAAATTGTAAAAAAAAAAATTCATGTCATATTGAAACAGTAATTTATTAAAATAAATTAGTTTCTAATAGAAATATTCAATGGTAATTTATAATTAGTTACTCTACAAGAAAACAAGATGCCCTGAATTTTTTACAGATTAAAGATTAAAGGAGTTGAGAGACTTTTCTCAGATTTCACAGAAAATCTAAAATAGTCACTGATTTTATTACAAAAGGTTGTGAAGCTGAAAGGAAGTCTTCTAAGCTTTGACTAATAATAAAACTAGTTTTGTTGTATCAGAGGGAAGACTGAATTATCTTTCTACTGTCTCCAGAAAAGGACAATAATAAATCATTGCCATAAAGAGACAGTCAAAGAATAGGTAAGTAAAAAAATGTGTTAAGGTGATAGATACTAGATACATATGCAGATAATTAATATAATATGATAGGATCTTCAGGAATTTGTGATCTTAGTGTGTTTGCCAGATTTATAACATTTGTCATTTTTTTATTTCTCTTTTCTAATGCATTTTTACTTTTATATTTGAATTTTGTATTCTTGTTCATAAGGTGGAATCCCCTAATTCATATAAGCATCAGGCCCCAAAAGTTCTAGATCTGTCACTTATGGAACTATTTTACTTGTTTGCTCTATCTCAGATCTCTGATGTCTGTATTTTCAGTGCATTGTCTAATATACACAAACCTGAGAGACTTCATATCACTACAAAATTTCTGGTTAATTGATTATTAATTTTAATGTGAACCTGTATGAAAAGTCTTTTATCTCTCTTCTAAGGGAGATTTTCATTTTTTATTAGTGTTGACTAAATTTCTTTCAGTTAGTGATCCAGGAAGAAAGAAGCAAATGTGACACATGAAAATTGAACTGACTGTGTTTAAAACAATGCATCTATTATAAGAACTTGAACATTAACTCAGATGCATAGCAAATAGCACTGGTGAAGAATTCAAGTCATGGAATATGCCGTTTACTCCACCTGTCTATTTACTAAGCAGCCATCAGTTTGAGGCCATGAGCCATAGATTTTGGAAGCTTAAGATTTTTGGGAAGGTTAGTTTTCCTCAGCAAGGAATTTAGTTTGGTGGGAAAAAAGTAATGAAATTTATAGTGATTTTTGTAGGCAATCATCTCGTTGGGTAGGGTCAGGGTACAAATTCCCAAATAAGATTGTGGCTATTAATGTGTTGGTTCAGTTCTCATTTTGGATGGAAACTAACCAATAGGCCTCTGTATGATCAAGAGTGTTCTAACAGTGAAACTATTTGTCTTGAAACAGTTGAACCATTTTTGACTATTTGTTCAAGTACATTGTGGAAAAAAAGAAGCTTAGTTAAGGAATATAGACATTGTTTATATTCAAAGGGCAACTAGAGGGCAGGAGCAAGGTGGAGTGAGTCAATGGGGGCAAGAAGGAGACATCTATAATGCTTTCAACAATAAAGATACATTTTTAAAAAGAACTGCTAGAGCTAGATTATTGCACAACTTTTATTCTCATCACCCTCAGATTTTCTTGACTCTTGTAGCAAGATCACCTTTTCCTCTTGAATTGCTATCTTCACTTATCTTCCAGGTCAATCTTCTCATTTTCCTCTCACTCTGCCTTTACTCCTGATAGTGCCAAAATCTGTAATATTGATAATCCCTCACTTTTTGTTACTATTCAAGTCTCCCCTGAATTCCAGAGTTGCACATCCAGCTACCTACTCAACTTAAGCTTTACAGGCCAAAAACAAACTCCCGGTTTCATCTTACCCAATTGCTCTTCTCAAAGATATCTCATCTCCCCTGAGTTAGTCACCTCCATTATTTCAGACTAGAGGCCCAGTGCATGAATTCATGTAGGGATGGGACCCCTCGGTCTGGCCACCAATCAAGGCCTATTGGGTGCCAGCGGGTTAGCGGGAGGGACCACAGGAGATTGGCTGGCCGGCTGAGAGGTGTTGTGGGGAGGGACTATGGAAGGTTGGCCAGTCAAGGGGAGGGGCCATGGAAGGTTGCTGTGGGAGCTCACTGAACATCAGGGAGAAGCTCCTGCATTGAATGTCTGCCCCCTGGTGGTCAGTGAGCATCATAGCAACTGGTTGACTGGTCTTTAAAGTTCTGGTCATTCAGTGGTAATGGTTGCTTAGGCTTTTATATATATATATATATATATATATATATATATATATATATATATGCTTAAGTACCCAACTTGGATTCATCCAATACTTACTTTCCATCCAATATTCACTTCATGAGTTAACCCAGTTGTCTTTACATTCAAAACAGATCCCAAAGTCCATCATAATATCTGCTACTACCCTGGTCTAAGCCATGAACACCTTTGCCTGCCTTATTGCAATGACATCCTGCCCTTTTGCCTATAGTTTTATGTGCTATGATAGTTATCTATTTTTTGTAACAAATTTCCTCAAACTTAGAACCAGCAAGATTGATGTGTCATAGTTTCTTCAGGACAACAATCTAAGTTTGTATTACCTGATGTCTGTGGCATAGTCTATCCTGAATTCCCAGTGAGTGTATCCACCAAGCTACAATCTCATCTCAAGGCTCACCTGGGATGATATGCTCCCAAGTTCCCTCCTGTGGCTGCTGGCAACATTTAGATGCTCACAGATTGGTGGGCAGAGGACCTGTTTCTTGATGGCTTTGGCCAGAGGCCATCCCAAGTTCTATGGCAGCTGTTTTTTTTTGTTTTGTTTTGTTTTGTTTTTCCTCAGAGCCAATAAGCAAGAGAATGAGAGAGCCCAAGATGAAAATCACAATTTTTATGCAACTTGGTCTCAGTAGAGGCCTTCCAAGACTTCTACTTATTAAAAGTAAGTCAATAAATCCAGCCTACACTCAAGGAGAGAGTATTGCACAAGGACATGAACACCAATAGATGGGAATCATTAGTTAATCAACAAATATATTTTGAGGTCTCATTATAGTCTTAAAAGTATGCTGGTAATCAAAGGAATAGGCATCATAGATTCCTTCCCTAAGAAAGCTAACCATCGACTATACATTCAAAATCATTAAAATAATTAAGAATTATATGAAAAAGAATGTATTTTCCCTTGATGAATTAATCCATCAACATTTAATGCATATCTATTAGTCAATCTATATTTCTAAAATGGGCCGTCAATTCTCATGTGTGCTCTTGGATCTGCGAGTTGACCATCACAGTTTCACAGCTGTAGTTTACTGTGCTGCTGGGGACACTGAACTCATGCTACCAAGTGCTACCTTAATTTGAATGTTGTGGTTTATTGACTACTCTTGAGTTGGATGGGCATCTAAACCTTGAATAAAAAGTTCATTCAGAACCTACACTGTGTTTGAATTAATTTACACCAATAGGTACTGGTCTTATTTTCATTATTGTGTTTCTTTTAATTTGGTAATGAATTAAGAGATTTCTGGAATAAGTTGAGAATAGTGGAACCTTTCCTCTGGATGGAATATCCTATCTAATAAAAGACTAATATGCAAATTTGACTGTACCTTCCCTACACTCACCAGTCATGCCCACCAGCCATGCCCACCAGCCAATCAGGAGCATATTATACAAATAAACCCCAACCAAGATGGCTGCTGCCACTGAGAGCAGGAATAAGGCTTGGGTTTTCCTGGCAACAGATGAAGTCAAGCTTTCTGCCTGCTGTTGCCAGCCTAGGCTTCCACTCAATGCTACAAAGTTTCAATTATAAAAGATACAGAAATGGCGGCAGCCACTGAGCTAGAGAGAACAGAGGCTTGGGTTTCTCTGGCAACAGAAGAAGCTAAGCTTTCCACCTGCCATTGCCTGCCTAGGCTTTCACTCTAGGTTACAAAGTTTCAAACAGAAATGGCTGCCACCACAGAGCTAGCAGAAGGTTTGGCTCCACTCCAGGCTACAAAGTTTCAATTGTAGACATAAATTAATCCCAGATTCCAGGGCCTCCATTTGGGTTGCTAGGGGATGTGGCCAGCCTGCAAACCTCCACAGGCCTCTTGCCCAAGCTGTCCCTCTCCCCAAGGAAACACTCACCCTGATCTGGGACACTCTTCAGGGCAAACCAGCTGGCCCCCACCCAGGCACCAGGGCTCTATCCTATCTAATAGAGTAATTTGCAGATTGACCATCACTCCGACACACAAGAGGGCTGCCTCCATGTGGTCAAAGATTCTGTCCCCATGTGGACACAAAATGGCCACCACAAGATGGCCAGCAGGGGAGGGCCATTAGGAGGTTCCAGGCCCTGCAAGGGAGGGCAGTTGTGGGCCATCAGGCCATCAGGGGAGGGCATTTGGGAGGGATCAGGCCTGCAATGGCGGGCAATTGGGGCGATCAAGCCTGCAGGGGAGGGCAGTTAGGGGTGATCAGGCCGGCAGAGGAGGGAAGTTGGGGGCAAAGAGGCTGGCAGGGGAGCAGTTAGACATCAATTAGGCTGTCAGGGTAGTGGTTAGGGGCTGATCAGGCTGGCAGGCAGAAGCTGTTAGGGGCAATCAGGGAGGCAGGCAGGTGAGCAGTTTGGAGTCAGCAGTCCTGGATTGTGAGAAGGATGTCCAACTGTCTGTTTAGGCCCTACCAGGATCAGGCCTAAATGGGCAGTCAGAATCCCTTGAGGGATTCCAGATTAGAGAGGGTGCAGGCTGGGCTAAGGGACATCACCCCACCCTCCCTGAACAAATTTCCTATACCAGGCCTCTAGTATATATATACTTTTAGAGAGAGAGTAAGGAACATCTATTTTGACCGGAGATTGAACCTGCAATCTGGGCATGTACCCTGACCAGAAACTGAATGGACCACCTTTCGGTGCTCAACCAACTTACCCATATTAATCAGGGCAGGAATCTGTATATTATAAAATCATTATAAGCACAAGTCTATTTAACAAACCATACATGCCTTCAGTGAGGTTTCCACATACTTTCCAGCCAGTGTTGATGAAAGTTAGGGGCTACTAGGGGTCATTAGACAAGGAGGGGAGGGCCATTCTGAGACTTTCCTAAAAACCTTCTTTATGGAAAGTCCCTTCTCTGTTTATTTCCCTTGATTCCTCTGTCTCTTACTTTTCATAGCAAAACAGAAGAAGAAAAATATATTTAAATGACAACAATGTGTCACCAATTAACTTCTGAGTATTTAAAAGGTAAGGCATAGCTTGCGACTAATTCACAATAAATATTTTTTCTTCACAGTAAATATTTTTCTCTGTGAATTCTTAGCAACAGAAGAATGGGCTCTAGCCTGTCATTTAGCTTTTACTGACAATACAAGCTTAGTAAAAAAATGTTTAAAGAACATTGAGATCAAATAGCATGTGATTCATGGGCAGAAATAAAGACATTTTAATCAACAGAATATATGTCAGAGAAGGAAGAAATTGCTTTGACAGATGCTATCAGGAAAGGGTTTTTCTATAGAGTAGAATTGTAGTTGTATTGGAGGGATGGGAGAGAAATTGGATTTCTAGAGAGAAAAGGGAAAGCCTATCAGATGAAAGGACACGTATGCATAAAATACATGGACAGGACGAGCTGCCTACATTTGTGGATGGTCTGGTGGGAGGTGTGTCAGAGTTTGTGTTGGTGCTGGGAGGGGCTGAGATTGGTGGGTCTCAGGGTGCAAAGATGAACCCAGTTTAGAGAGAGTTACACATCCATTTATTAATTCAATAAATATTTAAGTGATGACTTTGCAACAGCTACTGGGAACGCAGTGGTGAGCCAGTCAGATACCATATTGGAAGCAATAAGAGTTGCTGGAAACACTAAAAGTAAATAGAATACAGTGAGACAGATAGAGCATGCTTAGATAAGATGACAGTACAGTCTCTTTGGCAAGGGAGCTGCTCTGTTTATATTTCAAGGAACTCAATGGCTGCTGAGTGATTGTAGAAGTTTGAATGGGGTTGCTGTTGCAGGGACTAGATAACTGATGATGAAGGATTGTTCCCATGGTGGCAGGATGATAGTGAGAAGTCATATTTGGGATCTATTTAAAGAGGGGATTGACAGTTCTTTTTAAAAAATATTTTTATCGATTTCTGTGAGGGAAAGGGAGAGAAATGGAAACATTAATGATGAAAGAGAATTATTGATTGGCTGCCTCCTGCACACTCCACAGTGGGGATTGAGCCTGTAACTTGGGCATGTACCCTGACTGGAAATCAAACTATGACCTATTGGTTCATAGGTCAACCACTGAGCCAGATCGGCTGGACCACAGCTGTCCTAATGACTGGTCAAAGATGACTAACTGTCCGCCCTGAGAAACTGGGTGAAGGTGTGCTATTTGCTGAGATATCTGCACTTTTGCAGATATCAAGAGTTTAATTATGGACATGTGATATTTTAACTCCTATTCAATATCCAAGCAAAGATGATATGCAGGCATCTGGATACAAGTAAATAAAGCATAGTGAGTGTTGGTTAAAAATTAGACACAGGTGATGAATGAATCAGAAATCAGACCCAAAAGTGAGGTTAGGTGTGATATATTAAGAGTTATAAGAATAAAGTATGGTGAAGAAATGTTTCTTAGTTTTCTGCCATATCCAATGTATTGTCCTAGATACCATGCAGATTAATTAGGCAACCCAAGCAAATCAGTCTGGGAGAGGCGCCTATAAAAACCAGTCTGATACAACTCTGATACTATGATCCATTTTATAACAGTAAGTCAAGTTGTATTTGTGTAGGCAACAGAGAGGCTTTATGATTGAAAAAGACCTCCTGAGGATTTGGGACAAGCTTGAAGGACTGGGTTGAGTTTTGACAGATGGTGTAAAGGATATGGTTTTTTTAAATGAATAAATCACTTTAGCAACTGTGCAGTTTGAGGAAGGCTGGATTAGAAAGAATACAGGATGATGAGGGTCTGCAGTGGTGGAGAGGGACATGGGGACAAATCTCTAAGAACTTTGATGTCAGAGGAGGACTTTGGATTTTTCTGCATGTAATGAAGTACCTCCTATGATCACATTGTTTAGAAAATTGAAAAGGAAAGATGAGTCACTATGTGTAAGACATTGGAAATGATGGCCTGATTTTTCCACCTGGATTGTTAGTACATAATGTGCTTCAACACTGAGAAGTTCTGTATCTTTACAGAGCTGTTGATGGCCCAGAGGAGGAAACGCCATGTGTGCGCGCGTGCGTGTGTGTGTGTGTGTATGTGTGTGTGTGCCTGTGTGTGTGTATGTGTGTGTGTGTCTGTGTGTGTGAGTGTGTGTGTGTGTGTGTGTGTGTGTCTGTGTGTGAGTGTGTGTGTGTGTGTGTGTGTCTGTGTGTGTGTGTGTGTGTGTGTCTGTGTGTGTGAGTGAAGGGAGGGTAGGGGAAAGGCTGAGTTGAGTTTTTAATGATCTCTCCCATATTTGAATCTGGAGAGAAGAGAAAACTCTAGTTCTCTAGGTAGTTGGGTTGAATCAAGGAAGTTTTGAGGATTCGGATGAATATAAAATGAAGTAGCTATCATTTGTTTCTGTGATTGGTCCATATCATTAGATAAAGAAAATTATGATGATATCACAACCTAGTGTAGGTTAGAAATTATCTGAAATAAATAATTCCCCTGAGAACCTTAAAAAAGGGGGAATATAATTTTCTTAAAATTTTCAAGCTTGTTGACAGACCTTTTTTATGCAATGACACTCACTTTTCAGCTACCCTTGAGTCTTTTAATTTCCTTTTTCCTTTCTCTTTTTTTTTTTAGCTTAAGCATCAAATGCACAGTTACTTTTAAATACAGAGATTCAATTTTGCACTGACAGTTATGTCTTTAAATTTCCAGACTTTTCTCTCTTTAGTTTATTGATGTGTAATATTAGCAAAGTGGTGATTGTCCTATAAGGACATGATTCCATGTCCACTTACCTTAAAAACAGAAATTGTTAGGAGCACTTTATAACTGTCTAGTTTTTCTGCTTTGATCAAAGTGGCCATGACAGGGTAATTTCCTTGTAAATATTCTTTAATGAATGTAATTCTCTTGGACAAGAGTAGGGGAAAATAGAGGGAGAAAAACAAAAGCAGTCAACAGGCCCCAGGGATTTCTTCTCTAGTTTATTATTTACAAAATCTTTGAAGTAGATACTGCAGAGGCTTAGAGAGGAACCAACACAGAGAGCAGGAATGTGTCCAAGCACACAGCTCAGTGGTGAGAGGGGAGGAGGGTGGAAACCACCTGAGACAATGGTTAAAAAGTCATCTCTACATAGATATCCTAGGATCAAGGTAGGCTTAATGTCAGCATACTTCTTCCCCTTGGGTCATCCTATGAAATGCACTTCTTTGTTTAATAATCTCTTCCATATTTGAAGGATGACATTGCTTACCTTAGTACTTGGAGATCTACAGGATTTCACACTGGGGGTTCCACAATGATTCAAGAACCCAGAGCTGAAGGTAAATCATTCTAGGCCTAGGCTCCTTTCTCTGTACCTATCTTAAAGTTGGTGTCATTATGGACAACAATACCCTCAGAAATGTATGAATCATGACAATGACAGTGCTCTATTCTAGTCCAAGAAAGAGAAAGGAGGGGTCTGGCCCTGTGGGTAGGAGATGGAATTTTAGAGACCAAGGAGTGCTTCATAGATTAAGCTTGGTTTTTATGCAAGGCAGGTTCCTTTGATAGCTGGAGAACTGGATATGAGACAACAAACAAACTAGCATTGTTTGGAAGAGATCCCATTTCCAGAGAGATTGTGCATTCTTTGTTTCTTCACAACTTCTGATCACCACAATGTGTGTTCACTTTTCATGATTTTCTTTTGAAAACAAATGAATGAATAGCAACAGAAGCATCATTGCAGAAGAAAATCTTGTTAAGTCTCTTACGTGATTCTCTTAAGGCAGTGGTCGGCAAACTGTGGCTTGTGAGCCATGATTTGCCGCTCTATTGACTAATGCATTTGCCGACCACTGTCTTAAGGTATCTGCATACTAAAGATACAGAGATGCTGTTTTCTGAACATGTGTCTTCTCCAGGCCTTCTGTGTGGCTTCAGTTGTGGGACAGGGTCTTACTGCAAGTTCTTTCTTTTCCTTAGTTTCCAAACTCATGAGCTATATTCTGTTTTTCTTTTTTAAACACAAAAATGTTCAAAATCTCAGTAATATTTATATCAATGAGGGTCTTTGAAGGAAACAAAATTCAGGCTAGATAATGTAAATGAAGAGATCTTTCTGAGAAACAACTCACAGAAGTGTGAGCAGACTTAACATTCCACACATCTGGAAAAACGGTCATCACTACTAGCTCTCTGGCATCATAGATCATTCATATTTATTTATTTTAAATATTAAACATTTTTTTGTTAATGCTCACCTGAGAATATTTTTCCCATTTTTTTTTATTTATTATTATTTTTTTTAGAGAGAGATAGAGAGATAAACATCAATGTGAGAAAAACAAATCAATTGGTTGCCTCCCATATGCACACCAACCAGGTCTGGGAATCAACCTGCAACTCAGATATGTGCCCTTGATCAGAATTGAACTTGGACTCTTTGGTTCACTGGGCTGACACTCTAACCACTGACTAATGTCAGCCAGGGCAAGTAGGAATAAAGACATGATGAAAAGTAACTATCATAATCACAAGGTGAATTTTAACAAAGAAAATCTTTGTGTATGAAGGAAATTCCATGGCACAAAAACATTATAAAAGATTAAATAATTCTGTCAGACATCTTTTTACCAAAATGAGACAGTTTTCATCTCAAAATACCATCTTTCCTATTTGTCCTTGAAAGTTGTTAAGAGGGTAGATCTTGAGTGTTACTACCAAAAGGGGAAAATAAAAAAAAAAAACTTAATTATGCAAAGAGTTGAGGATGTTAGCTAACTTTCTTGTGATAATCACTTTGAAATATATACATGTATCAGTCATTACTTTTACATCTTAAACTTACATCTGTTATATGTAAATAATACCTCAATAAAACTGGGGAGTGGGTGGTATATATGGGGAGGGAAGACTTCTAAAGAACCATAAATAACTACCTTTCCTCTGTCAGTATTCATGCACCTGTGTAATCCCATCCGCTGCAGAGTGGGCTGACCCTAGTGATGGACTTTTACCCACAGCACACAGCAAAGGTCTTGGGGTTTGTCTAAAAGATTAGATCATAAGTCTTGTTGGCTCTCTTGCCTGCTGTTGATGCTTTGAAGAAACCAGCCGCCATGATGGAGAGGCCCACTTGACAAGGACCTGGGGAAGGCCTCCTGCCACAGCCTCTGAGAAACTGAATTATGCCAACAATCATTTGGAAGTGGCCACTTCCCTGGCTGAACTTCCTGTGTGAAGAAACTCCATGGTGGAAGGTCCTGCTGCACTATTTCAAAGAAAATATGAACTTAGTAATGTGTGTTGTTTTAAGCCAATTTGTTATGAATCAATAGATAATAACTTCAGTTTTATTAGGATATACTTCAGATATAATAAAACACCAACGTTAAGTGTATAATCATTTTTAAAGGTGCATTAGTATAAGTATATTCACAATCAACTTACAGTATACTTATATCACCCTGCCAAAATTTCCTCCTGTTCCTTTCCCCAGACCTTGCTAACCATCGTTCAGTGATTCATGAGTATAAGTTAATCTAGAATATCAACTGAAGGTTTATAACCTCAGGTTTTACTTATATGTCCATTTTACTATCATGATTATAGTTTAGAGAGCTAATCTCTGTTTTTTTTCATTCATGTCCGAGTTAATAAGTGCAAATGGTTTTTCTGTGTCAGTTTTCTTCTTTGTCATTAGGGACAGAAAGTAAAAAGTTCTGAATTCTTAGCCATGGTCAATGATTGATTGCCAAAAATAGGTCCCCAGTCTCCTACACCTTCTTGGAATTTGTTAATCATTTGGGTAGAGCAGTAAGAAAACTTAAGGATGATGATGTATCTCACAATTGCCTCATCTTCTAGGGCCTTAATCATTCCTCTACTTCTCATTTCTTCCTTTTTTTTTTTTAACACTGTTGGGAAAAATTGTTGAATAAAGATGAGTGATGATGTAATCTCTAGGATTATGAACTAGACAAACATTTTAAGATAGAAAAAAAAAAAGATCATTAAGATCCCATAATGAACTTTGAATTTGTACCAGAATCCAATGTACCCATATGGTAGTTAAAATAACTACCATTCGATTTTCAAAAATAAGTATATTTTATCTTTGGTTTTTGGAAGACCTCCAAGAAAGGAAAGAAGTCATGAAATATCATTTAAACTACTCTTAAAAACCTCAAAAGCCAAAACTGGGTCCTAGGACTCCCAGTGCTGCAGGGATAGAGGCACTTGAGATGTCCCCAGGTGAGATGCCCCCAGGGAGAGCCGTTCCACCCAGGCCACAAGGGACAAGATTAAGTAATTGGTTTATTGAAGGAGCCAGGAGAGGTGAGACTGTGAAGAAAAGGTCATTGAAATCAACTAATTCAGCAGGAGCCCAGCCCTTGCCAAGGGCCTGTGACAAAGAGGGAAGTAACACCCCCTGTCTCTCTCCTTCCTCTCAGCTATCTCTTGTGTGTTTCCTGGATGGAACTGAATCAGCCAGCACCTTCCAGGGCTGCCCCTGGCAAGACAACTCTGGGCAGCAAAATGTAAAAAAGAACCTGCACATCCTGCTACTGATTTCTTTTAAATCTAATGTATTTTGAGTAATTTTAAAAAATGCAACACATTCTTTTAAATTTCTATAACATATTAAGCATAGATGAATTCTATCAGGGAAGTCTATGTAAAGAGGGGGGCATTTTCTCTGAGTCTTAAAGGAGTTTTTCACATGCTGCTTTGTAGAAAGCAGAAATAGCAGCTCAAGGTATAAGGAGCTTGATATGGCTAAGGGTTAGAAAGTGGGGCTGTATTGGAGTTTAACCTAACAAAGAGGGTAACTGGAAAAGTGGACCCAAGCTGTGGAAGGCTTGGCATACTGCTTCAAAAATCTTAATCTTTTGCCCTACTGGATAAATTTTTGGCTCACTGGATAAAGTGTTGGCCTGTGGACAAAAGTGTGCTGGGTTTTATTACAGTCAAGGGCACGTATCTTGGTTTCAGACTCCAGCCAGGGCCTTTGTTGGGCACATGCAGGTGGCAACCAGTGGATGTGTTTATCTCTCATTGATGTTTCTCTCTGTCTTTTCTTCTTTCTTCTACTATTCCTAAAAAAACATGAGAGAAAAAACATCCTCAGGTGAGGATTAACAACAACAACAAAATATTAAATTTTTATCTGGAAGACTCATTTTCTAAGAGCTTCCTTTAGTTCCTAGCACAAAATATGTACTCAATAAATGCTTCTAAGTTAAACTTGTTGAAGAGGAGAGTTAACCAACCAAATCTACATGTGTTTTGTTTACTTAGATGTTTATTTAGGTGTAGGTTAATAGAAAAACAACTTGGAGATCTGAGGCAACTACCTACATAATTTTAAGACAAGACTCTGCTACTCAAGAAGCAGTTCTTTTAGGTCTAAATGTGTTATATTGAGCAGATTCAATTACTAATTGCTCAAGCTCATTTGCCTCCTTTAACAAAGGCCACACTCATGTTATGCTATATGGCAGATTCTATCTTTTTGTTCAAAATGGTAAGTAGTTTGTCTTTGAAAGATCAACCTGACTTACAATCAATTGTAGTTTGATGTATATTCATATAGAAATGTTAATATGATTTTTATACTCACAAAAATGATTTCCACAGCATTAATGCAATAATTTTGTAATTATGCTTTCTTTAGATAATCCTCTAGTGATTTCTTGTTTCATCTTTGATTTCATCTATGATAAGAGAATTATTATGGGAGAATTGGACTCAGGGGGGATTCCACTATGGGAAGAATTTCTTTTGTCTGCTTTTTTAGTCAAATACATACAAAGCTGTAGAAGAAAAATTATGCTTCAATATACAATTTTCATTATGCATTAGACACTTCTAATACCCCCTATGGAACACCATAATTCCACATATGCAGCTTGTCAACTGGTGTGTGTAAACATGGAATTATTTGGTCATTATTGCATAGTTATATCAAAATACCCAGCAGGAAAAAAAATGACATCCAATATTCACCCAGGGCTTAGACAAGAAATTTTTGTTTGATGTGAAAGCATTAATAATTTGATCACAGAAGAACATTTCTTCAGCAGTGCTCTCAGATTGCCAGGAAAAGATAATTTTTCCCTTGTGGACATGCTTTTTATCACATGCCCTTCACTTGCTGATAAAATCTCTGCCTGGATGGTCCCTGCAGGGTTTATCTGAGGAGGGATGGAGAAGCACCCTCTAGCCATCATGAGCCTGTGAGTCATTCAGAATCCAAAACAAGTTGTTTCAAAGCTCAGGCAATTGAAGCTCCTATTAACAAGCTCAAAGGACTATGGGTGACCACCAAGTCCATCTACCTCAATGTTTTCTTACCCGGCCCAGTTTTTAAATCAGGCATTAGATTTTTCTTGTGGTCTCTGAACTTAAACCTATATGCTTATATTCAAAATGAACGCCTGACTATGAAGATCTAATTCTCTGCCTTTGGGGAACATTAGTTTCCCAATAGTCGCCCCATTCTTAAAACCACATAGCTCATCTTTGCCTCTGCCTCTGTTTATACTTGGAGAGTTAGTCAAGGAGAAAGAGCAGAGGGAGTGGAGGGAGAAGATTTGATAGATGATATTATGGATTGTTGGTTTCTTTCTCAGCCAACTATGAGAACTATTTGAAATTTAGGAGATAAGATGTAGCAAGTCCTTACACATCCTGGTCCCTGACCATGCACGTCCTTTTATAGGTGGGACCTGTATTGTCTTCTTTGCTTCCTCCTGACCCGCATGCCTTCTGATGAGGTAGCTGCAGATGGCAATCTGAATGGGACTTTCAGTGGTGCAATCACTCCATTCACAGATGTGCCCAGAGATTGGGGGTGTGAACTGTGGACTGAGGGACAAAGACCTGCTGAGTGGGTTCTTCTTGGCTGAGATATTCAGTCTTGACTCCTAAATTCTTTACCTTTACTGAGGGAGCCACAGCTGCAAAACTACTGCTGGGGGTTTCTTAAGGTGCTCCCAGTGGCAAGAATACTCCTGCTCTGAGCCCTTCATTACCTTTTCCCCTGGTAAACCATGTTTTGAACCAATTTTTAAGAGGAGGGAGAGATGGATTCATTTTCTCCCCATCTTTTCAGGTCAAACTGACTGCCCCAGGCACAGAGTTCTTAGAAGGATGTGAAAGAAGGAAGTAGCAACAAGAAGTATGCCCTCTGTGTATCAGCAACATTATACTGCCCTACCCCCAGCATCAGTAAGGGGTGGGGGTCAGAGTTTGCCAATGTCTCTCACTCCATGCTTCCTGGACTTTCATTTGTACTCCATAGGGCTTTCCTCATTTCTACTGTTTAAAAGTGTCTGTTTCCCCTACTGAACAGGAAAAGCTGCAAGTGTAAGGGATTTGTCTTATTACCTTTGTGTCTCCAGCCCCAGCACACTGATGGCTACTTAGTATTTAGAGGACACCTCTTCTTTGGGGGGCAGGGAGGGAGAATTGGGTACATGGCAAAATATAATTTTTATCGGTGGAATGAATACAGGTGTACTTTGGATGAAATACAAGCAGTCAGAATCCAAGAAGAAAAAGAATTTATTAGGTGCAAATGCTGGAAGAGAGAAGAGGCACCCCAGGTTTTCCAGAGAAAGTGGTAAAATTACAGACTGAGGAATAATAGACCAGGAAAGCTAGGACAGGCAGCTGGAGATCTGCCTGCCCTTGTTTCTATCATCTGTTTCCTCTCTCTATAGAGCAGGGAGCAGGAGGAAATAAGAAGAATATAACGCAGGAGAGGAACAAAAGGGAGGATTTCTTAGAGAGCTTCTGGGAGAAATCGATAAGTTCCACACTGGAGAGAGTAGCCAGCTAATTTCTGAAGGGCAGGAGAGTGTATTAAACAATCATATACTTCAAGTCTTGAATTAAGTGATTGTTTGCCTTAGATGAGACTGCCACACAGAACAGATAAAGGAGTGATAATTGATAATCAATATATGGCCAGACATTTGCTGAGTACTTAGTATATTCCAGACACTGGTCTCAGGGCTTTAAAATCATCAACTCAGCCCAGTTCTTGAAATTCCCACTTCAGTGTGGGCTATTATTATTGCTACCCCACTTTACAGATAAACAGCAAGATTAAACATCTTGCCTTAGTCACACTGCCAGTGGATTGTTGTAGGTATTCTAGAGGGTTCTCAAACAGGCATAGTGACAATAGGAGTAACTATGTCACTTGCCAAAAATCGTTTGATAGAGGTGGGTTTGCATCAACCTATCCACTTACTATAGCTGCTAAATGTATTCACTCAAAGTGATTCACTCCTTACTAGTCAAAATAGTGAAATAAGTATTATATAGCTTCATAATAAAAATATTTCATCATAGTGCCCATTGGTAGCAGATCTAAACTTCTCTCTAGCCCAAGATCAAGTATCTACTAGCTCATTTGATTACTTATTTTATTTTATTTTTTATTTCTCCAGCAAAATTTATTTGGGGTTCTTTGGGAACAACAAAGAATTGCAATTCATGACGTAAGTTCTAATAGCAAACCGCATGTAAATCTAGGGAAACTAAAGAGAGGAATTATCTTTTTTGGAATTGGAATGGGCTGTTGTAAACAAAGTCCATTGGGAAACTGAAAGTTTCAAGTATGGTGACTTTCCTTTTTCTTTTAAATTTATTTATCTTTATTGTTGAAAGTAGTATAGATGTTCCCTTTTTGTTTGTTTGTTTTTCCCATTGACCCCACACTGACCCCTCTCTGGCCTTCGCCACACTACTGTCCATGGGCTATGCATATATGCATATAAATTATCTAGTTAAACTCTCTCCAACCCCCCACCCCCACTGCCCCACCTTCCCTTTAAAATTTGTGATTGTCTGGTGGCATGTAAAATCTCTGTTGGTGTTTCAACTGGGAGAAATACCTGTATTGGTCCTGGAATTTATAGAATAAGATAAGAATAGAGTGAGGGTTCTAGAAGGTCAGACCAAGGTCCAGATACACCAGATATGGCTCTGGTTTCAGTCTCGTCTTGCCAAACTCATCATGCAGCCATCCTGTGTTTTCTTGCTTTAGCACCCTGGCTGCAGGTCCAGGCTGGGATTCATTCCTTCTCCCTCTGAGTCTTTGCATACAGTACTCCTTTCACCGGCTGCTCTGTGTTTTCCTATACTCACTCAGGCATCACCTCCTCAAAGTGGCTCTCCCTTATCAACCTGCCCTACAAAATTACCTTTGATCCCCAAGTTATACTCCACTATTCCTTCATTTCCTTTTAAATATATATTTTATTGATTTTTCACAGAGAGGAAGGGAGAGGGATAGAAAGTCAGAAACATTGATCAGCTACTGGGGATGTGCCTGCAACCAAGGTATATGCCCTTGCCCGGAATCGAACCCAGGGCCTTTCAGTCCGAGGGCTGACGCTCTACCCACTGAGCCAAACCGGTCTTGGCTCCTTTTAAATTCTTAATACAGTTTGAAGTTGTCATGTTCATTGATTTACTGCTTATGATTTGTCATATCCCACTAAAATGTAAGCCCTGTGGAGGCAGAAGCATCCCTGTCTTGTTTACTGCTTGGTTCCCAAGTCCAAGAATGGTGTAACCTCAATAGATGCATTTATATAACTAAATAGATGGATGAACTAGTAGAAATGGCCTTTGTTAAAATAAGTAGAGGAAATCATGAACTGGTCAACCAACTCTCAAAAAAAAAAAAAAAAAGCTCTGATTTGTAATGTTGGCCAATTTCTGAGGTGTGAATGCTCTCTTTATGGCCAATTTCAACCTAGCTTTCCATACTCCCTAAATATCTAATAGTCCTTGCTTATAAGCTGCTCCAAGCAGGCTCTCATGGACCATGATTTGAGTGGAAGGTAGCAGTAGTCCCAGGAACAATATGTGACTAAATTGCATTTTAACCAACCCTCTAGAGTGTATGCATCATTATGAGGAAAAGTCTTTATGGGAAAAGAAGTTTTGCACTAAGTCCTAATAACATGATACTTTTAACATAACTGATGTTCAAAGGGGAACACTTTTGAGAACAAAGTGGGGTACTAACTAGATAGGATACTGGAACATCCTTGCTTGCAAATGGGGACTTTCCTAAGCTGGTGAATTAGAATTACCCAAGCTGTGGGGAATAACCCATAAGCCTGTCCTCCAGTAGCAGAACTCTAGAAGAGGAGAACATTTTTCCACTGGCTGGAGAGACCATAGAGACAGAAATCAAGAGTGAATTTGAATTACCACATGAGTGCTCTCATGAAGCATTAACGCGAGACTAGTTTAGGTGTTAATAAAGCAGCAATGGTGTGAATTCTGGCAGAGATGGATATACAGGCATAAACTATAGTAACAAAAAGCCCCTCAAGTTGAGATGGATCTCAGAACCAAGAGGAGTCAGTAGAGGGGGCAGGAGCAAGGCATGATGGCTCATTTTATGTGGAATCAACATGAGTTGTTGTGTGACAGTGGTCCAAGGATATGTGAGGCCTTGTTAGGCATTCATGTGGTATCTCTATCACTCATTTGGAAAACTACATCCAAGGAGAAACACTGGAAAGCCAGTTATTTTCTTTTTATAGTTACGACTATTAAGCTAGCAGATTTAGGCAAAGTGATGAGGGGAACTTGTCCAAGACCAGCAAGCTAGAGGGACTTAGGAGGTGATAAAGATACAGAATTTCCGAGAATAAAAACAGTGTGAAACAGTCTTTTATCTGTCAGCTCTGTTTTAAATACTCTGTGTGGGTGTTCTCTAGTGTTCACCAAAACTCTAGGAGTGATTTATTACTTTTCTAACTTTTAATATTGTATCATTCTCATTTTACATTTGTGTTCTCATTTTATAACTGAGATGGTAAGATCCAGAAAGAGTGGGTAACCTGGGTGTCTGCATGGCTGGTTAAAATGAAGCTCCCCTTGGGAACTGTGACACTAGTTCAGTAGATAGAATTATCCTGATACACCTGGATTCATGGGCTTATTATAAAACCTGGATGCCCTAGGGGCCTTCTTTCCCCCCTCAGGAAAACTATGTGATTTGTTTCCACATTCCCATTCCCTGATCTATGAAATTCCAGAGTTGTCAATTCTGAGGGCTTACTTTCTCTTCGTCACCTCTGTTTCTGGCCACTTTGACTGCACAAGATCTTCCTGTTTCACGAGAAGTCTATCAGAAGCCAAAGCCCCACTGCCTGATGAGGACTCCCCATTTCCTCATAGCAAGCTGTATGAGTTTCTGGAAGAGCTAGAGTTATAGGCAAGATCTCCCCATTTCAGTGCCCTGTCCCTCCACTAGACCCTCCTCCTCCTACTTCTCCACTCAAGGGAGCATAAATGCTATCTTCTTCATGCCCCATTTTTGATGGGCAACAACTGGTAGGTATGAAAGTGATAGAGGTACTGTTTGGGTTCAAATACTGATTTTCCACCTACCAGCTGAGTGGTTTTGGGCAAGCTCCTCAAACCTCTTCGCAGCCTTTGTTTCTTCATTTGTACATGAAGATAATAATGGCTTCTGTCTCTGAGGAATGAGGAACGCTACTGCATATATAAAGTGAATAGAAGTGTCTGGCTCATACCAATTGCTAAATAAATGTACGCTATTATCATTAGCAAACAAGAAAATATATTTTGCACCTTTAACATGTCCACTGACTCTGATTCTAACTGCATGGTAACCTTAAAAGAAGCTGCTGCTTGCTTGGCATGGCTCTGTGGTTGAGGAGGTCACAGTTTGATTATGGGGCAGGGCAAGTGCTTAGGCTGCGGGCTCGATCCCTAGTTTAGGGTGTACAGGATCCTCATCATTTGGTCATACCTCTGCAAGCTGATCAGTGATTCTTTCTCATTATTGATGTTTCTGTCTCTCCCTCTCCCTCCTCTCTGAAATTCATAAAAAATAAACAGAAGTTGCCAAATAAAAATGTTCTCTTTGTATTGCATCAACAAACCAAAATTAAGGCTAATTCTCTTGCCATGTAAAGCTCAGAGACAAATACTACTGTTGTATAAATGTCACCATTCAAAAGGATTTAGGTCTGTTGGATAGCTCTGATGGATGTTCTCATATGCTATGGAATTGTTACTTAAGCCTTGTTCAAGAGTGTAGAGCAGCAATTTTCAACGTTTTTCATCTCATGCCCCACATAATCACTAAAATTCTATAGCACACCCCAAAATATATAGTTTTTTGCTGATCTGACAAAAAATAGGTATAATTTTGATTCATTCACACCAGATGGCATTTTTACAATGTTCCTCTTTTTCTGCCCCCCCCCATAGCTCCCCTCCACCCATTACCCATCCCACACTCTGCCCTTATCTCCCCCCCACACTGTCCTCATCCATAGGTGTATGATTTTTGTCCATTCTCTTTCTGCACCTCCCAGACTCCTTCCCCCCCCTCCCAGAATTGTCAGTCCATTCCCTCTCTATGCCCATGATTCTGTTATATTCACCAATTTATCCTGTTCATCATATTTCTAATTCACTTGATTTTTAGATTCACTTGTTGATAGATGTGTATTTGTTGTTCATAATTTTTATTTTTACCTTTTTATTCTTCTTCCTCTTCTTAAAGAATACCTTTCAGCATTTCATATAGTACTGGTTTGGCGGTGATGAACTCCTTTAGCTTTTTCTTATCTGTGAAGCACTTTATCTGCCCTCTAATTCTGAATGATAGCTTTGCTGGGTAGAGTAATCTTGGTTGGAGATTCTTGCTATTCATCACTTCGAATATTTCTTGCCACTCCCATCTGGGCTGCATAATTTCTGTTGAGAAATCAGCTGACAAGCGTATGAGTGCTCCCTTGTACGTAACTAAGTGTTTTTCTCTTGCTGCTTTTAATATTCTCTCTTTGTCTTTTGCTCTTGGCATTTCAATTATGATGTGTCTTGGTGTCGTCCTCTTTGGATTCCTTTTGTTTGGGGTTCTCTGCACTTCCTGGACTTGTAAGTCTATTTCTTTCACCAGGTGGGGGAAGTTTTCAATCATTATTTCTTCAAATAGGTTTTCAGTATCTTGCTCTCTCTCTTTTGTTGGCACCCCCATCATTCAGATGTTGGTATGCTTGAGGTTGTCCCAGAGGCTCCTTACACTGTTTTCAATGTTTTGGATTCCTTTTGTTTCTTGCTTTTTCGGCTGAGTGGATTTTGCTTCTTTGTACTTCAGATCTTTGACATGATTCTTGCAGTCCTCTAGACTGCTTTCAGGTCTCTGTATAATATTTTTTATTTCAGTCAGTGTATGCTTAATTTCTAGTTGGTCCCTTTTCCCTATCCTCGAGAGTCTCTCTCATATCCTTGAGGGTCTCATTAAGTTTATCGGTCTTTCCTAGGAGCCTTTTGAAAAACCTTATAACATGGTTTTGAACTCCATGTCCAGTCTTTTTTTTCCCCTCCATTTCTTTCAAATGTGATTTTTTCCATGGCTCTGCATTTTGGCTGCTTTTCTGAGTTGGTTTAGTAGCTTTGTGTGGTAGATGTCCTCTAGGGACAGTGGCTCAGCCTCCCTAGTTACTTGAGGTTACTCTTGGTGCAGCCCTTTATGAGCTGATCAGTCCTGTTGTAGTTAAGCCTAGATTGTTGTTGGTGATGCTGAGAGAGTTTGACTTCCAGGCCAATTGGCTGTGAGGATCAGCTGTGTTTATGCTGTGAGAGCCGCTGCTCAGCTTGGATGGCGGAGTCTCTAGGCTGAGCAGGCAGCCTTGGTTTCTCGTCAGCCCTGCCCTAAGTGGCGCCTGAGTCTCTGTGCCCCACCTCTGAGAGAAAGCTGCTGCCGACCTCTGTCCACTGCTAAACAGTTCAGCCTCTCTCCAAATGAGTCTGCGCACCCAAAGTCTCACTCAGGGTTAGAAAACAATGCAGTCCAATGGTTTCCCTTCTTTTTTCCCTCCTGAAAGAGAGAGTAAGTCACGTGTCCTCTCTGCACCCTCACACCCCTCTGCAGTTCCCAAGTTTATGGTGTGAGCTCGTGGACCTCTGCAGCTCCCTTGTTACAGCATGCTTCCTCCTTAAGGTCCAGTTTCACCCTGTATGAGTCTGGGTTCCCTGGGACTCATCTGGAATTGCAGAATTAGTGTGGTGGGATGCCTTTGTCTCCCTCCTTGTTCGAGAAAACCAGCCAGGTATTCAGCCAATCGCCTGCCCTCTCTGCTCGCAGGCAGGGCTCTGCAACTTTCTCCACAAGTCTCAGAAACTCTGCTCTCTACAGCTCCTCTGAGTCACAGTGTCCTTCTGTCTTTCCTTCTATTTGTGGAATTTCCACCCAGCCAGCTTTCTGGTGATTCTGGATATCTGATTTGTCTTTTAGTTGTAGTTTTGAAATTGTTGCATGGAGCATGATAGGTGTTTACCTATGCCACCATCTTGGTTCCTCTGTCCAGAAGGCATTTTTAAATTTGACAGTCTAAGGGGAAAAAGGTCAGTGCCCCTGACTAATAGTCAGGTATTGGATGTTTTAAAAATTCTTGCAGTACATCAGTTAAAATCACTGGTCCAGAGAGAATCAGCCTTGAGTTTGGAAAAACATATCTTCTATGGATTTTCAGTCAAGGAGCCAGACATGTTCTGCAGATTAGATCCTTTCCACAACCCAAATATAGGGCACCATTATTACCTCCAGAGAGGAAGGAGAGGCTCAGAGAGGTGAAAGAATTTGTTGAAGATCTCAAGGCTACACAGCAATGAAAGAGCTGGCACTTCAGGCCACTAGCAATGGATACTGGAAACTAGACTTCTGATGCAACGCCTCCTGTTGGCTAAAAGCTATAAGCAATGAGCAGGATGAATATGTATAAAAGACCTAAGTCCCTTTAGCAAATCCCAGAAAGTTGCATTATTCTGTAGTGATATTTGATTAGGAAGATATATGGCTTTCTTTTCATTATCTGACAGGTTTTAAATACCCAACATAACTTAACTGCAAAAGGATACTTGCAAGAGTTTGAGGAAACCCTCTCTTCTATTTTCATAAATAATGGTTTTGGGGCAAGGACCAAATCTGTGCCGACCAGCGAGTCTCCAGAAAATAAGCTGGGATTGCTGTGGGAGCTGTAAGAGCCATTTTGGCTTGCTTGCATTGGAATGCATACCTATAATTTTAGCAGTGTTGGTGAATTTACAGATGTGTAACTCAGTTCTCACCATTTGCTCGTACCTCTGCAATACCATCATTTCCCTCGACCCCCACACATTAGGTTTCATTTTCAACAAGTGAAAATCCTGGAAATCCGGCATTGTTTGACTATTTTCTCCCTGACTTATCCAGGCTTTTCAGAAATCTCTCTGCCACACTGGAAACAGGAAGTTTCAGCAAGCAGTGGTACCAATAGCATTGTATTATGTGGGATGTCACCTATTGTTATGGGAACAAAGACATCTTGAAATAAGGACAAAGGCTTCAAATCTGCCAGAGTCCCAGACCCTTCAATAGCCTTGCTCTCTGTCTGGGGAGTGATTGAGTGAATTGGGTCACTCCAAGAATACACCTAAGCTTCTGAAACTCTATTATTAGGTTGCCAGAAAGGAGCTACACATGGCCTATGCAAATAGCATTGGTAGTAACTCTGTTCTATGTGCTCTGCATAAATGCAAAAAAGGAACTGACTAAATAGATGTGGTCTCCTAAATTGGTATAAATAGACAGGAGAACACATTTGAGAAGTGATTCATAACTCATTCCCTCTACGATTAATGGGTTAGGAAAAAGCAAAATGTTTATTAATTAAAAGCGCTACAGAAGTTTCTCTTTTGAAATGCTGTGCATAAATCATGCAATTCTCAAACCAAGTCTATAAGAGTGAATCCATTTTATATTTTGTTTAAAGGAAATATTGTTGTCACAGACTAGCTGGCATGGACAGAAGGATTGCATGTAGCAATGTTTTTGTTTTTGTTTTTGTTTTTTCATCTTAATAACAAAATCACTAAAGCATTAAAAAATGTCATCTGAGATTATGGATACAATTAAGATAATGAGATTATTATACATTCTCTTATATTTAATATGCATTAGCTATATTTTACACATAAATACATTGCCCCCCAAAATATACCTTTCCCTGTTGTCATCTGTGTCATAGCCATAGTAACAAGTATAGAATGATCTCTTGGAGTGATTGTGCCTACATGGACAAAATGTCCCAGTGAGTTCATAGAGGAAATCTATCTCTAATTCTTTTTAGATTTATTTTTAACTAGTACTATCAAATGTTTCTTCCCTCGATCTTCCCCTCTTATTTAGATAAGATCTTCCTTTTCTTTACTGACATATTTCTCTGCTTCTGTGCCCACACTTCCCGTTTCTTCAGCTGTCCTGTGAGAGCTCTTCTGTCTTTGTCTACCAACCCCTCCCACCAGAAGGATGTTTCCTGACAGCCTCCAGATTGATATAATCTCTGCACTGCTCAAGGCAGGAAAACATTGTGGCTGAGTAGAAATTCCCTGTACTCTGTGGTGCCAACTTGTTCATCTCCTTGTGGGGATGCAGCACTACTTGACCTGGGCACCTCACAATTCAGAAATCATGAGTCCAAGTAGGTAGATGCCAGCTGTGATTAAGAGTCAGTATGTACCTTCATTCTAGAAATGCAGGAACCTCACCTACTATTTTAAAAAAGGCAGACTGCCCAAATTATCAATCTGACAAATCAATGTGCTTCTGGTGTTTCAATTAAACTAAATAATGATTTTATTAGAAGACTCCTACAAGAAATCCCAATTATTCCAAAAAATAGGGAATTACTTTTTTGCATTATGAATTTAACATATAATAAATGTAGGGTTTGTATGGTTGATATTGACCCTTTCTGAAAATAATCTGCAGTTTTTGTTTTTATGTGATTTCTACAACACACTGCTTGAAAAAATTCATAGGGCAGCAGCCAGGAACCTTAGAGTTCCAAGAAGCACAAATGCATCTCAGACTGGATGGAACAAAAGGGAAATATGAGCTCATGAAACTTGGATGCTCCAGAGTGACTCATCCTTAGGTCTCGCCAAATCCAGGAGATCAATAATATTATTGGAACTCTGTTTTCCTGTTTTTATCTTGCAATTCTGCTTCATATAATGCTGGATTTGTTTTAGATATGCTTTCTACATCTTGTAGAAAATACAAACTCCTTAGGGTTCCAGGATTCCAGAGAGGAGGAGGAGGAGGAGGAAGAGGAGGAGGAGGAGGAGGAGGAGGAGGAGGAGGAGGAGGGGAGGAGGAGAGAGAGAGAGAGAGAGAGAGAGAGAGAGAGAGAGAGAGAGAGAGAGAGAGAGAGAGAGAGATTTCCAGATTAGCAACCTGTTTTTGTGTTAGGGCTTATATTGTTTCCGTGAGGGTTGTATGCTGACTTGAGAAATGTGTTATGAATAGCCATCTTGGATCACAGGCTTTTTCTTATGGCTGAGAGAAGCTGTCCTTGCTCAAATTGTAGTAAACAGGTGAGAAGCCATCTCATGCACACTGATCCTTGTTTCTGAAGATGAAGGAATGTAAGGCCAAAAGCAGATGTGAACCCTGGCAGTACTTGATGCTTGTGATGCACCACCCTCCCTGGCACTTTGGAGATCACAGACCTTCGTGTTAATCTTAGTTCCGCTTCTTGTTCATGAGAGAGATTTGGAATTGATGACTTAAAGTATGTCAGTGTGAACTATGTTGAGTACAGACCCTGGCTTCAATATTATAGCATTCCATAATAAAGAATTTTATTCTATTATGAAGGATTTTACAGTGGTACTTCCATGTTAGGATGTTTTAGTCTTATCTAAAATAGAAAGAGAATCTGAGAAAACTGGCCAGAATCCTGAATATCTGACTTCTTGATCATCTGCTGTTGGTTCTCAAGGGAAGGGAGAGGATCTTTCATATATATATATATATATATATTTATTTTCTACTTATAACTCTGCACTTAGATCCAATGCACTCCTCTTGCTGAGCTGTGTTGGGATGTGCAAAGTCTACTTGGCACCTCCTCCTAGACCCATATTCTATTTTTGGTCTTTGGGTACAATGACCTAACATTGAAAGGTTGCCACAAGAAAAGAACATTTGCCCAGAAGAGGTGGATTAGTGTCCTCTGGCCAAAAGTTCAATCCCTATTATCATTCAGTCTCTAATTACATCTCTTTCTTAAACCTTCAGTGTCATGATTTTTCCTCCTTGTGAAGCCGGAGAGTAGAGAGGAATAAGTTCTGGAGTTTGGATGGGGCCACTAACAGACTCTGACTCAGGCAATGACAAAGGATGAAGGAACTAAAGTGGGGAGCAATGATAGTAAAAAGCATATGTGTCTCAAAGCATGAGTTAGCCCTGTTGGCTGTTTGTAAAAGCCATGTCTCAGCCCCTCTGGCTAGGAGAAAAAGCTGTCCAGTAGCCTGCCTTTAGGGATCACACTGTCCCTTCTGACTCATGGGTTAGAAGAAAAAGAAACTTGCAGAATTAGTTCCCAATGTATGGATGGATTATACAAAAAAAACTTCCCAGATTTCAGTTATAAATGGTATGTAGGTTCCTAGGCCACTCTTCAAGACACAATTTTAATACTTTACATTCAAATGTTGAATATCAGACAAAAGTGCTGTTGGGAATATACAGTATTTCCACTGGGGTATAAATTCAATACTAAGTACTTGATGTAAAATTAGATGGATGGTCTCATCTCTGTAGCTTGGTCCTGTGGGATTATCTTGCACAGATGTGCTCCAGTGGTGGTACTGTCTAATGTGCCACCTTCAGAGCTCATCTGTGTTGCATGTGCAAATGGCCAACAGTTTCAGAGTCTGGTAGAAAAGACTGCCCAGGACCCTTGAAGGGCCCAATATAAATTGGGGTCACAGGGAACAGTGGGCAGAAAAAGTGCAAGTATCTCTGTAAGCCAGTTAGAGAAAGACAAGTATCACATGATCTCACTTATATGTGGAATCTATTGAACAAAATAAACTGATGAACAAAATAGATCCAGAGACACAGAAGCATGGAAAAGGATGTCAAGGCTCAGAGGGAATGTGGAGAAGGGTGGGTAGATGGGAAGAAATCAACTAAAGAACTTCTATGCATATGCACAACCCATGGACACAGAAATAGTGCAGTGAAGGCCTAAGGCAGGGGCTGAGACAGGCTATAAGAAGTCAATGGGGAAAATTATGGGACATCTGTAATATTTTTGACAATAAAGATTTTTTTAAAATGTGTAAGTATCTGGGTTTAGAGCTGAGACAGAAATAGGAAGAACCTCCATATTCTAGAAGGTGTAATCCAAGTGAGCCATATGCACCATTAGCAAACTAACTTGATTAAAACTCAGGAGATTAAAAATACCAAAACATTACTATAATTGCTTCAAACATAATATTATTTTTTCAAAGAAATAACGTTATCAAAACAGGTAAACTCCCAACCATCTCTGCCTCCTTGCATTGTATTGTCCTAAATTATCCCCATGCATGAACCTTCATTTTGAAAACAGATATAATGTGATGGGATAGGTTTGAGGAACTGGAAACAAGAAAACTCTCAGATTGTATAGTGCTAGGAGCAGAGATAAGGGCCCAGAAGGCAGCTGTTTCTCAACAAAATTAATTCCTCATTAAAACATTGAAATTATGTCAAAAGAACTTTACTTCCCTCTTTGACTATCTCCCAGTCTTCACCTTGTTAAAATAACTGGGAGAAGAAAGCTGAGCTGGGAAAGCTACCAAGCTACTGAGGGTGGTTGGTAGAAGCTCCTGGGCTGACCATGTACTGGCCCCCACTTTCTACCCGCCTTTATAAAGTGGTTGTGGGAGCAATGACAGCACAGGTGATTGTAAGCTTCGGTGCCTTTATCACACAAACTGTAAAATTACTGGTAATAAAGGTACCAGAAACCTACTAAAATGATTTTCTCTCTGAGATTTCCTACAGTCAGTGGGACTCAGTCACTCAGAGCATGGTCCGGAACTCCACCATGTTATCGTGTTCAGCATGCCAGGCCATCTGCCTCCAACTCCGAACATCATAAATGAAGCGTGTTCAAGGGACAGAATGTACCCCACCCCCCATTTGGTACAATTCATTTCTGTGGGTCAAGGCACATTTCTATTGCTTTCTGTCTAGAACCTTGTGTTTGAAGTATGTTCATGGGTCTGTTTATCAAGATATAGGTATTGATATTGGCAGAAGAAGGGACCAACAGGAACTAATCAATTCCAACCTCGTGGTTTCTTTCAGGTCCTTCAACTGCCAATGCAGAGGCTGTATTCCACATCCTAAGAACCTAGGAAACCACAAGCCAACAAAAAAACCTGCTCTCCTCCTGCAGTTATATATTCTGTAGAATGTCATGGTGTGCCCCTAGTTTGGCACACCATGACATTCAGTAGTGAGAAGTTGGCATTGACCTTCAGAGAAGGCCAGGCACTGTTGACTGTTGACCACAATGTTTTCAGTTCATGGAAATAGTGATATCATCCTAGAAAGTATAAGCCAGGTATTACAATACTGGTTTAAACATTTTAAAATATGAAGAATATGTTAGATCAAAGTAAACTAATCACTGTTATATTCATCTATTGACCAAGATATAAAATATGTCATACAATAACTTGCTTTTATTTTTCAATATAGAGACTTATAAAGAAAAACATATCACCAAGATAACTTCTGTTGACATTTTTAACAATGAGAAATAAATGACCTTCACAGGGGACATTGAAGAAGAATGGGCAGCTATAAGATAAAATAAACTCTTCTCTTTATTTAATTTTCTCTAGCAAAAAAAAAAGTAATAGCTATTTGGTCTTTACATTGATTATCTTTTCAGAAAAATAAATGCACATGTCAGTGTGTGTGCACATGCATACTGGTACACATATGCATATACATACTCCATGTATTTTAAATCAACGATGCCTTACTATAATCACCCATTCTAGAACACCTAGTTTGTGGCCCAGCCCATGCATGTCCTGCCTAGGATTCATTAACTCTGGGCCCAATAACTCATAAGTTGCACATTGGTTTTGGGTTTCTATTACTCACATATTAACAGTTTAGTAGAATTCTGACTTTAGCCCTGATTCCTTTGTGGTATTTAATAAGTATACAGTCAAACTCTTAATAAAAATACAAAACTATGAAGCTGAGACTAAAGCAGTTATGTATAAAAACATATCTAAGAGAAAACCAAAGCAAACAACAACTTAAAAAAAGGATTGCTGAATACATATTTACATTTTTAATTCTTAAATTATTTCCATAATAAACTGAAAGCTTGACTATAACCGGATTCTGTAAGCAGCTTATGTATTGTTTACAAATTGAAAAGATCTATCACAGAGACATTGAAAATCTAGGAATGCAATTTATCCATTTATTGACTTACAGTCACTCTACTAAGGATGATGCAAGGATAAGATATCTGAGTTCTCAAAGATTTTAGAAGTAGAGAAAGAATACTGGCAGAAAAATAAAAACTATACATTATAAATATGGAAGATGCTTAGCTAGCCATCACAATTAAGGGCTTGTATGTTACTAAATAAATATAAAAATCCCTGTATCCTTCAAAATGACTGTACAAGATAGAGTTCAGGTAGTATGTGAAGTTGCTGGATGGGAGGAACTGCATGACAGTGCCTATCACCATGACGCATGCCAGCACCAGGCCATATGTGGTATAGAACATTTCACAGCCAAGGGCAGAGACATCTTCTGGAAGTTATCCGAAGTCTTCATGAACCCCTCAAGATTTTCCTTTCAGCCATCTTGCATGTGTTGCTTGACAACCTGGCAGCCAGTGGAGCCAATGGTGGGCAGAGCAGCACAAGTGTCTCCGAGGCACCAGCCCCTAAATGTTACCAGTTAGTAACATTCTTCATTGCACCCTAAGTGGTCTGAAGGGCACACAAGGTACTTAGTGCCACAGCAGCAGCAGACCCTGCAGGAGGAGTCTTTTTCAGCTTCTCCTCAGCAATGAAGATGACAATGCCTCTGGATGCTTGAGTATGCGGGAAGGGGTAGCCATTCTCCTTAAGATGGTTCTTGGTGAGCAGGTACTTTTTGAGGTGGTGGTACAGAGTGGCCTTTTTCAGATCCTCCATGTCTGGGTTGCTCTAGCAATTGATTGAGAAACTGATTTTGGTGGCCAACTTGTCCCTCAGCACCACTTCAGGGGACACAACTCTCAGGCCACTGGTTTTTCTGAGACCACGCACAGTGCTGAGGACCAGGCCCCGGAGCTTCTTGAGAGTATTCACAGCCATGTTCAGATAGATGTTCTTTCTGGGCCTTCAGTCATAGGCCACATTCTCTTCATCCAACACCTTCTCTGTGGCTTCCTGGTTGGAGGAATAGAACTTGAGACACTCCTCAATAAACAGGTTGAGATTTCTTTGGTGGGTGTCTGTGGGAATTTTGCCCCTGAACTCATTTGGGATAATAGGCTTCTTTAAACTCTGTAAAGATGGGCTATGTGTCATGCATTTAGGAGGAATGGTGCTGGTGGTCTTGGACGCCATATCTGACAGCGTGTGCATCTTCAGGAGCTGGCTGCTGCTGTCCGGGAAGGTTCTCTTGGCACCTGCAGCCATGCAGGAGTTGGGGATGTGGGCAATCCTTCTCTTCTCACCAAGAACTGAGATGTGAATGGAGGATGGCTTCTTGGCCAGCTGTTGGTGTAGGACATTGGCCAGTAGCTGGCTGACTCCCTCTGAACCTGAGGTGCCCTCAGGTAACACACTTCCTGGGTGGTAGGGGCCAATGGCATGGAGGCAGGGGCTCCAGGGTTGAGGCTCGGCAGGATGTACTTAGCTCTGCCTTCAGAACTTGCAGATGCCCTGGAGAAGACCAGTTCAGCACTGTGGTTCTCAAGCCCACGCTACCGCACTTATCCTGGGTGCCAGCATGGCTCTGCTTTCTTGGCCTCTGGCGTCTAAGAGCTTAGGCTATGTACTCACCCCTGATATAGGCACAGGGAAAGAAGAAATTCCTGACCGTGATTAGATTGAGATGCTAATCCAATCCCACCTGATCTAATACTCTCTGGACTGGCTTCCAGAATCCCAGGGCTCCTAGTACTCCTTGCCTTATTTGGTGAGATGAGAAATCCCCCTCTTTTGTCTAGAAGACAGAGTGGTCAGACCGAATTGCTTCTTGTCCTCCACCTTCTCTTTTCTGAGGGGCTCCACCTCAGCGAACTCTCAGCCGCACCTTACAGGTGAGGAAACAAATTCAATGCCTCCCAGCCAAGTACCATGGGCACGAGCTCAGCCCTGCACTCACTTCTCATGCCTCACTGGGGATGAATTCTCCCACCAAGCTCATTTATTCCTCTCTGTACCATGTTCTGTTGGCTGTCAGTAGGAGGAAAGACGAGCTGGTTGTCTGCCCCTGCATCCTCACTCTAGCTGTGAGAGGGAGCTGTCCTGGACTCCCTTTGTACACTAGCAATGGGTGTACAGAAAACTGGATGTCAGGGTGGAGAGGAGCTAGCTATGCTCCCCAGGGAACTTTGGTGTTTACAAATCTGCTGAGAGTCTGGGCCCTGGTGATGAATGTGGGGACAACACCACGATTCTGCTCCCAGAGGCTGCTGGGGAGTGGACTTCAATCAGACACTACAGCTTTCTAATATTGTGGTTCTGGGCCTCCTGAGCTCCAGATTCTTACCTGGACAATAGGGATAACAATTCTGATACCTCATAGAGGTTTTGTTTTCCTAATTTATGTGTCACATGTATACAGCAAGTGCTCAATAAATGTTCATTATCATCCTCACCATCATTATTTCATAGATGATTACCAGATTGGGTGTGAGTCTTGTCATTATTGCTTACAAGCTGTGCTACTTCTTTTTTAATTTTAATTTTATTTATTTCAGACAGAATGGGAGAGGGAGATAGAGATAGAAACATCAGTAATGAGAAAGTATCATTGATCACCTACCACTTGCATGCCTCACACTGGGGATTGAGTCTGCAGCCCAGGGATGTGTCCTGACTGGGAATCAAACTGTGACCTCCTGGTTCACAAATCAATGTTTGATCACTGAGCCACACTGGCCTGGCTGGTCTACTTCTTTTTAAAAAATTAAATTTACTGAGTTGACATTGGTTAATAACATTATATAAGTTTCAGGTGTACAATTGTATAATGCATCAGCATCCAAAATCTAATTCCATATGTGTGACCCCCCTTTACTCTCTTATCCTGTTCTATATCCTTTCCCTTCTGGTAATTGGTGGGTTACTTGCTGCTGTGACTTGGAGATTTCTGTTCCTTTAAAGAGAAATACTGTCCTCGTAGACTCTTGGGAAGATTCCTGTGTGTAATATGAAGTGTCTGGCAGGAAGATTTGTGATAGTTACATGGTAGATACTCTGTGAAAATTAGATTTAACCATTTTGCCAAGAAATGAGACCAATGCATTCTACTTTCACTAGAATGTTCTTCTGGAAATGGGGCCAGCCCAGCTCATGTCTCTTCTCTCTCTTATATTTTGTGATATGAAGATGGGGTCACTACCTTTGGGTCATTCTTGTAGCCTCTCCTGACTCTTTCTGCTCATTGCTCTCACCATTGGCTGGCTGTGAAGTCCCAGAGTGCCTTGTGGCTGAGATAACATGATTTGCACATCCATCTTCGCTATCTCTGCCCACAGGGCAGGTGTGCAGTCAGAGAAACTGCAGCTGACAGGCTGTGAAGTCTCAGGATTAAATCAAACATGTATAATAGGAAAGAGCGAATAAAGCATCTGTTTCCTAGTGTCGCCTTCACATGTGTGAGTCACACATTCCATGACCTTTGAAAACACCCAACTTTACAAATTCAACTGTAATGTATAATTTTCTCCTAACATGCAATAAAGCATAAATGAAAATGTAACTGACCTCTTCACATTATTAATGCTCTTATAAAAAAAGGATAAAATAATTTATAAAGCCATTCAAATATGATCCAGCCAGAGCACTTGCTGAAACCCATAAATCCCTGTCACTTGTTTCTGTGTGTACATGAGGTGAACCACTGCCAAACTGGATAGCCCACTATTTAATTTCTCATAAATCTCTGTATTCTTTCACAGCTAGCATATTATTTTAATTTTATAGTATAAGAATGTAATTATTTTATAATAAATTCAATCCTCAAATATAGTCAATGGCTCTAATGTCTCTAGACTACACCAGGGAGCAAGGACTTAGGGCTCAGCATGCTGATGTGTGCTGTATAGATCAGGCTGTGCACACCTCCAGGACTTTCGGGAAATAGCGCCCTCTGAAGTTTTGCTACAGTCCTGTGACCCTCAGCATTTAGATTCTGGCGGGACTGGCATAGACATACTGCTATAAACTGAATGTTTTTGTCCCTCAAAATTCATGTGTTGGTGATTGTATTAGGAAGTGGGGGCCTTTGGAAGGTGATGAGATCTGGACGGGGGAGCCTTCATGAATTGGACCATTGTCCTTATGAAAGAGACCCAGAGAGCTTCTTTACCCTTCCCAAAATGTGAAATACAGTGAGAAAACATGGTCTGTAAACTAGGAAGAGAGGCCTCACCAGACATTGAATCTTTCAGCATCTTGATCCCAGACTTCCAGCCTCCAGAACTCTGAGAAATACATTCCTGTTGTTGATAAATTTCCCAGTCTGTGGTTCTGTTATAGCAGCACTGAGCTGACTGAGACAGAAATAAACATGTGAATGAACAGCAGAATTCAGGTGGGTGCTGCAGAAAAGTTAATAGAGAGTTTGGGAGAGCGTGGTGGCTCCTTTAGTTAGGAAAATCAAGATTTATCTAAAGAGATGACACCTTACATGACAACTGGAAACCGGGAAGAGCCAGGCAATGGAAGGTGTGAAAAAAACAAAACAAAACAAAAAAAGGCAAGGATGCAAGATCACATCCATGCTGTGGGGAAGGAGTTATGGGAAGTGAGAGAGAAATAGAAAGCTCAGTGAGAGCTCCTGGGTTTGGTCCAGGCAAGGCCTGACTGTGATGTGGAAGAAGAAGGGAACAGTGCAGGCCAGAGTCAGGATATATTTGGAGGTAGAGCCTCTATGTCATGCCCAATTTCCTCCAGGCTCTGGCATAGCATGAATGGCTTCCTACATAGAATCAATTTTGAATGTTCTGAAAGTAGGTGAGAATGGCCTTGTTTTATAACTAAGATGGTTGAGGTTTGAATGGGTTAAGTAACTTACCAAATGTCACAAATCTTGCAAATACAGTAGTAGAAAAGGAACCCAGTTCTTTCTGAATGTGAAACTCAAGCTCTTTCTCCTGGGCCACTTCTCTTCATTGTCATTTCGGTGCCAAGACTTGAGAGTGGCACTTAGCTTTCTCTTTCATTTCCTAAGAAACATTAAGAAGGGAATCTCAACTTCCCTTGGGGACATGGATACTGAACTGTGTTCATTCTCTGTCAAATTGTGTGTTTTCTTACAATCTGATTTCAGTACAGAGAATGCACATTTACCCGACAGCAAAGTGGCAATGACTGTGTGCTGACACCTGGTGTGGAAACTGACCAGCTGACACCATACAAGCTATTTTCATGGTTGTTGCCCTTCAGCCTTAATCTGTTTGCTTTGTAGATGAAAGGACATAGATTCTATTTGGCTCTAAGATTTTGTTAAACTACTTCTTTACTTTTTTTAGTTGGATAAAAAATAATATTGTGCTTTTCCCCCAGTTATAATTATAACAGTAAAATATGGATTCTTGCTTACAAGCTGTACTTCACCTTTACAATTATTTCCCTAGAATTTCCATCACTAATTATTTAATAGCCTTTTACCCTTCCCAAACCTGAGGTCTCCTTTGTTATCCAAAGGTTGAGATTATTTAAGTGAAGAGCATATTATTTTATTAGTAGAAATAATCAGTTCTCTCTGTTTGTGGTCTGCAAATAGTCCCTCTTCATTTGGCAAAAGCCTCATGTAGATATGGGACATGCACATTTCAAAACAAATCATGCATTCCTTACATATTTTGAATATTAACCCCTATCAACAAACACCTAGAGAAAAGGGAACCATTGTGTACTGTTGGTGGGAATATAAATTGATGCAGCCACTAAGGAAAACAGTATGGAGGTTCCTCAAAAAATTGAAAATAGGGTAAAAAAATTCTACTTCAGGGTATTTATTCAAAGAAATTCAAAATAGTAACTTGAAAAGATATAGGCATTCCCCATAGCAGTGGTCAGCAAACTGTGGCTCTTTGGCTCCTTGAGTGTGGCTCTTCCACAAAATACCATGGCCTGGGCAAGTCTCTTTTGAAGAAGTGGCACTAAAAGAAGTTTTAGTTTAAAAAACTTTGGCTCTCAAAAGAAATTTCAATCATTGTACTGTTGATATTTGGCTCTGTTGACTAATGAATTTGCTGACCACTGCCCCACAGCATTATTTATAATAGCCAAGATATGGAAGCAATCTAAGTGTCCATTTTTAGACTACTGGATAAAGAAAATGTGGTACATATATAAAATGGAATATGATCCTATATAATAAAAGCCTAATATGCAAATTGCAAATTGACCAAATGGCAGAATGATCAGAGGAATGATTGGTCGATATAACACATACTTATTACCAAGGAGCAGATGCACAATTCCGGAGCTGCCCCCAGCCCGAAGGCCCCAGGCTGGCCAGTGTAGGTGCCAGCGGGGCCAGGATCTGATTGCCTGCAGAAGGAGGTGACTGGTGGTGGCGACAGGGGTTTGGCCTGGGAATAGGCAGCACTAGGACGGCCAAGGCAGGTGCCAGTGGAGACTCCCTGATTGCCCTGCAGGTGGCCCACAGATCAGCCCTGATTGCTGGCTGGCCTAGGGACCCTACTTGTGCATGAATTTCACGCATCAGGCCTTTAGTTCAATCATAAAAAGAATAAAATCTTCCTATTTTTGAAAACATGGATAAACCAGGAGGGTATTATGCTAAGTGAAGTAAGTCAGACAGAGAAAGACAAATGCCATGTGATGTTACTTATATGTGGAATCTAAAAAACAAACAAAAAATAGAAACATAACGGATAAATTGGTGGTTGCCAGATGGAAGTTTGGGTGGAAAGGCAAAAAATGGTGAAAGGGATTAAGAAGTACAAATTACCTGTAATAAAACCAATCATAGGGGTGTAAAGTACAGCATAGTGAATATAGCCAATAATTTTGAAATAACTATGCATGGTGGTGGAAGGGTACTAGACTTGTTGGGGTGATCACTTTGTAACTTATAAATAGCTAATCACTATGCTGTACACCTGAAATTAAAAGTTTGTCAACTGTAATTAAAAAATAAATAAAAACACACAACTCATACATTTGCACTGATCAGTACAAATTTCTTTTTCTCCAGTCTTAAAGCAAAAACAAAAGACTTTTTTCTTTGTATATAAACATATATACTCACCAGTATCATAGCATGCATCCCATGTTAATTATTCATTCACTCAACAGATGTTTATTGACATCCTGGTGTCAGAAACTGTGCTAGAAACTGAGAATATAGAAATAAAGTGCATTTTAGGTCTTAAAGAACTAGTCAGATTAGGCTAACTGTGCACTTTTAAATTTTTTTTAATTTATTTTTTTAAAATACGTTTTTTATTGATTTTTAGAGAGAGAGGGAGAGAAAGGGAAATAGAAACATCGGTGAGAGAGGAACAAGAATCGATCAGCTGCCTCTTGCATGCCCCCCACTGGGGATCAAGCCCAAAACCCAGACCATTTACGTTGACCAGGAATTGAACTGGGACCTCTTGATTCCAGGGTCAATGCTCAACTGCTGAGTCACATTGGCTGGGTCTCCTAGAAACCGTGCACTTTTAAAGAACATAGAAATAATCACAAACTCTGAGAAAACACCGAGGAGCTCCCCAGCTAGTTTCAGTGAAATCTAACTACTGAGTGTTTGTTCTGTCTCTATCGTTTGGGATCCTAGGTCTTATGTCTTCCCATCGAAAGTCTTCTCAGTTGGGGGTTCTGTGTGTTTACTCATGCATTTATTCATATTCCTCAATGATGAAGGTGAGCTCCCTACGGTGTGAAAACTTGTTTACAAATCATGTGATGCGTGGCAGTCCTAAATGCCATGTCATTGCTGTGGAAATGATCTAGGCATTAAGGGAAACAAATAATTGCATAGGCTTTCTCTGAAGCAGACAACAGCAGAGTGTCTATCCCAGAAGAAAGTGAGGTGGAGCTTGGAGTCTGGTTAACTTTATAGTTCTAAAGAGAACAATAGCTTTGAGATGTGTCCCAGGGTGATTTTAGCTTGGAATACCATTTGGGATTGACCTATGCCAACTATATGGGTCGGGTGATGGTCAAAGGGTGTCCTTCAGGTAAAATAATCAGCTGGAAAAGCTTTCCACTTACAAAGATAGGATACTATTGTGTTGCTTACAGTCTGCCTAAAAGCAATAATTTTTTCCTTACCAAGAACAACCATAATGGCTTTTCCTGCATCTGATCTGGTGGTTACAGCAACTAAAAAGCCATTTGAAAGCCACATCTGCTAAACACAAACCTGTGAAAACAATTCCTTCCATAAAGAGATACCAGAAAGAGCACTTGTCACAGATGAGGTCCTGCTGTGACAGACTGGGACATAGCTTGCTGTTGTCTTCTCTGTTCTGTATTCTTTCCACTCTGACTTATTTTTACTTTCTGTTTGAATTGGGTTGGCTCTATTTTGCCCTAAAAACTCTCTTACTCACTGATAGGGTTGCAAGAGTGAAAGTCCATTCTGCCCACACTCCACAGAACTCAAAGCAGAGTGTTGTCAAGAGTTGCTTGACGTCAAGACTGACTTTTTAAATATGCCAGAAAGGCTTTCTTTGGAGAGAAGTCTAGACCGTCACATTCCCTTTTTAGAGAGCCAGTGCTGGCTGCTGGAATTCAAAGCCCACAAAATGCATTTCTGAACTTTTAATACACCACAGAGATATGTGAGGGTACTGACATTCGGGTTTTTAAAAATCAAAGTATTTGCTATACCATTCATATCTTCTTTTCTTCATCTTCCATCCCTCCCCCCCCCTTTTTTTTACAGTCCACTGTTCTTAGAAAACTCATTTAAAAATCCTTTGTTTCTTTCTTGGTTGAACATCACAGATTTGGTTTTCATGTGTGGGGAGGTGCTGTGCCTTAGATTTTAATAGAATAATTTATTTGAAAGTCTGTGTCTACACATTTAATTTAGAGTCCACAGGAACCACTAAATATACCTCTGGAATCTGCATAACTGACTGATAACACCTCTCCCAGCTCCTACTTTCTGACACAAAGTGACTTTTGAAATATTCCCCTTTTCCCTTTCTATTTAATGTACTCCAGTCCACTTTTTTTTCCCTCCACTTTTTACAGTCCGTCATGGAGTATTTGTTTACCAAATGTTACTTTTCTTGGATGGAATCTATTTTTGAAGAGTGCAAAAGCAAACAACTGTGCAAAGCTGTCAGGCTTCATTTTATTTATGCATGAATAACACAAATAACTGGAAAATGACCTAGCCTGTTTTTCTCAGATTCAGATAGAAAAACTGCTTCCGGGCAATGTTTATGCCAAACTATTCATGCCAAGTTTCCAGTTTCAGTGCCAGCTGGGTTTTGCAGCCAAGTTGTAAACCTTTGGTAAACATGGTCTATAATGAAAGTGTGGACAAGACCTGGTTCGAGCCGCAAGTGAGACTGCTGTAAGTTTACTCTAGAATAAAATTCTAACAGGAACAGGAGGGGAAAGAGGCTGGCTCGAAGTGTTCTCACCATAATGTGGAAAATATACAAATCATGATATTTGATTACTAAAATCCCATTAGGCCCATTTAGGCGTTCTATGTATTTCCTTTGCCATCACTGCTGAGCAGCTCCATGCTCAATTTGAAGTGACTGCTTATTGTTACATAGTGGCTCTTCCTGGGCTTTTACTCCCCTTTTAGCCTCCTACACAGGCAGTGGGTTGTGGGGATGCTGAAAATATCAAGACACAGGTGGCTGTGTTCACTGTCATCTATCATGATGCATAGGAAAGAATCAAACGTTTCATTTTAAAATTGGTTTACTAATATCCATTCAAGTCAATACTCTCTTTCCTAACATGATGTTTCCAGTGAGTTCTTTGTAAAACATGGAAGTCACTTCTCCCCCTGTTTATAACAATCCCATAGTTTCTCATGTCCTTGAAATGATAACAGACGTCTACTGGGACCCCCAAGATCCAGCGGGCACTGCTTCTTCTATGTATAAACTCATTACATTCCTCCCTTTCCTGTTTTAGAAAAAATGCTGGCCCCCTAAATGTACATGTTCATACTTAACTTCCAAGGTGATGCTGTTACAAGGTGGTGCCTCTGGAAGGTGATGAGGTCATGAGGGTGGAGTCCCCCAAAATGGGGCCAGTGCCCCAGAGAGACCTTTCACTGCTTCCTTAGACCTAGTGAAAAGACACCCTCCATGAAGCAGGTACATCCACACCGACATGGAATCTGCCAGTGCTTTGATCTTGGACTTCAAGGCTCCAGAGCACTAAGAAATGAATGCCTTTTGTTTATAAGCCCCTAGCCTTTGGTGCTTTGTTGTGGCAGCACAAACAGACCAGAAGACCTTCATTCAAGCTCTCAAGCTCAATCAAGTAAGACCAATACCTTCCTGTTCCTGGAGTATCCCGAGCCCACTCCTTTAGAATGCCCCTCTGCTGGGAGAGGAACCCTGTTTTATCTCTTATGTGGCTGGTTCCTTCTTGCTGCTCAGGTCTCAGGCCAAATAGTCCCCTTAAACTCAATCTGAATCAGCTCCCACCTGCCCATCTGACCTTCCATCTCCATCTCTTACATCCTTGAGCTTTTTTGTCCACAATACATTTCCTTTGAGATCACTGGCTTGCTTAGTTAACTGATTAGAGAGTAAATTTAATTAAAATGTAAATTTTGTAAGAGCCTGGAGAGTTCCTATTGTTTCCAAGTTGCATTCCTGCTACCAGGCACATAAGATACCCAATACATATTTGTTGAGTGAGGTAAATGTTTATTAAGCCAACATCTCCTGTTGGGGGGTGTAGTAGCCAAGAAGATACAGTAATAGCTCACAAAGCAGCCTGGATGATGTCCTCCTGGTAAATCTGGTAACAGGAAACCAGCAGAGTCAGGCTGTGCCCATGAAGCCTAAGGCCCGGAGCACTCAGGAGTGGACTTCTATGGGCCATCTCTACAGGAAACAAGGGATGAATGGGTGTCCACAGAGGACAGAGAATGAGGGAGCCCCATTCCTTGCTTGTGGTATTTGTTATGACACACATGCCACCCTGTGATCCCAGGCAGACCGCATGGGTTGGCCAAGGTAAGAGCTAGGGACATGGGCAATGGGGTATTGCATTGAGGTAGCTCCTACTTTTGAGAAGGGGCCAGGAGTCCCCTCTGCCATAAAAAGCAAGACTGTTATGACTTCTGGACAACTTAGAAAAAGTCATTTGCTTTGAGGCACTTTAATTGCCAAGAGAAAAATTTTAATAAGTTCTTTATTCTTATAAGTAGGATGAAGTCCATTGCCTCATGTGGAGTTGATTTCCGTCGTTGATCCTTCTAAACTAGAGCCCAAGGGTAGGGTGTAGAGGCTTCCAAATTTTGAAAGAACCAAAGCACAGTGAGGGCCACATGATGGTGAATGACAGAGATATATATGAAATAGGTGCGGATCAATAATTAATAGAATCATAACTATAAACACATCTCTGCAGAGCACACCTGAATCTAACTTCTCCCTCAGCAGATTAGTTCAACCTCCTCTGAAGTCATTACTTACCTGTACTTTGTCCAGACTCCTGCTCACCTGTTCTTCACACATGCCTGCTCTGGAACAGGCCTTTTCTATATGCTGCTGCTCATCACCAGGCCTGCTCCTTCTCCTGTCCCCACCTTTTCAAGGAAAAGCTCCTGGTCACCCAAAACTGTTTTCCACAGCTGCAAATGCAATGGTGATGGCTGGGACAACCTGAACATGTGTCTGGCTTGCTTTCTGTCTTTAAAATGAGGGTGGAAAAACCAAAAACACCTCAGTTTTTATTTGGTATTCATATTACCATTGACAGTCAATCAGTGACCATTCTCAATGAATTGCATCTTCCCAATCAATTCCATTCTTCCTCTCATGCTCAGGCACACGAATCTCTCTAACAGTGTAACAATTATTTAGTGAACACTTGCTATGTCCCCAGCACTTCCTGTGTTACTCCCATTTAATGCTGACCTCCATCCTGCAAGGTGGCTCTGTTATTAACCTGACTTTTGCAGGTGAGGAACCTGAGGCTTCGAAGAGCCAGGTCCCCCAGGGGCATGATTCTCCAGCATCAGAGGTGGGATTTAAATATCTGCAGCCAGACTCAGTGCTTTGGCTGTTCATCTTTCTCCATTTTTCAACATTTGGTCAAAGGGGAAAACCTAACAGGTCAGCTTACAGTCATAAAATACTCCAATAAAAATAGTCCACACTCCAGTAAGCATTGGGTCTAAGGACTGCAGCCTCTTTCCAGCCAGCCTAGGGCTCTGCATGGGCTCCTCTGGGCTGGACAGGGAGTTTCATGTACCACCCTCTCTGGTGCCTCCCAGTCCTGGGTCCTGCCACCTGCCGCTTCTACCCTTTACCCCCCTGTCTCCTGCTTGTCTGGCCCTGCTGCCCTTCCAGCAGCTGGACAGAGGCTGGGGCACACTTGGCTGCCACCAGCCCCTGCACAGCTGCATCCTATAGTACCCACTTTTGGAGAGCTGCAAGTGTCCCACGCTGCCACGTGTCTCCCTCACCACACCTAAGAGCCAGGTCTGTCACCCTTAGCAGATCCAGGGGAAAACACATCATCACAATTTGTTCCTTTTCCATGAAGAGGAAGGTTTGCTCTTTGGTTTTTGCCTGATTGATTCTGTGGTCATTTTAATGGGAGGACATTCTCTCCTGTGAAACACTAATCCTCTTCAGCTGAGGGAGTCTTCTGGCGGGAGGTGAAGCCCTGCCCTTGGATCCCACAGAAATTGGACCCTTTGTGTGCCTCTGCTGGGAGGGGTCTCCATTGCTGGTTAAAATAAAATGAAAGAAAATAAGCAAAAAAGTAAAGAAAATAAAGTAAAATAAGAAAAATAGTAAAGGACTGATTTATTCAGCATAACTTGCCCTGCTTTGACTAGCTGTTAAAATCAGAGCTAACTCTCTGAAGAGCCCAAGAGGGGACAAACTCCCTTTAACCGCGACCAGATTTGTGTTCCTTATGATGTGCCTAAAGGTTTGGGTTTGTGTATTAGGTGACAGATTCCAGAAGAGACTGCCTGGGGCCCAAGCTGGGCATTGGACAGAACGGCCACCTGAATAGGAAGAAGGCATCTAGATGGAACTGCCCAGATTCCTGTCTACATGTGAAGGACTCAGTAAGATGACTTCACTGTGACTCCAGCTCCAGACTTCCAGGAAGTTAATCAGAAAAGTACTTCAATTTAGAAAGCATTCTGTTGGGATCCTAACACTGGCCCTTGACAAGCAGGTGTCAATGCGCACAAGACAATGTTTTGTCAAACCTCCACTCCTGACAATCTCTATACAAAATTTACTGTCTCCACACTGTCCTCCAACCTTTCAGCAAAAACAATTCCACTTCTTAACCATGAAATGGTTAAAAATATCAGAGCACACTTTCTCTGGCTTTTCTTGCTCACATAAAAACAAAAATATTGCAACCACAGTGGAAGTTGGGCTGTGCTGTCAAGAAAAATGAATGAGAAGATAGAACAAGTCTTCAGGAGTACAGATAACAGACGCCGTTAGTCTACGAAGGAGATTGTGTTGTCCATGTTTGAACCAGGAATGGCTGCTCTGTTTCTCCCAGGATGATTCTGCTCTGGTTGGTCTTAGGCGGCAGCCCTTGGGGGAGCTTTGATGTGCTCATCCAGTAACAAGTCGACATCAAAAGGAGCCTTCATTCTAGCAGCAACGACACAGACACTGTTTCACATGCCCTTTGCTAAGAGTCTTGGAGTTTGAAGTCTCCAGGGCCAATTTAAAAGCAAGCTCTGAAGAAAGAAGCAGGAAAGTTCTCTGAAAACAGTAGTGAAAACTAATCACTAATAAAACAAAATGTTCCCATTCATCTAGAAAGATCCCATACATCAAATGCAAGTTCCATAAAAAAGACAGTTTGGTTAACTGATTTCTTTTCTTTTGGCTTTGAAAAGAGTTCATGGCAATAAAAACACCAAGGGCTGACTTGAAAGCTTCAGACCCTAAAGACAGAACTAATGATGCATTGACAAGGGGACTGCATGTAATAAGCATGTTTGAATAAACACAGTCAATGCATGTCAAGGAATTTTAAACACCAAAGAAAAAAGAACATAAAGGAGAAAATAATAAATTCAAGGCCAAATTCCAACATTCTGTAAAATTGACTGTATTTAACATGTACATGGGATGGACTGTGTGAATGCAATTGACAGCCATCTTTCACTCCTTGGTTTCTAGAACTGTTCTTGGCCCACTTCCTCTCCATGCTTTGCCTGAGGCCCAAAGAACCCCACGGACACTCTGCCGCAGCATGGCACTTTGAACCACCATGAAACCTTGCTCTTGCAGCCCCCAAATGTAGGCACACTGAAAGTGTTGTCTCACATAAAAATCTGGAGTTAGGTGATGCAGACCTAGGGCAGCTCAGTTCCATGAAGTCCTGAGACTTCCACGCTCTGCCATATAAAGATGCAGCCTGCATCCTCAAGGTGCAAAAAGGTGAGTAGAGCACCAGTAATCATATCCATGTTCCAAACTGCAGGATAAGGGGAAATACAAAAAGAAAGTGGAAAAGACATTTTAAGGAACTCTCCTGGAAGCTGCTACATGACACTTCTGTTCACATCTAATTTCAAGTTATAGAACTTACTATGGGCAGTCATTTGTCAAGATAAAGTTTAAAGGTTCTATTTCTATGGGTCATTAGGAGAACAGATATTTAAGGACAATATCAATCTCTATAGGGAAGAGAACAATTGATGTGGAGAAAGTGCTAGGCCTATGGACAAAAATATTTTAAAAAAGAAAAGAAAAGAAAAAAAATTTTGTTTGAGTTGGTGTACAAGATTTCAGACAGAATATAACACTGTGGGCAGGCCCCAGACCCATGAGGCTGACCTTTTGGAAGCTGTGTTTTGAGTTGCAGAAAGGAAGTTGTTAGAGGTTAAAAGACTAGGTATTTGATAGCCAGGAAAAAAAAAAAACTGTAGGAGGAGCCTTTTCTCATATTTGCTACAGGTTCCCAGAATTTTGGATTCATCTCTCTTAGTATCCAGCTAAAAGCTCTGCAGAAACTTGGATCACTCATTAGTCATCTCCAAGGCAGAAGTCTATTATATGGTAAATACTCTGTCAGTTTCTAGAAATCAACTAATAGGAGACCCATCCCCCTCAACTTGGCAGTAAACATTGGTAGTTAAACACATGATGTAAGCCGGCAACCTGCTCTCTAGCCAGTGGTCAAAGATATTGTTGCCATAACAATGGAATTAAAGTCAAACATTCAGTCTATTTCTAAATACCCCAAGGAAAATAGTAAAGAAATGTGCCTAGACTCACATGTATGGAGTATCACTTTTATTCACTGATTGAATCACCAGGATGTCCCCATCTCTTCATGGTACAGAGTTGACTGGAGGTTTCCGTGAATATCTGAGTCATAGAACTGAGCAGATGGATATGTGGTTTCCATCTGACAATTGATTCATGAGATGTTTAATTCATTTCAATACTTAAAATTTTATATTGAATTTATTGGTGTGACAGTGATTAAGAAAATTATACAGGTTTCAGGTGTACAATTCTATAATCCATCATCTGTATATTGTATTGTATGTTCACCACCCAAAGTCAAGTCTCCTTCCATCACCATTTATCCTCCCTTTACCTTCTTCTACCTCCCCCACCTTTTTCCCTCTGGTAATCACCATACTGTTGTCTGTGTCTATGAAATTTTTATTTTTATTTTTGCTTAATCCCTTCCCTTTTTTCAGCCCTCCTGCTCCCCCGCAACTTCCATTCCCTCTGATAGCTGTCAGTCTGTTCTCTATCTATGATCTTTTCTATTTTGTTTGTTAGCTTATTTTGTTCACTAGATTCTACATATAAGGGAAATCAGATGGTACTTGTCTTTCTCTGACTGGGCTATTTCACTTAGCATAGTACACTCCAGTTCCTTCCATGCTGTTGTAAAATTTTCTTATTTTTTATAGCCGAGTTTTAAACAGTGTGTATGTAGGATGAAGTTTTGGAACTTAATTGAAGAAGGGCCTCTCCTCACTTAGCAGCTGTCTGTGACCATGTGCTCTGCATCCTTGAATAATACAGAACTCCAAGCAAACTTGGGAAAAGGTTTCTCCTGAATTTACTTACAGGATGTATGCTAAGCCTATACAGTCATTGTAGCTCCTGTATCAGGATGAAAACGCACATGAACAAAGCAAGCCACTTAAAATGGACTGGATGGCTTCCACATTGTTGACCAGGCAAACAAATCAATGTCCAGACCTAGACAGGGAGAGAGCAGTGTGTCATGTGTGAGGACAATGAGCCACAAAGGGGGGCTGGTAGAACATGATCTAAGGCAGAAGGTACCGCCAGTTTAGGCTGTAGATGCTTGAAAAGGGTGTTTTTTTTTTATAATGGTAAGAGATTATTTAAGATTTTAAAAGCAGGAAAATGACATAATAACATTGGCTTCTTTCACACATTTTCTCACCACTGTATTTTATTTACTGAGGTAGACTTTGCCATGAAATGCACACATCAGTGAATGTTTACCTGTGTAACTGTAACTTTACCCCTCAAAATCAGAACATAGACTTCTATCGCTCAGGGACTACCTGTCACTTCACCCCTCCACAGCTAAAAACCCTTCTGACTCCCAGGGCCATAGAGATGTTTGTGTATAGACCAACTAGTTCTGTGTGTTAAGCCAGAGATATCAGACTCAGTCCAGACATCTTGTGATTGTTGAAAGAATTGTGACTTCATTATGAAATGTGGAGTGGAGAGAGGCAGAAGATGTGGAGGTAAGTGTGAGGAAAGACCTTGATGGTCATGAAGGGGGAAGGTGGGTGGGCAGGGTGCCTGTGGGGTGTGAGGGTGCCCCTGCAGCAGATCCCAGAGTGTGCATCTTCATTTCATTGCACTCCAGCTCAGATGTCCAGAGGGAGGGAATGGAGGTCCAGTACCTGAGGTTCTCTGCCTGGAAAGTGGGGGTGCTAACTATACCCTTCTCTTGGTCTGATATGAAGCATAAATAGTAGTTAATGTAAAATGTTTAGATAGTGTTCAGCCCATGGTAAATGCTATCCAAGTAGAACTCTTGGTATGTCCAGGGATATTGGTAGATAATACCTTCAACAATGAATGTTCCAAGAACACACTCTATAATACAATTCCTTACTGTTATCAAAAGTAAATACACTTGTGACATAAACATGTAGGGAATTTTGCCATAAAGATTTAAGGATATATTATTTTGAGTAAGACATATACCATAGAACAAAATACCTTAAATGCTAAAAGGCACTTTGATAGTTAAGGAATAGTTCAGTGAATTTAGTCTGTATTTTGAATCTCCATTAAACAACTTGGTTTGTAATTTTTTTCATGTAGTGGTGGTCACTTTTGTAATTTCTGGAGTGACTGCAATTAAACACCTTTTTATAGAAAAATACTCCAGCTGATTTTTCTTTCAAATAATACAAGTTGATTTTTAAAAGACCTCAGACACACAAAATACTATCTCTTTTTAAGTGTTTAGGACAGGGATCTTCAGAAAGAGTGAACCAAACACAAAATAAAAGAAAAAAAAATTTTTTTAACATAGAGGTGAATAGTACATACATGGACTCTGCAGGCTGGTGAAATTTCTTTATGATTAAACTAGAGGCCTGGTACACAAAATTCTTACATGGGGGGTATCCCTCAGCCCAGCCTGCACCCTCTCCAATTTGGGGTCCTTCAGGGGATGTCTGACTGCCAGCAGTCGGACATCCCTCTAACAATCCAGGACTGCTGGCTCTTAACCGCTCACCTACCTGCCTGCCTGATTGCCCCTAACTGCTTCTGCCTGCCAACCTGATCATGTCTTAACTACTCCTCTGCTGTCTGATTGACACCTGACTGCTCCCCTGCCTGCCAGATCATCCCCAGCTCACTCCCTTGCTGGGCTAGTTGCTCCCAACTGCCTTCCTCTGCTGGCCTGATCATCCCCACCTGCCCTTCCCTACAGATCTGATCACCCCCAACTTCCCTCCCCTGCCAGCCTGATGGCCCCAACTGCCCTCTCCTGCCAGCCTAGTCACCCCCAATTGCAATTTTCTACAGGACTGATTGCTCCCAACTGCCCTCCCCTGCCAACTATCTGTGATGGTCATCTTGTGGAAGCCATCTTGTGATTACATGAGGGTGGCCATCTTGTGACAACATTGTATTGGCCATCTTGTGATGATGTCATGCAACACCACCTAGGTTTTTATTACATAGAATGACTGGTTCCTATTTCCTGATTCCTCTTTCCCTGTAACTATTTCTATTTATTACCAAAGAAAAAGGGTGAGCTGCCTGCTAGAGCAGAGCATTTGATTTTCACAGAGATATCTGCAATCCAGGCCAAGGAGGACAGGACTCTTCATCCCTCCTCACAGTGTTCCAAGGAGCATTTTGCTACCTCTGCTACTCTTCCTGAAGTCAGATCCTCAGTGTGTGGCCTCCCAGGTGCCACTGAGCTCCATGGGTTGGGAGAGATCAGTAGATGTGCCTACTGCTTTCTGCACTTAACCTTGGGTATAGCCCTGCACAAACCTTTCTGCCTTTGCTTTTGAACTCTTAAGGAAGCATGAGGTGAAGCTTTTACAATCAAAGAGGGGCTTGTGATAGAGTCTGAAACAAGCCCAAGAAATCTTGGTAGCAAGAAAAGATCCATGAGATAGACAGAAAAGGAAAAAAGTCTCACACTACTCCTGTAGACTTTAAGAGTAACTATGTGTTTATCTTTGGAGGGTATAGTACAAAAGGGCAAATATAAATTTTTACAAAGGGAGAGGATGGAAATCAGCTCTATCAAGGCACCCAGGCATTCAACTCCCCTCTATTGGCCCAAGTTTAACCTCATTTTATGGTCTGTAGAGTAGGGATGAATACACTTCAGCAGAAAGTACTTAACAAAGTGCACTATATCATTGGATGGTGTCCATCTGTCCCCATGGCATCCACTAGGAAAGGGACTTCAGGGGTTCCTGGTGCCTCACATCATTGTTGCCCATGCTCAAAACTGGCCACCCTTGCTGGCTATGGACCAGCCTCCTCTCCTTGGCAGCTCCTTTTCTCTTCAGCTTCTAAAGTCTCTTTTCCTGGATCTTGTCTCTCCCTCCAGGTAGACATCTCCAGGAATGGTGGCTGGATTCACTGGATCCATGCTGGGTAGGTATCCTGGGGGGATTGAGGCAGAAGAAGGAAGATGACAGCCTACAGGGTGGTGCTGATATTCTACTTCTTGTCATTTTTATTTTCTTAAAAAATGTTTTTTTATTTCTCTTTATCAGCCTCAAGTTTTATTGAAAATGTCCATCCAACATAAACCCTTTCGAAAACAAGTTAGCCAGGCTTCAGTGTGTGCCAACTCTCAAGAAGGGAAGTGATATTGCCCACTTCCAGAAGAGTAGTGAGGGATGGAGGTGGAGTTGGTGAGAACACTCCACTTCACCAGAATAAAGAACTCAAAAATTTAGTTCTGGAGTGGTCTACCCTGATGCCCAAGTTAACCTCATTTCTTTTTCACTTTGAATTAATTAAAACACTGTATTAAAGGCACAATGCTACATGTTCATGATACTGATATTGAGTAAGTTCACTCTTCATATATCTAACATTTCAATGACATAGAAACATGTGTACACAAGAATTTATCACAAAATGAAGCAGATGTTAAATTTATTTTTAAAATGATATGGCTACAAACCAGGACTTAGATCTCTCTTCATTTTTACATAACAAAGAATTATAAGCACAAGACTAATTTTATTATTAGCTTATGCTGATGATACAATTAATTGTCTGCCTGCTCAAATGCCTTACCTTGTGTTCTTAAATTGAATATTCTTAGCTTTGAGAGTGTTTAGTTTGGAATTTTGGCTCAACCATCTAGTTTTGTAAACTTACTCAAGGTAGTTAGACTCTGCCTCAGTTTAATTTTCTACAAAATGCGAATAATAAAAGAACATTTAACTTATAGGTTGTTCTGAGAATGAAATAAGTTAATCCATGAGAAAAGCTTTAATTAGTGTCTGTTTGGCCACAAGAACTCAGTACATTTCAGCTCTGTTACTATAAATCATGGTTGCTCTTATTATCATTGCTGATGTTGATGAATTTCCCTAGTATTGCTCTTTCTAATGTAAAAATAATACTTGAATCAAGTTGAGTGTACAGGAAGCTAATAACTTGGATGATGGACTGTATGTCCTTCCCATGGCAGCTTGAAAGGCTGACACTAGACTGGATCCCCCACTGACTGTGCCATGGGAGCTAATTAGACAGATTGGCAGCAATAAACCTTTGGTTAGAGGAGTTCAATAACTATTCTTTTTTTTCTTTCTTTCTTTCTTTTAAAAATATATTTTATTGATTTTTCACAGAGTGGAAGGGAGAGGGATAGAAAGTCAGAAACATCTATGAGAGAGAGACATCGATCAGCCGCCTCTTGCACGCCCCCTACTGGGGATGTGCCCGCAGCCAAGGTACATGCCCTTGCCGGAATCGAACCTGGGACCCTTCAGTCTGCAGTCCAATGCTCTATTCACTGAGCCAAACCGGTCTCGGCTCAATAACTATTCTTATAAAAGATACTAAAAATACTTATCAAGAAAAAAATAACTTTTAGTTATAAAAAAAACAGTCATCTCAGAAGGTGAACTAAACACACTCAAATTATATCAACCATTGGGTCAGTTTATTGATGTTGGAATCCACCTTTCCAACATCAAGGCCTGCCCTTTCTACCTGGCTCACACACTGATCCTATTACTGTACTATTTATCCTGCTGTGCTATAACAACTAGGCACTCATCTTATTATCTTTTTGTCATCTGGAGAGGCTAGGAAGAGGAAATCATTTATTTACAAACCTAGCCAATCATAGATCATTTATAGTTGAGTTTATTCTTTAGCATATTTATTTCAATTTGCATGTTGTCACAAGCAGCAAAAAATGCTATTGGAAGTTTTAATATTTAGACTGAAATTCTACTCAGCTGGATCATTGAGCTCATTAGATGCATGTTATGGACTGAATTATATCCCTCCCCCATTTATTTGTTAAATCTCCCCCCACGTGACTGTATTTGGAGATGGAGCTTTTTGTTAGTTAATTAAGGTTAAATGAGGTCATTAAGCCTAGGACCATAATCCAGTTCAACTGATATTCTTTTCTTATTTAAAATATTTTTATTAATTTCAGAGAGAAAGAGAGAAGTAGAGAGAGATAGAAACATCAACAATGAGAGAGAATCATTGATCAACTGCCTCCTGCATGCCCCACAATAAGGATCGAGCCTGCAAACTGGGCATGTGCCCTGGGCGGGAATTGGAACCTCCTGGTTCATAGGTTGACACTTAACCACTAAGCCATACTGGATGGGCTTGACTGATATGAGAAAAGAAAGAGACACGAGAGATCTCTCTATCTCTCTGCCATGTGAAAACACAGCTAGAAGGTGGCCATCTGCAAGCCAGAAAGAGAGGTGTCATCAGGAACCAGCCCTGCTGGACTTTGATCTTGAACTGCCAGTCTCTAGAGATGTGAAACAATAAAATGTCAGTTTATTTATACCCTTCTGTGGTATTCTCTGAGCCAACTAGTACAACACATTCCCCAGTTTCACATGATCTCAGGCAACAGAGAACTTGCCAGACTTACTACTATACCATAACCAGGGTCCCGTTATCCCAAGCTTTTGTAACATTTTCCCCCTTTTCTTCAAGCTGTCACAGACAGCTGCCTCAATTCCTTAGACTCCCACAAATCCCTACTTGAGGCCCTTTGTTATCTCTCATGTTGAGGCTCTTCAGGATTTTACTAAAACTCTTCTCAAAGGCCATTGTAACTTCTACCTATCACCATCCCAAAGCCAATTCCTGTGTTTTAGGCCTTGTTATGGCAGCAGCCTGCTCCTAGAAACCCACATTTGTTCTGGTCTATGTTGGCATTATAAATCACCTTGAACCTTAATGGCTTAGAAGAGCAACAATAATATATTTTGTTCTTGATCTTCAGTTTGAAAAGGGCTGGCTGGACAGGCTTGTCTACTCCATAGAATGTGGTCTTGGGTGACTTGTGAGCACACACTTCTAAGATGGTGCATCAACATGGCCGGCAGGTTGGTGTGGGATGTTGGCTGGGAGATAAACTTTGGCTGAGGGCTGAGGACTGTGGTCAATTTCCTTGTAGATCTCTCCTAGGGCTATCTGGAATTTCTCTCAAGAGAGATGAAGTAGAAGTTGATAATTTCGCAGAATCTGGCAGTTCCCTTCCACCATATTCTACTGGTCAGGCAGCTGCAGAGCCTAGATTCAAAGGAGTAGGCATGCACCCCAATTCTTGATGGAAGAATTTAATCCCAATTCTTAGAAATTCTAGGCTATGTTTTAAAGCAAACATCATCTTTAAAAAATACAAAAAATTATAAAAGTTATATTTATTAAATTTGTGAGCATGCTATGAAAATTGTTAAATATTTTATAGATGAAAGTCATTTTAGATGATATTATTCCTTTCAAAATAGAGAGCATACATAAAAAACTTGACAATTAAATAAACTCACACCCATATTTCTGATTCTGTGACAGAGATGAAACACCGATGATCAATTGATTGCCTCTCCTCCACACTCCAACCAGGGCTGGGGATCAAGCCTGCAACCAAGTATATGCCCTTGACCGGAATTGAACCTGGGACTCTTCACTCCATAGGACCGAAGATCTCACTTACAGAGCCAAACTGGCCAGGACCATTAAATATGCTTTAAAAGAATATTCAAGTACTATACAAAAGCATTGAGTTGTACAAAACTCTAGAAATACGAAAACTTGGTTTGTAGAAGGCCAATGTTTTCATGGAATTTTAACAACTTATTGAGATATAGTAGCCAGTCCTTCTTTTTAGCATACTTAAAGTCAGGACAAAAATTGTAGGTGGTTTTAGCTTAGAGGATCCTTGAGAGGTTCTATTTGTTCCCCTTCGAAATCGTGAGTAATAAGCATTGTCTTAACAGTTATCAAGCCTAAAGAACTTGGTGCCTTGTTTAATCTACAGAACAGACTTCTGAGAACTAGCAATTCATGAATGAGGAAGCTCTTGCGTTCTCTGGTCTGATTTCAGGAGTTGGACAGAGGTCTCCCTAGGAGAAAAACCTCCAGTCACCCTAATAAGTGTTTATCTTCCCTTTCAGTTTCCTACTACAAGCAAGTGGAGGGAATCATAAACTTCTCACACAAAGTAATCAGAAGTGTAGCTAAATGCTTATTTATTAAATCAAATTTTATTTATGTGTAAACCATTTACAAGCATGAGAAGCCTTGGGAATTCTTTGGCTTGTTCTGGCTTTGGAGTTCTAAAATCAGAGATAAAGGAGCATCTGCCTAATGGTCAGTGGCCTGGTAACAGTGTCTGTCGCCTTGTTAAACTGTCCTCTCCACCAGGAGGCTTCTGCTGTTCAGGAGATTAGTTCTGCCCCTTTTGTAAAAATCCAATGTCCTGTGCTGCTGCAGGTAGAATTTGAGATAAATTTGAGCTGTGCTCGTGGAGTGAGGGATGGTGAATGGCTGTTAGGAAGGGATTCCAGGTGGAGTCTTGATGCTTCTACCATCTTCAGGGATCAAAGATGGACAGTGGGATGGGATGAGCACCAAGCTCCTTCTCACCTTCTGTGGCAAAGGACTGGGGATAGCAGCCTGAGCAATCAGGCACACTTGTAAGTTATTTTCATTTCTATCCCACACAACATTTCTCAGCTAGAGCGATATGCTCATCACCTATCTTATTTATTTACTTATTTCTTAATACATTTTTATTGATTTCAGAGAGAAAGAGAGAGGGAGATAGAAACATCAATGATGAGAGAGAATCATTGATCGGCTGCCTCCTGCATGTTTCCCACTGGGGATTGAGCCCGCAACACTGGCTTGTGCCCTTGACCAGAATCAAATTTGGGACCCTTCAGTCCATAGGCCAATGTTCTATCCAATGAGCTAAACCAGCAATGGCTCATCACCTACTTTGAAAATGTCATCTGAATATGTGTCAGAAATATCCACTGGAACATGGATAATCTTCATGAATTTCCTCCTGTTCTGCTTAACATTTACCAATAGCCTTTCGGTACTTTGATGCAAATTCAGTGAATTTCATGTAACTCCTTAATAGGTTTCTGAATCTTTCTTTGAAAGTAAACTGGTGCACATAACCTTGACCTGCCCCCAATTTTGGAATCCAAATGAAGCTGTTTCCTTGTCCTCTGAGGGGCCCTTGTCACCAGAGAACCTGGTGAGACTAATGACTTTGAATTTGGTTTTTTAATCTTTCTTTTCCTTTTTCCAGCTTTATTAGGGAGTAATTGAAAAACAGAAATTGCTTATATATAAGGTGTACAACTTGATGTTTTGACATGTGTATACGTTAATCTGTGATATATTATTCAGTCTTACTAAATCCTGTCATTTATGACAATGTGGATGGACCTAGGGGGTGTGTGACCTATGTTGGGCACTGAAGAACAATGACTGTGGGGTCTCCCTGGTGTGAGGGATATAACTTGGTCTTTTGTTCAGATATTTCTCCAGTGCACACTCTACTTCTGGACCAGATGGGTTGGGGCAAGAGGTTTATAACTTCAACTTATTTTGAAGGCGATGGATTTAGTCAAAGCTTGTAAAGAATAAGTTTTACCTTTCCTTCCTAAGGCTATTACAATGAAATCCCATTTAAAATTTCTGTAGCTATAGTTTATTTCTGGGCCAAATAGCCATCAGGATATTAGAAGTAGCATATTTTAGTTCAAGAAAAATATTATACCAAAGCAAAAAAAAAAGATTTCTCCAGTCAAAATTCTTCAAACATGAGTTTTATTTATAGGCAATGCTATATGTGCAAAATGATTTATAAAGCACTAAAAAGGAACATGATATTATTCCCTTGGGAGACCCAAGCACATGATAACTATTGTTCTACTCTCTGCTTCTATAGATTCCACATATGAGATCAAGTAGTTCTTTATCTCTGTACCTTGCTCTTTCCACAAGTGTAATGCTTTCCAGGTTTATGCAAGTTATCACAAATGGCAGGATTTCCTATTATTATGGTTGAATAATATTCCAGTGTGTGTGTGTGTGTGTGTGTGTGTGTGTGTGTGTGTGTTTATGTGTGTCACATCTTTATCCATTTGAACATTGATGGACACTTAGGTTGTTTTCATATCTTGGTTATTGAAAATAATGCTGCAATGAACATGGGGTGCAGATATCTCTTTGAGATCCAGATTTCATTTCTTTTGGGAGTGTATTGGAAGTGGGATTTCTGGATCATATTGGGGTATGGAGGTAGGGGAAATTCCAGTGATGTAGGATAAGAAAGTCTAGCGGTCTAATGTGTAACATGGTAGCTATAGTTAATAATACTGAATTGAATACTGCAAATTTGTTGAGAATAGATTTTAAATGCTCTCATCACACACACAAATGTAACCATGTGAGATGATATGTTAATTTGCTTGATAGTAGTAATCATTTAATATGTATATCAAGTTTTCATGTTTTACACCCCAAATATATACCATTTAAAAATAAATAAATAAATAATCAAACACAGGAGAACTGAGAAGTATCAGGTTGAGCCAGTGTCATTGAGGGCAGACCATATTACTTGAGTTTTTCTCTTTGACACAGTTTAAGTCACAAATGCAACATTGTGTCTTTAAGAAGTGAACTCATACCCAGCCAGTGTGGCTCAATAGTTGAGCATCAACCTATGAACCAGGAGGTCATGATTTGATTCCTGGTCAGGGCACCTGCTCAAGTTGTGGGCTTTGTCTCAATGTGGGGCATGCTGAAGGCAACCAATCAATGGTTCTTTGTCATCATTGATGCTTCTATCTCTCTCTCCCTCTCCCTTCCTCTTTGAAATCCATAAAAATATATTTAAAAAAAAGAAGACAGTACTAGATTTACCTTGCCAAGGGAACCTCTGAAAGTACACCTTCCACTTCTAAACAAACCTCACAAGGTGAGGGGTATTTCATCATAAAGCTATTTGTGCTCCAGAGGCCAATTCTGCACCAAAGGCCTGGTGAGAGTGTACAGTTTCATGGGTAACTAAATGAGAGGGGCAGAATTGAGGAATAAAACTTCATCTGGGCAGTACCACCTGATACAAATGTATGTTCATCTTTCTGAGAAATAAATATGCTGTTTGATTGACATATGAGGCTGTTCTTCTCAAAAACAAGGATCACATTTTATTATAACAATACTCTCTAGGGAGACAGTTTAAGAAAACACATGCTAAGGCATATTTCTGGTAGGGGGGGGGAATTGAGCTCTATGTTAATAAGCTACTTCTGCAAATGATTTGAACTATATAATTTCCATAAGGAAGAAACCGAAACAGAAAAATAATATTTGTATTTCTTAAATGTAGTCTAATGGTGAAATCATACTTCTTTTTCACTTTTGCATCATTTTCAGGAAGTTGTTGATATTTTGCCCATAAGAAAAAGAAACATAAAATGAATAAAAAAACATAAATAAATTATAAAGAGAGTTTGTCTGTGGTACTCTCCTAAACCAAGAATGCCAGAACTAAAATATTACCAGTAGCTAAAGCTGCTGATCTTTCTTTCTTTTTTTTTAATTAAAAAAGCATATATAATCATTGCAGTTAAAATTTATAAATCTAAACAAGTCAGCAAGGTCATCATTATTATCTTTGCAACACTGATCTTTTTTAGTGAAGATATTAGATCTTTAGATTCTCAGGGACCTCTTGCATTAATAATTTCATTCATTCTACTTTTAGAAAGAGGAATTCTTGGGGACTATGAAATTAAGTATCTTGGGTCATAACAAAAAACAAGCAAACACTATTTGTAAACCCAGGTTCCTGCACTGTAATCTCCCTTTTCTTCTTACTTTCAGCCACACCCAACAACAAACAGGAAAGGCAAATAAGAGTGAGGGGGGGAAAAAGCACATTAAAATATTGTTTCACTGCATGTGGACCCTCCTATGAAGGGAAAGCTCCAGCACAGTGTTCTGACTTCAGACAGATGGAACCATGCCTATGTATTGGATGTGTGTGTGTGTGAATATGAATTTGTGTGACCCACTGAAGAAAACATGGGGTTTTGTTTGTCATAGGTTCTCTCTAGAGTGGTGACTTGCATTTTCACAATGTGGTGCCCCACTGGGGAGGAAGTCTGAGGTGCTGAGCTCCTCCTTGTCCTTGTGGGAGACCCCCCAGACTCATGTGGCAGTCATCTCCTCCCGTGTGAACCTGAGGTCACTTGGAACTCTGGAACGTTCCATCCTAAGGCTGAGACATGCAGCACACCAATTTATGCCACAACAACGTAACAGCTGACACTTGGCAAGATTCCATCTGGTTTCCATTTTTAAAGTGAACTTTAATCTTATCATAGTTGGTTCTAAGTCCATATGACACCAGATTTAAGCTTTCCTTAATAATGTGCTGCTGCAGATTTACACTCCTTTTATAAGAGGACATCTTTGGCTTTCTGTGACTAAGAAAATCCTTTCTCTGGAAAGAGGATTAAAAAAAATCAAAAGGTGCAACTGACATTTCTTTTTTAATACTGTTTTTACTTTTTTTGTCCTTAAATCAAATATTAGGTCCTGAATTTTGAGGTAGAAATAATTGTATTTCCCTAAAATTGTTTCTAGGTGGAGATTTAGCAGTTTTTTTATTCTTCCTCAAGACAAGGATCTAAGAATTTCTCCTGCTCCAGAGTAGTCATGAGACAGAAGCAAATAAAACAATGAATGCACTGCCTCCAATTTCCTTCCAGACCTCAGCACCCCCTTACCTCTGTCTATTTATGTATTCATGGGTTGTTATTGAACATTATTTAGAAATAAGAGTATTTAAATGTCCAGGGTTATTAAGAAGTGGCTATTATTTGGCTCCCTGTGGAGCAGAAGGTACTTTGCTGTACCTCACACAGCCAGACTTGGTTTGATTCTTCAGTCATGCAAGCCTGGCTCAGGGTCAGGGGATCCTGACTCTCACTCTCCCTGGATGCTTCACTGGAAGCTAACTGGGACCCTGCCTTCCACTTCCTTTCCCATTGAGTTAAACTTCTGAGGTCATTTCTAAGCATTTCCATCACATACATCAACATTTTAATTTATTGCAAAAGTTGTTATGACTAGCCCTGGATCTCATTTTTAATGAATTTGAATCAATGATTTTAAAAAGCATGCATGGAACACTTTAATGAAAGATCAATCCATGTCTTGTTTAATTACTACAATAGCACCAAGGAGCAGATGCTCTTACTCTTCCTGTTAGAAAATAGAGACACGTGGAGTTTAAGGGTCTTCACTGAAAGTCCAAACACACATTCCCATCAGTCCTTATTCAAAACTTATCGCCTCTTCACAGCAACTCTCGGCCTCTAGCAATGAGTGCTGTTGTAAGTGACTCCCCACAACTCAGGACTTCAAAACCTACACTTTTTGCATGTTCAGATCTTACAGAGAAGACTGGTGACTTTTACATACATTTTATAGAAGATCAATTCAATCAGAAAGGGTTAGGATGAGAGATAATCTTTCACCAGGAATCACAACTCTACTGTTGATGAATATCATTTCTTTCCTTCTTTAATTGGGCTGTTAATTTCTCTCTAATATGAATATTCTCTGAAAATTATAGCCAATTTTTATGATGGGTGAACTTCAGATTCTGAAGGAGCTTCTGGAGGCTGAAATGGTGCCGACTGTGGATTCTAACTGCCTCAGTTTGAACCCTTGCCCTAATGTCACTTTCCTACAATAGTTGAATCTCATGTTACTTGTTGCTCACATAGGTCTAATGATATCTGTCTTGGGAGCACAACATCTGTCTGTGAGATGCAGCTTCCTCCAGGGACAACACACAGGAAGTAGTCAGCAGGGTTCTAGCACAGAATAAGTATCCTAGTTACTCCTGGGAAGCTCTAGATAGAAATTTGGGGGGTGGGTTCTCAAGAAACATGTATGGGAGGAAGTGAGGAGGCAGGGGTGGGCTGAGGGAGATGTTGAGCTCGTGTAGCAGAAGTCTCTGCTAATGATCTCCACAGAGCTTAGGCCCCACAGAGTCTAGTGAATGAAGGCAAGGTGCCTGGGCCTTTGCCACCTCTTTGGAAGAACAATAGGATTTCAACTGTCCCCAGACAGAGATATGAACCTTGGATAAGATGACTCCTTAGGGGACAGAGCAGTTCCTGGGAGGGACTCAGCTGCTGATCAGCCATAGGCCACACTCCTAAGAATGGGGGATGAGTGTTTGCATCCTGCAATGGTGTCTGGCCAGCACAACCCATCGTCCATTACCAAAGGTATTGCCCAGGTGGGAATTAGTATGATATTATTCATTTTCTTTGTCATTATTACACAGAAACAATAGCCCGCAGGCATGCTTCTAGTCAGAGTCATCCCCGACTCACTGCAACATCAGAAATAGAGTCATTTGCCGAGACCGGTTTGGCTCAGTGGATAGAGCGTCGGACTGCGGACTGCGGGGTCCCGGGTTCGATTCCGGCAAGGGCATGTACCTTGGCTGCAGGCACATCCCCAGTAGGGGGCGTGCAGGAGGCAGCTGATCGATGTTTCTCTCTCATCGATGTTTCTGACTTTCTATCCCTCTCCCTTCCTCTCTGTAAAAAATCAATAAAATATATTAAAAAAAAAAAAGAAATAGAGTCATTTCATTTTAGGACAAGAATTAACCTAATGCACCATCATTATTGAAACTTAAGAAATTGAAATTCGGAGTGAACCTAGAAAGCATTTTCAACTGCATATCTAAAATGCTAATGTGGGTCATAAGAGAATCTACTGAGTTAAATTGGCACTTATTTCCTGAATAGCACAACCTACAACCTGGACCTGGAAACAATTTTGGAAATGATATTTGACTTTTCATGTTTAGAAATAGTATTTGTACAAAATGTCACAAGTTAAGTATTTTTATCAAAGGCACTTTGAAATACAAGAAGACTTCAGGCATGTATCTTTTGAATTGAAATTTGATCAATATTGAGAAGATAAAAGTAAATGACATAACCAAAGAAAATACAGTGATAACGTCATAAAAATGCTTTGCAAAGGGTTAAATCTCATAAAGTGCCTATTCCTAATAATAATGCCTTAAACACAAATGTATCTAGGTCCTTGTAGTTCATGATCATCATTCGAACTGTTCAACAAGGGAAGGATATGAAACTAAAGTATTTTGTCTAAATAATGTCAGAACTAATGAGACAGACCAGAGGTCTAAGATAAACAGACAGTTGATACAAACCAAATCTCCACAGCCCCACTGAAAAATTGTCATGTTATGTGAAAAACTTCTCTTTTCTGACTTAGTATGAGTCAGCTATAGCCATCCTTACCTCCTTACCTTTCACGGCTGTGAAGGATGATGAACAAATAATACTGATGGTAGCCTGTGCATTTTGAACTGTTGGACTGTGATCTCAAGCCTCTCTGAATTTTTAAAAATATATATTTTTATTGATTTCAGAGAGGAAGGGAGAGGGAGTAAGAGATAGAAACATCATCAAGGTAGAATCATTGATCTGTTGCCTCTTGCATGTCCTACACAGGGATCAAGCCCACAATGCAGGCATGTGCCCCGAGGGAATCAAGCCATGACCGCAACCACTGAGCCATGCCAGCTGGTTTTGAGTTTAATTCGTCTTAGAAGATATTGCACTTCCATCCACAGCTTAGAACATTGATGTTAGAAAAATGGTGGAGGGAGATATGCACATAAATAATGAAACTCTAAACTTTCTGCATTTGGCAGCCTACTGAGGAAGTCATTTCATAAAAAATATAGCAATCAGATAAGCTCAGCAGCCCCCACCAGAGGCTTTGGTAAGTGCACAGGCATTTGAAATTGACTGCAGCCCTGCTCTGGCTGCTGTTGGCACGTGGCCTGTATTTCTGCTGTACTTACACAAGTACAGAGAGTTCTCAAAGTCACTGAAGCCCCCCTCCCGTCTGGACCAGCTGGCCCATCTCGGTTCACCAGGTTACTGCTGGCAGCCAGTGACTGAGTAGTTTTCAAGCCACAGATTCTTTTCAGTTGACTTCAAGAACTCTGCTCCATGTGCATTAGAAATGTCATTTATCCACTTTAAAACACTTCAGTCTTAACATATTGGAAGGATTGAATTTTTTTCTTGCTTTAATTGAGTTCCAAGTGATTGGATATGCCTCTTAGATATTGCAGTCTTAAGCTGAGCTGTTCAAAGACAAAATCACACAATTTGCTTTTTCTTGTTTCAATTTTTTTTACTACTGTTTTGAGAGGTAAAAAAAAAAAAAAAAAGAGTATCCAACCTTCTTGCCTATGGTTTACTGAATATATATATTGGTAAATAGACTCTAGTAACTAGAGGCCCCATGCATGGATTCCTGCACTGGTGGAGATTCCATTGACAGGGAAACCCAAGCCTTGGTAAGGCCTGCAGGGGGTTGGGCAGAAACTGACTCTCTGACATCCCCTAAAGGGTCCTGGATTGCAAGAGGGCAATTCTTGGGTGAGGCACTGTGGAATTGGGCTACCTCCTCTCTAGTCTGGGTGTGTCACCTGAGAAACACAGCTGCCGAGTCACCACAGCTTGGCAGCTCCTACTTTGAGGGTCTTCCCCTGGTGGTCAGTGTGAATTATAACTACAAGTTGGAAGGAAGAATGGACACTTAGCCTTTTTATATAAAGACTAGAGGCTTGGTGCACGAAATTCGTACATGGGGGGAGGGAGTGTGTACCTCAGCCCAGTCTGCACCCTCTCTAATCTGGGGCCCTTTGAGAGATGTCCTACTACCAATTTAGGCCCAATCCAACTGGATTGGGCCTAAACAAACAGTTGCACATCGCTTGCACAATCCAGGACTGCTGGTTCCCAACAGCTCGCCTGCCTGCTTTCTTGATTGCCCCTAACCACTTCTGCCTGCCAGCCTGATCACCCCCTAACCACTCCCTTGACAGCTTGATTGATGCCTAATTGCTCCTCTGCTAGCCTGTTTGCCCCTAACTTCCCTACCCTACAGGCCTGGTCAAACCTAACTGTCCTTCCCTGTAGGCTGGGTCTCTCCCAACTGTTCTCCTCTGCAAGCCTGGATCCCCCGCCCCAAAAACTGCCCTTCCCTTCCCTGCAGGTCTGGTTGCCCTCAACTTCCCTTCTCTGCCAGCCTAGTCACCCCTAACTGCCCTCCCTTGCAGACCTGGTCCCTCCCAACTGCCTTCCCCTGCTGGCCATCTTATGGTGGCCATCTTGTGTCTACATGGGAGTAATGATCAATTTGTGTGTTGGAGTAATGATCAATTTGCATATTACTCTTTTATTAGAAAGGTGCACAGGGTGGGGCTGGGTGGTTTGCCCTGAAGGGTGTCCCAGATCAGGGCATGGGGAGGCCTGAGTGAGGGGTCTGTGGTGGTTTACAGGCCAGACATGCTCCCCGGTGACCCAAGTAGAGACCATGGTATTTGGGATTTATTTATCTTCTATAATTGAAACTTTATAGCCTTGAGTGGAGGCTAGAGCAGGTCAGGGCTGGCAGAAAGCTTGGCTTCCTCCACTGCCAGGGAAACCCAATCATCCTGCCACAGCCATTTTTGTTGGGATTTGTTTATCTTCTATAATTGAAACTTTGTAATCTTGAGTGGAGTCCATGGCTGGCCAGGATGTGCGGGAAGCTTGGCTTCCTCCATTGCCAAGGAAACCCAAGCCTCCTGCTCTCTCCATGACAGCAGCCATCTTGGTTGGGTTAATTTGCATATTCACTCCTAATTAGCTGGTGGCTATAGATTGTGGGTGTGACAGAGGTATGGTCAATTTGCATATTACTTTTCATTAGATAGTATATATATCTAATAAATAGGAAATATGTTAATTGACCTCTCAAAAATGGGGGCACCCACACCCAATAAAGAGGGAATATGCTAACTGACTGCCACACACTCAAAGATGGCGGAACCCACAGCCACAAGATTGTGACACCCAGTTCCCTCAGCTCTGCCAGAGCACCTGCCTCCAGAGTCCCCCAGTCCCCATAGTCCCCTAGATGCCCAGGGCCAACCCAAGGCACAGGCAAGCCTAGGATTGCAGCTGCCCACCCACCCAGGACCACCTGAGGCCAGCTGAGGCTTGTGCTGCTGACAGGGGCAGTAGCAGAGGTATGATGGGGGCATCACCTTCCAAAGGTCACCAAATTGCCACCTACCCCTGAAGGCTCCCAGATTCCCAGATTGTGAGAAGGGGCAGGCCAGTCTGAGGGGATCCCCTTCCAGTGCATGAATTTTCATGCACTGGGCCTCTAGTATATATATCCTATATTTAAAAAAAGGTAATATGCAAATTGACCATCACTCCAACACACAAGATGGCCACCCCTATGTGGTCAAAGATGGCTGCCCCCATGTGGACATCAGATGGCTGCCACAAGATGACCAACCGAGGATGGCAGTTGGGGGAACTGGGCCTGCAGGGAAGGGCAATTGGGGGCATCAGGTCAGCAGGAGAGGGCAATTAGGGATGACCGGGTCTGCAGAGAAGGGCAATTGAGGGAATCAGGCCAGCAGGGTTTGGCAGTTAAGGGTGACCAAGCCAGCAGGGGAGGGCAGTTGGGGTGACCAGGCCTGAAGGGGAGGGCATTTGGGGGTAACCAGGCCTGCAGAGGAGGGCAGTTGGAGGTGATCAAGCCTGCAGGAGAGGGCAGTTAGGGGTGACCAGGCTGGCAGAGAAGGGAAGTTGGGGTCAAACAGGCTGGCAGGGGAGCAGTTCGGCACCAATCCGGCTGGCAGAGTAGTGGTTAGGGGGTGATCAGGCTGGCAGTTAGAAGCAGTTAGGGGCAATCAGGGAGGCAGGCAGGTGAGCAGTTGAGAGCCAGGAGTCCTGGATTGTGAGAGGGATGTCAACTGCCTGTTTATGCCTGATTTTATTTTATTTTATTTTATTTTATTATTATTTTATTTCATTTTATTTATTTATTTATTTATTTATTTATATTTTTTAAAGTATTACAAATAGTACATATATTTCCTTTTTTCCGCCCATTGAACTCCCCCCACCTTCCCCTATCCCCCAGTATATGCCCTCACCGCCCCCCTCCCCCCACCCCAGTGTCTTGTTTCCATTGGTTATGCTTATATACATGCATACAAGTCCTTAGGTTGATCTCTTACAGCCTCTGCCCCCCACCCTCCCCTGCCTTCCCACTGTAGTTTGATAGTCTGTTCAGTGCTTCTTTGCCTCTGTATCTATCTTTTTTCCCTGTTTCTTTTCTTTTAAAAAAAAATCTTGCATCTACATACTGGAAATAAATATATAAGAACAAAAAATGTTTGAGTCTCAGTTTCAATGTCCAACAGTTCTGAGTCCCAGTTTCAATGTCAAATAGTTCCTTATGTGTACATGTCAACAATGGTGTCTGGATGGTGGACAAATGGTGGCAATGTAGGTATGCCTGATTTTATACACACACACACACACACACACACACACACTTATATACTGCTTTAATGGTCTCTTTGCTATTCACAGTGATCACAGATTCTGGAAAGCTGTGCTGGTGATATCTACATCTGTAAGAATGTCATCATCATAGAGAAATAGACTTAGGATTAAGTCAACTAAGTTAGGGCATCTTTGGCCTAAGATCATCATGCATGGGGAAGTGTGTGTTCTTTGCAAGGATTTCTGTGGCTTTGAAGACACATCATGTTCCTGGAGGGTAGGAACAAGATGATAAAGGCCTGGATTCCATGGAAAATGTGAGAACTGTATGAGGAAGTGTCAAAGGAACTGCATGATCAGAGACAGGCCCTCTTAGAAGAGCGTCTCCTAACCTGGGTTCCCTAAAGGTAATGAGAAAGGCCATAGGAAGTCATTCTTTGTTCTATAAAAGCAGGATTTCATGATTTAACACATTTTCATAAATTGAGCACTCCGATGTGATGAAGAACTCTTTTTAAACTAACACTCAAATCTCAGTGGCAAAACACTAGATATACATTAAATTAAAGAACAAAGATCATCATGTTTAATATTGCCAGTTATTTTACCCTTAGCTAACATAATGGAAAGAAAAGCAAATAGAGTGATTGGAAAGCATGTCACACATTTGCATAACCCCCATGTGAAATTTACAAAACTAGTATCTTTTAACTATATTTTCTGGTCACTCTGTTTTCCCCTCCACCATTTGTCTGTTGTGTTTACTGGTATCAAAGTGACCACAGCCATTTTAAGGATTTGGCTGAGAAGTCATGTTGGGGATATTTTATGTGGGGCCAACCATTTCTATGAACTCCGGTGTCAGAATGGCTTCCAGAAAACCAACTCTGCTTACCGGATATTGAGCTCACAGTTGTAAAGCCAGAGGTCCATACTGACATAGAAATATATACTGTGGTGCTCATCATGCAAAATTTCTGAGAAGATGTCCACAGAACCAGAAGCCAGCTAATCTGTGGAAAATTATTCAAAACCAAATGGATTATGTATGCATAAAACTTGGACATTACCAAATTTGTAACCATTCTAATAATTTACATAGAATCTCCAATAGCAAATTATAAAGAGAAAGAAACTTTCACAGTATTAATAATAAACAAATTTTGTTTACTATACTAGAGGAAAGAGTAAATTATTTTATTTTTCCTTTTAATTAAGTTTATTGGAATGATATTGGCTAATAAAATTACATATGTTTCTAGTGTACAATTCCATTATATATCATCTATAATATTTAGATTCTATATATCACATGATGTACTCCCACCATCCAAAGTCAAATCTTTCATTACCATTTATTTGGGATAAATTATTTATTTTCTTTAGAGAGAAATATTATAATTCATTAGTATGAAGAAGTGATCAAAGCTAAATAGGTATAAAGAGCAGAATTGGAAACATGTGTCAGGCAGTTCAAAAATAAAAATATCATACATTTTTTCTGGAGTCTGGGATTCATTTAGTTTGGTCACTTAAGAAAAATTTCCATGATACTACAATTATTCTAAATATTCTTTTTTGTACCTGATTATGAATTGAGTATTCATAAACTCAATTCAGATGATTCAGGGCCTCTAGTTAAATGTTCCATCATTCACATTTAACACCTCTTATCGCTTATGCCAAAAAAATACACTATTTCCCCATTCTGATAGTGGTGTGTGAGTGCATTGAGCAGGTACAAGGCCTTAGGTGAAGTCTGTCTGGCTCAACCACAGAGAACAACTATGTTAACTCCACTGTGAGCTGCTTTCTGTGTCTCCCTGGGAAAATCCTGCAGCCGGCCCTGCCCCCTGGCCTGTGTCTTCAGATGTTTCTAAACATCTCCAAACTTATCGAGAGTCACTTTCACTTGCTACCAAAAAAAAAAAAAAAAAAAAAAAAAGGAGCATTCAGGAATTTGGCATCTAATATCTGTGCAGTCTCCCTTGAACTTCCCACATGCACTGAGGTGAGAGCCTTTCCTCCTGCTTTCCCTATGTAGAAGGACCCAACCTTGAGAATAACTCCATGCTCTACACTTATAGACCTGCTCCTTAACACATGCAGGAAAGGCAGTGTCATTTGGAAATCCTGCTTTTCACAAATCCTGCCTCTAAGAATGGTCTTGTTGGTGTGAACAAAAATACTGATTTGCGAAGCAAAAAAGTAACTTCTATTTAGATTAGTGTTCATTAGGGGCCCAGCAGAAAAGGAGCTCTAAGAAGCTTGATTTTCCTCAGTGTGTCCCCACTGCCCAGGACCACATTGGCCCAAAGATGTTGCTTAGTAATATTTATTTAATGAAAGATAGACATCTGTCATGAAAAATTTCCACCAATAGGTATAAGAGTTTCCACCCTATTTAAGACTCTTGTCTACAACATTTGGTTTATCTTGAATACCCCCAGGATGCAAGAAAACCCACCACCTCCAAAAAATGATGTTTTATTTCCATTATAGGCCAATTTAATTACTAAAAACTAGAGGCCTAGTTCATGAAATTCTTACACTAACAGGGTCCCTAGCAGTTGCTGGCTACTGGCACAGGCCTCTTTCCATTCCTCCAGTCGGCCCTCTCCCTGGCCAAACTCCCAAACTAACTCACAGTCAAGGGGACAATTTGCATACTATGCTTTTATTACATAAGATATTTCCTTCTGTTGGCATTAAAATCTCACCACAACTTAGTTAAGTCCAAATTTTCCTCCACCCTGCACCGTTGAGAATATAGACCTATGCTTTAGCCAATTTGCCTCAGTGGATGAATGTCAACCTGAGGACTGAAGGATCCTGGGTTTGATTCCAGTCAAGGGCACATGCCTAGGTTTCAGGCTTTACCCCCAGTAGGCAATGTGCAGGAAGCAGCCAATCAATGATTCTCTCTCATTATTGATGTTTCTATCTCTCCCTTTTTCTTCCTCTCTGAAATTGGTAATAATCTACACTATTAAAAGAGAAACATGCAAATTAACCATCACTTTACTATGCCAAGCCATGCCCACTCAGCCAATCAGAAGCAAGTATTCAAATTAACCCAGTCAAGATGGTGGCCAGCCACAGAGCTGGAGCAAGCAGGAGGCTTGAGTTGACCCTGGTGATGAAGGAAGCCAAGCTTCCTGCCTGCCCTGGTCAGCCCTGGCCTCAACTCAAGGAGGTGCTGAAAAAAGAAAAAGAAAAAAATGAAGGGCTGGGACCTTGGGTCGCCGGGGAGAGATAAGGCCAGGATGCGACAGCAGGGATCATTGGGGGTAAGAGGACCAGCAGGGGTCCAGCTGGGGGTGAGCAGACCATCAGTGGGGTCAGTTGGAGGTAATCAGGACAGTGGAGGGCAGTTTGACATGAGCAGGCCAGCAGGGGTCAGTTGAGGGGAAGCAGACCAGTGGGGACAAGCAGGTCCAGCAGGGGGAACAGTTAGGGGTGATCAGGCTGGTGGGGGGCATTTGGGGGTGAGCAGGACAGTGGTGGGGGCTGTTGGGGTCAAGTAGGCTGGCATACAGAGTGGTTAGGGGAAATTAGGCAGGCAGGCAGGCAGGTGAGTGGCTGGAACCAGCAGTCCCGGATTTTGAGAGGGATGCCCAACTGCTGGTTTAGGCCTGATTCCTGTAAACCAGCAGTAGGACATCCTTTGAGGGGTCCCAGATTGGAGAGGGTGCAGGCTGGGCTGAGGAGCAGCCCCCCACCCGTGCATGAATTTTGTGCACAGGGCCACTAGAAATAATAATAAAAGGAATATAGACCTACTGTCCTGTTCACAAGGCAGGACCTAAAATATCTGAGGAGAACTCTCCTTCATCAGCTAGATTGATCTTAGATTAAGTGTCACCACTACATTTTCAAATCTGCCTCTGTTCTCACGCTTGCTGACATATGCTCCCATCTATCAAAACCTCTTGTAAAATGGTTCAACGCAAACTGAGTATTTTAAGGCTACTGCTTTGATAGTTCCGGCTGCTCTGCTTGTCCTGATGACATTTGAGCTTGGCAGCTTCAACTCCCTGTTTGGCTTGCTGTCAATCATGGCCATAGGTTTTCTGTCTTTTTTCCATGGTTGTGTCACTGTGCAGTTCACTTTTTTCAAGAGGCAGTGAATCTACATTTCCCTTTGTTAAATTTCATTTGATTAATCCCTAGATGCTCACAAGTTTTGCATCATTTTCTTATTATCATATGCCACCATTTTTCCACTCTTCTTGCATGTTGGTCAACCTGAACTCTCACGACATTCTTTTCCAAGGGGCCCTATTTCATGTCCATGCTCTTCTAAACACAAGCTGTTCATTCATTCATTCATTCATTCATTCATTCAATCAATCTTTCATTCATTATTCATTCAGTTAAGTGCTTATCATGTGCCAAATACTCAGCCACTTTATTGCTAGCAATTAAAATTAAGCATCTACTGCTCTGTTTTAGACTTAACATTGACCCACAAATCATTTCTCTGTTGTACAGAGCCAACTAGTTTAACACCTACCTCAGTGAAGTATAAATCTGCCTATATTTCTCCATCTTTGCCCAAATTCAAGTAGAATGTCTAAAGTGGAGTGGGGATAGTTAGTGTGTGATGCTCAGACCAGTCTTCTGCAAACTCTGTTATTGTTCTGTGACAAGCCAAGCACAGAAACATGGAGACACAGCTTTCAGAAAGTTAAGTAGTAATTTGACAAAGTAGTTATGTCAGTGAATCCTATCTAATAAAAAGGGAATATGCTAATTGACCATCATGCCCTCACAAAGATGGAGGGACACACAGCCAATAGGAAGGAAATATGGTAATTGACAGCCACACCCTCAAAGATGGCAGTGCCCATAGCCCCATAATGATGACACACTGCATGGCCGGGCCCACCCCCAGGCAGGTCTAGCCACTCCACATGCCTGCCTCCAGAGTCCCCCAGTCCACTCAGCCCCCCAGCCACCCAGGGATATCTCAGAGTGCAGGCAAGCCTCAAATGGTGGCTGCCCAGATACCCATGGCCAGCCCTAGGGCAACCAAATGACTGAACAAGCAGGCTTCATGGAACCACCAGGCCAGCGGGGGGGGAGGGGCAGAGCAGTTGGGGGCAACCAGGCTGGCAGGGGGTACAGTTGGGGGTGATTAGACTGTCAAGGGGGGTCAGGGAGTGATGACTAGGCCACCAAGGGGTAGTTGGGGGTGTTCAGGTCAGTGGGGGGGGGCAGTTATGGGTGACCAGGCCAGCTGGGAGGCAGTTAGGAAAGACCAGGCTGGCAGAGGGGGCATTTAGGAGCAATCAGGCCTGCACGCAGATGCAATAAGGGCTGATTAGGCCAGCACAGGTGGGGGTTGGGGTGACCAGGCAGACAGGAAGGTAAGTGATTATAAGCCAAAGGTCCAGGACTGTGAGAAGGATCCCAGATTTGAGAGGGTGCAGGCTTAGCTGAGGGGACCCCTCCCACCCCCCTCCCACCCCAATTATGAATTTCATGTACCAGGCCTCTAGTCTAATAATAAAAATCTTGGCTTGCATTCTGTATGCTTTTTTTGTAATTTTATTTTTATGGTAATTCATGTTTATTGTTATTTACCAAATTACCAGATAAGATTTTTTAAGAAAAGTAAGCAAACAAAACCTGAGCTGTTTTTTTTATTCCTTAGTTTGAAAGTGACTGGTACAGAGCACCCCCCTCCAGTGTTTTGAAACAGCCTTGGCATTTTATGTCACTTGTGGGCCTTGTAGTGTCCTTAGCTATGCTTGCCCATATTTTTCTCTCTCTAGCACCCACTGCCTAACATGAGGCTGGTGCTCCTTAAACACTGTGAATGAAAGAATGACTGTGAAGTCAAGCTGGTATGGCACACAGGGTTAGAAACGTGCTCTATGATCCACTTCCTTTGCAATTTGATATAACACATTTCTATCTTGAAAAGGAAATGGTGCTGGGATGTAGGGTGAAGTTCCTTCAGTAAATAGGATTAGAATCATTTTACCTGCTTGGTCCATCCCTGTTTCTGCCTCCTCACTCTCACATCTCAACAACAAAATGACAAAAACAATTAGTGGCCATTCACCATAAAGCAGTCCACATCTCAGTTATTATGTAAATGTTACATGTGGTATATCATAGCCATGACTGTTTGCAGGTAATGCTCTGACTCTATACAGGTTTACACAGTAAGCACTGACTGTATACATGTATAGATAAAGCACCAGCTGTGTACATGTACACATAGTAAGCACTGATTGTATGCATGCACATATAAAACACCAGCGGTGTATATGCTGCATATTAAGCATAAATTATATACATGCAAAATGCCAGTCTGTGGTCTCCGCAGGGGCTGATTGGCACTATCTTTTCCCTTTGTTGTGTTTCTTCCATCTGACTTCTCATTCGGCCCATGGTGCATGCCTGGAAGGTTGCATCTTTCTTACATTTTTCAGGTTGAAACTGCAAGGGGGTGTGTTTGCACATATTACAATGAATAAATTAACTGCAAAAAATAGCACTTCAAACATGTTCACAGCTTGTCTTAAGTAAACGGATTTTAACAATATTATGGAATTTAGTATGTCTTTTAATTATGGTGGTTGAAGCCGATCAGAAACCACTTTTTCTTAATAAAACAAGGAAGGGAGTTGTGATAATATTTAAAATAATGTATTCAAAAACACATTCACTCAAAATATTTACAATTACATAGTAGTAGGGTTTCCTTTAAATTACAGAAATGTCTCTTAAATTTCTACTTCTGTTCTTTAGACAACATATTACCCAAGCCTGAACTACAGTGATCCATGATTATTTAGTATTTGTTTGCTTTAAGGGATATGTTTCTATGTTTATTTAAGATATTGATGATTGTCAGCAAATGATAATGTGAGTGAATGTTTCAAAAAATGTTTGGTTTCCATCCTGTACATGATGGACTTGACACAGGAGACAAATCTAGTCAGGGCCTTGGGTGAATTGGATGGCAGTGGTCCTCTACATGAGGGAGGCCTCATCACTGCGGTGTTTGCTATTGTCAACTCATAGGGAAAGAGAAAATAGACTGAGTTTAGTTGGTTTTCTAATTGTTTTTAATTGCCCATAGACAATGTATCACTTACTCAAGCCATGAATTCCCTCCATTCTCTGTAATCTTTGTCTGCCTTTAAGATCAAAACATTCAGTATTAAAAGTATAAGCTCAAGTATCAAACTTTGTGATGTTTGTTGGACATTTTATAAGTTAGACAAAAACATCAGCTTGCCCTTAACTTTGCATTTTGTGTCAGATCTTGGCTGGGGTTAAAATGTTCAAGTAAGTTTTATATCCTCCCATAATTTCATTAGGGTGAAGAGATAATATTTTTTGGACTTTTCTAATGACCAACAAAATGTGACATATTTATGCATAGAGCTTCTCACCCTGGAATTCTTTAATATGACTTTTAATCCTCAGAATGGTTTTATTAGTAGTTCTGCTTGGCTGTGGAAGGAGAATGTAAATGGTAAATTGAAGATTGTATTTTACATTGGGTCAATAAATATTCAACATTAGATTGTGGCTAAGACTTTGAAAAATTTAAGTATATGTTGAAAAAATATGGGTGTTCTTAGATTTAGCACTATTTTTTTGTATGGATCATAGCAAAAGGACATTATCTGTGTTTTAATCATAGCATTTTTTTTGTTAATAACAAATTTAAACACAAGTAGTCCTTGTACTCTCTGGCTTCTACTGTACTCTCAGGACAAAATTTAGAACATTGTGGTCCTACAGGTGTCCTCAGGCTGCAATAAGAACTTCACCTTTCTCTTACCACCTAATTGACCTTTTCCTTAGTAGTGTGTGCTGTGTCCCTCTCTTGTGTGAGCAGCCTTAGGGACCAGCTTTCTATGGCTCCATGCACATAAACCCCAGCAGTGCTTTCTACTGAGTGGGTGACAGTAACTGTGTTCTAGTTACATACAGCTCACTGGTTCCTCTGTAGGAAATTTGGATTTCATGCCAGGTCTCATTTTAGTAAATTTGTTTTGCTTTTGATGGAACCTCATACAAATTGTAGGTCAAGACACACAGAAACTGCTTTTCCTCTTCCCCATATGAATCTTTGTCATCTGGAAATAAAATAAAAAGTCAGTGAGGCAGCCTTCCTGGAGAAAAAGGGCCTGGCTGTGTCAGGGGATAAAATCAGTGACTCAACATCCATCATACCTCTAGGTGGGCAACATTTGGGGTTGGGTCAAATTAGGCCATATTCTAAGCATCAGCTCTACCTGGTCTTAAAAATTTAATGAAAGTAAATTAATTTCAAGGAGATTGATATACTTGATCAAAGAAATTAAAAAGGTGCCTTTTTATCTTAAATCCCCTTAGGATATATAGAGTTATAGAAAGGTACAATGAAAAAAAAATCAAGTTTTTAAAAAAATCTAATTTGGCTTTTTTTTTATATATATATACTAGACAACATGTTTGATATTTGTCATGTGTCACCGCTTTCAGGTGCAGTTTTACAAGGCTATTAATCACAGCGTGCTTTGAAATTGGGGAACAAGAAATTTGAATTAAAATAGAAATGCTGAGGTCAATCAATAGTTCCAAATGATAAAATGTCTTTCTCAAATGGGATTTGTATTCTAGATCTATTTCTGATTGTGCGTGGCATTGCCATGCGGTTTGCTGGGGGCTCAATTCATGCTAAGAAAAAGGCACAGAGCAAATCAGAGATAAAGGAATCCACTTCCTCCTAAGACTCAAGGTACATCACACATTGCTTGCTTGCTCTAGTCTAATCCCACTAGGGATACACCTGGACACCTGAACTGCAGCCACCATGTCTGTAGGCATTCCTGCAGTTTTCACTTTGGGTGGCTTATTGCTTAAGGTAAAATGAGAGAGCCATTTCCAAAAGATCGCAAGAAGCAGTTCCTCTTTCAGTGAAGAAAGAAGGCTCTAAAAGTTTCATTTATGTTTTTCTTTATGAATATCAGCACAAAACAAAATGGTAACAAAATCAAAACAAAGGAACAACAACAAAAAGCCAATGGAGAGAACTGTCCTTGGTGTCAAACCTTATACCAACCTCTCCTTTAGTAGAAAAATAAATAAATAAAAATAAAAATAAAATCCATGGAAACAAACACTAATAAAGCAATCTGCATAATTGCACCACTACCCTGCATTTACAGCTTGGGGTGAGCAATTTGCATTTGATGTCTGTGGCTTTCTCAAAAACAAGGAAATCCTGTTCTGCCAAAAAAAAAAAAAAATTTCCAGTTACCATAGTTCTAAGAAATCAAATAGCACTGACTATATCAATTCTGTATTATATTAGTAAAAATCTAAGCTAAATTAAAAAAAATATTTCAAGCATGATGGAAACTTTTATCTCTTTTATCATTTGATTCTCAGATTCTAAAATGTGACCATTATTTTTTAAAACTTGGGTCAAAGTTTTTGGCCCATAAATATATTTATTTGTAGTCATATCAGTTCATTTTTGTCAAAACATATTTAATCCATTACTGAGACCACTCAGCAGGCTAAAAAGATGGACAGTAATGTTATGTGTTGAAAAGAACATATTAGAAAATTGTATAAATGATTTGGGTGTAGCAATGCTTGTCAATTTTCTTTGAAAATGGCTCCCTTCATATCTATGGGGATAAGGACATGGTTCTTCCATTTTATGATAAAATTAATTAAATTTTACCTTTCTTATCTAGTTATAAAAGTCACAGATTTCTGCAGCCCAAATTCCTTTCACTGTAAGCCCTACATTTTCAGTTAATAGAGAAGCTTATCAAGGCAGTACCTCGGTGTTCAGACAGAGCTTCTACCCATATAATCACATCAGCCTTGATTTAGGTTTTTCTAATGAGCATATTTTTCACTCATATAATTTAAGTTACTTTTTAAAGTGAATCTGATTTGGAAAAATGACTTCTGGACCTTCCTTTAAACAATATCACATTTCTGAATGTGAAACTCTCTCATTGAACTATTTTTCAACTGTGACTTGCTAACTGACCTATATTTTCAAGGGACTTTCAGTTGTTTCTCTTTATTTAATCAATATTTTTATTGTTCTTTTCTTAAAAGGGTGTTTTTACAGAGAACTGTCTAAGGACCACCAATTTAAAAAATGTATCATGGTGTCACAGGATGAGATTGAAGGAGAACCGCTGTTTTGCAGATGGGGTGGTAGGAAATGATGGGGTGACAGGATAGGTGACATGAGAAGGTCAGGAAACTTAAGCCCACAAAGCTGGTCACAATGTGAAGTGATCATTTTTACTGAAGGGACCTGGGATTTGTTCCGTGGTAGAATAATATTTTTTGAGATACCAACTAGTACTTTTTTTCTTTGTTCCCCCATCCATCTTCACACAAGACCACATAGCTGCCTCTGTGTCCATTGCCCACACTGGACAAAAATAGGAGGAAGCAAAGGGACATAGATGAAAGCATTAAATTGCATAGACTTTGGGTTCCCAAATTCTAGATGTCAGAAAGAGATTGTTCCAAGTGACCCAGAGGGAAACCTGGTATAGGTGACTTCTCATAGATGTGAGAAGGGATGCTGTGAGTCAAGGAGGGAAGAAGGATGGGCCCTGGACGGCTGTAATTAAGGGTCTTCTCTACAGACCTGCTAGCAGGCTGCTTGTTTTCTTCTTGGATTGTCTGTGATCCCAGAAGTCTTATCAGGAATGAGTTTGGGTTGGGGTTCCAAATGCCATGGGTGAGACGGCTAGTTAATTGCTCATGGCATAGAATCCAATTAGTCATTCTTTTCTAACCCACCCAGAATGGAACTTTATGCAGGATAATAATTATTTATGGACAATTTTTAGTTACTTCAAGCATATTTAAAAAGACATGTCTTCCCCTACTTTTCATAACCCATTTTCCTTAGATTTTGCTCTTCTTCCAATTTCATATCTTTCCTTGGAGCAGAACTATAAGAGGCTTCTAGCACATTTGATCTTTAGCTATTATCACCTGTCTTTAAGGGGAAGAATAGCTTATGCTTTATCAGAAAGAAGGCAGGTCAGCCCTCCTGAGTGGCTATCATGCTGCTGGATATCTTAGAAGCTCTCCCCATCACCTGGCTTAGTCATAGAGCAACATCACAGCCTCATTGTATTCATTTGGTGTAAGTGCTGAAAGCTGCAGCCTGCAGACCTGTGATGCTTCTTTTGCAATAATAAGTCACAATCAAGGACACTTTTACTTTCTGCATCCTGCAGTTTGACTTGAATCTGCTTAAATAATCTTTGAAATGTGCTCTTGTACTTCATCAGCCTGGTCCTGAATTAGATCTCTGATGAAAGCTTACATTCATTGTCTGGCTCCCTTTACTACTCTCTTCTTATCCCTGACCACGTGGCTTTTCCTCATGAACCTCTCTTTACTTCCTATTAAGTTTTTCCCTCAGGGTTCCCACAGTCCTATAGATTTGACTATCTCCCATACCAATATATCAAGTGTAGCGGTTACTTCAAATAGCGTTTACCTAGTAGTAGGCTAGATATCTTTGTCTCTTTAAGCCAGTGCTCTCTCAGGATAGATGGGTAAATATATAGATTGATAAATAGATGGATAAATTGATGGGTACATAGATGCATAGCTATATGGGAGAATGGATAAAGAGATGAATAGATTAATCCAGGTATTCATGGATAGATGGATAAATGGATGCATAGATGAATGGGTGGATAAATGGTTGGCTGGATAGCTAGCTAGCTAATGGAAAAATAGTGAGAGATATTATGTCTTCTTCTGATCATATATTATATTTAAGGATTAACCTTGCTGGGAGTTTCTGTTCCTATAATCCCACAAAGGACTCTTTCCTCAGGTCAACAATGTTCTCCATGTTGCTAAATCCAATGTTCACTTCTCTGGAATTGTTTTATTTGTGTTTTCAAGGGTATTTGACACAGCTGACCATACATTTCCTCATGAGATCCTTTATTATTTTCTGATTTTTCTTCTATATTACTGGCTACTTCTTCTCAGCTTATTTTGCTGGCTTTTCCTCATCTTATCAAACTAAAAATGTCAGGAAGATAGATTTTGGATCCCCCTTTCTTCTCTAACAAGTTCCTCCTCCCAGGTTATAAAATTTAGATATATGGCTCTAAAAAACATCCTTTTTCAAATGAATTGTGTTTTTTTCTAGTCAAGACTCTCATGAGCTTCAGACCTGTGAATTGACTGCATACTTGACGTCTCCACTAGGCTCTCTAATGGACTGCACAAGTTTAGTATGAACAAAAGACAAACTCTCAGCTAAAGAAATAAGTAAATAAACAGAATAATGGTTCTTCTCTAGTCCTCTCTCTTCTAGTGAGCAGCCCACGATCACTCTAACTCCAAACTCACCAGTCCTTATTAATTCCCCAGTTCCCTTCACTCTCCAAATCTGGCTGATTATCATTTGCTTGAGTCTTCAAAATCTCTCTACCCTTATCCACTTCTACAACTAGCATCCCAGTCGCATTCTTAGATTCCTACACCATCCTATAAAATATTTGCTAAGACTTAGCATAGTGTCCCAAATTGAATAAGTGTGAAATAAGTAGTTGTTCTCCAAATAAATATATTAGTAAATAAATTAATGAATTACCATTCATTAAAGTTGAAGAAGCCTCTAAATATTTTCCCCAAAACCAATGTTTTACATAAGGTAATTTTTTATAAGTTTTTTTCCTGCAATTTTTGAAACACTTTCCAGTGACAATTTTAACACAAGATATGCACTTTTAAAAAGAAATGAAACATTAGGGCATATTCTTTAGCAATTTTACACAATTTTGTTTTGCAGGGAGCAGTGGTCTACACTTTATCATGCATTTTTAAAGGAAGTGGTTTTGTCAGAATAATTTAAAAAAAACAAGCTTTCACTCTAAATAGCTATCATCATTTTGCGGTAGAAAATGGAAACTAGAAAAATTTTTATGTCTTTTTACTAAATACTATATTTTTTTGTACTATGAATTATATCAAACATCCAAGATAGCATGCCATTAGAATTATTTATATTTATCTTAAAATAGATGATTCCTTCCCCTGACCCTAATCACCATTTACAACACACAATTTTTCATACATAGCTCATTTTAATAGAAGTATAGACTATAAACACCAGTGGTTTTCTTTAATTACTATCCTATATTTTGAATGAGCTCCTATTAAGAAAAAGCTTTTTTTTCCTGCTAAAATATTTACAACCTTTGGTTAAACTTAAACCATTAAGTGAGGGAAATAATAATAATTTTAATTTTAGTCTCAGGAAAAATAATGAGTGATTACACTTACTGTGGCTAGTAATTGGCCAGTTGGGTTTTAGAGCTGGATTTCTATTTTCTCCTGGCTTTTCTAACTCCAGTTTTTATTTTTCTGTCAGTGAATGCTAGCAGTAATGCAGGCTGAGATTTTTCATGTGAATGGTGGATTTTGAGCCTCTCTGCAGCATCCTGGTTCATGTTGTGTTCTGACAGAAGCTTAGGAAATGTCCTCTCCTGGTCTAATTAGAAATGTGAGAGACACTGGGAGAAGGCAATCTGGCCATGGGGCCCTGAGCTGCCTGCGTCTGAAACATGCAAACCTGTGGTCAACCACAAAGAACAATAGAGAGGAGTCCAGAAACCATTTTTGGTCTGATTTTTTAAAAAGTGTAGATCTTTCCAATGTTTCAAGGAAATTCTGCTTAGAAAATTAGAAGCAGCTAAATAAATCCTTAAGAACCACATCAATATAACCAGTGGATGCAAGACACTGGGGCAGGTGGGGGGGAGCAGGGGAGGGGCATGTGCTGGTGAGTAGGAGAGGCTGAGGGGAGGACAATGGGGGGAAAAAAGGAAAACATATGTACTACTATTAAATCTAAGTTATATTGCAAAAAATAAAAATAAAAATAAATAAAATTTTAAAAAAGAACCACATCAGGGGATAGAAACTGTTCTGCTGGGTCACAGAGTCGCTTACTTCTCTTTCAGCTCCCAAGTTTAGAAGAGCTAATGCCTGGTAGGAACCTCTTATCACCCAGAGTAAGGACAGAAGAGTGTGATAAACAGGAAGATGCCAAATGGAGATCAGGAGTGGACTGAAAAAAAAAGCTACTGCAACATTTTATTATACCTGTTTCCCAAAGCTTGGAGCTGGGGGAAACTAACCCCACAGGAGGTGGATGGCTGAGGGTGGGGGTTTTGCCTGTATTCAAGCTTTGGGTAAACCTTCTGCGCTGAAATCAGCCACTCTGCCAAGGCCTCAGGTTGATCACCTTTGGGTGACTGAGAAAAGGATAAGCCTGTTCCTTTGCTTTACTATTTATCCTAATTAATGATCCATGCTAGCTGTCTTGGATCCTTGATAATGGCATTCAGGGTTGGTTATTTTATGGATCCATGCAAATCAAAACTCACTCTGTGATTTTATGAGATTGGCATATGATGGCAGGAGTCTGAGGCTGTGTTCGACGACCCGAAACACAGTGGGACAGGGACTGGTTCATCATGCAATAAACATAGAACTTGATTTTATTTTTTCTTTCTTTTTCTGACCCAGAGGAAAAAGAGCTATTCATTCTTTTATCTTTTTCTGAATCAGAATTTCTTTGTTTAAGTCTTAGTTAAAATTTGGTGTTTCTGATAAACTTTCTTGGGAATTTCTTGGGAGGACAGTTAGACACACTATATACAAATTAGTTCATAGCAATCATAAGAATCTCCTTATATATAAGCAGCCACAGAACATGCACGATTACTCAAAAGTAAAGGAATACTACTAATCAGCAAATATGTGGAAAACTGCTCTAAGTCATTGTCTTAGTCAGGGTTCTCCAGAAAACAGAACCAAAGAAGGTGGATGTATATGGGTGTGTGGGTGTGTGTATATGAATAGCTAGCTAGCTAGATAAGTAAATAAATTCATTAAGAGGAACCACTGGTGTGATTATGGAGATGGACAAATCCCAAGATCTGAAGGTGAATCTGGAGACTCAGACGAGTTGGTGTAGTTCTGGCTCAAAGGTCATCAGGCTCAAGCCCCAAGAATTTATTTCAGTTCAAGACCAAATGTAGAAAAAAGCCTATGTCACAGTTCAAAGGCAGTCAGGCAGAAGAAATTTCTTCTTACTTAAGAGAGGATTAAGGACAGTGGGGAGGGGGAGGTGAGGGTAGAGGGTGGGGTAGGTACAGGGTGGAGGGAAGCTATAGGGGGATAAAAAGGGGAAACAATGTAATTAATAAACTGAACAATAAAGATTTAAAAAAAAAAAAAGAGAGGATTAGCTTCTTGTTCTATTCAGGGCTTGAGGAATTGGATGAGGCCCACCCACATAAGGAGAGCAATCTGCGTGACTCAGCCTACTACTTTAAATATTAAAGTCATCCAAAAAATGCCCTCACAGAAACATGGGGAATCATGTTTGATCAAATATCTGGGCACTTGTGGCTCAATGAATTTGAGACATTAAATTAATCAACACAGCTGTTCAAAAGACTCATGTTTAAAACACTAATGATTTTTTAACCTTTATATTTTACAATTACAAAAATAAATGATCAGGTATACAGCTGGTGTAAATAGCCTATCTAATAAAGAGGTAATATGCTAATTGACCATCACACCCTCACAAAGATGGCAGCCAATAAGGAGGGAATATGCTAATTGGCTACCACATCCTTAAAGATGGCAGTGAACACAGCCACAAAATGGCTGCATCCAGTCCCCTCAGCCCCTCTGGCACAGCAGGTGTGTGGCATAGTAGGGCCTGCCCCTAGGCAGGTCCAGCCACTCTGCACTCCTGCCTCTGAAGTCCCCCAGTCCTCTCAGCTTCACAGCTGCCCAGGGCCAGCCTGAGGCACAGGCAAGCCTCAGATGGCAGCTGCACAGCCACCCAGGGCCAGCCCTAATGCAGGCAAACCATGGATGTCAGCTGCCTAGCTTCCTAGGGCCGCTTGAGGCTCAGGTAACCAGGGTTGGCCGAGGCTTGTGTTGCCGGCAGTGACAGCAGCAGAGGTGTGATGGGGATGCTGCCTTCCCCTGATCACTGAGTTGCTTCCTGTCCCTAGGGCTCCGAGACTGTGAGAGGGGGTAGGCTGAGCTGAGGGACACCCTCCAGTGCATGAATTTTTATGCACCAGGCCTTTAGTAAATAAATAAAAGCCCTATTATTTGAGAAAATTACTAATTTACTTAAGAAAGCAAATAGGCAAGAATCCTAAATGTTCATAGCCTTTGATTCAGTATTCTTGCTTTACGGAATCTAAGATAATAATCTCTCAACAAATGTAAAAAATTAGAGGCTTACCAAAATCTTTATCATACTATATTTATCTTCCTATATAATAAAGAGGTTATATTCAAATTGATCATCATTCCAACACACAAAATGGCCACCTCTGTGTGGTCAAAGATGGCTGCCACAAGATGGCCAGCAGGGGAGGGGATTTGTGGACAATGAGGCCTGCAGGAGAGGGCAGTTAGGGGTGATATACCAGCAGAGGAGGGCAGTTAGGGGTGACCAGATTAGCAGGGGAGGGCAGTTAGGGGCAATTGGCCTGTCAGGGAGCAGTTAGGCATTGATCAGGCTGGCAGGGGAGTGGTTAGAGGGTGATGAGCCTGGCAGGCAGAAGCAGTTAGGGGCAATCAGGCAGATGAGTGGTTGTGAACCAGTAGAACTGGGTTGTGAGAGGGATGTCTGGCTTCCCATTTAGGCCTGATCCCACCAGGGTGATGCTTAAATGGGCAGTCAGACATCCTTGAAAAGTCCCAGATTGAAAGATTGGAGATGGTGCAGGCTGGGCTGAGGGACACCCCCCCACCCATGACCATGCACTAATTTCATGCACCAGGCCTCTAGTAATAGTAATAAAAAGAAAAGAGATAATCTAAATTTTCAACAATATAATAATGAAAAAATAAAGCACAAACAATGTGAAATGTAGTCATGTTAGGTAAAAAGGCACAGTATTATAACTACTATATAAAATACATATAGAGACTGAAACTATCCCCAAAATATCAGCAAGCAGTTACTTGTTGATAGTAAAACTATAGATGGCCTCTCTTTATCTTTCATGTGTTTTTATTAATAACAAATAACTTAATTTGACAACTCAGTTCAGTTCAAGGTTTTGTTTTGCTGTTCAATAATACCAATAATATCAATCCTATTTTAAATTTAAAGAATGATATGTGTATGAAGTAAAAAAAAAAAATTCTTAAAAGAACATTTTTTAATCAGATACATTCTCTAACTAGGGGTCCAGTACATGAATTTGTGCAACTTGAAAGGAACTGTGGACTGCAAGGCTGTGGTGGGCACAGGGGCAGGTCTCGAGGCATCCTCTGCACCCCTACCTGGCCCCTTCTGCCATGGCCTTAGTCTCCTGTCTGTCGGCAGCCCCACTACTGTTGCCACAACTCTCATCACCACCGCTCCCATGTACTCACAGTGCTGGCCCCACTACATCCACTGATGGTGCAGAGCCTTGGTCTCACCTGCTCCACTAACCCGCCAAGGCTGAAACCCTCCATGCTCCATGATCTGCCACTTGCTGCCGATGCCCACCATATTCTGCACATGCTCTCTGGTTGTCAGCACATGTCATTGAAACTAGTTGTTCAGTTGTTCTGCCGTTTGGCCTATCTGCATATTAGGGTTATATATCCTATCTAATAAAAGAGTAATATGCAAATTGAGCATTCCTCTCATCAAGTCATGCCTACAGCCATGAACAACAGCCAATCAGGAGCAAATTATGCAAATAAACCCCAACCAAGATGGCTACAGCTACTGAGAGCAGGAGAGAGGCTTGGGTTTCCTCAGCAATGGAGGAAGCCAAGCGTTCTGCCTGGGGTTGCTGGCCAAAGCCTGCATACAATGCTACAAAGTTTCAATTATTGAAGACACATAACCCCAACAGAAAATGACAGCAGCCATGGAGCTAGAGAGAGAACAGAGGCTAGGTTTGCCGGGGCAATGAAGGAAGCCAAACTTCTGTAGCCCTAGCCTAGGCCTCCACTCTAGGCTACAAAGTTTTAAACAGAAATGGCTGTTGCCATGGAGCGAACAGAGGCTTAGCTCCACTCCAGATTAGAAAGTTTCAATTGTAGAACATAAATGAATCCCAGATCCCAGGACCTCTGCTTGGGTCCCTGGGGGGCGTGGCCAGCCTGTAAACCACCACAGGGCCCTCACCCACAGGGCTACCCCACACCCCAAAGGAACCCCAATCCCGATCCAGGACACCCTTCAGGGCAAACCAGCTGGCCCCCACCCATGTACCAGGCCTCTGTTCCATCTAATAAAAAACTAATATGCAAATTGACCATCACTCCAAGACACAAGAGAGCTGCCTCCCCCCCATATTGTCAAAGATCCTGCCCCCATGTGGACACAAGATGGTCACCACAAGATGGCCAGCAGGGGTGGGGGGCATTGAGAGATTCCAGGCCTGCAAGGGAGGGAGCTGTGGGCCATCAGGCAGGCAGGGGAGGGCAGTTGGTAGGGACCAGGCCTGCAAAGGAGGACAGTTGGGGATGATCAAGCCTGCAGAGGAGGACAGTATGGGTGACCAGGCCGGCAGAGGAGGGAAATTGGGGGCAAAGAGGCTGGCAGGGGAGCAGTTAGACATCAATTAGGCTGTCAGGGTAGTGGTTAGGGGCTGATCAGGCTGGCAGGCAGAAGCGGTTAGAGGCAATCAGAGAGGCAGTTAGGCGAGCAGTTTGGAGCCAGCAGTCCTGGATTGTGAGAAAGATGTCTTACTGCCTGTTTAGGCCCAATCCTACTAGGATCAGGTTTAAAGGGGCAGTTAGAAATCCCTCAAGGGGTCCCAGATTGGAGAGAGTGCAGGCTTGGCTGAGGGACACCCCCCTACTTTCACCCCCATGCAAGAATTTTGTGCACTGGGCCATATATATATATATATATATATATATATATATATATATATATATATATGATTTCATTTAGCAATTATTTGTGGACTTTTTTTTTGGAACTGAGATACTATGCAATGGCTCTTGGGCACCAAAGATGAAATAGCTCTGTAGATCTTTGCTTTGCATTATTAACCCATGTGTTGGGTCTTTACACAGTGCATCTCAGAATATAAAGTTCTTATTAGGAATATAGGGTGATTCATTGCTCAAAATGTTTACTTGCCCAAATGGAGAATATAATAAAAGATATTACAAGCTAAAAAAAATTATGGTTCATATGTTAAATCAATTTTTTTGTACTTGGCTGAGCTTTAATATTCTCCTGAATATACTCTTATTAAAATTGCAATATCTAGTGATGCAAGTCTCTTCATTCTAAGTCTTGTGAAAGGTCCTTAGGAGAAGCCAGAACAATAGCTCTACAGTGAATGGTCTTCTGACAATTCAAAAAGTCCATCCACTTGGGAGAGAAAATGAATAAAAAAATATTTATTCCTGGAATCAAAGTTATTTTTCTTCAAAAATATATATAGAAAATTTATCTTTGTGAATTTTTAGACACGGTTTTTCACACAACTGCCATTGACTGGTATCCATCTTGCTACCATGATACAGACCAAGTCTTTTGATGTCTCTTTATTTTCTCCTTTTAAAGCATCACCCACAGTTATAAAATCAGTTTGTGAAGGCAAGCGAAAGAATAGGACATAAAATCATTATAGTAGTAAGAACAGTAACTGCATGTCACTCATCTTGGACCCAAGGTGAATACATGGGCCACTACCCTTGTCATTTTCTTGTTGGATGCTATTACCTTAAGCACCTCTACCCACTTCCTTTTCTGGGTTCTTTTAGATACTATTTTTTTTCTTTTTTTCCCTCTAGTCATGTAATATTTATTCAAACTTCAAGCTCGCTATCTAATTTCTTATGTAAATATAATAAACTTCAGAACATTCCCTTATTAAGGAAGTCTCAGTCACTTCCTTATTCTGTTAAGTTTTACAGGACAAACATTTCCACAGAGAATGTTTTAAACACCTTAGAATGCATTTCCTGACATGGATATCCCATAATATCAGCAACTGAAATATAGATGGATGTTTTCAGAATCCTCACACAGAGGGTCCGGTATAATAAGCATTACCGAAGAAAGCAGTGTGTGTGGTTAGTGGCTATGATGTTTCGCGTGTTCCATCTGAGCTGCCAAAGAGCCTGAGCAGAAACCATGGAAGTCTTGGAGGTCCACCTGCAACAGTTCACCGCAAGCTCAAAGTTTATATTAAACACTATGCAAACATTGAATTCTCCATGATATATTGTGCTGATTATGCCACAAACCAATGTTTTTAATCATTTACTACTTAAGTGAAGCCAAACTTTCTCACTTTGATTTCATAGGTCTTGGTATGTTTCAAGAACATCTAAGGCAGTGATTCTCCACCTTTCTAATGCCGTGACCCTTTAATACAGTTCCTCATGTTGTGGTGACCCCCCAACCATAAAATTATTTTTGTTCCTACTTCATAACTATAATATTGCTACTGTTAATAAATTATAATGTAAATATCTGTGTTTTCTTTCCGATGGTCTTAGGCGACCCTGCTAGTGGTTCTGACCCACAGGTTGAGAACCGCTGCTATAGAGCATAAGACCATTGGAAAACAGAGATATTTACATTACGATTCATTAACAGTAGAAACATTACAGTTATGAAGTAGCAAAAAAAGTAATTTTTTGGTTGGGGGTCACCACAACATGAGGAACTGTATTAAAGGGTCACAGCATTAGAAAGATTAAGAACCCCTGTTTTAAGGTCTGTGTGTTTCAGTTTATAAGTAATGCCCTACAGTATTTAAGGCTGTAGATTCTAGATAATCCAGTTTGGATCTGGGGAACTAAGAACATCAATGACAGGCAGGGGAAGATCTTGAGGCACTGACACAGCTATCTTTATTTGATATCTTTAATGGCACATTAAAACTGACACAACAAAAAGAGAGCAAAATGATGATTACAGCTTCTAAAATCAGATTGGTGGGTCCTGCCCTCAGTTGCTAAGGCAATCAAAGTGGCATACTTGCAATTCATAAAAAAAGTATTTCATTTGTAGAGTATTTATTTTTCAGAGCTGTTAGTGGATATTACCTGAGTTGGAGTATGTTAAACACTTAGTTATAGGGCACAGCACAAAGAAAACAGATAACACATGCTAATATTTTTAATACATAAATCCCTTTAATTCACCAAGGACTTATCAAATAAATACTCTGTATGCTGCAAGGAGGTTTAAACAATGTCAAAATAAAAGGCCAAACCATAAAATAGATGCTTTGATGGAACTTGCTATCTTTGGTTAGATATCAGATTTACAGCATGAAAAGTAAGAGCAAAAGACAGAATAACCTAAAGTGAAGAAGGAAATCGCCAGGAAGTGGCAGCTGGTTGAGTGAAATGATACTTACTATATACCAGGGACTTACTCTGTTTCCACAACTGTGAGAAGCACATTGGGCATTGTCTCCTTTCTTTCCTAGAATAGTCCTTCACAGAAAGGGGTCTGGAGGATTAGGGAGGAATTTGCTACACAACCATCAGCCCTCAGTTGTGGAGCAGGGAATTTATTCCAGGCATCTGTCTTGGTACCTGTGTAGGTTGGACAGTGATTTAATCAATTATGTTTATGTAATGAAGTCTACATAAGAACCCTCCAAATTGGAGAGGACACTGAAGCTCCCACCCCATCCCATATACCTTGCCCTATGCATTTCTTCCATCTGGCTCCTGAGTTATATCCTTTTTTTTTTTTTTACATAAACTGACAATTCAGTAAGTAAATTGTTTCTCTGAGTTATGCAAGGGCTCTAGCAAATTAATGGCAGCCAGGAATAGAATGCTAGAACCTGTGATTTATAGCTGTCTGTCAAAAGTACAAATGATACCTGGATCTATGCTTGGAGTCTGAAATGGATGGGGCAGTTATATTGGACTGAGCCCTTAACCTGTAGAATCTAGTTCTATCTCTAGGTAGATGGAGTCAGAATTGAGTTGAATTGTCAAAGAATTGCTTGGTGGTGTGGGGAAAACACACACACACACACACACACACACACACACACACACACACACACACACAGAGAGAGAGAGAGAGGAATTAGTATCAGGCTGTAGATGCAATAGTTTTCAATGACTTGTGCACTTGGGACATATCAAATAAATGGAAAGCCCACCTACTTGTGAGCTTTTGTATGGCAATGGCAGCACTGCTGGAAGTGAGCTGATGAGAAACGCTGATGTGAGGGTCACCTAAGTCCACCAAAGTAAATCATGACTGGTTTCCCATGTTCCGCACTAATAATGTTAAATACATTTCCAGTCTTAGAATACTCCCAGGTTCTGTCTTATCGGTTTCCCCCCCACCATTTTTCACCCCCTGCCTTGAGAAGTTTAGTGCAGTAGGTAGATTGCTTTAATATTCATCAACATTTAAATTCCTAATTGACAATATTAATCCTCTGATATCTGCATAAAAGTGATGGAATTATTAAAATTGGAGGTTCACATGAATGGTCTTCACACTCATTACTGTCTCTGTTACCCAAATTCTATACATCACAGTACTTCTGACAAAAATCAGTTCTTCTCATGACAACTGTGATAAGTTTTGTTTGGGTTTGTCTATGCTCACATTTCTTGAATATGCTCTTGTTATATAATATCTAACTTGAATAAGTATCAACTTTTCAATTTCCATCTTAAGGTATTAAGTGATGCTTGAAGTTCTAGTTTATCTATTTATTGGATGAATTAAATTTTTTCTGAGTTTACTGCACAAATGAGTAGGTAATATAGTACCTGGTTTTCAGGCTATTGTGAGGTTTAGAAGATATATATATATATATATATATATATATATATATATATATATAACATTTCTGTCACAATGTTTGACATCACAAGTAGTCTAGCTTTATAAATAAGAACTCTGCTGCATGTGACTTTGGTTGTGAAATTAACCCATTGATAAGAATACACTATCCCTTTATCATGTCTTTCACTAACATCTCTGGTTTGTGGGTAAGATATGACTAAGTTTCAATAGCTAGCATGCAAACAAGGATTTAAGTATGTATGCCACATCTGCAAAATGGAAATTTTCCTCTTCCTGAACTACATTCAGAGCATCTTATTGTTAGCTTTATTTCCGATTATTTGCTCTTTTTGGTCTTTAGACCCTGCAGTGTTTCACTCTGATTATTACCAGAGCATTTGCAATGACATTTTATTACAACTAGACCAGATTGTTTCCTGCCATTTGCTTTAGTAGAATTAGATTATTTATTCTGAAATCAAACATATGGAGTTTTTTGTGCATCTTTACCACCAATTTATTTTGTTTTCCATTCAGAATTATTTTCTGAGCTCTCACTTTGGGTGGGATGTCATTCTTGTGAACAAATGAAAGGCTGTGCTGACATTCAAGCAACCACAGATTGTCAGAGCAATCACTAGTATCTACTGGATACATGCCCTGTGCCAGGTGAAGAACAGCAATCAACATGTATTAACTCCTTTGCTGCTCAGAACAACTCCAGGGCATGTCCTGATGGAGAATGAAGAAACTATCTTGTAAATGCAGTTCTGCTTGTGGATAAGCATCTGACCACTTTACTCACCGCCTAGTTCCCACTCCATACTAAAGGGGCATCTGTGGACACAGAGTTCAGTCTTAGACTCTGGAGGAAAGAATACAAAATGTGTCCCTGCCTTCCATGGCCTGCAACTCTTTGATAAGAGTGAATGTGTACATGCATCTAAAAACATATTTATAATTACCTGTTGCCATCTATGCTAATTCTTAGTAAGAAAGCAGGAGTGGAAACAAAAAGTGCTATAATGGTTCAGAGGAGAGTGGGTCTGTGGATGGGAGGAGTTGTATGCTGGAAAAGAGCTTCAGAAAGCAGGATATGAGTTTCCCTTGAAAGGAAGGCAAGATTTTGGTACTCTGAGGTCAGTCTACTTTTTATCCACGCATGAGTCCCATGAAGACATTTGGAATCTTCTACCTGTCTTACTCTCATCTCTTTCAAGGTCCCCCAATTATACTGCCCTGACACATACACTGATTTGGGGATTACAGGACAATCTTTGAGTGCAGAATGTATTTCAAATTGCTTGTCTCTTATATTATCAGGTATACTTTTACAGCTGCAAATTAAGTCATGGCTATGGGAAATCATCCTCAATTAAAAGCACAGGGATAGTTCTGTTATTTAAATAACATAAGAAGAGGTTGGAGGACACTCTTTGGAGCGCAGATGGTAAATTTGCTTAGGTTTTTATGAAAGTCGGTGCACCTTAAACCTATGAATGAATGATATCACCCTGGGAAATAGTAAAAGTATTTGGAAAGCCATATCTATCATGAGACGTGCATAGTAAAACTTGCAAGCATTCTCGAGCCTAGGCAGTAGTATAGTTGTGATGTGGATGAGAGAATAGCAGTGAAAGGGAGGGTGTCAGGATGGGGGCAAAGGGTGTGAGACAATGAAGATTTTGCTTAGGGACTGGAAAACTTGGCTGACGAAAGAAGTAGTGATCATTTAAAAAAGTGTGGCAGAATTGCTTCATGGTGTACACAGAGTGTTTTTCAGGGAGTCTTAAAAGTCAGGGAATCATAGACATTTCGAAGTGGGAAAGAACAGTAACTTTCTCAAGATAGCAGATCAGTGGAGCACGTTAGCCTAGAACCCATTTCCTGCACTCAATGCTGGATCAGGAGTCCGAAAGGCAGGAAGGTTGAAAAATGACTTAATAACAGCAGATGCTTGGTGGGCAACTCTGGGGTCAGAACAAATGAAAACAGGCTGAAGTGGTCACATAGAGGATTTGGGTTAGAGGTAAGATTGCCTATCCAGGCACTAAGTGAGTCATTGGGGACCTTTATAATCGCATCCAACTCAGCCCATATTGGCGTCCCTTGTTTTCTGAAACCCTGTGGCACTTTCTGTACGTATGACTCTTTTGAGCACTTAATCACATATTAGATTTCGTCTGTCACTTGTTTAGTTTCTTTCTTTTGCCCTCGCATAAAATTGGCTCATGCCCTGAGAGAGTTATTTAATATTTTTGGACGGCTCTCAGACCTAATCTTTTATTCTATTTTTACTAAATCTCTGTGAAGTTGGCAGAGTAGGTATTTTTATTCCTGACTCTCAGATAAAAGTATACATATGGAGTGGAGCCAAACAGAGCCAACAGAAAGAGAGGGTCCAAACAGATTCTGGTAGAAAAAATTTAACACTCTCTCCCTTGCTCCATTTTGCTCATCTTATCCTGAGCTTACAGTAAACACTAAGACATGAGCAGGTCAGTAAAAAAGCTCTTTCCTTCATACAGATTTTACAAGTGAAGATGTAGTTTTTGGTTAACCTTTTTAGTTTTTAATATTTCATTAGTGATGTAAGAGCTAACACTTAAAAATATACACACTTTCTTGAGGATATCTACCACTTCTTTTCTAATTTTATCTTTTTAAAGTTCAGAGAATGGTCGTTAAATATATATAATGTAGAGAACAAAAATGAGAACCTCATCTGGTCCTATAAAATTAGAACTGGAAATGTCCTGTAGAGTTAATATTGTTGCCAATGAATTATTGCTCCCAGTGGAATTTTAAAAAAATTGCTTCTCCAGTACAATTTTAAGTACCTTAGTAAATTTGCTTGTACCTCTTCCCCAGAGCAATTGTTATTTAATATAATGGTGCCCACTCTCATGACACTCTTGGGCATAGGATATGAATGTCCTTTTCAAATTAAATTGCTGTACTTTCATATATATATATATATATATATATATATATATATATATACTCTAGTACGACCTTAAATATTTCTTTTTCTCCAGGTCTATTTTCTTTCAGACTCAGTCATTTCTTCACTAGTATGTCTTTGTGTCATCGTCATTTTTTCATTCATCTTTCTTTTCCCATAATCACATTTAATGTCTTTTTCTTGATTCTCAACACTGTTGTCTACCTACTATTGACATTTAAGCATTTAAAACTTAATTCAAAAATTTGAGCAGATTATTTTGATAGAAATGCAATTTTCTATATTGACTCATCACACCCAACTGTACTCACAATATTTTGATTGTCGTATTACATTGGAAGTCTGCCCTCATTATCTTTCATTGATATTCCAATTAACAACAAATATACTTGAATTTATCACATTATTTTAAGGTGAATCTACACATTGCTAGTGACATGGAAAAAGAAAAAATATCTCAAGTTGTAAAGAAGAAAAACTCATTGGTAAAACCGATTTCTGGATTTCAAATAGTATAAGAGGAAATATTAAATATGACCCAATTACTTTGTAATAGTAGACTCATGACATGGGTGGGGTCTAGTGAACCTGAATTTAATTTAGACGAATTATTTCTAGGCATAATGTGAAGAGAGTGATGTTTATCATTTCTATACACTTTCTGTTTGTGTGGGTGTGTACATTTTGGTTTTTTTTTTGGCTTTGTTTTGTTTGGTCTCATCTTCCGAACTCCATCATGTGCCCTTTTTGCTCATCCTGAAGTTAGCTTTTGATCAGGTATCTGTGAAGAGAAACAAGTAACTAATTCACACTAACTTTCATGTTGTCCATGAGGTGCACTCTATCATTCTTCTTAGGTCCATACATCAATAATGTGCTTGAAGGGCTACTTTGGGACTCAAACAAATGAAGACAGATTGAGAGTGTAGAAAGAAGGTTTTAGGTTACAGAGAAAGCGCACTTCAAAGCAATGAATTAATTAGAGTAATATCATCATTATGGATATTCTAAACCCAAGGCCTCAGAGCTCACCAAAATTCTAAGAGAGAGTAGCCTCCATCCAGATATGAAATAAGCACATCTATTCTCAGGGATCATTAGTTTATATTACAAAGTCGTTTGCCTACAGAGTTCACCTGAGGACATGCTGGCATTGAGAATCCATGTGACGTGGTTTTGTACCACAACTCATCCTCTTTCAGCTCCTTCTCTTTGGAGGGGTTCCTCCTTTGTTGTTTGCAGCCTCCATTTGGCACTGTCTTTGGTATTTATATCGGTCAGCTCAGCCTGTGTAACAAAATACCATAGACTAAGGGCTTAAACAACAGGCATTTATTTCTCACAGTGGTAGAGACTGAAAGTCCAAGATCAAGGTACCACAGATTCAGTTTCTGCTGAGGTTTCTTTTCACAGACAATATATTCTTGCTGTATCCTCACATGGTGAAAGGGGTAAGGAAGGTCTCTGGGGTCTCATTTATTAAAAAAAATTAATTCCATAGGGAGGGATTTACCTTTATGACTTCTTCAGCTCTCTACAGCCTCATCTCCTAACACCCTCACGTGGGAAATTAGGGCTTCAACATATGAATTTGGGGGACACAAGCATTCTGCCCATAGCAGCATAATTCTCTTATTTGTGATGGAGAACAAACTACTCTGACTACAAATGTGTTGTCTGGTGCCTGGTGCTCACTCAGCTTTTGTCCCACAGAGCTAGCTGCTATCTGTGTATTGGTTGTGTCCTGAGGACTCAGGGGCAGAAATAGAAGGTGTAACTCCTGTCCTCTGGGAGATTTCAGTCCAAGGAAGGAAGAAAAACAGCTCAGGTGGCTTCTATTCTGCAGTGCTAATAATTAAAGAAAAGCTGGGGTGGTTTGTTTTGCAATGGAGAAGGGGTGCCTCATTCAGGGAGAACCCAAGGGGTCAGTAGGAACATCAGAGACACTCTCACTCTTTGTCTCATTGAAGAAGCTGAATGGATGGCACCTAGAAGGTCAGGAGGTGAGAAAGGATGGTGGGGGACCCAAGACATATCTTAAGGGAGGGGAAGAGCAAGCCTACTACTGTGTGCCCAGAACCAGCACTTTGTCTACCACTCTGTCAGGCATTGAGTTAGTTGTTTCTCAGCTCCAAGGTGGCCTCAGTCCACAGGTCATGGTTCTGGGCGGGGGGAGCCTCTGTAAACCCATTGCTACTTGGCCAGATGACCCATGGTAGACTCCACCTGCAAGGCAGGTGACAGGAGACAAAGCTTGAACAGGACACCAGGCTTGCTTTTTGCTCTACTTCCTATTGGTGCCCACTAGCTTTCCTCTGAGAGTGCCACAGCACTGGGCAGTGGCAGTTCCTTTCTGTAAGAATAGCTGAATGCAGTTTGCAGTCTTTCTAACATTTGCAGGATTAACTTCCCTAGTCTTTCTCGGAAACACCAGCACCAGCTGCCCCACACTCCTCTTTAGATCCAAGGGCTTGGCCCCACTGAGACATCTCATTGTAGCTCAGGGACAGCAGCTGGATTTAAGCAGTGGACCTTAGCCCTATAAGCTGAGTTCCAGCTCCTTAGGGCCTCTCCACTAAACATCTGAGATTTAATAACTTTCTTCTTCATTTCCCCAAAGGCCAAGCAGTGCTGGCTGCCACTCTAATTATTACCTCCTAATTCGTCGTCTTTTCCTTTCCAGTTACTTAGTTAACAACCTGATGCCTAATCAACAATTATTTACATTATTTTTTTCTGAATTAAAATAACTGTAGTGTTTGTCTTCTTATTGATGCACACAAATACATTATTTATGGTAATATTCTTCTGAAAATTTCCCACTTGTTATTTACTATTGTTTTGTTTTATATGCTTCTGAGCATGTGTAAAAGTGATATGCATACATATTAATATTGGTATGGATACATATTAATAATGATATTGTGGATAAACCATTTTGTTTAACCATCCTCCTGGTAATGACCCTGCAATTAGTCTCCATACTTGGATGGCATTTATGCATTTCTGAGTGGAGTTTTAGAGACCAGTGTCACTATCTAAGTTTGCCCAAATTAGTTGTGATTTTTGTATTTCTCTGCTTTGGCATGGTCTGTCCTTTAAATCTAGCTCTTGTATGTAAAGAATTGTTTTGGCAACTAATTTATAATCAGCCAATAATATACGTCATGGAAAAAAAGAACTAATTGACAGATTAGTAATGTTTTTGGTGTTCCAGTTTTTTACCACATTTATTACCTAAGATGGAGAGTTATTTTGTTTCATGGTTATTTTCCTCATCCTAAGTAATTTGTCAGCACTTTCTTGAATATGAGTCAGAGGAGAAATATGGGTAATTCGTAGTATGAAGAAAAGTCACTGCTTATCAGTTTGACAATACAAAGTGTTCCATTTAAATCAATTTCACTAACTTATTGTTTCACTTACATCCACTTAAATCCATTATATTCATTATTCTATTCCATTCTATTTATTTCCATAATCGATTCCATTTATGTTTTGCAGATGATTTATTTTATGAATATTTTTTAAATATATTTCCCAAATTCTAACTTTATGCTCTATTTAATTTATAATATGAAATTATTTAAACATTATTTATTTAATTATCCTGGTAAATGAAATATTAGTTAAGAAAGGAGAATGAATTGGTAAATTATCATAGATTATGAAAGGCAGATAAAATTAGCTTCAAAATTAAAAATTTAACCTAGTAGCAAGATAGACTGTAGCAGATTAAATACAAATAAAGATGGGCTATTATATTCAGCATCCTGTCTTTTATATTACATAAAGAATTCTTATAAAAATGAAAATATTGCAATTTCTTTCTTTGGAAATTTTCTCTCTATCAGCTTCTCAATTACATCTGAGTTGAGAATGTAAGTTGAGCAGAAATAAAAAAAATAATAGAATAAGATATTTGAAAAGTGTAAATAATTGTGTGAGAACTCCAAAATCAGAAGTTTTTCTTAGTATATTGAATTATTGGTTTTGTAATAGTTCTTTACTCTGTATCTATGCTCTGTTACATGGAACTCTGAAATTCTCAAAACAAAAGCTGGAGGTCACATCTCTGCCCTCCTTACATCAGTTTTCTTACATTTACATTGTCCAATGAACTCTTCCTGGACAGGATACAGCAGGGATTAGAATGCGATTACATGGCAGGGCTTGTTCCTTAAACATCTATATTGTCACTATAAGAACATACTGTGACCATCCTCTGGGTCCGAAAACCATAAGAAAATTGTAATAAAGTCCCAAATCACACCCCCTCAGACTAAAAGTGACTACCTCCACAACACTCAGATTTGTGAGACTGATTTCAGTTTTAACCTATTTAGTTTTGGAGACATTTGTTAGACAGAATTTATTGTGCCAAAAGCTAACAGATGCATATAGAAGTTAACTATATAAAAGAGAGCCATCCTAGACAATGTTCATATCTGTAAGACCAAATGAGTTCTGGCATCATTTTTATAAAATACTAGAGGCTCAGTGCATGAAAATTTATTCACTGGAGGAAAGGTCCCTCAGCCTGGCCTGCTGCTTCTCACAGTCTGGGAGCCCTCAAGGTGGGAGGTGACCTGGGGATCTGGGAATGGCAATGCCCCATCATACCTCTGCTGCTGTCACTACTGAGAACGAAAGCCTCATCCAGCCCTGGTTATCTAAGCCTCAGGTGGCTCTGGATGGCTGGGCAGCTGCCATCTGAGGCTTGCCTACACCTCAGGTTGGCCCTAAGTAGCTGGGAAGCTGACATCCAAGGCTTGCCTGTGCCTCAGGCTGACCCTGGGCAGCTCAGGGGCAGAGGGGACTGGATGCCTGCATTTTGTGGCTTGGGTACCACCATCGTTGAGGGTGTGGCAGTCAATTAGCATATTTCCTCTTTATTGGCTGTGGGCACTACCATCTTTGTGAGGGTGTGGTGGTCAATTAGCATGTTCCCTCTTTATTAGATAGAACTAAAGGCCCAATGCATGAAATTTTTGTATGGGGAGGGTCCCTAGGCCTGGCAGATAATCAGGACTGATAGGGGCCTTTTGGCTGCCAGCTGGGGCCTCCCTTCCCAGGCTGTTGGCTGTGGCCGGGGCCTTCCTTTGTTCAGTGCCTCTCCCTGGTGGTCAGCACACGTGATAGCAAGCAATTGAACTCCAGGTCTCTCAGTGGAACTCTCAAGGGGACACTTTATATATATATATATATATATATATATATATATATATATATATATGTCACAATACAAATCATATAGAGTCATACTTATATTGGAAGAAAATTAGGGATTGGAATGTGGATGAGCAAATTGCAGATCTGAGTGAATGTCTGCCCAATACTATGCAACAAATTTATTGATTCAGAACTGGATAGTCAGACTGATTCTTTCTCTAAAAATAGAGGTCAATATAGCAGTCACTTTCTCTTCTCTTTTCTTTTCTCTCTCTCCTTCAGAGAACATTACCCACAATGACGTTTTATGGTTGTATTTTATGAAAAGGTATTACAAAGGCATATTATGGAATAAAAACATTCAGCCCATTTATTCATTTGGAGAATGAGTTGATCTAGTCAAACATACCATTTGCTTCATTTTATACTCAACCAAAAAGAAAATGTGAACCTAGCCACCCTGATTTAGGGCCTCTGTGAGTCAAATTACTTTTTCTAAGTTAGAAATGACAAAATATTTTAAAGTTAAATTCTACATTTAAGAAACCTATTATATATATATTTCAGACCTAATTGTTTTTGAGTGGCCAAAACTGTAAATAACATTTGCTTTGCTTTCAAGTTGCTTAGATTCTCATGGAGTAGGTTAGGCTTATATACATGAAAAAATAAGTAACACTACTAGGCTTAATATGGTATAACTTCAAATAGTTTTGTCTTTCTCACAAATAAATAAATAAATAAACAAATAACAACAACGAAACCTGACATCTTGACAATCTTACATGATAACGAGCCAGAAAATCTTTTGTTTTTCCTTTTTGAAGATTTATTTCTCTATTAAGATATAACAACAAAAGCTTTACTTTTATTTATTCGAGATCAAGTGTTTAGAAGAGCTGTGTATAATCCCATCTAATAAAAGAGTAATATGCAAATTGACCATACCCTTGCTACCCCTCTGGGCACCCAGGGGGATGGCTGGGTGCCCAGAGGCCCCTTTCCAGCCCTGGGTTAGGCCAGGCCGGGCTGTGGGCAGGAACCAGCCAGCAATGGCCATGTGACGGGCTGGGCTATAGTCAGAAGAAAAGAGACACACTATACACAGGAATAAATATAAAGATTACAAAATATTTCTCATTAGAAATAGCGTAAGGGAGAAGTTAGTAGAGCAACATCATTAAAGTACTCACAAGGGGGAACATCCTCTCAATTTATAATTCTAGACTGAGTGAAAATATTTTTAAAATAGTTTAAAATAGTCAAAATATATTTTAACTATCTTAAACTATTTAAGAAATAGTTAAAATATTTTTATGTATAAAAGATTGAATTTTTTAATCACCAGCAGATTTGTAGTATAAGAAATGTTAAAAGAAGTCCTGCAAGCAGAAATAAAATTTTGCCAGATACAAATAATGATCTATACCAAGAAATGGAAAACACCAAAAATAGTATATGCATAGGAAAAATATAATAGAAGTGACTTATTGTTGAAATATATTTAAAGATAATTAACTATTTAAACAAATAATAATGTAATGTCAGTTTTATAACATCTGTGTAAGTAAAATACATGACAACAATAGAACAAAGATTGCCTGGAGAAAATGAAATTTTGTTACAGTGAAGTTTCTATGCAAAATGTGAAGTGGTAAAATATCCATTTGAAGATACACTGTGACAAGTTAAAATCCTATATAATGAAGAGTTAATATGCAAATAGCCATCACATCTTCATGCTATCATGCCATAATGGCTCAGACACTCAACACTGGGGAGAGAGGAATGGGGATCAAACAGGGTACAGACTGGGAGAGAAAAAAGCCACCCACTCCATGGTCCCAGATGCCAACAGCTGCACCTTCCTCTCTGGCCCAGGAGAGGGATAAGCTGCCTGCCTCGAAGTCCTGGGCGCCAGCAGCTGCACCTGTGTCTGCGTCCCAGGAGAAGGACAAGCCACATGCCCTGTGGTCCTGGGTGCCTGCAGCTGTCTTTGACAGCGGCCGGCCTGACTGAAGCTGGCCCAGGACCTGGGTGCCTATAGATGGCCAGAAGGAGGGAAGCCTGGGTACCAGGTGTGGGGCAAGGCAGAGGCAGTTAGGGGCAATCAGGCCAACAGGGGGAGCACTTAAGGGCGATCAGGCTGGTAGAGTAGCAGAGGTGGTTAGGGGTGATCAGGCAGGCAGAGGTGGTTAGGGGCAATCAGGCAGGCAGGCAGAGGGGTTAGGGGCAATCAAGCAGGCAGGCAGAGGCAGTTAGGGGTGATCAGGCTGGCAGGCCAGTGAGCAGTTAGGAGCCAGTGGTCCTAGATTGCGAGAGGGATGTCTGACTGCTGACAGTCAGACATCTCTGATTGCCAACAGTCAGACATCCCTGAAGGGGTCCCTGATTGGAGAGGGTGCAGGCTGGGTTGAGGAAACCCCTCCTCCAAGCACAAATTTTGTGCACTAGGCCATTAGTATTATATATGCTTTAAAAATTAATAGCAACAGTGAGATAGCATGACATACTTGTTAGAATGGCCAAAATCCAGACATTGACAATACTGAGAGCTAACTCAGAGGTGTAGGTGCAGGAACTCTCACTCTTGGCTGCTGGGAAGGTATCATGGTGCAGCCACTCTGGAACATGGGCAATTTGGTGTTTTATGACTAGAGTAAGCATTCTTTTACCACATGGTGCAACAGGTGAGCTCCTTGGTGTTTACCCAAAGGAGTTAAAAACATGTCCACTCAAAACTTTCACATGATGTTTGTGGCAGCTTTATTTATAATTACCAAAACTTGGAAGCAACCAAGATGTTCATGTGTAGGTGCTTTAATCCTAATCATAGCAGGAAAGCACCTATTGTTATTATATATTTTAACATATAAAATGAGTTAACATTTTTTATAAGCATAGAATGATGCTAGATACACTGGATAACACACTCATGGATCCTACTTTTACTCTTTGGGCCCTAGTCGATTGGGCTCAATGGATAGAGTGAAGGGTCCCAGGTTTGATTCTGGTCAAGGGCGCATACCTTAGTTGCAGGCCAGATTTGCATCCCTGGTTGGGGTGCAAGCAGAAGGCAGCCAGTATCTCACTCACATAGTTGTTTCCCCCTCTGTCTCTCTCCCTCCCTTCTTCTCTCTCTAAAAAATCAGTAGAAAAATATCCTAGGGTGAGGATTAACAAACAAACACAAAAGTTTACACTTTTGGAGGGAAAAAAAGTGAAAATATAACAACATATGTAGGGAAGTAGCAGAAAAAGAAGATACTTTTTGCTAAACCCCTGTCACATGGCTGATAGTGGCACTTGCCAACCTCATCCTGTCCTCTTTTGTCTCATCACCTCAACATCTCTAATATATTGACTCAGTTCTCTAAGCTTATCCTAAGTGTTGCTGATTTATTCATCTCTCTCAGATGCCAGTTTTTCTTCATTCCCACCATCTCAGGTCCTTGTCTTCTGTCTTAGAGAGAATACTCCTCCTTTCCACCTATACTTTCTCTATGAACTTTGCATCATCCTCAGAATCCACCCATAAATTACTTACTTTTTCATACTTTATTTTTTTCTCCTTTGTATCTTCTCTCTTCTTTAAAAGAGAAAACTTAACCTTCTCTTGATCTTATTAATCATTCAATATAACAAATTCCTTCAATGTTAAACTCCCCAATAGGATTGGCTATTCTTTTCTTTCTCTTCCACTCTGCAATTAATCCCTTGATAGCTGATGTTTTCCACTATGGTGTTGCTAAAACCACTTATTGAATCTTACCTTCTCTTCCCCCCAAAATGTCAGCCCCATTGTCTTCAAACTTCTGGAGTACTTGACATTATTAGACACAATTTTATGTTTGCACTAGATGTCTGGCCTGGCCTATGGGTATCCAGTGGAAACCAACTCTCTGACATCCCCTGAAGTGGTCCCAGATTGCTAGAGGGCTCCGTCCTCTCTGGTTCCAGGTGCATCAACAGAGAACCACTGTTGTCAAGTCACCACAGCTTGGCAGCTCCTGTGTTGAGCATATGCCCCTGGTTGTAATTGTGTGTCATAGCTACTGGCTGGTTATTCAGTTGGCCAGTTGCTTAGGCTTTTATATATACAGATTCTGCTGGATAGCTTTCTTTCTTAAGGCTTCTGTCAAAATAGTTTTTTCCTCTTCATTTTTATTACCTACTAAGGTTTTCTTTCTCTATACTTTTAATATAAGGTTTTGCAAAATTCTACTTCAATTTTCTCTCTTGACCTTGGGATAGCTTTCAGGTAGAAGACTTTACTTATATCTTTTCCATTGATACATCTTTAACATACATTTCCAGATTTGGGGTCTTTTGAGTTCAGAAAGCAGACTCTTTTTTTCTTATCATCGTATTGAACATATGGTAGAAACTAAAATAATATTTGCTAAGTTTTATGAAAATGAACCTCCCATGATTCTCTTAGTCATTCTTCCTTTGTAATTGGAGTCTCCTATTAAAAGATACCAAAATTCTTGCATTATATCTTATTTCATATGTTTTTATTTTTTCTCTAAATCTTAAGCAATGAGCAATGTCTTCTGATCAATTGGGATATTAACAAAAGCTGGCAACTGCAACTGTATTTAACATCTTGAATTCTGTAACAAAAAAAAATACCAAAAAGTCCTATTATTATCTTATTTTTATTGATTTTATTGGAGTGACATTGGTTAATGAAATCATATAGTTTTCAGGTTCACAACTCTATAATACATCATCTGTATATTGTATTGTGTGTTCACCACCCCAAGTCAAGTCTTCTTCCATCATCATTTATCCACCTTTTACTTGCTTCTATCTCCCCCTCTCCCCTTTTCCTTTGGTAATCACCATATTGTTTCCTGTGTCTTGAGGAGTTGTTGTTGTTGTTTTTTCTTTTCTTAATCCTTTCATCTTTTTCACTAAGTCCCCACCTCAACCCATAAAGTGAAATTATATGGTATTTGTCTTTCTCTGACTAGCTTATTTTATTTATCATTATACTCTCCAGATCCATCTATGTTGTTACAAAAGGTAAGAACTTTTTCTCTATTATGGCTTAGTATTCCTCTGTGTAAATGCAACACAATTTTTTTTTTCACAACTCATCCACTTATGGGCACTTGGATTACTTCCAAATCTTGGCTATCATAAATAATGCTGCAATAAACATAGGGTTTCAAAATTGTGTTTCAGGTTTCTTCGAATATATTCCAGAAGTGAAATTGCTGGGTCAAAAATAAACTAAAAATAGATTAAAGACTACCCTGATCAGTTTTTCTTAGTGGTTAGAGTCAGGCTGTGGACCAAAGCTCCTTGGGTTTGATTATTAGTTAAGGGACATACCTTGATTGCAGGCTCCCTAGCCCCAGGAGGGGCATGTGTGGGAGGCAATCAATCAATGTGTCTCTCTCACATAGATGTTTCTCTATCTCTCTCCCCCTCCTTCTGCCCTTCCATTATCTCTTGAAATCAATGAAAAAAGATCTTCGTGTGAGGATTAAAGACTTCAGCGTAAGACTTGAAACCACAAAAATCCTAGAAGAAAACATGGTAAATAAGATCTCAGACATTTTTCAAAGCAATATTTTTTTCTGATATGTTTTTGGGAAAGGGAAACAAAAGAAAAAATATATAAGTGGGACAAAATCAAACTAAAGAGTTTTGCATAACAAATTATGCAAAGGACGCCATATCAAAATGAAAAGACAATCCATTGAATGGGAGACCATATCCTCCAATAATACCTCTGAGAAGGGGTTAATATCCAAAATTTATAAAGAACTTATACAATTCAACACTAAAATAAATAAATAAAACCAACAACTAAAAAATGTACCAAGAACCTGAATACACACTTCTTCAAAAAGAACACACAGATGGCAAATAGAAATATAAAAACATGTTCAATGTCACTAATCATCAGAGAAATGCAAAATAAAACCACAATGAGATATCACTTCATACCTGTTAGAATAATTATCATCAATAAATCAATAAACAAGTGCTGGTGAGGATGTGGAGAAAAGGGAACTCTCATGCATTGTTGGTGGGAATGTAGATTGGCACAGCCACTGTGGAAAATAGTATGGTGTTTTCTCAAAAAATTAAAAATGGTATTATCTTAAAACCCTATTACTATTAAAGCAAAATCAATGTGTCATCAATTTAACCATTTGTGTATGAAAGTATTGCTATTGATGAGTAGGCATTTTATTTAACTTTTCCTATGTTCATCTTTGACTTTCTGAGAAAATACGGAGTCCTCTTATAGTCACTGTGGAGGTAGTTAGATTTGAGTAGGTAATGATAACAGTTATGGCATTTAAAAGTTTTGGTCTATTTTGTTTTATTGTTGGAGAATGTAAAAAGATTTGCAAAAATGCAGTCATGGCCTACTTTCATACCAATGAATTAAAAAAAAAAAATCCCAGGGATGCATGTTATGACTTAGTTGCTTTGAAAGAAAGTGGCTGCATCTCTGTGGAAATCATAAGTTCATGCCTGGGCCACATGATCCCTTTTAATAGTCTAGAGAGGTTACCAATCCTGAATGTGATGTCCACCCCAGGATCCTGGGTGCTGGCCTACTACTGAGGAGGTGATTCTACGAAGCAATGTATGGTATTAGAGACATAAGGTATCAGTGAGAAGCCCCTCTGAAGCCCCCATGTCCAAGTCACAAGCTGGTCAGTGATTTTTGGCCTCATCTTGGTGGCTCAAACAGTGGTTTTCACATTGATAGCCAAAGCAATGTTGACAGCAACATTTTAAAAAATCATGAGTTTTCACATAAAATTATTGACTTATAGTTTCTAAATATCTGGCTAAAGTTTAAAGAGGTTAACTTTCTGCACTGGGCTGGTGTTCATATTTTACCACCATCACTATAATGGAGGCAAACCAAATTTATCCATCTTCTTGCATGTTAGCCAGTCTGTCCAGCTCTTACTGGCAGGAAGTTTGTGGACTTTGCTCACATTAGACTCTAGTAATCACTTTGGAGTTACCACAATACCTAGAGTAATGTCTTGCTCATCAGAAAGGATGGGTTTATTTTCAAGATGAAAAAAACCTCCACAAATTTTAATAAAATTATTGTAGCTAAGTTGGAAGAAATGACCACTATTGTCTATGACTTGAGCCTCAGGGAAACATTCTTATGCCACAATATGTACCTACCATCACATTGCCTTGGGCTTGATAGTCCTTGTAATCATCCTATCTAGTCAAAGAGCAATATGCAAATTGACCACACCTCCACTACACAAGCAATGCCCACATGCCAATCAGAGTGAGTATGCAAATTAACCAACCAAGATGGTGGTTAATTTGCATATCCAGGCACAGAAGACTGCATAGAAGAAAGCCAAGCATTGCAAACGGTGGCAAAACTGTGGAGAAGCAAGCAAGTGGGGTGGGGGAGAAAAGAGGGAAGCAGGCAAGGCAGGGGAGAAGGAAGGGAGCAAAGCAGAAGAGATGGGAGGGAGGGAGGCAGTGGAGATGGGGGGATCGAAGCAGAGAAGGGAGGGAGGGAGGGAGGCAGTGGAGAAGGGAGCGAGGCAACAGAGAAGGTAGGGACGCAGCGGAGATGGGAAGGAGCTTTGCTTAGGTTGCAGGAAGTCATATTTTTGCAGGAATCTTCCTACAACAGGTCTCTAGTATTAAACATAAAATGTCATCTCAAGGATATAAAGATGAATTAAGTGGAGTTTCTGCTTTTACTTCAGTCAGATTAAGAGGCAAAGAAAAAATACATGGTCTTGGAAATATAATTTAGCATTTTTCCAGTTCTATTATTTGATTTATTCACTCTAAATATCCACTTGAATTTGTTCTCAATATCAAGATTATCTTCTATATAACTAATATTACCTATAGTGTTTTTTTCCTAATTATTTTAGACCATTTACTCTTAAAGAGCTCTTATAAGAAGAAAAGAGAATAAAATGTTCTTAAAGGTGATTCAACTTTCCAAATCTTAAAAATTCATTAAACTTATTGATGTTTTTCTGATATTCATAACAAAGATTTATTTGAAAAACCACCTTTGGGATATAAGAACAATGTAATATTTCCCTAAACCATTTTGAATAAAACACTAGTGTTATGTTCTTTCTTTTAACACACACACACACACACAAATCAGCATAAATACATTTATTAGTTGAACCTAAAATTGTCAAACACAAAGAAGCAGAGGTTAAAACAGTGGTTGCCAGGGGCTCGGAGAAGTGAAGAAAATGGGGAGATGTTGTTCAATGGGTATAAAGTTTCAGCTATGCAATATAAGTAAGTTCTGGAGAGCTGCTATACAACATAGAGCCTATAGTTGACACACTGTATTGTGCATTTAAAAAATGCACTAAGAGCATAAATTTCATATCTATGAAGTGAGAGTAGTTCTACTTGTCTTACCAAATTGTAGTGAGGTTTAAATATCATGTAGTGTATTAATGATTCAGATAGAGTAGGCACTAAAGAAAAAATAGACATCTCTGCCTTTCTAGTTACTTTTGTTAAGGTCATTACTGAAAAGCAGGTAAGGGAACTTGATGAGATACAAATACATTTAGATGTCTTCAAATTCTTTTGGAATCCAGACATAAAGTGAGAGAAAGAACACATGTATATAAACAAATGTTTTTTTTAAACCATGGATAAATACAGTTTCATGGGGGATTGGCTTTAGAAAGAGTGTGGTCCAGGAGAGGAGAACCAAGTGGGAGCAAGACAAGCAAGGGGTGAGCCCAGGATTAACTTCAGGTCCCTTGTGGGCAGGAGCTAGGTTTTCTTCCCAGAGTCTGGTTCTCTGAAGGTGTACCATGAGGGATTGATGAAAAAACAACCAAACTGAAGAGTAGCTGGGAAGCAGAGGACAGAGGGAAAATGAACATAATAATTCCAAAATAATTTTTATAAGATGGAATTTGATTATCTTATAGAAAGATTGGAAAGTTCATGATGGGAAACTATGAAGTTCTCCTTAAACTGGTTGCTGAAGTCTTTACAAATATTTTACAAGGTAACCCTTCCTATAATTTAACTCCCTCAATGCTCTGATTTATACAAATGGACAGTGATGGATGGATAAGCTGAGCAGCTGTGAGGAGCTCTACTCTCACTTTCTAATAGAGTCCAGGGGTGATATTGTTTCAAGGTCCCCCACCCCTTTTTCTCATTCTTCTGAGAGTTGTATAGTGCATATGGAAAACTTGGTACAGTCTTTGGTACTTCCTCTCTGTGAGTTCCAAATTTTGGTGAAAGAAATCTACTTTTCATCTTTTTTACAAAGCGTTCTTTGAAAGCTGGCTATATGAGATTGTCTCTTTTTTGAGCCTGCTTCATAAGAGCAAAGGTTCTAGTCCAGATTATGACTCTCCTAAAACTTAAGAGAACTGAAATCAAAGGCCTCTTGTTTTAGGCACTCTGGAAGACACGACCCCAAGATGTAAGGGCTGTGAGTCCGGAACTTGTGTAGAGGTCCTAGCAATTTGGGAAGAAAACACATGGGCTTTGGGAACAGTCTGGTCTGGGTTCATATTCTGGATCAGCAGCTTTCAATGCTCTTGGCTATTTTAACTTTTGTGAAACATTTAGCTTTTCTTCTAGAAAGCGAATCCCTCAAAGGAAGAGGTCTGGCTTTATTTATCCTTAAATCTTTAGACATTCAATAAATACTATGTATGGATGAGTATGAGCAGTCCATTCTCTGGGTCCAGGCCAATGGATACTTTTGGTAACCAGATGTATGTCAGGCACAATGGGTGAGGCTTTTAACACAGGCTCTTACTTTACCTTCTCAATAATATCTCCTGGTAAATGTAGTTCAAAAAGAGGTTGATTTCAGAATACAATAACCTGCTCATGTACAGGAAGTGTTATTCAAAGTTGTCCATATTTAAGGAGATTGATATTTTATAAATGGTTGATCATGCCCATTGCTATGAAATGAATGTGTCTCCCTAACATCCTAGGTTGAATCTTAACCCGTAGTGTGGTATATTAGGAGGTAGGGCCTTTGGGAGATGATCATGTTGTGAAGAGTAACCCCCATGAATAGGATAAGCACCCTTATAAAAGAGACCTCAGAGAGCTCTCTTACCCCTTCCATCATGTGAGATCATAACAATCAGGTAGCCATCTATGAACCAGAAGCAACTCTCACCACACTGTGATCTTAGAATTTTACCCTCTAGAAATTGAAAAATAAATATCTATTTATTACAAGCTACCCCAATCTGTGATATTTTGTTTTAGCAGCCCCAATGGACTAAAATACCACTCCCTGGAAGTCTTTATGAGTAACCATGTTAGAAGGTAGAAGTGGCTGAACAGACTCTCAGGTTCTTGGAGGAGAATGGAAATGCTCACCATTCTGGTCTAAAATGAAACTCTCAGACTGAGGTAAGTTGAAACATCTGGCCTGAGTAGGTGAATGAAATGTGAAAAGAGAAGGTAGAAGCTGACTGGCTGATCACAAAATCATTAATTCATGTCCTTCCCACCCCCCTATGTGCCATAAGATTTCAAAGCCTCTTTAATGGAGAAGTTGTGCACCTTCCTTTTTATTTGTTAGAATTCATTTTCTCTTGTTCTGTTGCAGGAATCACATATATAGATCTGCAGAATGTTTGGAATCAATTATTCATGTTATTTGCAAATGTTTCAACATCACTATGGTGTGGAGTTACTCACTAATGTCACCTATGCTTTACTGAGTCCAAAGTCATGAATCTCACTCCTGGCTTATTCTTTTGGCTTTCTCATTTTCACTAAAGACTTCTGCTTTTTCTCTTTGATTTAGAAATGTTGATTTTGCTTTCCCAAAATTGGGGCACGGAAGATCTCACCAATGATCTCATTTAAAATTGCTTACTATTTTGTCTTATCTTCTGAAAGTTATGTCTTTCCCTTCCCACCAGGTAAGTGTCCACCCAACTCTTTGATACTTTTATAGCAAATGAGGGCACTTGTGTTTTGGAACCAAAGCAGGTGCAGTAAGTTTGCTTTACTCTCGTGGCAAATTATAATCTGAATTCTTTAAGTGGCATGTATTTCAAAAGCTACTTATTAATTATGACAGAGAGTGCACAGTTGAAGAAAGATGAGTATGGTACATCTTGTAATCAACATCGCAATGCAAATACTCATTGGTTATGAAACAAAAACCCCAAAGGTGAAACTTAAAGCACAACTACCTGGGCACCTTATTGGGATAATTATATTGTAGAATACATTTATCTTGAACACAAGTAATCATGTAATTATTACCTAAACTGAATCAATTATGAGATATAATTATATGTAGTGAGCATGAATGATAAGCCAGCTATTATTTGCATCAGAGTCAGAATTTTTTTCTGAAGCTTTTTGAATGAATAAACTGCTTACCTCAGAATAATTTGTTCACGTCATCATAAATTGTTTATTAATAAGTGTAACCTCTGCCTTCTTGGGAATGAGAGGCCTATGATGAAAACAGAGCAGGGCATTTATAGATGCCTCCTCATGTCTCCCTCTTAGTGAAGTTGGGTACATTTGACAAGTGGGGGCTCCCCTGCAGGAAGCCTGCTTGCTGATTTTCACCCAGAATGCCTCCTCAGAGATTTACTGAATATTTCCTGAAAGTCATTTAATTCAGTGCCTGAGATTGGAAAATGTTCTCCAGATTATATTTTTGGTACATTTTAGGCTAATTCTCATCTGTACAAACACATCATTGTTAACTTTGTTCGTTCACTTCCCTAGTCAATCTTTCCTGATGAAATCACCAACTCCACTTCTAAGAACATTGACATGCAGAGAATTGTGTCATCAGCTTATGGCAAAGGAAGGCAGGGACCTGCACAAACATCCAGGCTGGAACTTCAGGTCACAAGTGGTGGAAAGAAACAACCCATCTTGGTGGGTGACTCACAGTCTAGGAGCCTGGAAGTTGAGGGACAATTCTGGAAAAATAAAACAAAACATATGGTCCTGTTAAAAATACAGTGTCTCCTAGATTTTAAAAATATGGTCATTGTCACTATGCCCAGAAAACAGTATGAGGGGATCCAAATCAAAAGAGCCAATATTGGATTTATTTGAAAACTAGAGGCCCTCCCAGTGCACAAAATGTATGCATGGGGTGTGTGGGATTGCGTCCCTCAACCCAGTTTGCACCCTCTCCAATCTGGGACCCCTTAGGGGATATCTGACTGCCAGTTTAGTCTCAATCCTGGGATCGGGCCTCAATTGGCAGTAAGACATCCCTCTAACAATCTGGAACTGCTGCCTTCTAACCACTCACCTGCCTGCCTGCCAGATTGCCCTTAACCACTCTTTCTGCCATCTTTATAGCCCCCTAACTGCTCCCCTGCTGGCCTTATTGATGCCCAACTGCTCCTTGGGCTGGCCCCATAGCCTCCAACTGACCTCCCCTGCTGGCCTGATTGCTCCCCAACTGCCTTCCCCTGTGGGGCTGAAGGGTCAGGGGGACTCTGGCTTGATGAGGTGGGGCTGAGGAGCCTGAGGGACTGAGACTGAATTAGGTGGGGCTGAGAGGACTGGAGGACTGAGACTGAATTAGGTGGGGTCGAGGGGACTGGGGGACTGAGACTGAATTAGGTGGGGCTGAGGGGACTGGGGGACTGAGACTGAATTAGGTGGAGCTGAGGGGACTGGGGGATTTTGGCTGGATCGAGTGCACAGCACCTGCTGGCCCCTGGCAGGGAGGCTGAGAGGACTAGGGGACTGAGGCTGGGTGAGGCAGGCCTGAGGAGACTGGGTAACTAAGGCTGGATGTGGCAGGGCTAGGGGACTGGGGGACTGAGGCTGAATGAGGTGGGGCTGAGGGGAATGGGGGACTGAGGCTGGATGAGGAGAGGCTAAGGGGACTGGGGGGCTGAGGCTGGATGAGGTGAGGCTGAAGGGACTAGGGGACTGAGGCTGGATGAGGAGAGGCTGAAGGGACTAGGGGACTGAGGCTGGATGAGGCAGGTACTAATTGACAGGCTGCTTCCCTCCAGGCAGTGATTCATGGACCCAGGCTCCTTCCACTTTTGTCTCCACCATCTTCAATTGGTGGGCACCAGTTTACCAAGCTCAATTACAGCTCCTGAACAGAGCAGAAACCATAGGTATCATCCCTTCTGGGAGTTCATATGGTCCATACTTGTAAGTGGCATCTATTAATTCTGCCTACCTCCTAGTGGTTGGAACTCAACTGTACTGCCTATAAGACTATGTGAGATTCTGGGAAGAGTTGTATGGCCAGAGAAAGGAAAAGACAGACTTGTTCATCACCTGATATCACCATCCAGAAGAACTTTCTGGGATGATGGAAAAAGTCTGGATCAGTAGGCCCTAGATTTATGTGGCTATTGCACACTTACAAAGTGTCCACTACAAGTGAGAAACTGAGGATTAATCTTATTTAATACTAGAGGCCTGGTGCACGAAATTTGTGCACAAGGGAGGTAGGGGGTGTCCCTCAGCCCAGCATGTACCCCCTCGAATCTGGGACCCCTCGAGGGATCAGGTCTAAATGGGCAGTCAGACATCCTTCTAACAATCCAGGACTGCTAGCTCCAAACTGCTCATCTGCCTGCTTCCCTGATTTCCCCCAACCGCTTCTGCCTGCCAGCCTGATCTGCCTGATCAGCTACTACCCTGCCAGCCTAATTGATGTCTAATTGCTCCCCTGTTGGCCTGTTTGCCCCCAGCTTCCCTCCTCTGCCAGCCTGGTCACCCCTAACTGCCCTCCCCTGCGGGCTTGATTGCCCACAACTGCACTCCCTTGCAGGTCTAGTCCCTCTCAAATGCCCTCCCCTGCTGGCCTGATGGCCCACAAATGCCCTCCCTTGCAAGCTTGGAACCTCCCATGGCCATCTTGTGGTGGCCATCTTGTGTCCTCATAGGGGCAGAATCTTTGACCACATGGGAGCAGCCCTCTTGTGTGTTGGAGTGATGGTCAATCTGTGTATTATTCTTTTATTAGATAAGATAGAGGCCTGGTGCTTGGGCGGGGGCCAGCTGGTTTGCCCTGAAGGGTATCCCAGATCAGGGTGGGGATTCCCTTGGGGTGTGGGGCAGCCTGGCAAGGGACCTATGGTGATTTGCTGGCCAGCCATGCCTCTCAGCTACCCAAGTGGAGGCCCTGGGATCTGGGATTAATTTATGTTCTACAATTAAAACTTTGTAGCCTGGAGTGGAGCCAAGCCTTCTCTCATTCTGTAATGACAGCAACTTCTGTTTGAAACTAGACTGTCTGGCAAGGAGCAAAACTCGAAGGCAGCTTTCTCTCAGAGGTGTGTGTACCCATTGCCGCGGGACCTGGAGACCCAGGTGCCACTTAGAGTAGGGATGATGGGAATCTAAGGCTGATTGTTCAGCCCGGAATCTCTGCTCCATCCAAGCTGAGCATAGAGGCTCTCCCAGTGTAGACACAGCTGATCCTCACAGTCAGTTGGCCTGGAGGTCAATGCCTCCCAGTGATACAACAATAATCCAGGTTTAACTACAACAAGACAGTGCTTCCCATAAAGGGGTGCACCAAGAGCATCTACCTTAGGTAACTGGAGATGCAGAACCACTGTCCTCTAGAGGACACTTACCACACAAAGCTACTCGACTAACTCAGAGAAGCAGTGAAAATGCAGAGACAAGGAAACAGATCACAATAGAAGGAAATAGAGGGGAAAAACCCACTGGACAAAGAGTTCAAAAACACAGTTATAAAGTTTTTCAAGAGGTTCCTAGAAAAGGCTGATAAATTTAACAAGACCCTAGAGGATATGGAAAAGAACCAACTAGAAATTAAGCATACACTGACTGAGATAAGAAATATTATACAGAGACCTGAAAGCAGACTAGAGGACTGTAAGAATCAAGTCAAATATTTGAAATACAAAGAATCAAAAACCACTCAGCCAGAAAAGCAAAAAGAATTCAAAAAACTGAAGATAGTGTAAGGAGTCTCTGGGACAATATCAAGCATACCAACATTTGAATAATGGGGGTGCTAGAAAAAGAGAGAGAGCAAGAAACTGAAAACCTATTTGAAGAATTAGTGACCAAAAACTTCCCCCATCTGGTGAAAGAAATAGACTTAAAAGTCCAGGAAGTGCACAGAATCCAAAACAAAACAAAACAAAACAAAACAAAACAAAACAAAAAAATCCAAAGAGGACCACACCAAGAGACATCATAATTAAAATGCCAAGAGCAAAAGACAAAGAGAGAATATTAAAAGCAGCAATAGAAAAAACAGTTAGTTACCTACAAGGGAGCACCCATACAATTGTCAGCTGATTTCTCAACAGAAACTATGCAGGCCAGATGGGAATGGCAAGAAATATTCAAGTGTTGAATAGCAAGAACCTACAACCAAGATTACTCTACCCATCAAAGGTATCATTCAGAATTGAAGGTCAGATAAAGTGCTTCATTGATAAGAAAAAGCTAAAGGAGTTCATCACCACCAAACCAGTAGTATATGAAATACTGAAAGGTATTCTTGAAGAAGAAGAAGAAGAAGAAGAAGAAGAAGAAGAAGAAGAAGAAGAAGAAGAAGAAGAAGAAGAAGAAGAAGAAGAAGGAGGAGGAGGAGGAGGAGGAGGAGAGGAGGAGGAGGAGGAGGAGGAGGAGGAGGAGGAGAAGAAGAAGAAGAAGAAGAAGAAGAAGAAGAAGAAGAAGAAGAAGAAGAAGAAGAAGAGAGGAGGAGAGGAGAGAGAGAGGAGGAGGAGGAGGAGGAGGAGGAGGAGGAGAAGGAGAAGAGGAAGGAGAAGGAGAAGAGAAGAAGAAGAAGAAGAAGAAGAAGAAGAAGAAGAAGAAGAAGAAGAAGAAGAAGAAAATTATGAACAACAAATACATGTCTATCAATAAGTGAATCTAAAAATCAAGTGAATTCAAAATCTGATGAACAGAATAAACTGGTGACCATAATAGAATCAAGGGCATAGAAAGGGAGTGGTCTGACAGTCCTTGCAGGGAAGGGGTGTGGGTGGTGCAGGAAGAGACTGGACAAAAATCGTACACCTACTGATGAGGACAGTTTGGGGGGAGGTAAAAGCAGAGGGTGGGGTGCATACTGGGTGGAGGGGAGCTATGGTAGGAAAAAAGAGGAACATTATAATAATCTGAACAATAAAGATTTATTAAAGAAAAAAATAGTACAATTAGCAAACTACTCCACAACTACTCCACAATCAAAGAATTTTCTTTCTCTTTAGGATTATAAAACTTGTGAATAATATTAACAATAACAACAACAATTGTCCACTTTTTAAGTTTCATGTTCCAGGAAACTGCATTATTTCATTTAGTTCCTGTGACAACCTCATATGCTAAGTATCATTTTATCTTCATTTTACAGATGGGGAAGCAGATACTCATTAAGGTTAAGTAACTTACCCATGATAATGAACTCCTGTAGAGTGGGGAAGAGCCATTATTAAGATAATGAGCCAACACAAAGAATTTGAGGGACATTTTGACAATGGTTGTTACCACAAGGGCCCATAAAGAGGTGCATGTAAGTAAAACAGATCTCTATGGAAGCAGGATTCACTAGCGACCTGTGGCTCAATATAGAACTTACCAGTATGTCAAGCACTCATTAAACCAGTAACATTGTCTGAAACAGCAGTGACAGAAACAGGGTCTCTATCACTTAGAAAAAAGTTCACTCAAACTTGTTAGAAATTTCAACACTTAAAGATCTGTGTGGGCAATAAAACAATATGATAAATTAAAATGAATGACTTTTCTAAGGTAATGAAATATATATAATCAATTAATAGCTGTACTTTAATTGATCTTTTTATTTGGTATTAGAAATCACAAACAACTTGGTCTTAAATTTTATTTTGGTCTCAAAATAGGTGGAGACAGACATTTTGGAGGTGTTAAACATTAGGGAAATAATATTTTTATGAATTAAGAAACAAAGTTCCAAAGGAAAGAAGCTGTATATATGAAAGTTAGTGACTAAGATAGGCAATTTGTTTTGGAGTAAGAATTATCATAAATTGGAACATTTATTCATTCACAATTACCTGCATGCTCATTTTGGGCCAGGCACTGAGCATATAAAACCATGGGCATACATATCAATTATAGATAGAAGGATCAATTAAAGTATAGCTGTTAATTGATTATATATTTTATAACCTTAGAGAAGTCATTGATTTTAATGTATCACATTGTTTTTTATACCACACAGATCTTTAAGTGGACATGCCTTTGTTAAAATATCTAACAAGTTTGAGTGGATATTTTTCTGAATACTATAGACCCGGTTTCTGTCACTGCTGTTTCTGACAATGTTACTGGTTTAGCTAGTGTTTGCTCTGTAGGAATCTCACTTATTTGAGACACTGAAAATGCAATGACCAAGCCAGCTGTGGGCAGTGTCATGTGGTCTTTCCTCCTACCCCCCACTTCGCCTCCTGAGGCTGACTCAGGAACCCACTCTAGTTCTGCTCAGAGCCTGACCTACTCACTCACTCACTCACTCACTCAGTCACTCAACTGTCCTCCCTGTCACTTCTCTATTTCATTTCTCCACCTATAAGTACAGTTTTGTCAAATAGTGTTTGCTAAATCCATAGATTACTGTAAATCCAGCTGCGGTGCAGAGAGACAGCTACAGGGGGAGCTGTCAGAAATCAGAGCAAAGGAACAGGGGCTTCAGAAAGCAGCCTCTAAAGTAGCTCACCTGAGAGGGCCCAGTGTTTTCACTGGCGATGCCCCAAGAAGCTCCTGAGACTACTGTGGTTGGTAATGATCTCCTAGTGTCACATACTGTAAAAAGTGCTCTTTGCCAAGTGACTTCTGACTCTGCACCTCAAGGCAGGACCAGGGGAAAGAAAGGAAAAATATTGCTCGGTTTGTGCCCAGAGTGCTTTTCCTATCCCCATGTCAGACATTTGCCTTCCGAGTTCAGTGTGTCACTGCCAACAGTGACATGCAGTGCAGTGGAGAGCAGGAACCTGAAACCACTTGTTTAGAAAAGTCTGCCTCTGGGGACTGTTGTTCAATATTGTTTCCTGAAAACAAAAATAAATTCTCTAGTGCATCCAAAGATTTGAAGCAGTGACCACAGGCATGATTTTGAAACCCCCAAACATAATCCAGTATGACATTTGACTATGACACACATATCTCCACTGCTCCTGCCAACACAAAAGAAGGGAGGGAGGGAAGATATAAAGAAAGAAAATAAACTGCATTATAGGAATAGAAAATATAAAAGTGACTATGGGTGAGGAGGGATTGAAATATGACAGCCATTGCATTTTCTCATTTTAACATGTATAAAAAGTTAGGGTTTTTGAATGCCTATATGACATTTTTGGATCACTACAAATAGATTCTAAAATTTAGGTTAAGACACATATCTAACCAAACATTTTGTTTCAATTTCCTGCCAATCTGTGCAGAAATAATCCATGTGAATACCATGGTTCATTTTGCTGTTGCTGGAGGTTCTAGAGATTCCGTTTATATCAGGCAGAAATACCTGGGAGAAACTCAAAGAGCATTTTGCCCTTTCATGTGAAGAATGTTCTCTCTGGGCAGAGAAGTGAATCCCATGAAATCAGTTCTGTTCTGTGCCAGCAATGAGATAGTGGAGGTTAAATGCTTTGTGGAGCACTTGACATGGCATAGACTCGTGGTAAATATTAAGTGAAAAATTTTGACATTTGTGTTTCAAATACTAAAAATAGATGATTCTGTATCTAAGTTGTCCATTATAGTAGCCATCAGCTCTATTTGGCTGTATAAATTTTAAAATTAAAAATTAACTAAATGTAAAGGGAACCTTCATGCATTGCTGGTGGAATTGTGAAATGGTGCAGCCACTATGGAAAACAGTATGGAGGTTCCTCAAAAAATTATGAATAGAGCTTCCATATGACTCAGCAATTCCTCCCCTGGATATCTAACCAAAACATTTAGCAACACCTATTTGTAAAGATATATGCACCCATATGTTCATTGCAGGATTTTTCACAATATCCCAGACATGAAAACAAGGTAATTGTCCTTCAATTAGGATCAAGAAGATGTGGGATATATATATATATAATGGAATAGTACTCAGCCATAAAAAATGATGAAATACAATGGAACCTCAGATCTCAAACTTAATTTGTTCTGCACAGCTTCTCAAGAAGGACGGTAATGATGTCCTAGTGTCAGAAACAACATTGATAGAAATGGGGTCTATAGTATTTAGAAATGAGTGAGTGAGTAGGTCAGGTTTTCTTCTAAAACAAAATCATTTTTTCCCAATAGAAATAAAGCAAATTGAAGTAATCCATTCCAGACCACCATATGATTCTGTTTTAACCTTTCTTATATACAATAAATGTCTAAAGTATTGTTATCTATAAATAAACAATTTAAAAACAAAAAGAACATGAAATGTAAATGAACATTTAACAAAAAGGAAGTGAAATGTACATTAAAAAATGAAAATTTAAGACTATACTAGAACTTACCTTTGATGTTGATAGCTATTGAAGACATTGCTTCTCATATCACTATTACCTGAATGTGTATTTCATATTTTTTGTTAGTTTTATCCAAAATATTCAAGATCCCAACAAACTTTATTTTCTAAAAAAAAAAAATGTAAAAAGACTGAATATGGAGAAGAGGGAAGGAGGAGAGAAGGATGTTATTGTTTGGATAAATCTTCAGAGTATCATGCTAGGTGAAATAAGACAGATGGAAAAGGGCCATATGATTTTACTTTTATGTGGAATCTAATGAATAAAATAAGCAAACAAACCAAATAGAAACAAACTCATAGATAAAGACAACAGACTGACAGCTGTCAGAGGGAAAGGGGGATTGCAGAGCTGGGTGAAAAGGGTGAAAGAATTAAGAACAAACAAACAAACTCATAGATAATTGTATGTTGATTGCCAGAGGGAAAGGGGTAGAGAGGCAGAAGAAGGTAAATGAGGAATAAATGGCAATGGAAAGAGACTTGACTTTGGATGGTGAACACACAGCACAATATAAAGATGATATATTATAGAGTTGTATACCTAAAACCTATATATTTTCATTAACTAACTAGAGGGCTTATGCATGAAAATTTATCCAAGAGTAGACCTTCTTTCCCTCTGCTGCTGGCACCAGCTTCCTTCTGGCACCCAGGACTCAGGTTTCCCTCCACCAGCCACAGGCAGGCACTTGGGACCTAGGCTGGCTTTCCTTCCAGCCCCAACTTTGTCAGGAAAGATGCCCAGAAGTCATCCAAACTAATTAGGATATTACCTTTTATTGTTATAGCTGTCACCCCAATAAATTCAATTAATTTTTTTTTAATTTAAGAGAATAGTCTCTCTGTTTTAGGACAAGAAAAATGCAGCCCTGTGAGACAGTGAGATGTAATCAGAGCTTCCTCCCCTTGGAACAGAGTAGAACTTCTAGGTTGGTTGTTGTTCCAGAAGGTCCTAACTCTCTGCACCAACCATTCCTCCCCCCAGACTTCTTGTTTATCATTGGTTCGTTGATCTGTTGATGTTATGGTATGCCTGCTTGCTTGCTTGTTATAGTTACTACTAGAGGCCTGATGCATGAAAATTCACGCACTCAGGGCGTTCCTCAGCTTGGACTGCAACCTCTCACAATCTGAGACTCCTCAGGTAGGGTCTCTAGTCCTGGCCTGAGATCAGGGCCTATTAGGGCTTTCCTTCCCCTGGCTGCAGGCAGCTATCCCCAACCTTGCCACTGCCACTGCCACTGTTTGACATCTGGGCAATGCTGCACCCTCTCCCCTGCCACTGGTGGCCTCCCTCTGCAGGCAACAGATGTGGGGTGTGATGGCTTGGCTGGCCTGGGCCTTCCTCTGCAGGATGAACTCTGGCCTGCCACTGAGTCACAGCTGATGGCCTGGGCCTCCCTCTTTGTTTGCTGGGGAGCGGGGCCAGATCTGCGAGGAGCCATCTACCTACCCGTTCACCCCTAACCACTGGCCTGCCTACCTGATCACCCCTAACTGCTTGCTGCGGGGCCCTCTGCCTACCTGACTGCCCCTAACCACTGGCCTGTCTACCTGATCACCCCTAACCACTCTGCCTGCCTGCCTGATCACCCCTAACTGCTTGCTTGGGGGCAGGTCCAGCCTGGCAAGGGGCAATGGTGATTCTGGTCTCTGATCATTCTGGCTGTTACACTTTTGTTGGTTAGCCTTTTATTATATAGGATTTTCTGAGAGTAAGGTCCAGATTACACATGTTGTACTGCAGATTCCAAAATCCATAAGATTGGGTTGAATCTGCTGTGACTCCTGCCTTTTATTATGATCTAAATAATCCCTTAGATAAGTATTCATGGTAACCAAGATGTTTATATTTTACCTGACTGTTGCTCTTGTGAAGTAAGGGGTTCCTTCTTACCTTTCATCAGTCCCAGTAGAGAACGTATTTTAAGTACCATCTTCTGCCACCTGCATCACACTTATTTTTAACTTTCAGAGCAGTGCCACATACATTATTCAAAGCCTTTTTCTGACTATCTGGGACACACTCTGCTCTGGTTATTGCCTTTGAAAGTTGTGAGTTGCCAAGTACTAGGCAACTCTCTCTTCTAGTTTGCTGGTGTTTTTATCTGTCACTCCCATTCACTGAATAATGTGAGGAATTATTATTGCAAAGAACTATCAGTGTGCCTAGATGGAGAAATTGACTCAGATCATTAATTCATAATATTTTATTTATTTCTCTAACTTATAGCTCATCTTTGGGCTTGAGAGAATTGGTTTCCAATCTTCTTTGTATTAGTATTAATTGAGTGATGTGTGTGTGTGAGATGTGTGTGAGCATTTGTGAATGTGTGTGAGTGTGTACCTGAGCTTTCATTCACGATTTTTGTCTGCAGGATAAAATGAACTTAACTGGTCTCCAGGTCTTACTCCATTTATAAAAAATGATGATTAAACAATATATTTCTGCTTCCTTTCATCTCTAAAGTATCCATCATGTTATTAAAACAGCAATACAGTGATCTCCTGAGATAAGTATTTGACTTATATGAGTACCGTCAGGCCATCTATTCCCTGTGTCACTCTGTGATCAATATAGAATGTATACCCACTGATCTGTGAGCGCCAGACAGACAAGGGCCATTTTACTTAGCTTCACCAATTCCCAGCATGCAGCCTAAGGCCCCCACCAGAACAATAATCATATGCTTGCTTTTTAAATATCTATAGCAATAAAGTTTCTTCTTCAGTTGGTATTTTAATACCTATTTCTACCAAGATAACAATTGTGAATCAAACTCTAACAATATAATCTAATATTTTTCAAATTTTTAGTTTGGGAATGCATGGCTTTCAATATAGGAAGGAGTAATTTTTAAAATAAGAGCTTTAGAAAATAAATTAGTTAAAAAGAATAAAAGCAGTACTATAGACAGATTTTATATATGTTTACTCAATAAATGTAAAACTGTATACATATGTACACACACACACACACACACACACATTCACAAAAACATGATCATAAAAGAACAAGGTTCTTTCCTCATTAGAGAGTATAGTAGTCTTCCCACAACCACCATGTGACATCCAGGAGTAGGCAAAAGTAGGTTTACAGTTGTGAGTACACAAAACACTGAGTGTATTCTTTTATTATCATAATCATAACCTGCATGACTTTTTTCATTTGAAATACTGTAAACTTAGTTTGTCCACCCCTGTATAGGTCAGATGTTGATGCTAATTAGCCAAGGAAGGCAGGAAAAGGCTTAGTGATTTCCTGATCATAATCAGATTTTAGTTCACACATTATTCTCACATTTAAAAAAAAACTTATGAAATGGACCTTCATTCCTGAGGCTGGAAAACAATGTTATACCTGGATGCTGCAGTTGTTAGCTACCTGGGATGATGATTGCATGTCATTTCATCAGCCAGTGGCAGGAATTACGACTTATTTCAGCTTCAAACATTGAACATTTTGGTCTAGAATTAATGGTTCTCAACCTTTCTAATGCCATGACCATTTCATACAGTTCCTCATGTAGTGGTGACCCCAAACATAAAGTTATTTTCATTGCTGTTTCATAACTGTAATTTTGCTACTGTTAATGAATTGTAACCTAAATATCTGTGTTTTCGAATGGTCTTAGGCTCTATAACAGTGGTTTTCAATCTGTGAGTCATGACTCTAGATGAAAGAAAGCAATGTATTTTCTATCAGTATTACAGGTAGGGTGAAGTCTGCATTCTTTATGACATATAATATTTTTATAGTATTAACTTTCCTGAAGAGAAAAAAAAGCCCATGCTCACACTTTTAATGGAGTATGATCCTGGTGCTGTTTTCTCTCTGTCCATACACAATGTATTGCATCAACTCAGTGTTGGTGTGCAGATTTTTGTACTGTTTCTTGTGGGCATTATAAGCACTGTGTATGCACCCGTGCGCGCACGCGCGCACACACACACACACACACACACACACACACACACACTAGCTCATTCACACATGTACATGCAAACCCTTACTGTATTTCAAGCAGAATGTAGTCTGCTTGAATGTAGACTCTAATGAGGAAGCAAAGGGTGTGTGTGTGTGTGTGTGTGTGTGTGTGTGTGTAAAACTAGAGAGTAGAAATAAATGAAATAAGACAGAGTAGCTGGACTTCTATAATATGCATTTTCAAAATTCAAAGTAAGTAAAATTATCCAGGATAAGCTTCCTGCAGAAGTGGAACTCAATGCATGTTTTGAAGAAATCATGGAATATATATATATATATATATATATATATATATATATATATATATGGTTTTATGGCAAATGAAAGGAAAAGATACTTCATGCATAAGGTTTTGTGACTTTTTTTGGAGTTGATTTAGTCTAAGGGGAGTTGAGATGAATCTTCCTTCACCAGCGAGGCACAGAAAAGGAAGAGGTCCTAGATTTGGAATCAAATGAAACAGGATATTAGTCAGTAACCTTCCAGTTAGGCAGCTGGGCTAGTGCACAGCCCCTGCTCACCTGGGCTTTCTCATGGGCTACTCGGGCAGACCCCACAAGGATCACTTTGATGAACCTACAGATATGTTTTCCTTGGAGAATGGTTAAGAATTTTGAGTTAATGGCTAAACATGGAGAAATCCTAATTTGTTCTCCTTTGATGAGATGGCAGACAGGAACTTGGGGAGCATTGTAATAGGGTTGGATTTATACCTGAGAGACCACTATATTTATCACAAAATCAGCACGACAGTGAGCCTACCTTTTCCCATGGCCACCGGACCCTGCAGCTGAGATGACTGCCCTGTGGCTAAGCCCGGCCTCTCCTTATCCCACCACTGAAATCTATGTGAGTTACTTTCATCTCTTAAGCTTCAGTGTTCATTTTTGTCATTATAAAATTACTTTCCTGAATGTCTGTCTATCCAAGCTGGTAAAATGAAATATAGATGGACAGACACCTGCTTTTTCTTGTACTGACGTATATTGTGTGACGGTACTCTTAGGGCATTTGAGTTTGTGATAAATATATAGTCATCTCTCAGGTGAAAAGCCAACTCTATTTTGATACTCCCAACGTTTCCGTCTGCTGCCTCTTGGCCTTCACCTTGGCTCACTGGGCTGTAAACACATAGCTCTCCAGGCTGCATGCACCCTTCAGACCCTCCCCAGATGCCCTGCCTTCAGGGCATTAGCGGCAATAACACCATGTGGCAGGAAGCATGACCTTTCTCTCTCCCTTGGGTCACAGACTATTTATCGGCTTGAACTTTGCTTTGTTACCCACACCCTGCCTGCTTCCAGAGTAAACAAGGTGATTTTATTCCGATCCCCCGCTCTCTGCAAGAGTTACCTCTCACAGCTTTGAGGCTCCATGGCATTATCAATAAATAACCTAAGATGTTTTGTTCAGTTGTTTTATTCATTTTTTAAAAAATCTCTAGTGTATCAGTCTTGCTCAGTAACCTTGAAAGCCACAGGGTCTTGAATAGTACTAAGTTATAGTACTGAGACAAAACAGTGACTTTGGGAGAACTCCACGGTATAGAAGCCCAATGCCCACTGACTGAGCTGACTGAGTTCTTTGTGACAGGGCTGGATCTTGATTGTTTCTTTAACATCTTAGTAGACACAGGGAGCAGAAATTATTCATATGACTATCTGACGGAATAAGATTAACCTCATGGGCAATGACTGGGATACAGGGAAGGCCAATAACAGCCATTGATGACCGAAGGGGCCATGGGAGGAGGTGGTGGCTGCCTTTGTGAATCTGCCCTGGGGAAGGAGCTGCCCAGCTTTAGGCACATTTGACAGCTTCCCCCACTACCCTGGGGCTTCTTCAGCTCTGTCCACCCCCCATTCTGATAACTGCAGGGAGTGAGAGCCACATGATAATATTTTAGAGATTAGTCACAAGTCTCTTGATTGAAGCGATGTTTTCTGTTGCAATCTCGAGATACAAATGAAGTGGCACACTAATAAATAGAGTCACAAGGCAGTCATGTTTACTTGGTAATGTCCAAGAATAGTTGAAAAGAAATGTGAAGAGAAAATATAAAACAGTATTTCCTTTTCATATTTGAGATTGACTATTCATTTATTGAAATGGATCAGACAGTGATTTCAGAAATGTGAAGCTATGGTCAAAATGCCTGGTGGTTTGACTATCGTGTAATGTAGATGCATTAAGACATGAGGCAACAAAGTAATATTTAAAGTTGTTATTATATTGTTATTTTCCAACAGCTAATTCAGTGATGGAAAACAAAGTTTTCCTTTATTTTTAGCAATACAAAGTACTTTTATATTTTATGTAGGTTTATTGGGGGGAAATGTGTATATGTGTATAGTTCTCAATCAAACAGGGGAGATTTTGTTCCCCAGGAGATGTGTGGCAATGTGTAGGCACATTTTTGGATGTCAGAACTGGGAGAGAAACATTATTGGCATCTTGTGGGTAGACGTCAAGGGTGCTGCTAACACCCTACAATGTATACAGGACAGTCCCCTCAGCAAAGAACCCAAATGATATCAGAATGTGAGGCTGGAAAACCCTGAGATGTGTATTTGTGTGTGGTATCTGTGTGCATGTGGTATCTGTGTGTGTGGTGTATATGTGTGTGTGTGTGTGAGAGAGAAATTGCATGTGTGGATATACAGAGTGTTCCAAAAATGTATACATACCTATTCTACATTATTAATTCCAATGTGTTAAATCTGAAATGAAAGAAACATCAATTGAACTATCAGCTATTAAAGTGTGTATACATTTGTGGGACACCTTCTATATAAATGTATATCTGCCTATGCACAGATATAATTGTTAATATGCAAGTATATATATATATATATATATATATATATATATATATATATATCATGCACACACACACACAGACACAAACCACAAACACACACATATATATCACATGGATATATATTTATAAATATATGTGTGGGGAAAATGTTGATAGCTCAATTCAATTGTCTGAATACAAACGCAAGTGTTAATTTTTTTCTGCATAATCAAAACATCCTAATGTTCCAAAAAAAAGCAAGAATGAGGAAACACAATTTTTTTTAATTCAAAAGACTCAGAAAAAGGTTGTAAAAGAGTAGAGAAGAGACCAGCCGAGTGACTGATTTCCCCTCTGGCTGCCTGGGAGCTCTCCCCTAAGAGCCTCAGGTGCTGCCCTTTCAAAAGGAGGGAAATAAGGAACATCACATGAAAAAACATATATGGGGACATCACTTTCTAAACCCAGATGTGCTTTTTAAAATAGAATATTAGGATAGTAGAGAATGAGGAAAGTTCAAGGAAAGCATTTAATAGAGAATGATAAGACAAACAATCTAACCAAAAAGTAAAATTATCTCAGCTGGGTTTCTCCTCACCCTTTACCCTCTGAGATGTTTTCAAAATGAACTTTGCTGGAAGACTTCTGTATGTCCTTTTCCTTTTTCAACAAGTTTTAGGAAAACACATTTATTTCTAGCAAAAAACCTTTTAACGCCCTGCCTTTGCTAGTGTATTTAACTTCTGGTTTCATAGGAACCACTTAAAAACAAAAGCTTGCCTTTACTGCTGCATTTGATTTCTGGTTCCATTTAGTTTCACTCCAGCTCAGTGCTCGAGCAGCTTCTGTTAGGCTTCCCTCTGTCTGGCGTCTGTTCATGTATTCCAAAGCCAACAGCGCGATTTCAGAATGAGTTGGTGATTGAAATAATGTGGTTAGGAAACTTGAGAATTATCATTAAAATGGTCAGTTCATCCCTTTTAGGAGTGAATAAAATGTATTTTCAAGAGTGTCCTACAAAATCCACCTCCACCCCCTACACACACTTTTTATTGTTAAGAGTATTATAGATATCTCCCATTTCATCCCTTTAACCTCCCCACCCCAGCCCTTCACTGCACTATTGTGTGTGTCCATGGGCTATGTATGTCTATATTAATAAAAGGGTAATATGCAAATTTGTCACAACACTCTCACAGTAACAACCGAACAACAGGCTGCATGTGGTGACAAGGCTGGCCAGAGGGTTTAGTGAGGGACAACCAAACGACTGAGCAGCAGGCTGCATGGGGCGACCAGGCCGGCAGAAGGGGGCAGTGAGGGGCAACCAGGCTGGAAGGGGGTACAGTTGGAGTAACCAGGCTACCAGGGGGTGCAGTGAGAGGTGATTAGACTAGTGGGGGGAGGGAAGTTAGGGGCTACCAGCCCTACAGGGGGTTTAGTTGGGGGCAACCAGGCCAGTGGGGGGAGGAGAAGGCAGTTAGGGGAAATCAGACAGGCAGGCAGGTGAGCAGTTAGGAGCCAGCGGTCCCAGATTGTGAGAGGGATGTCCAACAGCTGGTTTCAGCCTGATCCCCTAAGGGGTCCTGGATTGGAGAGGGAGCAAGCTGGGATGAGGGGACCCTCTCCCCTGTGCATGAATTTCATGCACCAGGCCTCTAGTATGCATATAAGTTCTTTGGTTAAATAGTTTTAAGATACAGTTGGAAATTGCATTCTAACATAATATAGACTTTCTCAATAAAATCACTTGATTTTACATCTGGGGTTGCATGCCATCTCTCAAACACTGTAGTTGTCTGAATACTTCTTACTACCAGGACCTAAGCCAGGAGAGGTAGTTGAAGAGCAGGAGCCCAGAGATGACTTCTCAGGTTCCAGTGAATTAAAGAATCATTAAATGGGGGAGAAGACTGATGGACTCAACAATCAAGAGTGAAGCCAACAATAGAGACCCTGGAGCCAGTATTAGAAGTACAGTGGCTTTGGGGAAGATGAAATGAGAAAAGTTGGCTGTCATCATGGAAGATGCCAAGAGACCCAAACAGGATACAATTTTGGGTGGGACTATTGAGGGCCAAATATGAGCACTGGGCTACATTATCTATCTGCAGGTCTTTCCTGGACATTGAATTATACTAACTTCAATTCTTTAATGTTCTGTGGGTGTAGAAGGGGCAGGGTAAGGAATGAAAAGATGCTTTTTCTAAGCATGGACCACCAGAGACAAGCACACAGACATGAGATGAACCCAAACTGGTTGGTCATTTATTTAAGCAATAATCCGTGCATATTTTTTAGTATTTAAATTCCAGCTAATGGTTCATAGTAAGTAATCATAAAAAGTCCTCTGAAATGGGGCAACCTTTACTTGAGAAGATTAAGCAGAATTTGTTGTTGTTTTCTTAAACAAAATGATTTTTTTCTCCTTCGGTTGGGTTCCTTTGCACAAGTTGCAGGACATTCCATGGAGGATGGAATGTGGACTGGTCTGGATCACATTCACTGCTGTAGGTGGAGGACCATCTGCATTGAGAGCATCTTTAACCTTTGGATAGACAGCACTCTTGCCAAAGTCGTTTTATTGATGAGATGGAGACTCTGGAAAGATTTGACTCTACCTTATAATGTTGCTTCATCACTGATGCCTCAAAATCCATAGCTGGAAATAGTCAATCCAGCAAACAGCTAGGCAAGATTATATGCTGAAACCTTGAAGGAACACTCTACCTCTGCTTTTTCCTTAGCAATTGCCAGGACTAGAAAGGACTCTAATCATAAGTAGATATGGGAGAACCGTGACTTGGGGCTGTCAGGCTTTTATCCCCATGACACCTTACATTACTGTGGTTGTTTTTTTTAACTTAAGACTTTATATTTTAGAGTAGTTTTACATACACAGATAAATGGAGGAGAAGGTCCAGATATTTCCCTATACTCCTGTCCCTCTATATGCACAGCCCCTCTGTAATCAACATTCCCCACCACAGTGTGACATTAGTTATAATCCATGAACCTACATTGACCATCATCACCCAAAGTCCTTAAGGTTCACCCTTGGTGTTGTACATTCTATGAGTTTGGACAAATGTATAATGAGTGTATCCATCATTATAGCATCATTGAACTATAAACCTCTGTGCTCCACCTAGCCATTCTTCCTTCCTTCCTAATCCCTGCCAACTGCTGATCTTTTACTATCTTCATAGGTTTGTCTTTTCCGAATGTGTTATTGTTGGAATCATAAAGCATGAAGCCTTTACTGATTGACTTCTTTCACTTAGTAATATGCACTCAAGTTTTCTCCATGGTTTATCATGGCTTGACAGCTCCTTTCTTTTTAGCAGTGAATAATATTCTGTTGTTTGGGTGGGCAACAGTTTATGATTCACCTACTGAAAGGCACCTTGATTGATTCCAGGTTTTGACAATTATGAATAAACTCCTGTTTTCATGACCAAATCAGTCAGGACCTATTGAGCTTTTCTATTAAAATGGCTCTATAGACAAAAGTGGGGAGATTTTTACTGACAGAAATATTAGAGAGGCTATAAAGTGGTTTGGGGATCTCTGTCATAAGCAATAATTTCTGAGAGTCTTTTATTTCATTCTAACATTTCTGGTAAACTTGGATCCTAATTTATTTTTATTAAAATAATAATTATGCCTTATATTATTAAAAACTAAATCTCCACCAAAGCTGCAACTGAATTCAATTATCAGAGGGGAAAAGTATATTTCTTTCCTCCCCAGAGTTATTCAGATAGAATCCTGTTACACCATGACTCCAGAATAATCATGATCAAATCAAAGCATGAAAGCACACAGATGCCAAGTGAATATGTATATACTATCTCCAACGAACAGAAGTAAGACAAAGGGGCTCTTAATTTCTTTCATTCTAAAAGGAAAGCTTCAGAAGACTAATTTTATTATGAATTTGACTCAATCTAACTTGAATAGACATTTTTTTTTCTGAATGAGTCAGCATTTTGCATTGTCATTCTGAATCCCACTCTAAGTGGCATTCACTGCACTAATCCAAACTCAAAATCCATTTCAGAGAGTGAGTGAGTTCTTCAGGGGCTCATGACCACCCTCCCCTCCCCTGCTCCCCAGTTACATCATAATTACATTAGGAATAATTACTTTGATTGCTCTTATTATAATATAGAATACCTTAGAGTCTTAGGATCACAATGTTATCATGGAATTCAGAGCTAATCACTTTTAATATCCTTATTCAGAGGAGGCCAGAAAAACCAGAAAATTTAAGTGACCTGTCCAAGATAAGATTATACAGAGAACTATTAATACCACATAAGTTAATCATGTTATCAAATAATTAATAGTCAATCTGGTACTAATATCTTGAGTGTCAAATTATTCACATATGCCTATTTTTCTTAAATCATCACCCAAGGATATGCTTTTGTTGAGAGAGAGAGAGAGAGAGAGAGAGAGAGAGAGAGAGAGAGAGAGAGAGAGAGAGAGAGAGAGAGAGAGAGAGAAACCAATTGGTTGCCTCTTTACATGCTCCGACCTAGTTATGTGTCCTCACCGGGCCTGAAACCCTTTGGTGTATCTTAAAGCTCTCACGTAGTAGTTCTTGAAAGTCAGCAGCTGAATTCCTACCCTGTTGGTGTATGGAATGATGCCCCAACTAACTGAGCCACCTGGACTCCACTTATGCCTATATTTTGAGAAACAATGCCAGCTTTTTTTTTTTTTCCTCTGGCATCCTGTGTTCTTGGGCATATATCTTCCAATACTTGCTCATACTGTTAACTGTACACTTATTTTGTTCTAACCCCTGCTCCACCACCATTGAGTGTAGGCTCATATAAAATGTCTAAGTTACCCTTAATTCCCTGAAGCCTCAGCTTTAACCCTAATAGGTACTCAGGAAATAGGTGTTGAATGAACATGGAAGGGCTGTGTTCTTAAGACGGACTGTGTCCAGAATTCAGTCATGCTCTTCTTTGCCTTCTTTCTTTAAATTAGAACCATCTACTTGGCCAATCACTTATCCATCACTTGTGCTAGCATTCTGTAAGCACAGTCCTTTCACAGGCTTGCGTACAGTCTGAATTTTCAGGCCTTTGGAAATATCAGTTCTAGATCACAGTCCCCATTCCCAGGCAGCCACGTCAGCCATTCTGGACATTGGGCATTGTTTTGGTCACATCAGGGAAATCTGGTGGCTCCTCTCACTGTCCAAGGCCACCTTTCTATCAAAGGAGCTGTATTTCTCCTTTCTCCCTACTTGACAAGGGTATGTGAAGTTGGCAAACACTCTTCCCCTAGGGGCAGGGCTGGAGGGCAGGAATTCAGGCTGCTGACTTTCAATAACTACTATGTGAAAGCTTTAAGATAAACCTGTTAAAGAGAAGACAGAATTCAGGAATTAAGGGGAGAAACCAAATTCTTCAGACTCAGGGAGAGAAACACAATAGTTAGATCACAAGGTAGAAGGCTCACTCTGTCTCCGGTGGCTTGTGCAGCCCCTACCCTGGGCTGGTCCAGGGTCTCCTGAGACAGGAGGCCACAGACAGGAAATTGCACTTCCTAGCAGAAACACTGTATGTTATTGGTCTGAGACTTCATTTCAAAGGCAGTCCATATTCTGTTTTTTCTCAGTCAGGGCCTCCCATGAACCTGAGAAATAGAATAATTTTTGCAAATATGTCAGTCACTTGGATAGAATTTTAACAGCTGGTTAGGAAGTTGAATGAATAGGCAAAGTCTAGTTGATATTTTTAGTCCTTTTTCCTCTGAGATCCCACTGGCTTGTCCAGAGTTCCTCTGAGCCCTTCTCCTCAGCCTGCTCATCTTGAGTACAAACGTTGAGAGAAGCAGCTTTTTATATGGCTGGCCCTAGTGCTCAAATAAGCTCAATATCAAAGGTAAGTGTTTCTGGACACATCTATAAGAAAAATAAGAAATTTGAATGATACGCTTAAATGCTTTAGGATAGATTATCTGACCCTTTTGGCAGAGAAAAGGCTCACTGGAATGTTTTTCATAGGCAAAACCCTTTTATAGGAGCAAAATACTGAAGCGGGGAGGGGTGGTATTGCCCTGGAGTTTGTCCTTTGTAGGAAATAGGCTGGACAGTAAACAGAGACAGATGTTTAGGGTATGTGCAGCTTTAGGTCTTCCCACTGAGTCAGTTTAGGCTTATCATTTCAACCTTTTACTTCATCTTATTCAATTTACTCAGACATGTAGGCAAACACAAGTTGGTACAGTTTAGATCTTGGTTACTGAATATACATGAGTTGTTTTTTTTTAATTTCTTTATTGATTAAGGTATTACATATGTGTTCTTATTCCCCCATTCATGCCCCCACCTCCCTATTGTCTGTGTCCATTGATGAAGCTTAAATGCATGCATATAAGTCCTTTGATTGATCTCTCCCCCTTATCCCCACTGTCACCTACCTTCCCTGAGGTTTGACGTTCTGACTGATGTTTCTCTGTCTCTGGATCTGTTTTTGTTCATCATTTTATGTTGTTCATTATATTCCATAAATGAGTGAGATCATGTGATAGTTATCTTTCTCTGCCTGGCTTATTTCACTTAGCATAATGCTCTCCATCTCCACCCATGTTGTTGCAAATGGTAAGAATGGAGGTTTGAGAGCCCTTCTTTGTGCACTGCTGGTGGGAATGCAGACGGGTGCAGCCACTGTGGAGAGCAGTATGGAATTTCCTCAAAAAAACTAAAAATGGAACTCCCATTTGACCCAGTGATCCCACTTCTAGGAATATATCTCAGGAAACTAGACACATAAATTAGAAAGGATATATGCACCCCTATGTTCATAGCAGCACAATTCACCATAGTTAAGATTTGCTAAGTATCCATCAGCAGATGAGAGAATTAAAAAACTGTGGTACATCTACACAATGAAATACTACATGAGGGTTTTGTGTGTGTGTGTGTGTGTGTGTGTGTGTGTGTGTGTGTGTGTGTGTTGAGCTTTTCATAATGATTAGGACTTGATTCATTAAGCTGTAAGCCAATGCGGTGGTCTTTCTGGGTAGACTGGCTGAAAGGTGTCTGTGTATTGAGGTAGGAAAAGTGGAGATGTGGGACCTTATGAAAAAGAGGTCCAGCTGGTGATGATTTTAATAAGTTCAACCCAATTTTCAACCCTAAGTGAAGCTTGCTCTGGGATCATCAACAGCCTCTGCGAGGCTGCAAGGCTAGTCAGACGCAGGGAACCATGTGGGTGGATAGGATAGGGTGTGGCAGTGTATCTGTGAGTACAGAGAAGGGATGGAAAGAGCAGAAGGATCCACCAATAACCCTGGCTGGAGACCAAAGGCTTCCTAGGGATGGCCAGGCACCCATGGGCTTTTGTGAAATGATGAACACATAATGTGTGTTATAATAGTATGAGATTGTTTTACCAAGTGCACTGCACACAAAGGAATGGTGATTGTGATAGAGGTCTAGCAGCTCATCGCTGATGATTTGTGTGACAAAAAGTGGACCCTTTAATTCCTCATTATCACTGAACATGAAGGTCTCACAATCCAATACCAGTTTTCATTCCTGACTCATAATGAATCATAAATCTCTTACTAGCTCTTTCACGGAGAATATGGACAGTGGTAGTGGTTTCAGTGTTTGGCAGCTTGCTTGTTGGTTGACTTGGACAAACTGCACGTTGAAGCTCACAGACTTCTGATAATGATGGAATTAATGTATATAACAGTGATTTTCAAACATAAAGTGCTAAGTAAACATGATTTAGATATTATATACTTTCATGTTATTACAGTGTCCAATGTCTGATATATCATTTACTATAAAGGGAGTTAAATATCTATTGAGCTGGACACTCAGATGTTGAGTAATTCATATTGTACAATATCTCTATGCATCAAAAATCAGGTTGTAATTTAGATGTCAAAGGAAAAGGCATTCCCCAGAAAAGTCCCTGTCCTCTCCCCTGACTCTCCATCTACCAAGCCTGGGAGTCACCACCTATTAGAAGTATCTGTATCTCAGGAACATGAAAGGGTGAAGACAGAGGAGCTCTTCTCAAAGCTGTGTGAGTGGAAGATGATTTTGTGGAGAATGAGTAACTTCCTTCTACACTCTCAGGTTCTGAGGCCAGACCAAGAATTACACTGACATGAACAGAATAACAGGAGAAAAAACATACAAATGTATCTAATACTTTAATGTACACAGAGGAGTCTTCCTAAGAAAAATGAACCCAATGAAGCCATAGTCCCAAAAGCTTATGCACCTTGTACACAAAGAATGACAAATAGGGGGGATGTGATAAGACAAGGTGGCTCAGGCTGAGGATAGTACATTGTGGGCAGGGACTAGGATCTATCTGAGGGACTCATGGAAGATTAGAGTTATTTTAGTAGGTGTGTATGTCCACATCCATGCTGGCAGGGCTAGGGATGTTTTGCTTTTCCTGGACCAGGAAGGGCACCTTTCTCACGGGAAACTGGATGGCCTGCTGTTAGGCAGAAAGAGGGAGGTTTGAGAGCCCTTTCCAAGTGTGCTGAATCAAGTGCTTGCAGCTCAAAATAATCAATATCCACTTCTGCATATTTTGGGATAGCAGGTCCTGAACCCCTTTCAGCTTTAGAAATTCTTCCATCAGTACTAACTGTACAAGCAGCGAAACTGTCAGAACTAAGAACATTTCGCATAACTTGCTGAGGTTGATGAGGATCAGTGAGAGGCCTCTGCCTTTCACATGAGCTCTATTTGCTGGTCTCTAACGGTTGAGAGCGAGCAGAGTGTCTGGTATTAGTGAGAAAGGCAGGAATGTAGCTGGTGCAATCTGCCTCCCAGCACAACAGGCTCACGGGATTTACAGCCCCAGAACAGACCTCCAGGCAGATGCTTGTAGGAAAGCCTGCTGCCTATTTGTGGGAAAGTCCAAACTTTAGTTTGCAGGCCTGGGAAGTTTAGATAACCACTTGTTTATGTAAAGTTCTATCCCCACGTCTGTACTCTGTTCTGCACCACAAATATTTCCCAGACAACGGATCTCAGTACCATGGAAATCTTATTTACTTTAGTTTTATTTCTTCATTCTCTAAATGCAGTGGTGAGATAGATAGATTCCTTCTTAAAAGGAAAGTAGGAAAGCTTTGAATTAATTTTTTATAACTTTAAATTAAATCAACTTCACTCTGGTAAGAAGTAATGTATTATTCAAAGTCATAAAGGTATTTGTTATATATTCTAGTTACAATATATTGCCATCCTCATTTCAAGCAAATGATATCAGATACAAAATATAGCATGTCAAACTTTAATTCCAAGAAATGAGCTGTGTGGTTATTTCTTTTATGTCAATTATTTGCCTTTTTATCATGTGCTACTAATCCTAAATCATAATCATGGCCAGTGTATAAGGGGAGTTAAGATAAAAAATAAGCAATAAACTTTGCAATTTTACCATTTGATTTTATGTATCTACTAGAGGCCCAATGCATGAAATTCATGCAAGAGTAGGCCTTCTTTCCCCCAACTGCCGCACTGGCTTCCCTCTGGCCACCCACAGACACCTGGGACCCGGGCTTTGCTCTGGTCCCAAATATGTCCAGAATGACACCCAAAAGAACGTCAGGTCTAATTAGCATATTACCCTTTTTATTATTATAGACTAAAGGCCTGGTGCATGAATTCGTGCATGAATGGGGTCCACCCAGCCTGCCCCAATTGTGGGGTGGGTAATGAGGAGTGGGGCTGGTTGTGCGGAGGGGTTGGGGGCAGTTGGCCGGCTGACCCCACCCCCTGCTCAAACTCCCACTGAAGGGGAGAATTTGCATATTAACTTTTTATAGGATTGGATATGAATTACATGTACTTTCTAATTTGAGGGGAAATTCTGACTTAATCCTAGGGACAGCATTCTGTGAGAAATTATAGAAGAAACAACAATATTAAAATAACTGAAAGTAAGTTGTTCTTAGTTATTTTAAAAAAGGACACCATTTATACCAAATGCCAGTTTTGTGATAATGAAGAAAAAAAAAAGACTTTCCTATGTCAATTTTTCACTTCTTCAGAAAAATGTAAAAGACACATAAGCTTATACAGTATTTTCAAGAATGATCCTTATCTTCATATTTGTCTTTTATTTTTTATTATAGGGCCCGGTGCACAAAATTCATGCATGGGGAGAGTCTCTGGGCCTGGCTGGTGACCAGGGTCAATTGGGCCTTCCTCTCCATGGCTGCCAGCTGCCATCTGGGGCCTTCCTTCATTCTGTACCTCCCTGGTGGTCAGCACACATCATAGCAAGCAGTCAAACTCCTGGTTGGTTGAACTCTCCGGGGGACAATTTGCATATTAGCCTTTTATTATATAGATTGTGTAATTAATTAAAACACCCTAAATTTAATGCCAAATGAGAATATATTATGTCAGAAGTTAATATATATAACATCCTTATCTGACTCCTCTAACTTCTACATGAAAAGAAATATCTACTTTTTGTAAATTCCTTACATATTCAGAATATAGACACAGTGTCATCAAAAGGGGATTTTTAGGAGGCCAGAGAATCAAAGCTAGAGAGCTTAGCAGTGTGTTGTGAATTTCTACCTGCTTTAGGTAAACATGCTGCCACATTTTTTCCCTTACACACTTCAGAAAAATTGCTGAAGTTGTGCTTCATGTGACTTTCTGCCAGGAAACTGGTGACTCTAATTAAATAGGATCCAGGGGGAGGCTCTCTGCTTTCTGATTTCTTTTTTGAATCAGATGCTCAGTATTATGGAATCCTATTCCTAAATGTTCAGGCACCTGAGCTAAGCATGCTTGGGGAATCCCATTTCTCTGTTCTTCAAAGGAGTTTCAAGTCCTCTAGCCCTCCCTCCTAGGGCTCCTGTCCCCTTATTTCAAGGCTGGGTCCTTTGCTGAGCCTTTGTTGGTTGAACCTTTGTTATTGATATCAGTATTGCTCCCCATCCACACGGATCCTCCTTTTACTCAAAGTGTGTCTTTAATAACTTGTCACAGGTTTTGTGAAAATGTCATCTGTAAAACTACACATTTGGTGCCCTAGCCAGTTTGGATCAGTGGCTAGAGCATCAGCTTGTGAACTGAATGGTCCCAGGTTGGATTCTGGTCAAGGGCACATTCCGGAGCTGTGGGCTCAATCCCCTGGGGGAAGGAAGCATGCGGAAGTTAACCGTTAAATGATTGTCTTTCATCATTGATGTTTCTATCTCTCACTCCCTGTTCAATAAACATGTATTTAAAAATAAATAAATTTAAAAAATAGGTACTGAGCAGATCATCACAATTAAAGCATTCTAGCAGAGAAACATTGTGTGGGAAAGAATTGAAAATAACTCACAAGTGTGTCTGATTGCTCAGGCCTCTGTCCCTAAGTCCTTCCCACAGAAGGTGAGGAGGAGCCAGTGTTTCTATCTCTCTCTCCCTCTCCTTTCCTCTCTAAAAATCAATGAAGATATATTTAAAACAATAAAACTACATACTTGACAATGTTCCTTCTAGCATGCTCCTTCGGACTGTAGAGTTTCATCTTCTGTTTCCTGACCTTAATTGCACAAACCCGCGCCACACACACACACACACACACACACACACACACACACACACACACCTCACAGAGGGCAGAGAAATGTGTGTCTCATAGAGAAACAACAGCCTGGACAAGCAATGAATAAATTACTTAAAATTTCTGAGTTTTTTGAGTGAAGTCAATTATCTTAGTTGGCTCTAAAACCCATTTAACTCAAAAACTTTGTATTTATTCTTTCTACATTCCCATGTTTTTCCTAAAAAGTGCATTCCTAGGTGCCACCCCAGACCTCTGAGCCTTCAGCACACTTGAGCCCCAAGACCAGTTCCATACCTGCCCTCCAGCACTGCTTCTTGTCCACTCACATCACCCAACACTGTAACCTCCTCAGGTGTCCAACTGCAGTCCACAGCTGCGAAGAGGAATTCGCTCTTTTTTGTACATCGCTTCTGCAGCCAGGAAAAGCCCCAATGTACACACACATAGCAAATAGACACCATTGCATGTAGAACAAATGTAAATGTTTGCGATTATTTTTTTTCACGTCCTTAATTTCTCGCAATCTTACTGATTGCTCTCCAATTTGTACTTTTAAATATATTGGAGCAGTTTTTACAGACAATATGCTGGGCATTAATCTGAAACAGGAGGGCATTAGTCAGTGCAGGTCAAAAGGCTGGATAATGACATCCAAATGGCAGGATCGGAATCTCATAACAATTCATGGGCAAGACGAGAACGGAATGTATCTGAAAGAGGAAGTGTTATTCATAGGTTTCAGCTGAGAGGAGGCAGGGTGAAATGGGAAGGATTTTAGCATGGGCTACATGTCTTTGTTGTATAACTGCTAGCACACACACAACACACACAGCACACACATACACACAAAACTTTGCCTCACTTTCTGGATTTGGAAATTTTTACACACAATTAGGGGGCATCTAAAGGGTGTGTTATGACCCACTTTCCTTATAAAAACATTTCTGTCTTTATGCCTTTATTGTTTTTAATGACTAACAGTTTGTTGATGGTAATTGTAATGATGCCCCTGGAAATGGCGTGTTATTTTCAGATTCAGATCCTCCATGTGGGTTTGGAAACATCTGCTCAGACCAGACTATATCAGTTAAAGTTATATTTTGCTCCTCTTTATATGCATCCAGATGGTTATATCTATGTGCTTTATGCTATACCTTTCAACTATATATAAGGATTTAACTTATTTTTTGTATGTCTAAAGAAAATGATTGTTTAAGACAATAAGAACTAATACATTTCTAAGATTCTTAAAGTTAGTATTCTTTAAATGTGTTTTCACACGTTTCTATTAAATTGTTGCAGGTTTTTGTTAAAACATGTATAAAACACATTATTAGAGAAAAAGTTCAACATTTAATTTGAGTGGATTTATAAAATCAAAACAAAATAAGCCTTATCAGAAATATAGCATCAAAAAAGAAAATCATTTGAAATTATAAATTAATTCAATAAGATAATATATACTTCATCATACAAACATAAAATATATTTCTCATTGATCACTATTTTAAGAAACATGGGGCAGAGAGAATATATCCAAATGAGTTTTTTTAAAAGTTAGCTTTCAAATAGTTTTGTTCAGAAAGGATGATGCTTTAAAAGAGTGAGTTTCAATAATTTTTTTCACTGTTTTACCTTATTATTTTGCAAATAGTTATTATTTTTATAGTTAAAATAATTTGCAATCATTATTAAACTAACAAAAATTTGCCTTATAAGTTTTAATAGTTACAAGCGATACAATTTCAATGTATTATAATATGGAAAAATAAAAACAAAGCTATGATATTATTTTTAAATAAATATTGTTGAGAGTTTTACAAATGTCATCCCTTTTATTCCCTTTGCCCCTCACCACCTGGTTCCTGCCTGACCCCCTATTGTCTTCACCATCCTATTGCCTGTGTTCATGGGCATTGCTTATCTATACTAATAAAAGGGTAATATGGGAGATCTTCCAGACATTCTTCTGGACAAAGCCATGGTGGCAGGCCAAGGTAGAGGTTAGGGGCCAAGAGGGGAAGTCAGTTGTGGGTGATCAGGCTGGTGGCGGGGAGGGGGAGGGCGTTGGAGGTGAGAAGACCAACAGGGGAGCAGTTGGAGGTGATCAGACTGGTGGGAGGGGCAGTTGGGAGCAAGAAGGCCAGCAGGCAGAATGGTTAGGGGCAATCAGGCAGGCAGGCAGGTGAGTGGTTAGAAGCCAGGAGTCCCAGATTGTGCAAGGGATGTCTGACTGCTGGTTTAGGCCCGATCCCTAAACCGGCAGTCTGACATCCTCCGAGTGGTCCAAGATTGGAGAGGGTGTAGGCTGGGCTGAGGGACTAACCCCCCACCCCCGTGCATAAATTTCATGCACCAGGCCACTGGTCCTATATAATAAAACCCTAATATGCAAATCTACCAAATGGCTGAACCACTGGTGGAATGACCAGTTGCTATGATGTGCAATGACCACCAGGGGACAGATACTCAATACAGGAGCTGCCCCCTGGTGGTCATTGCGCTCCCATAGGGGGAGCACTACTCATCCAGAAGCCTGGCTCAGCGCTGGCAAGTGTAGAGAAGGTGGCAGGAGTTTCTACCATCTCAGCTGCAGGCAGGCAATAAGCAACAAGGGCTCCCGGACTGTAAGAGCCCAGAGTCCCGAATTGTGAGAGGGATATCTGACTGCTGGCTTTGGCCAAATCCCCCCATCATGCAGCCGGGGTCCTGGACTGTGTGAGGGTGCAAGCCAGGCTGAGGAACTCCCCCTATTCCCAGTGCACAGATTTTATGCACCAGGCCTGTAGTCTGCATATAAGTTCTTTGGTTAATCTCTTCCCTCTCCTCTCCCCTCTTTCCTCTGAGATTCTTCCATCTGTTTCATGTTTCCATGCCTCTGGTTCTATTTTGTTCATCAGTTTATTTTGTTCATTAGATTCCACATATAAGTGGAATCATATGGTATTTGTCTTTCTCTGGCTTATATGACTTAGCACAGTCATTTTTTTAAGTGTGGCCTGTGGGATTTTAATAAAGTGAATTGTTACCAACCATCACCTATTAAGAGAAAATTCACAGTTTTGGCCAGATGTCTCAGTTGGTTGAAGTGTCATTCTCTCACCAAAAGGTGGCTGGTTCCATTTCCAGTCAGGGCACATACCCAGGGTTCGGGTTGTGCTGGGGTCATTCTCAACATCTAGAAGGGTTCAGGAATCTGGAGAAGGGCTGTGAGTAATTAATAAAGAGACTAGACAAAAATATGAATTTGGAAGGCTTTATGGGAGGCTAGACAGAAAGTTAGTTCTAGTGACTAAGGTCCTCGAATCTCCTCACGCAGAACATTTTAGTCACACATTTACCCTCAAGAAAAGCAGATATACCTATCAAAGGTAAGGTAATAGAGGGATAAGGACACATATGTAATACCTTAATCAATAAAGAAAAATTAAAAAAAAAAAGATTATGAGGTTGGGGGAACTGCCTTTGGCTGTTCCAGCCTCAGGCAATAATATATGCAGATTTTCAGTCCTGCTGAAAGAGTCCATTCAACCTTTTGAGGACTTCTCAAATTTATTTTAACAGGCTGGAATTAGACTCCAGCAGGGTTGATCACTGATCTGGGCATGTCTGAGAGGAAACCAACTGATGTTTCTGTCACATTGATATTTATCTCTTTTTCTCGTTCCCTCCCTCTCTCTCTAAAATCAATAAAAACAAATTGGCCATTTAAAAAATGCACAAACAAATAATTCAACTGTAGAAAATTGTTTCTTTCTCTCTTTGATATGTAGTCCAGCTTTATTCCTCCATATAATTTTATCTTAATTTTATCTTTTCTTGAACATTTTTGATTGTTTCATAATTCCTCTATGAAGAAACATATAAATAAAATATATTAATTTTCCTACATATCTCTAAATGTTACATTTTTCTGCACTGTAATATCATAATAATTAATATTTGTTCAAAATAATAAATATATTATACCAGTTTTTATTCAGCAAAAAAAAATATTTAATTATAATTTTGGACCATATTGAAATAGATGGAAATATTTTTCCATTAGTTTATGTATTCATGGATATTATTAGTGAATTGATAGAATGAGATAAGTGCAGCATTAAATCTATTCATAGGTTGTTGGTTTGTTTTTGTGTTTTTGTGCAATGCAGGCTTATTTTCCTTTTACTTCTGCAGTCATCTTTGAGTAATTGTGAGAACAATAGAATGGAATGATGTTACATTAAATGGAATACAAATGGCTCTAGAACACTTTAAGAATTATGACAAGGTGATTATAAATAACTTTTATTTCCTTAGTAATATATGTTTGCTTTTTAAAGCACACTGGAGAGCTGCCATATCTAGGGTTAGCAAGGAAAGAGCAAATAAAACCATCCTGAGTGCCCACATCCCTGAAACTTAGATTCCAAGTTTGAAAATACTAAGGTTATTCCATAATATATAGTCTTGCAGAGGACTACTTGAATTAGAAATATTTATTCTCAAAGCTTAAAAGCATTTAAACTTTCAGTCACTGAACAAAACCCTTCCTATTTTTTTTTTCACTCCATCTGGGTATTCTGCAGAATTTCAAGCAAAATTCACATCACATTTAGGACAACAAATCCTATCATTTAAAGAGAATCAAATCAGAGATGGGTACATAATTAGCAATCCAATAGAACGGTAACATTTTATTTTTAAATTCATTTTTAATATTTTTATTGATTTCAGAGAGGGAGGGAGGGAGAGAGAGAGAGAGAGAGAGAGACAGAGAGAGAGACAGAGAGAGAGACAGAGAGAGAGAGAGAGAGAGAGAGGCATCAATGATACAAGAGAATCATTGATTGGCTGCCTCCTGCAGGCCACTCCTCCTCCCCCCAATACTGGGGATGGAGGCTGCAACCCAGGCATGTGACCTTGGCTGGAATCAAACTGAGGACCCTTCAGTCCTCAGGCCAATGCTCTATCCACTGAAATACGCCAGCGAGGGCTAGAGTGGCAACATTTTATATAGCATTCTAAATCTTCCAATGAGGCAAAATTTATAGCTGCCACTTTATGCAGAGGAACTTTTAGATCTGAGACTATTCCAGAGTAAAGCAGCCTCAGGCACATTCTTCATATGAAAGCTTGCAAGACACAGCCCTCTCTCAAGAGAATCAGATTGTGGATTTGTATTCTGACAAAAAAAAAAAAAAAAAAAAAAGCAAAAGAATAAGTACTCCAACTCTTCATTCAATCATTTCAAAATTCAGACTATAAATACTCCAAGACCTGAAACTTTTTGTTTAAATATTCATAGGTTTTTGTTGTTGTTGTTGTTGTAGTTGTTGTTGTTATTTCTTTTAATTGACGCAGGACCCTGAGAAAACTTGGAATGTTATAGCATTTCACTGAAATACTTATAACTTTTTTTTCTAAATTATATGAAAAATACCAGTAACTTGCTATAAAAGATGCAATTCATCAGCTGACAAATAATTTATTTTCTCTCTGAAAACAAATGATCAGAAACCACGTAACTTAGAAAGAAGGCATGCCACCCACCTGCTGGCACCCTCTGTATGTCTTTATTGGTGGTTCTTGATATATTATTTGTTGATGTGACTTTATGGAACTTACATTGACCTTAGTTTTCTGTCATGTTAAACAGCTGTTATTTTCAACCTTTTTCATCTCCTGGCACACATAAACTAACTACTAAAATTTTGCAGAAAACCAAAAATATATTTTTTGCCAATCTGACAAAAAGAAAAGGTATAGTTTTGCTTCATTCATACCAGATAACTAATGCTGTGTTGACTGTTGTCATTTTTTTTAATTCACCATTCTAAAAGAAAAGTGGTCAGTGCCCCTACTAAATAGTTATGCATGTTTTAAAAACTCTTAAGGCAAACCAGTATGCTTGATATTCACTGTCCTAGAATCATCACTTCTCTCTTTCCCATCTTGTACTCCTTTCTCCTCAACATCTTCTTCTTCCTCTTCTGAAGTTTTAGTTCCACTTGATATTTTTCTATAAAGCTCCACTCTTAAGGCATTTAATAAAGTCCTATTTCACTGAAGCACGTGGCAGCTAAACAAACCCACAAAGGAGAGTTACTTGCACTTTATCACAAAAATCTTTCTAGAAAAATATGCATTAGTTTCTTGTTGATGTGTCCCGATCATTACATTAATAAAATGTGCTATTCACTTTTAAAATATTTTATTCTATTATTTAATGTTCAAACCCATTTGTTGGCCTGGGTCAAAGCAGAGATTCTTATTACACTCACAGTATGGAAGGCCTTAACTACTACTAGAAATCTTGCCATAGTGAATTGATTGTTTGGCTAATCTGCATTAGAAAATTCATAAAAAGCATTTTATCTAACTACATGAACCAGAGACTTAAAACTGACCTGCATCTGAAAGTCTGCCAATGTCTCTTGTTATTGTCCTGGTATGTTCATCCATGGTGTCCCTGTGGTTTGGACTGGGAATGACAGTCCAATGCTCACAAAGTTAAGATGGCTTGGCAGATGAGGCTTCACCCTAAGGGGACTGAGAAATGCTTCCCCTGGCCCCTTCCTCCCTCATGGATCTGCCATTCTTACCCCAGCCATGAGGAAATACCTTTTTCTCTAATTTTATCAGCTCTTCATTTTTGAAACAGACATTAACTTTGAAATAAAGAAATCATGGTTTTTATCTTCTTAATTAAAGGGATATGTATCTTGATAATTTTGTTTTTATTTATTTGTGTGTGTTTTTCATAGAATTAACATAAGGTTTTCTCTTTGGGAAAATTACATCTTTAAAGGCATAATAGAATAAAGTGAAAAAATAAAAATAACTCAATTTCTCCTCATCATTCTTTTTCCTTTACCCTTAAAGATTCTTGAAAGTGTAACCATTCACAAGTGTTAACCTAATGTAATGAATCCTACTTTATAGGGTATGAAACATACATCTTAGGGGACTCTTTGTAAAAAACTTAAAAAGTAATTAGAAAATTAAGTAATACACACACACACACACACACACACACACACACACACACACACACACTAGAGGCTAGGTGCACGGAATTCATGCATGGGGCGGGGGTTGTCCCTTAGCCCAGTTTGCACCCTCTTCAGTCTGGGATCCCTCTCACAATCCAGGACTGCTGGCTCACAACTGCTCACCTGCCTTCCTGATTGCCCCTAATTGCTTCTGCCTACCAGCCTGATCAATCCCTAACCACTCCCCTGCCAGCCTGATTGATGTCTAACTGCTCCCTTGCCAGCCTGTTTGGCCCCAATTTCCCTCCTCTGCTGACCTGGTCACCCCTAACTGCCCTCACCTGCAGGCTTGATCACCCCCAAATGCCCTCCCTGCAGGTCTGGTCCCTCCTAACTGCCCTCCACTGCTGGCCATCTTATGGTGACCATCTTGTATTTACATGGGGGCAGGATCTTTGAGCACATGGGGGCAGCCATCTTGTGTGTGGGAGTGATGGGCCATCTGCATATTACTCTTTTATTAGATAGGATAGAGGCCTGGTGCATGGGTGGTGCCTGGCTAATTTGTCCTGAAGCAGGTCCCAAATGAGGATGGGGGTTCCTTTGGGGCATGGGGTGGCCTGGGCAAGTTTGCAGGCCAGCTACACACCCCAGTAACCCAAACAGAGGCCCTAGGATCTGGGATTTATTTATGTTCTACAAATGAAACTTTGTAGCCTGGAGCAGAGTCAAGCCTTCTGCTCCCTCTGTGGTGACAGCCATTTCTGTTTGGGTTTATTTATCTTCTATAATTGAAACTTTGTAGCCTAGAGTAGAGGCCTAGGCTGGCCAGGGCTGCAGAAACTTGGCCTCCTCCATTGCCGGGGCAACCCTAACCCCTGCTCTCTCCAGCTTTGTGGCTGCTGTCATTTCTGTTAGGATTTATTTATCTTCTATAACTGAAACTTTGTAGCATTGAGTGGAGGCCTAGGCTGTCAAGGGCAGGTGGAAAGCGTGGCTTCCTCCATTGCCGGGGAAACCCAAGCCTCCCTCATGCTCTCAGTGGCTGCAACTATCTTGGTTGGGATTTATTTGCTCCTGATTGGCTTGTGGGTGTAGCTAGTGGGCATGGCTTTGGGTGAATTGGAGGCATGGTCAATTTGCATATTACTCTTTTATTAGATAGGATATTATATTTAATTTTATGTATATACTAGAAGTCCAATGCACAACATTCATGCACACAGGAGTGGGGGTGGGGGATTTTGCTCAGCCAAGTCTGCACCCTCTCCAATCTGGGACCCCTCAAGGAATGTTCACCTGCCCATTTAAGCCTGATCCCACTAGGCCTAACTGGGCAGTAGGACATCCTTCTCACAACCCAGGACTGCTGTCTCCAAACTGCTCCCCTGTCTGCCTCCCTGATTGCCACTAACTGCTTCTGCCTGTCAGCCTGATCACCCCCTAACCACTATCCTGCCAACCTAATTAATGTCTAAGTGTTCCCCTGCTAGCTTGATTTTCCCCAACTTCCCTCCTCTGCTGGCCTGGTTACTCCTAACTGCCCTCTCCTGCAGGCCCAGTCACCCCCTGAAGGTTGTCCCATCCTCCTCTCCTACTGTGGCCCCTGATCCCCTGTCTGCAGGCAGTCCTGGTCCTGCTGACTCCAGTCCCACATGCTGATGGTACTGCCACCATTTCTGTTGGTATATATTCTCTATAATTGAAACTTTGTAGCATTGAGTGGAAGCCTAGGCCTGCAAAAGCTTCCTCCATTGCCAAGGAAACCCAAGCCTCCCTTCTGCTCTCAGTGGCCGCAGCCATATTTGGTTGGGGTTTGTTTGCTCCTGATTGGCTGGTGGGCGTGGCTGGTGGGCATGGCTGGTGGGTATTTTGGGGTTATGGTCAATTTGCATATCACTCTTTTATTAAATAAAATATATATGTGTTTATATATACTTAATTTTCAAGTGGATAAATACACTCAACTAATTTCCTTCCTATGTCAATGGTGTAGCTAGTAGATTTAAGCTTTTTGGATTTCCTCCTGACCTGAAGGTCTTTAAGCTAAACAAAGCACATAACTCCAGTGGATAATGGTGTGGCAGGCACAAGACAACCACCATAGGTGTTTCCATTACAACAGGGGCAAACTGGAGCCACTGCTGCATAGCAATTTTGGAATCCTCAGGACACAGGCTGGACTTTCCTTAATTAGGACTCAAGGTGTGTGAATAATTCTCCATGGCTTCTGATTCTGCCCTCTTGGCTCTTCATTTTGCCCTGAATCATCCTTTTTTTTTTCTCACCCCCCTGAGGAATGTGGGTTGTGTGCCAGAGAGGAAGGGAGAGGGATTGAGAGGTAGAAATATTAATAATGAGAGAGAATCATTGATCGGCTGCCTCCTGCAAGCCCTTGCTGGGGACTGAGCCTAAAACCCAGGCATATGCCCTGATTAAAAATTGAACCATGACCTCCTGGTTCATAGGTCAATGCTCAACCTCTGAACCACACCAGCTGGGTTATAGTGAATTTGTAATTATAAGGAGAAGAGGAATGATGAAAATTGCAATTTTTATAAAAGCATTAAAAAAATTACAAAATTTTAAAAAAATTACATAATTTGCTTTTAATTGGCTGCCTAATATTTCTCTGAAACACTTAAAATGTGGTAGCATACTCAATCAGTTGTTTTTTATGTGCAAAGATTTGTTATAGCATTTCTAATAAAATAGAAAAATTTAGTATTTTCTCTAGCATGATTAATAGAATATTATTAAATTAACTACAGGCCCAGTGCACAAATTTGTGCACCTTGAAAGGAGCTGTGGACCACAAGGTTGTGATAGGCACATAGGTGGGTCTTGGTTCATCCTCCTCTCCTACTGTGGCCCTTGGTCCCCTGTCTGCAGGGTACCCTGGTCCTGCTGCCTCCATCCAGTCCCACATGCTGACGGTGCTGTCCCAGCTTGCATCCACTGATGGTGTGGAGTGATTGGGGCCAGTGCCAATAGCGGGTACAAAGGAGGCCAGCACTGTCAGTGGATGCGAGAGGTGGCTGCTACCCACTCACCCTTCAGGAGCAGGGGGAAGTTGAGAAGCCTTCAGGATGGTCAGGGCCGGCAGCTACTGCTTGCACCTCGCAACTGGGACAAGCGCCAGGCACTGGCAACAAGTGTGAGCAGAGCAGTGGGTGCAAATGGCAGCAGGTGTAAGAGGTGGCTGCCTGCCCCAATCATGCCTCAGGAGTAAGGGAAGGTGGAGGAGCCTTGAGGGGCAATTGGGGCCAGCAGCCACGGCTTGCACCCACTGATGGTGCCAAGCGATCGGGGCCAGTGCTGGGCACTGGCAGTGCGTCTGAGTGAGACTGGCACCAGCAGCAGATGCTAGTGCTGGGTGAGACTGTGGCACACAGAGAAAAGAATTTTCAGTAACCACCAGAGGCTCACCCTGATGATAGTTACCGGTGCCCTGCCTTGGTCTGATGCCTCTGCTAACCTGCTCCACCATCCCACCGCAGCCAATGCCTGCCTTATTCTGCACTCTGCTGCTTGCTGCTCAGTACTGACATGTTCTTTGCATGCCCCCTGGTGGTCAGCACATGTCATAGTGACAGGTTGTTTGGTTGTTCCACTGTTCAATCTATTTGCATATTAGGGTTTTATATCTATAGATAGTTTAGAAAACTATCTTTCAACTTAGCAATTTGTAATGGTGATGGCATATAAATCTATGGTGTGCTATAAAATTAGTGAAAACCTACATCATTTTTTTCTTTGTAAACAATAAGAGTCCAGAGCATTTCAAGATTGTCTTTTTAGTTTTATTTCACTTAAGAGTAATTGAATTGATTGATGAGACTCATTAAACAATTCTTCAAAAGATGTCCCATTTCTAGTGGTATAGCATGTACTTAATGGTATCTTAGTCAATATTAGAATTTTGTGTTAAATCAGCAAGACTTGAACATTTTTAATAGGTTCAAATAATGCATTCCTCTTTATTATTTGTATTATGAGATAATTCAAAAGCTTTTTCATGGCTTCTGTTTGAAATGTATTTCTTACTCTTGAGAAATTACTGCTTTTGGTATGTTCTGTAAAAATATTGATTTTCTTCTCTATGTCAGAATAAGGATTTTACTTTCAATACATATCTTTTTATTTGGTTTGATATTGAATTATTTTTTGCCTGCATACCATCTGTCTCCCATTTAATAAATACATTTGAAAATAATTGAAACTCATGTGTATAAATAGGCAGCTTATAATTTCTTCTTTAATTGAAACATCATGTGTATAAATAGGCAACTTATAATTTCTTCTTTAATTGAAACTTCCAAAACATCCTATCAAATTACAGTTAATTCCTTAAGTTTCATGAATTTATAGAAAATCTACCTTCATTTCATAGTGTCCCAAGTTAAAACCTGGAGGCTGCTAAAAGCCAGACAGTTCAGGAACAATGGTCTCAAAACTAATAAAATAAGTGTGATCAGGCCAAGATCTTCAATGTTTTTATCCCCAAAGATTAATGATGCCATGTGCATAATCCTCTGTGGCTACCAAAATAAAATACCACACTGGCTGACTTAAACAGAAATCTGGCTAGTTTAGCTTCTGGTAAGAGCCACCTTGCCACTGTGTTCTCTGATAGCAGAAAGTGAGCAAATATGCTCTCTAGAGTCTCTTTAAAGACACTAATCCTATAGGATCAGGGCTCCACCCTTATCACCTCATTTAGCTTTAATTATTTATTTATTTCAGTCATATTTAGGGTGAGGGCTTCCCCATAGGAATTTTGGAAGAACATAATTCAGTCCAGAGCACCATGTATATCATAATGTCTTTTAATAAAACTCTTTAAAAGCCAAATTAATAAAGATTTGCTATTTTATGAAGTTTGATTAAAATCTTGATAAATTTCTATGCTTAGTTAGAAAAAAAAAATTACCCTCTCATCTGGAAAATACCCTCAAATAATTTCCTTTCCATCTCATTGGTGCAGTTAGTGGAGTTAAACTTTTTGACCTGAAGGTCTTTGAGCTAAACAAAGCACATAACTCCAGTGGATAATGGTGTGGCAGGCACAAGACAACCACCATAGGTATTTCCATTACAACAGGGGCAAACTGGAGCCACTGCTGCATAGCAATTTTGGAATCCTCAGGACACAGGCTGGACTTTCCTTAATTATGACTCAAGGTGTGTGAATAATTCTCCATGGCTTCTGATTCTGCCCTCTTGGCTCTTCATTTTGCCCTGAATCATCCTCCCTGCCCCCCACTCCCCCCAGGAATGTGTGCTGAGTGCCAAGCTGAGGAGTCTTCTCAGAAGTTTGGAGTCCAAAGGACTTATCTCTGTTTGAATAACCTCTGTCCCTTCTAGTATAAGTTGGTGGTTTTGCTGCTGCTATAATTCTCTTGAAAATGGTATGGGTCTCTCATGAATCTTATGGAGATAAATTTCATTTGACCAAGGCCAGACTCAGAAATTTATTTAAGATAATCTCAAATTTACCTTGAGTTTCTGCTGGGATTTCTGAGGAACCATTCCTTAAGTTTCTAAAAGCCCTATTGTTTGACCTGGTGGATTATTTTGGACCTCACCTTAGATCTTTCTGACAAAGGATTTTGAAATCAGACCTTATCTTTAACTTTGTCATATGCTCTTGACATTTTTTTTTTTTTGGCCTGGGAGTAATTTCTTTATTGTAGCATTGTTTATCATCATGATAAGTCAGGGAATTTTTAAGCAAGTTCTTGCTTGTTTTTATTTATCCTTCTTTTCTTTAGTTGATCTCTCTTATCTCACATTTTCCTATTTGTAGCAAGAAGCAGCCCAGTGGCATCTCTAAAACTCTGCCTGGAAATCCCCTTAGCTTATTACCAAGTACATGAGGTATATTCCTATTTTTTATATTATTGTAATTGACAATATTGCTAAACTTTCTGCCCTAGCATAGCAAGGATCCCTTTCCTCTTATTTCAATAGCATTTCCTTCAATTTATGTTAGCCTTTCCTTATAGCCTCTTCCCAGACCAGCAGACATCTATTGACAAAGGTTTTTGAGGTTCTTTTGTTTTCTACTTAAATTCTTCTTAATATCTTTCTAGATTCTTCCTGCTTTCTGGTGTTACCTCACTTCTAACAAAATCTGCAATATTTATCTACCACTGTATAACAAAAATTACCTTAAAATTTAGTAGTTTAAAGTTACAGTAGGCATTTATTTATCCCTAAGTTTCTGAGAGTCAGTTAAGTTGGAATCTCTCAGGAAGTTGCCAGCATGAGCTTCATTGCCTGAAGGCTTGACTGGGGATGGAAGATCAGTCTCCATAATAGCTTGTTCAAACAGAGGGCACATTTTTTGTTGTTTTTTAGCAAGAAATCTCATTTTATTTTTATATGCACCTATCCATATGCTGCTTAAGCATCCTTATGACAATTGGCTTTCCCCAGAGTTAGTCATCCAAGACAGAACAACATGGAAGTAGCAACATTGTTATGGTCTCACTTTGGAAGTCACATACCATCACTTCTGCCATATTCTATTAATTAGAAACAAGTCATTGAGTCTGGTCCACTTTTAAGGAAAGAGAAAATTAGACATTAACTTTGCAAGGGCAAGTGTCAAAGAATTTGTGTACATATTTTTAAATCACCACAATGTAGTTAAGCAGTTTATGACATTTATGAGCCCACATGACAGATAAATCTGTATGTAGGACAATATTCAAGAATAGACACTTTGTCCAATCCTTTGTGATTCTCTTGGATTTGCCTAGCCGCATGACTGATCTTTATCAAGTTGATTTTCCTCATGGTGATGAAATGAATGCAAAAATTCCCATAATTGCATTATCATCCCATTCTACTCCAAGGGAAGAGATAGAATGTCTCTCCCAGAGGTCCTAGATGATACTGGAAAAACAGAACCTGCCCATGAGATGGGATGATGTTTACTCATCTCTGGTAAGGTTGCACATACCATCCTCAAGGGGGAAATATGCACACTATTTATTCTCTTGTCATTTAGGATATTTTATGAAGTCAAAACATAACTCAGATATTAATTTTTAACCTTAAATTTCAGGAAACCTGATTATGAAATCCCATATCAAAGGCTGCATGATTTGATATGCTAAGAGCAGGTTGTAAGGACAGAGATTTTGTCTGTTTGTCCCTGCTGCAATTCTCAGTCTGAAACAGCCTGATCTCAGATATATTCTGAGTAAGGAGTTATTGACATAATCAGTAAAGAAAAAAAAACAAAACAACAACCATAAGTTAATAAACAACACTGTATGAGAAGAGAAGCAGCATTTATGATCCAAGTAATTGATTATTGATGGATGTCAACCTGTCAATAGCTCTTTTTCAGGACACAGTAAGTGTTGGTCACTCCAGTTTCCTATCCATGTTCATTCTGTTTACCACTATTCCCTGCCCTGGTCTCTACCTCCTTCCCGCACAAAGCCCTCTGTACATTTTATCTTTCTGGAGCAACTTGTATCAGCACTTCCTTTTCTGCAATAGAAGGAAGTGATTGCATATGTTGAGACATGCTGCCAATTGCCAAGAAATTCTATTTCTGTCTCCCTTCATTCATCAGTAGGAAACACAAAAAGCTGCAGCACCTCGTCAGTGTTTTCTGGACATCCACAACCAACTGTTGTCAGCTGATGAGGTCGTGTTGACTTCCATTTTGTAAATAAATACTTGAAATATTTAAACTGATAGAAATACACTGCTTGAGAGTTTGAGAAATATCTGGATTATTATTATTTTTTTTTTTTTACCATAAACAAGATGTGTTTTTCTCATCCTAATTTAAAAGTGTTGAGCCTTTGGTTTTAAAGAAAATAAGAAAATATAGAAAGTTTAGCAAACACAAAAGAAAAAGCAACCAATTGTTCAGATGAACAGGGAAAATAAGACAAAAACTAAGCTTTTCAGCTTTTGAGTGTCACTGTGGAAGACTGATTGTAAAAAGGACATATTTGATTTCAGACATGAAACCCATCTCACTGTTTGACATGGCAGTTAATTTCTATTTATAAGGATAACAACTAGCATATCAGTTCCCGAGGTTTTTGTCTCCTCAGAAGTTTCTATGTTATTTTATAAATCAAGACTTTCCTTTCGGGCCTGAATTCTAATCCATCAGTTTGATCCTAACATCCTCACATTGCAGTATTTCCAATCAGTCACTGGGCTTCGAAAAACCATCTCTCCCCAAGGCAGGATGTGTGCTTGTGTAGGAAGGGTTTGCTGATTCTCTCCTTCCCTGCCTCCCACTCAGCTTCCTCTGTTTGCTTGTATCTCAGGGCCTCTCTGGTCCCTTCACATTCTAGCCAGAAAGTGGAGAAAGTTGAGCTTCAGTGACTCAGCAAGTTGGAATGTCTTACTTCTGTCAGATTTATGTCACACTACCTGCCACTTGTCAAAACTGTGATAATGAAAACCTTATGTTGACAGGATAAATGAGATCTGGGTGGGCACAGATACACACAAGAAATATTATTCAGCTCAGGTGGCTGTACAAACACCATAGCCTGGGTGCCTTAAACAACAGACATTTATTGTCCCACAGTTCTAGAGGCTGGAAGTTCAAAATCAAGCTGTAGTTGGTTTTTCCTGAGCCCTCTCTCCTTGGCATGTAGATAGTCATCTTCATGCTTACAAAGCATTATTCCTCTTGCATGTCTGTATCCTAATCTCCTCTTCTTTCTAAGCACAATAGTCAGATTGGATTAGCGCCAACTCAATGACCTCATTCTAACTTAATTACATCTTTAAAGACCCTATTTCCAAATATAGTCACATTCTCAGGTATTGAAATATGACTTCAACATTTGGATTCAGTCCATAACACCAGGGACTCTAAACTCTTAAACCAGGGTTCTTTGAAAAATACCTGGGCCTTATACTACTTTAACAGGGTATAAAATTTTAATAAGCACATTACTAGACATCCAAAGTGGAATGCTGCAGACAATATTCTTCACTTGTGAAGGGGTTCAAAAATCTGAAGAAGTTATGCGAAAATATTACACCCCCAAGTGAGCTGGAACTCATGTCACTTTGGATGAAGTATTTATGTCCCTTTTGTTTTTCAGCTTGGAGATATGGACAATATTGTTCCACCAGCCTCCTTTCTTCCAGATGTTGAGATCCTCAAATTTTATTTTTTTATTTTTTTTTAATTATATTTTATTGATTTTTTACAGAGCAGAAGGAGAGGGATAGAAAGTCAGAAACATCAATGAGAGAGAAACATCGATCAGCTGCCTCTTGCACGCCCCCCCACTAGGGATGTGCCAGCAGCCAAGGCACATGCCCTTGACCGGAATCGAACCTAGGACCCTTCAGTCCACAGTCCAACGCTCTATCCACTGAGCCAAACCGGTCTTGGCAAGAGATCCTCAAATTTTAAAGGCCTTTCATATAATCCATGATATAAAGTTTCTTTTGAAAAATAATAACAAACCTAATGACTTGACCTAACTTTGTATTTTGAAAGGAAAACAATCTACTCAAGTAGATGAAACACATTCTTATCTTGTTTCACCCTTCCAAATTATTTGGGTAAGGTAAGCAGGTCAGATATTAGGACATCCAAGCCACTGAAGAGATCTTGGCCCTGATAAGATTTCACATATTGCAATACCTCTGCACTTGTGCAAACCCAGTTGTCAGACCTGATTGTCTATGATAGCATGTTCTAAATATCAGACCAGATAGTTGAGTCTACATTTTATCTAAAACTTCTTTCTGCTTTTTTTGCATAAAAAATGTCAAAATGTGATATTCTAACAAGTAAGAAGCATTTTGAAAGGTATGTCTTTCAATTTATTACCTAACAGGGTTGAAATAGACATGTAGTTTTTATATGCATGGTAGAGTAGTTATAAGATAACAAGGCTGTGTTTTCAGGTCTAGCCATGGAAATGCAAAGCCACTCACTTACTACAGGATGGAATCTGTTCTGATTGGATGAGGAAGGGGGTACCTCCAAGTGCAGGAATAATCTCCAGACAAATCCCCTGAACAAATAGAGAAACCTGCTTCTGTAATTCTAGATTTCCTCCTCCTGCCTTAGCAGAAGTTTTTACTCAAGCTACACTGCCCTACATCCTTTACTGATGGAAGGAAGTAAGAAGACTCTTAGGCTTGGGGAAGCCAAGAGGAGCTGTGCCTTACTGAAGCTGTAATCATGGGTTAGTGGGAGAAGGACAGTACCCAGAAAGGATAGACTAGACAGGAGCAAGGGGAAATACTGTGATGTGAGCAGGCCCAGTGTCTGATGCTGCTTGGTGTCAGATTGCTATGCACAGTCAGCTTGGGAAAATCACAGAACATTGTAGGGTGTTTAACATTTTGAATTGGAATCTAAATTCTAAGTAACATGATTTTCCTACACGTGACAAATAGCCTTTGTTTTTAGAAAGCATGACCTTTTAGAAAGCAGTAGTTCATTTGAACTTGAACTCACATATCAGATTTTCAAAATAATTATAGACATTTCGACTCAGAAAAGGAGCATTTCTTTCACTGATATGGAAGTGTTTCTGTTTAATGGGTCATTCTATAATATGCAAATAAAGTGCCTCAAAAGAAGATGAAGGGTCAATATAAACATTGTTTCTGCAGATTTTATCATGCATTTTGGAGTGTTCCTTACTTTTCTGTTTTCTAAGAGATCACTTGGTATGTAATCTCACTTTATTATCTGGACTTGTTCCAGCAAAGGCTTATGTAGGCATTTGCCACATTTAGGATTTATAAGGAGAGCTGTCAGATTAGAAGTCTCCATAATTTTAATTTACAAAATGAGAATGGACAGAAAACCAGAATTACAAGGGAGACTGTTTTCCTTTTTCTCCCCTCCCCATCTCTGCCCCCATTTTAATTATGTGAGGTGTAGCTATGGGTAATTTATATTCCATGTCAGGTACTCTAGTAATCATAATCATCTCTCCATTCCTCACAAGGCCCTAAAACAGTGTTCTGGCATTTGAGTTATGAGAGTTACCATCATGGTCCAGGATTCAGCCATTGGAAGCAGTAGCAGGCACAGCATTTCTGGAAATTCTACTTTAGTTTGGATCCTAAGAATAGGCTCAGCCAGATGAATTTACAATAAAGCCCCAAACTGTGCCAGATCTAAAACACATCCAACCATGAAGAAAAGTTGACTTATTATTTATTATTTTCATTAGAATGATGTTTTAGATTTTTGAGTGAACAAGGTTATGATAAATACTTACTATCATGTAATGTCAAAAATAGTAAAAAAAAAAAAAAAGACTTGTTTTCAATAGTTGGGAGATGACTAAGAGGAAATCTTTAAATATGTGTATCTATAAGGGAGAGTGTGGATTCTGTGCTCCTTGAATGTATAGACTGGTCAACTCATGAGAGATGGGCTGGCACAAAGCAGGATCTGTGAATGAAGGTGGTTGAAGGGCAACATGAAGAGGCCAGTGCTCTGTGTGGGTCCAGTCATTCTGGCATTGAGTGTAAACAAAGTTGTGGGGTGTTTGTGGTTTTTATTTAAGCTCATCCTATCTAGTAAAAGAGTGATATGCAAATTTATCATACCTCCGCTACACCCACAAGCCATGCCCACAAGCCAATGAGGAGTGAGTATGCAAATTAATCCAACCAAGATGGCTGCGGCCATGGAAAGAGCAGGAGGCTTGTGTTTCCCTGGCAATGGAGGAAGCCAAGCTCTCTGTCTGCCCTGGCCGGCCTGGGCCTCTGCTTAAGGCTACAAAGTTTCAATTATAGAAGATAAATAAATCCCAGATACTAGAGCCTCTGCTTGGGTCACCGGGAGGTATGGATAGCTTGGGTCACTGGGGGGTGTGGACAAGCCTTCTCCCAGGCTGTTCCAATTACCAAGAGAACCCCCACACTGATGCAGGATACCCTTTAGGGCAAATAAGCAGGCTCCTACCTGTGCACAAGGCCTCTATCTTATCTAATAAAAGAGTAATATGCAAATTGACCATCACTCCAACACACAAGATGGCTTCCCCCATGTGGTCAAAGATGACTGCCCCATGTGGGACACAAGACAGCCACCACAAGATGGCCAGCAGGGAGGACAGTTGAGAAGAACCAGGTCTGCAAGGGAGGGCAGTTGTGGGTGATCAGGCCAGCAGAGGAGGGCAGTTAGGGGTGACCAGGCCTGTAGGATAGGGCAGTTAGGGGCAAACAGGCTGGCAGGGGAGCAGTTAGGCATCAATCAGACTGGCAGGGGAGTGTTTAGGGGTGATCAGTCTGAAAGGCAGAAGTGGTTAGGGGCAATCAGGAAAAAAAAGGAAGGCAAGCAGTTGGGAGCCAGCAGTCCTGCATTGTGAGAGGGATCCCAGATTGGAGAAGGTGCAGGCTGGGATGAAGGACATACCACTCCCCATGCCTCTAATTGATAATAATATGCAAGTGTGTTTCATTTAAAATAAAATGGTAGGTAGATGGGGGATGCAGCATCCTTATAGGAACTGGGTCATTCCTCAAGGAAGTGTGTGGGCAGCCTCCTCCATAGCCTATGCTTTCTTCCCTTTTTAAGTGCAGAGGCCTAAGCTGATTCTAACAAGGCAATTTGTTGATTCTATGGAAATCATTGAAAACCACTTATTTCAAACAAACAAACATGCCAGAACCTAATTATTAGAAGGATGACATTGACTCTGTTCAAATACATAGATAGTCTTATTTTATTTTCTAGTGATGAGTAATGTCTAAAGTGGTGTTAACGAAGCACAATTATTTGAAGTCCTGTTTGCACAGTGCAGGAGCTATGTTCTCTTCAGGAGTCTTTGAAGGACTGGTGAAGAATCATATGTTCATTATGCCTTCATCTATTATCTATAACTAGGGACCCGGTGCACAAAATTCTTGCATTGGGGGTAGATGGTCCCTCAACCCAACCTGCCCCCTCTCACATACTGGGAGCCCTCAGGGGATGTCCAACTGATGGCTCACTCCCAGCCTGCCCAAGACCTAAAGCCATCGCCCTGCTCAGCTCAGCCTCGACTGCCTGCGACCACCCAGCCCTGGGGGCTGAGCGCTCACCACCACTTCCACTCACAGTGTCCGGGGGCCGGGCACTCCCTGCTGCCGCCACCACTGCTGCTGCTGCTGCCGCTTCCCTTCAAACCGCTGTTTCATCTCCCCCCGGGGGCCCTGCTCTCATGCCACTTGGCCCCACCCCTGCTCCTGATTGGCTGGTAGCATAGCCAATCAGGAGCTAAGGTACGGTCAAATTTGCATGTTTCTCTTTTATTATATAGGATAATAAAAGCACAATATGATAATTAGACTGGACAGCTGAACAACCTTTTGGGCATCATTCTGGACATCCTTCCAGACTAAGCCTGGCAGTGGGGGTGAGGCAGAGGCAGTTAGGGGTGATCAGTCAGTCAGGCAGGCAAGTTAGGAGCCAGCAGTCCTGGATTGTGAGAGGGATGTCTGACTGCCAATTTAGGCCTGATTCCACAGGGATACTTGCAGAATCAGGCCTAAACCAGCAGTCAGACATCCCTGAGGGGTCCAAGCTTGGAGAGGGTGCAGGCTGGGCTGAGGGACCCCTCTCCCCATGCATGAATTTCATGCACCAGGCTCTAGTTTGTGTATATATATTGACCATTATGCATACCACTATGTCCTGTTATCTTCCCTCATTTTTTTTCTAGGTGTATCTTTTTTAGAAGAGTTTGCAACTGTCACCCCAAAATCATTATAGGAGCCTCCCAGATGAACTGGTTAACCCCTATTTCCCATTCTGTGCATAAAAGCCAGATTAATTGTCCTTAGTATTTACTTTCATGGGCTTTCTTAAACATGTTCAATAACTCCATGTATCACAGTGCTCCAAATTACCACCTCCAGTTGGTGTCCTCCCAGGATTGACCCTGGTGCCCTAGAGAATAAGCACCCTATATGGGTCAGCAGCCCACAAGAGGCCTCCTTCATTCCCAGGCTCGGGTGAAGGTGGCACAGGTAGACTGAATTGGCAGTATGCTTTCCCATCCTCTCCTCTCATCCAGAAGGGTCTGGCCAGCATAAGCACCTACCCAACCAGCTCTCCCTCATCACACCTGCTCTTAGGAATTATCCTCGAGTTCTTAATCCTAGAACCAGCCATGAACTATCACCCCTTCTCTAATGGGTTCCACAAATGTTGATCCTATAGCCTTATTTCAATGGTAATAGAAATGGAAAAACAACCAAATTGAACCCCCCAACCGGTTTTCCTTAAGCACTTGATTTGACAATTAAAAATGATACTTAATTCTCAGTACTTCCAAACATTCCAAATTCAAAAAATAGTCCCTGAGAAAAATGGAAAGTAAGACCACATCAATTATATATTCTTATTTAGGATTTTTGTTGATATGTAAATAATAAAGCATTACATCATAATAAAATGGAGTTGGGGGATAGAAATGAGCTACCAGTTAGGCAGAAGGCAATTTCATCCTCTCTCTTATCTATTAATAACTGTCAGTAAGTCATAAGGACAGCCCCTGATTTGTCATTCATAGCCAAAAGGGAAAATGTTCTTCTCTTAACAACCTAATTATTAGAAGGATGATATTGACTCTGCTCAAATACATAGATAGTCTTATTTTCTAATGATGAGTAATGTTTATTTATTTTTTTTATTGTTCAGTTTATTAATTACATTGTTTCCCCTTTTTTATGCCCCTATATCTTCCCTCCACCCTGTACCTATCCCACCCTCCGCCCTCACCTCCCCCTCCCCAATGTCCTCTCCCATTGTTGCAAGATTTTTGTCCAATCTCTTGCTGTACTTCCAACAACACTTTTCTCCCCAAGAATTGTCAGTCCATTCCCTCTCTATGTCCATGTTTCTGTTATAGTCACCAGTTTATCTTGTTCATCAGCCTATCAGTTCACTTGATTTTTATGTTCATTTGTTGATAGATGTGTATTTGTTGTTCATAATTTATATTTTTACCTTTTTCTTCTTCCTCTTCTTAAAGAATATCTTTCAGCATTTCATATAATACTGGTTTGGTTGTGATGAACTCCTTTAGCTTTTTCTTATCTGCGAAGCACTTTATCTGATCCTCAATTCTGAATGATAGCTTTGCTGGATAGAGTAATCTTGGTTGTAGATTCTTGCTCTTCATTATTTTGAATATTTCTTGCCACTCCCGTCTGGCCTGCATCGTTTCTGTTGAGAAATCCGCTGACAATCGTATGGGTGTTCCCCTGTAGGTAACCAACTGTTTTTCTCTTGCTGCTTTTAATATTCTCTCTTTATCTTTTGCTCTTGGCATTTTAATTATGATATGTCTTGGTGTGGTCCTCTTTAGATTCCTATATTTTGGGGTTCTGTGTACTTCTTGGGCTTTTAAGTCAGTTTCTTTCACCAGGTGGGGAAAGTTTTCAGTCACTATTTCTTCAAGTAGGTTTTCATTAACTTGCTCTCTCTCTTTTTCTGGCACCCCAATAATTCGGATGTTGGCTTGCTTGAGGTTGTCCCAGAGGCCCCTTATGCTATCTTCAATTATCTGAATTCTTTTTGTTTCTTGCTTTTCCCGCTGAGTGGATTTTGCTTCTTTGTATTTCAAATCTTTGACTTGGTTCTTGTGGCCCTCTGGACTGCTTTTAGGACTTTGTGTAATATTTTTTATTTCAGCCTGTGTATGCTTGATTTCTAGTTGGTCCTTTTTTTTATCTGTGAGGGTCTGGTTTGTATCCTCAGAGGTCTTGCACATTTCCCTGAGGGTCTCATTCATTTCTTTGTAAGTATCATTCATCTCCTTGTAAATCTCATTCATTTGCTGGTTGGTCTTGTTTATTTCCTGGTTGGTCTTGTTTATTTCCTGGTAATTCTCATTAAGTTGATCGGCCTTTTGTAGGAGCCTCTTGAAAAGCCTTATAACTGTGGTTTTGAACTCTATGTCTTGTCGTCTTTTCTCCTCCATTTCTTTCACACCTGATTTCTTTCCATGTCTCTGCATGGTGGCTGCTTTATGTGGTGGCTATCCTCAAAGGGACAGTGGCTCAGTCTCCCCAGTTACCTGAGGTGGGTACTCTTACTGCAATCCTTTATGGGTTGTATTCAGTGTTTTTGAATTTAAACCCAGCTTTTTGTTGTTAGCCCTAGGAGGGTTTGACCTCCAGGCCAATTGTCTGTGAAGCTCAGCTGTGCTCAGGTTGGATGGGCGGAGTCTCCGGGCCAAGCAGACAGCGTTAGCTCCACCCTATGCAGCCCCAGGGGCTCTGTGCCGGGGACAATGGCTGCCAGTACCTCTGAGAGAGAGCCGCTGTGGAGCTCCACCGGCTGCCGGGGAATTCAGACTTTCCCCAAATGACTTTGCATGCGCAATGTCTCACCCAGGGTCGTAAAACAAAGCAGTCTGACGGTTTTCCGAATGAGAGACAAGTCGCGGTGCGCTCTCTGCGCCGTCAAGCAGCCGAGCTGTTCGCGAGAGAGCTGCCTTCTCCACAAGCCGGCAGACCCGGCAGCACCCGAGCTTCGCGTGCCCTCCCACTGTCCAGTTTTCACCCCGTGTGATAGTGGGTTCCCTGGACTTCGCCCAGAGCTGGAGAATCTGTCCAGTGGGACGCCCCTGTCTCCCCGTTCGAGAAACCCGGCCGGTTTTCAGCCGCCCGCCCTCTCCGCGGCGCGCACTCCAAACCTCTCTCTGCGCGCTAATCTTTCAGCGCTGTCCGCTGCCGCTCTCTGGGTCACAGTGTCTTATCTTCACTTTTATTTGTGGAATTTTCACTCGGCGAGCGTTCTGGTGATTCTGGAAGGTGTTTGTTCCTTCGTTAAGTTGTAGTATTAAAATTGCTGATTATGACGGCAAGATAGGTGTTTTGCCTTTGCCGCCATCTTAGTTCTCCATGATGAGTAATGTTTAAAGTGGTATTAACAGAGTATAATTATTTGAAGTCCTGTTTGCACAGGGCAGGAGTTGTGTTTTGTTCAGGAGTCTTTGAGGGACTGGTGAAGAACTGTATGTTCATTATGCCTTCATCTATTATCTACTATTTTATAAAGTTTCAATGAAAAACATAGCATGGCTTCAGACAGGAATCTCCCACACATTCAAACTTGAAAACTTTCTATATGTGTATGCTGAGTGGGCTTTCCTGGTGGTTCCAAATAGAAAAGATGGGAAAGAAGCCTGGAAGAGGAAGCCTGAAATGAGGAAGGCCATGTCCTTTAATTGGATCAAGTCTCCTTAGCAGGTCATTTGTCAGTTTGGTTAGATTTTATGCACCAGTTCAGAATTCTATGCTCAGAATCAGCTGAGCTGGCTAATGACTAGAGCAAATGATAAACACAGTGGCTGAGGGTCAGCAGATTTAGCTCCACTGCGCCATTCATACTAATCCTGGGTTTTGGTGGAAGCACTTTCTGTTTTCCCTGAATTGGTAATGAGAAATCCATTATTATGGTTCTAATCCTTGTGTGCTGGATATGTGGTTCATCTGGCCACCTAGCAGAGGCACATGTGTTCCTAGGGGTGTTTCAACTTTAAAAAGTCATGTGGAGTCATGTGTGAGTTAGATTACAAATAGCAATTTTGGCCTCATCACAATGAATATTTATTTGTAAAGGAACAATGTGAGTCATTGTCATAGTTAAGGAAACTGGCACTTGCTGTGTAATATGAAAGCTCACACAACATTTTTCTGTGGAGAAGACATTCTGTGGGGAATTTTATTATTAAAGTAACAGTTTGTCACTGAACAGACTTCATGATGGTGCACTCTTGTGTTCTCACTCAAGCATCATGCTCATCCTTTGAGGCATCTCCCTGTTACAGATGAAGACACTTAGATTGGAGCTGTTATGAATAGAATAATAGCTCACAGTTACTATGTTTCAGGCTCCATTCTGCTGACTCATATATGTATAAATTAGTTTGTATCCTCAGATTAGACCAGTGTGAGGCAATTTCCATGATGGTCTCCGTTCATAGATGAGAAGGTGAAGTACAGAGAATTTAAGCAACTTGCTCCAGGCCACAGAGCTAATAACTGGAACCCAGTTATTCTTCAGAGTCTCTGATCTTAGCTGCTCTGCTGAACTTTGCCATCAGAGTTCTGTGCCTAATGCAATTATACTTGTCTCTTCACACATCTTTTCTCTTATTACAGACTTTGAGCTTCCTGAGGGAGATCATTCTTTTTTTAATTCATATTTTTAAAAACTCTGGTGACCACTCAATATCCTCTTCCAAAGCTGGTAATCAACACATGTTTACTGAACTATGCAAAGATATCAAGGTGGCTCATGGTCAAGACTAGAAAGTATTCATGCTACAATTTGAAATCATCCTTTTTACTTTCACTTCTTTTGAAATAGTGACTTCAAATTTATTTTTTATCTAAAATAGGTCAACTTGGTTTTTGCTATTTACATTTCAACTGTGAGTATGGATCAGATTGCTTTTAGAATATTCAAGAATAATTGACCACACACTCTATTTGTTCCACAACCTTCCTTTTGCTGTGTTGCACAGGCCCTATTGATAACCCCCTCTTTTTTATTTGTAGTCCAGCTCATGTTCTGAAGCTTCTAAGCCCCAAAGAACTTTGGAGTTAATAAGCCGTTTACAGATATATTGATGTTCTAAAAAGTTCCTAAAATTTTTTATTATTTTATCAGTTTAAACCTTTATATTGGTAATGTTGGTGGTGGAAAAATTGCACCAGTGGTTAGCAATGAGTTAGGCTGGATCTTGGCTTAGCAAGCTTGGTACTTGAGTTTGACTTGAAAAAAATTAGATCCAAAAAACTCAAATTATAAAGAAAAGTTAACAGAGGTAGTAGAAGGACTCTTGGAGCTTAGGAGAAAAAGGAAGAGAGATATCTACCTTGAGAGATGCAACAGAAAGGAGAGGCCTGGGTATCTCTCTTCCTCTTTGTAAGAGGGTTTCCTGTACCAAGGGCTTTTATCTGGAGGCCTTTGAGGAGAATCCCAATAGAACATTCATCAGCTTTCCAGGGTGCCCCCTCATGGTATCCACTGATTGGTCAGTTCGAGGAGGTCATTAGTCAATGCAGCTGTCCTGATGTCAGCGATAGCATCACTCCATCTAATTTCCCTGCTTCTCTAGCCCTGGAGCTGAAACACAGCTGATGCCTAGATGTCATCTTCCAGGGGTGGTTGTGCAAGGCTTATAGTTTTGCCCGTTGCTAGGCACCCGGGGCTCTGCACCCTGGCAATGCTCTATAACTGGCCTATCGTTCCTACTTCAGTAAGAATAGAAGTAAATAAAAAAAAAAAACAGAAGTTTCCCCCCTTTGCAGTTCAGTTCTCTCCTTTTCTTCATTAATATTTATAGCACGCATGGCATCAGTCAGCATCACTCATGCATGAATAGCTTCCTGTCACTGAGAAACACAGGAATGCCCCAAGAAAAAAATGGTGAGAGGATGTAAATAGGATATTTTTAAAGTAAGATATCCAAAATTCCAAAAAACTTGTGAAGCTTTCTTTCAACAACACTAGTGTAACTGTTATGTTTCATCAATTTGTTTTTTATTTATTTCCCAGCAGATTGCTTAATGTCAACATGCCCTCATGCACAGAAACTATGGTACAGCATCTCCATCCTCCTGGAATCTCCTCCTAATGATCCAGAGATGCCGGGGCTCCCATGGTCCAAAGCATCAGTTCTGCTTCCAAATTCAGGCCAAGGGAGGAAGAACAGTGAGTAACAATGAGTCACTGTCACACTGTTGTAATCACCTTAACACTGTTGACTGATGTGTTCATGCTGTCAGGGTCCTTTCCTGTCAGGATCCTCAGGTCTGTAGCCCTTCTAGTTCACAGTCATGCTTAGACACTGCTGCCTGAAGGGGGGATCCTCTGGTGGCTGCTCTGCTGGCACCAGCCCTCCCCATGTATCCGGCTGGCTCTGTGTTGAGTTTCCTTCAGACTATCTTTTCAGCTGGCAACTTTCTCATTGACACTTTGGTATTCTTTCCTGTCAGCAGTGAATAGATAATCTATTCACTTCCCATAGCCCATTCTACTTCAAGTAGATTTTTCTCTTTAACTACAGGGTTGGAGGCACGTTCTTAGTACCTTCTCTTTCAGAAGAGCTTGCCTCATATAAACTGTTCTCCCAGTGTGTTTAGAGATAGAAATCCCTGGCCAGAGAGCACAAGCTCCACTCAACATTTGCACAGTGGCCTACTGCCTCCCACACTACGCAGAACTCAGTGGCTTACTTCTATGGATGTTGTCTCATGGAGCCCTCTGTTAGTGGCATCAATTATCATAGCAAAGGTATTATTCTCTGCCATCACATTGGCAAGGTATGAAAAACTATGGGGAAGTAGATGTGCCTGAGCCCTGCTGATGGGAGTGCCAATTATAACAATACTTTTGGCAGTACAGATATAAAATCCTAGCAAGCTGGACCATTTGATTGTTCAATTCTTGGAATTCATTCTACAGAAATAACAGGTTAAGTCTACAAAAATTGAAAAGCAAAGATGATCATTACAGAAAAGGCAAAAAGGAAAATGAAAGCCATTAAGGCCTATCAGTAGGAGATTGATCAGATAAATCCTGTTATAGGTGTACGCTGTTCTGCACCAATAAAAACAATAGGCTAGTTTAGATCCATATTTATTGACCTATATATAATAACACTAGCACAGTGTAGCTTAATGAAAGGAGGTAATAAATCTTATGTGGTATATCCCATTTCTACAGGCAAAACTACACATACAAACTCGAATGCTAGAGAAAGAGATGTGTACAGGGAATGTGAGAAAGCAGCAGTGCAGTTAGAGAGAAACTATTTTCAATTGTAAAATTATGGGTGGTTTCACTTGTTCATCTTTTTCTCTATCAATTTAATATTTTTACCAAAAAAATTACTTTGATTTTTAATTACCATACGTGCACTTGTGGTTCTGAAGCTGCATGAAAAGTTTTACTCACATTTTCAATGAATTCTTACAAACCTCTGGAGGTTGTTGATACTGCTCTGGCCCCCAGTGTATAAATGAAGGCAGACAAATTGGAGTGATTTTTCAGATTCATAAAACTAGTGACTGGTGCAGCCAGGATTGGATATGGCCATCTTAACTAGCCTAAATTTTCTTCATAATTAAATAATAAATGTTAACAATATGTGTGTCTAACTGTGCAAACACATAAATATTTTAAAAGAACAAAATTTTATTCTCAAATCTTCCTGAGTATTGGACAGTACTCAACCTCATTATCACAAAAGGTTAAAAACCAAAGAATACAAAATGAAAGGGATTGCTGTGTTTTTTGCTTTAGGTTTCTTCTCTTATTCACAGTCAAATAAATTTCATAGTTAATTTTCTGGTTATTAAAAATGGCTTCAAATACAAATGGAACAGCTTTCCCCTACAAAGAATGATCTGCTCATTTATATATTTTTTCTGCTCTGTTGAAAACATCCTCACAGAAACTGTCCTTTCCAAATCTAACCATGAACATTTTAAAAGTAAGGCCTGCACCCTTATAAGATGCACTGAATAGGTATGAGGCAGAGTTCACCAGGTGTGTGTGTGCCTTGGCTATGATGAAGGCTCATTAGTCCCTGGATCACATAGCCTGTGCATAGATGGATAGTGTGGATTAGCTATATCCCATATCTATGTCAGAACTTTTACTATGAGAACCAGATATTTACCACATTTCCAAGGATACAGGAAACATTGGCAGGGCAGGAAAAAAATAAATTTCCTGCCATTTGTGAGCTATTCTTCAGTTCTGAAAGAAATATTACACATGTGCATACATGCATGCACACAACACATTCACACAAAATATCACCTCACCCTTACCTCAGGAATCTGAAGGTTCATAGCACCATGCCCACTTACAGTCAGACTGGAAGTGCAGATGACTTGTTCCAGCTCACACTGTTAGTAGATGATGGAGCTGGACTTAGAATGAGGCCTGCCTCCTACAACTCAGCAGGGTACATCTGTCATCTGCAAAGGACATGATGACCCAAAAAGACAGAGTTAATATGTGGACATTAACTCTGAACTAGATGAGTGAAGTGAAATGTGATTTGTCTAGAAGCTGGAGGGGCCCACACGTATGATCATGTCCCTGCAGGACAATAGGAAGATTGAAAGGCCACTTGAGGGAAGAGTCACCTGGCAGATTCCACCAGATGCCCCTTCTTCATCCTCAGGGGGTCCTAAAGTTCCTGGAACCTAACAAAACCTGTGTGACACTTGCCCAGAGAATTGCCATTTGAAATGTTCAGTGTGGCATGTGGGAAAGTGCCCCAGGTTTATACTTGCTTCACACTAAATTGTAATATTTGAGTTTCCTACAGATAGAACCAAGAGCCAGAGGCACAGAGCAGTGAAAATATGAGCTTTGACTTTGTTATCTGAAAGTAGACTAGAAATTCTGAATAATTTTCTTTCTCAAAACTCATTTAAAAACATCTAGCTAATTGCTATTTGTAAGAGACATAGCCAAAGTATGAGAATTTATAAAATTTGAGCACCAAAATTCGTTCTTCTTTCAAACTGATATATACTGTATATATATATATATATATATATATATATATATATACACACACACACACACACAGTATGCAGTGTGTATGTATATATATATGAATTTATTGTTATATCTATACATATAGATGTGTGCACTTTTTTTTGCATTTAGGGTTGCCCACTGCACAATGTGGGGTTAGGGGTGCTGGTCCTTGTGCAAATGTAAATTTGTGTAAACTTTGATTCTCCAAAAACTTCTAATAGCCCATTGTTGACTGGAAGCCTTACCAATAACATAAATGTTTAACTCATATTTTGCATCTTATATGTCTTATATACTGTATTCTTACAATACAGTAAGCTAGAGAAAAGAAAATGCTATTAAGAAAATGGTAGTCTGAGAGTTTTTTTCAAATTGTTGCAAATCTCCAAAATAATTTTTATAATGTATTTATTGAAAAAAATGCATATAAGTGGAACCACACAGTTCAGAACCATCAAGGGTCAACACACACGCACATCAAACACTAAAAACAGGTGGTGTAACACGATTTTGTCAGGCAAAAGAGACTTAAAGGCAGAATCATTATTTAAAGTAAAAAAGGGTCATTATATAACAGAAATGTTTTAATTTTCCATGAAAGATTTAACTAAGCTTAGGTGCACTTAATAATAAAATATAGAAAGTAAACATTGTCAAAGTTTCAGTAGGAAATGGACCGATTTCAACATTATATTAAGAGATTTTTTTAATAGAATGGGCTGGGCTCTACTTTTTAGCTATGTGATATTTGGCTGCTACTTAAACTGTCTGATTTTAAATGGTATGATAAAACAATAAGTGCTGCCTAATTTATTAAATAAACAGCATGGATAATGGACTTAACAAAGTATGCAGTGTGCAGAAAAAATGTCATAAAATTAAATGTTATTATTACTATTACTATTACTATTATTGTTATACTCTTGACAAAGGTGGCAACATGATAGAGTAACATTAGAGAGAAACAACTCTAATTGCATTGTGTAATACAAGGCAGGAGCCAGGAAACTCTAGAGGAAGGGAGACTAGAGCGGGGGGCAGGGGGATCTAGAAGTTATTCTGAGTCATCCTAAATAGGAAATAATGACCTCTTCATTTCAGGTTGCTGCTATGGCCGCACAACAATAAAGAAGGCAGTGAAGAAATGTGGGGCGGTGGGGGGAACATTTGATGGTGGATTTTATTGCAAAAAAAAAATACATTATATCCTGAGAAGAGTAGGAATCCTTCAAATTCTTCAACTTTTGTCTTTAAACTTTTAAACATGTACTGCTATGAAACAAAATTTTTAAAAAGCTTTCCTTCCTGAGTAATACATTAAATGCCACTCATCCTTGGTACTGACGCCTTACCCCAGTGATTTTTAGATCTGTGCGATGATGTATAGAAAAGATGTGAAAACCAGAAGCACAGCATCAAGTCAGCAAAAATATAACTCACTGTTTCATTAGACAGCATTGCCTATGGATAAAAAAATGTGTTCACTGAGCTAGTGCGTAAATATTTGCTCTGGTCACTGGCTTCCAAATTATTGTACAAACAGGTAAATTCTACACTGATTCTCTGGTCGTGCCCCTAGCATAGTCACTGTGGTCTTGCTGACTTTTGCAGGAGATGTCTATCTATGCAAGGATTGGGGTCAAAATGTGCTCAGCCTTTGACTCAGTTACATGCTTAGGAACTATTGTCATATAAGTCACTTAACTTCAGATGCTTTCTAATGTCTTTGAGGCACACAGAAAACCACCACTTCACCCTTGAGTGTTGTTGGCTAATAGCACCACTGCTTTACAGACAGAAGGCAATAAACAGGAATTTTTCTGAAAGGCATATTTGGTTGCTCTAAAACAGAGCAATAAAAATTGCACAATCTAAAGGAAGGAACAATTTGTTTCACCCTGTTTATTGCCAGTTAAATGCCAGAGACATTTAAAGTAACAGCAACCAGTGTAAAGCCAGAAAAAAAAATGTTATGATCTTAAAATAAAGCTATTGCTCTCTCCCCTACCATAGTTTTACAAAACTTCCTATACTTTTTGGCACCAGAAATTACATATAATGTTTTTCTCTGCAAATGCCAGCAAAGCATTATGTAAAATTATAGTTATGGGACAGAGGTGTTGAAAAATTGAGTAGGAAAACAGATGATTTCTGTGTAGAGTCAGTTGACATTATGCTCATTCTAATCAAGCAAAATTTATTCTAACAGAAAAAGACTGAAATTGAATTTAGACTTTATTTTCCCTAGATAAAACCTTTTTCAAATAGCATTATTTGTGATACTTATTTTAAACAGAACATTGCCTCCTCCACCTGCATAAAATTTGACCCTTTTCATGGACCTCTGCCATGATTGCACAGTGGAATATGCAAAGCTTTAACATCTCATCCTGGTCTCCCATGGGGCTTGGATTTATTTGGTGTGGGGTGCCTCCTGGGTTTTTCTTCTGAGAGTTTCCAAAGCTCACAGGTGATTCTGACAGGAAGCCATGGTTGAGAAGCGAAGTTTTAGAGCAAGACCAACCTTGATGAGTCCACCTGGATGAGAAGGGGAGGTATAAGACCATCAAGTCAGGAATCGGGGTGCCTCATCCCATCATACTGGTAGACAATGCCCAGCATTCATTGCTTTGCTCTATCTTTAGCCACTGACTACCTGTTCCAGGTTCTGCAGTCATTCTAACCAACTCCAAGTTCATCCGAAGTGGTTTGGGAGTGATGTGAGAAGAATAAGAGAAAGGAACAATTTTAGTTTTTGTCTTCCTCCCTATCTTAAATGTAGACATACCCTTAAGATGTTGTGTTAATCTCCAGTTGGTGGTCAGTAAGGTTTACTTAGCTCATATTGTCTTGTACTGTCTATCTGTTTTCTACTGGGCATCCATTGTACCTTTTTTTTGACCTTCACAGTTTTGCATTGCATCTTTTAGGTAAGGCTGAGCAGCAGAAGAGATAGACTCCGTGTGTGTGTGTGTGTGTGTGTGTGTGTGTGTGTGTGTGTGTGTGTGTGGTGAAGGGTTGGGAGGGGTAAAGGAGCGCTGATGGTGGTGAGCAGCGCAAAACACTCATGCTGCCTAGCACAAAGTTGGAAGCTAATACATATTTATGATTTATGCTGAGCCTAATGTTAAACATGGTTCTTAGCATCCAGTGTAGCTGAGAGAACCAAACTGACTAAAGATTGAAAATATTCTGAGCTAAAATGTAACAAATAGAAACTGTTTCTGCATATATCTAGAAAAATACCTTGGACAAGCTAGAAATTATCTTGGAATTAACTGATCCCTTCAATTTAGAAATGTTACTAATATGAAGGAAATGGTGCTGCTTGTTTGATGTTCAACTTAAAGAATATCACTTGTAATCCTATCTAATAAAAGAGTGATATGCAAATTGACCATATCTCCTCTATGCCCATAAGCCACGCCCACCAGCCATGCCCACCAGCCAATCAGGAGTCTATATGCAAATAAATGCAACAAAGATGGCTGCAGCCACAGAGAGTAGGTGAGAGCTTTGGGTTGCCCCTGCAATGGAAGAAGCCAAGCTTTCTGCCTGCCCTTGCTGGCTCAAGCCTCTGGTTAAGGCTACGAAGTTTCAATAGTAGAATCCCAACAGAAATGGCAGCAGCCACAGAGTGAGCAGAAGGCTTGGCTCTGCTCCAGGCTACAAAGTTTCAATTGTAGAAGATACATAAATCCAGATACCAGGGCCTCTGCTTGGTTCACTGGTGTGCATGGTCATCCTGCAAACCACCCACAGGCCACACCATACTCCAAGGGAACCCCCACTTTGATCGGGGACACTCTGTCAAACCAGCTGTCCCCACCCAGCACCAGGCCTCTATCCTATCTAATAAAAGAGTAATATGCAGATTGACCATCACTCCAACACACAAGATGGCTGCCCCTATGTGATCAAAGATCTTGCTCCCATATGGACACAAGATGGCCACTACAAGATAGCCATCCAGGGAAGGCAGTTGAAAGGGCCAAGGTATGAAAGGGAGGACAGTTGGGGGGCAATGAAGTCTGCAGGGGAGGGCAGTTAAGGGTGACCAGGCTGGTAGAGGAGGGAAGTTGGGGGTGAGCTTGCAGGGAAGGGCAGTTGTGGGGGAACCAGGCATGAGGGAAGGAGCAGTTTGGGGGTACAAGACCTGCAGGAGAGGGCCATGAGGGGTGACCAGGCCTGCAGGGGAGGGCAGTTTGGACAAACAGGCTGGTAGGGGAGCAATTAGGCATCAATCAGGCTGGCAGGGGAGTGGTTAGGGGGTGATCAGGCTGGCAGACAGAAGCAGTTAGAGGCAATCAGGAAGGCAGGCAGGTGAGCAGTTGGGAGCCAGCAGTCCTGGATTGTGAGAGGGATGTCCGACTGCCTGTTTAGGCCCGATCCCAGTAGGATCGGGCCTAAACGGGTAATTGGACATCCCTCAAGGGGTCCCAGATTGGAGAGGGTGCAGGCTGGGCTAAGGGATACTCCCCGCCCCATGCACAAATTTTGTGCACTGGGCCTCTAGTCCTATTACTAAAAGCTTATAGGGTTGTCACACCTTCACTCTGTGAGGCCCTCACACCGCAAAGAGCGATCTCCAGGAGGCTGCGTGAGCAATGAGTGCACATGAGTGGGCAGGACTGGGTGCATGGAAGGGTGTGTAGGAGCTTGACGCTGTGTGTCCAGCACAGAGGCGGGTCCCGTGGCTCCATGTGGTAAGGTCTGGGGGGGTTCCACACCTCTATGTGGTGTAGAGGTGGGACCCCCGACTTCAGCCTACCTCTTTGAGGCAATTGATTGTTGGGGCTCTCACACTGTGAAAGGGCACAGGCCAGGCTGGGGGACACCCCACCCCTGAGTGGACAAATTTCATGCACCAGGACTCTAGTTTATTAGTAGAACACAACCTACAATTAGAATAGTGATCATAGAAGTAGTGATGGTGATGATCATGACAGTATTGCTAGGCTGCTGGGACCATCTTTCTTCTCACTCATGTATTCATCCACATTCGTTAGCTGGTTTCTGGGTTTTAAGCACTGTGGCATCTGTTGGGTATATGACAATGAAGAACAGGTACATTAGGTCCTCAGGGAGTTTGCAGATGAGTGGAGGACGGGCATTAAACAAGAAATATGCCAAATGGGTATATGATTGTAAAGTGTGTTAAAGTTTGAAGGGAAAGGATGGGCACAATGAGATCACTTACCAAAAAGGCCACCTTTGATTTGAGTGTTCTTAGTACACTTATGAAGGAACTGATGTTTAAGCTGAGTCTTGAGTGATGGGTAGGAATGATTCTGGTTTATACTTTTGCTAGGTAGTTCCCAGGGTAGATTTAGTCCCAGTTTTATGTCAGGACAAGCACTGTCAGTAAATTTCCTTCAGATCTGTGTACTTTGCAAAACTGTTTCTTTTTCCTGTCCCAGGGCCTAGGACCCTGAAAGTGTCAAGTGGGGCTCTGGCTCACTTTCCACTTGAGACTTAATAATATCCCTGGGACAGTTCTCATCAGAGAAGCCTTATGGTGAGATCACATCTTATTCAAAGATAGAAATTGGCTTGTATAGAAAAGAGCCTTTCTTGTAACTGCCTTAGTTCGAGCAAGTCTTAGACTAAGGCTCATTTTGCTTAACAAGTGAACATGCCTGTAAAATTGGGACCCAGAATTACTGTTGAATGTCCTCTCAATGTATGGTCCATGGACCAGCAGCCCTGGCATTACCTAAATTATTAGAAATGCAGGCTCTCAGGCCCCCCACCCCTCCTGCTAACTCAGAACCATTTGAACAAGATTTCCCAGTGATTTATCTATACTAATAAAAGGTAATATGCAAATTAGACCAGTTAGACCAGATGTCTTCTGGACAAAGCCACAGTGGCGGGGGTCAAGGCACAGGTGGTTAGGGGTGAGCATTTAGGGGCAGGCAGGGAGAGAGATTGGGGGCAATCAGGCTAGCAGGGGAGAATGGTTAGGGGAAATCAAGCAGGCAGGCAAGTGAACAGCTAAGAGCCGGCAGTTTTGAATTGCAAAAAGGATGACTGTGGGATCAGGCCTAAACCAGCATGTGGACATCCCCCAATGGGTCCCAGATTGGAGAGAGTGCACATCAGGCTGAGAGACCACCCCCATGCTTGAATTTTGTGCACTGGGCCTCTAGTACAGTCAATAAAAGTAGAGACCCTGTGACTTCATGGTATTAAGGAATTGCTATTTCTCTCTGAATTCCTGTTGCTGAGCAGATTGACTGTCCTTAACCATGACCATGGTTGGGTGAAGTGGGCTGCTCAAAGGTGTACAAACCTGGTATTCATCATGTTTTTATTTTCTGGTGCTTTGATATCTGGGGTCCTTGTTGACTTGGGAGAGATCATCCCTCTGGGGTTGGCCAATTCCTAAAGGTGGCAAAAGGTTCCCCTTTAAGGGAAAAACTTACATATGCAGACTAACCAGTCAGGAGCCCATACCCTAAACCCTCCTCTGTGGGGCTTACCCCAGGGCAGGTGTCAGACAATGAGGGGCTTCAGAGATCACTGGAATTATTTAAACTAGACAGTTCTAAGCCTGTTTATCCTGCCTCCTGCAACGACCACATAAAGGCTCTTGCCAGCATTGGCCTTTCCCTTTGCTTCCTGGTCCATCTTGGCACTTCCCCAGGTGGCCCTGCTGTGTGGCACATCTTCTCCTCTCAGACCTGTGAGTAACCAGCTATCTTTTCAATAAGAATCATCTCCAGATCTGGTGGCCTTGCCATTCTCAATTAATAATAAAACATACATTTAGAACAGGCATGCTCCTCAGTGCTCAGTCCCACAGCAGGGGGTTCCCCACAGCAGGAAATGAGTAGGCTGGGGCAGGGTCACCTTACACCTTGAGGGAGAAGGTCCTATAGGAACCACAGTGGTCACAGAGTCTGTTTTATCCCCCCTCTCATCCCCATGTGCCCATTTGTGAGACAATTTAATCAGAGGAAACTGATTAAAGAAAGAAAACTGTGAGACTGTGAAGGAAAAGGAGGCAATTGAAAAGTTATTTCATAGTATGGGACGGTTCTAGAAGGGAAAGCTCTGAGTTAGCCTCTCTTTGCTCAGCCAGGAGGCAGCTCAAGGGCATAAGGATTCTGAAGGTGGTCAGACTCTGTGCCTGTTGGGGTCTACATCAGCCCTGTCTGCCTGGGTCTTGGAGTAGAGGCCTCTTTCCCCTGGGCTTGTGATGTAGGAACTATCAGAAGGCAGTGGCAGTTTTCAGAGGCTGGAAGGGCTTATTCCTGATATTAAAGCAAATGCTTTCAAAGGCCCTTTGATATTTGTACATATAATTGTGAGTATGCATATTTGAATTAAAAGGGAAAAAAAGCCCAATGAAGAATACAGAAGTTTTAAATAGAGACATTCTTCTTTAAAGGCCTATCATCTGATCATGAAACAACGCTGCCTAAGATTGTCAGAATAAAGTCTGTTTCTGTTCCTGTGCTGGCCGCTGTCATATGATGAAACACCTCAGGCACTGGGACCCTGCCTCTACTCACCCCTCAGCTGGTTTTGTCCATTTTCTGTGTCCTCTGGGGAAATTGGCTGAAATTGCAAGGCAAACCGCCGACTGCGAGTTTTTTTTTAATTACATTATTGTCTCCTAGGGCAATTTTTACTTCTGGGTTAGAAAATAGTCTTCTTCCTTAAACATTTTTAAATACATATATACAGACACATATTTGAAAGGCTATTTAAAAAGACAAATACACAAGTCTGAGATAATTCCTTTTACTGGAACAACAGTCTGAAGGGAACAAAAAAGGTCATTTTTCTTAGATATTTATATCTGTCTCCCCTGGTCAAACAAATTTCATCCTACAGAGATTCTTCTTCAAGGCCATCAGTAGGTGTAGTTATTAAAGTCAAGGAGAAGAAATAGAATGAGAACCTATTTTTGCCTCGAAAATACCTTCCCTGGGCCGAAACCAGTTTTGCTCAGTGGATAGAGCATCGGCCTGCAGACTGAAAGGTCCCAGGTTCGATTCCGGTCAAGGGCATGTACTTTGGTTGCGGGCACATCCCCAGTAGGGGTTGTGCAAAAGGCAGCTGATTGATGTTTCTCTCATCAATGTTTCTGACTTTCTATCCCTCTCCCTTCCTCTCCATAAGAAAATCAATAAAATATATTAAAAAAAATACCTCCCCTGGAAGTACAACTCGGTGGAGGATAAATAAGAAGGTGCTTCAGTAATAGCCCATTTTCAATTGGGAAATCCCTTTATTTTCACTTGAGAAGTACTACAGGTGTGTGGTTATAAAAACCTGAGGAGTCATACCTTGCATTTCTCCTCTGCATGGGCACTGAATGATTTTGGAACTTACATTTCTTGTGCCTTCTCTCCTTCTTTGCAACCACTCCTCTCCATCTGCTGCTCTCTCCTCTGATATCCCGTGACTTAATTAATTAGCATTTTCTGCCCACATGAGGTCGTATTATCCTTACCCCCATCCTTACTCTCTGACCACCCACCTGGGGCCCAGATCCTCAGGGTCTTGAGGTTGAATTCTAGGGAGAACACTATTCCCTGCCCTCCATGCATATCTAGCAAAGTCAGGGGAAGACTCTCACATGCAACCCCTGAACAGGCTGGTGTCTAAGCAAACGCTAAGGTCCTGGGCACACTCCCGTGTGCAGCATGGACTGAGGGTACCATCAGCATCAGAGTGGAGCTGCCTCATAAACTCTTAGTTTATCCAGATATAAATACTCCATAGGTAGTTGAAAGATCATATTTATAATAGAAAAGAAGCAGGCACAGCCTGCATTTGTGAATCCTTAACTGAAACTTCCACAGTTGACGGTGATTCATTAGATGTGATTTGAGTTGGGCTGGTTTCTGTGAGCAATAAATAAGGGCAAGTTTCAGCTAACATAATACAGGATGATTGTTTCTATTAAGCATTAGGCATTATATCCTTTAATATCCACAATAATCTGACCTTTGGAAGTCTTGGAGATTGCATCCTGTATTTCTCGCTTATGGTAACAGTGCAACTCTTTCTACTCCTACCTCAAAGGCTTTGGTGGCTGACCAACTATATTCATAGGACTGGACTGAGTAATAGAGTATGGCTAAAAGATACTAGACCATAATTATGAGAGGAAATGCTATCTGGTCAAAAGTCCGTGGTTTTGGATTGGGAAAGAGCTAGTCAGGTTTAAGTTCTAATTGTACCATTGACTAAGTGAAGTTCAGTGGGTCACTTTTTCTTTCATGGTTCCTAAAACTAGGACTAATCAAAAGACCCACCTCGGAGACAACTGTGAGCTTGACAGAGATGATGGAAATGAAAATACAAAGTAATGAGGAAAATGCTTTAATCAAGTGCTGACTCATGTGAAACACTACATGTCAGAGAGAACAGAACATTTGGGGAATGTGAGCAAAAGAAACACACTCCTCCTGAGATAATAGATCCACAGGGTTTTTATCATCTTTTTATCATTGTGATAGAAATTACCGCAGCTCAGAAGAGTCTTATACACAAGAACATCTAGAACATTTCCCTGACTTCAGTATTAATACTACTCAGTGATTTAACTAGAACAAAGACCCCTAAATATTCACATTTACAGCCATGATGATCAGCTTCCTGCTAGTGGCAGTCACCCCCAGTGTCCTCCACCCCCCTGCCTAGAGGCCCTGGAGCTCTTAGAGCTGCTCGCACAGGATTTGGCCGGAAGGGGTCCCGACAGAGGTGATGGGCAGGAAAATCTGTATTCCTTCCTTCCAGTCCCACTCACACTGCTCATAGGAAACAAACTCAGAGCCCTTAAGGAAAAGTGGGCCAGCTGCCTGCTCCATCCTGCCCTGTGTACCTCTTGGCTTGCAACAGCAAATCTGTGGGGTTGTGGCATGAGCACCGTGTCTGGACACAAGGCCCCTTTGAGAAATTGCTGCAGCATCCAAACAGTGTCTCCCATTTCTGAATTGGGTCCCTGACTTCTCAGGACTATTTCCCTGCATAATTGCTTAGTAATAAAGGTCTTGGGACAGTGTGACTTCCTAGGAGAGAGGAGTCTCCAGGACTGAGTTATTAAATCGTATTCATTTGCAAAGCCTCTTTGAGCTTATGTTTCCCACCAACAAACTAGAGATTGTGACGCCTGTTGCAGGTTTCCCTGAGGAATAAGCAACACAATGTTCTGGTGACCAGCCCAAAGAGGGGTGCAGTAGGTGCATGATAGCCTAGAATTCTTTTCTACCTTAGCCACCTTCCTCCTACTAATTATTTTATTTTGACTCTTAAGCTCACTGCTTGCATTCCATCCCTATTGCTGCCACTACATTTGAGGTCACTCTGCCATAGCCTTGAGGACTTTGAGAACTTACTAGGTTTTCCTCTAATATTTCCTGCCTTATCTGCCACAGGATGTGTTGATTGCCCTCTAGACACCCTGTATTAAAGGTTTATGGATTTCCTCCACTCCCATAACCATAACCTTTGCTCAGTTCTAGATTCTACACAAGTGACACACCCTGGACTTAGACATTGCCAGGAACTGCTCTGTCAGAAATTTTCCTCTCCTCTGGCACTCCTCTCCTCCCCGCATCTCCACACCCTCCCTGAGCAGGTCAGTTCACTGCATGGTACTGCCTAGCCCATTGATGACTCCTGGTTCTTCTAGTCCATCCTGGCCCCAACTGTCTCACTTTTGTTCCTATAGCTCTGGACACAGGATTATAAAGAAAATTTCACTTGTCTACTCCTTTCAATGTTCTCACTCACTCAACAAATATTTACTAAATGTCAATGCTGTTCAGTGCTTCCAACTTCCTTATTTTGCATCATTACATCTGCTTATCTTGGTTCCTTTCCTTGGGTTACTCACTCATGAAATGCCCATATTTTATGAAATCTGAGCAATATAGACCATAAAATGAACTATTCCACAATGCACCACATAGAATAAGAAAATGTTGCCGAAACCGGTTTGGCTAGTGGATAGAGCATTGGACTGCAGACTGAAAGGTCCAAGGTTCGATTCTGGTCAAGGGTATGTACCTTGGCTTCAGGCACATCTCCAGTAGGGGGCATGCCAGAGGCAGCTGATCGATGTTTCTCTCATCAATGTTTCTGACTTTCTATCCTTCTCCCTTCCACTCTGTAAAAAATCAATAAAATATTTTTTTTTAAAAAGAAAGAAAAAAAAAAAAGAAAATGCTGCCAATTACCATTGAGAAATGCCATCAACTGTAAGATGTATTTTGCTTTCAGAGCTGGTAATATATGGAAAAATATGCATTGTATAGTATAAAGTGTAATGGTATTTGTGAGACTGATGCCAAGATACCTCCTAATCTTTCTTTCCCTTAGATATTAAATTTCTTGAAATAGACCCAACTGTCGATTTCTTCCCTCCTAATTCCCAGAATTTGCTTATCCCACTAAAGGTTGGCTCCCTCATCTAATAAGACCTCTCTCTTAAAAATAATGACTCCTGTTTTAATCATGAAAGCCAAGCATGGGATCTTCCTTAGGTCACAAGCTCATGAGGCCACAGCACAAGTGAGACCACTGACCTTGCCTTCTTCATACTCAAGTCTTCATTCTGCTACCTCAGTCTTTTGGTTCTTAGGAAAATTAATCTTTATCAGTTTTTCAAACTATTTAATTTTCTTTTACTGGACACTTGTATGATTTTGTTTGTGGTTTCTTCTGCTATCCTTGCCATCTTCAATTCCTCTCCTTCTATCTCCCAAAGCAGTCTTCCATAACAGCTCTTGCTGTGGTCACCTTTGACATTCATGCTGCTAATCCAGCCATCAGTTCTCCATCTTCACCTTACCTGGCTGTCAGTAGCATTGGGTACAGATGGTGTTTTCTTTCTTTCCATGACCCGTTCTTCTCCTGCCACCTGGAAAGCATATTCTTGTTTTTTTTTTCCTGGTATTTGTGCTCCTTCTTTATATCTCTTGATCCTTCTCATCTCCTGACATCCTGGCTGAGTCCTTCAGATGGTCCTCTTGGTGATCTTATCTAGCCTATGGCGTTAAGAGATGCCTACCTCTCATCTAAAGCCTAAGTTTATATCTCCAGTCCAAACCTCTTCTCAAACTGCAGACTGTCATACTTCATTGCCAGTTTGGCATTGGCTATTTTTTTTTTTTTGAGAGAGAAAGACAAGAAGGGAGAGAGATAAAGAGATAGAAACATCAATGAGAGGGAAGCATCAGCTGCCTCCTGCACTCCCCCTACTGGGGATCAAGCCTGTAGCCCAGGCATGTGCCCTGATAGTGAATTGGGCTGGTGACCTCTTGGTTCAGTGGTTCAAGGGCCGACACTCACCTGAGCCACACTGACAGCAATGGCTCTCTAATTGACAACTCAAACATACCATCCAAAAACACATTCCTGATTTTCCCTAAATTTCTTTCTTCCACCTTAGGAAATGAAAATTCTCTTCTTCTTTTTCCTCAAAAGTAGGGGGTAATTCATGATTCATCTCATTCTTTCCCAGGAGATCTAACTATTGAAATATATCCAGAATCCAATTCCATATCTCCACTTCCTCAGATGCCATGCTGGGCACTGGAGTTGTGGCCATTGCCTCCTACCGACCTTCCTGCTTCGTTTTACCCCTACACTACTCTTCTTCTCAACAAAACACCCAGGATGAGCTCTTTGAAATACAACAGAATAATTTTATGTTTTTAAAGTTAAACTTTTTTAATCATTTCCCCTTTCACTCAAGGGATAACCCACTGTGCAGTTCAGACACCCATCTTGATCCCCCTACCTTCTCTTGCCCTCACTCCCATAGGCATTTGCCACTCCACATCTCACAAGGTGCCTAGAACCTGTTTCCCTGGGGCCTTTGCCAGCACTACTCCCTCCACCCAGAATGCTTGTCCAGCTCTCCTCCAGTCTCATTTCTTCTCGTACATCTTGTTTCTCCTTATGTGTCATATCAGTTAAAATGGTTACATTTCCTGAGTATTTTTAAAAATAATTTCTGGGGCTCTTATTTTAATTTTTCGCCATCTTATATTTTCATTGTTAGCTGCTTTTATTCATTTTTCAAAGGTGGAGGTAGCAATTTTAAATGCAAATATTTGACTAAGGATTGTGAATTGTGCCAGTCATTGGACAAAATAAGCATCTGGACAAGATCCAAAATTTGAGAGTTTATATATATTTTCCAAACAAAAATTCCATTCCAAATTCTCCTTTTTAACGTGCAGGATTTCAAACCTGGACCTTAGCTGAGGGGCTAAGTAGTGAACATAGGAAAGCATCCATTATCTGTTTCTTTCTAATGACTAAAAATGTCTCATTTATTCTATGGAGACCTATCTTAATGTTTTCATTAAAGCAAAGGATTGTGAATAAAAACATGTACATATTTTAAGAATGAGTAACTTGATATCCTGAATACTGACACATGAAAACCTGCTAAATGGAAATGTTAACTTCTCTGCAGGTACTCTGACAAGTCAGAATAGGGAAACCTACCCAGAAAGAAAATTCTTCCTGGAGAATGCTTTCTGCATTCCACTTCTTTTAGTTGATTTTAAAATATTTTCCTCTCAGTTTATTCACTCTTGATGAAAGTGATTTGGACATAGGCGGTTTATGTGGTTGACAAATAGCCATACTGACCCAGTGGTCATGCAGAGTGGCCGTAGTGCTGCTTCTCCAATGAAATGTCTCTGTTCTCAGGATTGGGGACCACATTGCCCTCACTCAGATTCTCATGACCCTTTACAGCTTGCAAAAGACAATTGAGTGAAACTCTTTGGCATTAACATGATCTTTAGACAGAGTCAATAAGACTGCCTCTGAGCTTTTAGCATAACTCAAGAACGAGACAGTGAGAAGCAATTTCTTTTAGGGAACCCTGAAACTATGTATGGGCAGGTGACTAACCACCCCACCTGTAGTCCCAGGGTGGATGGTTGGAGTGACCTGACCCCCTCCCAACACTCTCATCTCTCTCTGCGCGACACTGACCAACAGGAGTTTAGTGATCTGTCAAAAGACTGCATGAGACTGGAAGAGTTACATAAAGCAACCACATATGCGTTTCTAATGTTTTTCTGTACATAAAGCAGAGCACAAAGGTATTCTAGCTGTCAGCACTGGGAATTCCTCAGGACTTAGCAGAAACTGAACAATACAAAAGCATTCTGTTGAGAAACTCCAGAAGCATAAATTTAGTTCCCCCATTTTACTAGATATTTTTTTCATGTTTACTGTGTGTATGCATATACATGGGTGTGCACAACCACATTTAATGTAGGGCAAGGATACTACAAGCTTTTTGAATTACTCTATTTCTGGTGGAGTGGTTCAATAGAATGTCAGCCACTCATTTGCAGTGTGTTCTCTGCTCTTCAAAGAACAATAGAATGACAAATGGGTAAACTTTCCATTCATGGGAAGATTTTGTCATGATGTCTAGATTTCTAAAAGTTGCCATTCCCTCTATGGAACATGCCACACAGCTAATAGCAATCTTTTCAAAATTCTACAATACAAATCCTCAGCTTTTTGTAGAACCAGAAATAGACACCTGGCTGTGAAGACCGCACTTTTATATTTTGAAACATGTTTGTCAGAGTTCACAACTGTTCATCATATTTGAAACAGTTTTCTTTCCCAAGAATCCCGCCCTGTACCATGACAAACCACGACAGTCAGAAGCAATTGGGACATAGGAATTCAAACTAGCCAGAATATATAAATAAAGAGTATAACTAAAAATGGGCTGGAAGTAACAAAGCAAACTGTTCCACTTCCTAGAAAATGAGAGGGTCTAAAGGGTGGACATCTCAGTAGCTCATCCTTGCAGTTATTACACATGCACATACTTGAGTTCCAGGTATTGGTGGATGGACACATGTATATGTTTATGCATATGTATGTTATGTCCATTCTTCTATACATTGTTTATACTATTGTGTAACATGAATATTTTCTAAAAAGAAGAGGAAGTAGAAATGACCAGATATGTTTATGGAGTTCTTTTTTGGTCCCTTAAACCACTGGTCAGTTGTCCACATGGCACTCTATTCTTTCAGCACATGGCAATCACACAGCAGATGTCCATGAGCATGAGACAGGGAGTTGAAAGGGTTTAGTAAGAACATTTTTATCACTGCCTGAAGAATATGAATAATCCACAGAACAGCATTCTTCCACCATGAGACCCCCTCTCTGGGATGTGGATTTGATCCACCCTTGCTTTCTCTCTGTACCCTGTCGGTGTCCTGGGCTATTCAGGTGTTAGCCTGTCTCATGAATTTGATTCACAATGACTCATACCTTGGGGTGTGATAATTCCTCTAACTTTTATTCTAGAAGCATGAGCTTGCCTCCGTAGATAACAATGGGCAGTTCGGTCCTATTCCATCACTGACAGACAATTTAATTTGCTTTACCCAAACCTTTTGTTTTACCGCTATCTTCTTCTAGATGACCTCTTCAGTAATAATTGTATCTGTTGTCCCCAGACAGGCTTTGTTCCCATCACAAAGACCATGAAGAAATATGTCCTTAGAGAGATTCTTCCTGTTCCAGGGAAGGTCAAGTTTAACTCCCTTATTGGAACCCTCAATAGTTTTATAATCAGTAGAACTTTATCAGTGACACATAGAAAGAAATACAAATGCCTTACAAGGAAAGTAGGTATTATCATGGAATTATAATTTATAAAGCACCAGAAGCAATTTTGATGGACATGATTTTTTTAATGATAAAAACTATTAGAAATAAATTAGTTGGTCTCAAGGCAGCATTAAATGGCATTGAAGAGCTTGGACTCTGCAGCCAGATGGTGTAACTCTGAATCCCAGTTCTACCCATGCTGGCTGTGTGACATGGCCATGTTACGGTGCCTCTCTGGGCTTCATTTTCTTCAGGCACAAAAGGCAAATAGTAAGAGTATCTACCTTATAGAATGTCTGTGTGGCTTAAATGAATTAATAGAGGTAAAGTGTTTAGAATATTAATTGGCAAATAGTAGGTCCTGCAAAATATTAATTAATTTGTATGAAGTAATCAAAGAAAAATTAACCACCCCTTTTTACACTCCAAATTATTTCTCAAATGCAATCCAATAGAAATTGGAATCATTTTCTTAAATGGTACTGGAATTCACCATCCCCCAAAAGTATGGTGAAAATAAGGCTGAGTTAACCAGCAGGCAATTCTAATGTCATTTGTGATGGTGCCTGTCTTGGTCAACTTGAGCTGGTATAACAAGTGCAATAAACTGGGTGCCTCAAAGAACCACATTCATTTCTCACAATTTGCAAGCTGGAAGCTGAGATAATTGGCCCTGAGACAATTTTGTAGAACAAATATTGAAGGGGAAATAAGTCTTTACATTCTAGTATTCAATAGACCTTATAGCTAAATTTAAAAATACATATCACTATAGCTATAAAAATACTATTATTTTCACAAAAGTATTTAAGTTTAGTATTATCTTATTACATATGAGGATAAGTATGTGCCAATAATTTTTAAATATATCTTTTATTGATTTCAGAGAGGAAGGGAGAGGGAGGAAGAGATAGAACTACAACCTGGGCATGTGCCCTTGGCTGGAATCAAACCTGAGACCCTTCAGTCCGCAGTCCGAAGCTCTATATCCATTCAGCCAAAATGGCTAGGGCTGCAAATAATTTTTATTAATGAAATGTAAATATAAATAGGGAATCCAGATTTTAGCTCAGAAATGTGTGTGATGTATATATCATCCTATATAATTAAAGCATAATATGCAAATCAACTAAACAGTGGAATGACTGGTCACTATGATGTCCACTAACCACTAGGGGCAAACGTTCAAAGCAGGAGCTGACCCCCTGGTGGTCAGTGTGCTTCCACAGGGGGAGCACCACTCAGCCAGAAGCCTGGATCAAGGCTGGCGAGTGCAGCTATGGTGGCAGGAGCCTCTCCTGCCTCTGCTGCAGGTGGGTGGTAAGGAGAGAAGGGTCCTGGACTGCAAGAGGGATGTCTGGCATCCCCCAGGAGGACCTGGGCCATGAGAGGACACAGGTCAGGCTGAGGGTTCCTCTCTTGCCCAGTGCATGAATCTCGGGCACCAGGCCTCTAGTTACATATAACTTATTTCATCATGATGATATCTATGATAATACCAATTTCAATATATTATGTGTGTATGTAGAACCATACATATATTTATATGAATATATGTTCATTTATACACATATATAAATATATACATTTCTACATATATTATATGTATTTAACTAGGAAATTTTCATTAATTGGCAATAAAATTTTCTAAATGAGAAGCTGTCTTTCTGTATCTAGAAGTGATGATGAATAAAGTTATATGATAAGCCTTGAAAAAGTCTAAGAACAACTGCAGAAACTGTTATGTGATATTTTTATTTAATAAATTATTCATCAATTAACACAATTTTTTTAAGACAGAAAGGTGGTTTCTCATTTGCCCACAACCAATCTTCCGTGTTTTACTCTTTATTCAGTTTTTTAATTTCCTTTCTAGGCAATGTCACCACCAGAGTATCAGTTAATATTTTTATTTTGCTGCTTTACATAGTCTTAAATACTGAATCATGCAATCAGAAATTGAAGGGATTTTAGAGATTAAATGTAACTCCATAATTTAGAGATGAGGCAGTCAAAGTTCACTGTGGTAAAATGATTTACTAAGTTATTGGAATGAGCTTGCTATTGCTCAAAGTTATATTACAATAACTTAAATGCTGAGTTTATGCTTTTATGATATAGTTGATTTGCTTATCTTTTGGCTCAGATTCTTACATAATATGTGAATGATATTTGTCTTCCTGGTTCAATTTTATTTCCTTCCTCTATAAGAGAGAAAAAAAGTCAAATAAAAATACCTCTGTAGTTAATAATAATAAAATTTCTACAAAAACAGGAAATTTTTAGCTTAGCAAAGTTGAAATAAACAGGAAGTGGATAAAAAAGCTATGATTTGAGTTGCATAGATCTCTCATCTCTGCTCATTAAACACATAATTCAGAGTGGATGCCCTTCTATACTGATGTAGAGTTAATAATTTTAAGATAATATCTGTGGTTTGTTGAGCTCTTACACTCTTTAAGGCTATGTATTAGGTTGCTAGGGCTGCCATAACAAAGTACTATAGACTGGATGGCTTTAAAAACAGACATTTATTTTATAAGAGTTCTAGAGACCAGGGGTCTGAAATTAAGGTGTTGGTGGAGTTGAAATATCCTGAGGCTTCTCTCCTTGGTTTTCAGACTATGACGTGCACTGTCTCAAAGACAACGTGCATAGCTCATCTTTCCCCTGTGTCTTCACATGACTGTCCCCCTGTGTGTGTGTCTATATCCTGATCTCCTCTTCTTAGAAGCACACGGTCCTGATGGATTAGGTCTCACCATAATGGCCTCATTTTAATTAAATATTCTCTTTAAATAACCTATCTCCACATATATTTACATTCTGAGTTACTAGGTGTTAGGGCTTCAACATATGAATTTTGGGGATGGAGTGGGGGCACAATATTTATACTTCTGTATAATTTTGACAATAAAGTAATAAGTTACAGAATATTATCTTTATTTGGTAGAAGCAAGTTCGGAGAGTAGGCTTAGATATCATCTTTGTCCAGTTTCCAAATAGTCCTTTATCCATCATATCAGACAGACCACCATGGCACTATATCTGTCTGGCAAAAGAGAGACAGTGGGTAAATCTTAGGACTGGTACAGAAAACTATTCAATTACCTTTAGTGAGAGCCAATTTTCAAAGAGTAAACTCCATGCTCTCTACAACTTCAAGGTCAGATTTTCCTCCAGTAAAATTACATCTCTGGAAAATTTGTACCTATATCCATTTCCAAACATATATGTAGTCTTAGAAATGAATTCTTGAACTGTATTTGGTTAGAGCATTTGTGTGTATTGTGCATGTGTAGTTGTGTCTGTGTGGGCTCACATGCCCATTATTCATGGTGTTTGAATAAGCATATAAGGATTGACTAGGGCTAATCCTGTCCTATCTCAAAGCCTTTAGGATCTTAATTGATGACTACTGCATAGAAAGAAGCTTCAAGATTTGGTGCTAGCATAATTGAATCAAGAGCTATGGAGGGAACCATGGTCCTCTTATTGCCAAATCAAGCACTTCTCGTCCTCTGCATCTTAATTTTCACATAAGAAAATTGTAGGATGCAATTTCTATCTTTAAGGCCTAATGTGTTTGTATTTTTATCATTATTAACATTTTATTCCCATTTAAGTAATACAAATTAAAAATCAGAAATTTTGCTTTAAACTATACATACAACAAAATTCAGACTAGAAAGATGCTAACTTAAGAGTAATATTTTAAACATTTGTTTATGAATTAGAAGTGTTTAATTATCCTTTTTTTTAAATAGATGTCTTATATGCTTTCTAGAAAATAGGTTAAAGTAAATTGTCATGGATCAATGACTCTAATTTTCATTACAGATTTTATGTTTCTTCAAGCTTCAGTTGAGGTGTGATCTCTTTAAATATCTTTAGTTAAAAGAAACAAATATTTTCAAAATAAGAATACCAAGTGCTTGTTTATTACAGAAAAATTAGAAAATACAGAAAAATGTACAGAACAAAGCAAAATTCACTTGACTCTCAATGCACAGAGATAAATACCAGACACATTATAATGTTCCTAATTTATATTAAGAAATAAAGTCTGGTTATTTTGTTTTGTCATGTGGCTTATATTGTTCTCTGTAAGCCCTTCTCTCTAATGGTTTTCTCATCTAAAGTCTTCAGTCATGTGGGCTATGGCTAATAATAATAATCAGGCCAACATTAACATGCTATCTTACCTACTTTTATAAACATACTTGATTGTTTGCCATTACTTTACATAGAGGGAAATAAACATGGACTTCTTGAATCAATTTTTCCATCAATGGATCAAAGGCTTGGCTGAAAAGAAAGAGCAAGGGTGACCTGGATGAGATTCTACAGTTTGGACAAGCATAATCAAAACGTCTCTTTCCCAGTGATTTCCTTTGTGGCTCTTCTAGTTTTCTAAACATATTTGACAGCTTTTGTGAGCTGGAAATCAAAGCTACTACAGGTAGGGCAAAGGATGTTTAGCAGCAATAGCAATAGGTATGTTGTTGTTATTGCAACTATTTAAAAAAAACGCATGTAGAATTTCAACAGTTGTAGTAGATCTTGAAAATCAATGTGTGAGCCAAAGCAAGCATATGATTTTAAGTAGAAGAAACTTTAAAGGTGTGGTATTACAAAGTGGAGGTGCTGAGCAAAGCACAGGCATGTGACACTGGCCGGTAGTCCATATTTTGTCACTGTCCCTAGAATCTTGGTTTTTGAAGCTGCCAATGTCATTTGCTATTGACATCCAGATGAGAAACTAGTATGGAATGACAGCTGACAAATAGCAGATGATGCCTTTGGAGTAGCAACTTCTGATATCTTATGTTAATATAGTTTTATGGGAACTCACAATGGTCTCTTGGCCGTGGGCCAAGAGCTAAGCACCAGGCCTTTGAGTGGAGAAGGGTAGGGTGCTGTTTTTAAAGTGTATTTTTCTGGCAAACTGAAGAGGGCTCTCCTCATCTCTCTAATGGGATTCCAAGAACTGAGTGTGTGTAGGAGGACTGTGTCTTGGGTAGTTTTTGGATGTTGGTTGAGGTGAGCTGAGCTCTGGTCCAGGAATCCAAGGTAGCTGCCTTGCTTTGTCCACTGTCAGCTCTCTGCCACTCTTGATGTGTTTTGGCATCATTAGCAGAGTAGGAGCAAACTAGCTTAGATAAAGATTTCCTCATGCATATGCTTCTGCCAGCATGGAGATGTGAGACCATCATTGTTCATTCTCCCAGCTTTTCCTAAGATTAGACATTGGTAATTTCAGAAACTTTCATAAAGGTGGTCCAGGTTGACATTTTGCAATGACTATCAATAATTATGATACTTTATGGTAACAAAAGAAAATTCCCCAAGGCCACTCAGTTCCACCAGTCGCTTGCAATGTAATATTTTGTCATCACCAAATATTTGGTTGCTTTATTTTTATTTATTTATTTATTTGTTTATTTTTTTAGTAAATAAAAGAACAAAAATGTGCGCTTGAATATTTTTAGCTTCCATACTTGTTAATTTACATTCCCTAATTAATTGGACAGTCACTTAGCTTACTTGGTGGATATTTAATGAGATAAAAAGTAGAGATTTGGACAATTCAGTGAACTTAGGACTTGCGATTTTCAAAGCCAATAATTCTTTCCTGTGACATTTTTTTAATTATTATTTCATTAGCACCATGTCATGAAGGAAGGGAAGGACAGAAAAATCCATTGGCTTCATAGACGGTAAGATTCCTCAGGGAAGGAACAACCTAAGACAGGCACAGTCGCAGAGGGGCCAACAGGAGAGAACTAAAAGGTCAACAGAGGTAGGGCACAGAACCTCACCCACAAACCTTGCAGGGGCTTGAATTCTCACCCCTCCTGAGGGAGGTCTCCTACCCCCATGGCTGCTTCGCCTCCCACACACAACTCAGGCCGGGACCCAGGTGGCAGAAAGAGACTTGGCCAGCAATAGCTGCTCTATATTTAAATTCAGTCTATTACCAGAAATGCTCAGGACCTACTCAAAAATGCAAATAATCCTTTCCACTAATATTTACAGGGTAAACTAAGATTTCTGCTTGAGTATTAAAATTGACAGTAAAATAGTAATCAAGTTTTCAGTTTAATTTAAATTGGCCAAGTGAAATAAGTGAATACTCAAGAAAATCTAACTGTACTGGACAAAAAGCTTTTCCTAAAACATTAACTAAAATATCTATTAGTAGTTCATCTCACTGAAAAATTGCCTAACATCCAAAGAACCTAAAGCAGTCATATTTGTGTGCAAAAATTAAAATTTAAAATTACTAAGACTGCAATATAAAATTTCCAAAAGCCCCCATTAATAAAAAAAGGGGGGGGGGCGTGGGGTAACATCATGTAAGGAAAAATATCCTGTAAGTAAAATACATCTAGAAAATTCTTATTCCAGAAAAGTAACTTCCATTTGTAAAGCCAACAGCAGGACACCCATGAAAAAACACACATGGTGTCAAAATAAGCCAAAGGAAAATCATTTAGGCAAAAATAAAAAGAATCCCAAGGCTATTTTGCAGAGAGGATCCCTTTGTTAACTTTTGGTCGAGAATGTGTTTGTGTGTTTTCAGAGAACAACTCCAAGACCATGTGGGTTCCTGCAACAGTGAGGAACTGACGGGTCTGTTCCAGTCACAAGGATGGTCCAGAGATGGGGGACACTGATGACACCTTGCCATGCTAGCAGTTGGCAGCTGTGCATGGCTACAGGCAGCCCAGGACCAAACCAGAGAGGATGGATCTTGCATTGCACGATGTGTCCACCATCTGGATACCATTGCTGACATGTACACATGAAGAACTATTTGACATTGAAACTGGGACTCAGAACAGTTGGACATTGAAACTGACACTCAAACATTTTTTGTTCTCATACGTTTGTTTCTAGTATGCAGAGGCAAGATATTTTTGAAAAAAAGAAACGGGGGGGGGAGTGATGGATATAGAGGCAGGGAGGCATTGAACAGACTGTCAAGCTACAGGGGGAAGGCTGGGGTGGATGGGAGGCGGATGCTGGGGGAGATCAACTGAAGGACTTGTATGAATGCATATGAGCATAACCAATGAATGAAAGACACTGGGGCGGGGAGGGGGGCAGGTGGGGACATGTGCTGGGGGTTAAGGGAGGCTGGGGGGAGGATATTGGGGGGGGAGGAAAACATATGTACTACTATTAAATATAAGTTATACTGTAAATAAAAGACATAAAAAATAAAAGTAAAAAAAAAGAAAAATCCATTGGCTTAAATGATACATTATGTTAATTATAATGTGTATTATTACCCAATGTCCTTGAAGAGAATTCTGGCTTTGGAAGTATTTTAGGAGCTAATCAAATTTCCACTACTACCTAGATCAGAAGAGATATTTATCTATTCCTGTGCTGAAGAACCAAGCTATAAATTGATGAGAAGTTTCACATGTAAAATTAGCTTTAGAAGGGTACAATAGTCCTACTTAAGTAATCCATCACTCTAGGTTTTTTTTTTACTTGTCAGTCTTATTCATGATGTAAATTTACTAGTTAATATAATTTCTTTGGTAATTTAACGAACACTACATTCAGGTAAAATGTTATGAAGGTGTGTGATGATAAACGACCTAAACAAGAACTTGCTATTTGATGCCTCGACTAGCATGGTCTATTGTGCTATCATTATCTCATGGTTGTTTATTTTGTACCATAATTGACAAAACTGTGAAACTTCTTTTTATACTTTTCCAATGAAAATCAAAGAGGCAAGAAGACCCTGGATCAGCATAAACTTCTTTTCGTGGATTATGTACATGCTCTCCATTAATCGCAGGATTGTTCAATGAATAGGTAATTTTACAGAGATGCCCTATGCTAAACATTTTCAGCTACAACACTCATTCAAGATAATTAACCAGGAAGTTGTCTAATGCAGTCACCAGTATATAGAGGTTAAGTTTTTCCCAAAACTGAACTGAGGAACCACTGGGTAGAATACTCCCAGCACATATAAATACATAGTATGATTAGAAAACAGAGCATTACATCATACTGGAGTCCCAGTGCATGGATTCATGCACTCATGGGGTCCTTCAGCCTGGCCTGAGCCTTCTCTCAACCTGAGACCCCTTGAGGGATGTTGGACTGCTGACTTCGACCTGATCGCCACAGGCCAGGCAGAGGGACCCTACCAATGACAAATCCATTCACTGGGTCTCTAGTATGCATATGAGATCTATGATTAATTTCTTCCTTACCCCTCCCCCCTGAGATTAATCAATCTGTTCCATATTTCTATGCCTGTGTGTTGAATGTCTGGATCCTGGTCATTGCAAGTCATCGCTACTGGCGGTCAACCCCACCAGATGGGGAGTGCAGCTTCAGGTTCCCTGGCACATGCCAAGTGGGAAGTGCAGCTCCAGGTACCCCAGTGCAATCTTAGGTCCACCAGGCTGTGACTGGGGGTGCAGCCTCAGGTCCCCTAGCCCAGCACTAGGGCAGAGGGTGCAACCTGATGTCCCCCGGCCTGGTGCTGGAGCAGGTGAGCTGCCTGAGGTCCCCCAACCTGGGGCTGAGGGGTATGGCCTGAGGTCTCCAAGCCCAGCACTGGGGGGGCACAAATTGAGGTCCCCCATCAAGCCCCACCAGGTGGGGGGCATAGCCTGAGACCACCTGTCAAGCCCTACCAGGTAGGGCGCACAGCCTCATGTCATAGCTGATTGCTCATTAAGGCTCTGTATAGGAACTAGGCCTCCACCATGGATGTAGTCATCTTGTGTTATAGAAACCCTGCCTATGCTGTGGGAACCACCATCTTTGTTGTAGCATAATGGTCAATTTCATATTCCCTTGTTATTAGATTAGACTAGAGGTCTGCTGCATGAAATTTATGAGGGGCAGGGGGGTGGGTTGTCCCTCAGCTCAGCCTGCACCATCTTCAATCTGAAACCCCTCAAGGTATGCCTGACTGCCCATTTAGGCCTGATCCCAATAGTATCAGGCCTAAATGGGCCGTTGGACATCCCTCTCATAATCCAGGACTGCTGGTTGCCATCCACTCGCCTGCCTGCCTGCCTGCCTGCCTGATTGCCCCTAAATGCTTGTGCCTGCCAGCCTGATCACCCCCTAACCCCTTTCCTGCCAGCCTGTTCGACATCTAACTGCCCTCCATTGCCCATCTGGTGGCCCCTAACTGCCTTCTCCTGCAGGCCTGGGTCTCCCCCAACTGCCCACCCCTGCATCGCTGGTTACCCCTACCTGCCCTTCCCTGCAGACCTAGTCCCCGCAACTGTTCTCCTCTGGTGTCCCAGTCACCTATAACTGCCCTCCTCTGCTGCCATGGTCACCCCTAACTTGCCCTCCCCTGCAGGCCTGCCGTCCTCCCACAACTGCCCTCTCAAAGGCATGGTCACCCCCAACTGCCCTCCTCTGCCAGCCCAGTCATCCTTAAGTGCCCTTCCCTGCAGGCCTGATTGCCCCCAACTGCCTACCGTTGCAGGCCTGGTCCCTCCCAACATTCCTGCTGGCCTGATCACCCACAACTGCCATCCCCTGCTGGCCATCTTGTGCCAGCCATCTTATGCCCACATGGGGCAGTCATCTTTGACCACATTGGGGTGGCCAACTTGTATTGGAGTGATGGTCAATTTGCATATTACCTCTCTATTATATAGGATACCCCAAATTTATGCTAACAATTTTAAAAGATATCTTTCTAGGTTGGAATAACATGACTCTTTATTTTCCAATTTGTATTATATATTCTTACTAAAAAGGCATATGTTAAGAATACACAAACCTCATGAGTGTTCAGAGACTTTCAGAAGTGTTTGTCCTGAAATTCTTTGGAAACTTTATTATCTATATATATAAAAGCCTAAGCGACCATTGCAACTGAATAGATGACCAAACAGCCTGCATGGGGTGACCAGGATGGCAGTGGGGTCAGTGACGGACAACCAAATGACCATGCAGCAGGTTGCATGGGGTGACCAGCCTGGCAGGAGGGTCAGTGAGGAGCAACCAAACAGCAGGGGGGCAGTTGGGGGCAACCAAACAGACTGAACAGCAGGCTGCATGGGGCAACCAGGCCTGCAGGGGGGCGGTTAGGGGTGTCCAGACTGGCAGAGGGGGACAGTGAGGGTCAATCAGGATGATGGGGGAAACCAAGCCAACAATGGGGGCAGTTTGGGGTGACCAGGCTGACAGCAGGGGGGTGGGGGGGCAGCAGTTGGGAGTGACCAGGCTAGCAGGGGGACAGTAAAGGATGGCCAGGCGGGGGGGGGGGCAGTTGAGGGTGACAAGGCTGACAGGGAGTGCAGTTGGGGGTGACCAGGCCAACAGTGGGGGCAGTTAGGGGCAATCAGGCAGGCATGCAGGTAAAGAGTTAGGAGCCAGTGGTCCAGAATTGTGAGAGGTATATCCAATTGCCAGTTTAGGCCCATCTTAGGCATTGGGCTTAAACTGGCAGTTGGACATCCCCCAAGGAGAGGTTGCAGGCTAGGATGAGGGAGCCCCATCTTTCTGTGCATGAATTTCATGTACCAGGCCTTTAGTATATATAAGTGTGTGTATGTGTGTGTGTGTGTGTGTGTGTGTGTGTGTGTATGTGTAGACACAATGCATCAATTCATGCATAGGTGAGGTCTGGACAGCCTAACTAGGGAGAGGGGACATGGACAGTTGGCTGGCCTGCCTGATGGTCAAACTGCTGGTCAAGGGGACAATTTGCATATTAGCCTTTTATTATATAGAATATACACTGAGTGCCCAGATTATTATGTGTTCAGAGATCATAATAATCTGGCCACTCAGTGTATATATAATATTATAGACTGTTATCATATTGTCTTTAATATATTCAATCTTATTATAGTATAAGATTACATTTAGGAGAAATTTTAGCATTAAAAGCTGAATTCTATCCCAGCCAGTGTGGCTCAGTGGTTGAGCATCAACCTATGAACCAGGAGGTCACAGTTTGACTCTCGGTCAGGGCACATGCCCAGGTTGTGGGCTTGATTCCAAGTTGGGGACATGCAGGAGGCAGCTGAACCATGATTCTCTGCATCATTGGTGTTTCTATCTTTCTGGTCATCTCTCTTTCTCTCTAAAATCAATATATATATATATATTTTAAGCTGAGTCCTGTTGATATCTATGGGCAGAAAAAGGTTCCCATTTGAGCAGTGTTTTGCCAGAGGAGACACAGGATTATCAGATCTAATGACTCTGAAAGAAAATCACACTCAGTGTGGTCCTCCCTTTAGAAGGAGAGGACTCATCTTATTCATTTCTGGTACAAGAAGGAATGTCCAACATTTAATAGGCACTCCATAAATTCCTCTTCAATGGATGGAAAATGCAAAGTGTAATTTATGTGCGTGATGCTATCATTCCCTGTGCCTATTTCAGACTATGTATCATTTCATGAAGTTGCCTTTAATGATAGATATTAACAAACTGCAAATGTCAAAAAATTGATCAATGTAAAAATTATCTCAGAAACCAGTCACAGAAGTGGAGCAGTGTATCATGATTATATAGTCTAGGAAAGTATAGACTATTAGAATGATGATAGCTTTCTTTACATAAAGAAAGTATAGCTTTACCACATAATCTGTGCAGTTCTAGACTCTAAGCCAAACCAAATGGTAAAAATTATAACTATAAGCACTTTTTAAAAAATTAAAGCTATTTTATTTCTTAACATTTAATAGAATCCCTATTAAATCTCTATTATATTTAAATATTCATTTAAAATTCAAAATTTTGAATTGATATATAGAATTATGTCAGCTAGATTTATATGAAATGGTATAAATTATGTATTTAGATAACTATAGATGTTCTTTTTCTTTTTTTTAATCGTTATTGTTCAGTTTATTAATTACATTATTCCCTTTTTTTCCCCCTATAGCTCCCCTCCACCTGGTACCCATCCCACCCTCCACCCTCACCCTCTCCACTATCCTCTCCCATAGTTGCATGATTTTTGTCCAGTCTCTTGCTGCACTTCCCACACTCCTTTTCTCCCCAAGAATTGTCAGTCCATTCCCTCTCTATGTCCGTGATTCTGTTACATTCGCCAGTTTATCCTGTTCATCAGACTATAAATTCACTTGATTTTTAGATTCATTTATTTATAGATGTGAATTTGTTCTTCATAATTTACATTTTTATCTTTTTCTTCTTCCTCTTCTTAAAGAATATATTTCAGCATTTCATATAATATTGGTTAGGTGGTGATGAACTCCTTTAGCTTTTTCTTATCTGTGAAGCACTTTATCTGACCTTCAATTCTGAATGATAGCTTTGCTGGATAGAGTAATGTTGGTTATAGATTCTTGCTATTCATTACTTTGAATATTTCTTGCCACTCCCATCTGGCCTGCATCGTTTCTGTTGAGAAATCCGTTGACAATCATATGGATGCTCCCTTATAGGTAACTAACTGTTTTTCTCTTGCTGCTTTTAATATTCTCTCTTTGTCTTTTGCTCTTGGCATTTTAATTATGATGTGTCTTGGTGTGGTCCTCTTAGGGTTCCTATATATTGGGGTTTGGTGCACTTCTTGGACTCCTAAGTCAATTTCTTTCACCAGGTATGGGAAGTTTTCGGTCACTATTTCTTCAAATAGATTTTCATTATCTTGCTCTCTCTCTTTTTCTGGCACCCCAATAATTCAGATGTTGGTATGCTTGAGGTTGTCTCAGAGGCCCCTTACACTGTCTTCAATTTTTTGGATTCTTTTGGTTACTTGCTTTTTCAGCTGAGTGGATTTTATCTCTTTGTATTTCAAATCATTAACTTGGTTCTTGGGGTGCTCTAGAGTACTTTTAGGTCTTTGTATAATATGTTTTATTTCAGTCAGTGTATGCTTAATTTCTGGTTGGTCCTTTTTCATATCCTTGAGAATCTCGTTCATATCCTTGTAGGTCTCATTCATTTCCTTGTAGGATTCATTCATTTCCACGTTGGTCTTGCTCATTTCCTGCCGGAGCCAGCCGGCATCAGTTGAGCAGTCCCTGAAAGGGGGGTGAGGCTTACAGAAAGATAGAGATAGAAAGATGGATAGAAATAAAGAAGAAACAAAAGTTATGGGATCAGGAATTCCGCAAAGCCCTCTTTAGGACTGCAGTTATTTCACTCCACTCTTTTAAACAGTTCTGGTTACATATTACACAATTCCTTGTTCCCCAAGCAACAAAGCTACATTCCATTATTAACATGTTTCCCCAATAAACCCCTTATCTTAACTAACTTCCTTAGGCTATATGTCCATCCAAGGCGCCACCTAAATCTTTTCCCATCATCCCATAGACCCTTTGTTTATTTACAATGTTATGTGCTGGAAGGCAGTATTGTTTGCTAAACTACAATCGAAGGTAATCATTCTCCTGGGGGGAAGAGAGCAGACGGGCCAAGGCCCGCCCTCTCAGGGAACTTTATTCCCCAAGGGCGCTCTCCACAATTTCCTTGCAGGTCTCATTCATTTCCTTGTAGGACTCATTCATTTTCTTTGTGGTCTTGCTTATTTCCTTATAGGACTCGACCTTTTCTAGGAGCCTCTTGAAAAGCCCTATAACCATGGTTTTGAAGTCCATGTCCTGTCGTTTTTTTCCCTCCATTTTTTTCACATCTGATTTCTTTCCATGTCTCTGCATGGTGGCTGCTTCCCTGAGTTGGTCAATTAGCTTTGTGGGTAAACGTCCTACAAGGGACAGTGGCTCAGCCTCCCCAGTTACCTGAGGTGGATATGGGTTACACAGTCTTGTTGAAGTTAAGCTCAGTTTAATCGTTGTTAGCACTTGGAGGTGTTGACCTCCAGGCCAATTGTCTGTGATGTTTAGCTGTGCTCCATGTTGGATGGGCGGAGTCTCCGGGCCAAGCCGACAACGTTATCTGCACCCTATGTGGCCCCAGGGTCTCTGAGAGAGAGCCGCTGCCAAGCTCCACTGGCTGCCGGAGAATTCAGCCTCTCTCCAAATGAGTCTGCACACCCAACGTCTCACCCAAGATCGCAAAACAATGCAGTCTGATGGTTTCCTGAATGAAAGAGCAAGTCACGAGTGCTCTCTGCGCAGTCAGGCAGCTGCGCTGTTCCCAAGCTCATGCGCACTCTGCACAAGCTTGCCTTCTCCACAAGCCGGCTGACTCCTCCAGCACCTGAGCTTCAGCGTGCCCTCCCACTGTCCAGTTTTTACCCTGTATGATAGTGGGTTCCCTGGACTTTGCCCAGAGCTGGAGTATCAGTCCAGTAGGACGCCTTTGTCTCCCCTGTTCAAGAAAACTGGCTGGGTTTTCAGCTGCCTGCCCTAACTGCTGGCGCGCACGGCTCCTCCAAACCTCTGACTCCGCGTGAATCTTCAGTGCTGTCCTCAGCCGCTCCTCCAAGTCACAGTGTCTTATCTTCACTTTTATTTGTGGAATTTTCACTTAGCCAGCTTTCTGGTGATTCTGGATGGTGTTTGTTCTTTCTTTAAGTTGTAGTTTTGAAATTGCTGTGTATGACGTCAAGATAGGTGTTTTACCTATGCCACCATCTTGGTTTTCCCATAAGCACTTTTTGATATGTAGTTTTCAACAATGGAAGAGGCTTCCTTGTGGGGTGGAGAACATCATTGGAAGTGTTCATAGGGAAGTTCAATTTGAGGATTATAATGAACAACATAAACTGATGAAGAAAAAACAGATTCAGAGACAGAGAAGCATCAATCAGATGCTCAAACCTCAGAGGTAAGGTAAAGGAGGGTGGGGGTAAGGGGGAGAGATCAACCAAAGGACTTGTATGCATGTATATAAGCATAACCAATGGTGATGAGGGCATGAATGGGAGTGGAGTGGGGGATATTGAGGGGGTGAGTGTGAGAACACATATGTAATACCTTAAACAATAAAGGGAAAAAAAAACTTGTCTACAGTATTGTGGAGATAACTCCTGCATCCAGTGAGAAGTCGACTCTATAACCACAGAGAAACTCACACACACACTATTATAAAAGAAGCTATTTTCTTCATTTCATAACTACATGAAGGTGGGTGGTGGTTTGAATGTGGGGTTCTGCTGCATGAATTCGTGGAAAGACATCTAGTCTTTTACTCTTGCTGGTTCAAGGCAACCTATATAATATGAATCACTGCCATTTGGGGGTTGCAGAGCACATGAAGAAAAAGAAGCAGAATTTAGACAAGTGGCTTTCCTTTAAGGTAGAGATGACCTCAACATTTCACAGACCTCATCCACCTATGTTCCACTGGCAGTTTTATTCAAGAGAGGTTGGCACATTTAGTTTCCAGGTAGGAAGTCTTTTGTCTCAGGAAATATCATTATTATGGGGAAAAGAAAGATTGGGTTGGGGCAAATCTGGGAAGCTGTCTGCCTCAGAAGAAGCAAGGAAGCCTTCATTTACTCATTCTTTAAATACACATTTATGAATTATCTATTATGTATATGTACTGTGTTAAACACTGAGTATAAATATAGTAGAATATGGGTCCTGCTTTGAATAATTCACATTCTAGGAAAGGAGATGAACTTTTAAAAAATAGTTATAAATAGAAGTGAAATCTAGAAACAAGTTTAAAACATGATGAGCAGGAGAGAACCAAGATGGCGGCATAGGTAAACACCTATTGTTCTGCCCCGCACAATTCAAAAACTACAACATAACAACAAAACAAACATCATCCAGAATCACCGGACAGCTGGCTGAGTGAAAACTCCACAAATAAAAGTAAAGGTGGGACACTGATACTCAGAAGAGCGGCGGGAGCGCAGCTTTGAAGATACGCATGGAAACAGAGGTTAGGAGCCGCCACACGAGCAGGCTGTAGGGTTGGCACCAGCAACGCTGGCTGGATTTCACCAATGGGGAGGGCAGAGATGTCCCACTGCACGGATTCCCCAGTGCCAGGCAAGGTCCGAGGTCCGAGGTCTGGGGGATGCACGCTGGAAGCCTGGCACGACAGAGGTCTCCTAGTCTGAGGAGAAACCGGGTGGCTTGGAAAAGCAGTTTGCACGCGTAAACTGTGCGACAGCACAGACGTGCGACTTTCCCTCTGGTCCTGGAGACCACCGGACTGCTTTGTTTTACAACCCTGGGCGAGATTTTGGGTGTGCAGACTCATTTGGGGAGAGGCAGAGTTATCTGGCAAGGGGTAGATACTAGCGACTTTCTCTTGGAGGTGCCTGCAACCATTTTCATCCAACAGAGACCACCACATGCGTGAGCGCTGCATAGGACGTAGCTGATTCTGAGGCTGCCTGCTCAGCTCAGAGACTCTGCCCATCCAACCTGAACACAGTCTCTCTTCACAGCCAGTTGGCCTGGATGTCAAACCCTCCTAGGGCTAACAACAAGCTGGGTTTAAATTCAAAAATACTGTACAACCCATAAAGGACTGCAGTAAGAGTACCCACCCCAGGTAACTGGGGAGGCTGAACCACTGTCCCTTAGAGGACATCTACCACATAAAGCAGCCACCATGCAGAGATATGGAAAGAAATCAGGTGTGAAAGTAATGGAGGGAAAAAGACGACTAGACATAGAGCTCAAAACCACAGTTATAAGGCTTTTCAAGAGGCTCCTAGAAAAGGCTGATGAACTTAATGAGAACTACAAGGAAATAAACAAGACCAACGAGGAAATAAACAAGACCAACGAGGAGATGAATGAGACCTACAAGGAAATGAATTAGACCTACAAGGAAATGAACAAGACCTCTGAGCATATGAACGATACCCTCACTGATATGAAAATGGACCAACTAGAAATCAAGCATACACTGACTGAAATAAAAAATATTACACAAAGTCCTAAAAGCAGTCCACAAGAACCAAGCCAAAGATTTGAAATACAAAGAAGCAGGCCACAAGAACCAAGTAAAAGATTTGAAATACAAAGAAGCAAAATCCACTCGGCTGGAAAAGCAAGAAACACAAAGAATCCAGATAATTGAAGACAGTGTAAGGGGCCTCTGGGACAACCTCAAGCATGCCAACATCCGAATTATTGGGGTGCCAGAAAAAGAGAGAGGGCAAGGTAATGAAAACCTACTTGAAGAAATAGTGACTGAAAACTTCCCCCACCTGGTGAAAGAAACTGACTTAAAAGCCCAAGAAGTACACAGAACCCCAAAATATAGGAATCTAAAGAGGACCACACCAAGACACATCATAATTAAAATGCCAAGAGCAAAAGATAAAGAGAGAATATTAAAAGCAGCAAGAGAAAAACTGTTGGTTACCTATAGGGGAGCACCCATTCGATTGTCAGCGGACTTCTCAACAGAAATGATGCAGGCCAGACGCGAGTGGCAAGAAATATTCAAAGTAATGAATAGCAAGAATCTATAACCAAGATTACTCTATCCAGCAAAGCTATCATTCAGAATTGAAGATCAGATAAAGTGCTTCGCAGATAAGAAAAAGCTAAAGGAGTTCATCACCGCCAAACCAACATTATATGAAATGCTGAAAGATATTCTTTAAGAAGAGGAAGAAGAAAAAGGTAAAAATATAAATTATGAACAACAAATACACATCTATCAACAAATGAATCTAAAAACCAAGTGAATTGATAGTCTGATGAACAGGATAAACTGGTGAATATAACAGAATCATGGACATAGAGAGGGAGTGAACTGACAATTCTTGGGGCGAAAAGGGGTGTGGGAAGTACAGCAAGAGACTGGACAAAAATCTTGCAACAATGGGAGAGGACAGTGGGGAGGGGGAGGGGAAGGTAGAGGGTGGGATGGGTATAGGGTGGAGGGGAGTTATAGGGGGATAAAAAAAGGGGGAACAATGTAATTAATAAACTGAACAATAAAAATTTTTAAAAAGGAAAGAAAATAAAATATAATGAGCACAAGGAACATAATTTTGGAAGGATTTTAAGGAAGAGTCAAGGACAATGACATCAAAGAGTCTTGAATAGTAAGAGAAAAAACTCACCACTCTTCAAGAGAAAACAGAAATATTCTGGCCATAGGAAAAATATTTGCAACACCCAAAGGAAAGAGATATCCCGTTTCATTTCCAGAACTAGAGAGGTGAATGAAAATTGGAGAAGAGATGAAACTCTGTAAATTATGGATGGAGAGACTAAGAGGCATAGCTTGTTATGCCATATGAAAAAGTTTTAACTTTATTCTCCAAGTGACAGGTAGGCATTTGAGAAATTTCTAAGCTGGATAAGGAAAAGTTCGCATTACATAAAATAGTAGAGTCTACTGACATGCGTAAAGTAACATCTCCTGGCCAAAGAATGATTAAGATTTAAAACAAACAAAAGGCATATTTGTGTAAGGTTTTTGTAGCATGATTGACTTGTATTACAATCTGTTGTTTTACTTTCCTCACTGCCTTTGTGCTTATATATAAACACTAACAAGCAAGGAATTGATGGCTTCACATGATTTCTAATATACTCAGTGCATCATAAACTCATAATAAATATTTATGGAATGAGTATGTGACTGGATTTTTAGATCTTACCTTGCTCAAAGCCAGCCTAAGTGTTTAATATAAGTGATTACTATATAAGTAGGTTAAAACAATCCTTATGAAGTTGTGGGCAAAGTTCCAGTTGATGAAAGATTCATGCTTAAATAAGTAGAATTAATTTAAAAATATGCATACCTCCCTCTCACAAAGTGAAACACCAGTTCAATCTTCTCAAGCGCTTTTTATATTCCATGCAATGTGCATCTATTCACCAGAATTTCTACAACTTTTGCAACCCTGTTGATTGTATTAAATGCTACACAAGACATACCTTGTGCATTAGGCCCCAGTATCATCAGTCAGATTGACCAGAATCGTTGAGAGAATGGGAACATTTTGCCAGAAGTCTAGCAGGGGTAAGATACAGGTGGTTTGTTGGAGACACTTATGGAGTAATCTCACAAACATCTTCATGTCAATAGCAATTTGCTTAGATTTATTCACACTTCATATAGAAGCAATAAAGACCGCCTCCTCCTTTCCTGAGAAAAGATCTGCTTTATTTCCAGCTACTAAATGTTCATCTCTGGAGGACAGGATGGGTAGGTTTGCCATCAGCTCCTATATAAGATCGGGGGATTCCTTAACTCTGGGCTCTTCAGCAGTGATTCAGATAATTGACTGGGCACTTCATGTAAACTCATGCCCTTCACCAGCTGTCTGGATGGACGTGAGCAGAGCCAGCCCAGACGTTGCCTCCCATAGCTCAGTACCTGCTTGACTGCTTGATGGATTCCACATTTACTCAATCTGTGACTTTGCACAACCACCAAGGAACTCAGTTTTGTCATATGTCAAATAGGGGAGTACTTCATCTTTGGATATGAGGAATTCTGGTCCTCATAGTATTGTCCTTACCCTATCACTGCCTTAGTCTTTCAATTCCTGCTCAAGCGCACGCTGCAACCATCTCTGCTACAGGATCTTTTATTTTGAAGGCTAATATTTATTATTTCAAGTACAAAAGTTATGTCCTATTACTATAGATTGAATGTTTGTGTCCTCCAAATTCAGATGTTGAGAAACCTAATTTCCAATGTTGTGGTATTAGGAGGTGGCAACTTTGAGAGGTGATGAGGTCATGAGTAGGATTGGTGTCCTTATAAAAGAGACCCCTAAAGAGCTCCCTCACCCCTTTCACCACATGAGAAGATGCCAGGAAATGGGCTCTCACCAGACACTGAAACTGCGGGCTCCTTGGTTATGGACTTCTACCTCCATAATATTGAGAAATAAATGTCTGTTGTTCATAAGCCACCAAGTCTGTAGTATATTTTTACTGTAGCCTGAACAAACTAAGATACCTATAATTATACTCTTGCTACCCACTCCACATGATTTTTTCCCTTTTTTCACACAATTTTAGTTGCTCCACATTTAAATATATATATTTTATAAATTTCTGCAAGATTCCTCATTATGAAGGAAACAGATTAATTTGATTTTATTTTTTTTCTGAAATGCAAAGAGCATCCCTTTACTTAGAGACACATTCTAAAAAGTCAGACTTATTAGAATCATAAAAACCCCATTCATGTTGTGTCTGACTTTCATGTGGATCCCTCCTGCTGTCACCTAATTTTTCCTCAAAGGGCAATTATTATCTCCGTGGTTGCTCCTTTGTGTATTGTCTGAATTCTTATGCTTTTCAAATGTCATAAACCTGAAGTTGCCTCGTAAAAACAATATTAAGACTGCAGAGCAAATGCCTGTTGGGAGAGAACAGAGTCCCGCCTTCTCTGCTGTGAATGCAATAGTAAGGACATCAGATTTCTCTGGGGTGGGATGCAGACACTGCTCCTTAGGGGTGGAATGCAGACAGCCTAAGTGTCATTTTGCATTGCATAGTACTTAAAGCCTATGGTTTGCCTGCAGATTTTTTTAATTTGATTTATTGTTCTATAAACATGAGCTTTGCACAAATATTCCTACTTCCCCAAGCCCAAATCTTTTTCTGCCCTATTCTTCCTTTTTACCTGAGCATTTATCACCTTCAAACACACTGTATAATTTGCTTCTTTATTATGTTGTGTTTTTAAAATTATTATATGTCTCTCATATCAAAAAGCAAGGTTAACAATATCAGGAATCTTTTTTACTCTGTTCATGAAATATCCCAAGTATGCAGGATACTGCTTGGCATGTAGTAGGTTCTTCATAATTATGTGTTGAATAAATACTTCTGTTTTTATTCTAGAAGGCATATAAAGCAGTGAGCTTTAAACTAAGCAATAAAATTGATTAGTTGCATTAAATGATCATTTGCAGGTGGTATTAACATTGAACAGAACCAACCTTGGTCATTTCTCTCAGAGGGTTTCAACAATGGCTATCGAAAAGGCATTTTTATGGAGGACACTGTCATCTACAGGTAAAATTACAACTCACCAGTTCACAGGAAATGGAAACCCTCAGGAAGGCACTGGAGGTGCACCATGCATTCACTGGTGAATATCCAACCTGCCGCGCCAGGCATACCACATAGTCAGCAAGCACCTCTGCGACATCAGCCACAACAGCTAGAACTCCAAGTCCCATCCTTGCCATCTCCTTGGCTAGGGAGGAATTTCTATTGTGTGGCTGTCAGTGTTCTTTTTCTCAGATTACCTCTCACTCAGCAATCCCAGGCAAACCTGGAGCCTTTCAAGGTATGTTGCTCCTGGGTGATCTCCACAAGTAGAAGCCCTAGCAGACACTGAGAGGAAGGCCAAAGAGGGGAATGTAAGCAAAACATTCCAGCTCTAGAAAGTTTTTTATGGACTCATGGTGAGAGTTAGTGGAGTGGTGAATTTTATTGATTGACTGATTGTGTAAAGTTTTACATAGGTAAAACTTTTCCCCGATTGACCCTCCCCACCAACCATTCCCTCCCTGGGCAAGCCCCCACCGCCCCAGGGTCTTTGTCAAATTGGTTATGCTACTATGTATGCATACAAGTCCTTTGAAGGTAAAGTGGATGCTCTAGTTATGGTGATGCCAGGTTCTACATGAAGTTGCAGATTTATAATCACTGTAGTAAATCCCAACTCTGCCAACTAATCAGGATAGAAAAGAGGCAGTTTTGCCCACAACTTAACTTGGATCAGGTCTGCAGTGACTGACTAGCATGGGGATAAAACAGTAGAAATATTTGACATTCCCGTAAAGCCCTCAAGTTACCATATACACTACTTATTAGATTACTGATTCAGTAGTGTTTTTGTTTTGCATAGTTTTGCTTTAAATCCAGTTAAATACATATGTAACTCAATAGTCTACATTTTGAGAATGGGCTGAATTTGAGGAATAAAATGTAGAAAATCAGTAGTGCCAACATCAAGGTTTTATTGGAATTTCTCATTCAAACTGAAAAAAAAAAAAAAGGAGGGTAAGCAATCTCTAGAACTTCTCTAATTTAATTTAAGAGGACTTTTTTTTTTTTGTAAGCAGTTTATCAGTTTCCAATGTTTTGATATTTAACCATGGGGACCAGAGAAGAATGAACCAACTACGATTATTTTTAAAGCTATAACTGGAATTCTTAATTTAACAATGAAAAAATGTAACAGTTTCTCATAGGATTTTTATTCTGGTTTATCATCTCAGGAAGTTCTGATAATTTGAATATCTTTCAGAGAAGTATTTGAAAAATACTAAAATCAAATTTCTTAGGCTTTTATTTTTTCATTCATAATTGCTAAAAAAGTGAATCAAATTTTTAAAAATCCAGCAAGTAATAGACTAATTTGTTAACTTTTACAAATACCATGGCTTACCTTTCTGAGATAAAATGTTTTTCTTGAAACAAGGTAAACATGGAGGATTTACTGGAACTTCAGAATTAGAGAGACGTAGATTTCAGGTTCAAGACCTAGTATGGCCACTTATAAAATATTTCAGGTTTGACTCTTGATATGATCCTTCATGATTTATTAACTTGTTTTTAAGCATCAGTTTTCACATTTTTCTCATAAGTGATACATCTCCCTCATGTTTTAAGAATGGACTCTACTTGAGGATGAAATGAGATGACGTATGTGTAGTGTTTAGCATAGTTCACAGGAAAAGGCGAGGACTCTTGAGCATACTTTCCTTATCAGGCCAGAAAGTTGCTTCATGAGGTTATTGCAGGGCATTTTTTTTTTCTGATCATGAGGCTCTTGTTATAATAGCATAAACAGTATAATAGTATACTCTTTTCCAATACATTTTCCAACTGCCACAAAGAAAAATGTAATGATTTTTAAATTGTTGACATAAAGGAAACATTGATTTTTTTCCTATATTTATTTTGTACCTGTCATCTTACTGAACACTCTCATCACCATTTTTATCACTTGAAAAACGCATAGTTTCTTCATATTCACTGTCTCAGAAATCAGACATGATTTATAATCAATGTGAGGAACACCTTTCTATCGCTAGCACTGGAGATCGTAAGTCATAATGGAGTATCTGGTAGATAGCTTGGATATAGCTTTCCTCTGAGCAAAGAGGACATCATTCCATTTGGCCATCATATGAGCTATGAGCATTGTAGTACTGGATTAAGCTGTGATTTAAATTAAATTGTGGTTAGTAATTGTCAGTTATCTGAGAAATGATTGAACATGATAAAATATTAAAGCAAAATGTCTTGCATGTACATACAATGCTTCTGCATACAATTTAATGTAGCCCTAATTTTTAAATGCCTCCTACAAGTCATATAATTTTTAAATTCAGAGAGGTGGTTATAATTGATCTGTGCATCATGAGAGAGTATTACAAGGTACCAAATATATGTGTAAGGTTTCCATATGTTTTCCAAGAAAAGGTTTCTTGACTTTCATCCTTACATAATTTAATCAAGAAGAGAAATAAAACTACAAATTTTACCAAATTGGACATACAAACTCCAATCTTCTCTATAATGTTTTAAGTGATAGTGCCAAGCCTAAAAACTATTAATGTAGGTTATCAAAACCAATGAGTCCCCATAAACATATGCATAACTGCCAATGGCCAAATAATTCAGAAATATCTCTAGTCTAGAAAAATACAAAAATCACCTAGACTCATATATTCATTATATTTTACAGAGGAAGGCAATATGTAATTGCACAAATAAAAATTCTGTCATTGCCTTATAGAATTTCAGTATTTTTTTCTGTAAACTATACTAAAGTGATTTTAAATATTCAAATTGATTATATTTTAGAATCAAAGAAATACAGTAGTTTTTTTTTTATTTTCTTCAGTTCTGCAGATAAATTGTCACAATCAGCAAGGAAGGGGCAGCCCTAGAGATAGTTAAGGACATGGACTCTAGTGTCAGAATGCTTGCATTTGAATCCTCTCTTCTTCACTCATTGTTATGTGACCATGAGTAATTTATATACTGTTTTAATTCAGCTCTCATTCCCTGTTGACTGGTGTTGATGGTACCCCGTTTCCCTGAAAATAAGACAGTGTCTTATATTAATTTTTGCTCCCAAAGATGCACTAGATCCTATTTTCGGGGGGGGGGGGTGCCTTATATTACAGCGAGTAGGTCTTATTTTCGGGATATGTCTTACTTTCGAGGAAACAGGGTATCTATAGCCTGGATTACTAAGAAGGCAAGTGAGGAAATGTATGCAATGCATTGGTCACATCATGGGCACTCAGTAATTATTGATGACTAAATTTTTTTCTACCCTGGATTTCCAGGGTTCTTTCAGTTTTAAGAAACAGAGACTATCATCTATTAAAATATTACTAAAAGTTCTGACAGAATCTTAGAAAAAAAAAGCAAAGCATAAATATCTCCCATGGAAAGTGGAAAGTGTCTATAATGAGAGCTGATTACTCCAAGGAGTATTCCTACTTTTTCTTTCTCTATTCACAACTCTTTAACTTCTAGTTTCTTTTGCTTTCTTATTTCTACCCATTCTTAATGAACAAAGTCTGCTCTATTTTTTTTAATCCTCACCTGAGGATAAATATTTTTCCATTGGTATGTAGAGAGAGTGGAAGAGAGAGGGAAAGACAGAGAAATATTAAGGTGAAAGAAACACATTAATTGGTTGCCTCCTGCACATGTCCCGATCAATGCCTGTGCCAGGGAGGAGCCTGCAACTGAGGTACATGCCCTTGACTAGAATTGAACCTGGGACCCTTCAGCCTTCAGGCTGATGCTCTATCCACTGAACTAAACTGGTTAGGGTTGCTCTCTATTTTCTAAGAAGTGAATATAATTGGCCCAATTATTAGAACCGAACTATATAAATTAGATGCTGCTACCCAGGCTGTGATTGGGTTACTCTTGGCAGATTTCCAATACAATCAATTGGTAAACCATATTCAAGCTACTGTCAGAGTCAGTGGAGGTGTCTATGGGTCAATTTTCTTATAAAGGAGATGTTTAAAGTATATTTGTAATATCTTCTTTCTTGTCTTTATACTTATTTTTCTTGACTTATTGCTTTTACTACAACTCCACTATTAAGTGTTGACAGAGAATGGATCATCTTGAGAGATAATTTCTTTAGGTCATACGTAGATGTGTTCACAATACAATGTCTATTTTAGTTTCAGGAAGATTTAGGTATGCTAGATTTATTATCTTACTCTTTGGCATAGCTGTACAAATACCATAATTGTTTTGCTTCTTGATTCTTTCTTGTCTAGCCCTCTTAATAAATATCCTTTTTAAGTTAATTAAATACTTCATCAGGTGCATGGATATAATTCCAGTGTTGTGATTTTATGAACCAAAATATTTTATTAGATTTTTTTAAAGCTAAGTTTTCCTGCTTCAGACTTGTCAAAAACTAAAGGTGAATTGTAGAGATAATTAATCTCATTATTTGTGTGCTGGGGAAGGGAGGAATTATTTGGATCAAATGAGCTATGAAAAGAAAGCTTTAAGCCATAATGCTGATAACATTATCATCATTCATTATCCCTCCTTTTTGACAAAAAGTAACATTACACCAAGAGGGAGAAACATGGGAGACCTTGTGGGTAGTAAATATATGACTTCCTTTCTTTACCTCATCTCCCTTTTGACTTATTCTCCAGAGGTACTGAATTGTGTTTTGTTTTTTAACTTGTGTAAAAAGGAAAATGAAGAAGTTTGTTCCAGGATTAATTAAAACACGTGTCAGACTCTGAGCACATGGATTATAATATTTTCCCCACCACAACATAATATGGTATTCATATATTCAATGCATTTATGTGTATGTATATCCAGATAAATCAATTTATGTAGTATGATTATACCCTTGCACTGTGGTTTAAGTGTTACCACTTTCATACACAGAGGTAAAACATATGGGACTGCAAGAAATGAGAGTGGAAATGTGATAGAGTGATTTCATTCTATTACTCTACTGCGTCAGTTGGAATGTGTAGGATAAGGAGCAGGGATCCACATATATCCATACTTATAGATGCAAAGAGCAGCCTAGAGTAATATGCTCAACGCAGGACAATAGTTTAGGTGGGATGGCTCAAGCCTTACTCTAGGGTCCCCATCTTCATCATATTTGAAACTTCTAGTGTGTATCTTGCAGGTGTCAGCTTCCCGCGTTAAGAACTAAGAACTCTGGATCTAGGATTTGTATTATGCAGGCATATAAGCATAACCAATGGACACAGACACTAGCGGGATAAGGGCATGTGCTGGGAGGGTGGGAGTGACCAGGGAGATGTTTATGGGGGAAAAAGGAGATATACATAGTATTTTAATTAATAAAGAATAAATAAAAAAATAAAAAGAACTGAAAATTCCCAGCACTATCTGCCTTCAGAATGTCAAATTCTCCTGTCAATATTCTATGCAATCCCAGAGATATTTCTTGCTTTTGTGATATTGACATTGATTGTGAAATTCAAAGTTTGGTAACTACACTTGGATAGATACAATTTTGAGTATATCTTGCTTCTGTCCATTAAATGCCTCTGTTTTTGTCAAGACAGAGACATTGGCAAGCTCTCACTCTTGTTTATATCCTCAACCTCAGAAAGACTCTAAGTACTCAGTGAACCAAGTAAAAATAGATTAAATTAATTAATCACATCATTCATTCTTTTCAACATTTACTCTAAATATTTTAGATAACACATTTTATGAGCTTATGTCTAAAGTATGAAATGGAAGTAGATTTCAGGTTTGAAAGAAGAACATGTTACATTCTTCAAAGTCACATTAATATGACAATTCTCTGTAGAGTTTCACCAGCATTTTTTAATTCAAGTTTAAAAGAAATTGCATTTGTCTGAGTTTTACAAATTAGGTTATTGTGTCTATAACATGATTACATGACTTTTATCAGAAGTGACACATTGGGTAATTTATATGACACATCAGCCAGCCAGACACAAAGACTGGTAACTTCTTGTAATTATTTTTTAAAAGAATTTTGAAAATGGATTTTAAATAAATAGTATGGGGTTTCTATTTAAAGTAATTTTTAAATATCGTTCCAAGACATTACAAGGACTGAAATAATCAAAGATGCAGAATGCTAACAAGACTTTCCTAACTGATTAAAAAAACAAAGAATACATACTGTCTCTTCCTGCATCTTCTTACCTGTGGTATCAGCAGATGTTACCTTGGAATTGCCCCACAGGTCTTTCCTTTGTCTTCCGTTGTTCAGTCATGCCATATTCATTCTAATCCTTAAGTCATCTGTGACCTTTCCTCATTTTCCACCCAAATCATTGACAACTTTCACAGTCAAGAAAAAGAATGTTATTGCCAAGAGAGCTACTCTGACAATAGTCACTTCCACGAATGCCTGTCTAATTAATAAATTTCTAGGTCTGGGGACCATGCTAGTCTGTCTCTATTTCTGATTCCATACTCTCCTTATACCTCACAGCTAGCCCTACTCAGTAGCAAGTGTCTGACTCTCAGATATGACTTTCTGCCATATGTGGACCAACTTTCTTCAGACTGTTTTGTAGTGTGTTTCTTGACATTTTCCCAGTTCTTCTAACTTTTGACCTGGAGAATTATTTCATATTATAGCTATTTTATCCACAGATCTGACCTAAAGTCAGCACAGCAAGGGAGAAAGTGGCAGGCCTTCTGAATGTCTCAGACACAGGCTGAAGTTTAAATCTCAAAACATCCATGTGTTTTTTGACGAATTTGTATAAGGTACTTATCCTTTTGATAATCATTTTCTTAATCTTCCCAATAGTACTTCCCACACAGTGCAAATATTACCTAGCCAAGATCCAATATCTTTTTTTCTCTCACTCCTATAACTCCAGGATCTTGTATTTAGTATATTCTAGATGCATTTAGTGCAAAAAATTGTTGGTTAAAATATTGGCTGGGGCACAATATTTTACTTTCATCCTTGACTGCAATTCAGATTTAACACCTGGCCACATTGCCTCCAGGTGACTTGTGTTAACATTTTGCACAGTTTTACAAACTGCCCAAATTCTTTACCAACAATCAGCTTTCTTGTTGGGCTTATTGCTTCATAGCAGAATCAATTTATCATTACTCAGTTTAGTTATATCATCCCTCAGTGTTTTCCTCTGTATTACCTTTTCTCCCAGTTATATAATAATTTATTGGTGACACATCATATCTTTAATTGCTGAAGCATTGATGTTGGCTTAATGCATAGTAGATGTTCATTGTTTATTAGCAAAATAGACTGATATATTGATGTATTTCATACAAAAAAATTCTATTTTTATTGATGATGAAGAGTGAAAAAAAATTGTTGAACTTTTCAGTACTGTGTGTTTTATAAGTCTCAGCTTCATAGAGAAACTAGAGGCCCAGTGCACGAAATTCATACACAAGGAGGGGTGTGTCCCTCAGCCCAGCCTGCACCTTGTCACCAATAAGAATGGGCCTAAACGAACAGTTGGACCTCCCTCTCACAATCCAGGACTCCTGGCTCCCAACTACTCACCTGCCTGCCTTCCTGATTGCCCCTAACTGCTTCTGCCTGCCAGCCTGATCACCCCTTAACCATTCCCCTACTACCTTGATTGCCCCTAACTTCCCTCCTCTGCAGGCCTGGGTCCCCCCAACTGTCCTCCCTTGCAGACCTAGTCCCTCCCAACTGCCCTCTCTTGCTGACCATTCTGTGGTGGCCATCTGTGTCCACATGGGGGCAGCCATCTTTGACCATATGGGGGCAGGCATCTTGTGTGTTGGAGTGATGGTCAATTTGCATATTACTCTTTTATTAGATAGGATGGAGGCCTGATACATGTGTGGGGGTCAGCTGGTTTGCCCTGAAGGGTATCCCGGATCAGGGTGGGGGTTCCCTTGGGGCATGGGGCAGTCTGGACAAGGGGCCTGTGGTATTTTGCAGGCTGATCATGCCCCCCAGCAACCCAAGTGGAGGTCCTGGTATCTGGGGTTTATTTATCTTCTATAATTGAAACTTTGTAGCTTTGAGTGGAGGCCAGGGCAGGCAGAAAGCTTGGCTTCCTCCATTGCCAGGGAAACCCATGCCTTCAGATCATTCCATGGCCACTGTCATTTTTGTTGGAATTTATTTATCTACTGTAATGGAAACTTTGTCCTTGAGTGGAGTCCAGGGCCGGCCAGGGTGTGTGGGAAGCTTGGCTTCCTCCATTGCCAGGGAAACCCGAGCCTCCTGCTCGCTCTGTGGCCACAGCCATCTTGGTTGGGTTAATTTGCATACTTGCTCCTGATTGGCTGGTGGGTATGGCTTGTGGGTATAGCAGAGATATGGTCAATTTGCATATTACTCTTTTATTAGATAGGTTGGGCTTGGGTTTTTTCCCATCATTGTGTTTCAAGGTCTCAAAATCTCCAGGGCTTAGCATACAATATGCCATAATGATGAATGAAACAATGGTTCAATACAAATTAAAGGTAATTGTTCACCCTTTGTATGCATAATATCTTTCCTGATATCAGAATATATATCAGAAATTGTCCTGCCCTTAGATGGGTATAATCTCTTGAAAAGTAGTTTCCAGTAAGTAAGAGCCTGGCTGCTGGAAACCCACATTTTACATTCATTGGGTAAGTTATAGGTCTGTTTTAAGTTTCTCTGTGTATGGAAGTGAGTGAGCCATACAAGGTAGTCTTTTTAAGTTTGGTTTCAATACCAGAAATATCCTTTGAAACTAAAGTCAATTTATTTATATTTCTTGCCTCTTCAACCCACACTACAGGAATTTTGATAAATCTCACCAGATAATTGACATATGCAACAAAGCAGGAACTTTTAAAGATAGCACTAGGTTAAACAATCTCTTTACAATTTAAAGCTTCTCTTAAATGTGTAGCCATCCTGGGAGATAAACTGAAGACAACTTGGGACTGTCCGTGTTCAAGAATGCCTGCAAGTTCTTAACTGAGGGTAAAAATATAGCCCAAACTGTTTTTTAAGAGAAAGATAATTTTGCCTGAAAAAGGATAATTTCTACATTATATCAAGAAAGAAATGTTTTTAATAGCCAACCACTTTGTTTATCCTAACTGACTAAAACATCAGAGAGTCAATGTCGAATTATATTTGGCAGAGATGAGGTCTTGAAACATGTTATTTTGCTGACTTTTGACATGTCTGTGTAACAAGAAGGGTTGATGGTGGAACAATAAAGAATCTTTGTGTTTTATCTGTGGGAGGTTAGAACTCTGCCATGGCCAATGCTCTTCCTATAGGATGTTTGCTCAGCTTCAGGGGAGTGTAAGTACAGGCATCCCAAAAGCATCCTGAATGACCTTGCTCAAAGAGCACTGCATCTAATACATGAGAAATGTTTATTTTATTTAGTAAACATTCAAGATCCTTATTAGCAAATGTATAAAAGTAAAGATTTAGTCATCAATAAAATCTAAAGACTCCATTTACTCTATTTTCGTTTCTTTACTTAATGAAATTTGTCTGTAGGGGCTTTTAAAGTTCATTTATAAAGATAGAAATATATTCATATCTGCTGTCTTAGAGATGGATGACCACATTATTACTTGTCTATCAAATATAAGTAGGGCTGTTAATAACATAGAGACAGCTACTAAAGATTCTAAACATGGTGTTTCCTTTAGAGGAAATTGCAATTCTTCCCTCCGAATTCCCTTTGGAATCAATTACCTGACTTTACAAGTCTCATGAGCTATATTATTTTTTAGTTAGGAGAAAAGAAGTTAATATTCTTCAAAATATTTACTCAAAGAAGGCAGATGAAATTTAAGCATATTAACCCTTAAGGATTGGGCCTAGCTTGTTTTACATAATATATAGAGGGTAAACTCAGATCCCTCCTGGATGGCATGGGATTTCCATGTGATGTTGGAGTTGGGGCAGAAGTCAAAAGAGTGAAAAAATATAAACTGTTCTTAATAAGATAAGAATCCTTCTTACTCTATATTTAATGTGTCAGTATATATTTGGAGGTGTTTTATTCCCCCCTTTCCCTCCAATGAGCGCAGAAAGAGAATATAATAATAGAACCAATGTTAGAGTAAATTGTTAAAAATTGATTTTCTGGATTGACAATCCAATTTTTAAAATTTCCACATATAGGTGTGTCTAAGTATCTTCACACCTCTTAGTATGAACCAATATGACAATATAACAAACACTTCAACAAATATAAATCATAGGTTTAATACTACCCAATAATTAGTTATTTCACTAAAATATGCACATAAATTGTATCAGTTAATATGTAGAGATAATTTTGTAATAAATTACTAATAATTAACTCATATATTCACTCCTAAAGGGTTGACTCACCAGCATGTGAATAAACGTTTTATTCATTTAATTGTCAAAAGAACAGTGTTGGCTTATTTCCTCTTTACATTTGGGTAATTTTCAGATCCTGGTTGATTTAAGACATCGCTGGTGAGACAATAAACAATGAATGTACTTTTTTTTTCATAAATTTCAAAAGAGAGTATTAAATGATATCTTAAAACTTTGCTTTTCCAGTTGGGGAAAAAGTTATTAAGATTTTGAAAGATGTGAACATGGACATGATTCCATAGCATGGCTGACACATCATCCATGTTGATAGTTTTATGAGATTTCAGCTTGTAGTGTACATGTGATGACAGTTTCACTCATCTGGTATACAATTGGGAACCGGATGATCCACAACTGGTCTCATATTTAGGAGGTCCCCAGGGTTGACAAACTGCTTCACTAAGGAGCATCTGTGATTTGGACCACAGAGAATTCTGGCAGAAGAGGCAAAGCCTTACTTTCCTTTAACATTCTGTAATCTGCAGGGTTCACTGTTCTATCTGGGACAGAGAGGACATACTATGCTGATAGAATAATTGCATATTTTCATGTAATTCTTAAGTGTACAGTATCTGTGTTTGTTAAAAGAGACAAAACCCTCCTGTTAGCATATGCCTCAAAGAAGTCTAAAATTGAACAAGCTCTTTTGTTAGCACCAGAAAAACAGGCTAAGTATGTCAAGGTTTCCTCCTTGGAAAATTTAAAGACCATTCATCCATGGTTGATTTTTATTTATTTATTTAATTAATTATTGAGTAGGTAAGAAGACTTAACCTGAATGGCTAATGTGGACACTATCAAATACATTAGGGAAATAATATATCGTACTAGTGTAGGAAATTGCTTTGAAATTTGGACATGGCTGAAATAAGCTGTTATTTATTAGGTGTAGAAACTTGAAAAAAATCACTTAAACTCTCTGGATCTTATTTTTTCCATCTTAAAAATGGGACAGTAACAGTACCTGCCTTATAAGACTATCTTGGAAATCACATATAATATTGTGACTTATGCCCCCGAAAAAGCCCTTTTAAATCAATTATTTGTGGGGGCTTTTTCAACAGTATTAGAAAGGATGCAGGTATATTTCTATTCAAATAAAATCTAGAGCTCTTTCTTTTCCTGTATCACATGTTTTCTAGAAAATAAGTCTGATAGGGAGTGGAAGAGAAAAATGGTGGCAGAACAGAGGGATGCAATCTGAATCTGGTCCCAGGGCAGAAAGAGGCAGCAGCTGAGGGTCATGCAGGGAGTATTTGTTGGCGAGTAAGGGGACAGTTGTGCTCCGGGAGAAGGTAGGGGACTAACGGACTGGCCATCCCTGACCAAGTGGCCCCAGTGCTGCTGGGTTCTCTCGCTGAACCACCGGATCGGAGGCGGACCACACCATCTTGAAGGGGAACAGCCTGAAAATAAACAGCTGCAGTAGCCACTGGATGGCTGAGACCCCCCAGAACACTGGTGCCCAGTTGGCACTGACGTGCAGAGTCTAAGGAGCTCTGCGCTCCTGCACGGAAAGGTCAGATTTCCCCTGGGGTTACTTTGGGCTCGATACCGAGGGAGCTGGCAGAGCCAGGAGATCTGTGCCTTGGAACTCAGAGCTGGGAGATCTGCGCCTGAAATAAATCTGTGGCTGTTGGAGCTGGTAAATATGGAAGAAGGCCCTTGGAGCTGGTGGCAGAGGGAATTCAAAGAGGGCAACCCATTTGGATCTGACAGAGGAGGGAAACCCAAAAGATTTGGGGAGGGTCCTGGCTGCTAAACCAGCAGTCACCATTAGAGAAGCAGCTCTGGAGCAGCCCACAGCCACAAATCAATATTGAATACCACAGGGATAGTGAGATTTTAGTTCAGGCTAGAGAGGACCAATAGACCCAGAGGTCAATCTAGAAACACTGCCACCCAGGGGCTGAATCACAAATTGACTCTTGTGTAACACAAGGAATTGATTTTATTTTCTTTTTATTCTACTTTGGGATTAGTGTTCTATAGTCTATTTTCATCTACCCTTTAGTATCTTTTACTATACCTCAACTTCACCTTTATGCCACCACTCTCTTGCTAACCTTTCTCTATTTAGTGCATTGTTTGCCTTACACATTTCCTGCTTTAGATTTACCTTAATTCTTTCTTTTTACTCCCTGTTAAAATTTAACCCCACTTATATATCTAATCTCCAACCACCTACTCCAAGTCCATACATAACTCTTACCTGTCTGACTTCGCTATCCTAAATTGTTTTTCTCTCTGTCCTGTTGTTTACTTGAATGTTGATTATATTGATTTTTAATGCAGGTTTTTGAGATTGGTTTGCTTATTCTTTTATTTTGATTTGTTTTGTGGGGGATTTTATTTTGGTAGTGTTTTTTGTTTTGTTGTCCTCATTTGCATTGTTTTTTTGATAGATTTTTGCTTGTGTTCCCTCACCTTCCTTGTTATTAGTAGTTGCATGTAATTTGTATCAATCTCCAGGTACTTGTTGCTGGTTTTTGTTTGGATTAGTGACTGACCTATATGAGTTTTCACCCCACATTTATAGTTTATTCCCCTTTTCTTTTTTTTTACTTCTTCCCCTTTTCCCAATATCATTTTGGCATTCCTGTCTTTCTTTCTTTGTGTGTGTGTGTGTGTGTGTGTGTGTGTGGGGTGTGAGTGTCTGTGTGTGTGTGGGGGGGTGGTTCTCTTTCTTCTTTCTCTCCTATCTCCGAATTTGCCTTTCTCTGGCGATCACCTTTATTTGAGTTACCAATACTGTGACTACATTCTCGTTCAGTGCCTGGTGCATTGCACCTGGTTGTGTTGTATTTTGTGCCTTTAAATCAATGCAGGAGTTGAGAACTACATAACCAGACACACAAAGAAGAGAGACCATGGGGAGACAAAGAAACAGCCCACATATGAAAGAAAAACAAGCCTCACCAGAAAAGGAGGTAAATGAAATGGAAGTTAGCAACCTGTCAGAGAAAGAATTCAGAGAAATGGTCATAAGGTGACCGAAAAGAATGGAAGACAAATTTGACAATATGAGTAAGAACCAAGAGGAATTGAAGAAGAACCAAGAGGAAATGAGGAAGACCCAGGAAGAAATGAAAAAGAGCCAAGAAGATATGAAAAGTGACATTGCTGAAGTAAAGAACTCAATAGAAAGTATTAAGAATAGACTAGAAGAAGCAGAGGACTGCATCAGTGAGCTAGAAGACAAGGTAGGAAAAAATAACCAAGTAGAGCAGCGTCTAGAAAAAAAATTAAAAAGCAGGAGGAGAGCCTAAGGGAACTTTTGGACAACATGAAACAAAACAACATCCGTATAATTGAGCTTCCAGAAGGACAGTAAACTGAGCAGGGAATAGAAAACCTGTTGGAAGAAATAATGACAGAAAACTTCCCTGATATAGGAAAGAAGAAACCCACACAAATCCAAGAAGCTCACAGAGTCCCAAGCAAAATGAACCCCAAAAGACCTATGCCAAGGCACATTATAATTAAATTGGCAAACACCCTGCCCCAGCCGGCCTGACAAAGTGCACAGGCTGGGCTACAAGGCCAAGCAAGGTTATGTCATATATCGGATTTGTGTGCGCCATGGTGGCCGCAAATGCCCTGTCCCTAAGGGTGCGACCTATGGCAAGCCTGTTCATCACGGTGTTAACCAGCTGAAGTTTGCTCGCGGTCTTGTCTGTTACCAAAGAGTGAGCTGGACACCACTGTGGGACTCTGAGAGTCCTGAATTCTTCCTGGGTTGGTGAAGATTCCACATACAAATTCTTTGAGGTTATCTTCATTGATACATTCCATAAAGCTATCAGAAGAAATCCTGACACCCAAAGGATCACCAAACCAGTCCACAAACATAGGGAGATGCGAGGGCTGACATCTGCGGGCTGCAAGAGCCGTGGCCTTGGGAAGGGCCACAAGTTCCACCACACTATTGGTGGTTCTCGCCTTGCAGCTTGGAGAAGGCACAATACTCTCCAGCTCCACCTTTACCACTAATATAAGTAATGTTTGTAAAATTCTTACCTAAAAACCAATTTAGGACAGTCATGTCTGCTTAAAAGTGTTCTTTAATTTGTTAAAACTAGTCTGCAGATTGTCTTATGAATGCATTGTCACGTTATAAAGTTAAAGTGCAATAATGTTTGAAGACTGATGGTGTGTCACATTACTCATAGACACTTTTGTCTTGGCTTTATGTCAGCGATTTTCAACCTTTTTCATCTCATGGCACACATGAACTAATTACTAAAATTCTGCAGCACACAAAAAAGTAACGTTTTGCCAATCTGGCCAAAAACAGGTATTTTGATCCATTCTTTAACTTAACAATCTAAGAGGGCTAGAGGTCAGTGCCCCTGACTAGTCAGGTACTGAATGTTTTAAAAATTGTGTCCCACCAGTGTGCCACAGTATACTGATTGAAAATCTTTGCTTTATCTTATTAGGGAGTTCCCTATGTCAGTGTTTGGGATAGGTGTAAAATCTGTGAAAGAGTGCAAAACTAGCCAGTAGATTTGTTGGTGCATGTGATGAAACCTACAGCTTTATCAGGGTAATGCAATGTTCTCTGCTTGTTTACTCTCCAGGGCTGTTTTTTGAAGTTTGAATTTTGCTTGGAAATGTGAAAGACAACCTAATCCATTCTCATGGTCCTATGCAGAAAAATGAAAGTTAAGTAGGCGGTTCACATTTTTTAGATTAACCCAATAAACCACTGCTTCTGAAAGAGGAATGGTTTTAAAGAATGCCACCATTCTTTTGGAGAATTGAATGATCCTGTTGAAAGAGGGTTCTCTTAAAATAAAACATCCTAGTTTACCTAAGCAAAACTGGGTTGGTTTCCATAGTACCACTCACTTTCACGTCAAAAGCCAGAAGTCCTGATTCAATCCCATAACTGAATTCCATGCAAAGTAGTAATAGTAATTACATTGGTGTATATTGGAAATGATGGAAATTGAACAAATGAGAAGAGAGTTAACTAAGGTATGTTGTGTTATAACTATTATGAACCCGTTCACCATCTTAAGGGGGGAAATACAATTAACTTTAAGGGTACTTTGCTTAGTCCATTTAGTCTTATAAGTCATCTTGGGCCAACCTACTATATCCATTCCTATAATGTTACTGAGAATAGTTATGTATTGGTGTCAATGCAAGTTTAAGATTTTCAGTCTAACCTTGGGCATTGTCTACAATTATTTTTCCCATCCCTGTGCAAACTACCCTCAAAATCCTTACCATTCCACAAACTTTCCAGGCCTTCAGTTGTGTCCACCTTAATGTTAAATCATACCACCATGTTTTTTTGCCTCTTATTTTACAATAGACCAGGCTTCTGTTTCCCAGGGTGAATCTGAGCATGCAAGACATTCAGAAGAGGAACTGGCTCCAATTTCCAGTTCTGAGTTTGCTGACTTAATAGGTAGTTTGCTTCTAAAATCCTAATTGCTGGTTTCCTTTTTTAACCAATTTTTATTTTCTTCATGGGTCTTCGAAGGCTTGGTTAAATGATTTCCAGAAAGCATGTAGCAAACTCATAAACTCTCGTAAGACCTAAATTCCTTTCCATTCAAATCACAAACCATCTATTTTGTGTATAGAGTTTATTCAACTAAAGGAATAAATGTCTGTTAAACTAAAAAAAAAAAAAAAAGAAAAAAAAAGAAAAAGGTGAAATAACAACAGACCCCATTGAAATACAAAGGATTGTTAAAAATACTATGAACAACTTTACTCCAACAAACTGGACAACCTGGAGGAAATGGATATATTCCTAGAAAAATATAACCTCCCAAAACTCAGTCAGGAAGAATCTAAAAAGCTCAACAGACCAATAACTGTGGAAGAAATTGAAGCAGTAATCCAAAAGCTTCCAGCAATCAAAAGCCCAGGGCCAGATGGCTTCACAGGGGAGTTCTACCAAACATTCAAGGAAGAACTAAAACCTATCCTCCTCAGTCTATTCCATAAAATTCAAGAGGATGGAACACTTGCAAACTCCTTCTATGAAGCTAGCATCACCCTAATACCAAAACCAGATAAAGACAACACAATGAAAGAGAATTACAGGCCAATATCCTTCATGAATATAGATGCCAAAATCCTCAATAAAATTCTAGCAAATCAGATCCAACAGTACATCAGAAAGATCATACACCATTACCAAGTAGGATTTATCCCAGGAATGCAAGGATGGTACAATATCTGCAAATCAATAAATGTGATACATCATATAAACAAATTGAGAAATAAAAATCACATAATCATATCAATTGATGCAGAAAAAGCATTTGACAAAATCTAACACCCTTTCTTGATAAAAACTCTCAACATAATAAAAGCCATATATGATAAACCCACAGCAAATATCATACTCAACGGGCAAAAACTACAACCATTTCCCCTAAGAACATGAACAAGACAGGGATGCCCACTCTCACCACTCCTGTTCGACATAATACTGGAAATATTTGCCATTGCAATTAGACAAGAAGAAAAAATAAAAGGCATCCAAAGTGGAAAGAAGAAGTAAACCTCTCCTTATTTGCAGATGACATGATATTGTACAAAAAAAACCCCAAAAGACTCCATAAAAAAAACTAATAGACCTAATAAATGAGTTCAGCAACGTAGCAGGCTACAAAATTAATGCCAAAAAATCTATGGCATTTCTATACACTAATAGTGAACTTACAGAGAGATTAAAAAAGCAATCCCATTTACCATCACACCAAAAAAACTAAGATACCTAGGAATAAACTTAACTAAGGAGGTAAAAGACCTATTAGCGGAAAACTACAGGATACTAAAAAAAGAGATAGAGGAGATGTAAACAGGTGGAAGAACATACCCTGTTCATGGATTGGGAGAATCAACATCATAAAAATGTCCATACTACCCAAAACAATCTATAAATTTAATGCACTCCCCATTAAAATACCAATGGCATATTTCACAGACCTAGAAAGAACTCTCCAAAAATCCATCTGGAATAAAAAAAAAAAAAAGGCCCCAAATAGCCACAGCAATCCTGAGAAAGAAGCACAAAGTCAGTGGGATTTCCATACCAGATTTCAAGCTGTATTACAAAGCTACTGTTCTCAAAACAACCTGGTACTGGCACAAGAACAGACATACAGACCAATGGAATAGAATAGAAAATCTAGATATCAACCTAAACCACTATGCTCAATTAATATTTGACAAAGGAGGCATGAACATAAAATGGAGTCAAGACAGTCTCTTCAATAAATGGTGTTGGGAAAATTGGACAGATATATGCAAAAAAAATGAAACTAGGCAAGAAACTTACACCATACACAAAAATAAACTCAAAATGGATACAGGACTTAAACATAAGACGGGAAACCATAAAACTATTAGAGGAATCCACAGGGAGAAAAATTTCAGACATATGCTGAAAGAACTTCTTTGATGATATTGCTCCTAGGACAATGGAAGCTAAAGAGAAAATAAACAAATAGGACTATATCAAAATAAAAAGCTTTTGCAGAGCTAAAGGAACCATCAACAAAACAAGAAAACCCACTGTATGGGAGAACATATTTGCAAATGTTATCAGTGATAAAGGTTTAATCTCAAGCATCTACAGGCAACTCATACAACTCAATAAAAGGAGGACAAATTATCCATTAGAAAATGGGCAACAGACCTAAATAGAATCTTTTTGAAAGATGGCAAAAGGAAGGCCCAGAGACATATGAAAACTTGCTCAAAGTCACTAATTATCTGAGGGATGCAAATCAAAATGACTATGCAGTACAATCTCACACCGGTCAGAATGTCTTACCTCAACAAATCAATAAACGACAAGTGTTGGCGAGGATGCGGAGAAAAAGGAACTCTCATGCACTGCTGGTGGGATTGCAGACTGGTGCAGCCACTGTGGAGAACAGTATGGAGTTTCCTCAAAATACTAAAAATGGAGCTCCCATTTGACCCAGTAATCCCACTTCTAGGAATATACCCCAAGAAACTAGAAATGCAAATTAGAAAGAATATATGCATGCCTATGTTCATAGCAGCACAGTTTACCATAGCTAAGATTTGGAAACAGCCTAAGTGTCCATCAGCAGATGAGTGGATTAGAAAACTATGGTACATCTACACAATGGAATACTACACTGCAGTAAAAAAGAAGGAGCTCCTACCATTTGCAACAACATGGATGGATTTGGAGAGCATTATGCTAAGTGAAATTAGCCAGGCAGAAAAAGATAAATATCACATGATCTCAATCATTTGTGGAATATAATGAATGACATAGACTGATGAACAAGAATGGATCCAGAGACTGAGAAAAGTTTGTCAGAATGTCTAACCTCAAGGTAAGTGGGAGGTGGTGGAAGTAAGGGGGAAAGTCAATATATTTGACCTCTTGAACTAATGTAAGTAATTTGTGTTTTTACATCCCTGACAAAGTTTATATAAAGTTATAAAAAAATTGGCAGTTTGTTTGAGATTGAATTGACATGGCCTAGAGCTTGTCATCTCCTATGGACACCAGTCCTTAGGCTAGCCCCCTGCCCCCCTTAACCTCCTGTGACACCATAATACCCTTACATGATATTATTCTACAATGTCATTATAATTTATGATATGTGACAACAGTATATTGTACAATTATCCCAAAGAAACTTACAAACTAATTCTTTGAATGTTTGGCAGCAATTTAAAAATGGATAGGAAAGGAATTAATCCCTTTTAGAAGGAAGTAAGACTCTGGGAAGGCACTTGAGCATTCTATATTGGCCTCTCTTGCCCTTTTTGCCAAGAGGGACCCCCTTCTTACAATCCAAGGGTGCATAGCTGTTGCCTGAGCTTTCAGATCAAGTTGTGGCTGAAGCCTCTGGAAGGCAGGAACCTTGGATCTGTCTCTCGCCCAATGGTGTGAGCTGGGCCCTCTCTGGAGCAGAAACCTGGGTACCCCGAGATATGTGATCAGTACCGGGACCCTGCCAGTAGGCGAGGTGACCCCAAGGCAGGTGCTCAGCATGGAGGCCACAGGGGCATAGACTACAAAGGAGACAAAACTGAACCTCACATCACCCTGCTTGGCCCCAGAGGTTGGCTGGTTAGCCAGAGACGGGTAAGATTCCTCAGGGAAGGAACAACCTAAGACAGGCACAGTCGCAGAGGGGCCAACAGGAGAGAACTAAAAGAGGTGGGGCACAGACCCTCACTCACTAACCTTGCAGGGGCCTGAACTCTCACTCCTTCTGAGGGAGGTCTCCTGCCCCCACAGCTGCTTCACCTCCCACATACAGCTCAGATCGGGACTCAGGTTGCAGAAAGCGACTCGGCCAGCAATAGCTGCTCTATATCTAAATAAGCCTAGTACCAGGAATGATCAGGGCCTACTCAAGAATGCAAATAATCCTTTCCACTAATATTTACAGGGTAAGCTAAGATTTTTGCTTGAGTATTAAAATTGACAGTAAAATAGTAATCAAGTTTTCAGTTTAATTTAAATTGGCCAAGTGAAATAAGTGAATACTCAAGAAAAATTAAGTGTACCAGACAAAAAGCTGTTCCTAAAACATTAACTAAAATATCTATTAGTAGTTCATCTCACTGTAAAATTGCCTAACATCCAAAGAACCTAAAGCAGTCATATTTGTGTGCAAAAATTAAAATTTTAAAATTACCAAGACTGTAATCTAAAATTTCCAAATGCCCCCATTAATCAAAAAAGGGGGATGATAGTGGGGTAATATCATATAAGGAAAAAGATCCTGTAAGTAAAATACATCTGGAAAATTCTTACTCCAGAAAAGTAAATTCCATTTGTAATGCCAATAGCAGGACACCCATAAAAACACATATGGTGTCAAAATAAGCCAAAAGAAAATCATTTGGGCAAAAATAAAAAGAATCCCAAGTCTAATTTGCAGAGAGGACCCTTTGTTAACTTTTGGTCGAGAATGTGTTTGTGTGTTTTCAGAGAACGACTCCAAGACCATGTGGGTTCCTGGGACAGTGAGGATCTGAGGAGTCTGTTCCAGCCATGAGGATGGTCCAGAGATGGGGGACACTGATGACATCTTGCCATGCTATCAGTTAGCAGCTGTGCGATGCAGGCGGCCCAGGACCAAATCAGAGAGGATGGATCTTGCATTGGCACCATGTGTTCACTACCTGGACACCATTGCTGACATGAACACATAAACAACTATTTGACATTGAAACTGGGACTCAGAACAGTTGGACATTGAAACTGAGACTCAAACATTTTTTGTTGTTATACATGTATTTCTAGTATGCAGATGCAAGATATTTTTGAAGAAAAGAAACAGGGGAGAGTGATTGATATAGAGGCAGGGAGGCATTGAACAGGCTGTCGGGCTACAGGGGGAGGGCTGGGGAGAGTGGGGGGCAGGTGCTAGGGGAGATCAACCGAAGGACTTGTATGCATGCATATGAGTATAACCAATGAATGAAAGACAGTAGTGGGGGGGGGGGCGACAGGTGGGGGACATGTGGAGGCTGGGGGGAGGATAATGGAGGGAAAAAAAGGAAAACACATGTACTACTATTAAATCTAAGTTATATTGCAAAAAATTAAAAAAATAAATTATAGGTACTAGTAAAAAACAAACAAAAAACAAACAAGACAAAACAAAATGAGGAAGGGAGTAGATAGTAGAGGTTGCTGGCGGAGACATCTGTGACACTATCAGCAAATATAGATAGATAGATAGATAGATAGATAGATAGATAGATAGATAGATATAAACACACACACATACACACACACACACTAAAATATTTTTAAAAAAGAAAGAAAATCAAATAAGTCTGATAGGAAGCATGTCAGTTGTTGTTCCTACGAAGAGGACAACCAGCATTGTGAGGGAGGTGTAGCAGCTGTGGGAACCATCCTGGCTGCTATGCTCCTCTTCATTTACATGTGTGTCTTGAGTCCTTATGATGGAATTTGATTGTAGCTTATTAGTAATCATAGGATCTAAGTTATCTCCTTTGATTTTAAGAGAGTTTCTGCTAAGCTGGGGTTTTGGCATAGAATTTTTGTTTTTTTACTTCTATCAGATTTCAGTTAGGAATGAATACACTAGAATAAGATCTGATTTTGTTCTCCTTGCTTCTGGTTTCATCAATATGTAAGTGTTCAGTTTCAACATTGTTGAGATGACAAGATTTTTAAAATCACCCTAGAGGAAAAGATAATTTTCCCTTGCATAATTTTCATATTTATGTATAATGGATATGGTCTTTGTATTACTGACTAGCCTGTTCATGGAATAAATTTTTAGAGATACTTTTAAAAGTATATTTCTTGGTCAGTGTGCATAGTGAATCATCTTTACATAAACTGAAATTTTTTGGTTAGTATTTTCCAGTAGATTGAGGTATAATTTAGTTTAGGAAAATGAAATGCAGTAACATACCAGTCAAAGCAGGAATCTCAAGGTGGTAACTCAGACCTCTGTAAAATTCCCTCTATTTAGTTAGATCAATATTTACCTCTTAGCTCTTGTCTTAGGCAAGACAAGAGCTGCTATAACAGAATACTGCAGACTGGGTGGATTAAACAATAAGAATTTATGACTCACAGTTCTAGAGTCTAAAGTCCAAGATCAAGATGCCTATAGATTTGGTATCTGATAAAGTCCTACTTCCTAGACCCAGTGTTCTCCTGGTGTCCTTACATGGCTGAGAGCAAAGAAAAAAACAAGCTCTATTATGTGCTTTCTTACTAGTATAAGGAATCCCATCATGAGGGCTCCACCCTCATAACACTATCCCCTGCCAAAGGCTACACTTCCTAACACCAACACATTAGGGGATAGGATTTCACATATGAATTTTGAGGAAATTACAACATGACAGCTCTCTATACTCTTTTTATTTATATGTTCAATGATGCATAATTAGTACTCTATTCCCTGATCAATTATAGTTAGTATTTATTAGTTCATAATATACCATTTTATATACTAGCTAGAGGCCTGATGCATGAATTCATGCACAGGTGGGGGTCTATTAAGACTGGGCTTGCTGGGGGTAGGGACAGTGTGAGGGTGGCCAGCCAGCCCTACCTCCAATTGGGTCTGTTGGCCAGCCACAGTGTGCATCATAGCAACCAGTCTTTCTGATCATTCGGGTCCTTCCAGTCCTTCAGTTCACTTGGCTTATATATATATAAATTATTCCACAGGTTTATATATGTAAATCAACTCTCTCCAAATTTATCATCAGGCATTTGTAGATAGAATTGCAATTCACATTGAGCCTGATGTGCTTGTCTCATGGCAAAGTCATAGACTCCCCAATTTTTAACTATATAATTTAAAAATTTTAAACATAATTTGTTTCTTATGAAGAATTGCTCTTTATATATAACTCTTTAAATAAAATATATTATATACAAATATTTCCCTGTTAACCACATTATAATTTCAAGGCTCAATATATAATGAACATAATTTTCTAAAATATATTAAAAATACTGTTATCTAATGAAGCTTGAACATATTTAGAAGTTTGTTTTTGATGACATAATTGGCCATCAATTTAAGAGTCAGTGTTGTGTGTGTGTGTGTGTGTGTGTGTGTGTGTGTGTGTGTGTGTGTTTGTTTTCCTGTTATCTATATAATATGATTTGAAATATTTTTTCTACCTCATCTGGCTTTGCTTGTGAAAAACTATTACTTTTCACTCAAAGAGTCCTTCTAAAACAATTACATTGGTCTCAAAGAATTTTTCTATTTGTTGCGTCTTATCAGTTGTTAAATGAAATCTAGATAACACACAATAATATCTACCTTAGAGGTTGACATGAAAATTATACTCAATATTCACACATAATGCCATAAAAGGTCTTTACTTAACCAGTTATTTGTTGGTCTCAAATAACAGTTGGTAGGTACTATCAATTTATTTTTAAAAGGGATTTGTTACCTCTTAAAGCTAATTGGCTTAGTCTTTTGTATGTGTTGTACTAACAGGCAAGAGGAAATGTGTTAATAAGTTAAAAAGCAGTAGATTTCCATGGGAAATAGAGCACCAATGGTAGAAAGTAGTTCTCTCTGAATGACTTTCATAGATTGTGTTTGAGAAGTAGATAAAGGCAAAATTACTAAGTAAAACATGGGAATTGATTTTACTTAACTTTCTAGCTAAATGTGAGCACATTAAAATCAAAAGATCCTGAATAAACTCTGTGCTTTCATTAAAAAAAAAAAAGAAATCAAAGAGATTATTTTATAAAATCATTTGTTTTACTAATGAGCAAGGTTAAAGTAATAACTGGAGACTTAATGAACTGATTAAGAATCTTAAAAAATTAAAAGTTACAGGAAAACAAATATTTAAAATAATGACCAAAGGTGAAAAGGTGCACGGAAACTATTGTTCTCATTTACTGTTGGTGTCGTAAATTGGCATAAGTCCTTTGGAGAGTCATTTGAGTCATAAAAATAAGTATCTTCTTTACTCACTGATCCTATTTCTGGGAATTTATCCAAAGAAAATAATTTAAATGAAGGCAAAAACTGCATGTAAGATAATATTCATTGTATCATGTTTCTACGCATAAAAACTGAAAAGATGGTATATAAAATCAGAAAATAGGCAAATAAATGATGGAACAGGTTCTGAATGGAATATTATGCTCTGATAAAAAGTACAGGAAGATTTTTAATACAAATGCTCATGAGAAAGTTGTGCTTCTTTCAGTTCAAGTTAGCAGACCAAGAACATGTGATTGTTTCCCCTCGTTCCTAAAATCTCACTAAAGTAACAGTAGAGAATAAGAAAGTATATTTATAAAAGGTATGGGAGGAAGAAAGGAGAGCTAAGAGCCAGTAAAAAATATTGTTAAATATCTAGAGCATGGAAAATATTTAAAATTACTTATAAGTAAATCAGAGCTAACCCTCGCCTGGAATGTGCATAGAAAATAGTACTAGAGGAGGGACGAGTCCTCTCCCTTCTAAAGTGTCCTCTAGAAACCCTAATCATGTTGAATGAAAGTATGGGAAGTGAGAGTGGGAAGTGGGGCAGAGATCAACACCATTAATGGCAAAACTGTTAATGGAAGAGCTATACAAGTCATTACAGACAGACAACACATGCTCACACACATACACCTTTCTGGAGCAGCACTTTTCTCAAGGTTATAAGTGATGCACATCCACTGAACATAGGAAGGGTCAGAGTTGCCCTCATTGTTGATGCCAGAGTCAAGCCTTCTTCATTCAAAGATGGAGATGGGCGGGCCCAGCTTTCCTGCCTGTTCCCCACATGTGCCTCTTACCTTGAAACTTCCAGTTACCAAAGTTCACCCAGTGAGCAGAGGTTAGGTTCAGTCTACGAATTCAAGAGAATTATTAAAACAAACTACCATCGTGTGGAAGAAATTCTAACCAGCCTTTTTAATTACTCTAGTACTTCATTCATAAACATAAGCAGACAACCAAAGGCCATCAGATACCAGAAAGACCCCAGGAGTGCCCCATTTCAAAATTACCAGGATGAATAAGTTTTGTTACAGATAGTGGAAGTGATGCCAAAAATTTAAGGAAAGGGAAGAGATTTAAAATAATCTCCACTTAGTAGTATCCTAATAAAGAGTCAAGATGATAGTGTTTCTGTGAAATAAAAACAGACTACAAATAAAAGGGATTTAAAAACTCCAAAATAATTTTTGAGTTAAAAAAAATTAAGCAAAAGTTGATATGGTTCCCAAGGAACTTCCTGTCAGTGGGTCTGACCCTGTGAGTTGTGATTCTGTCTCTTCATTTGCTCTATGACCTCAGTGCTATGATGATACTAAGAAGAGTTGTTGATTTTCTGTTTGTTTAGCTTTTATTCTTGTTGTGTGGCTGAGAATAGCAGTTTCTAAGCTACTTACACGCTGGTCCAGAAACAATTTCAGTTCATTTTTTTGGAATTTTTAATATAATGTATTTTAAAAAAATAGAAAAAAATAAAATTCCATTGAAACAATTGAAAAATCAACAAAGAGATAAAGAAATGGGAAATAATAGAGGAGAGACTAGAAGTTCAATCACTGAGTCAATATAAATCTTGTGTAAGAAAAAAGAACCTTGAAAACGGAGGGGAAAGCTAACTTAATGGAGTAGAATTTGATAGAACTTAAGAAAGGCACATGTTTTAGATAAAATGTGCTGACTGGACAATGAAAAAGCACTGACACATAGACTCAGCTTCTTGAATTTTGAGACACCAAGGATACAGGACACATCTTAAAGCTTCCATAAAAGATAGAGGGTGAATATGTATTATTTGGAACATAAAGCAGATTGGCATGTGTTTGGTTTCATCAGCAGCAGGGAGGCAGTTCTAGAAGTTAGCAGAAACTTGTGTCAGAGCTCTGAAGGTAATCATTTTGAATCTAGAATTCTGTCATCACAATGTCAATCAGTTTAGAGGGTAATATACAATGAGTTTCACCTGGGAGTATAAGTGGAAAGGCCTACAGCAACACTATGAAGAAATGAACCTGCTCTGGAGCAGGGCAATAAGAGTGGGTTGGACTTGGAAGAGGCTAGAGAATGTTCAGGCCTCACCTAAAGGTAGATAAGGATGAGAAAATACTGTGAATGCAAATCCACAAAACCATGCATCCAACTTCCCCATTGATGGACCCCTTCCTCCAGTGATTTGTGGGGAATGGACCAGTGATTCCCTGTGGAGTGTGAAGTTGCAGCTTCCTGATGAAACTAACTGCCCAGATGATAATGCTTTCAATGTCTTCCCTTCCTTTCATCCCTTTCCTATTATTAATATTAGCTAGCTAGTTACAATGATAACAGAATCAACTGCAAAACCAACCAGAATATCTGAAAATAAAGAATAATTGAGATTTAAAAATTCATGAGTCTAACCAATGAATGAAAGAAAGAAAAAATCTTAGGATCCAGTACTATAGTACACTTAGAAAGCAATTGGGTCATGTTATAACAGGAAATCAAATAGCTCCCAAGAAATATTTTTTGAACTGGAACTCCTGAAATAAACAGTACGAGCTTACATATAAAATAAAGGCAGGCATGCAGGAATTGTTTTTGTTAAAGGAGAAGGGAGACAGGGAGGGCGGGAGGGAAGAAGGGAATAGAGAAAAGGAGGAAGGAAGGAAGGGAAAGGGGGAGGGAGGGAGAAAGAGAAATTAATGTACCAGAAATCCCATGTACAATGAAACCCACACAAGAAAGTCAGATCTAAATATTAAAGTAAGACATGGCATAGCATTTGTCTAATTACAAAACAAAAAGACTCCGATTTTATGGTTTCAGTATTCTGAAAGTGTCACACAGACTTGGTACTTTACAAAATGGTGTGATCCCTGAGTACTCAGTGTCTGAGGGTGGGTTTATTGGTACTTGGTGGTGCTGGGGGGATGGATGGGAGAACAGTGGGGTAGTTGGTAGAAAGCTGAGTTTTTATCTGGGTTGATACAGGTTAAAATGGAGCCCTTAGGTATTGGGACAGGATTTGGAAGCAGAAAACTCATGAAGACAGTAGGTCTGAGGTGGTCAGTAGAACTAGCAGTATTCAGAGAAGTTACAAAGGGCAGGAGGCCCCCACTGATATTTCCATTATCCCCACTGATATGCATTTAACATTACACCCAATGCACACTAAGTTTTTCCAGGTCAGTAAATGATTTGCCTTGTTAGGGCTGTGGAATTATAAGGGGTTTTCCTAACTTTCTATTCTGTGGTTACATAATTTCATAATGAAAGCGACCTTGTAGTTAAAAATGGAACAGATTCTTCTAGACTTTAAAATGATTAACCAACATTAATTATCACATTTATGGCAACCACACCTGTTATGTCATGTGGTTGCCAAGAAGTATCTTAAAAATATAAAAATGCATCCATAATGCTAACGTGGAAGCAGTCTCTCTGACCATCCAGTTTTAATGTGATGTGAAGGGGGTTGGCTGGAGGTGGGCTGATTCCAAGAAGGTCTTTTGTGCTGACTTGACTAAATCCCTCTCCCTTCTACTCATGGACCACCAGAGTTATCCAGACAGTCTTCAGGCAAATCATATAATTCTGTCCTTTTAATACTAAGAATGTTTGGAGCACGTGTTTAATAAACCCACTCCTGGTCTTCGGCAAGATGAGGAAAGAGCCTGCCCTATGCTTTGGCAGGTTTTCAAGAAGAGATTTTAAAAATATATATATATGTTATTTTAAACATATGCTGTAAAAATGGGGAGCTATATTGAAACTCTTATTAAATTCTGAGTGTTAAATAACACTCAAAATAATTGAGTGTTCTATAACACTCAATTTCAGAAATTTTAGTCAGTATTTTCCTAACCTATCAATGCTCCCAAAGGATGATTTTTTCCCCTGTGTTGAAATAATAAAACTTTTGAAAAGTAAATCTGTAGAAAATAGAAAAAGTACTGTATAGATATCTTCATCTTTTATGGCAGAGTTAGAGAAGCAAAAGGATTAATCTTATTTTGAAGATGGCATCAAATTAATTTTCAACATTCTGTGTTAATTTGCATCACCTGGTTTCCTGCTCAGATCACTTGCCAGTGTTTCCCTTCCCTCTTTTTCTCCTTTAAACTCTCTCCCCTTCCCCTTTCCTCTCTTCCATCTCTTACTTCCCATTTGCATTTAATGTTGCTGCTGAACTTGATTTCCCATAAACGTAATGCTATGAATAAAAATGAAGTAAACGCTTGCACTAGTGTAGGAACTTTTTAGAAGTTGTTACAGAGAGCACACAGGTCTTGAAGTCCCATATTTAAAATGCATGAAGTGAGCATGTAGTATTTGAAAAGAGAATGCATTTTGTCATGAGTCCTATGCTCAAGGTCATTTCAGATGAAGACTGCTGAAAATAGTCTTAAAGAACAGTATCTTTCATCTTTTTAATAACTCATTTTGGACAAAAACAGATTCATTGTGTGGAGAGAACCCTTTGACGTTGCTGTCTGGGAATGGGATCCAGCCTCCTCAAGCCTTCCTGAGAAAGCTGAGCCACGTGCACAGGAAAGCTCTGGCTTGTTCACATTACTGCTATGTCAATACAAAATATCAACACCCAGGAAAACTCCATTTAGTATGGTTACTTGGGAGATATTAACATCAAAAATAGCACCTCTAAAAAATCTTTAAAGGAGAAACGTATCAAGGGATACTGGACTGAGTGCATTAATCTGCAAATGCATGTGAATTACTTATGAGTTCAAAATTTCTGCGGAAATAATAAATGAAGAGAAATAATAAATGAATGTAGATATGTCTCAAATCAAGAAATAACAAAATTCCCAAAAGTATATTCTGATTAAAATTTTGTTTCTTTTGTTTATTACTTATTAAAGCATCTAGCATCACAAGGGCACCAAAAGCCAGAGCCCATTCTGCATGTCGAACACCCTCCCGCAGAGTTCCTGGTATGCTTTGCTACAGATACCTTTGGGTCAACTAAAGCCCCTCACAGAGCAACAAAATGGCCAGACATGCATCTCTAATTTGTCTAATACATCTCTAATTTGTTTTGATCTTTATTTCTCATGTGCACTTTTGTGAAGGGACTTCAGTATAAATATCAGAAAACTTTCACTTTGTTCTTTTCTCATTTTCCAATAAGAATAGTTAGTTATAATTTTTACACAGAGGTTTTATTTTTAGGCAGTATTATGTGTTTTATTTCCCAACATAACAATAAGTAAAGAGATACAGAGTATAAAAATAAATCTATTTCTGAAACACTTTCTATGGTAATACACATGCACTTTCCAAAAAGTTCAAAAATATATTTTTCTTAGTAATATCATCCCAGATTTCTATGGGTTTTGTCTCCAAATCTGATGGACATGAGACTCTTCATTCTACCTTCACTGATTGTACATTTCCCTTAACAGATACTTAATGAAAGATGTGATAATTGGTTAATAGAAAAAAAGGGAATGAAAAAAATTTCATGAAACTTTATTTTCATGAAACTATTAATATTAGGTTTTACACTAAAAGTAAAGCTAAGTTAGGACATCTATTACATACCAGCATTGATGAGTCATTTGCCCTCCATTAAATCAACTCAAACCCCAACTTCCTGTTTTACAACACAATCTGCCCAAACCAGCAGATTTCAGATCTCAATTCTGCCAGTTTGAGTTCCTCAATTTAAAAAAAAATCTCAGTTTAAGTTTGTAGTTTCAGTGGAATTTTAAATAATTCTAAGAATGAGAATGGCTTAAACCAAGCATGTGATATTAGAACAGTTTCACTTTCAACAATAAATTTGATCTAAAAAAACAAACAAAACCCAGTATATAAATAAATTAGATCTATGTTAAATTTTACAGCTACTGTGAAAGGAAAAGTGAAAAAACATCTTAAGAAAATAAAATGGCTTGCACTGAACTAAAGACACACACATAGAAATACAAAGACACACATACATAGGAACACAGACACATGCACAGGCACACACACATAGACACACAGATGCACAGACAGATATATACAGACATAGAAACACACAGATGAAACACACAGACACATACACACAGCGAGACACAAACACACAGCTACACACAGAAACATACACACTGACTCTGTAATGACAAATTTTGTTCCATTTTACAGTAACACTAATAATGTAGTACTTTCTTCAACGCAGTAGCTCATCTTATGTTAAAAAGTGAAAGGGAGTCCTAGCTAGTTTGGCTCTGTGGGTAGAGCATCAGCCTGCCAACTGAAGGGTCCTGGGTTCAATTCCAGTCAAGGACACATGTAGGGTTGCCAGCTCAAACCCCAGCAGGGTAAGTACAGGAATCATCTGATCAATGATTCTCTCTCATCATTGATGTTTCTGTCTCTCCCTCTCCTTCCCTCTCTGAAATCAATAAAAACAGTTTTTTAAGTGAAAGGAAAAATTGGCATCTAGTACACTGCTTGTAAAATTCCAGCATCTTTTCCACTTGAGCCTTAATTACATTGCTTGCTTCTGCCCACTTTTTTCTTCCAGTGAAGGATTCTGTCATGTTTAGGTGTAACCATGATTTGGATCTTGCTTCTGCTGCCTGACCTTCGGTATGTTACCTTGTTTGTTTGTGAAAGGAGTGAATAGATGATGACATAGGCTATGTGACACAACAAACTTTTTTAGGGTCATTTTCAAGGACACTTCCTAGAGAATGGCTTTAGAAATCAACCACAAATTATCTGTTTGTCTGAAGACCAATATTAGCAAAGTATTAATTAATTCCATCAATGTAATAAATTTGAGAGTCAGGTAGATAGAAGTGAGTTTAATATTTTCAACTAATTAATAAAGACATATATTTCTTGAACATCCATAAGAGTCTCTAGGTATGAAGATAATGGTCTGTATCCCTCCTCTGAGAAGCTTAATGATTAGACAGAAAAAACATATACCTCTTTTTAAATGGCATGAATCTTTTAAGAATGTTTTCTATTTGGTACATAGATACCATTTATAAAAGTTTTAAAATATTGTATGTGATTGATTCTGAGTCCAAAAGAATTTGATGGAAAAATATAATGATCCTTACTTTGTCGAGTGGAGTTCCATCTGCAAGCAGAACATATCCTGACTAAAACACAATTTTTTGAGGGCCATGCATAGTTTAAAAGCTAAAGTCTTTATTTAACCATCACTTAGGATCAATCTACATATCCTATCACCAAATTCAATCTTTAGATGTACTTATAAAATTGAAAACTCCTTAAGTTGAATAAAAATTACCCAGGTTTGTGTGTATTTGTGTATATATATATATATATATATATATATTATATTCTCTTTATAGTTTATATATATTTTATATATCATATACTATAGTAAAATATATATTGGATTCTGGATTAACTTTTCAATAAAACTTCTGGTACTACTTAAATTATGAGGACAACAGAATAGTCTCTGTTGTGGTAGCATTTGAACTTTTTTTTCTGTGCCCCAGGTCACCTGCCCTGAATAATGCATTCGTTCAGCAAATAGTACTGAGTACTTCCCAGTATTGTCTATCCAAAAAAAAAAACTTCTGAAAAATTAGTGAAAAAAAATATCTTCCTTCATAGAGTTCATGTTGTATATAGTTAGCTATAAACATAACTGATGAATAAATTTTAGGTATGCTAGATGGTGATAAGAGCTAAGAAAAAACATAGCATGGTATGAGAGATATATGAAATGTTGAGTATTCAAAGATGGGGTTGCAAGTTTGAATAAACTATTCCTAGTAGACATAATAGTTGAAGATATATTTTGTAAAATCTTGAAAGAAGTGAATTGGTGAGCTTTGTATGCAGTGAATGATCTTTTATGGACAGAGGGAACAGTTATTTGCCCTAATACAGGAATGCATGGAACAGCATGAAGACGCTCAAGGAACAATGTAGGATGGAAGCACAGAGAACAAAGGAGGGGCAAGTATGAGATAAAGCCAGAAAAGTAAAGGGAGTCCAATCATTTAGCTCCTTGTGGGCCATAGTAAGAGACGGAATTTTTACTCAGAATGGAGCACAAGCCATCTGAAGGTTGAGAATCCTGTGATTTGACTTCCATTTTAGAGATCCATCTGGTTACTGCGTTGAGATAGAGTATTGGGCAAGGGTAAGACTGTGAGACCATGGAATCTTGGACAAGAGCAACATGAGAAGTGGTATAGTTCTGAACACAATTTGAAGGAGAAGACAATAAAGTTTTCCAACAGTTTGGATTATGCAAAAGTGAGAAAAAGGAAATAATAATGCCAAGGTTTTTAACCTTACATTGGGAAAACTAGAACAAAGTTTTCATCAATCAATAGTGTGTGATGAGGGCTACAGAAGGAGCAAGATATAATGGAGAGATCAGAAGTTTAGTTGTGGTTATGTTGAGCTGAGTATCTGTTAAAATCCAGGTGGAAAGTCAATCAGAGTGTTTGATGTAAAAGTCCAGCTTCAGAAAAGAGTTAGAGATAAAATGTGAGAGTCACTTACGTGTGAATTTTCTTCAAAGCATGAACTTGGATGCAATCTTGAAGGGAGAGGATATATATATGGAAAAAGCAGAGGGAGAAGTTCTACACCTTGAGGCACAAGTACTTAAATTGAAAAGAAAAGCAAGAACAAGCAAAGAAGGCCCAGAAGAAGAGATTGATGAGCTTGAAGAAATGCCAGAACTGGGTAGAATCCTAGGAATTCAGTAAGAGAAGGGTTTTAGGTAGGAAGGGGTGAGCATCTCTTTTAAGTGAGGAGATGAGGGTTACCTGATAAGAGTAGTTTGATGGAGTGTGAGGTGGGATGAGATAAAAGCCTGATTGAAGTAGGTTTAATAAATAAGAGAGTGAGAGGAATTAGGCACAAAAAGGTGAGGGCAGCTCTTTTAAGAAATTCTGCTGCAAATGAGAGCCTCCTTTAAGAGCGGTAGAAAAAGTGAGGAAAATAATGAGAGGGCCTGTGATTTTCAAGATGGAATAAATCAGCACAAAATTGCATGCTGGTGGGAACAATTAGATAGAGAGAGAAAACACAATGATGAGAGAGGGGAAATGAAGAATTCCCTCTGCATTCATGGCCTTGAATAGACAACAAGGGGTGAGATCTAGTAAACAAGTAGACTGATTGGCCTAGGGCAGAAGCACAGATCATTATGATAACAGATAGGAACTAGAATGTGTGGCTACAGGTCGATGGGTGGTTATGAAGTTGTGGAAATCTGCTTTGGAAATCTTCAATTATCTCAGTCAAACAGAAAACACACATATCTGATGAGAATTGGAATGGGGACTCGGGAATGGTGAAGATTTGAGCAGAGGGGAAGGGGTTAAACTGGAAATCAAGGTGTGTGGGAGGAGGATAGATGAAGGGAATACAGTGTATTAACATTATATTATTATAACAATGGCAGAGCGGCCTTTGGGGTGCATTGTGTTTGTGATAGTTAAAAGTGACACCACTCAGGTGGAGCTGTGTTTCACCTAGTTGTGGCTTTCCCAAATGAGTATCGCAAACCCTGGGAAGAGCATAGGAATGGAGGATTTTGACAGACAGTCATCACTAGACAAAATAAATCCTCTTAATAAGAGAGTGGTCAAAACAGACAGAAAAAAACAACAACATGGAAGACAGAGATCATGAACGTAGAACACAGAAAAACAAATACACCTCCTGGGCTTTTGAGTATAAAAGTATCTACTTAATGATTTAAGGAGATTATATCAGTGCCCATAACATGAGACGTGGAATGCAGAATATTCATCATCACCATCCCAATGATCCTGCACCAATCTTCCTGCAGGCAGTTTCTCAGTGGGCAGCCTCCCTCTCAGGTCCTGGCTGCCATCTTGCTCTGGAATTACTTGAGCTGAAGCACCATCATTCTACTGTTCTAGGATATCTCAGGCCTCCCCACCCCCCAGCTTATTGTTATGCAGAGCAATACAGCTCTTGTTTCTCTGAAGACACCTAAATGACCTATTACAGGAAACCTGCCTCTCCTTACCAGACACATTAATTAAGGTATTTCCCTGAGGTCTATTAATGCAAACTCAAGGCACAGTTTTTAAAATAACCATTTCCCTTTCTCATTTTAGTATCTTTTAGAAGTATTTACCATGTTGTAATTAATTGTTCAATTGTCCACTAGAAAGCAAGGTCTTTGAAGTCAGTCACTGTGGTTTCTTCACTATTATTTCTCTGAAATGAAACCCATTTTGATTATATCTCATGTAGTTCATAGAAGTTAATTTTAGATGGGTTACAGATCTAAACATGAAAGAAAAACAATAAAATCTTTAAAAGAATATACAAGAATATCTTCATCACTTTGATGTGAGTAAATAGTTTATGAAAACACCCTGGTTGGGCATCATCTCATGCATCAAAAGGTCACTGGTTTGATTCCTGGTCAAGGCATATGTCCTGGTTTCAGGCTCAATCCCTGGTAGGGAGCATGTAGGAGGAAGCTGATCAATGTCTCTCTCTCCCCCTCACTTTGCCTTCCCCTCTCTCTAAAATAGCTATTAAAATCTTAAAAAAAGAGTTGATAAAAATACCAAAAGCATTGAATATTCAGAAAAAGTTAACAAAGTGGCATTTATTATAATTAAGAACTTTCATAAAAACATACCTTCGTAGAGTGAAAGAGTCATCCAAGACTGGAAGAAGAGATTTACAATTCATAAGGCACCAAGGATTTATGTCTAGAATACATAAACAAATTTTACAAATCAATAAAAAAGACATAAAATCCCATTGAAATACAACCTAGAGAATTGAAGAGCCACTTCAGAAAAGAAGATATACAAACAACCAATAAATATATTAAAAAGTGTCTACCTCATTAGTCACAGGGAAATGCAACTTAAAATCAAATGCATCAACCAATCACAATTGCTACAGTGCAGATTGGCCAGCAATGGAGAGAAGTAGGGAAAACAAGGAATAGCTTGAACTCTTCATTACTGTTGTGGAAATATACACATATATAGTGTTCATGCTTCTGTAGGCTATGCTGAGAACAGCACCAGGTGTTAGACTACTGGAATCAGACCAGACCTTGGTTCAGAACCTCAGTACTTGAGTTCTGGGTAAGAATTCTGGGAAAGAATTCAGAGCCAAGATTCAAAATATACAAGGAAGTTTATTTAAAAGATCACAGAGGCAGAAGAAATGGATTCAGGAGGTAACATATCTTGTGGGGATGAAGAGAAAGGGGAGAAAGATGGTCCCTTGCCCTGAAAACTTGTAAGAGTGGGGATGTTAGGTAAGGTCAGAGGAGAGGATCTCAATAAAATATTCATCACCTTTCAAGGTTGTGGTTTCCACTGATTGACTGGTTGGCACCAGGGTAGGGGGTCATTAGCCAATTTAGCTGGTCCTACAGTCAACCTAGGAGTCTCTTGTCTGGTTTTGCTGCTTTTCTGGGCCGTGAGCTGAAATACAACTGAGGCTTAGATGTTATCTCTAAGGTGGAAAGGTCAGGGGTCTAAACTGAAGGTCCAGTGATATGCTAAGGGAGGAAAGACTATCCTGGGGGCAAGGTCCTTGTTTTTCTAGTTTTGCCTGTTGCTAGGTATCCCTGACCTTCTGTACCTGTCCTATTGTCCTTGCTTTGCTCATGTCTGGCTAGCTGTCTACCACTGTTCCACTATAAAATGAACATACACATGAAGTGTCACCCAGTAATTCTACTCCTAAGAATATAGCCAACTAAAATGAAGATAAATGTTCATCTAAACATACAGTAACACTCTTCATGACAACTTTGTAACAACTTCATGACCAGTGTGTCTAAAGAGTAGAAGGAAAAATAAATTGTTGCATAGTGAAAAAAAAGAGATAGCTTCTTAATAATTTTAAAATTTAAAAACTCATTTTATGTGTTAAAATCAAGGTAGTGGATGTCTTTGGTGAGGGCAGTGGCTAGGGAGACATGAGAGTATCTGGAATAATAATATGGAATGTTAATGGAATTTATTTCCTGATATGGGTGTTGGTGACACAGATGCATTTGCTTTTGTGCAAATCCTTCAGTTTGAACATTTCAGTTGTGCATATTCTTATAATTTTTGCACTTTTCAATATGTGAGCTGCAATACAATAAAATCCCCTAAATTTATTTGCTTATGTTTAATAGTAATCAGAATTCTAGAATTATTTTCTGAGTACATGACAACAATACCTTGAGCAACCAAGTTGGATGTTAGAACTTGGGCGAATTCTGTCTGTAAACGGGAGCATCCCACACACCCTCCAACACTGTAAATAGATGGAGTGAGGCTTCCAATGTGATCAGATGTACCAGAGTGACTATTTTTGCACTGTTGTAGCTTCATTTCTTAATGAGGTATTGTATGACCTTCCTTTACTCTTTCCATGGCTGTTATAGATGATGACATTAAAAGATTATAGCATTAGATTCCACATATACACTTCTCCAAAGAGAACATGCAGATAGCCAATAGACATATGAAAAGATGCTCAACATCACTAGTCCTCAGAGAGATGCAAATTACAACCACAATGAGATATCACCTCACACCTGTCAGAATGGCTATCATCGATAAATTAACAAACATTAAGTGTTGGTGAGGATGTGGCGAAAAGAGAACCCTCATATACTCTTGGTGGAGAAGCAGATTGGTACAGTCACTGTGGAAAGCAGTATGGAGTTATTTTAAAAAATTAAAAATGGAACTGCCTTCTGACCCAGTAATTCCACTTCTGGGATTATATTGGAAGAAATATAAAACACTAATTTGGATGAACATATGCATCCCTATTTCAATGCAGCATTATATACAATAGCCAATATTTGGAAGCAGCCAACGTGCATCAGTAGATGAATGGATTAAAAAGCTGTGGCACATTTACACAATAGAATACTATTTAGCCATAAAAAATAAGAACGTCTTACCCTTTATGACAGCATGGATAGGACTGGAGAGTATAAAGACAAGTACCATATGACTTCACTCATAAATGAACAAACAAAATACAAACAGGTTCATAGATAGAGAATAGACTAAAAGCTATCATCCAAGAGATGAGAGAGGAGGCTTTGAGGGCCTGGGTGAAAAAGGTGAAGAGATTAAGGAAAAAAAAACCCCATAACACATAGACACAGACAACACCATGATGATTTCCAGAGGGAAAGTGGGGTGGGGAAGGTAGAAGAGGCTATAGAGGGGAATAAATAGTGATGAAAGGACACTTGACTTGGGTGGTGAACACACAATACAATAAACAGATAATGCATTATAGATTTGTACACCTAAAACCTATATCATTTTATTAACCAATGTCACCACCAGTAAAGTCAAGAAAAATAAATTTTAAAAAGATTACTGCAAGAGTGAAGTTCTAATATCCAGGTCTGGCTGTGAGCTACAATAGGTCCTTGACCTTAAAATATTTAATAGTTGTTGCACACCTAAGTCATTAATTTGCCAAGCACTTGGATCTCTCTCAATGATGAAAAGTGCTTTGTGAGCCAAAATTCTCTTCTCTTCTCCATTACTCATATTTGATTAATATCATTTGAAATATCATTAAATAATTTTAATGCAGGTGTATAGATTAGAACTACTCTAGAGCTTTCCTGACATAAACTATGACAAATTATGTGCAAGTTTAAGTTTGCACAAATGATTAATCTGCTAGTCTGCAGTTTAAATTAATTATTACCTCATATTTACATGACTGGTTCAGATATATCCAACCATTAACACATTGCCATTTGCTCAAAATCATTTTAAAATATTATACAGTTAATGTAAAGTAACAATATAGAAAAAGAGAGAATCAGATCAGAACTCAAATGTTACATGAGTTATATGCAGGTCTACCTAGTTAATTCTTTTTTTAATTACTAGATATTAAACTGTTTTATTTATTCTGTCCACACAGAAGTTTAACAGGCAGTATCATTTCTAAAATTAAGTGGACCAGTATATGTTTTCCCAAATTTTAGGTGTAAATATTAGGCTTATTTACATATGCAAATATATTTAGATGTCCCCATCCTCTCTTATAAGCTCAGTTATAGGAGTGAATGGAGGAGGCTTCCAGAAGGTCACATACACTAAATGAGAAAGGCCAAGGGCCAGGGACATGGTCCCTCTCCTTGCTGCTGGGAGGGTTTGCAACTCATTAGTCAACAGAGCCAAATATCAATAGTACAGCAATTGAAATTTCTTTTGAGAGCCAAATTTTTTAAAGTTAAACTTCTTTTAACACCACTTCTTCAAAATAGACTCGCCCAGGCCATGGTATTTTGCGGAAGAACCACACTCAAGGGGCCAAAGAGCCACATGTAGCTCACAAACCATAGTTTGCCGCCCATGGGCCAGGATCATTTCAGAAACAGGGATATTTACCTTGATATCCACGGAAAGATATTTTACAACTTTCATGTAATTTGTGATGTGAAGCCACGCTTATTTGTTTTGAGAGTATGAGTGCATGGAAAAAATATCCTCGGTCATAGCCAGAGCAATAAGAATGTCCAATTACTAGGTGCATATTTGTTCTGAGCATTGTTTCAGGTTCTTTAAATATGTTGTCTTATAAAAACATTTATTATAATGTCCTTATTTTAGTTAACAGAGACCTAAATTATCTGAGACCAGTATTGGAACATTGTAACAACCAGACAGATATTTTTAGTTAATAATGATTAACATGGTAAAGGCTCCAGTGAAAAAGGTGGACAGTGCACCTTTTAGCAGAGTTGGAAATGATAAGAAAAAGTCAAATAGGATGCTAAATAAATAAATAAAAATTTATGGTAACATAGGTGAAGAATGCACTTAGACTTGTCAACACACTCCATACAGTTATTTTTAAAACAATAGTTTTTACTTTGTTTATACACATTTTATCATACAAATATTTTATTTTTTATGATATAACATATGTACATCTTTTCTTTATAGCTGCTGAGATTACAATCTTTGTTTAATGAGATTGTCCAATCCTTAGATTATACCTGTGGTCACCTAGAGTTGTGCAAAGTTCACATGGACACAGTGGGCTCTAATGACACAGTATAGAAAAGTATAGGTAGCTTACTTTTCCATCTGTAACTCACAGGTGCTGGCCTGAAGAGTTCTATTTGGAAAGAGAGCATGTAGACTCTTGGATCACTCTCCATCTATACAGGGGATGGTTAGTATGAACCCCTATTGTCATAGGAGCCAAGAGATCCCAGCTCCTAGTTAGTTTTACTAAACTGTTGAAAGTGGGGAGCTTAGTTACAAGGACCATCTGGATTTGTCATTTCTCACTTAGGTCTTCTTCCAAAAACATGTTATGTCATTGCTTCAATTCAAGTATTTCATCTCTTGGGAATTATTTTTATATAAAGCAAAATCATTTCTCCAATTAATTTTTTATAGATGCATAGCTATTTTTGCCAGCTCCATATATTAAAGAGTTTATCCTTCTTACACTAAATAGAAATACTATACAAATTATATATTCGATTCTAATATTTTTATTTATCTATTTGAATATTTCTATGCTAATAAGATATTAATTTTTTTTGAGGGAGGAACCAAAATGGCGGCATAGGTAAACTCCTATCTTGCTGCCCCACACAGCAATTTCAAAACTACAACTTAAGGACGGAACAAACATCATCCAGAATCACTGGAAAGCTGGCTGAGTGAAAATTCCACAAATAAGAGTAAAGATAGAACACTGTGACTCAGAGGAGCGGTGGAGGGCAGCGTTAAAGAAACACGCAGAGTCAGAGGTTTAGAGCCTGTGTGTGTGCAAGCGAGCAGAGAGGGCAGGCAGCTGCAAAGACAAAGGCATCCCACTGTACTGATTCCTCATTTCCAGGAGAGATCCGGGGAACCCACACTCATACGGGGTGAAACTGGACAGTAGGGAAGCACGCTGAAGCTCAGTTGCTGCAGGGGTCTGCGAGCTTGTGGAGAAGGTGAGCTTGTGGAGAGTGCATGTGGACTTGGGAACAGCAGAGGTGCGCAGGCACATGGAGGGGACTCGTGACTTGCTAACTCGTTTGGGAAACCACCGGACTGCATTGTTTTACAACCCTGGGTGAGACTTTGGGTGTGCGGACTCATCTGGGGAGGGGCTGAATTGTCCAGCTGCAGGTAGAGCTCAGCGGCAGCTTTCTCTCAGAGGTGCTTGCAGCCATTACCACCCGGCACAGAGACCCAGGTGCTACATAGGGTGGAGCTGATGCTGCCTGCTCAGCCTGGAGACTCTGCTCATCCAACCTGAGTACAGCTGACCCTCACAGCCAATTGGCCTGGAGGTCAAACTCTCCTAGTGCTAACAACAATAATCTAGGCTTAACTTCAATAAGACTGTGTAGCCCATAAAGGGCTGCAGTAAGAGTATCCACCTCAGGTAACTGGGGAGGCTGAGCCACTGTCTCTTAAAGGACATCTACCACACAAAGGTAAGTGACCAACTCAGGAAAGCAGCCACCATGCAGAGCCATGGAAAGAAATCAGATGTGAAAGAAATGGAGGGGGAAAAAAACGACTGGACATAGAGTTCGAAACCACGGTTATAAGGTTTTTCAAGAGGTTCCTAGAAAAGGCTGATGAACTTAATGAGACCTACAAGGAAATGAACAAGTCCTATGAGGAAATGAAAAAGGAGCAACTAGAAATTAAGCATACATTGACTGAAATAAAAAATATAATACGAAGACCTAAAAGCAGTCTAGAGGACCGCAAGAACCAAGTCAAAGATTTTAAATATAAAGAGGCAGAATCCACTCAGCTGAGAAAGCAAGAAACTAAAAGAATCCAAAAAATTGAAGATAGTGTAAGAGGCCTATGGGACAACCTCAAGCATACCAACATCCGAATTATAGGGGTGCCAGAAAAAGAAAGACAACAAGATAATAAAAACCTATTTGAAGAAATAGTGGCCAAAAACTTCCCACATCTAGTGAAAGAAATTGACTTAAAAGTCCAAGAAGCTCACAGAACCCCAAACTATAGGAATCCAAAGAAGAACACACCAAGACACATAATAATTAAAATGCCAAGAGCAAAAGACAAAGAGAGAATATTAAAAGCAGCAAGAGAAAAACAGTTAGTTACCTATAAGGGAGCACCCATACGATTGTCAGTGGATTTGTCAACAGAAACGATGCAGGCCAGACAGGAGTAGCAAGAAATATTCAAAGTGATGAATAGCAAGAATCTACAACCAAGATTACTCTATCCAGCAAAGCTATCATTCAGAATTGAAGGTTTAATAAAGTGCTTCACAGATAAGAAAAAGCTAAAGGAGTTCATCACCACCAAACCAATATTATATGAAATGCTGAAAGATATTCTTTAAGAAGAGGAAGAAGAAAAAGGTAAAAGTAAAAATTATGAATGACAAATACACATCTATCAACAAATGAATATAAAAATCAAATGAATTAAAAATCTGATGAACATGATAAACTGGTGAATATAACAGAATCATGGACATAGAGAGGGAATGAACTGACAGTTCTTGGGGAGAAAAGGTGTGTGGAAGGTGCAGCAAGAGACTGGACAAAAATCATGCACCTATGGGAGAGGACAGTGGGGGAGAGGTGAGGGTTGAGGGTGGGATGGGTACTGGGTGGAGGGGAGCTATAGGGGGAAAAATTGGATCAATGTAATTAATAAACTGAACAATAAATATTAAATTAAAAAAATAAAATACAGAGTTAAAGAATAACACAAATAAATATTCTTGTTTTATTATAAAAAGATATTAATTTTCTTTTAATAGTTTTAAGGTTTGTTTGTTTTTCTGCTATTTAGTAAGTCAAATGACTCCCTAATCTTCATGTTCAAAATTACTTTGGTTATTTTTTTGACACTTATTTTTTCATAAATTTTATGTTCATATAATTCAAATAGAATCCTATCTAATAAAAGAGTAATATGCAAATTTGACCATACCTTTTGCTACACCCACAAGCCATGACCACGTCCACACCCACCAGCCAATCAGGAGCATATTATGCAAATAAACCCCAACCAAGATGGCTGCCACCACTGAGAGCAGGAGGAAGGTTTGGGTTTCCCTGGCAACAGAGGAAGCCAAGCTTTCCACCTATCATTGCCAGCCTAGGCCTCCACTGTAAGCTATAAAGTTTCAACAGAAATGTCTGTCACCATGGAGTGAGCAGAAGGCTTGGCTCTGCTCCAGGCTACAAAGTTTCAATTGTAGACATAAATTAATCCCAAGGCCTCCACTTGGGTCACTAGGGAGCGTGGTCAGCCTGAAAACCTCCACAGGCCCCTCGCCCAGGCCACCCTTCACCCCAAGGAAACCCCCACCCTGATCTGGGACACTCTTCAGGGCAAACCAGCTGGCCCCCACTCATGCACCAGGCTTCTATCCTATCTAATAAAATAGTAATTTGCAGATTGACCATCACTCCAACACATAAGAGGGCTTCCCCCATGTGGTCTAAGATCCTGCCCCATGTGGACCCAAGATAGCCACCACAAGATGACCAGCAGGGAAGGGCCATTGGGAGATTCCAGGCCCTGCAAGGGAGGGAAGTTGTGGGCGATCAAGCCAGTAGGAGAGGGCAGTTGGGAGGGACCAGGCCTGCAAGCGAGGGCAGTTGGGGGCGATCAACCCTGAAAGGGAGGGCAGTTAGGGGTGACCAGGCTAGCAGAGGAGGGAAGTTGGGGGCAAACAGGCTATCAGGGGAGAAGTTAGACATCAATTGGCCTGGCAGGGTAGTGGTTAGTGGATGATCAGGCTGGCAGGCAGAAGCAGTTAGGGGCAATCAGGGAGGTAGGCAGATGAGCAGTTTGGAGCCAGCAGTCCTGGATTGTGAGAAGAATGTCCAACTGCTCATTTAGGCCCTATCCTAACGAGATCGGGCCTAAACAGGCATTCGGACAGCCCTTTAGGGGTCCCAGATTGGAGAGGGTGCAGGCTGGGCTAAAGGACTTCCCCTGCCCCTTGTGCACAAATTATGTGCACCGGACCTGTAGTTTGATATAATTAAGACTATAATCCTGGCCAGGTGACTTGGTTAGTTGGAACATTATTCCCTACACCAACAGGTTGCAGGTTTGATTCCCTGTCAGGGGACATACCTGGGTTTCAGGTTTGATGCTTGGTCAAGCCTCTACAGAAGACAACCAAATAGTTGTCAATAAAAACATATCTTCAGGTAAGGATTAACAAAACACGATCAAATATTACATTTGAATATTCAACATTTTATATATCAAATACATATATCAATATTCCAGAACATTGTGTGTCTTTCCATTGTTGATATAATCTTACCTAATAATAGAGAATCATGTAAATTAATCATATACCCCCCCTATACCCATCGCCATTCAGAGGCAAATCAATCCAGCCTGTGATCAGAGGGCATGTTGGGGAACCCATTCCCAAGCCTAAAGCCTGGGGTAGAGGCTTTAGGCTTGAGAAGGGGCTGAGCCTGTGACCAGAGGTGCGAGGAGTACCTTTCCAATGTTAAAGCCTGAGGTGACACTTTAGGCTTAGGCTGGGGCCAAGCCTGGAATCAGAGGGAAGGGGAAAAATAATCAATGGAAACATATCCTCAGGTGAGGATAAAAAGAAAAATAAAGAAAGAAATGTCATCCTATCTAATAAAAGAATAATATGCAAATTTGAGATTGTCTTTGCCACACACACCAGCCATGCCCACCAGCCAATCAGGAGCAGATTATGCAAAGAAACCCCAACCAAGATGGTTGCTGCCACTGAAAGCAGGAGAAAGGCTTGGGTTTCCCCAGCAACAGAGAAAGCCAAGCTTTCTGCCTGCTGTTGCCAGCCAAGGCCTCCACTCAGTGTTACAACATTTCAATGATAAAAGACAGAAATGGCTATAAAAGGCATTTCTAGTATGCTATAAAAGGCATATCTTGAAAATGCTTAATGAAAGTTGTCATTTTCATGTCATGGTGAAGGGACTAGAGTCCATGTTGATGAAAATACCTTGGCAGCTGCAGTGACTGGTAGTGGCTGAAGCAGCAAGGTGATGGGCTTGGCGCCTTCCCCTGATCAGTCTGGTTGCCTCTCACAAAGGGAGGCCAGACTGCAGGTTAGGTCCACTTCCAATGGGAAGCAGGCCTAACCCATCAGTAGGACATCCCGTGAGGGCTTCCAGTATATGAGAGGGGGGAGGCTGGTCTGAAGAACCCCTCCCCAGTGCACAAATTTCATGGACAAGGCCCCTAGACCTATATAATAAAAGCCTAATATGTAAATTGACTAAATAGCAGAATGACCAGTGAAACAACCGATTGCTATGATGTGCACTGACCACCAGCGGGCAGACTTTCAATGCAGGAGCTTTTCCCAGGCTATAGATCCTGATCTGTGGGGGACCCCCAATCACCATTTGTTCTACAGAGGGAGGTGACCAGCGGCAGCAATGGGGAGTGGGGATAGTGAGCAGGTAGTGTCTCGCCAGCCAGGATGAGTGCCATTGGGAAATCCTGATCATCCTTCCAGTTGTCCCACAGATCAGCCCTGATCATCGGACAGACCTAGAGACCCTATCCATGCACAAGTTTCATGCACTAGGCCTCTAGTCCTATATAATAAAAGCCTAATATGCTAAGTGTCCAGTTATTCAACCAGTCACTATTATGTGCACTGACCAACAGGGGGCAGATGCTTCTACCAGTAGGTTAGCTTGCTGCTAGGGTCTGGCCAATCAGGACTGGGGGAGACAGGCTGGACACACCATGGATCCCTCCTGCAGTCCCTCCCCAGCTCTAATCTTGCACTGGTGAGGTCCCTCAACCCGGCCTGCACCCTCCTGCAATCTGGGACCCCTTGGAGGATGTCACAGAGCCAGTTTCAGCATGATCCCCAAAGGTCAGGCTGAGGTACCCCACCAGTGCACGAATCTGTGCACTGGACCTCTAGTAGTTTATATAACTCAATAAAATATTATATTTATCTTAATATAGGCTCTTTCTTGTTAACTTATACCTAATACTTTATGCTTTTCTCATTATTATGAGTATTTTTTTTTAATTTCTCTCTAGGTTCTCATTATTAAACTAGAAATAAAAACAAACTCTAATGGTTTTTATATATTTAGCTTATATCTATTTGCCTTATCAAATTATTCTTTTAATTCAAATTGTTTAGAGACTTTTGAGTTTTATAGGTATACAATCATATCATAAAAATGAGATATTTTTATCTTTTAAAAACTTCATACCACTTAAACTCTTCATCCATTTACAATGGCTAGGTCTCTGAAAAAGGTATTTATTATAATAGTAAGGAACATGTCTAATTTCTAGTTTTAATTAAAATAGACTATACATTTTACCATTCAAATAATATTTCCAGTTGTTTTGTAGAAATAGTTATTATAGCAGTCACATCCACTCTTTTTTTAACTTAGTTTTTAAAGAAAAGTGGCTGAAGAGAACTTTTACTAAATATCTTTTTAACATCTTATATCTATTTTCTTTTGTAATTTTGCATAAAGACCTTTTGATGGCCAGACAGTGATTCAGCTTTCTGCCTACTCCATGTCCACATCGAGTGAGTAGAGGAAAATAAACTCACCTAAGGTAAATAAACTCCCTGCTATCCCCACAAATTCCTCCCCCCAGCATCATACCTGGTCAAGAGTTCCCCTTTCTTTCTCTCTGAGAAAGGGAATCAATCTAGGGAGGTTTTACACAACACCCCCAACACACACACACACACACACACACACACACACACACACACACACACACACACACATGCCTCACCACCCCCAACACACACACACACACACACATGCCTCTCTCCTTTCACTCTTGCCAAGCTGTCTCTCCTCTAACGTGTGTATTATGATATCCTCTGCTCTCCTGTTCAGGAACAGAGTTCTGGGAGGCTCCTTCTTTCTTCTGCTTAAGTAATATTCCTCATCAATACGCAAACATGCTGTTATTTCCCTAATCATTTCTTTAAAACTTTCTCTTTATCCTAGTGCCTCATTCTCTCCCTTTCTTACAGTAAAAGTCCTCTGAGTTGTCTATATTTCCTTTCTCCACTTCACATCTCCCTCCAATTAGGTCTCTGACCTCTAGCACTTCACTGAAACAATTCTGAATTTTGGAATTCCTCTTAGCAATTCCTCCTTATCTATTTAACCTGCCTTGGAAATTTTATCCAATGTCATAGCTTTAATAACAAGCACAGCTCAAGAATCCCAGACTTTTATTTCCAACCAGAAACTCTCTCTGCCCACTCACATCTCATGTATCCAACCTACTTGATACCATTTGGATATCTAATAGGCTTTTCACACTTGATGTCTTGGAACCTTAGTTTGTGGCCTCTCTCTATCATCACCCAACCTGTTGATTCTACATTCTTTTAAACTGGCTTTATGGTTACCTCTTTTGATAGACTTCTTGAGCCACACTTAGAGCCATCTTATCTCCTTCTTCTCTTCCCCTCACATCAAAAATTCAATCCATCCAAACATTCTTCTGATTCTATCTATGTAGCCAGGGTCACATGATTTCTCATCATGTTTACTGTTATGGCACCACCATGAGCACTTGCCTGGGTTATTGCAAAAGCTTTCTACTTGGTCTCCTGACTTCAAGCCTCATTACCCTTCAATTCAATATCAGTGTGGCAGCCAAAGCTGTTGCTAAAAGGGAGATCAGAAGATACCAGCTCTGTGTTGAAAGCCCTTCAATGGGCCCCACTATCTCCTGATCACATCTTTGGTACTCTTCTGGGTTTGTTGTCCAGGTACATCTTGGTTTGTTTCTTGGGATTTTGCACTGGCTTTTCCCTCTGCCTGGAATGGCCTCTCCTCAGCCCCCCTGAGATGAGGCTCTCTGATCTGTTTCTAGTCTTTACTAATAAATTGAGGGATGCCTTCTCTGTCAGATCCACATAGATCTCCCTTAAAAGCCGATTTCTTACAACAAACATTTCAGTCTACATTCTGTGTAATTTTCTCCATTTCACTTATCATCATCTAACATAATAGGTATATGTACCTATGTACCTATTTATTTTGTGTGTTTTTGTTTTTGTTTGTCATGGAACATGTAGAATGCTTCCCAAAAACTGTTTAATAAACATGAAAAAACAATGCTGAAATATAATTTCTAATATTTTAGTAATATTTTGTTTGTATTTATACATCAGACTCATCTACATCTTTTCTTTATTATCCTATCTTTGTTGAATCTTTAAAAAGAGTTATGTTGCCTTTGTAAAGTGAATTGGGGAGGTCTTTCATCTTTTTTTCTAAGGCCTGGAATAATTTAACTTTGAAAAGCCCTCTTTCTTTAAGGTTATATAAAATTCATATTATATAAACCTCAGTTGGGAGTCCATCTGTTCTCAGTGTCTCTTTTAATGGCAGATCTTTAAGTGTCTTTTTCAAACTCTCTTATGGTAACTGATGTATTTAAGTTTCCCTTTCCTTTCTTCTCAAGTGAATTTGGCAATACATATTTTGTTGGGAAAGCATCCATTTCCTCTAAATTTTAAAATGCTTGTCAGAAAGCTTCATATATATATATTTATGACTGCTTTAATCACTTCTATATCTATGCTTAGCCCTTGTTTCTCTCTCCTAATTTGGTGTATTTCTGCCTTATCTCCTTTTCCTTTAAAGAAACTCATGAGACATTAATATAATTCAAATCCACTTAAATTAGGTTTTTAAATTTCTGCTACTTTTTATTTTTTATTAATTTTAGCTTTTGCTACGAATTTTCACTTCCAACTTGCTTTTTGTTTAAAATATTTTATCTATGCTTAGGATGAGCACAAACTCTATTCCTTTACTTTCTTTAAAAATAATGATGGTGTTTTATATCAGTTTTTTTTTCTTTATTTGGCTTTCATTTTCTCATAGTTGGTTGAAGAGACTTCTTGAATACTTTTGACATTGCTGTAATTTTTCTTATGATTTTTTCCTTTGATCCAAGAATTATCTGTTCAGAGATATACACCTTAATCCCCAAGGGACTCTGATATTTAGCCCCTTTATATTATTATTTCTAATTTCACTAGTTCACATTCACAGACTAAATGAAATAAAACTTTTATTTTAAAAAAATGTACTTGGACATTTCTTTTGGCCAGGGAAGTGATTGCTTTTGTAAATTTTCCATGAGCATGTTAATTAAAAACAATTCTCTATTCAAAGACAGTAAGATTCAGTGTATACCAATTAAACCACACTTATTAATTTTATTATTTAATTTTTAAATTATATTTATTTATATTTCATTTACTTATTTCATGGCATACATTTCTGTCTTTTAAATCTGTCAAAATCATAGAGGCAGATTAAAATATCTCATTGAATTTATATATAATAACCCTTCAGTTTTTACTGTGTTAGGCCTGTATAGTTTGGTACACACGAATAACCAGATATCCTCATGCTTTTTGTTTTGTGCTATTGATTTTAAAGTTGACATTCACCCATATTGCCATGCTAGCATTCATTTTTGTTTGCATTTGTACAATATTTATTTGTTGTCCATGCTGAGCTATCTATTATGATGTATTTGCTATTTTGTGTCAGTTCTTCCCCAAGAATTCTTCCATATGGAAAGTAAGACTGATATATTTTCCAAATGAGTACATATTCACATCATCCTCTCTTATTTTGAGAAATGATTGACATTTCTAATGTATCACCTCAAGATGTGATTCCAGTCTCTTCAGAAGAATTCCCTTTGATCTGTGGTCTTAGAATGTTTGTGTCTTCGCATATGTATTTCTCTACTTGATTCTTTATTGATAAAAACATGTAATGTTATTTTTTTATTTATACCTAAGAAATTTAGGTATAAATTTCTTGGGGATGGATCCATTAATTTGCTCTCTTTTCATTCAGGAATTCCTGTTATTCTCATAGATTTATCTTGGGCTTATATTTTTGGTCTCTGATCTTCTGTCCATCATCTCCAACTCTACAATTTTTATCTTTCCTCATATATATTTCTTAGGCTTAGTTTTCCAGGTTTTTTTATTTGGTATTCAATGGCAACCATCTGTTTCAACTCATCTAAACTTATTTTAGATCTAACTCTAGAGAATCTTTTTTGTGCAGCTGTTGGATCTTTTCTCATAGCTGTCATCTGTGGCTCTATTTCACGAAGAGGGCTCGGTCTTGACTGTGACTGTTTTTCCTTTCTCTAACTGTGGAGACCTCCTAAGCGTATGGTATTTCACTTTTCTTATTCCCTGCAACTCAAATCTGGTTTATTGGAGCACCCCAAATGTTGGCAGTGCTTACATTCGAAAAATGACCCATCCTTCCATGGCCACTAGAGCAGGGGCAGGCAGTCTATAAGGCAACCTGGCATTCAGAAAGGGCTGTATCTTCACCTTTAGGAGGCCAAGGTGACTGGATATGCTCAGAATGAGCCCTTACTGACCTCCTCCCCAGTGGCCTCCATATCAATCCCAGGACTCACTGTTCTATGTTCTTGATTACTGAGGTCCCAGTATTGATGACAGTCAGATTATTGTCCTATCTATAGAGGAGAGAACTCACACCAGTTTCCCACAGAGCCACGGCCTCACCTTACATCATTCAGAGGGGCAGGCACTGCTGCCATTCACTGTGGGAGAGCTGCCCCACCAAGTCCCAGAGGTAATGGAGGGAAAAGGAGGCATGTTTAGGTGGCATCTTCCTGGAATCCTCCCCTTAGTGTCTTCCCTGATTGTCTCTGTGAATAATTTATAGGTTTTTTTTTAACTTATAATTCCTCTGTCCTTGATAAAAATTGTTTTTCGTTGTCTTCATATATTTCCAAGATGTTATAATACTAGTTTAATCTTCAAATTTCTCCTCTCAGTACTTAAAAATCACCATCCTTTTTACATTTTCACTCTTCATAAATGTAGTTAAAATTGTTAGATGAAACTATTTAGATTTCCAAGAACAAATTTCCAGCCAGCATTAGCTATTATTCCATTGGGGTTCTTATTATGTGTGGGCTGGGTACTACCACATGATGATGTCCTATGGAGACACTAGGTAATACAGACCATTTCCATGTACATCAAGGCCAGCTCCAACTCAGAGGACCATTTGTGATGACAATGTGGGTAAACAAATGTGACTGAGTATCCATCCTTTTCTAAGATTATTTCTGAGTTTTCCTAAGGCAGCAGGCTTGGAGGAGAGGAGGAGCCTCAGGGAGGAGCCTCTGCTGGGTAGTTGATCAGAATCTGCTTTCTTCATAAGTGCTGAGAAAACAGGGTGGGTGAGTCCGTTTGGCATGCATAAGATATTGGGGCTCTGGACTCCAGCAGGGAAGTATCTCTATTCAGGGGATCAGCTGTCCCTGAGGGTTCTCTCTGGTGTGTTATTGAAGCTGGTGCAGCCTATAGACAGTTATGATCCTTAATATTGTTTTATCATCTTAGCTTATTTTCAGTAACCCTTTTTTCTTATTATTTAAAACACACATGCAGAAACCAACCAATTTTAGTATAAAATATTTTTGTCATCTGATTTCTCTTTGTTAGGTAATGTTGCTTGTGTTACCTTTTCTTTTTCTATAAACGTTATACTTAAACTGAACATATTTAAGTGGCTATATTTGAATTTTGGTTTTGTCTTTTAAATTTTTGTATTTTGTGTCTTAGAATTACAAATGTATCACTTATAAATAAGGTAGACTTGTTTATCTGCTTCCCCTGATGGAGGCAGCATGGCCTGTTGCCATCATGGGCAAATGGCCCGAGTGTGGTCATGGTCTGTTGATCTGATCAGTTGTCTCAGTTTCAGCTTTACTAAGTGACAGCCAAGTTCCTAAATATTCTTTGAATGTTCTGCTATTTCAATATTTCATACTTCTTTTCTACGCCTTCATCTAACACAGTGATTTTCAACCAGTGTGTCACAAGAATTTTTAAAATATGCAATACCAAACTATTTAGTCAGGAACACTGACCTCTTTTCCCTCAGATTGTCAAATAAAAAAAGGTCACAGCCAAAATAACAATAGGCACTCTGTGTGAATGAATCAAATTTTACCTATTTTTTTGCCTTTTGTCAATATTTTGGTGTGCCACAGAATTTTAGTAATTAGTTTATGTGTGCCATGAGATGAAGCGGTTGAAAAGCGTTGGACAGAATGAGAGAAGTGATGTGCCTCCCCTCAGGGCCAAGCTGACGACACCAAAAGAGCTGAAACCCACTCTCCTGCTTGTCCTCATACATTTCTTTTGTCTGTATTGTTATCTCATGCTGCCCAGTTTTAAGATGTAATGAAACAACAACAAAAATAGTGTACAGAGACATTCTCTTTAAAATGATGACTTTTCAGTAGAATAAACTATATGCTTTAATAGCTTTATTTTTTTTAAAATTAACTTGGTTTTGGGAAATCCACGTTGCTTACTGTTGAATATGTTCTCGTACCTGGACTAGCTGGAGAGAAACCCATGTGTGTCACCATGGATACAGCAGAGCCCCTTTCCCACTTCCCTGTGGGAACGGGTCTTAAAATAAAGAATTCGGGTTGCAAAGTATTTAAAGAGGACTCAGTGAACTAAATAAATTAAAGGTAGAAAAATTCATTAGGAGTGAATGCATGTGGAGCCCCTGGAGGGTCGAGCTGAGCAGATCTCAGTTCATCTAGAAGGAGAGTGGCAGTGTGGACTAGGGCTGTATGGCAGAGAGAGAGGCACAGCTGCTGGCACTCTGCACGCAGTAGAATTCCCTGGCTGCCAGCAGCTCCCCTTCCTTCCCAGAAGCCTTCACCTGCAGCCCTGCCTCTCTCAGGGTGTTTACCATCTCCTTGTTGGTGCTGATAAGGGCATTCCCCTTGACTCTTGGAAGCTTGTTATATGGGAGGCCCCTGCGTGGGATCATCAGGCCAGTAAGAGAAGAGAACAAAAGCATTTTAGGATAATTTATCTATAGCAAAAGGAGAATTTTAAAAAGCTTATTTGGGTTTGTTTCATTTTTTGTTATTTTAAAGTTTCATGACCTGGAATATTCTTTTAATGGCAATAGCATATTTTCTGAATACACCGATGCATCCAGACTTCACTTGATTGCAATTAGTTGGCATTTCTGTTCTCCCACCAGCAGCAGGCAGGATTAATTAAGTGGAAGCAACTGGGCTTAATTCAGGGCTTTGCAAGTGTTGGCTCACTGATGCTAGAGCTTTTCTTAGGAAACGAGTAACCTACAGGGGTGGGTTACACGGTTGTTATCAGAGAATAAGGAGTTCAATCTTTTAATAAGATATGGCAGAAGAGACATTCTATGGAGAAAATCTGAAGCATGGATTAAAATGTTCTGCTGGGAAGGTCATGAGTTTATGAGGGGCCAGGAATGACGGAAGGTAAAGAAATTGAAAGCACTCATGTAGATCATCAGCATGCTTTGATGTGGGTGCCACAGAAATGAAATAGCAGAGATAAACCTATATGAATCCACCCCTGGCAGGAACAAAATCGTATTCTGAAAAGAGAAGCTGCACTATTAATAGCAGGTCAGAGGATGAAAAAAGGCCCTGAGAGTTCAGCATATAAATGCAAAGTGAGCAGAAGGGAACTTTTCTGCTAACTGCTTGATTGTTTTGCGATATTTTATTCTGCATGTAGGATGGTTAAAAACATCAGTGAGATTTATTTTTGTGTTTAAGTAAACATTTTTGTTTTTTACATTTTTATTGTATTTCTTCATCCTCACTCAAGTATATGTTTATTGATTTTTAAATTTTATTTTATTTGAGAGAGAGAGAGGAAGGGATAGAGAAAGGAAAAAGAGAGAAACATTGACATGAGAAAGAAACATTGATGTGTTGCCTGCCTCCCATATGCATCCTGACCAAGAATCAAACCCCAAACCTTTTGGTGTATGAGACTATGCCCCAGCCAATTGAGCTACTTGGGCAGGGTAATGTAAACATTTTTAAACATAACTTTTATTTTAACTGCAAAAGACACACGTGTAGAAACTCTAATAAATAGACAGTGAAAAAGAAAAAGTATATCCATTAGCCATGCTTCCAGCCAGAATGTCTGCCATGGCCACTTTTCTATTCCTCATATTAGACAACTATCCACACACACAGAAAGCAGGAACAAATCATTGCGGGACAACTTTGATGTTCTTTGCAGTAAATAGAGTGTCTTACAGTGGTTCAGTTTACCTGACATCAGGCTGTTTTATGCATAATCAGAGTTAACTTCATCCTGGGAGGTCTGCATAAAACTCCAATTACATTTGTGGGTCTTGGGTGAAATTCCCATTTAAAAAGCTAACCATTTTAAAGTATACAGCCAGTAAGTGTTAGTACCACTTATTTCTATTAACTTCCAAAATACTTTCATCTCTCCAAACAAAAGCATGAACCCAGTGTGTAGGCATTCCCCACTCCACTTCTGTCCTAGACCTTGTCAACAACCTTTAATCCTTTGTCTCTATGGATTTGCCGGTCCTGGATATGTCATATACATGGAATTGCATAATATATGCACTTTCATCCATGTTCCTTCTTTAACAACAAACTGCTCAGGACATTTCTTGCTCACAAACTTTAAAAAAATGTATTGCTTTTTAAAAATAATGAGTAACTCTCAAATAAGACTTACCGAATATAGGTTAATAAATAAAGAATAATGGTACAAGCAATACCTATCTTCCCAGGTCTTACTTAGTTCAAGAACATGGCAGCATGCACACATGCACACAAGTCATCTCTGAACCTCTCAGACCTCCTCTTGACCTGCTCACAAGATTCTCCTTAATGTTAATCTATTCACTGTGTCTCCCAAACCAGGTATTATTTACTTTTGCATATTTTGAAATCTGTAAGTGGAATTACTCTGTGTGAGATTCATCTACATTTTGTTTGTCTCTCTCTACCCTTCAGTTCTTTCCACTAATGAATAATATCCCATTAAATGATTTTAACAAAACATATTAACCATTTGATGGTGGTGAGCATTTGGGTTACCCCAAGCCATATTGCTATGATGAATGTATGTAGTTTTCACAGAATGTGTATCTTTGCTTTATGAAAATAATTTTTAAAATTTAAGTGAATAGTAACATGTTTTACATCTCTTAGCTTTTTTATTCTTTTTTCCCCCACTAAGTACTGTATTTTTAAGACTCATCCATGTAGCTATGTGTACACAAATCTGTTAGTTCTAGTTTATATGATACTCTCAGGTGCCACCATATTTTACTTATCTGGCTTCTTAGAAATGGGTGGGCACCTCTAACTTTCCACCCACACATAATGCTGGCACAAGTACCCACGTACATTTTTCCTTAGGGCCTGCATCAGAATTTCTTTAGATACACATCCAAGAGGGGAATTGTTTAGTCCTAGGGTTGAGACATATTTAGTTTGACTAAGAAGTGCCAGATTGCTTTCCAGAATGGCTTTCCTAGTCACTGTCTCACCCACTGTGCACGGACTTCTACAGCTCCACATTCTAACACTTGTCATTGCCAGCCTCTTTCTGTTCAGCAGGTCTGGAGGCATAGTGTGGCATCATATTATCTTAATCAGCTCTGTTTACTAAAGCTTTTGAACTTTTCTTCATTGTCTTTAAGTTTTCTATAAATTATCTCTTTATCTTATTTGCATGTATATATGTATATATAAAATTATAAAATACTAGAGACCTATTGCAGGAATATTCCTACAAGAAAGAGCTTTCTGCAGCCTGAGCAAAGCTCCCTCCCCTTTCTGCTACCTTGCTCCCTTCTTCACTGCCTCCCTTCCTCCCGTCTCCTCTGTCTTGTTCCCTCCCTTCTACCCTACCCCACTTGCTTACTTTTCCACAACTTTGCTCCCTTTTGCAGTGCTTGGCTTCTATACTCTTCTGGAGATGGATACGCAAATTAACTACCATCTTGATTGGAGTAATTTGCATACTAGCTCTGATTGGATTATGGGCGTGGCTTGTTGATCTAGCAAAGGTGTGGTCAGTTTGCATATTACTCTTTTATTAGATAGGATTCTAGAGGTCCGGTGCATGAATTTGTGCATGGGTGGGGTCCTTCAGCCTGGCTGGCAATCTGCGTCCCAGGAGGTTGGCTGGCTAGGGGAAGGAGCCGCTATAGGTTGGCCGGCTGTGGGAGGTTGCCTATGGGAGTGCACTGACCACCAGGGGGCAGCTCCTGCATTGTGCATTTGCCCTGTGGTTTTCAGTGTGTGTCATAGTGACTGGTCGACTGGTCTTTTAGTCATTCGGTAGCTTAGGCTTTTATATATATAGATATGTGTGTGTAAAATATATATACATATATATTTCCTTTTAGAGGTTGCTGGGGGTTTTTGTTTTTTTGTTGTTTTTGTTTTGTTTTTCCTGTTTATTTGCAGAAATTCCTTCTGGAAACTATAATCTAGATTTTTTTATGGGTTTGTCATTAGTAATATGTCCTCTCATATTGGTATTTAGCTATTTATTACATTTCTTCAATGTTCTCCATTTTTATGTAATAAAATATATCAAATTTTTTATTTTTCAAGTTATTTATTTTGTATTTTTAAAAAATCCTTTTCTGACCCTGTCATATAATATTCTGATATAATTTTCAAAAACTTTAATATGGTATTCTGGATAATTTCTTTAGATTAGTCTTCCAATTCAGTATTCTCTCTTTAGTTTTACTCAGTTGATGATAAATCTGTTGGTTGAGTTTTTAATTTCAATTAGCATATGTTTTTATCTAGAAATTCAATTTACTCCTTTTAAATCCACTTGACCTCTTTAACGTCTTATTATATGTTCCCATATTTTTGGATATAGTAACTATAACTTATTTTTGTTCCATGTCTAATATTTTGATACTAAAAATTCTTTGTCTATTAGTTTTTTTACTTTTTTTTCCCTGCCTGCACCTATTTATATTTCTTAACACTCTTACCCTGTGTGATAAGAGACCTTTGTAACTTTATCTGTATACATTCTTTGAGACTTGAGTTGAGTGCAAATGCCTGGGTTCACTCAAGCCCTGGGCAACTTTTACCAAATTACCTGCTTCTCATTTTGTGGTGTTCCCAAGAAATGTAAAGTAGACTACAAAGCCCATACAGATCAATCTAAGCTCTAGTTTCTCACAACCTCTACTCAGAATCAAGGTTCCTCAGACCTGTAAACTCTAGAGAAATGTACAAATAATTTGTTCTTATTCTGAGGGCTCTAATTTTAGGTAAATAGTTTTCTTTGTAGGATCTTCCTCTTGGTGTGGGGGAAACAGGTGCTGTCACCAGCCCCATGGCAACTATCCTCAGGTTCACTAGATCTAGCATAGCCTCAGAGTGGTACTGATCTGGTGTACCTACTGTTTATCTCAGATTGTGTCTTTCTAACTTTCTATTTTTATAAACTTAAAAATCAATATTAAGTGTTTATTCCTGATTTTAGTTATATTTAACAACAGAATTAGTTAGGGACCTCATCTATCTTCACTCGTATAAATTACCAACTAACCTAAGAATCTCAATGACAGGCAGCACACTGCCTCTCTGACCTTTCCTTATTAACAGTTGACATGAACGTTCATGACAACATGATTGATTCACCTGGCTTTCTTCAATGCTTTCTCTTTGTCACTCCAGTGGGCTCTTTGCCTCATGTTATCACTCTGATTTTGATCCTATTCAAGCCTACAGATAATAAATGTGCATCAGTCAGTTCTTCCAATACAACCGATCTTTGGCCCTCTGTGTTCTATCTATCCTTCTCTACCAGCCATAGCTATACTGAACTTGCAGCTCTGAAAACCTCTATATCAGGGATTCGAAGCATTCAACTCATTACCCAGTTTTCCCATCAAATTATAACCTGCCCGATGGCCACCATAACAGCTGACTTTATCTGTAGATTCCCAGCTACATCCTTGATCTCCAGCATCTCTGGTTCAGTAAATGATGGGAGTAGTCCCTAGCTGTTGAAAATATCTTTAATGTGCAACAATACTCTCTTTGACTTGAATTAACATGCCCTTTTTCATTTCATTTCATGAGGAGGTCACAGATTTCCTTAAGGCCTCTGCACATAGCAATAATAACTCACTTGTCCTTGATGTGCACAACCTCTTTTTTGGGTATTGCTAACCTGATTATAGATTCATGAATTTGTTCAGTGACTACAAATAATCAAGTTTCTTAATTCCCAAAAGGGTTAACTAGAAAATTAATCTTCAAGTTGAAAATTCAATTATATACATAAAAGCTACAAAGCCTCCGAATAAGCCCTTTAGTCAGCTGAAGCTAGTCTTAAATTTAATAATTTTATTAGTATCCTAAAATGGCAGCATCGAAGATTAACTGTGTTAATAATTAGAAAATTGAACATTAACTTGTTTCAACAGAGTTGCCTTCATATTATTATATTTCACTTTATTTTAGCAAAGCAGTGCATGTACAAATGGAAAATGATTCATTTGTGGCCCAACTTACAATGATAAAGAATGTAAAGTTTTTGTAAAAACACAGAAATCACACTATTTTTTACCAACCTTGAAGTAGTAATAGCTAACATTGCAGAAACATCAATATTTTCTTGTTACAGCTTTTCTATCAGCTTATATAAAACATATACTGGGTGGCAGGCACTCAATGCAAATATACAGATCATATATCATAGAAATGTACACTTGAAACCTATATGATCCTATTAACCAATGTCTCCCCAATAAAATTAATTAAAAAACAACATATATAAAGTCATCAGAATTTAAGAAAAATTTGAAAGATACAGAAAGTGTATTTTTTTCTGTAAGAAGAGCTCTGTGCACAGTTATGGGCCTATCCTCCATGGTCAGCTAGTTCAACCATCGACTTGGCAGCCTCAGTGTCCATGTAGCCATTTCTTCTGAGTTGGTGCAAATGCAGCTCACCCTGCTGAGCTCCATCTTCCTCCAGCATGTACCCACTCAACATGGGCCCTCGTGTGTTCTCTTCACCCTATTTGCTCAATCCTTTCTAATAGTATAGCAATGGTGAAGTGATAGATGGAGTGCTGGGATATCTGGGACAAAGATTCTTTGTAGAACATTCCTGTGTTTGGTCTTGTCCAATTTGCATGGTTACTGTGAGTCAACATTTGAAGGTGTATGCTTCCCAGATGACTTGCACTTCAGATTAAGCTATCTGTCATCCGGATATTATCATTTAGGACTCACACTGAGGTGAGTCATTTGGCAGAGGCAGCAGAAACACAGAAGTAAGGAATGTAAAATAAAGACCCAAGGTCAATTTAAATATCAACTATCATTCTGTGTAGACAGAGTGAAAATAGAGCTGGTTGTCATGTGACATCAGGAACATGTGTCTATAATTGAATCAGTCACTCTGTGAAGAAGAGGGCTGTGTGGACAGAAGCAGTGTGTGAAAGGCCATAGAGAGTTCAAAACAGAGTTCAAATAGGGGAGTATCAGGTAGTATCAGGAAAGCTGTGAGGATTTTCCTACTGAGCAAGTGGGACTTCTACTCCTCTGCTCTCATTATCAGACAAGCTCAGAGGAACACTGACTATAGAACTCCAAAATCTTTCCATGCAAGTGTCTGTACCCTGCTCTTCTTGAGGAGTCAGAGCCCAAATTGAATTTTTGTATGTTTAATCTGAAATTAAGAAACATTATAGTCACACTTAATTAGCCCATTTGGAAAACATTGATCAGAACATCTATTTTCTAAAAGGTATTTTCAATTAGTGTTCTAATCATTGTATTATTAATGAATGTGGTCTCCATAAAACTAACCAGCCTCCTTTAGGCTTTAAAAATGTCAGTATGATTACTTTAACAACAATTAAAATGAGTTGCAATTTTATATCAGTCTTTGAGCCATATATGGATTGATGAATGTTCTTAAGTCATCATACTTTCAAATGCAACCAAATAGATCATTATCATATACCATCAAATATAATTATAGGTGTTAATCTCCATAAAAATCCTACAAGTTAATACTACATATTAGCAGTTAATCATATAGTTTAAATGGGTCTATGATGCATTTTTATGAACTCTCTCATCTTCATCAACAAAGAATGCACAGAGTGAAGGAGAAAGGAATGCTAATGAACACTCATGGAAGAAGGATGTATTTTCAAACATGTAGAACTCCAACAAGAAAGCAGATTCTAATTCAACAGTCTGGACTAAGAGTTTGGAATCCCATTAGCCCAATTGGTGCTGGGAGGCACCACTCAGAGATGCTGTGTTCTTTCTCTCCGTTAGCGTATGTTCTCTGGAGGTCTCAGGAGAGGCAGCTCACCCATCTCCCAGCCCACGTGTCTCTTGTCCAAGTGTCTCTTGTTCTCAGCCACCTCCTCCCTCCCCTGAACAGCTAACAGCCAAATATTAGGAGGAGTTTCTTTATTGGTTTCTTTAGACTGGAGAGCCCTGGCAATAAATGCACTGATCCCAAGATCCATGACATAACTCTCCATTGATTCCTAGGAATAATAAATCAGTCCATCTGAAAATTCTTTGGATGACTTCCCATGTATCTATTTTGCACGACTTGTCTTTATTGTCTCTGTTGCTTCTTCATTTATTCTTCAACTTGGTGTGAATGCTCTGCCTAAGTTATAATTTTTAATTGTTCAAAAGAAGGTTTTATATTTAAAAATGAGAAAAGGGGCAGCTTTGATAAGTAAGAAGACCAACACTGAAACAATGCATTACAGGAATGGAGATTCTATCCTTAAAATGTGAGGGAAATGAGAGCCTCTGGTGAAAACAGCCACTCCTCAATGACAAAGATAAAAATTCCAGTTCTGATTGTGAAGTTGGGTCACATAGCAGTGTGGCCTTAGCCCATGGTTCTGCTCACACTGGAAGCAAAAGTTGAATACATACCCCAGTGTTTGGAAGACAGTAAGTAGCCTTTGTAAGGGGTAAGGTGCTTATGGAAGACCAGTTGTAGAAGGAGCAGATAGAACTCTGAGGCAGCAGGACTCTCCCTTGGTTTTCAAAACTCCCAGAATCAAAGGCTCAGAAGTGATCATCCACCTCTGAGGTTAAAGGAAACAATTTGGGTCCCAGAGTCCTAGGAAAAGAACAGCACAAGAACAAGTTCAACTCCAACCGTGGAACTGCTGCCCATCCCATGGTCTCTGTCTTAGATGAAAGGAAAGCCTGGTGTAGCAGGCAGGCAGTGAAACAGAGTTCTGGCCAGAGATGAACTTGCCACTCATGGATACTTGCAAAAGCTTTGTTTTAGGGGTATAATTCTCTGAATTAAATATCAATTTTTTGCACCTATTAAATATTAAATATGGGGAGGTAGAGGGGTAATATCATGTAAGGAAAAATATCCTGTAAGTAAATTACATCTAGAAAATTCTTCAGAAAGTTTATTTCCTAACAGCAGGACACCCATGAAAACCACACATGGTGTCAAAATAAGCCAAAGAAAAATCATTTGGGAAAAAATAAAAAGAATCCCAAGTCAAATTTACAGAAAAGATTCCTTTATTAACTTTTGGTCGAGAATATGGTTGTATATTTTCAGAAAGCAACTCCAAGACCAGATGGATTTCTGCAACAGAGAGGAACTCACAGGTCTGTTCCAACCACGAAGACAGCCCAGAGATGGAAGACGCTGAGGACACCTTGCCATGGTTCCAGTCAGCAGCTGTGTGTCACAGCAGGTTGCCCCAGACCAAACCAGAGAGGGTGGGACTTGCATTGCCACCATTTGTCCATCATTCAGATATCATTGCTGACATGTACACATAAGGAACTATTTGACATTGAAACTTGGACTCAGAACTGTTGGACATTGAAATTAAGACTCAAACATTTTTTGTTCTTATATGTTTATTTCTAGTATGCAGATGCAAGATTTTTTTAAAGAAAAGAAACCAGGGAAAAATAGATACAGAGACAAAGAGGTATTGAACAGACTGTCAAACTACAGTGGGAAGGCAGGGGAGTTTGGGGGACAGAAGTTCTAAGAGATCAACCAAAGGACTTGTATGCATGCATATAAGCATAACCAATGGATACAAGACACTGGGGGGGCAGGGGAGGGCATGTGCTGGGGGGTAGGGGAGGCTGGGGGGAAGTCAATGGGGGTAAAAAAGGAAACATATATACTACTATTTGTAATACTTTAAACAATTAAAAATTAAATATGATTACTTATTTTAATTATAGAATTATTATTTTTAAATAAAAAATTTATTTGCTTCTAATGGTTAGTAGAGATGCTCAGTTCTCCAAATAGCTATCATTTGTTGTCTCAACTCAGTTCTTCTGAAAGCAATCCAAGGAAACTTGAGCAACTTAGATCACTATTATAATGTTAAAATGATGATATACAAACAGAACTATGAAGGCACAAGTGAAAGGGGATAAGGACAGCGGTGGGAAGCAGGTAGTCTCACATCTGTGAACCCCCACCATGCACAGGCACTGCACTGAAGGTACACCTGTATGACATTTCATATAATTTTCACCCCAGAAAAGACAGAGTTGTTTTTTGAAGATTTGCTGATGAGCATCTCAGGCATTGGTATGCTAATTAGTTTTCCTCAAATCAAACAATGAGAAGCCACAATTTAGAGTCACATCCTTAAGATCCCCAAGGCCACTTTTATTCCTTAAGAAATGAAAGACATAGTCAAGTGTTTACGCTTCATTGTGCTAATCAAATTCTGGAAGCTCCAGTTTGAGTGGATGTGTGGGTGGAACATGGAGAGAGAAAGAGAGGGGGTAATCAGAGGGGAAATTTTTAAGGAGAAAGTGACCTTCTACTCTGGCCTTGCAGAAAGAGTAGAATTTTAATAGTTATCAAGGAAGCACTGTGTTTTCAGAACAGCATGCCTATGGGATGGACACATATTAAGGCATCATTGTAGAAAGCCTTCTCATATTCTTCCCTGAGATTCTTATTTTATTGTTACGTAAAGGTAAGTTGATCAATATGTTTGGATGATTCTAATTTTCTGTTTTCAGAGATGCATCATTGGAGTTCATGTACAAAGTGTTCATATACATGAAGGAAAAACCCTAATTGAGCCTGCTGGACTAGACAGCACCTTTCTACATAACAGCAAGAGCATTCACATGCTGCACCCTATTTCACCCTAGAGCACTTATGGTCTTTGTGACTATAACAAACATCTCAGGGGGGCCTGCCTAAGTCAAAGTCCCTTCTCAGAGAGTGGCCCTTTCCCATTCTGGGGCAGGAGTCGGGGAGTTCCACAGGCCTCGCCAGACTGATGCATGAGGGATAGATCCTTCACCCAAGCTAGGCCATCACATTCCCACTCCCTGGGCTTGTCATTTGAAACTAAGAGTATTCTGTCAGTCTCACTTAAAAGTTAGAACTGAAACAGGCAAACAAGTGGTAACCAGGAGGCAGCCAGGTCTTATTATGTGGAATACCATAGGAAAAGAGGTGAGGGAAAAAAGAGGAGACAAAGATGAAGACGAGAAACAGAGACAAAGCAACAGAGAGATATTGAAAGAAACAGACTGAGAGACAGAGACAGAAGTATACAGAGAAGGAGAGACAAAGAGGGAGAAAAGCATACAAGGGGAGATAGAGATGGTGCCAGAGACAGGGTGAAAGGGGGACAGGGGAAAGAGAGAGACAGAGGAAGAGAGTGAGAGGGAGACAGATCAAATTGGCTTGGTTTGATGTATGCCTTAAGACTGTGCTGGGCACAGAGTCATAGGGACAGCCTGTCTCTTCCTCCAGCTTATCTGCATTCATAATCTGTTGGTTCCATGAGACATCCCATGTCCTGTAACAAACAGGCACTTGAAGCAGAGTGTTTGTTTCTAATGCCTGCAACTGAAGACTGCCAATAAACTGACTGAGCTCCGTGTAATTCTAACCTGAAAACAGTTTTTAAAATAGATTAGATGGGAAAAACTAAAAGCAAAATACTTCTATACAGTATAGTATAATCATTCATTTTCTCCTGACTGAGAATCCATAATAATTAGGAAGTGGCCTGCAGGAATTTGTCATTCCTCCACAGGTTACATGTGCAAGTAAGGGGGTAGCAAGCAGGGGTGTGGGCTCAGAGCACTCACTCACATACAGCTAATAGTCCATTTTGAAGTGCTTGTTCCTAATGCTTACAAAGTTGTATAATTTCAGCTTTTTAATAAATTCAGATTGACCTAGCTTCTTGTGTTCCTTTCTCTGTTCAATGCATGTGAAACAAATTTCATCCATTTGTCATATATGTATTTAAAGATTCTTTAAGAACCCCACAGAGTTTGACAGGAGAGATAAACAAGCTAATATTTCAAGGCCCTTAGAAAGCCTGGCTATAGTGAGCCAATTGGCAAAGGTCTGTTTAAACCTTTAAAACATCCACAGACTTCCAGACATTTCCCAAACCTTTTGCCTCCAGGTGGGGACAGGTGACCACTTCTGACCAATGTGACAGGGCTGAAATTAGCATGGGTTACCCATAGACTGAAGCAGAGTAATAATCATGGTGCCTTTAGGGGCCTCATGCTCCAGCATGGAACTGAGAGTGCCCATCAGTCTTGGTTCTTGAGTGACAGTGAGGTATAAAGCCCTCCTCTGGCCCCCATGGTTCGGAGAGGCCAGTGAGAATAAGTCCTGAGTAAGTTAAGTCTTTACACTTTGGGGTGTGTCTGATAGCACAGAAGAATTAGCATAGGATCTCATGACTCTTGCAAGTGAGGCAGGGCAAACATTTTACTAAGAAACAGAATTATAAAGAGTCCTCTACAAAAACTGTAGCTTTCTCTATACTCCCTTAAGCTGGAATTCTCCACCATTTTTCTTTGTTGATATCCTTAACCATGGAGTAAACACAGAATGAGGGGTTTGTTGTCCTAAAATATGACATGGCTCCAACCTCTCTCGGTTTCTCTCTGTCTTCCTGCATGCTGCTGGACCTGTGAATGTCTATTTAATTTACCCAAGAATCAAGAGCCTTACATGGACACAGATAAGGAAAGCATTTACCTCATATGTTTCAGTGTCTAGAATGTTCCATTGACCTCAGCTATACTGGTTAATAAGCAGGGCAACTGAAAGAGCTATATGAACGAGGCTGACAAGAGACCCCAGTGCAATGGCCAGGCATGGACTCCATATGGACCCTGCATGTCCACCATGACTGGGCTATCCTGAATGAACGTTTCTCAAAGTGCTGCTGACATTCACATGGGTTTTGGTCATAGAACTTTTCATGTATTTATGGATGTGTATGTCTTTGAGAACCTCAGAGGGAAATCCAATGAAAGCAAAGATTAGCTTAATCATGTTCTTTGGAATTCGCCAGGGGTACTGGCAGAGTCTGCCTGAAAAAGGTTTTTCTTTTTCTTTCAGTGGCAAAGGCAGATTGAGTTCATAAACAAAGGAGTTTTTGTTTCAACACTGAATTTGTGGTTTTCCTCTATGGCTTGATTTAAACCACCTGCTTATCTAATAGGGCGAGGTGGTAGACCCAGCAAGTCCACCTCTCTCCACCTGCCTCTGAAAGTGTATCAGTCTGGGTATTTACAGAGATCATTTCAAGCATTATGGATTGCTGAGAAAAACTGGCAGGAGCCTGCCTGCAGGGAAGCAAGAATTCCGCAAAATGACAAACAGCGCAATGGAGGGCAGTTAAGCCCAATGTCCTTGGCAAGGAAAAGCTTGGGCCTAACTCAGAAACTTAATCTTAGTGTTCAGTTTTGCTAATTTGTAAGAAAAAAGGGGATCTGGATTTGTTGCTAAAATAAAGACCATCTTTTAAATGAAGCCTTTTTTTATTTTTTATTTTTTTATTTTTGTCTCCTGAAAGGACAGTGACCCAAGACACTGAGATAAGTGGGTGAATTACAAAGTCCAAAGACATGTCAAATAGGCATGAACATGGAGTGAAAGCCTTTACTGGGAGCGAGTTTATATTTGGAAAATAATGTAGAACAATTGCATTTATTTATTAAATCCCAAAGCCACTGAAGTTGGTGGTGAAAACGCGTTCCCATCATTGAGCAGGATGCAGAGAAACTGTGGCAAAATAAAACCAGGATGAAGCACTAGCCTTCCTCATGTTTGCTGTACTCAGACACAGAACCATTAATTCTCAGTGCCATCTTTTCTAGAGGACTCTAGTGAATTTTTAATTTTCTTTATGTCACTATTACATTACTATTAGTGAAATATGGAATATGCTTGCACACTATCTCAAAACTTAATTTTTAGGAACACACCCTTTCTTCTCCTACTCCAAAAATTTGAAAATGATATCCTGTCCTGTGATTGTCTATCTTTTGGGATTATTTCAGCTTGAGTCATACATTCACTTATTCACCCCAGTTCTACAGAAAGTAGATTTTGCGTATTCCTTATTTAGGTATGTCTCAGGGAGTGCTGAACCTGCTTTTCCCTCCCTGGAAATAGCTCTACAAGTGCCAAAGCCTTTTTCAGAAGTTAAAACATTTAACATTTTTTCTCTATATGCCTCCTCAGTAAAATAAGTCAAACATCATAATATTTATGGCATTATTTCCAAAAAGGTAATTGCCCTGTTGGGTGTGTTGTGCAGATATGTCAAATACATTGCTATGTCTTCCCTATCAAGTCCTGTTGCCAGTTTTTGACCACCGAATTCTGACAGAATGACTTGTACAGACAAGAAGCAGTATTTTCAAAGGACCTCAGTCATGTGGACAGCTTTTAGAAATCTCATTCTACTAAAAATAGTACTCCTGGTTTCCTTCCATGCATGTCTTGGCTTGGATGGTGGAGAGAACAGTGTGATGTGACCCTATGATGTATATATGTTGCTGCCTCATAGCAACTAGAGAATGCTACCATTGCAGTAGCCATCTGCATGTCCATCTCTCCCAGGGCTGTGAGCTACATGAGGGTGAGCTCTTTCCAGGAGAAGCGTTACTGTGGAGTCCTCAAGAGCAAGGCCATTGCAATCAGAGCCATCTTGATCTGCATTCCATGCTCTTTCTCCTACTGGTTCTAATTTTAGGAAAGTTACATAACTTCTAGGAGCCTCAATTTCTCTTTTTATAAAATGGGGGCAATTCTTAGTCTCACCTCATTTAAAAGATGCTAAAAGAGAAGAACTGATGGCAATACCTTATTGTTCAATTGACAAAAAACAAAACAAAAACCCCACCAAAAAACAGGAGCACTCTATCTTGATCCTCCCCTCACTCCCTCTCTAAATTAAAGTGCTCTTTCACTCCTGTTCACCTGCTTTCCTGCTATTAAGCTCACAGGAGAGCCCCTCCCTGACAAGGATGACCTCCTCTCTAGTCCCTCAGATCTCATCCCGCCTGACTTCTCAAGAAGCTCATTGCTCCAGTCACTGATCTCTCCTGAAATACCCACCCAACCACTAGCAGAAATCATATTTACCCAAAGGAACCAATACTCAGTGTTTTTCAAACAAAACCAAAGAAAGGAAACAATCCTCAAATCTCTCTTGACCTATATCCCCCAGGTCTTATTTCCTTTCTTTGCTCTTCTTCTTAGAAAGACCTTGACATTTTGTTTATACCTGTTCTCTCCATTTTCTCACTGTCTTCCATTCCCCCTGTAGTTAAAGATTGTTCTGTCATTGGTATGGTCCCATATTACTTAGTTTTTAAAATCTCATTATCGATCTATTTTAAACCTTTCTCCAAGGCTGTACTTGTCTCCCAGTATTCAGGTAGTCAGCTCTGTCTCTTGGATGACTCTGTATGAGATGTGCTAGGTCCACTCAATCTGGACAGGGAGTCCCTGGACCTGGTCCACAGCCCCATCCTGGAATCCCCTTCAGCACCACACGTGGTGATTTCCTTCATTTTTTTCCTGGGGTGGATCATGTTTTCACGTTTCCATAGCTGCCTTTTTTCTTGTTTACACACCTTTTGGGTAGAGTAGGTTCTCTAAGCACCACCTAAAATTTTTGACTCTTCTTAGCATTCACAATTAATAGTTGAGTATATGATCCATTTTATAAATGGTTTTTTTTTTGTTGTTTCTTTGTTTTGTTTTTAGGGTTATGAAGGAATTTATCCATTGTTTTGTAGCTTTCAGAGCTATTGTTAAAAAGTCCAAAGTCATTTTGGTCTTTGATCTACATATGATCTGTTTTTAGTTTGTGGTTTTTTTCCTTGAAGTTTGGTGCATCCTGTCTTTGCTGAAGTTTCACAGTAGAATTCTTTGGCTTAAATGTGTTTTCATCTCTCATTGTAGGCTTTCACTGGGTCCTTTTGGTCTAGAAATCCTTCTGTTCTCAAAAATAGCATTAAAGTATTCCTTTGATATTTTCTTATGGTGCAGTTTCTCTTTTGTCTAGTATTCTTATAAGTTTGGGCACTTTAAATTGTTTTTATTTTTTTCTAAATTGTTTTCTCATCTTGTCTCTTTCTTCACTTTAGCTGTTTTTTTCTGGTGGATTTTTTTCAATATAACTTCTTAATTAATTACTTTATATCATGTTTGTAATTTCTAAGTGCCCTTTTTTGGTCTCTGAATACTTCACATATGTGTAATATATAGATACACATATTGCATGTTATTGCTTCATATTGGTAAATTTTTCTTTAATCTCTGAAATTATAAATGATTTGTGTATGTTTGCTCACATGTTTGGATTTTTTTTTCTCTCTGTGTAATCTCTGTTTCTTCCAAGTGTCTTTTTTGTTTATTATTGATATGGAATTTTTTTTTTCATTTTTTTGCAGTTTGTTTAGGTCTCTATTATTTTCACATTAGAGACTTTTCTCAGAAACCTGATAATTTTTCTTGTCTGACCATCTATATATATAAAACCCTAATATACAAATAGACTGAAAGGTGGAGCAACTGGTTCTGGAGCCACCGTTCACATCCACTGCCAGCACCTAGTGTTGGTCTTGATTGCTTGGCACCAGTAGTGGGTGCAAGCAGTGGCTGCCAGTCCCCATTGCCACTGAGGGCTTCTCAGCTTCCCCCTGCTCCTGAGGTTTGATCAGGGCAGCAACCAGCACTTGCACCCACTGATAGTACTGGACCTGCTTGCATCTGTTGCTGGCACCAACCACAATCACTCCATGCTGTCAGTGGGTACGAGTAGGGCTGGCAATCTCATTGCATGGGAGCAGAGGTGGTGGGAGCAGGGATGCCTGCTGACAGGACACTGAGGGCCAGGAGGGGCCTGGCAGGGTTGTGGAGGATGGGCTGAGACCCACTCCTGGGCCCACCTCAGCCTCGCAGCCCACAGTTCCTTTTAAGGTGCATGAATTTGTACACTGGGCCCCTAGTAGTTAAATAAATAACTAGCTAAAGAACATTCTTACTGCCAGATTTAGATTCTTTCTTCTTGGGACCAGAGTTACCAACACCCATTTTCTCTGAAGCTCCTGAAATTGTTGCCTTTGCCTTTCACATTATCCTTTTTATTATAGATTTGTATCTAATAAAAATCCCTTTACAATCATTTGTTTTAGATGGGGAGAAAGTAGAAGTCTGTACTCATCCACCAGTATTCCCTGAGAGTCTCTCAATCCCAGGCAGTGGCATTTCCCTGTAGCCTTCCCTAGACTGGCTCTTTCCAAATTTTCCAGTAGTATCCACATTGCCTTGTCCAGTGGGGGCCTGCCTTTCATCAGCTTCCTAAAGTGTGTCCACTCCCTCTTTCCCTAAATACTTTCTTCTAAAGATGGCTTAACTGAGTTTGCCTGGTTATTACCATCCTAGAAACTCCAGCCGACTGTCCCAGGCACCACATTGGAGTACTGTGACAGAAGGTGGCCTCCCAACCTTGGTGTCAGCCTCAAATATTGCACATTCATCTCACTGTACCAGAGCCCTCTCCTCCCCTGCTCCCACCAGCTCGTGCCAATGTTTGGCAGTAACTTTCAGCATGGAGAGAGGGAGGACTCTGTGTCTGGAGTCCATTTTGGGGGGGTCAATCCACACAATGGAATGGGACAAAGAGCCACAACCATCGTCTCTTAGCTAAGCACCAAAAAAAAGTCCAAGCACAACATTCTTAGCAATTACTGTTGTGTTTCTAACATTGTTATCCAAAAGTAACTACAGCTTGGCATATGTTTTTAGAAAAACCTGCTGTTTTTTTTATAAACTCCAATAAATTGTTTTATGTGCCCTAATAAACTGTTATAGAGTTTTATTGGGGATCAACAACATAATTACTCCTTGAAAGTTAGGAAAATATCCAGTGTGGCAAGTCTCACATTCTTGAAGAGCCCTCAGTGGTTTTCTGTCACATCTGGATGCTCTTAACATAAGCCGTCAGTCATAAAGAGCCTATGCTTAATTCAACCTAAAAAGTAGGCATCCTGACCCACCCATCCTAACAGGAGCACTTTTGCCTTTTCTGTGTCACAGGTCTCCCTCACACATCTTCCCCAAAGTGAGCTTGCCAACAGCCTTGTAAAATAAAGTTTGTTTGTTCCTTTAACCTTAATAACAGGACTCAAGTTCACTGCACTTAAGCCTTCCTGCTAATATTTTTCTAGGTTCAAGCCGCCCTGAAGTCAGATTGCAAAATTCTCTGTACATACGCTAATCTTTTTAAAAATATGTCCTCTTGTCCATTCTTCCTTATTTTGGATTTTTCACATTTTGGATTTCATCTTATTTTGGATATTTTTAAAGCTTCTTTTTTCATCTCACCAGGTCAATAGCCCCATTTTCAAGGAGGAAAAACCATTGTCATAGAGAAAATCAGGTAGTGACCAAAATGACAATGCTCTGATGTGGCAGAGCAAGATTTCAAATCCAGGTGTGTGGCACTCCAAAAGGAGCAATTGTGTTGATGGTGAGAACGAGATAGGCATTTGCTCTGTCCTCATTCCCAGTGGGGCTTTAAATGGTGGGGTTTCTCTGTGTTGCTGGGATTGAGAACCATTGCTTTGAAGCTTCTCAGGCCATCCAAAGGCAGAGAGTCCAATTTAGAAGGAGAACCATGGTCACTCCCTGGATCTCAATCTGGCAATGTGGCTTGAATTAAACATACCATCAATAGAGGGAAGGACGGGAAATGAGGGCACTCAAAAGGACCAAGTGATAGTCACTCCAGCTGGCCTCTGATCAGCGTCCTGGTTGCAGGACGTGGCTTGGGTATTCAGAAATAAATATGCACTTGGATTCAAATCCAGCAGGAATGATGGAGGGTGACATGGAACAGGAAATGAAAAGGCAACATTGAGGTTGAATGCTGGGTTGAAGGCAGAGTCCTGATTCCATTTTGAAGGTCCAGAAGGAGAAATAGCAAAGTAGGAGGGAAATGAAACCATTGTGCGGCCAATTGGATGCTATAGTCTGATTGAATAGAAGTACATTGAATAGAAGTATCAGTGCATCTTCATGTGCCTTTCCACGTGTTTGCAAGAGCTGCAGGACCACACCAGTGCCAGGAGTACAGAGTTCTCTCTCTAACAGGCGCGGCACATTCCTGGCTTAGCCAGTTCTCTGGTGTCCAGATGAAGCATTCTGAGAGCAACTGGCAGGCAGAGGTGCATTGTGGCTAGTTTATTTATTTCTGAAGAATCACCAGATTAAAGTCTATGGGGAACTAAAATTTTGAAAAAAGAAACAAACAAAAGGATGCAGCATGTATTTCCTGTTAAAAATATTTTGAGGAAGGGTGGAAAAAACTAGCTGGAAAAAAAATAAAAGAATTGTCTGTCATGATCTGGAAGACAGTAGAATAAAAGGGTCTTTTAGTCTGTGTGTGTGTGTGTGTGTTTGTGTGCATGCCTGTGTATATATGCATGTATGCATGAGCATATATATGTGTGTGCGCCTGCTTCTGCATGCCCCTGAGTGCCACTGGTATCAATTGAGCCTAGTGTGGGGCAACTTGTCACTCAGAGCCACATAGTGTTCAGCTCACCCACCCCCACTGTGGTCCAGGGCATGGCTGGTAGTTGGAATGAACTCCTATAAGGAGAGGGCTAATCCATGTTGGAGCGAAAGAAAGCCCAATGCGAAGTGGTTATAGGAACATTTCAGCAATATTGGCAGGGTAAAATTAATCTCTTTAAAAAAAAAAAGCCTGCAGAATGTATAATTATTACATAGTAACTGTGTGGTAACTCTTGTCTCTGTAGGTACGTTGTTTGTTTTGTTTTGTTTGTTTTTGTCCCTTAGGAAGAATTTTCCCCAGATCTATGGCAAATTATTCTACAATAGAGTCCTGTTGCACCAAGGCCAGACTAAGGGACCCCCTGGTGCATGAATTCATGCACCAGGCCTCTAGTATGCATATAAGATCTTTGGTTAATCTCTTTCCTCCCACTTCCCTCCCTACTTCCCTCAGAGATTCATCAGTCTGTTTCATGTTTCTATGCCTGTGTTTTGAGCATCGCCCCCCTGGTGGTCAGTGCGCATTATAGCCACTGGTTGAATGGTCAAAAGGCTCTTATATGGAGAGATTTTGACATTTAAAACCAAGTGTCTCCAGGTCTTTTGTGAAAACAGCATCCTGAGGCGGCAAACAGAGCTGGGCTTGAAATAAGGGAATTTTTTAAAAAGATGTCACAGTACTACACTTTGCTTTGAAGACACCATTTCTGAAGCCACCCTTATTTAATCCTGTTTGATCTCCCTCACTTGTTTAATGTTATAGAGCAAATATCATATTTCATGCAGGACAAGCATGCAAGAGGAATTCTTTTATTATGATTCTCTGCAGTAATGCAGTAGAACCTGCACTAATGCAAGTGAGGAATATTCATCCACTTCGTGTGGACTGTGCAGATGTTTGCTGCCAGGATTCCATGCCTGCCATGTCTGACTGCCACAGGGAGCATCTTACACTAATTGTAAGAACACTTTCCAAAAATTCACTCACTGCGTTTATGAATTACAGTCAAATATATAACATACATTAAATATATTTTTTATTCCTTACCTGAGGATATGTTCTTTTAAAAAATGAATGTTTTAGGGATAGAGGAAAGAGAGAGAGAGAGAGAGAGAGAGAGAGAGAGAGAGAGAGAGAGAGAGAGAGAGAGAGAGAGAGAGAGAGAGAAAGATAAATAGGTTTCCTCTAGAAAGAGCCCCAACCTAGATTAATTCCTAAACCTAGGTATGTGCCCTGACTGGGAATCAAACACACAACCTCAGTTCCAACCAACTGAGCCACCCAGTTGGGGCTAATTTAAAAAGAAAATTAGAAAATCTCTATGCAATGCCTTTTTGAGGTTAAAATTGATTTTTCTAGATTTTTAAAAATTACAGTAAAATAATTTAGTGATTTTAATTAACTAAAATTCAAATATTTAGGAGATGAATACTACTTTACTGATGAAAATGTGTGGTTAGTTTTGGAATACAATAATGTATTTTTTAAATTTTGGAAAGAAAAAAATAAAATATGGCATTGAGCTATATTTTACACAAATATGAAATAAATTTCAGAAATGTCTATAACACATTGCCAGGTTTAGGATTTTATACAAGAAATGCTACTGGAGATGACATTGTTTGTGTTGTAAAAACATTTTTGTGGGATACAGAAGATAAAAATCTATAGTTTCCTCATGTTTTATGCTAAATGTACACAATACATTTTGCATTATACAATTTGAAATATAAATAGAGTCAATTTTGATTCATAAGTATTCAATGCTTTGTGTAAATTTAAATATAATTTATAAAGTAAAACAAAAAATAAATGTATCCTGAAAAAAATAAATGTGAAGCAACATACAATGACATACTTTTATTTGACAATAGAAATAAAAGTCTTAACATTTTTCTTGAAGAAAGTTGGAGTGTGTTCAGAAGAGGCACCTATTTGATGTCAGTTATATGGTAAGAAAAAAAAATCAACACTGTTTTAATATTTTGCCTCTTCCTTATTTTTTAAGCATGTATAGGTGGCTTCTAGCCCTTGCATTAATTTCTGAAGCATGATCACTATATTTCGTCTTATCACAAAGATCAGCCATACAGCCCTGGACGATGTGGCTCAGTTGGTCAAAGTATAATCTTATGCACCAAAAGTTAGCAGATTTAATTCCCAGTCAGGGCATATACCAAGTTCAATCCCCTGTCAGATTGCATGTGAGAGTCAGTCAATTGGTTTCTCCCTCACATCGATGTTCCTCTCTCACTCTCTGTCTCTACCCCTCTTTCCAAAAATCAATTAAAATATAAAAATTGAAATAAATTATTTTTTAAAAAACTTCATAAAAAGCAACAGTCATACAAAAAGCTAACCTGTGCTAACATGGCTACCTAGATAACAAATGGGACTTAAATAACTCAAGATCAGAGCCAGAGCAAAATCAGGCAATTGACTATAGTTTTTTTTAAAAAAATATATTTTATTGATTTTTTACAGGAATGAAGGGAGAGGGATAGAAAGTCAGAAACATCGATGAGAGAGAAACATCTACCAGCTGCCTCCTGCACGCTCCCTACTGGGCATGTGCCTGCAACCAAGGTACATGCCCTTGACTGGAATCAAACCTGGGACTTTTCAATACACAGACCGATGCTCTATCCACTGAGCCAAACCGGTTTGGGCTGTTTTTTTTGTTTTTGTTTTTTTTTTCTCAATCCTTCTTCAGCTATTTTTCATTTATAATCAAAGTGAAAATATGCACATTATTTAAATTACATTAAATTTGTTATACCTTCCTCCTAGCTCATTTTTAGCAACTTCTCTTTTTCACATTTACTGCAAATATATCTACATATATAATCTATCTATCTATCTATCTATCTATCTATATGTATATATATATATCATCTATCATCTATCTATATTATCTATTTCTATATGTCATCTATATATGTTTCTATCTAACTGCACCTATACCTATTTTTATGTCTTTATCCATATTTAAAAAGGATTTTTATTGCAGTACAATTTATACTGATAAAAATAAAATACTGTAAATATGTCAAAACAGTGGATTTTTGAAGGAACTTATAGTTCAAAATAGTCAAATGGTGATATATAGCCATTGTTTTTTAAGGAAAATAATGTGGAAAATTGATGATATAGTATTAAGTAAAAAACAAAAATATTCTAGGAAACCAAACTGTGACACAGCATAGATAGAATTTTCTTTAAAATTTATCCATGCATATAGACACATGCTCTTATTTTTAATATATCTTAATTTATTTCAGAGAAGAAGAGAGAGTGGGAGAGAGATAAAACATCAGTGATGAGAGAGAATCATGGATCAGTTGACTCCTGCACACAAGACTGAACCCCCAACTCAGACATGTACCCTGACCAGAAATTGAACCATGATTTCATGATTCATGAGTCTATGCTCAACCACTAAGCCACACCAGTTTTTAGAAATAGATATAAAAATTGGAAAAACTATCTGAATATGAACAGTAGTTTTCCCCATGGTAAAATAAAATGGGTAACTTTTATTTTCATCTTTACATTTATTTCCTTCTTCCCACATTTTTCCACAATAATTCTATTACTCTTACAATCATAAAAAGTTAAATTAGCAAAACTTGGCATGCTGGCAGTGGGAAAGACCTACTAGCATTAGTTTTAATTGTACTCTGCTGTATCAGGGTCTTCATGGTATAGCTATGTTCGGGACGCTATGCTCTAGACAATGACATTCAGAATGTTATCGATGATGACCTATGTTAGAACTGAGCCTTCCCCAATACCATTGTATAGGCAATGACATCAAATGAACGTGATGCCACAGAATGCCATCTGGACTAGGTTCTGTTCATGATTGCCTTTGCCCTTTCACAAACATTTATGCTTTTAAAAATACAATACAAATATTCATTTTTCACTTATAACTAAAAGCATAATTTGCTCCTTTTTTACTGTTTTTTAGCTTTTTATTATTTTTACTAGGGGCAGGGTACACGAAATTTGTGCATTGGGGTTGAGTGGTCCCTCAACTCAACCTTCCCTCTCTCACATACTGGGAGCCCTCAGGCAATGTCCAACTGATGGCTCACCCCCAGCCTGGGCACCCACCCATGGCCCTGCTCAGCTCAGCCCTGGCTGCCTGTGACCACCCAGCCCTATGGGCCGGGTGCTCCCTGCTGCTGCCACCACTGCTGCTGCTGCCGCTGCTTCCCCTCACAGCACCTGGGGCTGGGCGCTCACCGCCACCACCATCACTGTTTCATCTCCACACCCATTCAGGCACTCATGCTACTTGGCCCCGCCCCCGCTCCTAATTGGCTGGTAGCATAGCCAATCAGAAGTGAAGGTACGGTCAAATTTGGATGTTTCTCTTTTATTATATAGGATTTTTTTTATTTTCTTTATTGATTAAGGTATTACACATGAGTCCTCATCCCTCTACTGCTCTCACACCCCTGGTGTCTGTGTCCATTGGTTAGGCTTATATGCATGCATATAAGTTCTTTGGTTGATCTCTCCCCTTTACCCCCACCCTCCCCTACCTTCCCTCTGAGATTGGAGCATCTGATGGATGCTTCTCTGTCTCTGGATCTGTTTTTGTTCATCAGTTTATGTTGTTCATTATATTCCACAAATTAGTGAGATCATGTAATATTTATCTTTCTCTGACTGGCTTATTTTGCTTAGCATAATGCTCTCTAACTCCATCCATGCTGTTACAAATGGTAGGAGTTCTTTCCTTTTTACAGCTGCGTATTATTCCACTGTGTAGAAGTACCACTGTTTTTTAGGCCATTCATCTGTTGATGGGCATTTAGGCTGTAAATCTTATTTATTGTCTAAAATTTTGCATATGTCTCCTTTTTCTTTGCTTGACCCCCCTCCACAGCCATTCCCACCCTGGAAAAGCCCCCACACTCTAGTGTCTGTGTCCAGTTCTTATGCTAATATGCATGCATACAAGTCCTTTTGTTTCTCTATAATCTCCACCCTCACCTCTACCATTTGTCTTTGGATCTATTCTTGTTATTCAAATTATGTTGATCATCATATCTCACAAATGAGTGAGATCATGTGATATTTATCTTTCACTGATTAGCTTATTTCACTTAGCATAATGTTCTCCAGTTCCATCCATGTAGTTTCAAATGGTAAAAATTTCTTATTTTTTATAGCATCATAATATTCCATTGTGTAGATGTACCTCAGTTTTTTAATAAACTCATCTGCTGATGGGCACTTAGGCTGCTTCCAAATCTTTGCTATGGTAAATTGTGCTATTATGAACATAGGGGTGCATATATCCTTTCTGATTGGTGTTCTGGTTTCATAGGATATCGTCCCAGAAGTGGGATTACTGGGTCAAATGGGAGTTCCATTTTTAACTTTTTGAGGAAACTCCATACTGTTATCCACAGTGGTTGCACCAGTCTGCATTCCCACCTGTAGTGCACTAGGGTTCCTTTTTCTCCACATCCTCGCCAGCACTTGTCATTTATTGATTTGTTGATGATAGCCATTCTGACAGGTGTGAGATGATAACTCATTGTTGTTTTGATTTGCCTCTCTCAGATGATTAGTGACTTTGAGCATGTTTTCATACGTCTCTCGGCCTTCTATGTATCCTCTTTTGAAAAGTGTCTATTTAGGTCATTTGCCCATTTTTGATTAGATCATTTATCTTCCTTTTGTTAAGTTGTATGAGTTCTCTGTAAATTTTGGAGATTAAACACTTACATGAAATATCATTGTCAAATATGTCCAGCTATTCAGTGGGCTTTCTTGTTGTTTTGTTGATGGTTTCTTTTGCTATGCAGAAGCTTTTTATTTTTATATAATCCCATTTGTTTATTTTTGCATAGTCTCCATTGCCCTAGGAGCTGTGTTGGTAAAGATATTGCTAAGTCATATGCATGTTATTTTGCTACCTATAGATAGAGTCGTGTAGGATTTTTATGTTTTCCTGTCTTATATTCAAGTCCTTTAGCCATTTTCAGTTTGTTTTTGTGTATGGTGTAAGTTGCTGACCTATTTTTATTTTTTGCATGTATCTGACCAAATTTCCCAACACCATTTATTGAAGAAACTGTCTTGACTTTATTGTATGTTCTTGCCTCCTTTGTCAAATATTAATTAAGTATAATGGCTTGGGTCAATTTCTGGGTTCTTTGTACTGTTCTATTGGTCTATATGTCTGTTCTTGTGTCAGTACCAGTCAGTTTTGAGAACTATGGCTTGGTAATATAGCCTGATATCTGGTATTGTGATCCCTCCAACTTTGTTCTTTCTCAGGATTGCTGTGGCTATTTAGAGCCTTTTATTATTCAGATGAAGTTTTGGAGAGTTTGTTTTAGATCTTTGAATTATGACATTTGTATTTTAATGGGGATTGTATTGAATCTATAGATTGCTTTGGGTAGTATGGACATTTTAATGGTTTTGATTCTACCAACCCATGACCATGGTACATTCTTCCTTTTGTTTATGTCTTCCTCTATCTCTTTTTTTCAAAGTCCTGTAGTTTTCTGAGTACAGGTTTTTTACATCTTTAGTTAAGTTTATTCCTAGATATCTTAATTTTTTGGTGCAATGGTAAATGGGATTAGTATTCTTTGTTTGTTTGTTTGTTTTTCATTTCTCTTTCTGTGAGTTCATTATTGGTCTATAAAAAAAGCCATAAATTTCTGGGTGTTAATTTTGTATCCTGCTACATTGCAGAATTCATCCATTAGGGCTAGTAGTTTTTTAATGGTGTCTTTGGGGTTTTCTATGTATGGTCTCATGTCATCTGTGAATAAGGGCAGTTTTACTTCGTCTTTTCCAATTTGTGTGTCTTTTATTTCTTCTTCTTATCTGATTGCTATGGCTAGCACTTCCAGTATTATATCAAACAGAAGTGGTGAGTAAATGTGGGCATCCCTGTCTTATTCCCACTCTCAAGGGAAATGGGTTTAGTTTTTGCCCATTGAGTATGAGGTTTGCTGTGGGTTTGTCATATAAGGCTTTTATAATGTTGAGGTATGATTCCTCAATTCCCACTTTGCTGAGAGTTTCTATCAAGAAAGGAGGCTGTTGAATGTGTTTTTTATTTTCTGCATCAATTGACATGATTATGTAATTTTTGTCTCCCAATTTGTTTATGTGATGTATTACAGTTATTGATTTGTGGATATTGTACCAGCCTTGGATTCCTGGAATAAATCCCACTTGGTCATGGTATATTATCTTTCTAATGTAATGCTGAATCCAATTTGCAAGAATTTTGTTGAGGATTTTAGCATCTGTTTATCAAGGATATTGCCTTGTAGTTCCCTCTCTTTTTTGTGTGTGTGTCTTTATCTGGTTTTAGAATTAGTGCAATGCTGGCTTCATAGGAAGAGCTTCGAAGTGTTGCTTCCTCTTGATTTTTTTGGAATAGTCTAAGGAGGATATGTTTTAGTTCTTCTTTGAATGCTTGGTAGAACTTCCCAATAAAGCCATCTGGACCAGAGCTTTTGTTTGCTGGAAAATTTTTTATTGTTGCTTCAATTTCTTTGGTAGTTATCTGCCTATTCAGGTTTTTTTTCTTCTTTTATTCCTGATTGAGTTTGGGGAGTTTTTATTTTTGTAAGAATATGTCCATTTCATCTAAGTTTTCCATTTTGTTGGAATAAAGTTATTCATTTTTTTATAATCCTTTGTATTTCTGTGGGCACAATTTACTCTTAATTCATGAAGAACTTCAGGTCCATTTACTACTTCCATCACTTTGCCAATTCAAATGCAGAATCTAAAGGAATTCAATACCTTTGTGCTAAGAAACTCAAGTTTAGTTTAGAAGTTTTTATTTTTTATTTGAAATCATCCTTATTTGCTTTCTTGCTTACATTAAATCTTGATTGTTTTCTTTGTTTTTATATAAACCATTGAGGATTCACTAGAAATACTTGTATAAAAATCTATATGACACATAGATACAGAGGTGTAATCTGTATGTAATGCTGGAATGCATTTCTTTTGAAATCCCATACACCTGCTGAAAACACACTAATGATAAGGCTAGGCTTAAAAACATATAAATTGTGATGTAAAAACACAACTTTCCACTGTGTGCCTTCTGGAGTTTTGCATAAAACCAAATGTCCAAGAGAGTAGGAGCAAAGCATTAGTTTAATCTTTTGTTAAGTTTCTGAGCTAATCTCATTTTCCTCCCAACCCCAGAAAAATTAGGAAACAACTCAGGCACAAGGCAGCCTGGAACTCACGTGTAAGGACAGACTTTAGATGGAGAGTTCCTGGACAGGAGAGCAATGGCCATGGTGAGGGCACATCCACAAACGGCTTCTAGTGAAGGCCTCTCAAAAGTGGAATTCACGGGGTGCTTAAAACCCCATGTGGGCTGCCCAGTGTCAGGACACTTCATTCAACGTTTGATATAATTGTCACAAGGTCTTATGGATAATGTATTCTCTGATGACCTGGAATATTTAATTTGAAAACAGTCTCATCTCCCCCACATTGCCACCTTAGCCAGACACATCACACTGGAGGTCTGTGAAGATAAGAAGGCAGTGTCTTAGCTCTAATAGTCATTCCACTTGTTCCTCAAATTTGCAACATTTCAATTTGGCTTTCTTTCATTCTTTTATTTTCTTTTTCATTTTTTTTATATTTTGGATGTGGTACATATGTTTATTAGGAATGTTGAATTAGAACCAGATGATATTTTCAGCTTAACTCTCCTCCCTTTCCTGTTATTCTGAGAAAACAATTCCAGATCCTGGGAGTGTCTGTGAGAAGACTATCCCAGTACTCAGCAAGGAAGCATTGTCTAATTCTAATAATGGTAGAAAACTCACTCACTACAAGATCCTTGTCTGATGAACTCATAATTAAATTTGTTTTAAGTGATGCCACCTAAAGAAATTCCATTGGTATAATATTTTTTCAACTCCTGTTTTGAATTTTCCTGAATTTATAAAAGCTACATGGTTATATTTTGCAAACATATTGAACAAATAATTTCTCAAATGAGATATAAGAAGCTTTTAACAAGCTAAATAGTTTTTGCAGGTTAAGGATATTACAGAATCACCTTAGACATTTCTATAATAATTTTGTTTAAAGAGTTTTTACAATTTGAGTCATTTATATTTGTTTCTGAGATTTTTATTGATCCCTAAAACCCATCCTTCTGTTCATATTAAAGTACTTCCATAGTATTTTAGTGATTTAAATTTTTTTCTTTACATTTAAAAAAATGTATTTTTTAATTTATTTCAGAGAGGAAGGGAGATGGAGAAAGAGATAGAAACATCAATGATGAGAGAGCATCATTCATCGGTTGCCTCCTGCATGCCTCCACTGGGGATTGAGCCTGTAATCTAGGAATGAACCCTGACTGGGGATCAAACCATGACCTCCTGGTTCATATGTTGATGGTCAACAATTGAGCCATGCATCTGGACTTACTTTACACTTTTTATTAAAAAGGAGCAGCTCATAATGTTGAGATTTTTTTTTACAATGATGATCTTTATTCCTATGCATATAGAAATTTATCTTTATTTTCTAAGTAATTGATATGTTAAAATTATATATAATATAGTAAACTAGTAAAGTAATATATTTGTTTGGCTTTTTTTTTACCCTTGCTCTCTGTTACTAATCCAATAAGTGAATTATGACATGCCATCTCTGTATGCATAAATATGTTCAAGTTAACTGGAGAATTAGAGAAAATTATACAGTATCCAGGAAGCTGCTCCCGCCATATCCCTGTCAATTATAGCAGATTAGATTTTGTCAGATCACACAGTTCTGTACTGTAGAATGGTTGTAAATTTGTAATGATACTGTTAAAATTTCTAAATAAAATTCCACTGAAAACTTTTGACAATACTGATCATGACCACAGAACTGAACCCAAGTTTGGAACTTGATGTTTTACAAATGAAACCATTTTTCTCATATTCTCTGAGTATACACTATATGTACACCAGTAAATATCTATTGACTTTAGTTACTCAGCCTAGAAACTATTTTATGATTTTTAAGAAACCAAGCTGCATAAACAGTTATATTCTGCTTCACAGTGTGATTATACTGCACATGAGTGACGATGCTGCTAGTGGGACGTTCATAATAATCCTGGGTTTGGTCTCTCTGGTTTTAGGTATCCCTGGAACTCAGCAAGTGGTCTGTAACTTTAAATCCCAGGTTCTTGGTTTTGTTTTTATTTCCCCAGGTGGCACTTTGCCTCTGAAGGGCACAACTTTGAAGGTCTATTTGCAAACACTTATATTCATGCCCTGAAGTAAACCCAGGGATCATGTATTTGCATGCATGACATGACAGTCTCAGTAATTTAGGGAGTTGTCTGGATATAGGCATTTTGCTTTGTTTTGTTTTGCAGACTAATCAATTCATGAACAGGCTAGAATTTTCAAGCTCTTACCTTAATCCACAATCAATTGATGGCACTCACATTGACCTCTTAAAAAATTAAGTTTGTGCCTCAGGCTTAGCAAAAAAAGGCATGTGTTTTATTAAATTTGGACTGTATTCTCTGGCAAAAGCTACATACACCACAGTTATACTGTTTATAAAGTGGCCAAAATACTGGTAAGGCCAAATACCACACACACTAATCCCTAAAAAGACTCATTTATTTATCTTTCCTAATAGTTCCTCACTTCTCAACCCAATACTGCTAGAAAGAAGTAATAATTCTACAACCAAACCTCTCTGAATTCCAACCTCCTTCATCCCCAGTGAGAGAAGATGGACTCTCCATTGCTGTTTGCTGGTTTAGGAAATGTGCATGTGTGTATGACTACAACCCTGTAATGGTACTTTCAGGAGAAAGCATGGCTTCAAGCCCAAAAGAATGGAATGTGGGACTCTTGAGAAAAACAGGATTGAATTTCTCTTTAGTTGTTCTTGCCTAATTTCTGATAGGACTTTGAGCAAAGAAAAAAAATCAGAAACTCTTTAAGCTCCCAGCATCTGAGTATCTCAGCAAACAGAAGGGCATTTGTTTATTTCATATCTCTGGGGAATTCCCCCCCTCCACCCCAGGATCTTTCCCAGTTCAAATGCACCCTGATGCTCACCTGCTGGTCTCGCTTTGCTGTCAACATTTCCTTTAAAAATAGACCTTGCATTTCAGTTCTCTCTCTTTTTTTAATGAAGAGAATAGAATTTCGTCTTTCATGATGACACCATAGGACTCTAACTATAGAAAGCTGCACAAATAAACTTTGAAGCTCCGTGGTGGCCACATGCTGTCCCCGTCTCCACTGCACCCCTGGCCCCCAGCACCATGTGCATCACTTCGTTTTAGAGACACAGCATGTGGCTGGAGATGAAAATGCATCTCTGCTAAGTCAGAGGAAACCAAAAATGTCTGGTTACAATGGCATGTTTCCAGTACTTTCTTTCTGGAGATTATGGTTCCATTTAACCAAATGCCTGTTAGCAGATGTGATCTGGTCATGCCCACTGTGATACTGAAAGGACCAAACAAAAGATGAAAACAGTCAGTGAGATACTCTCAGAGATTTCAGAAGCAATGCAAAGGGACTTTTGAGATGCAAAATAGACAACTATCAGCAATTTAGACAGTGAAATGTCACCCAGCAAATGCGAATTTGTTTAGCAAACCATGGGTTCAACTTCCAGTTTAAAACTAGATTTTCCACATTTAACATTAGGATACAGTAGAGAGGACTGAGTTTAATCATCAATAGTCCTAAATTCCAAACAACACCTGCTATGTTAGTTCAGTTATTTTAAAACTGTTTTTTTTTTTAAATAAACAATGTTTGGTTCAATATATCCCAGCAAAGTAGAATTCCTTATTTCCTTATTTCATGAATTCTAGTGTGCTTTCAAGTAGGATTTTTTTCCTTCTGTTTCTTACTTCACTTCTGAAATTGAGCATTCATTAATGGGCCTGTACATACAGACACTGACTTATGTTAAGGGACTTAATTCTTGTTGATCATCCTGTTTACTCTATTTATATTGAATCCTTGCAGCATCATTATGAGTTACTTGATCAACTAAAGCTTGATTCTAACTCTGAATGGTCCAAAGAATTGAGTAAAAATAGTAACCAACTTCTTTAAGCAAGCAAGATAAGGGTTTGTTTTATTTTTGTTCTTGATTTTGCTGCGATGTTGCCCTCCTCCCATGAGTATTTGGAGGAAATGAAAAAATTTGCCTGAAGAGAGCTTGGGGAAGTAGGTTGAGAGATAAGTCTGGGGGTATATCTGCATTGGAATTTTAACTCTGAGTATCTTCAAGTACATTTATTTTGTGATGACTTTTCAAAGTCTTTATGTCATGCTTAAACAAAGTTAATGTTTTCCTTTATAGTGTTATGGGAAGATGTTCTCAAAGTGAGTCAAGTCATAAGGTTCCACCATAGAAACAAACCATCTCAAGCCAAACTATTCAATCTAATTTGAGAAATACTTTGAAGAATATGTCTAAACAAAACATTCCAAGAGGTATTGCAAAGTTACAAAGACAACTCAATTTTTCTAGATCATCATTTGATTCTAATTAGATTTAAATAATTATAAATCAAGTTCACTGTGGTAGTACATGATGACAGCAAGCAATTTTGGTAAAAGCATGGAGAATGAAAGCATTTCTTCTGTATACCTACTTAGGGAAATAGTCTTTGAGTGAAGGGAGATGAAAACCATATGTATCTAGAAGGAAACATAGAACTGGGGCAGTTGTATGCAGTGAGGAAACACAGTTCCAAGGCAAAAGACTTTATGCTGAGGCACAAAGGCTGGCCTGGCTGGTGTGACTCAGTGCTTGAGCATTGACCTATGAACCAGAAGGTCATGGCACATGCCCCGGTTTTGAAGCTTAATCCCCAGCAGGGGGCATGCAGGAGATGCAGGAGGCAGCTAATCAGTGATTCTCTCTCATCAATGATGTTTCTATCTCTCTTCTTCTCTGAATAAAATTCCACTGAAAACTTTTGACAATACTGATCATGACCACAGAACTGAACCCAAGTTTGGAACTTGATGTTTTACAAATGAATATATATATTCATTTATATATATATATATATATATATATATATATATATATATATATATAAATGAATATATATATATATATAATTTTTAAAAGGCACAAAAGCTGGAGATATAAGGCATATTTGAGAAAAGTCAACTATTCTACTTATGCCTCTGAAATATACCATGAAAGGGATAAAGGATGTAAGAAGAACAATGGCTAGAAAAGTAGCTTGGAGTCAAATTGGAAGCTTATATAAAGCTAAGAGGTTACATTTTAATTTTACAGTAAGAAACTACCAAGAGATCTACTCAGGAATGGAGTCCTTCTACCTAAGGATGATTAATTGGAGCTGGAAGTACCTTTAGTTCATTGGAAAACTGTCAAGTACCTGGGTAGTCCCTGCCTCTTATTGAGGATCCTAAGGACTTTAGAACATCTCTTGAGAGTTTCTGTGGTTATCTGTGGTGGGTTTGCTTTAGCTCATTCCTTCCTTACTTATCATGCTTTAGCTTTTATTACATTTATTTCCACTTGACAGTGGTATGGATAGCACAGTCAGTGCTTTGTTTTATTTGTATACCTCAGTTACCAGTGTACATATTGCTATCCACTTATCATTCATCATGGGATGACTTCCATTTCCTAAAACATATTGTAGAACTTCTGGTAAGCTACAATCATGGCTTACATCTATTTATTTTACATGTTGAAGATAAATAATAGGTCTTAAGAAATTAATTGTTTGATAGTGTCAGCATGTCCATTTCATGGAATGAAATTCATAGATAGAGTAAAAACTTACAAAATAAGCACAATTGCTTAATTGTTATAACATCAGCAAGGAAAAAGGTACAGGCAAAATACAATTAACATGTTTTAAAAGTGCTATTTAATTCCTAATGCATGGTCAAATGTTAAGGGAATTATATAGTTGAGACAAATTTTCATTTTTGTACATATTTTATCCCTATCCTGAGCCCCTTACCAGATACCTTTATTATCTCACATAATATGAAGCACTTTTAACTTCAGCATTGATGACAGGTTTTATAATGGCTGTAGGCTCCAGATTAAACACTGAAAATTTATTTGAGTTTTACTGTTGGAATGAGTTCAACCAAATTAAGTTTATCTTTGAATGTGCATGATAGAGGGGCAGTTGTTTGCTATCATTACTTATCTTGGATGTCATGTTTGCGCTTCTTAAAGATATATCTTAATTGTAAAATTCAGAAATGAATGGGTCAGAATGGAGAGGATAAGTGAGTAGGTGAAAGCAGGCTTTTTATGGAATGAAATCAGGAAGCTTGTTAGCTGCTAAAGTGGTTGTGTAGAATGAAGAGGTCATTAGAGTGAATGAGAGTGTGACATTCTTTTTCTGGGATATCATATTTTGAGCCGCATCTAAATCTAATTTAATGATTAACCTACCTTCAGGTAATGTCTATGCCTTTTAAATACCATTTATTACATTAGATGGTTCAACTTTTATAAAATTAACTTTCTACCTGCTTCTATGTAATAACAGGTAATTTGAATGCTAGTGCATTCTTTTTTTTTTTTTTTCATGTGGAAGTCAAAAGAGAGACTACTTTCAGCTGGTGGGGACAGTTAGTGTGAAAATTATAAATTTACTTGAGGTTATATAATGGGTGCCTGGGTAGAAGCAGATTTCAGAACCACTTTGACATTTTCCAGAAATATCTGTCTTGCTCCCTGGCCCTCCCCGTGCTGTGTGTGCACAGAGGGAAATGACTGTCCCCATCTTATTAGTGTTCCCTTGGGAGACTAATGGCATTTCTGACTATCAGGTGGACCGTCCATTGGCCTTGATCTGCACTTCCAGAAAAAAAGGGAAGGAAAGCTATGGTTTGTTGTCTGACGCCCGACCTCCTTCCAGCACTGAATAACAGTGCACAGCCTGGACACCCCATCCTCAGTTGGCTGGAAGGTCCTCCACTGTATCCCCTCGAAAATGAGCCTATTCCTCAACAGCCCAATTGCCCTCCAGCCTACTGGCCACAAATCATACATATCAATCAGTGCTTCTTAGGATAAACTGTTTTGGAATATATTTCAAGCCTGTCTGTACAGGGTAGAGTTCTCAGCCTGAATAAGAGAACAAAGAAGTGCAGCAAAACTCACTAATGCAAATGCTGGCACACTTTCACAAGCCCTTTCACTGCCAACCTGAAACATTACTCTTCAAAGCTGAAAGATGCAATAGGGACATTCTCATTTAGGGACTAATGTTAATGTCTTAATATAAAAGAATAAAGCAATTCATGAAAACCAATAAAATGAACCCAGACTCATAAAGCTCTGAAATGATGGCCAGAGTACTTTCTCATCTTCAGAGCACATTAGAATTAATGCTTAATTAATGATCATCACATCCGGGTAAGGGTGGCTTACAATAAAAAATACAGAAAAACTGAGCAACATGCCCAAGTCTACCCAGGGCACTGTGGTCCAAGTCTCAGCTGTTTAAATCCTGGGAATAGGAGTGCATGTGCTTTCCAAGCAAGGGAGAAAACCAAGGCCCATAAAAGGTGATTACAACATGAATACCTGATGTTTCAGATATTTGCCATAAACTCACAAATAAAATCTATCACCCATAAAGAGGTTTTATTGGACTAAGCCTTCTGACAGTGATACATTTGCCTGGGGTGATACTATAAAGCATGACTTTGACACTCTGGGTTTTTAACGGCATGTGAAATACAATAATAACCTTCCACAAGTGAATGGATGGAAATTTACGTACCAAAGCAGGAAGGCAGCCAAATAGGCCCATTTGTTAAGGCATTCAGAGGCAGGTGGGTCTCCCTGACTGCCAGCCATAAAGTGATGTAGGCCAGTGTGTTAAGGGTACTGAAGGTAGCAATGTTACATACTCTTAAAAATGGATTATGAGGCAGAAAAAAGTGGCATTTCTCTGTTGGTATTTGCCCATTTTATGACTCAGAGAAAGCATCATATTTTATGAAACCACGCAGAAGAGACCATGACTGAAACAAGGTAGTTTCTTAGAAGGGAAGTAGGTGGGGGTCTTTAAGGATTACCAGGAGAGGCTAGTACACACTCTTCCCATTCACTTCACATGTTCCCCAGATTGATGGGAAGGTGTAAGGTGGCTGTTGCTTATTCTGGCCCACAGCCAGAATAAAAGCCCTAAAGTCAAATCTTTGAGGATATAAAATTTCTCACTGATGTGCCAGCCATTTTATTGGGTTTCTAAAAGAGAGAAGTCTAATAAAACCAACTGGGTGAATCCCCCACTCTCCCTCCTTTTATATCCAGATGACAAGAGAGGGAATTTTGAAGCAGTCACAGTCTGAACTACCCAAACCATCCCACCCTTTAAATGGGAACAGTTTCCAAACTGCCATAGAGGCTGCCACTCCTGGGCCTTGGGGACAAAGTCAGTAATATGCGCATTGGGCCAGAATTCTGACTACTCAAGTAGAAGAGGTAAGTATGTTTTGTCTTATTCTAGTCAGGCTGTACAGATTGAACAATTTATGAAAAACAGACATTTATTTCTTATAGCTGGGGAACTGAAAGTCCAAGATCAAGGTGGCAGCAGCTTCAGTATCTGCTAAAGTCCTTCTTCTTTGTTTTAGAAGGCAACTTCTCATTGTGTCCTCCATGGTGAGAGGGGTGAGTGGCTCTCTTCCGTGTCTGATGAGGACCCTGATCCCATCATGAGGGCTCCACGCTCATAACATCATTACTTCCTAAATGCCCCAACTCCAATCATCACCTTGGGGATTAGGATTCAACATGGGAGTTTCCGGGGGACACAAACCCTGAAGGGTGTGGGTGGACCACACCTGCTGGGTTGAAGGGGGAGGTGGGAAAATTTCTGGAGAACCTCACAAAATATGCATTCACTAATCCTTCAAAATGAGACAAAATGAGAGAGATGGAGAAAGAGAGAAGAGGCAGCATCTGTACCCATGTTTTAAGGATAAAATGAGTTTGCTCAGCTGGTGTGGCTCAATGGTTGAGTGTTGACCTATGAACCAGGAAGTCATGATTTGATCCCCAGTCAGGGCATATGCCTGGGTTTTGGGCTCTATCCCCAGTGTGAGGTGTACATGAGGCAGCCAATCAATGATTCTCTCCCATCATTGATGTTTCTATCTCTCTCTTTCGCTGCCTCTCTGAAATCAGTAAAATAAATATTTTTAAAAGAATAAAATGAACTTAATGTCTGCACATAACTCAGTCAAGGTTTTTCAAACTTGCAGCAAATCTAAGTGACTAAGATTTAGAAGACTGGCATATATTGTTCTGGGGTCAGCTGCATTAGAAAATTATCAAGAAACTCTGAAAAGCCAAGTTCTTTGCTGGAAGTTTGGGTATGAAGATGAGTTTATGCCTTCAAGATGCTCCAAGTGGAGAGACTGGCACAGGAGAAATACCAACCTGGGATTGTATGTGAGGAAGTTATGAGACCACATCCCTTGCTCTAACCCATTCTCTAACACTCCCACCGCTCTGCCTCCAGTTCTACCTTTCACTTCCACTCCAGTCACTCATACAGTCAACTCTGCTGTCACACAGCATATGTATTCTAAAAATCAGCACACTGGGAAGTCAGGCAATCAAACCACCAGGTTGATAAGGGAAGGGGGTGAAGCTCAATACTCAATGATGTACAAAAAAGTTAGAAAACTAATAAAATGTTAGCAGTTTTACACAGGATAACTGGTTGAGAAGACATAACTACTGCAATAAATAAGTAGCTTTGTTTTGAAAATGATCTGCCATCTGATTTTGGAAGTTGGTGTCCTGAGTGTTGTGGTGCGATGGTGGCAGGGCCTTGTTTCCTATCAGATGGAAGTGGAGACACCAAATGGGAGGTGAGCTCATACTGCTGGCTCTGCAGTCTGAGCTGTGTGCCTTCTAGGTGCTTGGGTTCAGCTGGGTATGGTTTTCCATGTTCACATGATGCTTTTGTGGACAAAATTGTATATAAGAAAACCTAAATTCTGGTAATTTCTGTTATACCCCAATTATTCTCTAATATGCCAACTGCACTGGAACAAAGCTGCATTCTCCAGACAGGCATTATTACTTATTTCTGCCAATTCGAAATCTGCTTTGGTTGTTAAATGACCTGCTAGGATGTTAAAGATCCTAAACAGAACTCTTGATTCTCCAAGCCCCTCCCCTACGCCATCTGTGAGCGTGCTCATCTCTCCTTTACCCAAAGAGTGAAAATGATAATCACCCATGTCCTCAGCCTCAGACCCAGTGTTAATCCAGTTTTTCTCTTTCTCATTCTCCACATCCGTCTCTCATGTTAGCAAAACTTGTTGGCCCCCTCATTTAAAATGTATTTTGAATACATTCCTCTAACATGTTATTATGTAGCACATATAAAGTACTGACGATATCTATGCCAGTCTCTCCGTTTGGCCACATTATTTACACAGCTGTCAGAATTCTGAACCAGATGATTCTAAGCAGATGTTAAGTTCTTTCATGGTTAACATATGCTAAGAATAAAATCCCAATTCCTTTCTTTGGCCCATGCACCCTGCGGGACTTTGGCTCACACCTCCGCTCTACCCTGTCTTCTCTTGTACATTAATATGGAGAGAGGACATCAAGCTGACTCCCTCCTCTGGATCTTTTTCTTGGCAGTGGCAGGTATTTCACTATATTTCCATGTGTCTAGCTTTTCTCTTATTACTGAGGGTTTGTTAAAAAGTCATTACAGAGAAGACTTCTCTAACCACGTCTGTAAGAAGTGAGGGTCCCAATGTCATGCTTATTTGAAAGATGCTTGGTTCAAAGGTGAGAGATTATGCGATTTAAACATAGAGGTTTCCAAAATGAGAATCTGTGAGGAAAATGCCCCATTGTTACTCACACCTCCAGTTCTATGGGGGTAATTCTATCTATGGCCAAACCCCGATGAGTTGCATTTTGTATTCCAATGTGTCAGTAACTAATATGAGAATCCTTACTAAAAGTTAATATGTTACTATCTCACGTGGAATGGTAAGAGCTTCCCATATCATGGCACTTTCATGTAGAGATATGCTTGGTCAACCATGGGTCAGAGCACCTCTCACACAGCTCACAATATGTGGCTGCCCACAGGCTTCCCTGAACACAGAGCTAAGCCGGCTGACCCCGTACAGAACAACCAGCAAATGAGAGCTGTCTCTGCTACCTGCCATGTAGCTCATACTGACCAGTGGAGGAGCAAATGGCAGGGCAGCCTGATACCTCCATCGTGTGGGCAGCAACATTCTGTCTTGTGTTGAAAATGAAGATACAAATTATAGGATATTTGAGTGACCAGAAGTAAACTGTCACCAAATGGTGTTTTTTAATTTAAAATTAAACCAAATTCTAAGATATTTTCTTAGTGACACTAGTATATACTGAGTGTGCCTCCCAAAATTCATATGTTGACACTTAATCCCCAGTGTGATGGTGTTAGGAAGTGGAGCCTCTGGGAAAGGCTTAGGTCATAAAGAAGGAGCCCACATGAATGGGATTAGTACCCTTATAAAAGAGATCCTAGAGAGCTCCCTTGCTCTTCATCATGTGAGGACACAGTGAGAAGATGCCGTCTATGAACCAGGAGTCCCTCATCAGACACTAAATCTGCTAGCACCTTCATCTTACACTTCCAGCCTCCAGAACTGTGAGAATGCACTTCTGTTGTTTGTAAGCCATGCAGTCTGTGGTGCTTTGTCATAGCAGCCAGCACAGCACCAGCCATTCATGTAAAGGCTTATTTATATCCAAAGCACTAGAGCTGCTTCCACACTCAGCACTGCAGGTGCACAGCTGTGCAAGAACACACCACAGCCTGCAGAGACATGCTGTGACCATGCGTGAGGAGTGCAGGGACCCAGTCAGAGCCACACTTGTCAGGTCAGAGAGTGCATTTCCAGTTTGAAGCCCATGTTTTCTGTAGACCCTGTTTGGAAGGCATCCTGAATCACTCAGGATCACTGACTGTGCTGCTACCTCCTGGAGCCTCCAAATACAGCAGCAGGACAGTGGCATCAGAGACTGTTGTGCTTATGTTGTGCAATAAAAGCAAATAAGTAAAGTAAAAAAAGAACAGAATGAAATACTTGCATTTCTTAAAAATCAGAGCCAACTTCTAATTGAATGAGTTAGTAGTAGCCAAAAAATTTCAAGAGCTAATCTTTCTCCACAGTTTTCCTCTCATGTAGTTTACAGATGCTTTTTTTATGGCCTACACTATGGGCAGTAAGTCAGCTAGCCTATGCCATGTGCCCAGAGTTTATACTAATCTTAAAGTGATCCATCTCCGTTTATCTCCAGTGTTTGCATAGAACAAATTCAGTAAACCTGGCTTAAGTAAATGAGCACAAACCAAAGCCATATGCCAATTTCCTAAAACTTTTCCCTCTGGAAATCTGTCAAACCAGCTGTGCATAATAACTTACATTAGTCACAATTACTGACTTTTCCTTTTGTCTCTCTAACAGATTCATTGCATTTACAAAGCTTTTGGCAAACAGGTATTGCTTTTCTGTTTCTTCTCTCCGGTCTGGTTGTTTCCACACCTACTAATATTTATAGGTGGATCCTTGCTGGACTCATGCAAGAAAGTGTGTTCATTCTACTTTTGAATTTAGCTAGCTGTGTGGCAATAAATAAGCAATGTTCCTTTTCTGGATATTATTCCTTAACTGTGAAATAGAAGAAAAAAATGTGGGGTAAGATTACTTCTGACTTCACTCATAGCTTTAACATTTAGGGCATCAAATTTTACCTATTTTCTGAGTACTTGGCTATTTTAAAATTTTAATTATAATCATAGTTCTCCTCTGGGACTTTCCCAACTTTTTCTCATTCACCTTAAGTCAGATGAGCCCAAACACAGTTGAGCCTAAATACAGTTGTTCTCTAATAATTATAAAGGGTTAACTAAAAATGGAAGTCCTACCTGGTGCTTCTGAGGCTGTTCCCTCCTACCAGATAGTCTATGATAGGGCTGCTTGTCTAACTGCACTGGTGTAATAGACCCATCATCTCAGAATGGACTTAAGCCTAGTGGGACCTATTTTGCATTTCTGGGTATCATCTTTTTTGGTGAACTAAATGCATAATAATTATGAAGCATTCCCCCCCCCAGACCCCTTCTTTCAGCAGAAGAGAGTATATCAAAATATACCCATTTCCAGAGGAAACATCATTGTTGATGGAATCATTTTTTATTCTGCAAAAAATGCTCAAGGACACATTTTCTAAATATTTTTTGCCACTACGTACATCTGGGCTCAAATTATTTTTTTAAAAATATGTTTTCATTGATTTTTAGAGAGACAGGAAGGAAGCTGGATAGAGATATAGAAACATCGATGAGAGGAGCATCATCCATCGGCTGCCTCTTGAATGCCCTCTACCAGGAATGGAGCCCACAACTGGGGCAAGTGCCCTGACTGTGAATCAAACCTGTGACCTCTTGGTTCCTGGGTCTATGCTCAACCATTGAGCCTCACCAGCCAGGCTGATTACTTGTTTTAATAAAAGTTTAGGATAAGCTCACATAAGAAGTGCTATGAAGGTAGTTATATGTGACAGAACATTTAATATAGAATGGAACACAGCTATTTTTTTAAGTATTTCATTGATTTTTTACAGAGAGGAAAGGAGGGGGTTAGAGTTAGAAACATCGATGACAGAGAAACATTGATCGGCTGCCTCCTGCACATCTCCTACTGGGTATGTGCCCACAACCAAGGTACATGCCCTTGACTGGAATCGAACCTGGGACCCTTCAGTCCGCAGGCTGATGCTCTATCCACTGAACCAAACCAGTTTTAGCTATAATTTCTATATTATGAAAATTTTTTACCTGTAATGAAACAGTGAAGGCATCATTAATGAAATGCAAAACTGCATTCATTCACCAGATGTTAGTGTTTTAATCCTTTAAGGAAAGCATTCAGTGCACATCATATTAGGCACTGGGTAGCTCCTCAATAAAGCAAACATGTGGTAGACAACAAGCAATAGACCAGGTGGCAAACATTATCCTATCTAATAAAAGAGTAATATACAAATTGACCACCACTACCACACACAAGATGACTGGCCCCATGTGATCAAAGATGGCTTCCCCATGTGGACACAAGATGGCTGCCACAAGATGGCCTGCAGGGGAGGGCAGTTGGGAGGGACAAGGCCTGCAGGGGAGGATAGTTGGGGGTGACCAGGCTGGCAGAGGAGGGAAGTTGGGAAAAACCCAGACCTACAGGGGAGGGTATTTAGGGGAGGACTAGACCTGCAGGTGAGGGCAGTTGTGGGGGGGACTAGGCCGACAGGGGAGGGCAGTTGTAGGCAATCAGGCTAGCAGGGGAGGGAAGTTAGGGATGACCAGACTGGCAGAGGAGGGCAGTTGGGGGAGACCAGGCCAGCAGGGAAGGGCAGTTTGGAGGTACCAGACCTTCAGGGGAGGGCAGATAGTGAAAACCAGGCCAGCAGGGGAGGACCTAGACCTTCAAGAGAGGGTAGTTGGGGGGACCAGGAGTGATTGGTCCTGCAGGTGAGGGTACTAATGGGCAATTGTGCTGGCAGGGGAGAAGTTAGGCATTGATCAGGCTGGCAGGGGAGTGGTTAGGGGATGATCAGGCTGGCAGGCCAAAATGATTAGGGGCAATCAGGCAGGCAGGCCAGTAGTTATCCAGCAGTCCTGTATTGTGAGAGGGATATCCGTTAAGGGGTCCCAGATTGGAGAAATTGCAGGCTGGGCTGAGGGACACACCCACCTCCATGCATGAATTTCATGCACCTAGACTCTAGGTAATAAATAATATCTGTGTAACTGTGTTGTGTGAATTTGTGTGGTAGCTCTCTTTTCATTAACAAAATGACATATTTGTTCAGTACCTTTTGCTAAACTTTTATTTAAAATTCTGAATTCCAGGCAGAGGACACTCAAGGAAATGATCCTATGGATGACTACTATTGAAACTTCATGAAGAGACAAAATCATACTAAAATAATTGAATATTACCAGGCTTTCTGACCATGCAAAAAACTATGGCATGAAGAAGTACAGCAGATTACCAGAAGACAGGATGAGCATGCTTGTTTCAAATTTGCATTGTTGCTTGTACTTAAAGTGCCTTCATTTAAACTTTGAGAACTCGGCATTATCTTGATATAAAATGATGAGATTTTGGTCCTAATTTAGGTTGATTTTATTGTACTGAGAAAATGCTAGTATAATTTGATTTAGATGTGACTATAACTGAAACAATGCAGTCTGGTACAATTGTAATCAGATACTCTTGCATTGAATGGGAGAACTCCTTACTACAAGAAATCTATTGATTTTTCTGTTAAGGATATTAAAGAGCTATTTTTAAATTTTTGCTTAAAACACAAAATACTTCTTCAGAAGTTGAAGCTAGGATGATAAAGACATTTTCAGAACAGGAGATGTCTACTCATAACTTGAAACATGGGCTTGCTAGGTGGACAAGAAGAGGGAGTGCACCCAGACAAGAGGGGTGACACAAGGGCTTGTGTGAGGGCATGGAGGCACAATGCAGCAATGTGGCGTGTTGAGTTCTAGGGACTAAGAGGAATCTGATGTTATCAGAGAACGTCATGTAAGGGTGATTAGAGGTAAAGCTGTAGTTATGGAATGATGGTCAATCAGATCACATTTTTAAGGATCACATTCACAGTCCTCTATTTCTACATATAACTGCTGATTAACATGGCTGCAGAGAGAGATGGAGAAGGAGACGGAGAGGGAGAGGGAAGGGGAAGGGAGGAGAAAGAAAAAAGGGGAGGGGCAAAGGGAAGTAGGAATCTAGGGGGAGGAGAGAGGGACAGAAAGAGGTGGTGTAGTTTATCCTGAAATTCAGAATCAGAGTTTATTCTGGTGGTCATTGACAGATCTGATAATAATTCAAAGAGGGTTAAGGATGAGTGCTTGATCCCCTGCCCTTTTGTGAATGTTTCCTAATATTAGAGTGTACACTGGTGACTAGAAATTACTTTGGGGTGAAGAGAGCTTCCCTTGCTCTCTTGCATTAAGATATCTGTCTACATAGACCAGGTGGTTGTATTGACATAAGTAGGAGAGGAGTTCATAGACTATTGGCTCTGAAATCATAACCATTATTCTAAGTACCTTGATCAAGTTTAGCCAACATTTAACCCAATAAGTTGAGTGAGCAGTTTCTATAGGAACCTAATCACTCAGGTATTTTGATATCCAATTGCAAGCAGTTGATCTTAGAAGGTAGGTGTTCTTAAAATGAAATGTCTATGATATAGTTTTGTTGTCCTAATTGTTAATTTTTGCTTGTTTTGTAAAACTGAGGGTGATTCTCAGTCATACCCACTTAAGAAAAGTATTATTAAAATAGAACTTTGCATCTTTGCAGACCTATTAATCTTTAAGCCAGTGCAGTCCCCATTTCTCCTCCAGGAGAACTTAGGTCCTCCTTCCAGTTCCCCTCTGTGAGTGCAAGGTATTCAGCTGTGTACATGTCTTTATATTCTCATTGGGTGCTTTGCTTTCATCAGAAATTGTAAACTCTGCTAAATAAAGTTCATCCTTCCACATTAAGCCAGGAATGGAGAATTTTGAAGGACTCTATCTTATAACTGACATGCATTATTTGTTAAAAGGTTCACTCTAAGTAGGATTCAGTGGAGAAATACATGAGAAAGGGCCGGAGGGGATGTAGGATGCAGTTCATCCTGAAACCTAGGATGTTCTGTGTCAGACCGGGAGGCAGCTGACTGCAGGACAGTACACTCTAGCCTGCTGGTGACCGCAGCTCTCCTGACCTCTACCCATGGTTTTCCTAAAAATGATTCTGTGCATCCTGCCCTTGCCATACCTGTGGGGTAGTGCAAGTCCTTGCTGGTTTCTGGGGAGAGGGTTCCTGTAAACGATGCTTTCTCCATTTCTGGCTATCCTATATGGGGAAACCCATATAGGGAATGTGTTCCAATGAGCTAAAAATAGATGTGTCTTTGCTAAATGAGTCATTTTCATTTCCCTTGTGTAATATCTGAATCATTTAGCCCATCATATTTCTTACTTGCCTCTACTAGAAATTTCTAGTCAAATTTATAGCTCTCCAATATCAAAGTCTGAACTTATGCCATATGGCTTACATCTTGTGTACTTCCTGCAATACTGTTTCTCCAGATTTTATTTTCCATTGCCCAAATATCTCTGTCCACTTTTACTGTATAATGTATATATTTTACCTTAAATTTGTTATAATATACTGCAGTTGACTAAATTAATAAGTGCCAGTGATATAAATAACATACAATAAATGAAGAGTAATATCATACTTATTTTACATTTATATATATAAATATTATTTACTAGAGGTCCAGTGCATGAAATTGTGTAGGTTCCCTAGAGCCTAGCCTCCTGAGATCAGGGCCGTCTACTGCCTGTTTGCCAGTCCCCAGGCCCAATGCCACCTCCGCCGCCAGGCTGGGAGGCCATTGGGATCACCAGTTTATCCCCGGCTGCTTGAGGGCTCAGGCCTGCAAGAAAGCAGGTACCTTTGACTTCACCTCCATGCCCATGTGTTGGGAAGGCCAATGATGGAATGTGCTGCCTGCTTGGGGATGCTCATGTGGGTGCTGCCACTGCCACTACTGCAGACACTGCCCTGGCGTGAGCAGCCCCAAACGGGCAGTACATCCCATCAGTGGCCAGCCTAGTGCATGTGCATGGTGATGAAGTTGCAGGCTCCTGTTTACCCACAGGCCTGAGACCCGAGCAGCTGGGAATGAGATGGTGATCCCAATGGCCTGACAGCCAGCCCAGTCCTCCCACCACCCATCCCGATTTCCCTGTTCACCATTGCTGATCCATTGAACCCTGTGGGCCAGAGGCAGGGACCAGGAAGTCAACTCTTCAACTGCTTGCCAGTCCCTAGTCCCACCCAACCCTGCCAGTCCCTAGTCCCACCCAACCCTGCCAGTCCCTAGTCCCGCCCAACCCTGCCAGTCATATATTTGGTCATCACAGTCATCATGGACACTGGCTTTATATATATATGTTTTATTTTATTATTTATATTATATTACTTTTATTATTCATATGTTAATATTAATATATAACATGTTGTGTTATCAGAAATAAGATACCAGTGATATTTGCTATGTAGAATAATTTTACCATTGAAATTGAATTAAAATAATTCTGAACCCATTTTTGTTACTATATTAATAATTAAGTTTAAGTTGAATGGAAACATTTAATCAGACATCTGGTCATAATGACTATTTCTTTGGGGTTATTAAACATCTATATGTCATTCCCCAAATTCTAAAGTAAAATAAGATAAATAAAATGGTATAAGCCTTACCATTTGAAAAAAGGGGAAATGGGAAAGGCCCTCTGGTCTTAAAAATACTTTTCAGGAAAAAAAAAGAATAAAAGGAAGGAAATAGATGATAGATTAGGTATATAAAAAGATAGTAGATATGTTTGGTAGGTATATTTGTATATATTTATTACATATTATGTATTTTCTTTTCTTTCTTGTCTCTTCCACTGATCAGAGTAAAGCAGATACTCTACAATTTTATGGTCTTACACTCATGGTCACCCTATGTTCAAACATGTAATACAACTTTGTCAGATTCTAATTTCTGGCACATTAGGGTAGACTTAGTGGGTCAGGACTTTAAAAAGGAGAGAGATCCACCCACCCCACCCTACATGGCTCAGTGATTGAGCATCAACCTATAAACCAGGAGGTATTCTGGGTCAGGGCACAGGCATGCCCAAGTTTTGGGTTCTGTCCCTAGTGGGGGTTGCAGGAGGCAGCTGATCAATGATTCTCATTATTTATGTTTATAGGGAGAATTACAATTTGATAGATAGAGCACCCGAATTAATCTAAAAATAATCATATTATGTGAAATCTGAGAACACATATACTTACGTGAATAGGGAGTTAAGTTTCTTAAGTTTCCTTTTCAAGGCCTGTGCAAAATGATTAAGGGGGTGACTCAGCTGTGAATGCAGCAAGCTGAACTGACAAGCAAGGTCAGACTGACCCACATCTCATCAACATCATCACATCACCTAATAACTAAGGACAATAGCTAACATCTGCAGCCCTCCAGGACTACACTTAGCTGCATTCTGTTCCCAGTGTCACCCTAGTCCCTTCTCCTTTATAATCCTGTTCCCTGCACCTTGCTGTAAGACAAGATTTGAGTGCTTTACGTGCCCTGTCTTCTTGGTTGGTCAGTCTTCTCAATTAATGTCGTAAGTGATTCAACCCTGCCTTCGTTATTGGACACAGTGACAGGCAGCCTGAGCCCAACTGGGGTTTTCCTGGTAATAATGTTTCTATCTCTCCCTCTCCCTTCCTATTTTAAATCAATAAAAATATTTTTTTAAAAGTTATATTGTTAATTATTTAGCAAATACTACGTAAAACAGATTTAAAACAGTTTCCTTACAGTAAGGTTTCTCAGAGTTCTTCATATGCTAATTTGCATCAGCACTCCTTCAAAGGGAGAGAAAAAAAAATCATTGTTTCTCTAAGTTATTTGACCAAGCAACTCTGTTTTTCAAATTATATTGACATCTCTTGGGAACAGTGATTCATACAAGCTTTGGTAAACAACTGCTCTAAAATTATGATCATAGCTCATATAAACATACACCTTAAAGCTGGAAGACACTGAAGAGATGGTTTAATTGAAGCTCTTATTTTAAAGCCTAGGATGATGAGACATGGATTGTAATCCTGAATTTTCCACTTGAGTGTGGTTTTTGACAAATTATTTAACTTCTGCTAACCCAGTTTTCTCCTCTGAACAGCTTTGATAGCTATAATGTGCTGTTATTTGAACATAGAATAAAGGAAAGTATAACACATTCGGAACAGTTCCAGAGTGCACACACACTTCACTCTCAGAGGATACTTGCTTCCTCTCCGCGTTGCCTCCACCACAGCAGAGCTGAGAAGAGCCTCGGCATGTCTTATCTGCTGGATTTTAACTCTCCTTGTTGTATGCTTTCAGTTAATATCATAAGGCTTGGTGTTTGTAGTTTTCCTTTTATTTTTTATTTTTATTTTTGGTAAATATTGGCACCAATCGGTTGTCCCACTGACACCTGAAATCTTTTGGCACAAAGATGTGAGGTGGGTTTTTGTCCCAAGTTCCTTGAGAACAGGGTTCCCAGGCCCAGAGGCATCTTACAAAGAGGCTGGCATGTTGTGAGGTGAATGACAGCCCTTTGGAGAGAAATATCTTTCTTCCTAATTGGCTATAGTTTCTTTAAATGCCAAGATTACTATTCCTCTTGAAGGGTATAATGAACCATTTCCCACTGAATTAAAACATTGTGGGACCTGGGGAAAGTTTCAGCTGACATTAGTTATTAACATCTGTAGGGGAGAAAAAGGCCCTTTCATGCTCCCAGGTTCTGTGTCTGGTCTATGAATTCCATTGACATAAGGCAGATTAAAAGGAGGAAAGCATACAAATGTATCTAATATTATAATGTGCACAAGAAAGTTTTCAGAAGGAAAATGAGCCCCAAAGAAGCTGTAGACTTAAAAACTTATCTATGTCTTATGCAAAGAATGATAACGTGTCGGATATGACAAGACACCATGGTACAGGCTCAGGCAGTAAATTGTGAGACAGGGACTAGATTTGTTGTGTGTGTGTTATTTATTTTTGGGGGATGGGCATGGGGGACAGTGGGGCTAAAGGAAGACGAAGGTTATTACATGTGTGTGTCCATGTCCATTCTGGCAGGGGTTGGGTTTTGCTTTTCCTGGCCCAGAGAGGACAACTTTCTCACAGGAAATTTGAAGGCTTGCTGTTAGGTAGAAAGAGTGAAGTCAGCAAGCATTTCCTGATCTGCTGAGTGAGTCTATAGTGCCTCTAGCATAAAATAATCAATATGCTAAAGTGGGATGATCTGAACTCTTTCACACTCATTATCAATTCACATCTACTCCAAGCTCTGGATGAAAGCAGACATTTAAGGAGTCCTGGCCTATTTGAGGAGGGCAGATATTTGGAGTGGTGGAGCATTCCTGGGCAGCTGAACTGCTCTTAGAGGGACTATGCTGGTAATTGAAGAGCTTCAAGAAACAATGATTTGAACCTAAAAAAGATCGTAAAATGATGCGATAGAATAAAGATCTGGATATGTTTTATTAGTCATAGGATGATAGAGTTTTTAAAAAGCATAAAACACATATGCCTTGAATTGGCAGAAGGAGACATTAAGTGATAAATGTCATACTAGGTAAAGAGAAAGTCTAAAAGCGCTCCCTAAAGTCACATTACTTTAAAGTTTTGAGTTAAGAGATGATGTAACGATGTCTTTAGACAGCCACAGCTGTTCGTAGAATGTAACTAGAGTCAGATGAGATCATGGTTCCTGATGAAGGAGTAGTCTGGACCGCAGTCTGTGTTTTCATAGTCTAATGATAAAGCCTCAAATCTGCCGTGAGTCAGTAAAAACAAATAAACAGAAAACAACAAAAGCCCAAAGATTGAATATTTACAAGTACTACATATTTCTTGAGGTTTGGCTGTGGGTTATGGGATGCTGCCTTAGTCAGCTAGGGCTGCCATAGCAAAATACTAAGAACTGGGCTTCAACTCCGAATCCAGTAAAGGCAGTTGGGGATTTATGGTCAGCAAGCAGAGTGAGGGGTTGTGAATGGCACATTACTAAGAAATGACTTTGGGGTTGGGAATTCTTGCCTAAGGCAGGCATGTGATGGGACATCAGGGCCAGAGGTGGAATTTGGCCAGCTATGAGGGTGATCAGATGTCAGGGTGGGAGGACTCTTGTTAAACTGACTTAGACAGTGGTTGGCAAACAGAGGCTCCAGAGCCGTAGTTTGCCGCTCTGTTGACTAATGAGTTTTGCCGACCACTGGACTAGACTAAATGTAGTTTTTGTGAGGATTAGGCAATTGTGGCTTAATGTGTGCAAAGAGGTAAACAGTAGTGGTCAGCAAACTCATTAGTCCACAGATTGGCAAACCGCAGCTTGCAAACAGCATGTGGCTCGAGAGCCGCAGTTTACCGACCACTGACTTAACAGGATTCTTGTTGAAAGTGGGTTATGTGAGTCCAGCAAAGATGGGGCCACAGTCAAGCAAAACCTGATTGAGAATTAGGCTCAGAAGAGCCCGACTCTCCTCTGCTTTGGCCAAAAAGAGAGTCTGTCATACGTAAGCTTTGATAGCAACTTTAGCCTGAGGTTCCAGCTCTCCTTTGACATTGAAAAAGCTGAAAGGTCCCCAAAACCTGAGTCTTTAATAATGCTGTTCAGTTGAAGGACTCCCCATCTCAGGAACTCTCAGAATGTTCCCAACTGCTTGAGGGACATATATGTGTTTTGTGTTTTTTTCTAACTTCTAAACTTTTACCTAAAGTAGATTCCAAATAACACAGAATAGGCTCAGTTGTCCCTTGGCACTGATCCATTTTTCCTGGGTGTTTCCCTAATCTTCCTCTGCCTTCTTGTACTAATTAAGACCTCCAACCCTGGGTCTGTTTTCTGACTAAAGTCTTGTCTGTTTCAAAATGTTGTAATCTTTTAACAGCCTTTTCTGCCCTCTTCTGCACACTTTCTAATTTCTCATCTGCTTTCCCTGGAGATCTGATGCTTGATTTGGACACAATTTAATCTTCACTCCTAAAAGCAGCTATATGCTTCACATTGAAGTCTGTCCTTAGCTTACATTTCTCTTGCTTTCTTAAAAACAAAAATCTAGAAAGCATATATCATGTATATTGCTTTGGATTAACATTTTTCTTTTAGTCCTTTGACTTTAAATAGGAAAATTTCCAAAATAGATACATGTTAAAATAAAATAAAAAATTGTATACATTCATTGCAAAAAAGAAAAAAGGCACTGGAAAATCATCAGAAGAAACACTCCCACTGGTTTAATTTGTTGGTGACTAAATCAACTTGCCTGAAGGGATTTTTCTTAAAAGTTAATCTTACATTTCCTACTGTCCCTTGATAGATCAGATTGGAAGTCAGTGAGCTCTCTGTGCATTTCTGGTCCCTCCCAGAATGTGCTAAGGGATTAACACATTGTTTTATAGCTCATCAAATCCAGACCACCCTGCAAATTCCCATTTTACAGGAGAGGGAATGGAGGCTATGAAATGGGATCCAAGGTACTCCTGGTCACCCAGCAAACAAGATTGGATGCCATTGTCTGGGGAGAAAAGGTGCTTCCAGGGGGCAGCTGCTGACGCTGTCCACTCTGCTCTTGGGAGATGCAGGGGATCTGGAAACAAGTCTGAGGAGTGAGTGGATTTGAGAAACCATCCAGTCCTGAGATTTCCAAACTGTGTCCTGCAGAGCCTCAGGCCTTGGCTCATCTATGTGACAGAGTGGCTCTACACACTGGAACAAAAGGTGTCGGCAGGCAACACGCATTCCTGTGATAACCACTGATGTCACCCCAGACTGACACTTTCCAGATGGGAAAACTGAAGTTCAAAGAGGCTGTTTGAATTGTTTCCGGTCACATGGCCACCCAGCTGTGAAGGGAGGAGATTTTCGGTCCAGTGCTCTTGCTGTCACACTAGGTTGGTACACAATTCATTAAAATAACATATTTGAGATCAACTTAGTTTTCTGCAGTTACTATTTCCCATTTTTGAGCTTCTATTAAAAAGAGTAAAGCTTAATGTGTGAAGCATGTCTCTAGCAGCAAAATCCCCTAGAACCAGCCAAACAACCTTTAGAGATGAAAAGGCACATATGAGTCTCAGGACCACTCAGCAGAAAGAGGTGTGGGGGCTCCTGGTAAGGTAGCTGATAGACCTGCCACCACAGGAAGTGATCAATGCATGAGTTACTGTGCCATAGTAGCCGGCAGGCAAAAATAAAATCCAAAATTAATTTTTTAAAAAATATTTGGAAGCAAATGTGACAACACAGAATCATGTTCTGACCTACTTAGAGAAAAACACCATTTCTCAAAGGGTATCAGTGAAAAGTAAGAAATAGTGGCTAGGAACTAGGGAGAAGTAAACTCTAAGATAATCAGAAACTCAATTTTACAGGAGGATTTTAAAATAAAACCAACAGCTTTAATGGACCCCAGATGTTAATAGGTAGCTGGGTGCATATTGTGGAGCCCAGAAGAGGAAAGCTCCACTTTCCATAAGAGAACTATTTTGCTTCCAGTGTTGAACTACTGTAAGCACAGCTGCAGATGTGTAATGCCCAATTGTACCCCCCTGCTCTTCCTAAGGATACTCCTTCCATTTATGTCTGCTACAAAGGGTTTTGCATCTTTTTGGTATCATTTCAAATCTAGTAGGGAACAGATCCCTTTTTTAAGATGTTTCCTTGGGTCAACTTAGAGACAAATAAACAAGGCAAAGTTGGAGAGCTGATTGTGCAGGATCTTTCTCTACATCCAGCATGAGAAGGGGGGAGGAATCAAAACAAAGTCATCCCAGCAGGCCTATAGGAACCTAATGCCTACCTCATTTAACTGCCCATTTTCTTAGCCCCAATGGCTGATCCTGTCCTAATGCAGATACATGGCCTTTACCCAGTTCCAAATCTATCTCAGATTCATTTTGGAAATCAATTTCTATTGAAGGAATAGCCAAGAAATGTTTGAGTTACTCCTCCCAAAGTAATTTTCATTCTCATTGGAAGTTTCCCTCAAGCCATCAATCCATTCAGACCTTCAGAGGGAAAAATCTATAATGCTAAAATTTCATTCAGTGAGACAGTCAAGAAGGGACTAAAAATGCAGATTTGGAGACCAGCTATCTCCCACAGGGCATCCTCTCAAGGTCACCCATGGTCTCAAGTGGTTCCCTGTCCATTCCTGAGCCTGCGCTCAACTTTCTTTGTTCACTCAGGAGGGTGCTCCATGGAGGGCATTTTTGCTGCAAACTGCTGGAGAATCAGCCCCAGTTTCCATCGTAAGTACACTTAGAGCTCTTCTCTGCCCATGGCAGCTAGTGCCTTTCAAGCAGAGTGGCTCTCACACCATGTGGGAAAGAGCTGTACTCTGTAATCATGGTAAACAACAACCTTTCCCACCACCCTTCTCTTCAGATAAAACAAGATCTTTCATGATTTGAAATTCCTAAGCAACAATTTCTAAGCAATACCCTGCTGCTCCACAAGCTGTGGTTCTGTGCAAACAGCATAGAGTGCAGATAATTCAGAACACATCACTCCAAAATATACCACATTGGTTGATTTTGTTAATTAGATTCCACATATAAATGAAATCATATGGTTATTGTCTTTCTCTGGCTTATTTCGCTTAGCATAATGCTCTCAATGTCTATCTATGCTATTGCAAATGATGATATTTCATTTTTAATGACCTAAATGTATTCCATTATGTAACTGTGTCACACTTTTTTATCAACTCATTTACTACTTCCAAATCTTGCCTATTGTAAATAATGATGCATTGATCATAGGGGTGCATATATTCTTTCTAATTAGTGTTTCAGATATCTTTGGGCATATTCCCAAAAGTGGAATTTCTGGGTCATAACGCAGTACCATTTTTAACTTTTTGAGGTAACTCCATATTGTTTTCCACATTGATTACACCAATCTGCATTTCCACCAGCAGTGCACGAGGGTTCCCTTTTCTCCACATCCTCACCAGCACTTGTTGTTTGTTGATTTATTAAGGATGGACATTCTGACAGGTGTGAGGTGATAGCCCATTATGGTTTTAATTTGCATTTATCTGGTGGTTAGTGACATTGAACATCTTTTCATATGTCTACTGACCACGTGTATGTCCTCTTTGGAGAAGTATCTATTCAAGTCCGTTGCCCATTTTTAAATTGGATTATTTGTGTATCTTTTATGTTGAGTTTTATAAACTCCATGTAAGTTTTGGATATTAAACCCTTATCAGATGTATCATTGGCACATGTGTTCTCCTATTTAGTAGGTTGCCTTGTCATTTTGTTGATGGTTTCCTTTGCTGTGCAAAAACTTTTTAGTTTGATATAGTCCCATTAATTTTTTTTCTTCTTCTTTTGCTTCCCTTGCCGAAGGAGACATATCAGAAAACAGTATTGTTTGGAGAGATACCCAAGATTTTACTGCCTGTTTTCTTCTTGGATTTTCCTAGTTTTCAATCTAATATTTAAATCCTTAATCCATTTTGAGTTTATTCTTGTGTATGGTGTCAGAAGGTTGTCTAGTTCCCTACTTTCTTTGTTTATTCCTTCCTTCCTTCCTTTTTTTTTTTTTTTTGCACAGATCTGTCCAATTTTCCCAACAGCACTTATTGAACAGACTATATTTACCCCATTGTATGTTTTTGCCTCCTTTGTCAAATATCAATTGACTACAAAGGTGTGGGTATATTTCTGGTGAAGGGATTAAGTAATAACAACCAAAATACAAACAACTCATAGACATAGACAAGGGTATGATGATTACCAGAGGCAAAAAGGGTTGGGGGAAGTAAAAGAGGGAAAAGGTGGGGTGGTGAAGGTGGAAGAGGGTAAAGGGAGATAAATGGTGATGGAAGGAGACTTGGCTTGGGTGGTAAACATACAGTACAGTATATAGATGATGTATTTTAGAATTGTACACCTGAAACCTATATAATTTGATTAAGCAATGTCAGACTAATAAGTTTTTAAAAAGTACCAAATTGGCATATTTTAAGTTAAAGGCACTTTAAGGACACCAAATAGCAGAAGGCCACCCTGGATTTTCTCTTTCTTCCTGAAAGCAGCAGGTAAAATTAATGTGAAGGGTGCCTTTTCTATACCAACAGAAAAAAAACCACAAACAAAACTAGGCAAACAAACTCTTCTGATTTTTCCACCATTAACTGCCCTGGCCCAAACCCATTTGCCTTGTCACATTTTCAAAATCCACAATTCTTTGTCCAACTGTAAGTGTTCAGCTCTAGCTGCCTCTTTAGTCTTCCTTTCCTTAAGAAGTCTTCTTTGTCACATTAAATTTATGTAATCAATCTGCATGTGTTTCACTTGCTAATGTGTCTCTTGTTATAGAGCCCCATCAAAGACTGGTCCCACCAACAGCTGAAGCCTTTCACTCAGCTCTACCCCAAAGTAAGTCCGTGCTTCCAAATCATAGAAGTTCTCTTTCTCAATTTTGCATCAACCAGGAGAGAAAGGAAGAGAGACCTTTCGGTGTCGCTGGAGGCAGGATTTCCACAGAAATGAGCATCCACTGGGAAGTACTGGATTCAGTGTAGATATCTTACATTGCCCTTTTTCTTCTATTCAAACTTCTCATGATCTTAGCTCCTGCTCCAACTCTTCAGCTACTCAGGCAGCAAATGCTGGAGTTCTTTCCCATGTCTCCCTCTCACTGCCACATCTAATCCATAAGTGAACTCTGTCTAACTGTATCCACAGTCTGACCATTTCTTACCATCTCTCCTTTTACTATTCTGGTCCCAGCCACACTATATGGTGCCAAGATGACTCCTAGCTGGGCTCCAATGAAGCCATTTGTCCTACAGTCTGAGAAGTGTATTCAGATCAGGGCAGTTTGGTACCCAGATAGCCCTGGTCCTCCTCTCAGAGCTCACAGAACGGTTGCAGGGCTTCATCTAAGACCACATTTCCACCAACACCTCCCTTTGGATTTGCTCTTCTTTCTGTCCACCTGGAATGCTTTACTCTTGGATTCACTTTGTGTAAGACTTTGCTCAAATGCTATTTCCTCTTTGCATCCTTCTCTTGCCTCTTATTTAAAATAGAGCTGTGAAGGCCTGGGGAGGAGAGATTGCAGCAGCAGGGTGAATGGGGTTTAATGAGGAGAGGAAGGGGACATCTTTAATACTTTCAACAATGAAGGTAACTTAAATAAATAAATAAAATAAAATGGGCCTCTGCAAATCTGCAGCCTTCCTCTTCCTTTTGCTTTGTGTCCCCCTCCCCCCAATAGCACTTATCTCCAGCTAACATGCTGTATATTCTATTTATTGACATTATTTCTGACTTTATCTACCAGCATGTGAACTCTGTAATGGAAAGGATTTCTGGGTACCTTGCATTGTTTTATTCCCATAGACCAGCCACAGCCTAGGAAAACACATGGCATCTTGTGTGGTATTCAGTGACTATCAACTGAGTGGCTGAATGCAAGGTCCAACTATACCCTTTGTCTATTTCCCTGTGGGTCAGCAGTCCAGTTCCTGCCCTAGTCTCCGGAGACCCTGTCAGTGAGAAGCCCCATGTAAGCGCAGCCTGATCCTGTGGCCTGGGCAATGGCAGGGCTGCTCCATCAAACGAAGCCCTTTCGTGACTAAGAGCAGCCATCAGGAGCACTTCATCTTCCGTGGAAGCAATTTTATCAACATAACTCTCCATCATTATCAGAAAAAGACATTAAGAGGAGGACATTTTGTTTCCTGAATTACTCAGGATTAGATTAACAAGTTCATTTGTTATATAGCTAGGTACTATGAGGATACCATGAGACAGGACTGGGTTAGGGAGTACTAAATGATTCAAAGTGATTATTACCCCATGCAGCCCTTGAAAATTCAAAATTGAAAACACCAGGAAGCTGGTTGCAAAAAAATAAAAGAAAGGGAAAGAGGCCATATACTTAAAACATTACAATTAATTTATGGCTTTTTAAAGTACATGTCTGCTGTAAAAGGTATAATAACTCGGGGAAAACTTGCAGAAATCTTCTGATAGTGTACTGCTGAACGTGGGACATGATGGAAGCTTGTCCTCAAGGAAGGGGAAGAACCATGATGTGTTCCCTCTGTCGATCAAGATTATAGCTCACTGTTCAGTACATGGCTGTATTTTCTAAGATGAGGTTCCACTGGTTCAATACATAAGTGATTCAAATCATTAATGTGTTCAATAAAGCCACCCCTGTCACAGGATAGCTATGGCATCCTTATATGACTATAGGAAGCTCAGTTGTTCTGAAGAGAAAGAGATGGATTATCTGCACTTCTAAAAGAGAAATATGCAAATTTACCAAACCTCCACGATACCCACCAGCTAATCAGAGTGAGTATGCAAATTAACCCAACAAAGATGGTGGCATATGCAGGCATAGAGTGATGGCTGAAGGCTCTGGCCCGAGGCAAGACTGAAGATTGAAGACTGAAGATTGAAGAGGCTTGGCTTCTCTGTTGCAGACAGACAGAGAAGCATCAAGGCTTGGCACGGCCAGAGGAAAGGCCTAGGTCCCAAGTGCCAGAGGAAAACTGGTCCTGGCAGCCAGGGAAAGGAAGGCCTATTGCACAAATCTTCATGCAATGGGCCTCTAGTTAGACCATAAAAGAAAAGGCCTTTTAGCAGTGACCCTGTATGGCACATACCAGTCACAATAGAGATGCTAATGGTGATGATACTGAACAATACACAGTCATTCTATGAAGCCACAGTGAGGAAACTTGACCAACACAGAGAAAGATGCATGTTGCACATTATCTCTGCCTTTGTGAAGGGGATTCCACTGAATGAAGCTTGCAAAGCACCTGGTCTGCCTCCCTACATCTGACTCAGATGACTTGGAGACACATCACCTATGCAAACCTGCACCTGTAGGAGCCAAACCTCCAGACACATAAACAAGCATCTGAAAGCAGTCTCAAACTCACTTTCATTGGAAATATTATAACTCAAGAGCAAATCTAGTCTCTCAATTGAAATCAACCTATAGAAATCCTATAAAAGGCTTTATTCCGTGAGACTTGTATGTGTAGCCACACCCTCAGCTTTGAGAGAAAATGGCCGTGACCCTGGACAACAGCACAAACTAATGAAATTTGCCCAATACACTAATTGGATCCAAAAGAAGCTAAACTGATTCTGAAATTACTGATCTTTAGAAATTCTAAGAATATTTTTTTTCATTTCATTTAGGATTTAATATTTTGAGATGGCTACCAGTCCTTTGGAGAATTGAGTCTTTAAGAGGGAATAAAGATCTGGAGAGGCTTTCAGAAACTGGGAACCAATAAGAAACAGTTCTTGCCGAGACCGGTTTGGCTCAGTGGATAGAGCGTCGGACTGCGGACTGAAGAGTCCCGGGTTCGATTCCGGCAAGGGCATGTACCTTGGCTGCGGGCACATCCCCAGTAGGGGGCGTGCAAGAGGCAGCTGATCTATATGTCTCTCTCTCATCGATGTTTCTGACTTTCTTTCCCCCTCCCTTCCGCTCTGTGAAAAGTCAATAAAATATATATATATATTAAAAAAAAGAAAGAAAGAAACAGTTCTTAACCCTTTGTCCACAAACATCCAAAGGATTTTAGGAAAACATTAGCCAGGAGTGCTCTTCATTCTTCTACCTCAAGGCTTCAACAGGCAGTTTTCTTTGCTTCTATTCAATTATGTTGAAAGAGAATGCCACATTAGCCTATGGTGGAGCAGCTGGACCAACACTCACAACAAAAAGGTAGAGAAGATGGACAAGACCCAAACCCAAATGAACAAATAGAACAAAGATACATTTATAAATAAACAAAATCTGTTTGAAGTCATTAGAAACTTTGAAAGCAGCCAGGATTGGAGAGAACAAAATCCAGGGTAAGGGAAGGAGAGAGAATGTTCATGGAAATAAGTCATTTATTCTGCAAACTTCTATTTCCCTGAAGGCATTTGTTGACTTTTAAGTGGCTTAGGACTGGAAGCTAAGATGCCAAGAAAAACCAAGAAGAAATCCAAATGCAGAGCTCGTGGACATCTGACAGGACTTGGGAAAAAGTAAACAAACAAAAAAAAAAACCGTGTTTTTATGCTCTGAACTTGTCAGAATTTGAAGGATCTTATTTCTGAACCAGTACTTTTTCTCAAGGTATCTGCCAACTTTTGCAAATAGAGGCTAGAAATCTGCACAGAAACAACTATAAGCTGAACAGACCTTGGACATGCCATTGAGTAAATGCCCGTTATGGCAGGGTGGACTTGACATACCTTGTCCCTCAATGGGACCCCCAGGGGCACTACCATAGAAGGGGGTGTAGTAGTGAAATAAAAACTGAACTGAACTTGGGTCAGAGAGACCCATCATTGCATTTAGACATTGGACCATTTTTCTGGCTTTTCCAGAAGACAGGGTGCTCTCCTCAGGAGATAGGTAACACCATCCAGAGCCTCTACATTTTTTTCCATGCAAAATTCTCATTCTTCAATAAAAAAGTAGAGCTATCTAAAGATGCTACCACCAGAGAAAAGAGACAACAAAAGTAGAACCACAAATTATCAGACAGAGACATGAGTCCAGTGTCAAAAGCAAGACTAACTTAGGCAAATAGCAAGCAGGGCTCTGGCCACCACTGAAGTTGGGAAGGTCCCACAGCTCCCTTCCAATTGATAGGTCTCTAGAATTCCAAGGCTGTTGGTTCTGCTTTGTACTTTGGTGAGGTAAAAGTGATATGATGTCTAATTAGACACTAAAATAGTCTGCCAATATCTTATTTAATATTAGAATTGTCAATGTAATCTTATTTTAATACTAGGGGCCCAGTGCATGAAATTTGTGCACTGGGGGCAGGTGGTCCCTCAACCCAACCTGCCCCCTCTCACATACTGGGAGCCCTCAGGGGATGTCCAACTAATGGCTCACCCCCAGCCTGCCTTGCTAAGCTCAGCCCTGGTAAAGCTTTAGGCCTTCGGCACCCATCCATCGCCCTGCTCAGCTCAGCCCTGGCTGCCTGCAGCCACCCGGCCCTGGGGGCTGGGCACTCACTACCACTTCTGCTCACAGTGCCTGGGGGCTGGGCACTTGCCACCACTGCTCTTTCATCTCCACCCCCAGGGTCCGGCACTCTTACCACTTGGCCCCAACCCTGCTCCTGATTGGCTGGTAGCATAGCCAATCAGGAGCAAAAGTATGGTCCAATTTGGATGTTTCTCTTTTATTATATAGGATGGTCATTGGGAAGACATAGTGGTGGTCAGGGAGCAGCTGACTGCATGTTCTTCTTATATATTTTTTACTTTCCATGAATAAATGAAGGCTGTATGCACCTATGAAGCCACATTCTCTTCCTTTCTAAATTATCAGTAGACACTGAGTGTTTAAGGGCAGCCATATATTTTTGTCTGTGTCACAATGCCCAGCACAGTCAGGCCCAGCAAATGTTTGGTGAGCTTGACAAAACTATTCACACACCCTGCACCACTGACCCTTACTGTGCAATGAGACTCTCTATACTAGATAGACAGATAAATAGATAGATAGATAGATGAGTGATAGAGATTAGTAGGTAAATAGGTAAGTAGGTATGCAAATAGAACAAACACAGAAACATTTACCTGTAAGAGCTAGAAGGATGTTAGATTCTTGCCTAAATGGTCTTCATCCACATGAGAGCGCTCACCTTTCTTTGAACATGTCACAGACATTTACAATTCTATGCCTGGCCACTGTCCTTTCTTTCCCTGGACACACTTCTACTGGTTCCATGAACTTTACATTTAACCGTCTCCTCATTCTTTAAAACAGGGCTCAATAAAAATCATTTTCTTCATCTGAAAACAAAATTATTTGTCTTTTCTCTGCTCCTTTAAAATTCTGCATATATCTCTGTTATGGCAATAGTCATATATTAATCACTCACTTGCAATGATAAATTTTATATTATTAGGAGATTTATTGAATTAACCATAATATTAATTTAATGATTTAGTAGGTAAAATTCATGGTGTTTGATAAATTTGCACACCCTTATTTCCCAGGGAACCAGTCCACTACATAGCTTCCTATGTGCATTAAATATGAATGTCTCTGAAACATGTCAAGTTTCCTTTGTCTGTATAACTTGTTTTAAATTCATTTGTTAACCATTCATTATATAGTCATTAAGTGGTGCTGTATTATCTATACTTTGGGTGAGCCAAAAAGGCACAGGGTACTTTACTCATTTTAATCTTTAAAAAGCCTGTCATAGAGTCAGTGGACATATATTTTTGATGTATACCATGAAAACCCAAAGAACATTTGTGCATCAAAGGACTCAACTTGACATGTTTAAAGAAGAAAAGGCTTGGGAAAGGCTTTTTGGCTGTCATAGTTGTTTTTTGTTTGTTTGTATGTTTGTTTGTTTTTTTAAAAACAGCAACAAGGTACTCAAGAATTTGGGAATTTAGACCCTTCATCCAAATGCTATGAATAACCTTTGGAAAGACTGGCACTCACAAAACTGTCCTCCCAGCCTCTGCAGGAAATCTGCTCTTACATTTGTCCAAGTGGGGCTAGAAAGGCCTTGCTCCCTATCTTTGCTGACACTTAGCTTCCATGTGCTCCTAAGGAAAACATTTGTTATGTGTCAGCTGTGAGCCATGAAGAGTTCATCTGCGAGTTAAAATCTGAGAGAGGTGAGAAAAGAGAATCCCAAAGACAAAGCAATTTGACCCCAGATTTTGAGGGAAGTGTCTGGAATGTAAGATATTCACAGCTGAGTGTTCAGAAGTGGCCTATTAATAAAAGATGTGGTCTTGATGGAGGCAGGAAACCACAGAATATTTCAGAACTCAACCAAGTGGGATTTGCTGCTGGGACCATGGTACAGGGAACAGCCTTCCCCCAAAGGGCTCTCTGTCCTTGGAGAAGTCTAGAAGTAAGCTTTTCCACTCATGCTCTGCAATTAGGAGTGAAACCCATTGGGCAAAATCATCTGTATCAACCTTGGAATTGCACAACCTTTGTGTAGTGAGGGCACAGAAACTCTTTTCTCCTCTGCCTATATCATCTTCCCATTTGCTATTATTTCCTGGAAATGGAGGAGAATGCTCTGGCTTTATCTGAGTGGTGTGCATGCTTGTACAAGTGTCTCATGTGTGGTATCTCTTTTGGTGCCAGATGATAGGGATTCCTGAACCTCAGTGGGTGGAAAGCAGCATCCGTCCTGACTATGAATGTCTTCCAAAATGCCTCTGAATATTTCCCCAGTGAGTCCAACTGTCAGTCAAACAGATTAGTGAGGGGTCACCTTAGATGTCAGTTGACTTAGGTATCTATGCTAAAGTATTTCATTAAAATTTAAAATAAGCTGAGATATAGCACCAATAATCACAATAATCCTATCTCACTTTTATTGATGTTTGTCTTGCTCCTGGCTTGTTTCCAAGCTTCTTACATTTATCAAATCATCAACTTTTCAATGACCTTGTATTAGTTTCTTAGTGCTGCTATAACAAAGTACCACAGACTGGTTGACATATATTTTCTCACAGTTCTGAGGCCAGAAATCTGATAGTGTTGTGGAGCAACTTCCAGGACCAGTTGCAAATGACCACGGAGACAGTTAAGTTGGTAATAAGCAAGCAAGGATTTATTGAAAACTGGCCAGGATGGTCTCGAGGGCACCAAGTGGAGACCAAACACCTATGGCTGTACTGCCCTGTGTGCTGGCAGTCCTTTTTAAGGGGTCTGAACCATAAATTTTCATCGTTTTGAATTCCAAGAACAGCTGTCAAGGTCATATCCAAGGGAATTGCCGGTGCACTATGATTGACCCTGTTGCTTACTCCTTATCTCTGACCATTCCTTCTGTTAGATGTGGGAAAGTGGTCGTATCTCGCAAAAGCAGGTAGCGCAGTTCAACTTCTGGTGCCAACCAGTCGCTCCTCTGAGTTCTGATCTGGTCTTCAAAGGGAATTTTGCGCTCCACCCCCCACCCCCCAGGGCTCAAGCTGGAAGCTGAAGTAATTACCCTTTTGTTTTAAGCAAGCAAGCAGGATCAAATCCAAATAGCAGTTTTATCTGAGATGAATGCTACCATATTTCAATACCAAGGTTTTGGCTGGATTGGTTTCTTTTGAGGTAATGGAAGCGGGGAGGGGGGGGGGGCGGGGGGAGAAGAGGGACATGGACTCTATTTATATATCTCACCAAGCTTCTGTGTTTCTGACAATTCTTGACTCCACTCAACTTGTAGACCCATCATCCTAATCTTTGCCTTTATTATCACATGGTGTTCTCCCTGTATGTGTGTCTGTGTCCAAATTTCTCATTTTTATAAGGACACAGTCATATAGGGTCAGAGTCCATCCTACTGACTTCATTTTAATTTGATTATCTCTGTTAAGACTCAGTCTCCAATAAGGTCCCATTCTGAAGACTTCAACATATGAATAGGGACAGGCAAAATTCAACACATAGCAAACTTTATGAAGTAAGTTCTAAAATTGTTCCCAGTTTGCAGGTGTGAAAACTGAGGCATAGGGAAGTTGCACAACTTGCTCAAGTAAACAGATAATGAAGTGGCAGAGCCTAACAATCCAGCTAATCTGGGCTGAATTCATACACTTAACATTACCTCTTCTGACTCCTTATGTGGTTCAGTGAATAAGATTTTAGGAAATTGGCCAAAAAGGACATTTTGGGGGGTAAATTTCTAATCACTTGAGATTAAAGTTAGAGAAAATAAATTGAAGTTATTTGAAGATTTTGAGCTTAATGAGAAACTTTGGTCTCATTTAATGAAATTTGTATGTTCTCTCACTGTACTCCATAGTAAATATTTTATTTTTTTTATTTTTTTTCTGATAAATTTAATTTTTTTGTTCGTTTTGCCCATTTTTTTTCTTTATTGTTCAGTTTATTAATTACATTGTTTCCCCGTTTTAATCCCCCTATATCTCCCCTCCACCCTGTACCTATCCCACCCTCCACCCTCACCTCCCCCTCCCCAATGTCCTCTCCCATTGTTGCAAGATTTTTGTCCAATCTCTTGCTGTACTTCCCACAACCCTTTTCTACCCAAGAATTGTCAGTCCATTCCCTCTCTATGTCCATGTTTCTGTTATATTCACCAGTTTATCCTGTTCATCAGCCTATCAATTCACTTGATTTTTATGTTCATTTGTTGATAGATGTGTATTTGTTGTTCATAATTTATATTTTTACCTTTTTCTTCTTCCTCTTCTTAAAGAATACCTTTCAGCATTTCATATAATACTGGTTTGGTGGTGATGAACTCCTTTAGCTTTTTCTTTTCTGCGAAGCACTTTATCTGATCCTCAATTCTGAATGGTAGCTTTGCTGCATAGAATAATCTTGGTTGGAGATTCTTGCTATTCATTATTTTGAATATTTCTTGCCACTCGCGTCTGGCCTGCATCGTTTCTGTTGAGAAATCCGCTGACAATCGTATGGGTGCTCCCCTGTAGGTAATCAACTGTTTTTCTCTTGCTGCTTTTAATATTCTCTCTTTATCTTTTGCTCTTGGCATTTTAATTATGATATGTCTTGGTGTGGTCCTCTTTAGATTCCTATATTTTGGGGTTCTGTGTACTTCTTGGGCTTTTAAGTCAGTTTCTCTCACCAGGTGGGGGAAGTTTTCAGTCACTATTTCTTCAAGTAGGTTTTCATTAACTTGCTCTCTCTCTTTTTCTGGCACCCCAATAATTCGGATGTTGGCATGCTTGAGGTTGTCCCAGAGGCCCCTTCTGCTATCTTCAATTAACTGAATTCTTTTTGTTTCTTGCTTTTCCAGCTGAGTGGATTTTGCTTCTTTGTATTTCAAATCTTTGACTTGGTTCTTGTGGCCCTCTGGACTGCTTTTAGGACTTTGTGTAATATTTTTTATTTCAGTCAGTGTATGCTTGATTTCTAGTTGGTCCTTTTTTTTTTATCCGTGAGGGTCTGGTTCGTATCCTCAGAGGTCTTGTTCATTTCCTTGAGGGTCTCATTCATTTCCTTGAGGTTCTCATTCATTTCCTTGTAATTCTCATTCATTTCCTGGTTGGTCTTGTTTATTTCCTGGTAATTCTCATTAAGTTAATCGGCCTTTTGTAGGAGCCTCTTGAAAAGCCTTATAACCGTGGTTTGGAACTCAATGTCTTGTCGTCTTTTCTCCTCCATTTCTTTCACACCTGATTTCTTTCCATATCTCTGCATGTGACTGCTTTATGTGGTAGATATACTCAAAGGGACAGTGGTTCAGCCTCCCCAGTTACCTGAGATGGATACTCTAACTGCAATCCTTTATGGGTTGTATTCAGTGTTTTTGAATTTAAACCCAGCTTTTTGTTGTTAGCCCTAGGAGGGTTTGACCTCCAGGCCAATTGGCTGTGAAGGGAGACTGTGTTCAGGTTGGATGGGCAGAGTCTCTGAGCTGCGCAGGCAGCGTCAGCGTCAGCTGTGTCCTATGCGGCACTCCCGCTCGCGGGTCTCTGTTGGATGGGGATGGCTGTAGACACCTCCAAGAGAAAGCCGCTAGTCTCTTCCCCTTGCCAGACAACTCTGCCTTTCCCCAAATGTGCCTGCACACCAAAAGTCTAGCCCAAGGTTGTAAAATAGATGGTTTCCAGAACCAGGAGACAAGTTTCCAGGGGGCAAGTTGCGGGTTTGCGCGGCCCTTGCGACTAGGAGCCTCTGCCGCACCCCGCTTCTAGGGTGCGTCCCCCGGACCTCGGACCTCGCCTGGCACTGGGGAATCTGTGCAGTGGGAGGTCTCCACGTACCCCGGATCTCGGACCTCACCTGACGCTGGGGAGTCCGTGTAGTGAGACGTCTCCGCCCTCCCCGTAGGAGAAATCCAGCCGGGGGTGCTGCTCCAGCCCCAGCCCGCTGGCGCGACCAGGACGGTTCCTAACCTGTTTCTGTCTGAAAGGCTGCGCTCCCGCCGCTCCTGAGTCTCAGCGTCCCCCCTTTACTCTTATTAGTGGAGTTTTCATTCAGCCAGCTTTCTGGCGATTCTGGGTGCTGTCTTTTCTGCCGTTATGTTGTAGTTCTTAAATCGTTGTGCGGGGCAGAACAATAGGTGTTTACCTATGCCGCCATCTTGGTGTTCCCATAGTAACTATTTTAAAATAGTTACATTTCAATATATATTCCTCTTCTGGATTTCTCTATGACTTGATATTTCTTATATAATTGAATATTGCCTTAATAATAATGTTATGTCCTCTCTCTCCTCCCCTCTTTCTTTCTAGAATAGCTTAAAATGTAAGAGTCTGGCCAATTTCATATAATTAACAGATACACAAATTTGCAGACTGTTTCAGTAATTCAATTATGCCAACTTGGGGTAAACACAAGACAAAAATGAAAAGACAAGAAACACTAGGGATTTTTTAAGTAGTAGTGCATGAGAAGCTGTACTTCCATGGTTCTTAAAGCAATTTATGTTAGGAATACTTAGCAAAACTCTCCTACCTTGCCTATGATTTCCAAGAAAAATAAAGGGCATGCTGGTTATTCCTGGGTTTTATTGTTTTGAATGTTGTCTGAGTGTCACTCAGCAATCTGCAGTTGCTCCACAGGGTCAAGAAGAAACAGACTTTCTGCTAGTCCTGAGAGTGATTTCCATTTGTCCTCTTTCCTGTGACCTCCTTATCTATTACTGCATTTCATGCACATCTTACCCACTCTGAGCTCTTCCTCAGAAATGATGCAGAGTTTTGTCTGAGGAAGCAAGCAAGCTTTTCAAATAAGCCAAGATATCTATTGGTTGCCTTCCTTTTTATTTCCTCTGAAATAGGAGATTCTATTTTTAGACTGTGTCTGAGAGCCGCCCACTCAGTCTCCACCAGATGCCAGAGAAAAATGGCAAGAGTTATTCTGAGGGATGCAAAAGGCAGTCCCAGGGGTCAACATGAGAGGCTCTCAGAGCTCTGTGCAGCAAAAGGCTCCTGATTTAAAAATCTCAGTGTGACATTCACTGTACTGGTCTCCAAACCTTCAGTTTTTCAGCCTCACAGGGGAAATGAAATCTTTCCACCATCAACTGCGTCTCTCATTCATAATTCTCAAATTTAGATGCAGATGGTGAGATGATAAACTCAGCAAATATGCCGTCCTGGGCGAGAGCCTCTGCTTCCAGGTTCCCTGCTCTAAGAATCTATTAATAGATTTATATAAGCATCCTAAACTGAAAGACAGACCAGCCTCAGCACCACCTTCTAGTTGGTTATAATTTTGGCTTTTATTCTGCTCCCCCTCCATGTGTTCATATCACATGCTTGCCCGGGACATTTTCTTACTCTCCTTGTCTTCTTTTCTCCTTCATTTTTTATCTGATTCTGTACAACTCATTTACTCAACAGGACTTACTGGTTTCATAAATGTCTTTGTCACTTGCACAGAAGAAAAGCAGGGTACAAAGTAAATCAGATTCTTCCTAGAAACACATGGAAGCAGTTGGTTTACCATGATGTGCAATCTCTTTGCGATAAGAAAAACCATCTTATTCCAACTTTGTATAAATGTGAATTATTATTTTAAAGTATTATTTAGTAATAAAAATGTCCAAATATTTAATATTGGCTCACTAGATATAAAGAAGATCTACTTGCTTTATCCTTACCTAATAATCTTGTTAAACATAGTTATTTAAATGCTACCCCTTAAAGTCATAGCCAGCTGTATGGTCAGATTTAATAACCTAATACTCTTTTCTTGAAAGATATAAACTGGCCCTGTCCTTTGCCTCCTGGTAGGCCCTTGAATAGCATCAATTAGGATGTAAAATTGCATACTCATTATGTTATCATTGACATATATTTTTAATGAATCCTGTTTTAGGTATACAAATCCATGGGTTGGATGACTTGTTCTTAGACCAAGAGTTAAGAACACACAATTGATTGTCCAATTCCACTAGGAAAGTGTCATGGAAGTCCTGTAGCAGTAGTGCATTATGCTCAGAATTTGAAGAAACATTCGACCCCTTACTGCTCCTCCAGCCTAAGTCAGCACACATATAAAAGGCAGAAGCATCATTCCAACTGGCTGTTGATGACTGGTTGACTTGGAAAAGGGGAAGAAGGAAGGAAAAAAAAAGGTTAGAGCAACTCAATTAATTTTACAGTTTTGTCTGATCTTTAATATGCATTTTGTTTTCTTTCATGTTCATCAAATGAACAGTGTGTATGCAAAAGAAAAAGTTTCCATTCATCTTTCTCCCTAAATCAATCTTTCTATAATTTTTTATTTTGACCTAACCCCCTCACACACACACACAAAAGACAGAAGCACATAGGCATGAGACAAGTTTTCATTGTATTTATGTTTTAAATACAACAGTTCACATTTTTTCATGATCAAACTAATACCTTTCAAACATGGTTGATATTAAAGATTTAGTTAAGTTAATGCTTAACTTTATCAAATTTTAGAATTGAAGTTGTGTTAAGATTTATTTATAATTTGCTCTTCTGTTGCAAGTGTGAAAAATGCCCGAATTGGGCAGGTTGTCCTTCATGCTTTGTATCTAGAGACATTCATAAGGGAAATTATTTTCTCAGGTTATGCGGCAAACTAAAAATAAATCCCTGATTGAGTCTTTACACAAACATTTTGAAAAATGTCTTCAAGAGAAATTAATGCTTAAGCACACATGTTTCTGACTCTCAGATTCCTGCTGTTTTCATGGTTACATGTTCCCCATTAACAACACCAAGGTTTTTCCTGTAGGCACTTAAGAGCCTTTCTCTATTCAATGTTGCCAGCAGGACATTCTCTACGCCATTAGCTTTTCTAGGTCAAACACATCTCATTGACCAGGAAGCACCTTCGCCATGGGAGATTGGTCCCTTTTCAACTGTGCACTATCATTACAAGTTTTCAAAATGATTATTTTCTGACCCTTGACCTGTGAGCCTGTGTGATTGTGATGGCTAGGAACTTTGTTACCGTATCAGGTAATTTATTTATATTGTCCTCTGAGTCTAAAGATAAATGATCATTTCCTTTTGAACCTTTAAATTTTTAAGAATGTGATTTAAGTCTGATGATTTGTTTGTGCATTTCAGACCTTGAGTTGATGGTTTCTCTGGGTTCATACTAAATATGTTTGTAAATCAGAGCAGAGGTGGTGATCTTGCCCTGAGGCTGTCTTGGAGTTCAGAGTAAAGATCAGAACCTCCCAACTGAAGGGACATGAGCACTTACAGTGTATGATCATTTTAAGTGTGTGACACTTCCTCCATGTAGAGGGGTCTCACCTGTGCTTTCTTCTGGCAGGTGCTCCATTAGCAGGGCATCTCTTGAAAGTCCACACACAGATCCGTGGTGTCAGAAGTAACATTTATAGCAATAAGAAGAGCTGTCTATTGGTACTTGGGCTTCCTTTTCTCATTTCTTTCTGCAATATACACTTAAGGCTGGGAAACTCCTGGCTTCTAGTCTCCAGGCTGGCCAGGATCCCAGGTGGAGGAGCTGGCTTCCAAATGACACACCTTTGGCAGGGAAGTGCCCAAGTAATAACTGCACTTCTCTTCCCGGCACAACCTCAAACTCAAGGTCATTGTTTACTTGTTTGCTTCTGAAAAAGGCTTTATTGCTTTGCATCTTATACAGAGATTGAAACTGAATTTTATCAGATATGAAGGGAAAGCTTTGTTTGTTTTAATCTTGATAACCCCCAAAGGGACTAGCAACAATGAGAATATCTTTATGTCTTCAATTCCACCTTTACTTAGATTTTCCATTTTAAATTGCTCTCAAAAACTCTTTTTTTTTTTCCTCTCCCTTGAGATTATTACTCCTTATATTGATTCATTCTTACCTGAAACATAGTACAGAGGCAATGGATGCTTAGTTATAGGGCTAAGGTAAGAATTAATTCCTTAATATTTGTAAAGGTCTTTGAAGATAGATTGATCTATTTAAGTTCTAAGCATGCCTCAATAATTCTGCATGATTACCCTTAATATGTTTTTAATTTATACTTTACAGATGTCCATGTAGCTATATAAGCCTGGATTCTTAAACAATTTTCTTCATATAATTTAGCTGTAATCCCAATGTAGGACATAGTCTTTCATACTTATTTGTTGGAAGTATCAAAAGTCAAGTCTAATTCCATCTCTTTCAAAAGGTGAAGGTTCTAGGTTTCTTGAAGGAAAAATAAGCTTGGGCAAGTTGTGTCCTCTCCTGAGAGAATTTCTTTAAATGAAATGGATTTACACCTTCCTATATGACGCAATGAGAAAAGATGTGTGAAACTGGCTCCTCTCTTCCTCTGCCTCTTGATCCTGTTGAACATCTCAGCTAAAGAGCACTACCAATGAATGTATGGATAAGGTATTTTCTTTTCCAAAGCTTTAGTTTTAATATAACAAACAATTATTGAGCACCTATTGTTCTGACACCTCAGAACATTTACAGCCATTAGTTCTTTTGAGATAAAATCCAAAAAGGATTTTGTCCATGTATTATAAAGAATGAACAAAGTTGGGTGATTGCACATGTTTATTTTCTTCTTTAATCTGTTCAAGAAGCAATCATTGAATGCTTAATTTGTATCTTATACTATATTCATTCCTGTAAACAAAAAGAGTAATAAGTTCCTGAAATGAAGTTCAGATTTGAATCTTTTGGAGAGAAGTAGAAACCCAGTGGTCAAGTAAAAATGAAGCAAGATTACATACAGACCATGGAATACTAACAGAAGAATGGGGAGGAAAGAAGGAAGGAAGGAAGGAAGGAAGGAAGGAAGGAAGGAAGGAAGGAAGGAAGGGAGGGAGGGAGGGAGGGAGGGAGGGAGGGAGGGAGGGAGGGAGGGAGGGAGGGAGAAAGGAAAGGATGTCCCAGAGGACTACTGTGATACTGATTGCGCCTGAAAAGGAAGTACGCAGGGTCTCTAGCTTATACGGAATATGAATGTGTGAGACATCAAAGTGGGACAATTTTACAGAAACACCAAACTAACGCTAAAATATTAAATGCAGGAGGATGGTCAGGATTAAGCTCTTGCTCAAATGGGAACTGGAGCAATGAGTATGCATTTCCTTCCTGAGAATGCTATGAAGAGAAAAGCTATATTGGCAAAGGTGAACTGTTGGGCAGCAGGGAAAACTACTATCTTAGCACTGGTAGAGAGGAAAGGCTCTATGGAGACATGGTATAGGGAATGCATTTACAGGCAGGCTGGTCTCTTCTCTACACAGTGGAAGAGACCAGGGCATATTTGATTACAAACCCTCTCCCTTCATCTCTGAAAAATGCAGTTTATTTTTTAAATGCATAACTAAAACTGACTATGGCTAATTAATGGGGTTAAAATCTTCTTACAAAAATGTTAATATAATACTGAAGCAGGAATTTTAGGGGGACATAGGCAAGCTTAGGGATTGTTTTCAGAATTGGGGTCCCAGGAGAAGCTTGAGAAGGTACATTTCCATAACACAAGGAAGCCTGGTGCAGTTACATTTCTATAAGACAAAAGGGGCAGCAACAGGTATATTTGCATAAGACAAGGGAACTGGAAGTAGCTTAGAAAGGTCATATTTACAAAATAAAGAGAAGGAAGCCCTTCATTAAGAAAGAAGGAGGGTGAGAGAACCTCGCTGTCCTAAGTGAGGTTCCACCTTTGAGACCTGGAGTTACTATAGTAATCAGTCTAAGGAAATAGTGACCAATTAGAGGGGATATCAAGGCACTTAGTTCTGCCTCCTATGTGAGCCAGGGGGAAAAAGAACCCATTGGGACCCTTCTCCCTCTCCTTACTTGGGAGTCCATTCTGTGGGACTATTTCCCTCCCCCATGTGGGAGTCTTTACTTGATCTTCAATAAATCTCCATCTTTGCTATACCACATTTCTGACCTTGGATTCATTCTTCCTTTCCGGTGGACAAAGAATCTGGATTCCAGTCCGAAAATTAGGTATCAATACTTTCTAATATTTTACTGGTGTAACAAGCTATGCTATTTCTTAATCATAGACTCGTTTTGCGAGATGCCTCTTGTAACTTCTTTGGAACAAGGTGATGAAAAGGGGCAGTGGACATCCCTCCTGATTAATGGAGAGAGTAATTGGAAATCTGATGATGATGGATCCACACTTTTACACATATCATATTTAAAATCTAAGTAAAAGGGAAGTATTCTTATCTAGCTCAAATATACAGTAGAATTTTTGTCAAAGCTAGCAAAAAATATGCCCTTTGATGCAAATATATTTGCTAGATATTGAAAATTCAGTTATAAGTTTTAAGTAGACCTCAAAAGAGACTGGGCAAGGTTGAAAAACTAAAAAGAATGAAATTTTATCATCTGTCCTTAGAAAAGGCTTTCTTTCTAGAAAATAAGTTAGTCCTGTTCTTACAAATGAGAATTCAGAGAGTAGATATTATTCATTTATTCTAAGGGCATTGAGACTGTCTGCCTTTTTGATGCAATTATATCTTAATGTTAGTTCTTATTCAACTTTCAGAGAGCATTAGGAACATTTTATGCATTCATGTATGGATCAAATATCAAGTGATCAAATATACATTTGAGGAACTATATTTAATTTGTGTTTGAAATGAATAAAACTATTAACTTTACTCTGCCCCATTGTCTTTCTTATTTCCTAAAAAAAAATGTGAAGTACTCAGGGAAAAAAAATACACTAACTACTTGCTTAGGACATGAAACTATTGTATATTCAGTTCTTTAAAAAAAATTAATTCCACAAGAGCAAGAAACTTGCTGGCTTGTTGACTGATGTAGTCTCGGTGCCTAGAAGACAGTTTCCTATGAGTAGTTGCTTAGATGTTTTCAAATCATAATTTAAGAAATGAATTAAAAAATATTATCATGATTTGCTGATTGATTTTGAACTTTCTAAGTGTGAATCTGTATCCACCATTTCCTGTGAAGGACAATGTTCTTCTTTATAATTAATAATTTGACTAGGCTACATTTGGATGAAACTAAGGCAAACAAAATTTTTCCAAATACTGTGTCTTTAGAGTAAATGGATGAAAGAACAAACAATGAAGTTTTCCTAGTATCTTATTTTGTACATTAAACAAATCCAAATGAAAGAAAATTTGAAGTGCCAGTTGTGTCTTTGAACTCTATTTCTTTTGTTTGTTAATCCTTACCCAAGGATATCTTTTCCATTAATTTTTAGAGAGAGTGGAAGGGATGGAAGGAGGGGAAGAGAGGGAAAAAAAATCCATGTGCCAGGGACACATTGATTGGTTGCCTCCTGCATGCACCCCAACTAGTTGTCAGAGATCGAACCTGCAACCCAGGTATATGTGCTTGACTAGGAATTGAACCTGTGACGCGGACCAATCTCTAACCATTGAGCTTGCTGGCCAAGGCTGACCTCTATTTCTGGAGGTTTCCAAGAAGGTCTTTGGAAACAGAGGTCAACAGTCTGGTTTAACAACAGGCTGGATTTAATTCCAAAAGCATGCATTCATCCAAGTTCAGGAGGGTGAGCCACACCCAATTTTCACCCAGTGGAATTCAAGGCTTTGTCTTAGAAGACAGGAACTTCATCACAGCTATTGTTCCTCAACCACCACATTTATAAAACACCGTCCAAGGTCACTTGAAATACCTGACCTGTCACTAAGACCAGCACAACCATAGAAGATAAAAGAACTCTGCATTCCACAGTAAGAATGGAGTTCTAGGCATCAGCAGAACGTTCTGCAAATACTACTTTAAACAGCTGTCACCTTTGTTCTTTTGCACATTTGCTAATCATAGTCTCCCTGACATCACCTTTAAGTAACAAAGGTTGAGAAGAACAGCAGGTTTTCTCACCAACCTCACTCATACATGTGAATCTATATTTAATATTTCTCAGCAGGGCCAAGGAAAATGACCTGTTGAAAGATGTAAATGGGTGTAAAGCAACCTCTCACATTCTTAGGTGACTTGCTGAAGATCTCCTTGCTCACCCTATTTACTCACATTACTTACCATTGAAGAGCTGGCTTTCTTAGGCACTGAGAGGCTGTGGATGTCAGCATGGTTATACATGTAAAACTTGAGCTAAAGCCATGAATCTAATGGTTCTAAGACATCCAGGATTTGCTCTAATTATGTTGTTTCTGATATATTTGAAGAGCCAACAAAGTGCCAGATAAAATAGTGACTAACCTAAATTATAAATAATCAATATAAGTTTGCTTTTTTTGGCAAAGGTGCATCTAATATGATATTAAATAAATGTGAGAAGTACTTACCTTTGTGGTCACACTGGATCTTATGTGTTAAGACTGAGCCAATGGCATTCTGAACGTCCACAGGTACACTTACATTGCAGACAACATTAAAATTAACCTAACCTAGAACTTACCTGTAGACTCATTTAATTATACATTACCTTTCATTATGCTATTTTTTATGTTATTTCTTTTTTATCTTTATTGTTCAGTTTATTAATTACATTGTTCCCCCTTTCGTATCCCCCTATAGCTCCCCTCCACCCTGTACCCATCCCACCCTCCGCCCTCACCTCCCCACCCCCACTGTCCTCTCCCATTGTTGCAAGATTTTTGTCCAGTCTCTTGCTGCACTTCCCACACCCCTTGTCTCCCTAAGAATTGTCAGTCCATTCCCTCTCTATGTCCATGATTCTGTTATATTCACCAGTTTATCTTGTTCATCAGATTATTAATTCACTTGATTTTTAGATTCATTTGTTGATAGATGTGTATTTGTTGTTCATAATTTTTACTTTTACCTTTTTATTCTTCCTCTTCTTAAAGAATATCTTTCAGCATTTCATATAATATTGGTTTGGTGGTGATGAACTCCTTTAGCTTTTTCTTATCTGTGAAGCAGTTTATTAGACCTTCAATTCTGAATGATAGCTTTGCTGGATAGAGTAATCTTGGTTGTAGATTCTTGCTATTCATCACTTTGAATATTTCTTGCCACTCTCATCTGGCCTGCATAGTTTCTGTTGAGAAGTCCGCTGACAATCGAATGGGTGCTCCCTTATAGGTAACTGTTTTTCTCTTGCTGCTTTTAATATTCTCTCTTTGTATTTTGCTCTTGGCATTTTAATTATGATGTGTCTTGGTGTGGTCCTCTTTAGATTCCTATATTTTGGGGTTCTGTGCTCTTCTTGGGCTTTTAAGTCAGTTTCTTTCACCAGGTGGGGGAAGTTTTCGGTTACTATTTCTTCAAGTAGGTTTTAATTACCTTGCTCTCTCTCTTTTTCTGGAACCCCTATAATTCGGATGTTGGTATTCTTGAGGTTGTCCCAGAGGCCCCTTACACTATCTTCAATTATCTGGATCCTTTTTTTTTCTTGCTTTTCCAGCCCAGTGGATTTTGCTTCTTTGTATTTCAAATCTTTGACTTGGCTCTTGTGGCCTCTGGACTGCTTTTAGGACTTTGTGTAATATTTTTTTATTTCAGTCAGTGTATGCTTGATTTCTAGTTGGTCGTTTTTCATATCCTTGAGGGTCTCATTCATATCCTCATAGGTCTCATTCATTTCCTCGTAGGTCTTGTTCATTTCCTCGTTGGTCCTGTTCATTTCTTATAGGTCTTGTTCATTTCCTCATAGTTCTCATTAAGTTCATTGGCCTTTTCTAGGAGCCTCTTGAAAAACCTTATTACTGTGGTTTTGAACTCTATGTCTAGTCATCTTTTTTCCTCTGTTTCTTTCACACCTGATTTCTTTCTATTTCTCTGCATTGTGGCTGCTTTCCTGAGTTGGTCGATTAGCTTTGTGTGGTAGATATCCTCTAAGGATCAGTGGCTCAGCCTCCCCAGTTACCTGAGGTGGATACTCTTACTGCAATCCTTTATGGGTTTTACAGTATTGTTGAAGTTAAGCCCAGCTTTTTGTTGTTAGCCCTAGGAGGGTTTGACCTCCAGGCCAATCGGCTGTGAAGGTAAACTGTGTTCACGTTGGATGGGCGAAGTCTTCGGGCTAAGAAGGCAGCATCAGCTCCACCCTATGTGGTGTGCGGGTCTGTGTTGGGTGGTAATGGCTGCAGGCACCTCCAAGAGAAAGCCACCGCTGGTCTCCACCTGTTGCTAGAAAACTCTGCCTCTCCCCAAATGAGTCTGCACACCCAAAGTCTTGCCCAGGGTTGTAAAACAAAGCAGTCTGCTGGTCCCCCGAACAAGGGAGCAAGTCGCACATCTGTTCTGGCTCACACTTTACGTGCAAACTGCTGTTCCAAGCTACACACACTCTCCTCAAACTCAGAGACCTCTGCCATGCCCGTCTTTTAGGGTGCGTACCCTGGACCCCGGACCTCACCTGGCACTGGGGAATCTGTGCAGTGGGACGTCTCCGCCCTCCCTGTTGGAGAAATCCAACCAGGATTGCTGCTGCCCACCCTAGAGCCCACCTGCGCCCACGGCTCTGAACCTCTCTCTGGGTGTATCTTCAAGGCTGCCCTCTGCTGCTCTTCCGAGTCTCAGCGTCCCACCTTTACTTTTATTTGTGGAGTTTTCACTCAGCCAGCTTTCTGGTGATTCTGGATGATGTTTGTTTTGTTGTTATGTTGTAGTTTTGAAATTGTTGTGTGGGGCAGCACAATATGTCTTTACCTATTCCGCCATCTTGGTTCCTCAATCCATTTTGCTATTTTTTTTTTAAGCCTTGCAGCTGCAAATACTTCATGGCTACTATCCAGTAGTTTTTGTTTCTGTGTCCTGGCATCTTGAGTAATGTAAAACCTCACTGGAGATTTATAATCTCATTGAGACAGGTTTGGTTAATATTCCATACAGACCATACCCATTTATTAATTTGTCATAAGTCCTCTTTAAGAAATAATATTTCTCATCAATTTAACGTGACAAGACCTGCAGTTCCATAGTTTCATATTATACTTAACCCGATTATATAACACATGTCTGATGAACAAGGTTAATTATACAATTAGCTGCTGTCCTTTTCCATTTGAGAAAATGCCCATATTCCCTTACCCTTAAAAGCTTCCCTCAGAATCATAGTGATGGCCCTCTGTTTTGGAATGGGACATCAGTTTTGAATCATATTTTTAAAAATTAAAAGTTCCCTTAATTCACAGGTTTTACTTTTAACTGCATTCAACTATGTAAACATTGCTTCCCTCCAAAAAAAAAAAAAAAAAAAACCCACAGTGATTTGTGAGGGACACATTGATTGGTTGCCTCCTGCATGCCCCTGACCAGTTGTCAGGGGTCGAACCTGCAATCCAGGTATATGTGCTTGACTAGGAATTGAACCTGTGACATGAGCCAATCTCTAACCACTGAACGAGCAATGTTGGCCAAAGTTGACCTCTATTTCTGGAGGCTTCCAAGAAGGTCTTTGGAAATAGAAGTCAACAGTCTGGCTTAATAGCAGGCTGGATTTAATTCCAAGAGCATTCATTCATCTATGTACAGAAGGGTGAGCCACACGCAATTTTCACCCAGTGGAATTCAAGGCTTTGTCTTAGAAGACAGGAACTTCATCACAGTCATTTTTCCTCAACCACCACATTTATGCAACACCATCCAAGATCACTTGAAATCCCTGACCTGTCACTAAGACCAGCACAACCATAGAAGATAAAAGAATGCTGTCTTCCATAGTAAGAATGGAGTCGTAGGCATCGGCATCTGCGAATACCACTTTAAACAGCTGTCACCTTTGTTCTTCTGCACATTTGCTAATCGAAGTCTCCTTGACATAGGTAACAAAAGTTGAGAAGAACAGCAGGTTTTCTCATCAATCTCACTCATACATGTGAATCTATATTTAATATTTCTCAGCAGAGGCAAGGAAAATGATGTGGTGAAAACTGGGGTTGTGGAACACCCCCAGTAAAGCAGTTGCCTCACAGATAACAATATACTGATTAACAGGGGGACAAGGCTATGCATGGGAACTTCTCCTTTCATCACAAAGTTTCTACCCTTTGTTCTTACAGTCAAATTTTTCTATCTTTTCCAAGACTACAGTCTACCTACAGGGCTTGTGATTATGACTGTACTTTGAGGAAGCTAATGTATGAAGCAACAGCTTCAGTCCTATGATGAGCATGATTAAGAAGTTTTTTTATGACACATTTAAAGAGAATTTTACTAAATGCCAATGTATTCTAAAATTTAAAATTATTCTAAAAGTTAAAAGTTTGCTGAACAAAAGTATGATTTTTAATGAATAAAATGATTTTGATTTAAATAGTGAGATCCTTTAATTTTTTCATATTTTGAATATTGAGTTCCTTCAATTTTAGTTAATTGGAAATGAGAATTAGAGAAGAAAATATTTAACATTTAGAAAGCTAAGAGCTTTTAGCCTTTTTAAAAATTTACTAAAAAAAAAAAAAACAAGAAAGAAAAACATTGGAATATAGGTCAAAAGTATTGTTTCATTACACTTTGACCCCACTTGTCATAATTATTATAGGATGTCCTAAGTATTGTAAGATGAAACACTGGTGCCGTGTGATTGCTTAGACACTTAAAACATGTGAGTGGAACATGTAGCCCAGTGCTTGGCAGAATAACTGGTTGCAATATTTATTTCCTGGTCCACATTAATTTTTTTTTAATGTATGCTCCAAAGCCAAAAGAATGATTTCAATACTGTCAATGTTTGAACTTTTTTATACATGTGGACTGGGGCTGGCTCTAGCCTACTAACACCCCAATGGAAAAGGGGTGAGCCAGGCCTGCTGAAGCTAAAGGTGTTGAGGTTCTATTTCTGTAGCTCAATGGTAAGGAGTGTCCCCAACCCTGACCCGGGGATAAACCTGTGTCTTAATGAAGAACAGAGAAACCAAGCAATAGAAATAAGGAGATGCACTTTCCTGCCTCCCAGATACTTTATTCATCCAGTTTCTGGTTTATTGTTGCTGCCCAAACCTTTTATTCATATGAGACACATTGCACCACAGAAAAATGTATCCTATATTTTGGGAAAAGGGATAAATATAAAATATCAATAAATAATTTTGCTTCTTAGCTAAAAATGAGGCACTTACATTTTATACAAAGTGCCTTATCTATAATATATGAATTATTGCAAATAGGAATAGCATAGCTTGGTGTAGCATAGCTTGTATTTATGATGAAGCAAATTATGCATTGGAATTATATTAGCAAGTAAGAAATACCATTTTATTTTTCAATGGAAGTTTTTTAAATACTATTTTTTAAATCCTCTTTAAAGTGACATTATTATTATTCCTTGTTGCCATTATATGGCTGCAAACATGGAATGTCTTGTCAGAAACCTGGTCTGTTTGTCCCTAAGTTCCTGTGCATGTGACATTGCTCCTGAGGCTCAGTGAGCACGTGGAGAGTATAAGGGTGAGATAAAAGCAGGACAGGGAGTCAAATAAATTATCTTCTCTTGATCCCAACAAATGGTCATTATTAATGCCACATTCCTAGCATTCCAGTGCAACTGACAAAGCTGCAACCCTGGGGCTGCTGCTGTCTGTTCTTAAATGCAGGGCTGTTTTCCAGACAGCCTTCTTCTTAACCTTCAAGACTATTCGACATCTGTGCGAGAGCAAAATGCTCATACTGTGGCCATGGCTGTTGTCTTGACATGTGGGAATGTTCCACCCAAAGAGACAAAAATGTGTTCAAGATAAGAGATTTGTTTACAAGAATGTGGTAATTTAGGAAGTCTTTTTTTAACTTCCATGTTCTCCGATTTCACAACTCCCTTAGAATTTGTGTAGTTGACTGGGCTCTGGGTGTTGCATGTCTGAATGGCAATTCGTTGGACTATGAATCTCAGGATGTCTTTAGTTGGGCAAAATCTTCCAATTCACATCATGATCAGGAAGAGTAATGTGTGACTGCTGAATCCCCACTTCTGTCACCTATAAAAGCAATGTCACCAGAATACTCCACACCTGTCTGCTGATGTCTTCACTCACATTAAATAGAGACTTGGGTTTCAGTTTGATTGCTTGACAGTCATTCTTCCAAGTTGCCTCAGCCAGCCTGTAACATGTTCCCAGAACATCTATCTTCCCTTTCCTGACAGCATTTCATGTCAACACGCTATCCGGAAGCATCACCAATCAGGCACAGAAATAATAATAATAATAATAATAATAATAATAATAATAATAATAATAAATAAAAATAACAATAATAATAATAGTAAATAATGCTGCATTTTACCCTTTTTTCCTGCATCATCCAGGTAGAAGCAAATGGTAGTTTCAAAGAGACTTTACTATACAGGAAGGAAGTAAATAATTAAGCAGCAGCTGAAAATTAAAAATTGTGTCTATCTTCACATGAAGCATGTGGTCTAAGACAGAATTTTCAATTCAGTAAAGACAATTACCTGTTTAAAAGTGATAATTGTGAGTCCCTTCTTGAGGGGGAAAAGAGTGAAGAGAGAGGATATAATCAAAGTTCTTAGAGGTAAAATAAATGACTGGAAGATTATTAAAGATTTTATAGCATCAATGACCTTAAAAGAGCCTATTGGTGAGCTTTGCCAGTTTTGCCATTTTCATTCTCAGAGAAAGTGGTTAGGTTGATACTCAATAGTTAAATATTTTCATTTGAGTAGAAAACTTAGGTGCACACCAAATACATTGAGTAATTCTTAGGTTCTGAAAGTATATCTACACACAGAGACATGTTCATTAGAGCCTCAAAAAATAAAACTAGAAAATACCCATAGTTTTATCATAATGATTTCAAATTTAAAAATAAAATTAAATAATGTTTTGATATTAAAATAATAAGCAATTATTCTAACCTTATTCTGGTTACAATTGCATTATATAGGAAAGCATACTTTAGTTAAAAAAGAATTTTTCTGTGTTGTGATTTGTTAGCAGTCAATAGAAGCAAAATATGTCATATTAAATTTATATTTAAATGTATTTACATATTTTGTATATATAAAATTACTGTAACAAGTAAAATACAATTTAGAGAAAAATTCTAATGCAACTTAAGAAAAAAATTATTTTTTAAAAAGTATTTTATTGATTTTTTACAGAGCGGAAGAGAGAGGGATAGAAAGCCAGAAACATTGGTGAAAGAGAAACATCGATCAGCTGCCTCTTGCACGCCCCCTACTGGGGATGTGCCCACAGCCAAGGTACATGCCCTTGACCGGAATCGAACCCAGGACCTTTCAGTCCACATTCTGATGCTCTATCCACTGAGCCAAACCGGTTTCATCATGAAAGAAATTAATTTTAAATAAAGCATTTTAAAGAAAGCATTTAATACAATACAAAGCATTTTTATCTGTCCATTACTGAGAAACAATTATTGTTCAAAGAACAGAAAAGCAAAGCATGCCTCTCTAATTTTAGTATTCCAGGATATTTCTTATTTGCTTATTCTAATTTTAAAAACAAATCAACTTATTTTGAAGAGATGTAAATCTTAATTTCTTGGCAATTATTACTTCCTAGAGGCCCAGTGCACAAAATTTGTGCATGGGAGTGGAGGTATCCCTCAGCCTGGCCTGCACCCTCTCCAATCCAGGACTGCCTACTCCTAACACTAGCCTGCCTGATTGCCCCTAACGGTTTCTGCCTGCCAGCCTGATCATCCCCTAACCACTCCCCTGCCAGCCTGATTGCCCCTAACTGCCCTCCCCTGCAGACCTGGTCCCTTTCTTGCAGGCATGATCACCCCCAACTGCCCTCCCTTGTTGGATTGTTTGTCTTCCAACTGACCTCCCTTGCTGGTCTGATCACCCACAACTACCCTCCTCTGACGGCCATCTTGTGGTGGCCATCATGGGAAGGCATTGCATGATGCCACCTAGGCTTTTATTGTATAGAATAAAGTTTTTGTAAAAATAGGAATACAAGGAATTTCTTTAAAGAATATTTTATTTAATTTTTTTATTTCTTGATTTTAGAAAGAGGAGAGAGATCATCTTGTTGTTTCACTGATGTATGCATTCATGGGTTGCTTTAAGCATGAGCCCTAAGGATAGAACCAACAACCTTGGCATTTTGAGACAGTATGCCACCAACTGAGCTGCCCAACCAAGGCAGTACATGGAATTTCTTAATATTTATGCCTAATACATAGCAACATATAAGTAAATATTTACTTTACTTTGTGACAAACTTCTGAGGTGTTGATGAAATTAATATGATTGTATCAGGTCACAGATACTAAATGCCTACTAGATGTCAAGAAATGTATATGTATCATCCATACCTCAAGTCTAGTTATAAGTAGTAGGTCCCACTTATAACAAGAAGACATGAAAACTAAGAAAAAGTAAAGACAGTTTCCCGATGACAGGACTAGTAATTGTGTGCTTTTCCAAAAAAAGAGGTCAAACGATGACTGGAGACCATGACCCATGAAATGAGAATAAAGAAGGAACCACTTCAGATAGAAAAAGTGGGGCTCTGGAACTTTCATTAAGTAGAACTGTAGATTAGACCTGTTCTATGGTCTTACATTTAAATAAATGTACCAACAGAGACATGCACCTTTTAGCATCCTATACCATAAAAAGGTAATATGCAAATTGACCATCACTCCAACTCACAAGATGGCTGCCCACATGTGTTCAAAGATAGCCATCCCCATGTGGACACAAGATGGCCACCACAAAATGGCAAGCAGGGTAGGGCAGTTGGGAGGGACCAGGCCTGCAAGGCAAGGCAGTTAGGGGTGACCAGGCTGTAAAGGAAGGGCAATTAGGGGTGACCAGGCCAGCAGGGGAGGGCAATTAGGGCAACCAGGCCTTCAGGGGAGGATAGTTAGGGATGACCAGGCTGGCAGGGGAGGGCAGTTAAGGACAATCAGGCCATAAGGGGAAGGCAATGGACATGATCAGGCCATAGGGAAGCAGTTAGGTGTGGATCAGGCTGGCAGGAGAGCGTATGGGTGGTGATGTGACAGGCAGGCAGGCAAGCGGTTGGGAGCCAGCAGTCCTGGATTGTGAGAGGGATGTCCCAATTTGGAGAGGGTGCAGGCTGGGCTGAGGGACTCCCGCATGCATGAATTTTGTGCACTGGGACTCTAGTAGTAATATAAAGTAAAATTTTTGAATAATCATAGGTAGAAAATGATACCTGAAATGTGTTTGGAATTATTTTTAAAATGAATATGTGTCAATTAATCTGGCAAACTACTAAATACTGCAGAGCCTCAGTTTCAACTATAATATAAGAATAACACCGAGGTTTCAGGTTTGATAACATAATTTATAAAGCTCATGTATAAAATTGTAATAGATCCTATATTGGGATTTACTGTGCTCTTTGTCAGTATCTAATGATAAATAAATTCTATTTGCCTTATCCTCATGGAAGTAAAGTTTTAGTGAACTAAATGTTATAATGAATTTAAGGAAGAATTGACCTGAAACAAACAACCAAATAAATATGTAATTGAAAATGTGATTAGTAAAATAAAGAAAAATGACAAGAAGTCATGGTAGAGAAACATACCATTATGCTTCTTTGACTACATGATATTTAAAATGAGATATGAAGAATAAAATAATTAAAATGAAAGGACGAAAGGATGAAATAAAGCCAGGCAAACATAAGCATTTCCCAAACATAAGCCCCAGGATGAACAGATCACATGATGGTTGATGTGATTCAAATGCAGCAGGAGGGGGAGGAGGAATGTGGGGAGAGATGATCCAAAGAGGGAGAGGGTAGTTAGTTCATGAGTCTTTGAGGTTATGGCCAAGGCTGTAATCATTAGGTATACTGAGAAAGCATTGAAGAAAAATGGAGTGGAGAGAACTGGTCAGAAGTCAATTTCTAAAAAATAACTCTCACTACACTAAGAGGAATGATTGTAAAGTTACTCAAAGTAGTTATGTAGTGACCACTTAGAGAAGTCCAGTGGGATATTATGATAGCTTGGACAATAGCTGGGGTAGGGAGATGAACAGAAGTGAAATAATCTAAGGGCTGATTAAGAAATTAAAGACCAGGTTGCATATAAGGATAAGAAAGAAAATAATATTGAGGGTGACTCAAGTTGTCAGACCTGGGCAACAAGATGAAAGATCTGTTATTGATAGAGACAAGGGATACAGGGACATTAAAAAGTGATTGCATTTTAAGACCTCTGTGTTGAAGGAGAGCATTCACTCAAGCATGAATAATTGGATTTGACAAGTTTTGGATGTGCAATGAAGATGATACAAGACAATAGGTTAAATAAAAAACAGAATTTAGAGTTCACACATGAGATGGGATAGAATTTTGAAGTTATTAGTGGATCAATGATAATAATGACATGGCTGAAGGTAAATTTCATATTGAGAAAAAATATAAAAAGAGAAGATGGCTAAGGGTTGAGTCTTGAACACTAGCTTTTCAGGACTAGAGGATGTCATGGTATCGTGAAATCAAATGAAACAGGAGCTCACGAAGAAAGGGGAGTAGTGAAGAGTCAAATACATTAATGATACCTAGAAGAGAAGCAAATGAGGACTCAAAATAATTATTTTAATTTAATATCATAGAAGTTGTTTTATATTGTGATAGTATTAAAAATAATATTTTATGTGGAATTTCACTTAAGGGGACTCTAAAACTGGAACAATTGAAGATTCAGAATCTAAAAATAATGATTACTTTCCATAATCATATGCTTATTATACAAATCTACAGAGCCATAATGGAAAGAAAAGACATTATCTAGAGAATTAATTTAGAAACCATCTATTAATAGGGAAGAGGTAAAGTTTCAGAAAGGATTATTATGCACCTTAGCCTCAAAACATATACAGCAATAGGCTTTAGAATGGATTAAAAATGTGTCACATTTAATATAGGTTAGACACACACATCACATTGCCTTATTATTATTCATTAAATTTCTAGACATTAGTAACTTAAAAGATGTATGATGAAATATCTTCTTGTTACAAATTTGAGCAAATTATTAGATAAAATATTAGTCATAACAGCTGTTTATAAAACTGCGTTCCATGGGACATCTAGCTTAGAACCACTCCAAATGCTGGTGGAAAAGGTAGATTTCTGGGCTCTCCATCTGACCCAATAGAAAGCAATTCTCAAGTGAGTTGAATTCTATCCTCATCATCTCTGGAGGGTTTGTTGGGCAGTGACTTTCACATAAAGGTGTGGGCAAAGACCAGGATATGAGGTGTAAGCAGGGCCCCCACATTGTGGAAGTGAAAAAGGCTTACTCTGGAATACAGACACCCACATCAGCCCAGTGTGTCATTTTCTTTGGTTACTGACTTTAATTTTTAGATTGAGGGTGCCACGATTTGTTCTGGCTTCTGCATCCTTCTCTAGCTTCTGTACTCTGCAAAACTCCTGCTCTGGTTCATCCATTAATATCCTGCATTCTCTTATGATGTGCTAGATATTTGTCAAAATCTCCAATAAATCTTCAATAAACTGACACCTCTCTGGGCATTCTCATAATTTAATGATCACATCAAATACACTTGTTAAGGGAGAGAGGTACCAGTGGGAAAGCTTTTGCTCTACTGTTTATAAATTTTCTTCAAAATGTTTTAATGTATCCATTGTATGCAACAAAACAATTAGCATGGGTGTCTAATTTTCTAGAAATATCAAAAGTGCTGTGTTAGTCAGGATCCTCTAGACTCTAAAGCAGTGGTTCTCAACCTTGCTAATGTCACGACACTTTAATACAGTTCCTCATGTTGTGGTGACCCCCCAACCATAAAATCATTTTTGTTGCTACTTCATAACTATAATTTTGCTACTGTTATGAATCGTAATGTAAATATCTGTGTTTTCCGATGGTCTTATGCTCACCTAAGGAAATACAGATATTTACATTATGATTCATAACAGTAGCAAAATTACAGTTATGAAGTAGCAATGAAAATAATTTTATGGTTGGGGGGTCACCACAACATGAGGAACTGTATTAAAGTGTCATGGTATTAGCAAGGTTGAGAACCACTGCTCTAGGGTCTAGAGAAATAGAACCAATAGGACATACATAGAAAAATAGAAAAAGATTTGGTGTGAGGGATTGGCTTATGTATCCTGGAGGCTGAGAAGTCTTTTGATCTACCAGTCTACAAACTGGAGACTCAGGGAACTGGTGGTGCAGTTCTAGTCCAAACCCTGTGGCGTGAGAGCCAAGGTGCTGGTGATATAAGTCCTGCTCCAAGGGCAAAAGAAGACCTTTCCAGTTCCAGTAGTCAGGCAGAAAGAGCAATTTTACCTTTCTTTAGTTTTTTTTGTTCTGTTCATACCCCTAAAGGATTGGATGAGGGCTCCCACACAGGGGAGAATGATTGTCTTTACTCAGTCTACCAGTTTAAATGTTAATCTCATCTGGAAACAGACACAATCAAAAATACTATTTATCTAAATATCTGGGCACCCCCAGCTTGAACAAGGTAACACATAAAATTAACCATCATATCCCTACAATCTAGATGACCAAGTATGCAAAGAAAAGATCAAATAAAGCCCAGGTAGAAGAATAATTCTGGGAAAAGGCAACAAGTGGCTTCAGACTCTCACTGAAGGAGAAAAAGCAATCTTATATTCCTAAATTGAATTATTTTAAATGCTCAGAGCTCCTGAAACACTATACCAAGTATGTCAAACTCGCTGCCCATAGACCGCATGTGGCCCACAACAAATATTTTTGCAGCTCAGCCAATATAACTGTATATGAGAAATGTTTTAGTAAAAATTTCATAACTTAATTTTTACAATATCCTGTTATACATAATTATTAATAATGAACTACAATGTTTGCTAATGACTCATTATTGTAATTATGTTGCATTAATTTCCCTTACACGGCTTACATGCATGCACAGTATTTCTCTCCACTAATACTAGTAGCAGCTAACATGTTAGCAGATTGCCACATCATTAGTCTTGGACTGACATGCTTGGTGTGTGCAACAGGAAATATTTCGCTTTTGGAGAATAAGAAAAATAAATTTTTTGCATTATGCTTGTTAATTTGTGCATTTATTCAGTGTCTGGTAAATTAATGTTCAAGAAAAATATTAATTTTATTAAAATGTTCTATTATTTTATGTTAAAGATTACTCATTTATTTCAGCCCTTTGTATTCAGCATGTCTCTATTGAAATAAACTAATTTTCAAGTTTCTATGAAAACTGAAGTTTTTGTTTTTTGTGGCCTACATAAACTTAAACCTTATTTATTTGGCCCATGTTAGCCTTTGAGTTTGACATGCTTGCACTATACCTTGTCTGATTTTTAACTATTGCAGATAATGTCATTCATACATTATGCAGTTAATACCAGAATCTGATTTAATTAAATACTTCTGGGGGTATAAATTCAAATCATAAATAACACAGAAATGAAATAAATAATAAGAGAAGCTAAACTGGATACAGTTAGAGGCATTTCCATTAACCACACCTACAGTATTCTTGCTTCATAAATTCTTTTTTTACAAGAGATCAAAGTTAATATCAAACACTTGCCATATATCATTGCAATCATATTTGCATAAAAGCCTGTTTCATTTGAGTGTTAGGTGAAATTATTTTGTAATGTGAGTTCAGGAAAATTCAATGATTCTTTTTTCAATATCATTTCAATACCTCAATTTAAAGAACTCACTTTTGTGTTTTGCTGGATCAGACAGAATTCAACTTGAAAATTACAGGTAAAATGCTGGTGTTCAGAGCGAGCAGACAAGAAAAGTGGCACCCTTACAGTGCCTAGTTTCTACTTGTATTACTCTCTGAGGATATCACACATTCCATGCTAGGTTAATTTGTCTGACATTCTTAACTTTAGATTCCTGTGGAGCCAATAGATACACAGCTGATCCAGCTTCAAAGACTCTCAAACTGTATATAATTTTATGTAGAATTTTCTGGGTTTTACATTTATTACTAGAGTCTGTAAGAAGTCTTACCCCAGACAGGTTTAAGATCCATTATGGTAAAAATTAGCAAGGAAATGAGTGAAGAGATTTAAAAGGGGGAAAGGGTTTTTGTTTGTTTGTTTGTTTGTTTGTTTTTTGTTTGTTTGTTTTTTAATCAGCTGTCACTCTCAGGTACCCACAGCACACAGCCAGGGTCACGGCGGATCATGAGAGGTAAAGCCAGAACAGACTGGCATGGTGTTGCTCAGCAGAGAGCCCTAGTTGAAAAGTGTTTTGGACTATAACCCTTAGTAAGAAACACCTGTAATATTGCAATGTGGTAACACTCAAGTACAACTGAAACTATAATTTCACTAATTAAAATTCAACTTTACTCTGCAAATACACACTATTTGCTACTTTGCTTATTATTATTTTTTTTTACTAGAGAAGTTGATTGTATCATTTGGGTCTTGTCTTACAGTTTGGATTTGGGCTGTTAGTTTGATAAACCTTATCTCATAGCACCTCAGAGCCTGATAATTCTTCTTTGGAACCAGCCCGAGCAATTGTGTAAGCCTTAAAAATTCAAGTCAAACCCTGGAAGAGGTAGGTTGGCACTGGGTGGTATGTAACTCCCTACCTAATAGATTACTGTGCCCAATCCAACCAAAACAAAGAGATAGGCCAGAAGGACAGAAAATATTAGGGCTGCATCTCCCAGTAAGCAAGGTTGTTTCATCCTGGTTCATGCTTGTAACCTCTGTTAGTGTCTTACTTTTTGGGATTCCCTGGTTTTCTTTCATCTGCACAGCCTCTCACTGTCTAGGTGACAAATACATTCTATTATGGAGTAAATGCATAGGTAGCTAGTCACTTTGGATGGTGATGGAATGTCTGGTTTGTCAAGATAGCTTACCTGTGAACAGGTATCTATATATATATAAAGAACCAGTGTCCACCACATCCACAACAAACGAAGGCTTAACCTAATGCCCAGGTTGTGCTCTGGTGGGTGGGGACTTGTGGCAGCGGGGAGGGGACTAGGGGTGGTGGGGCTGGCACTCACACTCACTCACAACCACACATACATGCACAGACACACCCAGCACCCACTAGCTCACAGTCTTTTCTCCCTTTTTTCCCTCCCAGCTTGCTCTTGGAGCCTCTCTCAGAAGGAGGCCCAGGGTGGGGAAAGGGTGGAGCTGTCCCCACTGGCCCTGCCCCTTCCCAGCTAGGAAAGAAGAAAAGGGAGAGAGGGAGGCAGGGAAGCCTGGAGGACTGCTGAGAAAGACAAAGAGAGACAGAGACTGGGAGAGATTGGGATGAAGAGATGGAAACAAAATAAGAATATTAAAATATTTCCTCTAATTAATTCCCCTTTAATGTGCATGAATTTCATGCACTGAGCCACTAGTATATTTATGTTTCTCTAGGACAGTGGTTCTCCACCTTTCTAATGCCACAACTCTTTAATATAGTTCCTCATGTTTTGGAGACCCACAACCATAAAATTATTTTCCTTGCTACTTCATAACTGTAATTTTGCTATTGCTATGAATTTTAATGTAAATATCTGTGTTTTCTGATGGTCTTAGGTGGCCCTGCTATCAGTTCTCAACAGGTTGAGAACTACTGCTTTGGAGCCTAAGACTATGGGAACTATATTAAAGGGTTGCAGCATTAGAAAGGTTGAGAACCACTGCTCTAGGAGATCATCAAATTGACAAATAGGTTATTTATTGATGGCTTAAGGAGTGAGTGTTATATTTGACTAAATCAAAATAGTCATGGATTATAAGACACATATTAATTTCACATGTTTTGATGTTAAAATACACTGAGTGTCCAGATTATTATGATCTCTGAATGCATAATAATCTGACCACTCAGTGTATATCCTATATAATAAAAGGCTAATATGCAAATTGTCCCCTTGACCAGAAGTTTGACCAGCAGGCAGGCCAGCCAACTGCCCATGTTTCCTCCTCCTGGCCAGCCTGGCCAGATACCACCCATGCACAAATTCATGCACCAGGCATCTAATATATATATACTGAGTCGCCAGATTATTATTTGTTCAGAGATCATAATAATCTGGCCTCTCAGTGTATGTGTATATTTGAATTGATGTTGAGAAATTGAAACACAAGAAACTCAATCAGCAAAAGGACAAATTAGCTTGCTGAACTCAAAACATGAGTGAGAAGAAGTACCTTATTTCTGAGGTTGAGTCACCTCCTCATCCCCCGAAGTGTTTCAGCCTATGGTACTATACCTAGGAGCCCACCACCTTACCACTTTTTCTGCTGATTTTCACCAACACTTCCCCAACTCTGGGTGGAACCTGGCTCATGCCAAGTACAGACAGAAAACCCAAATGCAGGCTTCCAATTTTCTGAAACACGGTATCTAATACATACACCAGATGTGTGAACACACTTTTCCAAATTTTTCAACAAAGCTGTTGTCTTAGAATTATTTTTTATTAAAAAGAAACTGTTCTTTATTCAGAAAACACATACCAAGCACCTACTGAATACAAGGTATTGTGGGGGGCATGGAGACAAAGAGGTGACTGGAGTTCAAGAACTCCCTTCAGTCTCAAAGGCCTAACAATGGCCCTTTTTTCATTCTCACAAGACAACTCAGAAATGTGCACAAAAGCGTATTTCCAACTCTTCAAAGTGTAAAGCAAATATACTGACAGGAAGATCTCAATACACTCTGAGAACAGGGAGCATGTTATTTCCCTCTCACGTATCAGAGACTCACACTCCTTGTGACTAACTGTTCCACATGTCCATCATCTGGAGGGCTGGATCAGCCAAATATTGCCTGATAACTCCTGGGATGTCTGATTCAGTAGGTTTATGGTGGGGCCAGATAATCTGCATTTCTGACAAGTTATCTTGCTTAAATTGCTTGTGCAGGAAATCTTACCTTGCGAACCCTGATCCTCAGGCATTTTAATCATTTGCAGAATTAATATTGGCTCTCCACAATCTCTAGGCTCCAAATAGTGGGTCTGTGGCTTCATCCATACCTGTAATTCTGGTTCTGTACGGAAGAATGCATTCTGATGAACAGCTAGAAGTAGCCTTCATGGGCCTGGCACTAGTAGGTTACAGGATGCCAAAAGCCAGGGGTAATATTGTGATTTATAAGAAAAACTATATATTTGTTCTTCATCCCCTTTTCTGGCACAGAGCTCATAAAACCCTGGGAACTCACTAAACGAAAAGAGCTGTAAAAGTATATTTGTTTTGTGAATGAAAAGACATTTAGAAAGCACCTAAAGATCAGGGTTGGGTGCCAGGAGAACCAACCCTGTGATTAGAGAATTGAAACTTTCAGTCTCATCCCTTTATCTCTGGAGAGGGCGGAACGGCTTAAGGTTGAATCAATAGTCAATGGTCAATGACTTAATCAATTGTGTCCATGTAATGAAACCTCCATAAAACCCCAAAAGGATGGGGTTCAGAGAGCCCCCTGGTGGGTAAACACATGGAGATTTTAACAGAGTGGGCCTAGTGTGGGGCAGGGCTGAGATGGAAGCTCCACATCCCTTTCCCAGGCCTCACTTTGTGCATCTTTCCATCCAACTGTTCCTGAGTTATATTCTTTTATAATAAACTGCTGACCCAGTAAATCAATTATTTCTCTCAGATCTGTGAAGGCTCTAGAAAATTAACCCCAGGAGAGAATTTTTGAAACCTCTAATCTATAGTCCACTACAGAGTTGCACATTGGAATGGGGTGATAGGAATGCTTTACTAGGGGGACTCATTCCTCTAAAGCAGAGGCTTGCAAACTGCAGCCCATGGGCCAAGTCTACCCACATTGTTTCTGCAAATAATTAAGTAAAGTTTTATTGGAATGCAGCCATTCTCATTCACTTACATGATGTCTATATTGCTTTCACATTATAGGAACAGAATACAGTGGTTGTAGCTGAGCTAGAATGACCCAGAAAACTGAAAATATTTACTACTAGAGGCTTGGTGCACAAAATCCATGCACCAGAGTGGTCCCTAGACCTGGCTGGTGATCAGGGTTGATCAGTTTCCTCATCTCCCTGCCTCCCCGCTTCCTCCGTCCCTCATTGCCTAAGCCTGCCACCATCCATTCCCAGTTTTCCATCCCAGCCCAGGGTCTGGCCCCAATCAGATGCTAGAAGTTGTGTGTGGGGGGGTGCGATTGGGGCCCCAAACGGACTGGTTGGCTGCTGCAGTGCAGTCACAGCAAGTGGTTATTCCGGTTGTTCTGGTCATTCTGGTTGTTTGGTCATCCTGATTGCTTGGCTTTTATATATATGGACTAGAGGCCCAATGCATAAAATTCATGCATGGAGGCGGGGGGTGTCCCTCAGCCCAGCCTGCACTCTCTTCAATCTGGGACCCCATGGGGGATAGCCAACTGCTGGTTTAGGTAAGGATCGGGCCTAAACCGGCAGTCAGAGATCCTTCTCACAATCTGGGACTGCTGGCTCCTAACTGCTCGCCTGCTTGCCTGCCTGATTGCCCTTAACTGCTTCTGCTTGCCAGCCAGATCATCCCCTAACCACTCTTCTGCTGGCCTGATTGACTCCTAACTGCTCCCCTGCTGGCCAGATCACCCCCAACTGCCCTGTCCTATCAGCCCTATCACGCCCAACTGTCCTCCTATGCTGGCCTGTTCTCCCCCATCTCCCCTCTTCTACCAGCCCAATGGCCCCCACCTGCTCTCCTCTGCCAGCCATCTTGTGGTGATCATCTTGTGATGGCCATCTTGTGGCATCCCTTTTGTGACAGCCATCTTGTAGTGACCATTTGTGATGATATGAGGGTGACCATTCGTTGTCAGAGTACACAGAGATATTCCTAGTACTCACAAACAACAGACTTCAGCCTTATTATAAGCCCTGAAGGTTTTACTGTTTAATACTATAGATTAAACAAAGCTGATGACAGGTCTTTGGACAGAATTCACAATAAAATCAATATATATTTCTATCCTCATGGCCAGTTCCTAGTATGAACTAGGTTATCCCAGCATTCCAGGAATCTAGGCGTTTCTTTCTTCGAGTACACTTGGGCTCATCCACCTCACCACAGTGGTAACTTTGGAAATGTTTCCACACTGCACTCTGTCCTCTTCCCTTACCTCCCTCACAGACAGTCCTGCCCAAAGACTCACCCTATGGGTATGGAGTCTAAGTCTGTGGCTAGGCTGTGGAAGGAAAGGGCAAGAGAATCTGAAGGAGGAATACCAGCTCCAGACCCAATGCAGGGTGGTTTTTATGGTTCTGTTTCTGTTGACTTGATCTTCCTGGTACTTACTACAGGTAAATACATCATGAGGATCAAATAATTATGAACCCTTTATTCCTCTATTTCTTACATCGTGAGGTGTGTGTTCTTTTCTATTTAATCTTATGAAGATATCTACTCAGGAGTCTCAATATTTGTCCAGAAATGAAGAATAGGGAGCAATTGCTGTCGGTCTTGAGTGGAGGCATCTGGGCCACAATGCTGCTGCTGTTCCCAGCTCCCTATTCCTGAAGAAGCAGTCGGAAAGAGAGGGGTCTAAGAGCAAGTAACCTGGTGGCAGGCAGGGCTAACATCTTGCCAATTCTCTGCCAGTCTTTTCAGGTGTTTTCCTTTCCACAGTGTGCTGCTGATTGTTCATTGCCTCTACCATCGTGGATGTTACATAGTTTTTTATATTACTCCAGGTTAACATCGCCTAACTTTTAAATGGTAGTCCAGATGTGATGGAAATTAAATAAGAATTACAAATACACATTTTCTTAGATCTAGGGAAATAGGACATAGTTATTATAATGATGTGCTATAGGTAAGAGGGGTGTCACAGAGTTCCATGGAGAAAATAATGAGTTATGTCTGTATTTTTATGCATTCTGCAAAAATTAATTTCATATTGTTACAATACATAAATGTATCTGAAAGTACATATCATCCATTAGTTGTTTATGTTCCTTGCCTCTTATAAAATAGCAGACATGCATTTTCCTTTTATGCTAATGCAAGCTGGCTAGAGAATGAATTCTCAGATAGAAATGGCTGCTCTGCAGGTTAACAGAAAAATGCCACTATCACAGATGTAAATTAGTATGCACATATTTGTATTAGTTAGAGGGAGCTTTTGTGGGCAGCTTTATATCATAAATGCCAAATTAATTACTGGAGATATGTTACTGATCATTATTCTTATTTTATACTAATAGATGTTCATAAAAATCACTCGAAACGAGATTTAAAAATAGATACACTTAAAATCTCAGAAACCTGAATAAGACAGAGGAAGATTGGATGGCAAAATACTATTTAATGCTTAGATTTGTCTATAGAATAGTAAAATCAAGTTACAGTTTTTAAAATTAAAGTAATTAATTACTTTATCTTGGTGCTTATACTTATCTGAGTCCTATATGTTCTAATAGAGAAAAAAAATATTTTCAGAGTCTGAGCTTAAGAATCTTGAGTGAATCTTCCCCGTATCTATGTCCTATGTTTTCAAAGAAACTATATATAGGCTTAACCAGTGCTATTTTCAAATGCTTTTACACGAATGTTCAATTGTGCATTACATGATGTTTAATGGATATTTAATGAATGTGCATTGGTAATGAAAACAACTCCAAGCATTAAATACATTTTTGCCACACAGTCTTCCTCTGTCTTATGGAGGTTTCTGAGGTTTTAATTCATCTGTTTATTCTGCATGGTCTTTAATTCAAAGTGTGTTATGTGAAATTTACTCCAAATGTATTCAGATAATGAGTAATGAGTACTGTGAAGGTCCATTGTAAAATGCTTTCTGTGCTATACATTCAGTTTTTCACCAAGTTAGATCACACCTCTCTATCTAGTGATATAGGATAAAAATCTCTCTTTAGATAACATAACTATCACCTCCAGAATCCACAGGTTATGATTATAAACAAAATGCCACTCTTTGAAAATTTCTGGAATTTGACATTAAATAGTTGAATTTAGACTTTTAACTAAGTTGTCAGAATCATCTATCATAATTCCCACCACTAAACAATTCATGTTTGTGTATTGATTAGTATTGTAGCTACTACATTGTAAAGGCTAAATAAATGCTTTAAAAATAATAGGTACTAAAAATAGGACAGCTTCTTTGATTAAATGATTTTAAACTGCAGAACCTTGCATCTTGGAATCCCTAATTTGCAACTGTCATCATCTACAAAGTTATCATATTGTCCTGCTTTATTGATTTTTTTCCCTTAAAAATTACCACTTCATTCTTTGGCCTTCACATTAAATGGGTTGAATTAATTTTATGCCTATGCTTACAAACTTTGGGCCTCTGGTTTCTTTCATATCCAGCCCATAGATAATCTATGCCTGTCATGTCAATTAACTTCCAGGTGTCTCAACTGCAAGAGCCAAATATGTCTACTGAATGTGGTTTTGAGGTTTGGGTTATATCCTTGGTGTTGAGTCCCATAGGTTATGCACTGGTTTCCTAGAACAACGTAGGTTTTGAGCCATCAGCCAAAAGAGGGAAAGAAATTCAAACTAAAAAAATATGAATATAATCCTTGAAGATATATCCATATACATGTTTGAATAATAAGTGTCAGATTTTTATTGTTGCTTTAGGAAATAACATAAATATTTCCTATCACTCCTAATTAACATATTCAGCAAAACTAAAATAGTTCCTCAGTATATGGTATCCTTGCTCAGATTAGCCAAATCCTTTTGCTATAAGATGTAGAGCCTGATTGTAAACTCTTCCACCTTGACAACTTTAAAAATAATTAATATCTTTATATTTTAATAGTCTGAATTTCTAATTTTGTCACCAAAATGCAACAGCAAAAGAGAAATGAATGCATGATAAAATGAGAGATTGAGGATAAAACCCTGTGAAATAGATAGTACAATGCCATGCTGACCCACACTGAAGTGACAATTACATAACACATGCCTTAGAAAAAGTGGGAAAGTTATTATGAAATAATGATAGCTCCTGTTATCCTTATATAGTTAGTAATCTGCAAAGTATACTGCAGATGCTGTTATTATTGCCTAAACTTCATGAATATAAACACATTTCTATATTTTTAAAGGGTAATTTGCTGTGTTATTACAATGCTAAAAATTAACTGGCATTAAAATGAAATTAAACTGCTGCATAAAATTCAGGGCTCTCTACCACAGAACACACACACACACACACAGACACACACATGCGCACAAATCATGCTTTTTGGAATAAGAGTTGGGAGGTTAAAACATGCTCTCAAGATCCTGAGGTCAAACATTAATTCTGGCATCAGAACATACTCTGACAACTGTGTACTGCATATTGAAAGAGACTGCATGTCAGGGATGTGGAAGAAGGATCACAAATCTTGATATTTGCAAGATCAATTTATGGCAGCCAAAACCTTTGAGTGGAAAGCCCCAAAAGCCTTCTTCTTTGCCTGCAAAAATCCACAGACATGAGAAAGAGCAGTGGCAGTCTTCCCTGTTGCTGTGAAGGGAGGTGTCATGTTCTCCTTAGGGCATCAAAAATGCACCACCCTTTTTTTCTCCTTCCCTGCTTCATCAACATCATTAAATGCATGCTCTCTGTTTTAGTCATTTTGAGTCAGTCACAAACTCAACTGTCTTTTGTACTCTGGCAAAGATAATGTATCTGGGTTTCCTTAGTGATATTCCAAACACTTTTTTTTCCCTGTCCTCTCATACAAAACACATAGTTTGGGTGGAATTCCTATTGTGTGGGAGGCCAGCTCAGCCCCATTCACACACTCACACTCCCAGATGTGGCCTCAGGGATTTATCCCTATCTTAGTTTCAACAGCCACACATTTTCTGTGTAAGGCTGCCCTCCAACATCCTTGGCCACAACCACAGTGGGCCTTTGTGCATTTATATTTTTGTTTGGTTAGTGTGCTTCAGCCTGTTTTTTGTTTGTTTGTTTGTTTGTTTGTTTGTTTGTTTTTAATCTTCCTTTGAGTAAGTTAAAGCTGTGGGGAAAAAAAGTTTGCCTCCAGGAAAAGGAAGCCAAAGTGCCCACTGATTACTTTAATTGCATAACTGAGGGCCAGTGGAATTAGGGGAGGCAAGTGAAAGAAAAAGGAGTGGAAATAAATTGCGACCAGAATGCTCAGATATGTACCACAATTAAAAAAATCAAGAACTCAGACTGGGAAGTTGGTTTACAAAATGAGAATTGCTGCCACTGTTGCTATCATTAAATTGCCCCCACAGATTGTTTTTTTATAATCTATCAGTGAAACAGAGTACTGAATTCCCTGAAAAGGTAGACTTTTAAATGTGTGCCAGAGATGAGACACATTATTTATATTTCTTTCTGACTGAGAAGGGTCACTGTGTGATAATTTCAGAGGAACACCTGGGACATTTGCTTTTGTCAACAGGACCTTGAATATGAACAAAACACACAGTCACTTCCCACCAGGATGTGACATTCTGGACTAACCCTGAATGTGGGCACATCTGGACGATGACTATTTCAGGTGAGAATTTTCCCCTCTATTTCATGATCTTATCAATTTGGATGTTTGAGAGAGGGTTAAAGAGTACCTGTTGTTAAAAGCTTAAATGTCGTTTACTGTGTTGGGGTGAGGATGAAGGTTGGGACGGACATGAGGAGCAGATGCTGAACTAAGAAGCCATCACTATTCTAGGCTGATTTAACCAAATGCCTAGGGAGAAATACAATTCTCGAATAGGCTAGTGATTGAAAATGAATGATATAAATGTTACTCATTCTACAACTGAGAGAAAGACATCACTCACAGGAAGTGATTGCAATTCTTTATCTCCCAGACCCAGCCACTAAGGAAACACTGACTAAGTGGGTGAAAGAGCACAGTCCCTTTAGAGTTGAGGCTTGTCAGTCAGGACAACAATTACATTTATAAAGTGTACAGTCCTTAAGGCCTAGAAAACATGTCCATATGCATGAACTTCCTTTATGCATATTTGAGGTATATATTATTCATCCTTATTTTTCAAATAAGAAATTGAAAGCTGGAATGTGGCAGGAACAATGATTCAAATTAAGGTCTGAGTAATGTTATTTTTCTTTTCTTAAACCAGAGCTATTCTGTTTAAACACACAGGTCTTTAAAATTGCAAGAATCATGCAAGTGAAAACTAGTCACTGTTACATGATGTGCAATGCAGTATAGGCTGGTATGTACATGCTAGTGTTATGCACTCTGCCCTTGTATTTCTTACTTTTAATCAGAAAAAAAAATGCCGAATTGTGTATGACTTTTGCCAAAAAGTTTTCCCAGGCTAAAAAAGGAATAATTAACTCAGAAGATCTATGTGTCCCTCAGAACTAAAACACTTCCAGGAAGACCTAATGTGGATGAATGTCCCATACTTTCATAAGCTGTTTTGTTCATTTTTTATTTTTTTAAAATATATTTTATTGATTTTTTTACAGAGAGGAAGGGAGAGGGATAGAAATTTAGAAAAATTTATGAGAGAGAAACATCGATCAGCTGCCTCCTGCACACCACCTGCTAGGGATGTGCCCTTAACCAAGGTACATGCCCTTAACTGGAATTGAACCCGGGACCTTTCAGTTCTCAGGCTGACATTCTATCCTTTGAGCCAAACCGGTTTCGGCTGCTTTGTTCTTTTTAAAATAATCTTAGGAATCCTGTATTTCCTGAAGATGGGTAGTCTTTATTTATGGAAAACCAACAGTTCTACATGAGTTGTCTTATATTCTTGATGAGGCAATGAGAAACAAAGCTTGTTTAGAACTCCAGTGATAACATAACTGATTGAATGTTAGGTTAGCAGCTAACTGTTAGCTGAAAGAATCCAAACTTTCCCATACGATTCCAAGAATGAAAACATATCCTGATTAGTAATCCTTACCAAGTTCGAAGGTTAGAGGTGATTCAGTCTCCATGAATGTGCTCTGGTCTTATTTTAAGAAGGGCCTCTGAGTCATGTGGAGTTGTGTCAAAATATGTGTTATGTTATGTTATTTTAAAACAGGCAGCTTGGAGAGAGGAAATTGAACCATCTTTTTAAAAAAAAACTCTGCCCTTTAATGGGAGAAAAGGGCAAGTTATTTCCCACACATCTCACTTACTCTGTGCAGTGGAGCCTATGATGTATTTTTACCACAGATATGTGATATATTCTCAATGTGGTTTGGTATAACCTCACTTAATGCATTTTAAGTTTGCAACTTGAGTTATTCTTACTTATATTTATTGTTAGATGTGGTTAAATGCACTACTTATAATTGACTCAAATTTACAATTGATCTATTATTATTCTCAGTCTTTAACCATCTGGAGTGGTGGATATATATATATATATGTATATATATAATATATATTATATACATTAATATATATATAGTATACATTAATAAATATATTATATATTACACATTATATATTACACATTATATATTATATATTATATTATATTACATATTATATATTATATATTACATATTACATATTACATATTACATATTACATATTATATATTATATATTATATATTATATATTATATATTATATATTATATATTATACATTATACATTATACATTATATATTATATATTATATATTATATATTATATATTATATATTATATATTATATATTATATATTATATATTATATATTATATATTATATATTATACATTATATATTATACATTATATATTATGTAACATGTATCATGTATCATGTATCATATATCATATATCACATATCACATATCACATATCATATATCACATATCACATATCATATATCATATATCATACACACACACACACACACACACACACACATATATATATATATATACACACACACTAGAGGTCTAGTGCAGTAAATTAGTGCATGGGGGGTGGGGGATGTCCCTCAGCCCAGCCTGCACCTTCTCCAATCTGGGACCCCTTGAGGGATGTCCTATTGCCCGTTTAGGCCCGATCCCAGTAGGATTGGGCCTAAAAGGACAGTCAGACATCCTTCTCACAATCCAAACTGCTCACCTGCCTACCTCCCTGATTGCCCCTAACTGCTTTTGCCTGCCAGCCTGATCACCCCCTAACCACTATCCTGCCAGCCTGATTGATGTCTAACTGTTCCACTGCCAGCCTGTTTACCTCTAACTTCCCTCCTCTGCTGGCCTGGTCACTCTTAACTGCCCTCCCCTGCAGGCTTGATCACTCCAACTGCCCTCCCTTGCATGCCTGTAACCTCCCAATAGCCCTCCCCACAGCTGTCCCCTGCCCTCCCAACTGCCCTCCCCTGCTGGCCTGATTGCCCACAACTGCCTTCCCTTGCAGGCCTGGAACCTCCTAATGGCCCTCCCCTGCAGGCCATCTTGTGGTGGGCATCTTGTGTCCACATGGGGGCAGGATCTTTGACCACATGGGGCAGCCCTCTTATGTGTTGGACAATCTGAAAATTACTCTTTTATTAGATAGGATAGAGACCTGATGTATGGGTGGGGGCCAGCTAGTTTGCTCTGAAGAATGTCCCAGATTAGGGTGGGGGTTCCCTTGGGGTGTGGGGCAGCCTGCACATGGGGCCTGTGGTGGTTTGCAGGCTGGCCACACCCCACAGCGACCCAAGCAGAGGCCTGGGATCTGGGATTAATTTATCTTCTACAGTTGAAACTTTGTAGCCTGGAGCAGGGCCAAGCCACCTTCTCTCTCTATAGACCTGGCCATTTCTCTTGGGATATTTACCTTCTATAACTGAAACTCTGTAGGCTTAAGCAGAGACCAAGGCAGGCCAGGGCTGCAGAAAGCTTGGCTTCCTCCATCGCCCAGGCAACCTTAGCCTCTGCTCTCTCCAGCTCCATGGCTGCTGCCATTTCTGTTGGGATATATCTTCTATAATTGAAACTTTGTAACATTGAGTAGAGGCCTAGGCCAGCAACGGCAGGTGGAAAGCTTGGCTTTCTTCATTGCTAGGGAAACCCAAGCCTCCCTCCTGCTCTCAGTGGGCACAGCCATCTTGGTTGGGATTTATTTGCATAATTTGCTCCTGATTGGCTGATCAGCATGGCTGTGGGTGTGGCTTGAACAGAGGTATGGTCAATTTACATATCACTCTTTTATTAGATAGGATATAATCTTATTAATATAAAATGCATAATTTTAAGTAAACCTCAGTTTTATCAGCTCGGAAATAATCTTGCTTATCTTCCTGAGTTATAACAAAATATTTGAAAGTCCTTAGAAAAGTAACAAAAGAGTATGGGTTGGTAGGTCAGACAGCACCTAAGTCATTATAAGCTATTGGTCTGGATGGTAGGTATATGACTCAGAATCAGGTAGATGGTCTCCCCTACAGCCCAGAGAGGTGACCAGCTTGCCCTGGGAGATGAGCAGCATCACATGGTGAAACCGTTCTTGCACCCCAATCTTTCTACACCTTTGAATGCCTTTCTCTGCAGTAACTGAGAAAGTGCTGACATTTTCACTTCATTTAGCTTGGTCATCTTTAGATCCGTGATTCAGCCAACTGGTCAAGCAAATTATCAGAGTCATTCCTAGCCCCTCAACTAAAACATTGAATCAGTCAAACACTTTTAGTGGATTCAGCATGGTCCACATTTTTGTTCTTTCCATCTTAATCCTACACTTTTAAGATTCATTGCAATTTTTATTCCCCGGGTTGCTGTTGATATCATTTGGCTGATCATGCAACTCTTTTGTGTGTATCATATCCCATCACAGATTTGGGACTCATAGGCCTAGAAGAAGTGATGGGAGTAGATATTAACTAGGATTAGTAGGCAAGTTCCTGGGATGGGATGGTTTTAGAAGTTTATCATGAGAAGGAAGACAAATGTCTTCACAAAGAAGGCCACCAGAATTAAGGGCTCATGACTCCTGCTTTTACTGGAATTTGTTCAAATAAACCCATGCCAAACTTCCAAATCCCATTTCTTTCCAATAAATATCCTAATTTTAATAAAAGAGACCATGCGGATTTAGGGATTCAATTTTGGCTGAAATGTATCAACCCATAAAATGAGAATTTGGGTTTCAGTTTTAGAAATCTTGATCCTCTAGATATAGGAGATGGGATTTCTTTCATGGCCACTATAGACACTTTCAAGTTCCTACAGCGACCTTAATATGGAAACTTAAAGTCATGAGCTCATCACTTTCTTTTCCTAAATTAGTATAGTTAGAAGTAGCCATCCAATCCAATTATACTCCCTGTTTTCACCAAAATTTTAAAATCAATAAATGTTTGGTCACCCAGAACTTGTCCTCATTTAATCGCATGTATGTAAAGGAGATCATTGAAGTTCCTCTTTTGCTACTACATGCAAGATACTTTTTACCACTGGAAATAGGGTCATCAGTGCTTTTAAATCTATTCAAATCAGAAAGCCAATTCCAGAAAACCTGGGACAATTCAGGATTCATCCTAAATATACTGTCCCTCTGGAGCCACTCTAGGTGCCAAATTCTGCATCTGTCAGCTTTAAATCAACTCTATAGGTTTGTGTGTACTTGATCTTATGCAATAGTGGGGACTTTGAGTCCACAGAGTGGGAAGGAATGAAAAAATAAGCTGAAGCTCATAAAGACAGACGGAAACCCTGTCCTCCTTTTCACCTCTGGCCTAGGGTACAGTTATATAGGGGACCTGCAGAAGCGGAGATCCTATCTGTGTTATTGATTAAATGTCTGCAGACCTTCTCCTAAGGTTTTCTCATCTCTTCAGTAAAACTGCTGAATGACTATTTTTAAGTCATCTAGAAGCATTCTTAAAAACCAGTATGCATTTTAAATTTCAGCTGCTCTTCAACAAAGGCTTTCAGAATCTTTTTTTTTTTTTATCATATCAATACCAACTTCAAGAACATAATGTTTGTAAAACGATCTATGCATAACACGTAGCATGTGTGGGCTATGGTCTGGCTTCACATGTAAGAATCTCTTTTAACCTTCTACAATGAATACAATATCACTGATAGATGCATAGTTGATGTATTGCTGTCTGCCTCCTATTCTGGTTTCACAGCCAATCACTTCAGTGATGAGTAGTAACCTAAGACGGTGTGGTCAATCAGAGGACTACCATAGTTTGAATAGGGGTATCTGCACTTTCCTGGCCTGTAATGGGGAGAGGATTAAAATAATAAAAGTGAGGATGAAGAAAATGAAGCTGGGGCTTCTCAGGTCATAGCCTGAGACATGGAAGTGGAAGAGACCTGAGAAAGGAGAAGCCCAGCCAAGATCGTTAGGTGTAGTCTGGGCTTTCCTGTGCTGGTCTTGTTATGAGGTTGAACACTTGGCCTGTGAACAGTAGGGCCAACTGAGTTGTGTTAACAATAAAGAGCTGCTTGCTAATGAGTTTCACAGCAACACAGCAGGATTCGAATCACTTCCCACTGCGATCATTTTGATTAAGGGAGGGGATTTAAAAATCTCCTCTAAGAAGACATGACTTGTGCACAGCTTTATGGAGCAAACTTTTAGTCGACAGAAACTTAGCATGCAATTGAGACACAAAGAAGGATACCTTCTCCTGGGGCAGATTATACCAGGCCTTAGTATATTTGTTTAGAGAAAGGCAAAAGCATAAAGTCTCAAACTAATTGCTTAGAAAATAAAGTTTTGGTGTGAGGAAGGGTTGGGATCAAGCATTTAAACTTTCTGGTGTCCAGCTTCTTCACAGTATGTGATTGAAATTTCTCCCCCTATATTCATCAGCTTCTCTCTCTAGAGTTAACATTTAAATGTTCTGAGGTCTCTCCTATTTTAGTGAGGTCCCAAGGTGAGCTGCATTACATTCAGATACACAGAGAATAGAAGTTCATGTATTGATTTAAAGCTGATCCAAACCTCCCCTAACAACTAATATGCAAAGTTAGAATGAGTCTACATTTAAAGTTACTTCAGGGAACATGGTCCTATCAGCAAGGCTTTCTCAGGTTTCCTTTGGTATCGTGGGTAGGAGGAAGAAAACCCTGGATCTATGTACTCAGCTCCTCACACAGGTCCCTGCCTGCCTACATCTCCAGGGAAACCTTCCTGTTCTCATGGTTCTGAGTAACTCAGTTGCATTGGATTCTGGTTCTCTAACTGGTGAATTTGGTCTATTCTCATGACTTGTGGTTTGCCTGGACAGTTATTCCCACTGTGGTCCTCAAGGCCACTGTGCATCCTGAAGTTTAGATTATTCTCCCACTGGGTCTTCAGCACTCTCCAAAGACATTGGTCTTTTTGCTAAAGCACCTCCAGGCAAGCTGTGGCTGTGCACTCAGCTTCCTTTCTCAGCCACTCCTTTGAACAAAAGAGAACTTCTGCATTGCTACCATGTCACAGAGATGTGCCAGGATATCTCGGGGAAGGTCACTTAGGCTCATTCACATACATGCTATTCCTAGGAACCTTACAAGTAGTGAGTGAAAATCCTTGAGTCAGTCTTCTCTAATGACAGCTAAGTGAATGTCCCTTTCTTTTCAGTTTTCCTTCAACATGCTCTCTCTTTTAGGGAAGGCTGGAGGATACATGTGTGCTTCCATTTCCTTATCTTTCACTTGTCCAAAATAGTTGACTCCAGTTCCTCTTTTCTGCCTACATCTTGCTTCATCTTCTATCTTCTTCCTTTCTCAGATGCATCTGCTTTTAGCTTTTTCTGTAATTGTAATGATTAAACAGTTTCCAGAGAAAGAATTTATTAAAATATATGGAAAATATCAGTGTAATACTTCCAAAATATATGTCTATAATGTCATTTGAAAAACAGCAACAAACAGAATTCCTTCTAATCTACTGACTGATGTCTCTCCAGTCTCAGGTAAGTTTCCCATAAATGCTAACTTTATGTCTTGATTCCATTGCCATACCATTTTATCAATTCTTAACTCATTTCATCCTGACAGTTGCCCCAATTACTCCACTGATTTAAGCTGTCTAAGGTCCCCAGGATCCCTATGCAAGCAAGTACAAGGTCAACTTTCATGCTTCTTACTTGACTACTAAAGGGTGTATACATTACTGGTCACTACTCACTTTGTGAAACTCTTGCTTCCTTGATTTCAAGTAAACAGCTTATTCTAATTTTCTTCTGACTAGCCTCTTCAATTTCCTTTTCATCTCATCTCTGGGCATTGATCACTTGGGCTGTTGTTATGTAAGATTGGGACTTTGTTCTCATCTTAGTCTCTTTTCCTAGTCACTCACAAGATTTCAGTTGTCAAGGTAACATCAAATGATTCTAATAAGCAAAAATAGTCCAAACAACTCTTATGAGACAAGGAAACACACATCCTCCTACACAACTATAATCTCTTCATGATATTTCACTTTGGGTTATTTCTAATCTCTGCTACCTATCATCCTGGACCAATCTGACATCTTCTCTTGCCCCAAATACCCTAAGAGCTGTTAACTATTGTTTTTACATCATTCTAATGATTATTTAATAACTTTCCCATGCAGTAGGCAATTTTCCTCAAGATGACCCTCATTCTAAAATCCTTTTTTTCCTTTTTTTCTTTCCTCTTAAAAACCAAGGCCTGATTTGGGCATAAAAGTCTCTGATTTTTATCTTGTATGGCTGTGTCCTCTAATATCTCCTTTCTATGTTTCACCTACATGGGTTTTGCTGTTGTTTCTTCTTCAATGATCCAGTTTTCATCCTGTCAAAGACTTTTGTGCATTGAGTCCTTCTGTCTCATACCACTCTCAACCCACCTCCCCCCAAATCCCTTTTATCTGGTTAACTGCTAATCATCCTTCAGGTCTGAGCTCAAATATAAGATCCTTTCATGGAGGATGCTAGCCACCTTTTTGTCCAGCTCAGTAACTTGTCTTCCCTGAGCTCTTTCATGGTAGTAATCATGGCTCAGTCAAATTGTTATTCGATTAATCCAGAGGTTCTTGGACATTAGCATGCCTTCAATCCCCTGGATAGCTGGGTTAAACATGGATTTTTGGGTTCTGAGATAGGAATGTAACTGAACTTACACAGAATTTGTCTTTTTGTTATTGGAAAATAAAAAATAGCATAATGCTCTCAAAGTTTACTCATGTAATTGTATACAGCATTTTTTTTTCTTTTGGAGACTGAATAATATTTTATTATATGTTTATGTGCCACATTTTGTTTATCAATTCATCTGTCAGTAGATACTTGGATTGGGTTCAGATTTTGGCTATTGTGGCTTATGCTGCTATGAGTGAGTATACAAATATCTCTTTATGTCCTTGTTTTTCAATTCCTTTGTGTATATACCCACAAATAGAATTTCTGGAGTCTATGATAGTTCTATTTTTAACTTTCTGATGAAACACCATCCTTTCTACAGTGTTTGGCATTTCTCATTCTCACCAGTATTGCACAAAGTTTCCAATTTCTCCACATCCTCATTAACATTTATTGCTATTATTATTATTTGATAGTAGCCATCCTAATGGTAGTGAGTTGGTATATTTTTGAGAATTTCTTTTTTTTGTATTTTCCTAATAATTAATGATGGTAAGCATCTTTTCAATGCTTGTTAGACATTTGTATATCTTCTTTGCAGAAATGTCTATTCAAATCCTTTGTCCATTCTTTTTAAATCAGGTTATTTGTTTCTTGTTGTTGATATTGATAATACTCTGTGATATTTTAAAAGTATTGAAACAAAAAACATTAATTTAATGGACATTATCTCTGCTCAGCAATAAGTTACTTTTGTAGGTTGTAGATACCATTACTTATGTGTGTAATCTGAAAGTATTGAGAAAATGAAGTCATATTTTTATCTTTATCATTTCATGTTAGTATAAAAAGTTAAACAGCTGATCTTCTATGGCCTATGGTAAAAGTGGAGATGGAGGGAATGGTGGAGTAATCTGTAGCTTTATTCCAGATGCACAAATCCAAGATAATTATTTTAGGCTCCTTCAGAAGTAGCATTCTGCTTAAAAATATTTGTCAAACTTTCAACTATGTAGAGGTGCAAAAGAAAGGGTTTGTTATGGATTCGTGGAAGCATGCAGAGATGGAATCAGTAGAGGAGACATTGCTCTCTTGTCACATGGACTCCTCATTCTTTCTGGTCATATTTGTCCAGTTAACTATGACTCCCAGATTCCCCTGAGTCTGCGCTAACATTCTCAGTAGAATGGGAACATCAACGATATATTGAATTTGCACCTAACAGGACCACTCTTTCCTTTTGGCTGGAAAGTTGTAAGAATTGGAGCACTTTGGGAAAATATATAGGGAGAATAACAAACTCTGGAGATGACTCCTGGAAACAGCCTGCCTAATCACCCTGTACTGGAGAGAGAAAGAAGCCTTTGACCAGTAGGAACCATCATTGCCTGTGGAGATCACTTTGCCACTAAGATTGCCCTCCGCCCTACTACTACACTCCTTTTTGCTTTTCAGTTTACATTTGCTTAAGTCATTTCTTTGCAGATCTCAATATGACTTACTTGTAGAACTGGGTACAGAGCCCTGGGGGAGACACACCAAAACATGATAGAGACATTTCCTGTCCTTGAAGAATTTATGTTATATTTTTGTTGAGAAAGCAAAATCATGTGCATAGGAAATGCATGAATTGTAAAGTATATAACTAATTGCCTACTTGAATAGCACTTACAGTTAGGGCTCTAGAATTATAACTGGAAACCTAATAAAAACCTTTTAGAATGTCAAAGCAGATTCAAAAAGGGGTCAATAGAAGCTGGAGTGGCCTTGTACAGTTTCCAGAAAGAGATGCCTTGAGTCAAACCTGAAGGATAATTAACTGTGTACAGAGGTAGGGGTCCCAACCCACATCTGGGTCAGTGAGGAAGTGACCTTTCACCATCATCACTTGAAATGTCTCTCCTTCTGTTTATCCCAGGGAGAGAATGAATTTTCAGACAACACACCAGTATGCCAGTCCCCAAACTCCAAACTCAGAGGGTTTTATATGAGACTTTATTATAGCAACATTCTCATGATGGCCCCTCTGAGTTTTGGCTATGTTTCTGCTTAGATAATTCTCCTAACATTTGTCTTGCCAACTTCTTGTTCCTCAGCTTGGATGCTGTTATCACTGGAGCCTGGATGCCCACCTAGGAGAGTGCCCTCACACAGGAGCACCTACCTTCCCACCGTGACACTTGAAGGATGAGATTCCAGTCCTCACTTAACTGCAGGACTCTTCCATGGACCTACATGATTTTTTGTTCAAAAAATAATTCTCATGCTTAGGATAATTTCTGGAAGAAAGGTGGACTCAACAAGAATATTTTAAGTAAATGAAATATTTACTTTTGGACAAGATCAAAATTGTTACTGAACTACATAGACTTCTTGCCTGTGGGATAGGGCATTGAGCATCTTCTCAGAATGGTAGACATTTTTCAAATTTCAAGTTTTTCTATTAGCAATATGTGGTCACATAAAAGTTGGCTAAATTCTTCTGTCCTTTTTTTAGGAGCTTAAAATAATAAATGAGTTCATAGCGGTGGGGTAGTTTCAAGCACTAGAAGGCCAAGATTAAACGGTTTCTTATTTCCCCTCTGAGAAGGAGTCATTTATCTCTAGTGGAACTATTGGAGTCCTAGATAAAAATAAAAATGTGCATTTTTAAAATAGGGCTCACTTTTTTAACTACTCTTCCAAAATGATTCATGCAGTTTGGCCTTTTTATTTGAACTATTCTGGTGCCATTTTCCCTAGGCAGATGTAAAGTATGTGAGAGCCAGCCCCGCAGTTGCTGGATTTAGGAACCTGGAGAGATATTTCAGGCTTGCTAACATGCAGCCCCAACTGCCCTGTATTGAGCAGGTGAAGAGTGAGCACTTATTTGCTATGCAGATGCAGGGTGAATTCACTGAGTTAAGAATCCAATTGACCATTTCTTTGTGTTTGGCATGGTAGGAACTTATTAAACAGCGAAAAGGGAGGGAAGGAAATATATTCCTATACAAGATAATTCCCTATCATTAGGGTCGTCACCAACACTTGTTCTAAAATGGGTAATTGTACCTGATACACAAGGTACATTAACTATGTCTCGAGCCATCTTTGATGTCACATATGGGGGTGCCACTGCATCTAGTGGGTAAGGTTCGAGGATGCTGCAAATCATTCTACAGTGCCCAGGAGCTCCCCTCTTGGTAAAGCGTCATCAGACCCAGAGATATCAACAGAAAGGGGGCTGAGAAGCCTGTTCTGTTTCTTGTATCCTGGCTAAGCAGGAGAAGCATCTTTGTCACCGACCTTCTGCTTGGTTCAGGTCCGTGTCCTTGAGGTAAAGACCTTCCCCAACAAGGGCTCCATCCATATGGGGAAGAAGGGCTCTATTCACTCTCTACTGTGACCCCCCACCTCAGTGGGAGGTTCTCTAGGACCCATTCATGCCATTTCTTAGGTCTGATGATTTCCAGCGTGGCAAGCCACCTGGGTACCGTGGAGAAACACACATGTGAGGGGATAAAATACACTGAAGAAGCTGGGCCTCCACATGTGTTCTTTTGGCTGTCAGTCACATCTCTGTGTTTTATCTCACCCAGCTCCGAAATGAGAACAGTGACGACAGAGGAGAAATATTTGTCTGCAATTGGATCTGTGTCTGTGATGCTAGAGAGGCTCACTCCACTTGTACAGTTGGAGGTGCTGCTGGAGACTTAAATGCTCCTCTGTCAGTGGCTGTAGAAAACTGAGGAAAAAATCCAGCGATGTGCATCTGCAGGCCTGCTGATTGTGTCTGCCTCGGAGTGCCTTTCCCATGGCAGGACACAGACAAATTCTAATCAGATCTGTTGGCAGGGAGGCCTTAGCTTGGTCCTGCAACAAGTGATGTTCTGGTTAGAAATAATTTCATCTCCAGCCTCTCCATATACTTGGCAGGAGAGCATGGTTAAGTCACACTGACTTTCTTTTGTTTTAGGAACTTTTTTCTCTCCAACTGAACTTGTAGCCACTGTTTAAAGTCACAGGATTTGAATGTTTAAGTTGTGGTTTTAAGTTTTAATAGTATGATTGATGGCATAACAAAGTACCACCAGACAACTGTGTCCACAACCCCATCCATTTGCTGTGAAAGCAGTAGCATGAGAGCTTAGGATCCATACAAGTGAAAACATAAATCAAATTGGAAATTTATAAGAACATTTTAGACATACATGGGAATGATAACATCTATTTTCTCTTTTTAATTAATGGACTTTATTTTATAAAGCCAGTTTTTAGATTTACAGAAAAATTTAGTGGAAAAATACCAATTATTACCACACCGTCTTTCCTGGCCTCAGTTTCCCTTATTGTTAACATCTACCACATAAATGTGGTAGATTGGTTACAATGGATGAACCAATATTATTGATGACATATGGTTATGAACGAAGTAGTTTACATTAGGATTCACTTTTTGTGGTGTGGTTCTATAGGTTTTCACAAATGTATCCACCATTATCATATCACACAGAGTAATGTCACTGCCCTAAAAATCCCCTGTGCTCACCTGCTCACCCTCCTACCCTCACCCCACCCCAGAGCAACCACTGATCTTGTTCCATAGTTTTGTCTTACATTTTCTTTTCAATTACAACTAAATCTTGATCATTCCCTTTAGTGACCATTCTTGCTCCCCCATCCCCTTCTCTCTTCTACTGCTCTTAGTCATGCTCTCTCCACTCTTCCTGAGCTTATAAAAACTAATCACTAGTCTCCTTGCTTTCATTATGTAGTCTTTAGTTTTCTTTGTTTATAAGATTGAGAAAACAGAGACTAGCTGGAACTAAGGATTCAGAAGCTGAGTGGGGAGGTGGATAAAGACTCCAAAGATGGAGTAGGAGAGCAGAGTATGCCCAAAACTTGGCTAACGGTATGACTGTGGAGTGCATTGACTATGTATTCTCCCTGAGGACATGGGGACCAGGGGACTGGGAAAGTTACACAACTTTGGTTGACTTGCATGAGAGGTGTATAGGAGAGTCCACTCTGTGACAATTCAGCAAGCAGTTCAAATAATTTGTTCCTTTTCCTATAGGTACTTTTCACTTTAATTAAAAGTTTAATTAAACAGACACACACACTCCCCAAAAGCACATACTTTCATTACCTTTTGATAGTTTCTTAAATATCTTATAACTAACTAAATTATTTAAACTATACAATTAAAATGGGACTGATATTGCTTGGAATATGTACCGATGATATCCAGCCACGTAAGATCCACTTATATTTTGCTTGCAAATCATGCTGATTCACACATTGGGAGTTCTGTGATTTTCTTCTGCTTCCTTGTCTTAATATTTCCTCCCCACCCCCCCAAATGGAAGCCTATCCTAAGCCTTCCGTATAGAATCAACCATTTCATTGTTTATGATCTTATGATAACAGCACATCTCCTATTGATAGCATTTTAGTAAACTTATTTCACTCCCATTTCTAGATAGCAAGCTCTTCTTGATGGCAGAGATTATGGTTAATCATCTTTTTGTACCTATTCCCCAGAAAATATAATAAATGTGTAATAATTCTTTGTGAAATTAATTTATAAGTAAGTGAATGAAAGTGTATGTAACATGTAACCAGGCAATAAGGTTTGCAATTATGTTTCAATGATTGTCATATTGTATATTACAAACAATTACTTTAAATGTATAATCTAATATCACTTAAATATCTGACGGAAGTAAAAATAGTTTTATGTTTCCAGTTAACTTTCTTTGGTAAATTAAAGATAAAACAACAGATTTCAAATACTTAGCTATGATATATTTTTCTGTCACTCAATACCCATTTTTCCTTCCCGTATGTTATTGATGATGCAAATAGTATAAATTGAAAAGCACCACTTCCATTTTTTATTTGAGAAATGCAGATTTGCATCTTGGCTTTACTTCTTACAGGTTATGTGACTTTGGACAAGCACTTTCATTTGAGCCTTAGTTTATTGGTCAATAAAATACAGAGTATAATCCAAACCGAATGGGAGTGCTGAAAATTAAATGAGGTCGCATCTATACACTTATGCAGGAAATTCTCAATAAATGCTGATTTCTTTCTCATTTTCTTCTATCTCCTTAATAAATGTTCTTGAGTTTGCAAATATTCAATTATAAAACCTATTATTTCTATTTTTTTTCTTTTATTTTCAAAGAAAATACCTAACCTCAACTTTCAACTTATTTATGCCTCTAATTTATTAGATTGATGGTGGAGGCTGGAGTAAGGTAAGCAGAAGTACTTTTCAACCTTTCTTCTTTCATTTTTCCAATTTTTGTTTTACATTCCTGGAGGCAAACTTTCATTTGATGAATGGTATGCATTAAATACAAGATACTCTGTAAGAGTTCTGGCGCTTCACTGCCATACAAGGAAAAATACAGCCCCAGACATGCATGTACGTAAGAAGAAGCAGCAAAAGTGACTCTGTTAGTTGGTCAACTTGAGAAACTCCAACAACAGAGTGATGGCGGATGCTGTATTTGTCCATCCAGATCCCTCAGTCCTCGACCTCAGCTGTCTGTATTTCCTCATTGCTTTGTGCTCTGCAGACTAGGCCTTCTTCAGAATATTGCCTTATAAAAGCTGGGAGTCTACACCCTCCCTCTGCTTCTTCCTGAGGGTTGCACCTCAGCACTGATGTCTCACATCATAGAAGCCTCTCCTCTGCTCTAGCAGGAACACACTCACTCCGTTGTATGTCCCACCCTCAACTATTCTGTAGATCATCCTAAATTGGGGCCTCACCTGAACTTCATTTTTATTGAGTTCCCTCATGCCCTTACTAGTTTGTTTCCCCTGGAACAATTTCTGTCAGAAATACTTGCACCAAATCCTTGCCTCAAGATCGCCTTCTGTGAAAACTCAATCTAAGATGGAAGCATACAAAGGAAGTAAAGGAAAGAAGCAAGTGCATGTGCAGAAAATCAGTGCAAGTACAAAGAAGAGGCAATACAGGATTCACCAAAATGAGGCCAATGAAAGTCTAGAACTCTTCATGAGACTCTTAGGGTATCAGGTGTAGAGCTGATTATAGGGACGGTGTCAAGAGAGCCCAAAGTAAAAATCCTTCGACTCACAAGTGGATTTGGCACACTTTGAGCTCCTGGAATGAAAATCTCAGAGAGAAGGGGAACGAATGAGAATCAAATGACACAAATGAAGTGCACTGCCAAAGATGTCAGGAGGTGAGAGGGCTGGCTAGCTTTATTTTTCACAATAGACTTCTGAGTTAAGAGGATGATTTAATATATGAATATTTATGCTCTTTTGTTTTTAGCACACCTTTCATATAAAGGCTACAAAAGAAGAGTTGAATACCTAAGAGCTTCACAAGAATGGCCACAGTTTCTCTTTTCATAGTAGAATAACATCTCCCTGTTGTCCTGGGAACACACGTCTGTGTAGGAACTGAGAAAAGTCATTGCTGTCTTTTTTTCACAAGCATTGGCACACACCCTCTAATTTCAAACCCAGGTTCAGTTCTGACATATATAAATGGAACCATTTTCTACTAGGTGTGTGCCTAGAAAGAATAAAATCTCTCTTTTATGGTGTATAAAGGAAAGTTCAACTTCTCCATTGAGGGGAAGAGGGATTTGAGCACACACTTCTGTGTGGGATTTGACGTCAGCAAGCTGATCGCTGTGGTGGAGGCATGTAAGGAAAACCCCAAGAGCAGTGACCAAGTGATATTGTCAGCAAATATTGAGGGGCTTTGAAACATTTAGAATCATAGCACTGAAAATGAAAGTGTGCATTTATCTAATAAGATGCCTATTTCATTTATTAGAAAAGCTTAAATAAATATTTTCAGTAGTGGAGATTGCTAACAGAAATACCTCTTGGGAAAAAGGAAAAGTCATTTCTTTTCCTTTTTATTTCATTTTGCCACAAGAGGTTCATTTCTGAGACAATCTCTGGGCTGAGTGTAGGTAAGTCAATAGTGGGCATATCTCTTTACTGTGTGATGGATGTTAGCTGCCAACGCAGAAATATTTTTAGTTTTAGGTCAGTTGCTTCTGGAGTCAAAAGCCCTAATTGTTCATTTATCCACAGTCTTCTGGGTAAGAAGAAGGAGCTAAAGGGCTGATAGATGACTTCAGTCCTAGAGGCCATGGTCCTTGACAATGAGAGATACCACAGTATTTATTGCTGCTGCTGTGGGACACCCTGGAACAGATAAGCCACAGCCATCTGTTGTTATTGTTGTTAGTCTCCAATTCCCTGAAGCTTCTCTCTCAAGCAACAGTGTCATTATTTTATTTTTATATGTATTTTATTGATTTTATATATTTTATTGACTTTTACAGAGAAAAAGGGAAAGGAATGGAGAATTAGAAACACAATGAAAGAGAAACATTGATTAGCTGCCCCCTGCATGTCCCCAACTGGGGATTGAGCCGCAACCAATGTGTATGCCTTGGACCAGAATTGAACCCGGGACCCTTCAGTCCATGGACTGATGCTCTATCCATTGAGCCAAATTAGTTAGGGTTAGTTTTATTATTTTAAAAGCTCTTTCAACATACCAATTTTCCTCTCCAGGGTATTCTGGAAACAAGTGAGATGCATGTTTGCTTTTTTAGCTGCCCCACAGAGTAACACTTGACACTCTCTCTCCCTGTGTGCTCTCATCCCCTGCTCCTGGTCTTTAAGGCAGGGCGCTGACGCACAATATATTGCACTGGCCCGCCAACAACAAATGTGCAGCAGTAAATACTATGGTTTCATCTACGCTTCCACTGTGAAAACAAATGATAGAAACTGTAGTTCACATAACATATCCAGAGGTCAAAATCTATCGGTGCAGGCATTCCACACAGCTATTACAATACACTTTTCATAGAGGTTTTATTTATGGGAACGTACCATGAGTCATAGCAATTCGTAACACAGTGTTCCATGGAAAATTCCATCCATGACTCAGTCTAAATATTGGATATACAGCACTCACCTTTGATTAATGGGAGTCATAAACATACCCCAACAGGTATGATATGGTAGCTTACATATTTCACCTAAGTTGACAGATATATATTTTTTTCTTCATAAAACAAGAAAACTGAGATAGAATGAAATCTTTGCAATTCTTGGCAGGGCAGTTAACTGGCCTCAGCCACTGCAGGGACTGTCATTCCAACTGATCAGAATTTGGTCCCTCCTGCCTCATTTATTCTTTACCTGAATGGCAGCTTCTTAGATGAGTCTATAAATACCTTTCTAATTTGAATTAAGATAATATGCTATCTGTGCTTGTTAGAAATGACACAACACAGCTCGTACTCACTTTAAATCTCACCGAGTCAGAGAGCAATTTTTGCATTCCAGATGGAGCTAAAAATATTCACCCATCAAAATAGTAATCATCATTAAAATTAGATTGCTGATTTTGCTGATTAATTTTTCAGTAACAAGTATGCTTTCTGAAAAGTTTCAATTAAATATTTTTTGACAAAACTAGATTTTTAAAATGTAAAGTAAGAAGAAATAGATAACTAAGGAAATAAAAATAGAAAATTTAAATTTACTACAATTTTAAAGGGGTTTATTTATTTTTTCCTGATAATAAAAGGAGTGCAGAGGATGGAAATGTTGCTATAACTGGACTGTGTAACTGAGATCCTTGCCTCTTAATTCTAGGCTGTGATCCTCATACCTTGGAAAGGTAATTTATTTTTGTTTGTATGAAAGTAGCATCTACCAAGTGTAATAAGTATTCAAGTGATCAGAGCCTCTCCTGTGAGATTTAATGTCTCTTTGCATGTGTTCTATTTTCATGTGCAATAGGCGTGCTTCAAGTTCAGAAGAAGGTTGTAGATCAGTAGGGACATGGCAGTGCCACATTAAATGCTTGGATAAAATAAAACACTGGTGCTTCTAAGATAACCATTGGCACAGTTTTTGTTGTTCTCAGTATGTTAATTTTAGTTAGAGTTAAAGATAAATGTGCTAATAAATAGTTCTGATTCACCCTATTGAAAACTGTGGGAGGGGGATAATGTATCTTCATTTCAATCCTTTAAAAACTCATTTCTGTAAGATTTTTAAAAATGTATCTTTATTGTTGAAAGTATTACACATATTACCCCTTTTTCCTCATTGATCCCGTACCCACCCCAGACCTTCACCATACTGTTGTCTGTGTCCATGAGTTATGTACATATGCATATACATTCTTTGGTTAATGTATTCCCCCACCCCTTTCCTCTGAGATTGGTCAGTCTGTTTCATGCACCCATGTTTCTGGATCTACTTTGCTGATCAGATTATTTTGTTCATTAGATTCCACATATGAGTGAGATCATATGACACTCGTCTGTCTCTGGTTGGCTTATGTTGCTTAACTTAAATGTAATCATAAGAAAATAGACTAACACAAATGCCTCTGGTATTTAAATGCATAAATAAATTTTAAACTAAAATAAAAATACAGTGATTATAGGACAAAAACTATTGATAAAAAATTTAAAGACCAAAGGTTAGGAAAAGTTATAATATTCAATCATGTTTAAAATAATGTTTGTAGATCATTTGGTACTGATTGAGGCAATTAAATATTCCTTAGCTGTGAGTTTTAGATGTTTCATATGAGTTGTAATGGACATATATCACAAAGCAACAGTGAAATTCAGTATGTCACTGATGACCATTGTATGACAACTGTCATGGAAATGCCTCTGATCTTCCTCAGATAATGGGTAGTAGCAGATCTAGAGAAAAACATGGATTCCTGTCAAAATAATCTGGTACATGGCAGGCAGCAGACAGCAGCAGTAAGCCAAGGGGGTCCATATTTCTAAAACACATATATAAGCACACTTCTTGCCTGTTTAAAAGACACAGATAATGAGTAATTACATATTTCTTTATTTCCAAATATTAAGCTATAATGGAATCCAGCCAATTTTAATAATTCAATTTAGCCTAATCTTTTACAAAGCCTTAGTGAGTTATTTTCTAAAATTTGTAGAGAATGTCATTTGAAGCATATGTGTCTTATTATATAAACTCTTGGCATATTTATTGGAAGAGCTGCTAAACCAAAACATTATGGAAGGTCATTTATGTATTCTGTGACAGCATGTTTAAGATGTTCAGTATTTGAGGAAAGAACACCATCTTATTTGTTTCCTGCAGTTTAAAATGTAACTCTAGTTTAACATGAGGTAGAATTCCATGAGTCATTATCAGAAAAAAAAAAAATGTCCGTTTGTGCATATGTACATAGAGATAGATGATGAATAGATAGATGATGGGTGATAGATGAATAAATGATAGATGGTAGATATAATAAATAGATAGACATTAAAAGTGTTTCAAATGTCATATATTTTCAAGTCTTGGTTCTTAATTAAATCCAGAAGCTTATAAAAGTAAAGGGTTCGAAATATTTTAAAACATGCATATGTGTATGTGTGTGTGTGCGCGCACATGTGGTATTTCTCAGCTTTCACTTTTGCCCCTTGCAAACCATCTTCCCTTTAGTTTCCAAAATCATTTTTAAAATAAAATATGTTTCCAGCCCTCCAAAGGCATTCTATAACACTTAGGCCCAAATCTAAATCCTTGTTTATGGCCCACATCTCCCACCTCTAATCATAGGACTTTTCCCAACTCACTTAGCTCCTGCCTGGCATGCACCCACCCTCTCTCCTACTCAGGACAACCACACACCTTCCTTTTTTCTGTCTGGGATGACTTTTGCCTAGACTTTGCAGTCCCGCTTTACTCCGGAGACTGCTGGGTCCTGAGCCTACCCTGGAAGCTTAGTGACTACCAAGAGTTGGTGAGTGTAAGCTCAGCTTCCTTCCCTCCCATGAAACAAACTGTGGGGGCAATGTAATCTCCAGAGCACCCTCAAGAGACAGGCTGTAGTTGGGACTGTCTTGAGATCTACCCAGCCAGATGCCTTACTATTTCCTCTTCAGATGCAGTTCCTTACCCCCAAATTGGCTTTCCAGAAAGGAACTCCTCAATGCATAATTTGCACTTGAATCCTCATCTCAATTTGCACCTCTAGGAACATGAGCTAAGAAAACAAGGCAGCTCAAATGCCACCCCTTGCTCCCTACTACAAAGCCTGCCATTCAGAGACTCCTTGTCTTACAAATCCAGGGTTACAGGAAGTCCATGGTGGAGGCTCCTCAGAGCTACAGGTTTGGTATCCCTTGGCTTTATGTACTTAATGACATGCCTATCTAAAACCATGCCTCCTTTACCTGAATATTGTTCTTTCTCATATTATATTTTCAACACTGTGCTTTCTTGTCCTAAGAATATCTTACTTGAGGGCATGCTGTCAGTCACTGCTGGGTGATGGAGTAGAAGGATGGTCTAGAAGAGGAAGAATGTTACACCTTCTTCCCCCTAAGTTCTCATGTCCCCATTCGGACTAGCTGGGCCACTATGTCTCACTGACCCTCATCTTCTCTCCCTGGAAATGAGACGGTGGGCTGTGATCCTGGCTCCTGAGGTCAGCACAGGGGGCTGTGCAGAATTCTTAGTGCCATGAAAAACTGTGGTGGTCACTGACTGCATGTTAGGCACACCTAAAAGCCTTTCTGGGGTGCTCAGCTATAAACCATTGTGAGAAAGTCCTATATGATTAACTGTATGGTCTCTGACAGTCTCACAGAGCATATCTTACTCCCCAGGTGAAAGCATATGTGTAAGCACCACATATATAGTCCCTGAGAGACACAAGTCCCTGCCAGGGGAAGTAGTATGCGAACAGGTTGGCTCTCCTGGTGATCAGACACCAGGATGTCTGTTTCCTAAATTTCCTGGGAGAATATGGGTAGAAAGTGACAGCGAAAAGGAAATTGAACAATTGCCTCATGACTTTTCACCACTTGGCAAAAGTTTGAGAGAACATATGTGTAGAAGAATGGAATTTAATTTTTAAAAATATATCTGGCAACACATTGAACTAGATGACAGTAATTCAACATATATTGAGTACTTTCTGTTTGTTAGCATTGGCCTAACATGGAAACAAAAAAAATGTGAACAAAATAGACACATTTGTACTCTAATTCAGTTTACATTCTGGTTGGCTGAGGGAGACAAAGGGAGGTCTACCGTACATTGCAGGGACTAAGGAAACATAGAAGATAGGACTGTGTGGGAGGCTGTGGTGGTGGCCAGGACAGTCTCCTGAGCAGGAGTCTGAATAAAGTGAGGGAGCTAGCCCTGCAAATTTTGTGGAGACTATTTCAGGCAGAGCAGCAGGAGGTGCAAAGGCTCTGAGACTCCGTGGAGCTGGAGGAAGTGCAAGGCACCACAGTTCTGCTACCAGAGTCACAGCAGCTAAACACCAGATCAAGTGCACAGGTACTTTCCCTTAGCACCCAACAAAGTGGGAATATAAATTTACACTCACAGGTGGTTGCTCTTGACGTGAAACTGTAAAGATCTCTGTTTCTGTCATGCCCCAGTAGCAGAATAGTACATGGCAATCAAATTATACAATTTTCATTATTCCCATAGAAGCTTAGTATTAAGTTATACCTGGGAGATATAACTTTGCCTCGAGGGAATATCAGAATCTTGGGTTCTAGCAAACTGACATAGTGTAGAATTTAGGGATGACACTTTATAATAAAGTCTAATATACAAGTGAAGAAAGTCTCATTTTCACCAGATGGCTCAATTAGGAAATAATCATTCATATTAAACAACTATACCACAAGGTCCTACACACAAGTACAGCATATAATGATATTACCTGGTGCAATTAAAATATGATTTGTTCCCCTATAGAGGACACCAGGATTTTTGGGTCTACTTTCTCTGCCATCTATAATTAAAGTCTTTTAAGGCTTGATTTGTAATCATTGTGCAAAACAATGGCATTTAGTCCAATTATTTCCTCAATTTTATTTAGCTGAAGGCATTCTGGGTAGTTGGTTGCAAAATATTTATGTAATAATTAGATTGTGTGAGTGTGCATGTGTGTAGGTGCATATGTGTGAATGTCTGAGTGTATGAATCCTTAAGTGTGTGAGAGTGTGAGTGTGTGTGTAGTGTTCAATCCCAATGCCCTTGCCTGGTGCATCTGTATTCTAGGCCTAAATTTTGCAAAGTCAGAGTCACGTGCTTTCAGGAGCATCTGGCACAGTATCCTGCAGATGTGGCCACTTAGTAATTGTACAGTGATTAAATTGATGACACATCTGGGTGTGGAGTAGACAAAGCTTAGTGATTAGTTTCTGGAAGTGTCCAGTTTTTTCAAACTAGGCTTTGATTTTTTGGGGGGATTAGTGGGTTCTTTGGTACATTTAAATAATGCTGCATTAAAATAAATGTCCTAGTTTTCCTAGGACACTCATATGTGTTTTCGGAGCATTCTTCAGCAACACCTTCAACTGCATCCTGGAGAGACCATGGCAGAGAATGGAGATATATATATATATATATATATATATATATATATATATATATATAGAGAGAGAGAGAGAGAGAGAGAGAGAGAGAGAGAGAGAGAGACGCTGCGATGTGCTCTCCATGGAGCAGGAGCTCTGGTTGTGCTTCTGGGGATTGCATGCAGGTTTTAGAATCTTTCTGATATTTCTCAATTCTGGGCTTCAAAAAATACCCAGGTTAGCACTTGGCATAGCTCCTCTCACTAGAATCTCTCTTATTAAATCTTATTGTAGTGGATGTGATTAATGTTCTTTTAAAGGAAATGGAGAAGTCTTTTGTCAGCATCTTAGCAGAGCTGCGTGTGAATCAGAAGTCTGCCTCTCTCTAGGTTCCTTTATGCACTAAGTGCTTGAAACCCTTCCAAGGACCCTGCCACTTGTTCCAAACCCTGGCATGATGGCGGCTCCAGTGCTGCCAGTGAATTATAGTCTGTTCTCTGTGCTGCACAAGTGAAAAGTGCTATCTGTTCCACTTCGCTGCTTCAAGGACTTTAAAAAAAAAATGAGAGTGAGAGATCTTGCCCTAACGAGCAAGGAATAACAAAAAAAATTGTTTAGTACTATTAGGGGGTGAATGCCAGGTCTTTGCTAAGAAGCAATACCCACAGGAAGGAAATGGATGTGGGCACTCAGGGTAAGACTCCACTTTTGGAGAAAGTTGCTGAATCATTCAGCTGGGACTTCAGACAATTAAATGTCTGATTTAAGACCCTCACAAGATGGCTTCCTACGACCAGGCCAGCAGGGGAATGATTGAACAGCAGGCTGCATGGAGCAACCAGGCTGGCATGGGGCAGGAGAGCCTTTGGGAAGACCAGGACGACAGGAGGGGAAGATGGGGGTGACCAGACTGGCAGGGGTGGGGGCAGTTAGGGGAGACCATGCCAGCATGCAGAGGCAGTGAGAGGCAATCAGGCCAGTGGGGAGGAGGGCAGTTAAGGGTGACCAGGCAGGCAGGCAGGCAGATGAGCAATTAGGAGCCAGTGGTCCAGGATTGTGACAGAGATCAGACCTAAACTGGCAGTCAGACATCCCCCAAGGGGTCCCAGATTGGAGAGGGTACAGCTGGGCTGAGAAGACCACCCTCTATGCACCAATTTTGTGCATTTGGGCCTCTGGTAATAATAATAAAAATAAAGAAGCTAAATACAACAAAATAAAGGAAGACACTGAAAAAATACATTAGAGACGGGTTGCATGATCAAACATCCCAGTGTTTTATAGAAGAACTGTCTCTGGAAGATTGTCATCCTAAGAGACTGAGGAATGTGGCTTAGCTTTCCTGAAACAGAAGAGCTGTGTGTGAGAGACATCAGGGGTCATGAGTGAAATTTAAGGATGGAGACTCCAGTGTGTTAAGTAGTGGGAGGATCTGGCATTACTTATTGTGCTTGGAATTTCAGAGCAACCCCAGTGGCAGGGAAGCCCACTCTACTCCAGGAGCACAAGCTGAGATGCAAGGAGGGTAATGAGGCCCTCAGGATACAGTTTCAGATAGTAAATTTAGTTTTCAAGTGATGCTAAAGTCATGGCCATCACAATAGTACCCACCTACCTAACCTGATAAAATCTGCCCCTCCATCCTGCCCCATCTCAACACTGCCTATTTATACCTCCATACTTTTGCTATGAACTTTGAATGGCCCACTGGCTTTAAATAACAGCTGACCACTAGGAAGGGAACAGGAAAAGCAGAGTGGCTCGGGATCAAGGGCCACCTGGAGAAGGGGATTCAACAGGGAAAGAGACTGGCTGTGGCAGTTCAAGCGTATATTCCAAGGTGGTGATGTAAAAGAGGACATACCCAACATGTCTTCTGTGACAGCATGGTGCAGAACATTTTATTTTGTTCTTGGAATAAGATTCTAATTCATGCTTCAAAAAGGGATATAGAGCCGAAACTGGTCTTGCTCAGTGGATAGAGCATCAGCCTGCGGACTGGAAGGTCCCAGGTTCGATTCCAGTCAAGGACATATACCTTGGCTGCAGGTACAATCCCGGTAGGGAGTGTGCAAGAGGCAGCTGATCGATGTTTCTCTCATTGATGTTTCTGACTTTCTATCCCTCTCCCTTCCTCTCTGTAAGAAATCAATAAAATATATTTAAAAAAATAAAAAATAAAAAGGGATATAGAATATCTTATAAACAATCAGTTATTTTACTCTTTAAAATAATCCATATCATTTCATAGCAGAAAAACTATATATAGATGTTACAGACATATGTTGATCATAGGTCTTCAGCATTAAGTTCTTTCCCAGTGAAGAAAATGATGAATCTCAGCCAGTGTGGCCCAGTGGTTGAACATGGCTCTAAAGCCAGGAGGTCATGGCTAGATTCTCAATCAGGGCACATGTCTGAATTGTGGACTCAATCCTCAGTAGGGGGTGGGGTGCAGGAGGAAGCCAGCTGATCATTGAAATTTCTATTCCTCTCCCCTTTGCTGTTCCCCTCTCTGAAATCAATAAAAACATTTTTTAAAAGAAAATGATGAAGAAAATCATTTAGGTATCAGGCTAAAGATGTCCTGAGATTTAGATCTGGGATAATCAGATTTCAGATTCCTCATGTAACTAACTATATCAGAAACATCACACCATTTGAATGTCCATGAGTCTTTAGCTTGTCTCAGAGTGTCACACACAGCAAGATGGTATTCCTATGAGATCAATGGCTCAAGGATGTCTTAAGAACACAGTTTTTTTTTTAAATCAATTAGTTTAAGCCTTCTTTTTTCAGGCAGTGAAATATAAAAACCACAAGTAAGGATTTGACTTTATAATTATGATTGCTAATGATCCCTGATTATAATGAGCATGTCATTTTCTTAGGAATAAAATTATCTATTGCTTTTTTTTTAACAGTTCGATTTGTGATGGTTCTGAGATTATTCCAGATAAATAAATGTGTTGTATTTCTTCTCACTGAGGCACTGAGAGAATTTTATGGTGAGCTATCCTAGCTTCAGGAAAAGTAATTACCTTTTGCCTGTTTATATTTTGTAAAACTGTTCTTGGTAGAAATGTCTAAAGTAGGAATAGGTGGGAAGAGTATATGAACTATGGAATATTTTTTCAATGTATCTTTGCTGAATTAGTGTGCATTTAGCCCTAGAAATATAGGACCTTTCCCTGTCCAATAACTATCACAGAAAGAGCATGCGAGAAGCCACAGGAAGTGATTCTTGGAACTGTAAATAAAAATAATCTATATATGTGCACTTGTACTCACTTGGATTCTAAGAATATTTGGGAAAGGATGAGTGTCTTAGTCATTCAAGCTGCCATAACAGAACACCACAGACTAAATAGCTTGTAAACAATTCTGGAAGCTGGAAGTCCAAGATCAAAGTGCTGGCATGGCTGGCTGAGGACCCCTTTCAAGTCACAGACTTCTCATTGTGTCCCCACAAAGTGGGAGGGGTGAGGGAGCTCACTGGAGTCTCCTCTATAAGAGTGGCACTAATCCCATCATGGGGGCTCCACCCTAATGGCCTCTTCCTTTGCCTCCTAACACCATGACATTGGAATTAGGTTTCAACATATGAATTTGGGGGTGCACAAACAATCAGGCCATAGCAATGAGAACTGGAAAGGCAGAACACAGGTAAAGGCAAAAACCTCCATAAGGGAAATTATCAGTTAGCAAGAACTCATATAAGTACTGGTAATGACGTCAACTTGGTACTAGGTGGCTTTGGGAGTTTTAAGAAGAAATGTTAATTTTATTCTTCCAGTTTTGCTGAAGTCAGGGTTTCCCTTCAATTTAAATAATATTCATTGAGTGCATTTTATGCCAGTAGGTGAAAGAAGTAGTCAGCCTTCCTCCAGGCACTCAGAAGGTGTAGCTGCCCAGGGCTATGTGATGGTACCAAAGGTGATGATAATGAGGTAACTTCACACGCTCCATGGGGCTGCTTACTTCAGTATTCGGTAAGAAAGAAATGGGAAAGAACATAATGAACTCCCTACTCTCTCAAGTCTTCAGTTTGACATACATGTTTCATAACTTCTTAGGAAATTAAAATTCTCCAGTGAGATGTAAGCCCATTATCAGACCTCAGAATGCTCTTTCCTCCCCCTTTGAGATAACTGATACCCAGGATTTGTTGCCCATTTGTGCTTTAAGCTACGTTAGTATATGTGTATTCATAAGTTTTATACTGAGCTGGTTTGCCTATTTTATAATTTACATGTTATCATGCTGCACATTCCATCCATAAGTGGCTATTATCACAAAGTTTTGGATAACTTATTCTATTACATGAGCAATCTTTTTAATTGTATTGTATTTGGCTGTGTGAATATTCCACAAACCTCTTCTTTCTGTGCTCCTAGTATGTTCATTTGGATCAGTTCTAAATAATAGGAATTGCAATGAAAGATCTCTTTTTTGTGTGCCAGACCTTTTTCAGAGGATGTACGTAGGACTTGCTCATTTAAATGCCCTCTGTCTCCAGTCTACACGTGCCCTGAGCCCCACTCCACCAGGAGAGCAGCAAGATGCAGTGTGCCGCTCCTGCAGCCCTGGTCTGAGCCGCAGCCACCAGCACCCCTGTAATGTGCAAGCCAGTGAGACACAGGATTCTTCCTGCAGCTCCCGGTCAAAGCTGTCAAAAGTGGAGATGGAATGAACAGTTTTGTACAGGTGAGATTTCAAACTTGATATCATTTTTTCAGAAAGCAACTAAATTTGTGCTCCATTAAATTTTTTTTAAAAAATCAGTGTATGACATCGGCTGGTGATATTTTCATGTGTTCAGTTGGATTTCAAAGAAAAATGAAATGCTTCCAAAGGGAAACATAAAGGTGTCTACAACAGCGTGGCGATGAGAGTGGCTGTATACGGGGTCCTCCTGTGCCCTCTGCCCATGCTCAGCTCTGGTGGGACTCTGGCTCTGGGCTGGGGCTTCACTCCACAACCACCTGGAAGGGCTATTCTGCTCTTTACAGTGCTGGTGGCCCCTCTGGAGAAGTCCCCACCTTCTCTTCTGGTTTTAATCCCTTTATGCTACTTCCTAGATTTTCTCCTAGTCATTTTCCAGTCCTTCAGCTTTTCCTTTTAAAATTTTGTTCTCATATTTTGTGCAACCAAGCTTTTCCTTCTTTATCTGATTGTTCCTTTCATCTTTTCCTGCAGTCTGCCCTTCTTTCAAGAAGGCAACATTTCATCACAATTTTATGGCTATTTATAATTTTTTCTTAACAAGATTTCTTGTTTCTTTTAAATCTCGTAGCCCAACATTGCCTATGTTACAGTTTGCCTATTTGTTCTTTTTAAAATAAGTGTAAAGCTTTCCTCAGATATCTGCAATTACTCAGTAAAGCTGCATGTCCTCTTCAATTGTCTTGGATGCTGCCAAATTGCTCTCCAAGTGACCATGCCAATTTAGTGTCCGGAACAGAGAAGTGTTCCACTGACCACACTTTCACCACCCAGGGCACAAAATGGGCAGAACCAAGGCGCAAAATGGCGCCACCACTCCATTGTCCTGACCTTCTTAGGTCTCAGACATTGACTGCCCTAGATAACAGCCCTCCTTGAACAGCTTGTCTTTTATGTGGTTCTTTTATTTTATTTTATTTTTTCCATCACCATTTATTCCCTCTGTGCCCTCTTCTACCACCACTCCTCTCAACTTCTCTCAATCACCACACTATTGTCCATGTCCATGAGTTCTCTCTCTTTTTCTTTTTTGATCAATCCCACCACCACCACCACCACCACCACTACCACCACCACCAGTACTGTCTGCCTGCTCTCTGTGAGTCTTCTCTATTTTGCTTGGTAGTTTATTTTATTTTTTGAATTAAATTCCACATATGAGTGAAAACAATTCGCTGACTGGCTTATTACACTTAGCATAATGTTTTCCAGGTCCATCTATGCTGTTGCAAAAGGTAAGATTTCTTTCTTTTCTGCAACTGAGTAGTATTCTATCACAGCTTTTTTATTCATTTATCAATGATGAGCACTTTGTTTCCAAATCTTGGCTGTTGGTAAATAGCACTGCAATGAACTGAACATAGGGATGCATATTGAATTAGTGTTTCAGGTTTATTTGGTTAAATTGCCCAGAAAGAAATCCAGGCCTCCACAGTTAATTAATATTTGACAAAGGAGGCAAAAACATACAATGGACTAAAGATAGTCCATTCAATAAATGGTGTTAGGAAAATGGGACAGACACAAGCAAAAAAAAAAAATGAAACTAGATCACCTTCTTATGTGGTTCTGACTGATGTTCATTAGCATTGAGAGTCTCACCAACTGCTTAATTTTTAGATTACTGACATTTATTTTGTATTTCTTGGAAAAGATATATTCTCTTTTCTTGAATTTTCTTCATTGAATTAAGTCTTTAGAGTTGATATATATATATATATATATATATATATATATATATATATAATTTAGAAACTAGTAACAGGACACTGAATTAACATATTTCTTTTTGTCTGCATAATTCATTATTTTAAATATTTTAAAGAGAAATGTATTAATGTCTTTCAGCAAAACATTCCGTATTCTCTTATTTATACTACGGCTACATCCCTTCATCCAGTAACATAACTGGGATAGCATTGTGCTATAACAGACTTATTGCAGTTTTAAAATGCTGATGGCTTTTGCCCTCATAAAATGTGCGATATATCTTAAAAAACAGTTTCATAAGAACACAAAAATATGTTTATTGGCATTTATAAAATGCAGTTACATGAAATAATAATTTTACAGCACTCATTTGAAAGACTAGAACTAATAAAAATGATGAATTCAATTTTTTGAGAAAAATAGTCAATGGTTAATTTTTTTAAAATTTTATTTACAGTATAACTTATATTTAATAGTAGTACATATGTTTTCCTCCCCGCCCCAATATCCTCCCCCAGCCTCCCCGACCCCCCAGCACATGTCCCCACCTGCCTCCCTCCCCACCCCAGAGTTTCATTCATTGGTTATGCTCATATGTATGCATACAAGTCCTTTGGTTGATCTCCCCCGGCATCTGCCTCCCCTCCACTCCAGCCTTCCCCCTGTAGCTTGACAGCCTGTTCGAGGCCACCCTGCCTCGATATCAATCACTCTCCCCTGTTTCTTTTCTTCAAAAATATCTTGCCTCTGCATACTGAAAACAAACGTATAAGAGCAAAAAAAGTTTGAGTGTCAGTTTTAATGTCCAACTGTTCTGAGTCCCAGTTTCAATGTCAAATAGTTCTTCATGTGTACATGTCAGCAATGGTATCCAGATGGTGGACACATCGTGGCAATGCAAGATCCATCCTCTCTGGTATGTTCCTGGGCCGCCTGCAGCCACACACAGCTGCCGACTGCTAGCATGGCAAGATGTCATCAACGTCCGCCATCACTGGACCATCCTTGTGGCTGGAACAGGCCAGTCAGTTCCTCACTGTCACAGGAACCCACATGGTCTTGGAGTTGTTCTCTGTAAACACACAAACACATTCTCGACCAAAGGTTAACAAAGGGATCCTCTCTGCAAAATAGACTTGGGATTCTTTTTATTTTTGCCTAAATGATTTTCCTTTGGCTTATTTTGACACCATGTGTGCTTTTTTTATGGGTGTCCTGCAGCTGGTTTTACAAATGGAATTTTCTTTTCTGGGAATTTTCTACATGTATTTTACTTATAGAATATTTTTCTTTACATGATATTACCTCACTGTCCCCCCCCCTTTTTTTTTTGGTTAATAGGGGCTTTTGGAAATTTTATCTTGCAGTCTTGGTAATTTTAAATTTTAATTTTTGCATACAAATGTTACTACTTTAGGTTCTTTGGATGTTAGGCAATTTTGCAGTGAGATGAACTACTAATAGATAATTTAGTTAATGTTTTAGGAAAAGCTTTTTGTCCAGTACAGTTAGATTTTCTTGAGTATTCACTTATTTCACTTGGCCAATTTAAATTAATCTGAAAACTTGATTACTATTTTACTGCTGATGGAAGAATTTGTATTTTGAAATAAAAAGTATAAAAAAACTACATTCAGAAAATAAAAATGAAATAAAAAACTGATTGATTTTTAATATACTTTTTCATTTGCACCAAATCAGAAACAAATCATATTTTCTTATTTAACATTATTCTTTTTCTCTGAGTCATATATACCAAAAACATTCCATCAAAGCTTAACACTTAATTACTTTAATTGAATATTATTTTCTTCAGACAAAACTTCAATTGAAAATATTCTTCATTTTGTCCTGGCTAGTGGCTCTGTTGGTTGGAGTATCCATCATCCCATACACCAAAAGGTTGCAGTTTTGATTCCCAATCAGAACACATACATAGGCTGCAAGTTCGATCCCTTTTCAGGGTGCACACAGGAGGCAACCAATCCATGTGCATGTATCTATAGCATCTCTCTTTCATTTTCTCCTTTGTCTAAAATCCTTAGATAAGGATTTAAAAATGATTTTAATTTTTATTATCTAAATTATCTACCTCTGTATATGTATTAATGTACATGCATTTTTTGTTTACATTATCTATATTAGTACCTATTTACCTAAAGTCTAACTTGAACAAAGGAAGAAATTACATGTGGCAATTATTGTAAAAAAAAAACTATAGAGAAAAGTAATTTTATCAGTTTTGCCTTTTGTTTGGAGCTTGTTAAAAATATATTTTGTTGATTTATATAAAAGTGCAACATTTGCATATTTAACAGTAATCTTTGTTGCTATGAAACTGGAAATTAAGTTGCTTGAAGAATATTTACTTCTGAAGACATTTCTGTTTTCACTGGAAATAGAGAAATTCTACTGAGAAAATACTCCAGGAGTAAATTGATTATGGAAAAAAGAATTCCCTTGACCATGCTACAGCAATACCTGCCCTTGTTTGTCCAGACAGAGACTCTCTCCGGTGTCTCGCGGTTACTTTTATGTGTCAACTTAGCAAGATCACAGAGTGTTCAGATATTTAGTTGAACATGGTTTCTGGGTGTGTCTGTGATGGTGTTTCCAGATGGGATTTAAATTAATGGATTGAGTAAAGGAGATCACACTCACCAAAGTGGGTGGTGATCATGCAATTTCTCAAGATCTGAACAGAACAACAAAAAATGGAGACAAGTTGGAATCACTGTTTCTGCCTGACTGAGCTGGGTTGCCAACCTGCAAATGGCAGATTATGGGACTTCTCAGGCTTCATAACTATGAGAGCCAATTTCTCACAATAAATCATATAAATATGTATCTCCTATCCAACATATACTATTGGTTTCATTTGTCTAGAGAATGCTAATACTCTAAAATTAAAGTTTAAAGATATTTGGAGATTTATGGATGGACTCTATTCACGAAAGGAAGAAATCTTGAATTGTATGTAAAAAAATATATGAGAAAGCATTAATATTTTTAAAGTATTTAATTCACCTAAAACTAATAGCCATCATCTAACATATCTAAATATGCTGTTAGAAAGGGCTTAAACATACAAACAGTATACCAGAGATATATTTGATATCAATTATTTAGGATTATTTTATTTGAATATGTCATATTTTAACAAATGAGGACACTCAATAAATATTACTTGATTTAGATAGAAAATAAAATAGATGCTCTTATTTAATTGCTTTAAGAAATAGGCTTATTATGAAAGGGCTCACTTAAAATAAATACATGTCTTTATAGTTTATGAGCATGCTTTTAATCAGCTCTCTTTTCATTAGTGAGAACAAGTAAAACATTATAAGAGAAATCAAGAGTATTGGAAAGACTAGAAAAGATAAATGCAAGACAGTAAAATTGTAATAAACTATCCCTTAATGAGACAATTCTAAAAACACTTTCAAAATCCTTCTCATAATAATAATTAGAAACTCTCAGTCTGTAGTGTCTTTCTATCAAGGCCTATAAAGCATTTCAACATAATGTGATAATATTCATGACAGAGGAATTGGCATAGTCATAAATGCCCATAGCACTTAAACACTAATGAGGAACTTTGGCAGTCCAGGACTTGTAAAAGCATTTCCTCTAAGCATTTTGCAATGGCAAGAGCATTATCAACAATAGCTGGGAAGCAGGGAGAGTGACAGAAAGGTGAATGGGTTCATTCAAATAGGGGAGGAGTTTTTTATTGTTGATCAGCAATTGTGCTAGCTAGGATAAGGGAGTTTCTATTATAACATCACATTCTGTGACATATTAGATTCTCTGAAGTTGACATGGTTTTTCATGGCTCCTTGCATATCCTTGCAATAGTCAGAAACTCAGCTACTTTTCTTACCCCATTTGCTTTGTGGCTGCCTCAGTTAGTTCCAGACTTCAACTTTCTGCTTGGATTACTCCAATAACCAGCTAACTGGTCTCTCTATTATGTCCATCCTCCAAATTCAAACTAGACATATGTAAAACACAAGCTGCATTTTCCACTACTTAAAATCATCCATGACTCCCATGTGAATTCAGGGTGAAGCACATTGCCCTCTTTGATTCTGCTTCTGTCAAGTTTTCTAGATGGTGATATAAAAAAACTATAGCTCTGCAGTCAGTCAGATATGAACCCATTGCATGAGTTCAGGATGTTGAGAACTCCCTTATTATTTTTAAGCTTCAACTTTTCCATCTATAAAATGGAAATACAAATGAATCTTACTTTGTTGATTCCCAATCAGGGCACATACCTAGGCTACAAGCTCGATCCCCTTTCAGGGTTTATACAGGAGGCAACCAATCCATGTCCATGTATCTATAGCATCTCTCTCACTTTCCCCCCTCTCTAAAATTAATAAAAACATATCCTCAGCCCTAACCACTTTGGCTCAGTGGATAAAGCATTGGCCTGCAGACTCAAGGGTCCCTGGTTTGATTCTGATCAAGGGCATGTACCTTGGTTGCAGGCACATCCCCAGTAGGAGGTGTGCAGGAGGTAGCTGATTGATGTTTCCAATTTTCTCTCCCTCTCTCTTCCTCTCTGTAAAAAGTCAATAAAATATATTTAAAAATATATACCCTCAGAAGAGGATTTAAAAAATAATTTTAATTTTTATTATCTAACTGATCTATCTCTGTATATGTATCAATGTATAAGCAATTTTTGTTTATGTTATGCTATCTATATTAATACCTATTAACCTAAAGTCTAACTTGAACAACTTGGAAAGTTTGATTTAGATTGCCCTCCCAGAAAAGTTCCATGTGTGTAAAGCAATCCATGTGAGTAGGACTGCAGGCCGCCCATCCAACAGGTCATACAGCTGAACTTCAAGACTTGGACCTGGCCCTGGTCATACCATGGGAGAGGCCAGGGTTGCCTCAGCCAATGTACACAGAGGAAAGGGTGTGACCATGTTCTTTTTAATCCACTGCTGGGGCTGTGGTCCCTGAACATTGGAGGGGAAAGGTTGATTCTTCCTCATCATTCATCCAAGAACCACTCCTCCAGGGTAAGATATTTGACCTGGTAGGAGAAGTGCAGCCTCACCCAAATCCATGAATTTCCTCCAATAAATGCTGCTCAGGAGATCTGGTGTGTGTGTATGTGTGTGTGTGTGTGTGTGTGTGTGTGTATGTGTGTGTGTTGGTTACTCTTGTTTGCTTAAAACATTGGAAAGCAGTAATTGTTCAGTAAATAGTGTTACAAATTAAACATAACAACATTTTATGACCCATCATTACTTGTACTTTAGTTATACTTTCCTGTATGAAACCCTTATCTTTGCACCTGAGGTCCAACTAGATGCTCTTCATGAATAAGTGTCTTCCACCTCCCTGTTTCTTTGCTCACTTCTAGCTCTAACACTCATCACATTCACTTATACCCATGGATATTATAGGGGAGGAAGTTAATATTTTTTCCTCTACCCTCCTGGGACTTGTAAATTAGACAGACAAAGGACAGATTAACAACAGAAAAACAAACAGAAGTTTATTAATACATGTAGTGCTTGTACCCATGGGAGAACTTAGTGATGAATAACTCAAATGGGTAGTTAGAACATGGCTTATAGAGCATCTTAACAAAACAACACTACATTTTTTCCCCACAAAGCAGAGCAGAAACTTTATTCTTTAAAAAAAAATTGAATTTATTGGAATTTATCTATCTAATAAAAGAGTAATATGCAAATTGACTGTCACTCCAACATGCAAGATGGCCACTCCCATGTGGTCAAAGATGGCTGTCCCCTGTGTACACAAGGTGGCTGCCAGAAGATGACCAGCAGGGGAGGACAGTTAGGGATGACCAGGCCAGCAGAGGAGGGCAGTTGGGGGGAATCAGGCCTGCAAGGAAAGGCAGTTATTAGGACCAGGCTGGCAGGGGAGGGCAGTTAGGGGCAACCAGGCCTACAGGGGAGGACAGTTAGAAGAGACCAGACCTACAGGGGAGGGCTGTTGGGGGGAAACCAGGCCAGCAACAGAAGGCAATGGAGGTAACTGGGCTGGCAGGGGAGCAGTTAAGCATTGATCAGGCTGACAGGGAGTGGTTAGGGGCAATTAGGCAGGCAGTTAGGTGAGTGTTTGGGAGTCAACAGTTTCAGATTGTGAGAGGGGTGTCTGACTGCTGTGAGATTGGGCCTAAACTGGCAGTCAGACATCCCCAAGGGGACCCTGATTAGAGAGGGTGCAGGCTGGGCTGAGGGCACCCCACCCCCCGTGCACAAATTTCATGCACTGGCCTCTAGTAATACAATATTTGTCTTTCTCTGACTGGCTTATTTGACTTAGCATAATTATCTCTAGGCCCCTCCATCCTGTTGAAAAAAGTAAGATTTCCTTCTTTTCTTGGGTCAAGTAATATTCTATTGTGTAAATGTAACACAGTTTTTTTTAATCATTATTGTTCAGTTTATTAATTACATTGTTCCCCCTTTTGTATCCCCCTTTAGCTCCCCTCCACCCTGTACCTGTCCCACCCTCCACCCTCACCTCCCCCTCCCCAATGTCCTCTCCCATTGTTGCAAGATTTTTGTCCAGTCTCTTGCTGTACTTCCCACACCCCTTTTCTCCCCCAAGAATTGTCAGTCCACTCCCTCTCTATGTCCATGATTCTGTTATATTCACCAGTTTATCCTGTTCATCAGATTATTAATTCACTTGATTTTATATTCATTTATTGATAGATGTGTATTTGTTGTTCATAATTTATATTTTTACCTTTTTCTTCCTCTTCTTAAAGAATATCTTTCAGCATTTCATATAATATTGGTTTGGTGGTGATGAACTCCTTTAGCTTTTTCTTACCTGCGAAGCACTTTATCTGATCTTCAATTCTGAATGATAGCTTTGCTGAATAGAGTAATCTCGGTTGTAGATTCTTGCTATTAATCACTTTGAATATTTCTTGTCACTCCCATCTAGCCTGTATCATGTCTGTTGAGAAATCTGCTGACAATCGTATGGTTGCTCCCTTATAGGTAACTAACTGTTTTCTCTTGCTGCTTTTAATATTCTCTCTTTATTTTTTGCTCTTGGCATTTTAATTATGATGTGTCTTGGTGTGGTCCTCTTTAGATTCCTATATTTAAGGGTTCTGTGTACTTCTTGGGCTTTTAAGTCAGTTTCTTTCACCAGGTGGGGGAAGTTTTCAGTCACTATTTCTTCAAGTAGGTTTTCATTACCTTTCTCTCTCTCTTTTTCTGGCACCCCAATAATTCGGATGTTGGCATGCTTGAGGTTGTCCCAGAGGCCCCTTACACTATCTCCAATTATCTGGATTCTTTTTGTTTCTTGCTTTTCCAGCCGAGTGGATTTTGCTTCTTTGTATTTCAAATCTTTGACTTGGTTCTTGTGGCCCTCTGGACTGCTTTTAGGACTTTGTGTAATATTTTTTATTTCAGTCAGTGTATGCTTGATTTCTAGTTGGTCCTTTTTCATATCCTTAAAGGTCTCATTCATATCCTCATAGGTCTTGTTCATTTCCTTATAAGTCTCATTCATTTCCTTGTAAGTCTTGTTCATTTCCTCATTGGTCTTGTTCATTTCCTTGTAGTTCTCATTAAGTTCATCAGCCTTTTCTAGGAGCCTCTTGAAAAGCCTTATAACCGTGGTTTTGAACTCTATGTCTAGTCGTCTTTTTTCCTCCATTTCTTTCACACCTGATTTCTTTCCATGACTCTGCATGGTAGCTGCTTTATGTGGTATTTGTCCTCTAAGGGACAGTGGTTCAGCCTACCCAGTTACCTGAGGTGGGTACTCTTATTGCAAACCTTTATGGGTTCTACAGTATTTTTTAATTTAAGCCCAGCTTGTTGTTGTTAGCCCTAGGAGGGTTTGACCTTCAGGTCAATTGGCTGTGCAGGGAAACTGTGTTAAGGTTGGATGGGTGGAGTCTCTGAGCTGAGTAGGCAGCGTCAGCGTAAGCTATGTCCTATGCAGTGCTCGGGTCTTTCTTGGGTGGTAATGGTTGCAGGCAACTCCATGAGAAAGCCGCTAGTCTCTACCCCTTGCCAGACCACTCTGCCTCTCCCCAAATGAGTCTGTACACCCAAAGTCTCGCCCAGGGTTGTAAAACAAAGCAGTCTGGTGGTCTCCTGAACCAGGGGGTAAGTCCCCAGGGGGCAAGTCGCACGTCTGTGCTGTGGCACACTTTACGTGCAAACTATTCCAAGCAACCCGGATTCTCCTCAGACTAGGAGACCTCTGCTGCCCCCCGGCTTCCAGGGTGTATACCCCGGACCTCGCCTTGCACTGGGGAATCTGTGCAGTGGTACGTCTCAGCCCTCCCCGTTGGAGAAATCCAGCCGGCATTGCTACTGCCAGCCCTACAGCCTGTGCACCCCACGGCTCCAAACCTCTGGCTCCACACATATCTTCAAGGCTGCACTCCACCACTCTTCTGAGTCTCAGTGTCCTACCTTTACTTTTGTTTGTGGAATTTTCACTCGGCCAGCTTTCCAGTGATTCTGGATGATGTTTGTCTTGTTGTTATGTTTTAGTTTTGGAATTGTTGCGTGAGGCAGCACAATAGGTGTTTACCTATGCTGCCATCTTGGTTCCTCCTGTACCACAATTTTTTAAGCCACTCCTCTACTGATGGGCACTTGGGCTACTACCAAATCTTGGCTATTGTAAATAATGCTGCATTTGAACAAAGGGGGACATATTCTTTCAAATTAGCAGTTTGGATTTCTTCACATACATTTCCAGAAGTGGGATCACTGGGTCAAACAGCAGTTCCTTTTTTAAATTTTAAAGGAAACTCCATAGTGTTTATCACAGTGGCTGCACCAGTCGGCATTCCCACCAATAGTGCACATGGGTTCCCTTTTCTCCATAACCTCACTGACAGTAGTTTTTTGTTGATTTATTGATGATAGCCATCCTGTCAGGTATGAGGTGATATCTCATTGTGTTTTTTTCTTTTCTTTATTGATTAAGGTAGTACATGTGTGTCCTTATCCCATTATGCTAAGGGTATCAGATGATCTCACTCATTTGTGGAATATAATGAACAACATAAACTGATGAACAAAAACAGATCCAGAGACAGAGAAGCATCGATCAGACTGCCCTACCTTCAGAGGGAAGGTAGGGAAGGCGGGGTTAAAGGGGAGAGATCAACCAAAGGACTTGTCTACATGCTTATAAACCTAACCAATGGACACAGACAACAAGGGGGTAAAGGCATGAACAGAAACCTTTTTTAAAAGTAACAAAACAAAAGAAAAGGACTTTGAGTTTCTAGGGGCAGCAAATTATGGGAATGTAAATATATGAGAACAAATGAAAGATAAAGGCTAGTTAGTGAGCTTTGTTTTGTCGATCCCTCTAGGGCTGTCTCTGGGCTGGTTGGGCTCTAGAATTGTCTCTAGTGATTAACTTCTATCCTTCCTGGAAGAGAGGGGCAGGGGTACCTTTACAAATATATTTCCTGATCTTAAGAAAACTATTTGGGCAAAGAGCTTTTCTTCTGCTGTCTGCTTCTTCTCAATTGTCTTCAGCTCAAAATAATCCTTACCAAAGTAGTAAATTGGGTTTGGGGAGTGTTTTTAGCCACCCATCAATGTCTTTTATGCTTTCTTCTATTTCACTGAGCTTTCTGAAATCAGCCCACCTGGATCCTCTCAATGGCTGCCACTCTCATAAATCCATGAGAAATCAGAGAAAGAACACGGACTTATACAATTACCATTCTTTTGGCTGTAGTTCCATTTTCTCTCCTGGGTTTCCTCCTAGTCTGTCTTCTTTGAAGATTCTCTTTTATATATTTCCTTTAATTGCAGTTTTCCCTGTGACTTTATCCCACGCTCTGTCCAGTGATCTCTTTCACTGTGGAGTATTTAACTCTACCCAGATCCTACACCTCTGTCTTGAGCTGAGAATTCATCCCCAAAGCTGTTCTATGTCTGTCATGGTCCAGGCTCATGCCTGCTTCTGTCCTGCACTTCTCCTACCTTGACAAAGGAAGCATAGGATCATAGGTCAGCTATGCGGGGCAGCCTCATATCCTCCCCATTTCTCAGCCCCTCCTTTCCAGTAATATTGAAACTGCGCTCAGTTCTGACTCTGTATTTCTGAAGCTTTTCCTTTCTTTCTGCTGGGTTACTGCTGGAGTCCAGCTTTTCACCAAATAGTTGAGTTTCCCCAACAGTGCAGGTTGGCTCTCACTGCTCATGAATTTGGCCCTTTTTAGATATATTGTATTTTCTGCATGCGTCGTGTTCTTCTTACAATGAAGACTTTATATTTACATTCCACTAACTTAATACCATCCTGATTCAATGTCATAACATCTTCCTCACTTTCCCTGATTGAAAATGAAACTCAGTTCTGAGAGCAGATGTCCCCTTTCCTCCATAGCTCTCTCTCCTTTAAGAAATGTTACTGCCAGGTTGCCTTTGCTGTTCAAGTTGCAGGAGGTGTCACTCTTTGCAGTAGTCACTATTTTGTGGCTTCCTGAGCCTCCAACAGGTATGGACATTCTCCACCCATAGATCCCACTGAGAGGAGGCCAGCCAAGCAGCCCAAGGAGCACCACTGCTCTCTTTAGCCCCTCTCTGTTTCAGACATCTGTTTCTCTGTTGCTTTGGCCACAAGAGTAGCAGAACAGGCCTCCCCAAAATATGCTGCTTTGTTGCACTGACTACTTTTAGCTGAAGGCACTTGAAGGGCAGCAGATGCAGGGAGAGGCTTTCTCTGAGTTCCTCTCATCTGCCTAAACTTGGATCCTTCAAAAGGACCTCAGGTGACATAGGTCCCCTCCAGGGAGTTTCACCTATCAGGATACTTATCACGGGAGAGGAAGAGGAACTAGAAATTGGTGGGGAGGTGGGGAGGAGGAGGATATTGCCCAGGGGAAAGGAACAGGAGGTGCTCAGGGAGGAACAAATTCAAAGACACAATCAGTAAGGCTTTCAAGAAAACCAAGAGGCATCTTCAGCCATAAACATGGGGACTTTCAGATTCTAACCCCTCCAGTGGGCCCTGGCCAGAGCATACCTACTCTTGCAATAATAAAAGTGATGTTTCATATATCACAAAGAGCCTCTTCTATGCCTTTTAGTTTTCAAGGGTATATTTGGGTTTTTATTACTTTCTAAGGGAAGTGAGTAATTATTAAGTAGTATATTAACATTATTAAATTCATTAAAACTCAAGGAAGCATCCGATATTTCAAGTTATATGTAGAATTTAGTATAAAGAGTAAGACTTCTTTAAATTGCTATCCAAGGGGGCTTAATTACTAAGAACTTAAAAAAAATCACACACTCAAAGATTATCACCAGAGTGTCCAATAAAAATATAAGTGCTTGGAATACAATTCCACGGTGGTACTTCCGAGAAGTTTGAAGCTGCAGATGAAATGTTCCTGATAGATTATATGACACTGTTAACTTCAATTAAACTTAAAATCAGTATATTAAAAGTATACTTTGGCCTTGGACTAGAATTATTTTTTTATTGTATTTTGATTTAAGAATTGTTAAAACCGCATACAAGATCATTAATAGAAAAAAAAATTATAGGGCCACTAGGAAAAGGGATGTGGAGGTAAAATCTTTTATTTGAAACCCCAGATAGGCAAAATTTCTTTCTATGTAAAATTGATGTTTTCATATTCTCATGTTTGGGTCTGAGGGCCTCAGTGGGTGTAGGGGGTGTACATGACTTTGGACTATTAATTACCGTCAGGATTTTTTAAATGATAATGAAAGCCTTATGGATGTAAAACTTTACAAAAATGTGAGAATCTCGCTCGCTTCCCTCCCCCTTCCTCTAAGCCCTCTTGGAATATGTTCAAAATACTTATGAGTACAGAATGTACTCCATCAATTTTTCCTAATGACCACTTATATAAACCTTGGTAATGTTGAGAACAGAGAATTCCTGCAGCAGTATAAATAGCCTGCAAGAGCTCTGCCCTTGACCCACAGCACCGAGGGAATAGTGCTTCTAATCACGGTGTTCTTCCAGTGGCCTTAACCAGCAGACTCCGCCACAGCCATTCATGTTTCCTTTGGCCAGTCAGCAGTGATCCAGTGAGTCACAGCCGGTGTGCCGCTGATCGTGGGGGATTCTAGGGCTCACTGTCTTGTGTGGGAGGAAAACTGGTGTTCACCAAAACCTGCATTACTCAGGGTGAGACTGTCCACAAAAAAAAGCAACATTCACCACCAACTGAAGATACAGAAACTAGGACGTCTTTCTATAAATGTATTTACACTAGCCCCAGTAGGGTCTGACCGGCTGCGTGTTTCTCAGCTCCCGGGTACTAGGCAAACCTGAAAGGACAGAGAGAGGCTGACTCCACTTTGTACCGTGTCCTCCATCTTGTGTAACTGTGTAAAAACTACAGGATGTGTCAGCTACTCAGCCTGCCCTTAATTCAGCCAATGGGAATATAAGGGGAACTAAAGTATGCTGGTCACATCCTGTCTTTGTGTAACCAGACCCTAGCCACACCCTGCCTTTGTGTCACTAGCCCCAGCCCTCACCCAACCAATCGGAATCGGCCAAATCAGCGGTTCGAGTATGGCCCCACCTCCCTATAAAATCATTGTGCTTTCGAAATTCACTCACTTTTGCATCCTGCTGCTGCATCAGGTGGAGGCAGAGGGCCAAGCTCAAGCTTGTAATAAAGGCTCTTTTGCTTTTGCATCTAACTCGGCTCCCTGGTGGTCTTTTGGGATCATGAAATCTGGGCATAACAAACCCATGGTAATGGCCCCAGGGACAAAATTGTATGCTTGACTCCTGAAATTACAGCCTCAGAACAAACATACATTTCCTGAAAATTCAGGTAATACTTTCTCCTCTACCATTCTCTCCTCCTGACCAGGAATAGGCTCAATGAGAAATACACACCATCAGCCTTTTGATAATCATACTACATCATGTACACATTCTTCTCCCCAAAGCCACTCCTAAAAAGTGCATGAACCTTTTAGCAAACATTGGATATCTAAACAATGCCCACTGTTTTGCTGGGAGCAACTGAATCCAGAATAATTACCTTTCCATTAACATGATTAAAAATAAGCGAGAATGACCAGTTCCTCTAATTCAGAGGCCTGTTGCTCTTTCCTATGACTCTTGTTCCTGGTTCCATCATGCACAGTAAGAAACCATGCGAATGCCTCCCAGTTCAAATAGATGTGAATAGAAACTCAGTTCTATGTGGAATCTTTGCCGCTCATTAATTGTGACATCTTTACTTTGAATACCAGTTAATAAGCATGACTGTCTCACGGGTGCTGTGTTTATAACTACAAAGGAAAGAAGGTCTTTGACACTCTGGTGTTCACACAGTGACTGTGTGGTTCCTTTTTGTGATCATGGCCTGAGAGAAGGGCTGTGTGACCCAGGTGTCACCTCTGATTTTGCCCACTGTAATGCTGTGACATTTCAGATCCATATAATAATTTCCTGCTTTAGTTTAATTCCAGGAGAAGGCAAGTTTCTCTACAAATGATTAACACCTTTTTACTTGTTAGAAAGAAAACCTGTGGATGGGACATCTTTCATTTTTTCTCCCTCAGCTACCCCAAATCTTCAAATGAAATTGAAGTTGCAATTGTGGTGTTTAATATTCTCTCACCACAGGTCACAATCATATCCTTCAACTGCCTTTGGATGATTCTAAGTCTAAATGCAATGTCTAAGAGGAAGTGAGGACTTTAAAGGCAGATAAAGGAGGAAATAGGATTCTGCGGCAGGTAGAAATAGTTCTTCTTCTAGACCCCCTTCACATTAGCTTGAGAGCAGTTTGTGGGGCCCACATTAGCTTTCTATCCCTGGGATTCATTTCAGGCAACCTACAGTAGCAAGGCTACTCTCCCTAACTGTGCACTCAGTAAGGTTTTGCCACTCAGCACTAGGAAATGCTTAGGATCTCAAGGACACATCCCTTTGTAATCATGTCCTCTGACCTGAGTTCTTTTCAGGTACTTTTCACAACTCTCAAGAAAATGATTGCTGGGATGAGGGGTAGGAGAGCAATGGCTAGTTTCCAATCCTCCCTCCTCACTGTGTGCCTTTGTCCCCTCTTTTTAAAAAAATACATATTTTATTGGTTTTAGAGAACAAGGGAAATGGTTAGAGGCAGAAACATCAATGATGGGCTGTCTCCTGCACTCTCTGCACTGAAGACTGAGCCATTAAACCCAGGCATGTGCCCTGACTGGGAATCTAACCAACCATGACCTCCTGGTTCATAGGTCGATCCTCAGCCACTGAGTCACACCAGCTGGGCTGCCTCTCTTCCCTCTTTATCTCATGTACGGTCACATCACTGTTCTTAAACATCTGTTTCAAACTTAGGCTATGCCTGTGTAGGGAAAACTCTCTCTCTCTCTCTCTTCTCTCTCTCTCTCTCTCTCTCTCTCTCTCTCTCTCTCTCTCTCTCCCACACAAGGGAAGGGAACCTATGAGATATGAGGACTATGATTATTTTTCCTCCACAAGAAAGAGGACCAAAATGCTTACTCCTTTCCCACAGGTACCAGAGACTATTTCTGGCTCTACACAAATATACTCCAATTATGTTGCAGCAATTTACAGTATAGTTAGACTACGTTCATATGTGATAGATAAAGTGTGATTATCACCTTTTAAAATGCTTTCTTTCCTTTTTTCACTTTTTCCTCCTAAGCTTATTGAGAAAATGTACTTTTTTATCAGAGTCTGAACAAGGCTTCTATGATCCCATTGCTATATTTTATCATGATAAATATGTTTCAGAAGTCCTTTTTTGACTACACACTACCTCACCACCACACGTTAGTAGTGACATCTAACATCTCTAGAGTTTTTGGCATGTACACTTTGCATTAATATAATAAGCAAGAATTAATATTTTACCCCAAAGGTATAGGTATTTAATAAATATTTTAAAATACCCTTCTAAAACAATAGGAATGTGTTCTCTTCCTGTCTTAGACATGTCAATCAAGGTGCCCTTATGGTTCTTAAAATTTGAACTCCAAAGGGAAACATATTTACCACATGGGACTGTTTGTATGTGGCTTGGAGAATAAGGATGAGCACCTGTTCCATGGCTAATAACCTCTAGGCTGGCTTGTCACTTATAACTTCTAGATTACGAAGATTCACCAAATTCTTTCACTTAGAAATTTGACTATATACTTTGGAGCAAAGAAGATAGTAGTTAGCAGTAGAAGCTGAACTACTAACAAAAATGGCATAATCAACTTTATATATATTATTATATATATATATATATATATATATATATATATATATATATATAATTGATTTTTTTACAGGGAGAAAGGGAAAGGAATAGAGAGTTAGAAACATCAATGAAAGAGAAACATTGATCAGCTGCCTTCTGCAACAACTCCTACTGGGGATGTGTCCACAACCAAGGTACATGCCCTTGACCAGGATCAAGCTTGGGACTCTTCAGTCCACAGGCCAATGCTCTATCCACTGAACCAAACCAGTTAGGGCCATAATTAACTCATGAATACTACTAATTGTTCTTGTCTTAAGATATTCATTTCCTTCACGATCATTTTTTTTTTCTGAAAGGAAATTACAAAATTAAAATGTTGACATGATTTTTTAAATGTGTATTCTTTTTCAAAGTGTATGGAATGGTTATCTTTGCAAAAATTGACAAGAAAAATATAGAGAGTCTAAGGGAAAGAAGGTATGCTTTCACTGGAGCTACAGCTAAAGAACAGCTGGTTATCAGACAATTTTCCTCTGACATTTAATGTCTCCCTTGAACAAAGAGTTTCCAATCTGCTCCACAGATTGCCTCTGAACAAGTTCAATGATTAATCTATCTGAGAAAGGTGCTCTATGCCTCAGTATGTCCTCCAACAAAGAGAAATTGATTCTTCAAAAATCATTGTTTTCACATGTCAAATGGTAGCACAAATGATATATTTATAATTCTCTGTGCATAAACCCCTAGATTATGGCAGGTTATTGAAATATATAAGGCTATTTATCATGTTCTTACCCAAACAAAGAACTACTATTATCAATTCTAGAGTAAAAATATAAAAATAAGGTGACTTTTGTTTGTCCACTTCCTACATGAAGCATGGCTATGTCCTTTAACACTGTTTATGCTTTGGATAATATAAGCTCACAGAACTTTTATCATGTCCACTTTCATGACTGACCAGTGGTTGCCTTTGATATGCTGTGGTTTGCTAGCTATACTCTAGTCTTAATTATCTGAGTTTCAATAAATATTTGCATCCGATAACACATTTAATGATATCTGACTTGACTGCATTGTAATGAGTGTAATGTGCTATAGGCTGTGTGTTTGTGTCCCTTTCCATATTCATATGTTGAAACTTACTCCTATATCTGATATTAGGAGGGGAGGCCTTTGTGCCCTTATAAAAGAGAACCAGAGAGCTTCCAAACCCATTCCACTATGCAAAGTCACTGCTAGAAGATGGTCATCTGTGAACCAGGAGGTGGGCTCTCACCAGACACTGACTCTGCCAGTGCCTTGATCTCAGACTTCCAGCTTCCAGACTGTGAGAAATATATTCTGTTATTTACATGCCATCAATTCTATGGTGTCATGTTAGAGCAGCTTGAAGTGACTAAGACAAATTATGTTCCCCCAAAGATATTTTGAAATCATCACCCACAGCACCTGTAAATAGGTATTTGGAAATAGGCTCTTTGCGATATGATGAAATTAAGATGAAGTCATAGTGGAGTATAATGATATCCTGATAAGAAGTAGGAAAGAGGCATGGATGTACACAGAGAGGACAATGTGAAGACAGAGGCAGAGATTGGAGTGATGCATCTACAAGCCAAGGATTGCCAGTTATTACCAGAAGCCAAAAGAGAGGTCAGGATCAGATTCTTTCTCTGGACCTCTTAGAGGGAACCAAGTATATTGAGTATTGGTTTCAGACTTGGTCTCCAGAACTATGAGAGAATAATATCTGCTCTTTTAAAGCACCCAGTTTTTGGTATTTTGTCACAGCAGCCTTAGTAAATGCATAGATATGGGAATGGATGGATTTTGTTTATATAAAGTTAATGCATAAAACAATCAGAATTTTAAAGAGGAAAAATACTTCTTAAAACAAAATAAAGATTATTGGGTATCAATCATTTATAATATTATGGGTGTGCACATCCATTCTACTAATGACTTTATAGTTTATACTAGAGGCCCGATGCATGAATTTCATGTACTGGGAGGGCGTGTCCCTCAGTCCAGCCTGCACCTTCTCCAATCTGAAACCTCTCAGGAATTGGGCCTAAATTGGCTGTCTGACATCCCTCTTACAATCTGGGACTGCTGGCTCCCAACTATTCACCTGCCTGCCAGCTTGATTACCCCCTAACCACTCCCCTGCCAGCCTGATCAACACCTAACTGCTCCCCCTGCCAACCCAATCACTCCCAACTGCCCTCCTCTGCTGTCCCGGTTACCCCTAACTGCCCTCCCCTGCTGGCCTGGTTGCCCCCAACTACCCTCCCTGGATGGTCCAATTGCCCATAAATACCCTCTCCTGCCAGCAATCTTGTGGTGGTCATCTTTGACCACATGGGGGTGGCCATCTTGTGGGCGGCATGAGGGTCAGTTTGCATATTACCTCTTTATTATATAGGATGGAGAACCAGAAGTGATTCTATATACAATCAAAGCCAGGTAAAATAGAACAGAATAAAACAGAAAACAGGCAAAAGCACAGACTCTCAAGGTATGTTAAAAGATGCAACTGGTACCTGTATATTTCTCTTTGTCCTTTGCTTTTGCTTTGTTGTATTACTTCACTTTCATAGATGCACAGAACGAGAAGCCCAATTGTGAATCATTTTACACAATGAATTCTAAATCAAATGCTAAAAAACTGTTTTATTGTTATGAAAAATTATTGCATCTGACTCCCAACAAAGAGCTTTATTTGTATTTTTTAAATCCAGAAAGCAATTCTTGTTTTTACATCTATATATGTTTGTCTATCTATTTACCTAATATTTTTTAAAAATATATTTTTATTGATTTCAGAGAGGAAGGGAGAGGATGAGAAAGAATCATTGATTGGTTGCCTCCTGCATAGTCCCTACTCGGGATCTAGCCCACAACCTGGGCATGTGCTCTTCACTGTAATTGAACCTGGGACCCTTTAGTCTGTAGGCCCACATTCTGTCTACTGAATCAAACCAGCTAGGGCTCTATCTAATCTTTATTGTATTTTAAGAAGTGTTTATTTTCTCTTTAAAATTCAGATTGCTTCATACATTAACTTCATATAAATAAAATCCATTCATACACACACACACACACACACACACACACACACGCACATATGCAGAGGGTTATTAAAATGTTTAACAAATGTAGACACAGGTCCTGGTATATCAGAACAGACATAGTCAAAGACAGCTGAAACATCATCTGTGACTGGGGACACTGAATGGATGTCAAGGGCATTGCATATATGTTAACTTATATGTATAAATGTGGATGTGTATATAATAGACATATTTCACATTCAACTGTAAATTAAATATGTTTACAGAATTAATGGAATGCTGAGGTTATACATTATTCTCTCAAAACATCAAAAAGTGTTTAATATCTTTGCCATCCTGAAAGTGCCTTCAAGGAAAGGGCCTGAGTTTTGATGACTGCTACATTCTCCAGATTGAAAGCAGTTCCTACCACTGTGATGGATTAATAAGTATTTTTTTCTGAAAAGAGTAAAATTATTGTAAGTGATCATTATTAATAAAATCTTCATAAAATTATTATGTCTCTAGCTTGCTAAGCACTTCAATCTTCATATCATTTCAAAGGCAGTTACAGTATTTGATTTTTTTCAATATAAGATTTTTTTTGGTTAAAATCCAAGTCTACACAGTCTACAAATTTTTGGAAGTATATTTTTCTCACTGACCAATCTTATTTTTCTAATTTTGGGAACATCAGTCTCTATTGTCGGTCTCAATGTTTTTCTAAGACCCGCTGTGTTACATTGGTTATTCAGGAGGCTCAAAAGCAGGCACTTACTTTGCCATTTCTGGTGCCTCTGAGCTTAAGTCATGTCTGTGAGACTCTAGGTTTCCATCATACCTTAACAGGTAAATATATCAGTCCTTTGAACAAAGCATATTATGATTAATTGTTAATAACTGAAGTTGACTGTCAGATGCTGTTGTGACCACTAGGGAAATCTTCTGTGTGTTCTATATAAAAAAATCTATCAAGCACTTGAAGTATAAATGTGTATTTCTTATTGTTACATGTAAAGCTGCACTTATAGCAATGTTTGGGAAATCTATTAATTGTGTATCTATTTACCTAATACAGGTACAATTTTACAGGTACAATTTTACAGGTACAATTTTATACAGGTACAATTTTAAAAACATTTAAATAGTTAAGTAGGAAAGTAGATAATGTAAATATTAAGGGACATTCCTTTTGAATAGTCATTTAGTAAGACCATTATAACAGATTATCACAGAGTAACAATATTTAAGATAAAATGATAATACAAAGTAGGCTAATACATACTTGGTTAAATTATGATTTTAAACTCTTTGGAAGTATTTACTGTATTGAAATTTAAGAATTGCAAATTTGACCTATCCAGGTATGGGTCTCCCAAAAAAACAAAAACAAACAAACAAAAAAATCCAAAGAAACAAAAAGCCTCCTTTAGAAAATTTTAAACATTACATCAGGATGAATTTGAAACATATCAACTGTATCACATCAAATTTTACCAAGAAAGGAAAACTTCCAAAATTGTATATACCACCCATGATAAAATCAGCATGGGAAAGATGTAACAAGACTATAACAAAAGAATCATAAAAACTATTAAAAAAAAAGAAGATTATAGAGAAAATATAATATTTTATTATTTCCAATCAGTCTTCTAAAGATGGTGTTTATCTATATATATATGTAAGGTTCTACGCCGCCGTGAGAGAAACTGCAGGCAGGAGTCCGAATAAGTGAACGAATTAATCAGGCTTTATTGGGGGGCTCTGGGCGGGTTCACAGGCTCGGGGGGAATGGAGCCGGAGAAGCCGCGCCATGAGACTGGGGCCAGGAGAAGAGTGAAAGAAGGGGAAACCCAGCCGGACATCCTCCCGGACTGCCTGGGAGGACAGTCCGGGAGAAAAAGGGTCCCACATGGCACACTGAGGCACATTTTAAAGGCAGGGGTTGGGCCCAGGGCGGGACGGGAAGGGGTGGGACACAGGGCACTCTGGTATGTGATTGATTGGTGGCTCAATGTCTCTGTCAATTACATCATGACTCCACCCACCAGCTGGGGGGCGGGTACCTATCAATATAAAAGCTTAAGCAACCATCACAACTGAAACAGCCAAACAGAGAACCAAACAGGCTACAATGGGGTGACTAGGTTGTCAGGGCGGGCAGTGAGGGCCGACCAAATGACTGAGCAGCAGGCTGTGTGGGGTGACCAGGCTGGCAAGGAGGGGCAGCTGGGGATGACCAGGCTGGTGGGGATAACCAGGCCAGCAGGGGGACAGTTGGGAGTAACCAGGCTAGCAGGGGGTCAGTTAAGGGCAATCAGGCAGGCAGGCAGCTGGGCAGTTAGGAGCCAGTGGTCCCAGATTGTGAGAGGGATCCCAGATTGGAGATTGGAGAGAGTGCAGGCTGGGCTGAGGGTAACCTCCCCCATGCACAAATCTCATGCACCAGACCTCTAATAATAATTATAAGAAGACTATTCCTTATAGTTTATAAAATAAACTAAATTCTTGCTTTGGATACTGAACCTTTTTTCAGTAAAGATAAAGCACTTTTTATAACTGTACAAAGAGTAAATTCTTAGTACTCAGTTCCTTCTTGAAAGAAAATGCTTCTGAAAATCTTCTCCCTGAATTATACTCAGCTTTACCCCAAAGGCTCATGATATCAATAAATGTTCCAGTTGGAACTGAGCCTCTATGTAGTGTTGCAAATATGAAAAGTGTGTCAGCAGGAGCACAGCTGCAGCTGATAGGGTTAGAGATTTATTGTTCTTGAATAAAAAACCTAACCTTGAAAATCTGATACAAAATTATAAAATTGCAATGATGATTATTCATAGAGGATTGCTTTCTTAACAATATTCAATCATCCACTCTATAAAAACAATATACATCTCCTTTTATTTAAATCTTCTTTAATTTGTTTTAGTAATCTTTTGTTCTAAGACAAAAGATTCTTAGAATATATATTCTTACACATATATTATTAGATCTCTAAGTGTTTCATATTTTTGCTTCTACCGCAGTAGTATTGGTTTTTAATTTCAATATTTGTATGTTCATTCCTAGTATACAGAAATAATTTTTGTAGTTCTTTTTTGTGGTACAATGCACATAACATAAATTTTACCATCTCCACAATTTCTAAATATACATTTCAGCAGTAACAAGTACATTCATACATTTGTGAAACCACCACCATCCACAGCTCTTATGGTCTTATAAAAATGAACCTCTTTGCTGATTAAACAATATGCACCGTTCCTCCCTCCCACAGCTCCTAGCAACCTCCAGTCTATTTTATGTCTCTACTAGAGGCCGAGTACACAGAATTTGTGCATGGTGGGGTGTCCCTCAGCCCAGCCTGTACCCTCTCCAATCTGGGACCCCTCTCACAATCCAGGACTGCTGGCTTCCAACCACTCACCTTCCTCCCTGCCTGATTACCCCTAACTGCTTCTGTCTGCCAGCCTGATTACCCCCTAACTACTCCCCTGCCAGCCTGGTCACCCCTATCTGCTCTCCCCTGCCTACCTGGTCACCCTAACTGTCCTCCCCTGAAGGCCTGGTTGCCCTACTTGTCCTCCCCTACAAGCCTGGTTGCCCCCAACTGCCCTCCACTGCTAGCATGGTCATCCCTAACTTCCCTCCCTTGCCAGCTGATCTCCCCTAACTGCCCTCTCCTGCTAGCATAGTCATCCATTACTGCCCTCTCCTGCCAGCCTGGTTGCCCCTAACTATCCTCCCTTGCCAGACTGATCACCCACAACTGTCCTCCCCTGCTGGCCATCTTATGGTGGCCATCTTGTGTCCACATGAGGGTCAGTAATAGTGTGTGTTGGAGTGATGGTCAATTTGCATATCATTGCTTTATTATATAGGATAGTTTTGACCACTCTTAATACTTTATGTAAGTAGATTTAAACAGTATTTGTCTTTTTGTGACTAGCTTATTTCACTGTTCATAATTTCCTTGAGGTTTATTCATGTTGTAGCATGTCAGAATTTCCTTTCCTTTTAAGTCTAAATAATTTCCATTGTATGTATGGACCACATTAATTTATCCATTCATCTGTGATGGACACTTGGGTTGCTTCCATGTTTTAGTTCTTGTGAACAATGCTGCTATAAACATGGGGATACAAATAACTATTCCAAACCATGCTTCTTAGTTATTTGGGTATATGTCCCAAAGCAGAATTGCTTGGGTACATGGTAATTCTATTTTTAGCTTCTGGGGGGAATTGCCATACTGTTTTCACAGAGGCTGTACCATTTTACATGAACAAGGGTTTGAATTTCCTCATCCACATCAACACTTGCAATTTTCTTTCTTTAAAAAAAAAAATAGTAGCCATTTTAATGGGCCTTCAGTGGTGTCCATTTTTAAAATGCATTTCCTGCCTAAGGTGTCCTGAATTGGAGAAGGTGCAGGCTGGGATGAGAGACCCCTCCCTCCCCCCAACCCCTACACAGATTTCATGCACTGGGCCTCTAGGGCATTTAAGAAGACAGTTTTACCTCTTTGCTTGCAATTTGGTTGTTTTTTTTCTTTTTCTTCCTCACCTACTTCCATAACCACTGGCAGAATATTAAATAGAAGTGCAGGGGAGCAAAATCTTATTCTTGTTCTTATTATTAGAAATTCAGCATTAAGTATGGTATTAACTCTAGACAGTTAAGAGATTCCATTATTAATATAGTTTTCAGATAATTTTTCTATGGAAAAATATTGAATTTTGCACCTGTTGAGATCCTATGTATAGTTTTTCTTTTCAATCTGTTAATATGGTGACTTACATGGATTGATGTATTCAAATGTTGAACCAAATTGAATTCCTCTGATAAACCCCACTTGATCATGAGATATTATACCTTTTGTATAGTTTTTGGATTCAATTTGGTAAAATTCCATTGGGAATTCTTATACCTATATTGATAAGGGATACTAGTCAGTAGTTTTCTTTCCATAGTTTTGTTTCAGAGTAATACCAGATTCATAGCTTTAATCTCCAGATTATCAGTTTGGTTCTTTTCTTATATTTCTTGTGTCTCAACTTAGCATTCTCAACTTTACTCTGGCTTGTTGAGCATATAAAATACAAATTGCAATTATGTATTATTTTAATGTTCTTGTCCACTTGTTCTATCATCACTGTCATTTTTGCATTTATTTCTACTGATAGATTTTTCTCTTTAACCTGGGTCATATTTTCCTCCTTCTGTGCATGCCAACTATTTGTATTGGATGACAGGCCTCGCAAATTTTACATTATTGGGTGCTAGATATTATTATTCCTATAATATGCTTCACTGTTGATCTGGAATGCAAGTAAGCTACAGGGAAAAAATTGAATCCTCTAGAGGTCTTAAGCAGCCTTTAGTCTAGTCCAGTTTTGCTCCGCTATTGAGGCAATACCTTTTGAAAATGCAATCTGATGGCCATGAATATGAAGATTCCCAAGCTTGTTGGCAAAACATACACTATCCTTTGTTTTATTTTCACTACGAGGATTGTTTCCTTTCCTCCTTCTGTGTAGTTTTCTTATATGTATGAACTCATTAGTACTCATCTGGAGATTCCAGGGGAGATCTCTGCACACTTCCAGGCTCTCTCCATCAACTGCTCTCTCTACTTCATTATTCATAGACTGACATTGTCCTTCCTAAAATCTTAAAACTGTCTCCTCAACCCAGGGAAATTTCTGCACTGTGCTTGGTCCTTGACAGCCTGAACACTGCCATGAAGAAACTTGGGGCCACCACAGGACTCACCTTATTTATCTCCCTCTTTCTTTTATTTCATGACTAGAGGCCCAGTGCATGAAAATTTATGCACTGGGAGGAGGGGGGGTGGGCCCTCAGCCCAGCCTGTCCCCTCTCACAGTCTGGGAGCCCTCAGAGCCAGAAGGCTACCTGGTGATCAGGGGAAGGTGATGCCCCATCACACCTCTGCTGCTGCCACTGGCGGCAGTGCAAGCCCTGGCTACCTGAGATTCGAGTGGTCCTAGGTGGCTGAGCAACTGTCATCTGAGGCTTACCTTCACCTTGGGCCAGCCTAGGGTGGCCTGGCAGCTGCCATTTAAGGCTTGCTTGCACCTCAGGCCTGCCCTGGATGGCTGGGGGGACTGAGGGAACTGGGGGACTTCAGAAGCAGGCGCTGCCCCAGTGGGGCTGAGGGGACTGGGTGCCACCATCTTGTGGCTATGGGTGCTGCCATCTTTGAGGCTGTGACAGTCAATTAACATAATCCCTCCTTATTGGCTGTGAGCACTGCCATCTTTGCAATGATGTGAGCATCAATTAGCATATTCCCTCTTTATTAGATAGGATATTTACTGTTCATATATTTGCTTCACTATTTTAGTTGTCTCATGAAGAAGAGCACATCTGTTTCCTATTACTCTTTCTTTGCCAAAAGTAAACTTATTCATCTAATTTAAATTTAGGTTTATTCTAGGACTCTTAATTTTATACATCTACTAAGGTAATTGTTTTGATGATATTGCCTCCATTTATGCATTTTTAAAACAGCTTGGTATCTTGAGTTCTCTAAGGTATAAGTCCATGTAGTTTGGAAATAGATTGTGTTCATAAATAAGGACAATCCCCAACAATTTGCTTCCTTTGGAATTGATCTTAGAGAAGCCTCACTTGCTCAACACTGTCATTAAATGCTTTTTTCTAAGGTCAATAGAGCCATTACAATACTATCATTAGCATAATTTATCCTATTAATCATGGTCTGTGTTTTAGAAAAGCATATCAGCCATCTAACACTGCTACTCTTCAGTTAATACAATTGTGCAGTGTCGGTTCTTTTCCTTCAGCTCTCCTTTTAAACTTCAAATTAAGAACCACTCATTAAAACGAGGGGTAACTGCATATATTAAACATTTTTTTTTACTTGTTTTGGTTTACCTATTGTATCAATCTGGATGAGAATGCAGTATTCTAGGTTTGAATGTGTTGTAGGCTTATGGCAAAACACTTACATTTTTATTACAACTTGCCAGTTTTCATATGTAAAAATCCTTTGAGAATTACTTAGATTTTGTATGAGCTTTTGGACTTATACTGCAAAGACTTGATTTTAGAAAAAAATACGATTTTAGAAAAATGTCTTCTTGCTGTATGCCTTCCTCTTGCTAGCAAGTCTAAACTTATTTTTGGAATGAATTAGCAGCATGCTGCCTTTAAACCTGAGTGTTTGCTGCGTTAATCATCCTTTCCAAGTGTAGAAGCATTCTGGCAAAAACCATTGTTGAGGATGAAATATCATAAGTCATCTACTTTGAAGGTTTCACAGCTTTAATAAATGTGATGTGTCAGCTTCTTCATTTCTAAAGAATTTTTTTTTCTTCTTATAATTTTCTCAGAAGGAATAAAGTTATAAAGGAGCCTACTTTCATGCAAATGAGTTAAACGTTTTGGCTCAGGTTGCCCTGCTAAGTTTTATGTGTAATAAATAATAAATGAAGATACTAGAATAGAGATTTCTTAAAGAGCACTTCCCTCCTGGAAGGATCTTTCAGAGGGAAGATCCGGGCCAACTCTCCTGTGATGGATAGGAATCTGAAACACACAATAGCAGCAAATCTGACTGACTGGTTTAGAGAATTACTTAGATAATGAATGTGCTTAGTGCTATTTTCTTTTGTAGTAATAGCTATATTTAATTAATTTTTAAATAGAATGTGTTGACACCTAATATAAAACACACTGTATGATGCTTTTTTTAACACAATACAAGAACACAGAATTCTCTCTCTTTTTATTTGGATACTAGCCTTTAGTTCAGCAGAATCAGTTGGCTAAATAGCTCATTATGGTTAGTTAATAGTTATAAGTGTGAGTACTTAAAGGATAAACAGGATATCATTTCTCCAAAGTCCAGCTTTAGTCTAGATACTCTCTATAAATCTGTGTATTTTCTACTTAAGTGAGAAACACAATTTTGTTAAAATGGCACTAATTCTCTCAAATGTATTTGATTATCTTACTGAATTAATACAACTCATGCAGCAGTGATTTTCTTTCTTTAGAGGGGCAGTTATTTGAGTTAAATAGATGGCTTAGTTTTCAATCATTCCATGCTTAGAAGCCATCAGATGCTACTTTCAAAAGAAGCCAAATAAGACTTTCAGCATATTTAAAATATATTATTTTTCTGAGTATTTCCCTGGCTTGATGAGGGAGGGGAGGAAAGGGTCCCAGATGGCAGGTAGTTTCAAACCTTTTCAATAGGATTTGAGAACTTGAGGAATGGAGCTGTGGAGTTTTTCTATTTTCCATGATTTTTTGTTTGAGAATTACTGAGCTGTGCCTTTCTTCTTCTTCTTTTTTTTGTCATGATTCCCTTTTGAGTATCCTATAGTAAAGACTGAAACAAAAGTCCTTTGTAATTTTGATAGAGTTTATATTTATTTTCTGGGACTACCATAACAAGTTACCACAAATCGGGTGGTTTAAAACAATAGAAATGTACTTTCTTACTCTTGAAAGCTGGAACTCTGAGTAGAGGTCCTCCGGCTTTCAGTGGTGGTCTTGAAGATCCAGGTATTGAGAGAACATTACATGAGTCTTCATCAAAACCAGGTAAGAAGAGATTTCTGGGCAGATGTCCAGAATGAAGTTAAATGATTCTTAACTTTCCTGTTTACCCTGAATAAGCCTCCATGTTTTCTGAGAGTAGTACACTTGGGTCTGCAAGTAGATTTAGTGTAGATGAAGAGTGAAGTAAAATGCAAATAATTTATGTTCTGAAAATGGGACTATAAATAATACATTGAGTACGTGAAGCACAATTCTACATAATGTACTTCTCTTATCTACTTGGTATTCAGGACACTGATAACAATAGGAGTGGTAATGGTATAAAAAAAAAAACAACTTTAGAAGAAGGAATGGCACCATAAGGACTGTGAGGCCTTTGTAGTGCTACCGCTCCACTTCCTGATGGTTGCTTTCTAAGCTGTGGCTGTAGACTTTGTGTGACAGTTTTCTCCAATTCCACAACCAACCATTCTTTTCAAGGAGGGAGGCATCCAATACAGACCAAGTTCTAGAAGTAGCACCAACATTTGTACAATGTAACCAGTGGGAAGAGATTTCTATTTCTTATTCTTTACTCTCTTCCTGAAAACTCTCAAGGTACCTCCCTTGTTTATAGCAATATTTAACAGCAATTTTTTGTGCCATTGAATAAAATGAAAAATCTCCATGAAGCAAAATTAAGATGAAGACTTTGTTCAACATTGTGAGTGATCACCCATTACCAGGTACCCAGCGAGTTCCTCAATCTGAATTTAATTTTCCACACAAAATTGGATGAAATTAATTTTTGTACTACAGAGTTACTGTGAGGCATACTTTTTCCAGACATAGAGTGGTCATTAACTTAGCTGTTAACCTCTTTCTCTTTCTCATCAAAGAACATGGATCATTTGACGCACATTACAAGGGCAAGTGAACACATGCCTAAGAGAATCCTTACTATGTTTGGTGTGTCTGACCTGAAAAGATAGAATCTTCTGATTGGCTTTCTCACTGGTAAACCCCGGGCTTTGTGAAACTCTATGCTTATAACCCAGCTGAGCGCACCTATCAAACTGAGAACTAGTGAATGGATGTCATTTCAAGATACTACACTTCTGGTAATTTTTAATGTAGCAATAGGAAACTAATGCCACCAGAAGTTTTCAATCCTACCACAACGGACTTTAAATTTAACAACTAAAACCTTAATTTTAGAGGTAATTTAAAAAATTTGTTACATTACAGCTCAATACACTGGTATTGTAATTTATTTAAGGATAAATAGCAAGTAGCAAGAACATAACGATTACATGGAGGATTTCCTTAATACCTAAAGTTTAAGTCCAATAAAAGGTGTCTTCTCAGCCATAAGAAAATATGAAATACTGCCATTTGCACAACAAGGTTAAACCTTGAGAACATTATGCTAAGCAAAATAAGTCAGAAAAAGTTAAGAACCACATGATTTCACTCATATATGGGATATAAAATGGAAACTCTTAGACACAGAAAACACGGTGGTTACTAGAGGGAAGGGGTTGGAGGTGTAGTAAAGGGTAAAGGGTACCAAATATACTGTGATAGAAGTTGATTTTGTTGTAGAAGACCAAAGAAACCCAAGTGAAGCTTAGAGAAATGGAGTAACATAGCTTTATTATACTGGCGATCTCGGAAGAGTTGCCTCCAAAGTCTGAGCAAACCAATATGCTGGAAGCTCTTCTTTTATCCCCTTTGGTTTCTATGTCTCCCAAATATGGGAGGGGCTGCTGAATCTTATGTCTGCTTTGCAAAACTCCCCTATGTTGGCATGGGGGCCTTGAGGCCATATCTAATGTCCTAGCCTGGCACCAGTACTTATAATGCTCTCTGGGGTTTATATATTGTTAATGGTTTATGGCCTCTGTAAAATGTGAACATTTAGGTAATAGGTCTTCCAAGACCAGATTGTGGAGAAAGGTGCAGTGACTTAATTATAGGTTATCAAGAATGTACATTAGGTTACTGGAACAGATTCAGATTGCTTAGCCATCTCTCTCCCTCCCCGCTCCTAATCATCAGGGTTACATTGAAATTAGACTTTTAGTTTTCTGAATTTGACTTTGGGTGCCGGGCACACAAAGCCATAATCAGATCATGAATCATAAAAATGTGCACTTGAAACCTATGCAATCTTATTAATATCATCCCAATACATTTTATTTAAAAAGAAAAAAATAATAAACTACTTATTTATTTAAAAGAGTGTTAAGTAGGGCCATTTAAACTACCTATTATACTGATTTCTCAAGGACTTGAAAACATGGAAGACTGAGCACAAGACCCATGTCTTTCTTCTTTATGGAGTGAGATCTTTCCATGCTGTTTCCTGATAGTAAGATTGTGGGATCTCAATAAAAGGATAAATGTTCAGAAGCTGGATTCCTATTAGTGTCCTTAAATCCTCTTGCTGTGAAGTTCCAATTCTGATTCACTAAATCCTCATTTACATTCTAATTCTCAATAATGTGATTTTTTTTACAATAAAAATAATTATTTTCCCAAACTATTGAGTAAAATTGATGTTCTTAAACAAGTGTCTTTTTATTCTGTGGTTCATCATATTCTGGCCTTACCTTTTCTACCAGGTAGGAGCATGTTGATCCAGTTGTGAAAACATAGAAAAACTATTTCCTAGGTACTTTCCTAACTGTTCTGGAGGTTCAGTTTTGAGCAAGAGTAAGTAGACAGGTCCTGTCCTAAGGAGTTCACTGTGTGGCAGGGGTTCTTAGCTCACTTCACAGAAGAGACTGCCCCAGGAAATGTTACCAGATTTTCTGAATGTCAGAGCTGAAATAAAAGCCAAAAAATTGGGTGACCATGAAGCTCTTAAACTCATTTTTCTTCTGAGCTCTAAGGACCATCAGAATTATTCTCAGAGGATCATTAGAAAAAAAAATTAAGGTTTAAGGCCAAAGGTGAGAAATCCTACAAAAATGTAGGTTCTCATTCTCAATGCTAAGCAAAAGAATGGATTTTTTTCACAGGAGCTTTACTATCAAGTACTTTGTTATCAAATACTTTGTGACACAACCTCTCCCTCTTGGTTTTCTCTTCTTAAACATTCAAAGTAAAACATGAAATGCACTCACCTCCCAGTTTCACTAGAATAAAATCAGTTCCTAGAGTGGCTCATACTAGAATCACTTTCATGACAGAAACTTGGTGTTAAAATATCTGAGTTCAAATTCTGCCTCTGCTGTGAGCAATAGCATGTAGATTTTCGAATTTACAAAACACTGGTGGAGATTTTTATTGTATATACATTAAGTAAAATGAAAGAAGCAAAAGTAACTTCTCAAAGTACCTGGCACAAAGCAGGTCCAGGTAACCATCTAAATAATCTCTTTTTTATTATAAATAATATTGATTTAACCCATTGAATAGAATTAACTTTATTTAAAGTAAATAGGATTTATTTAAAATAAAATGTCAAACTATGTATGTCATGTTCTTGAGATTTAAACCTTATTTCATCTTCATTTTGCACACATGCTTTCTTATAAAAAAAATAGAAATATCTTCTTAAGAAGAACACATGTGGTCGCTGGAGTTCAGATTGAGTTTAGTTCCAGCTCCATAATTAGTCTGGGAAGTTACTTACTTAGATGAGTTACCTAACCTCTACCTATAAGTTTTTCTCATTTGAAAACTCCTAGGGTTTGTGTGAACATTAAGTTTTATTATACAATGGCTTTAAAGTCTTAAATCCAGTGTCTGATGCCCTCCAAATAATAAACGTTAAATATTTAAAATATTGTAATCATGAGAGCACTATGCATGCCACCTAAACAATAAATGTCTGAGAGGGAAAAGCATCGGAATAATCAGGAGTCCTATTGCAAGACTATTTTTAATTACAGCATTTTATAAATAGCTGCTACAATTATTCTGAACCTGACAGTCATCTGGAGCTGGAGTCCTGCTGCGAAATGTTTTGCTAATCAGGACAGCTCTCTCTCCAGCCAGAGAGCACACTGGGCTAACAACAAGCCAGAATTAAGACCTTGCAATACAAGCCTCACATCTTGCAATAATTTGTGCTGTTGTTTGCAGGAGTTAAGTACAAGGATGGGATGCACTTCTCACTGACAAGAAAATAAATGGAGGTTTTTGCCAAAAGATACAGGGTTTTTAGACCCTTCTCTGGCAGAATCTGTTCTCTGTGACCAGTAACTGTTGCTTCTGTTTTTTTCTGTTTTTCTACCAAAAAAAAAAAAAAAAAAAGATCTTCAGAACTCTGTCTACATATGTATAGAGCAGCCCCATAAGTCTAGTACCTTAAAGAAACTAGTTATTATATTGGCTAGAAAGAATATTACAGTAGCATTTTTTTAGTGGTCCACAATAATAATTTTCTAAGTTGAAATTAATTTTAACTTTTTAAAAATTTACTCACACCTTCATCATTTGATGTATGGAATATATTTCCTTGAATTGTCTCTAATCCATCATCCACAATACCACCCAAATAAGCATCATGAAAGAGTGGTTGGATCATATCACCATTTCTTCATAAATGTTCCATATCAAGTGCCAAAAAAAGACTGTCTAGGTTTCCTCAATTTAAGTCTTCCCTTGACTGACACCACCTATGCATAATCACCCATTTGTATATCTTTCAGTGCTTGCTAACTACATTTCTATACCATTATACTCCTTATTTTATTTCTAAAATCTCATTTTAAATGCCTTCTTTTTTTGTGAGCCCTTTCCCCCAACCAAGTCATTCAAATTTTATTCTTTATTAACACTTTGATTTAAGATCACACAATATTTTGCATTCAACAAGTGGATCTAGAATGATTTGACAAGAGTGGCTTCTGACTCTGAATTCACTCAATGTTCAATACAAGTCATGGACTAAATAGGACAGATATCTCAACCCACAGGACAAGTGCAAGAAAAAAGGGGCAAGTAAGGGAGCACATGTAAGCAAATAAAAGGCACCAAATAAGACACTTTTGATTTCAGCAATATCCTGCACATTACTGAAAGAGGATAAAATGGACTAACAGTGACAACTTTCAAGTATTTTACATTTGTATATTTTTTCATATATAAATAGGCTGGAGGCCCCGTACACAAAATTTGTGCAGGGGGGGGAGGGGGAAGAAGTGTCTCTCAGCCCAGCCTATACCCTCTCCAATCTGGGATCCCTCTCACAATCCAGGACTGCTGGCTCCCAACTGCTCACCTGCCTGCCTTCCTCATTGTCCCTAGCAGCTTCTGCCTTCCAGCCTGATCACCCCTTAACCACTACCCTGTCAGCCTGATTGATGCCTGACTGCTCTCCTGCCAGCCTGTTTGCCACTAACTGCCCGCCCCTGCAGGCTGGACACCCCTAACTGCCCTCCCCTACAGGCCTGGTCACCTTTAACTGCCCTTTCCTGCAGGCTTAGTGCCCTCAATTGCTCTCTCCTGCAGGACTGGGTCCCCACAACTATCCTTCCCTGCTGGCTAGACACCCCCAACTTCTGTCCTCTGCTAACCTGGTCAGCCCTAACTGTCCTCTCTGGCAGGCTTGGTCGCCCCCAACTGCTCTCCCTTGCAGACCTGGTCCCTCTCAACTGCCCTTCCCTGATGGCCATTTTGTGGTGGCCACCTGTGTCCACATGAGGGCAAGATCTTTGACCACATGGGGGCAGCCATCTGGTGTGTTTGAGTGATGGTCAATCTGCATATTACTCTTTTATTAGATAGGATAGAGGCCTGGTGCATAGATAGGGGCCAGCTGGTTTACCCTGAAGGGTGGCCCAGATCAGGGTGAGGGTTACCTTGGGATATGGGGTGCCCTGGACGAGGGGCCTGTGGTGGTTTGCAGGCCAGCCACATCCCCAGCAATCCAAGTGGAGGCCCTGATATCTGATATTTATTTATCTTCTACAATTGAAACTTTGTAGCCTGGAGTGGAGCCAAGCCTCCTGCTTGCTCCTTGGTGGCAGCCATTTCTTTTGGGATTTATTTATCTTCTATAATTGAAACTTTGTAGCCTTGAGTGGAGGCCTGGGGCCCGCCAGAGTGTGTGAAAAGCTTGGCTTTCTCCATTGCCAGGGAAACCCAAGCTTCCCTTCAGCTCGCTCTGTGGCCACAACCATCTAAGTCATGGTTAATTTGCATACTTGTCCCTGATTGGCTGGTGAGCGTGGCTTGTGGGTATAGTAGAGTGGTGGTTAATTTGCATATTACTCTTTTATTAGATAGGATTTTTATTCTTGACTAGAGGCTCATTGCAAGAAGAGATTCATGCAATAGGCCTTTATTCCCTTGACTTCCAGGACTGATTTTTCTATGGTACCCAGGACCTAGGCCTTTGCTCTGGCTGGAGTCTGCCATCTTCACTGCAGACTTAGGCCAGAGTCTGCAGTCTTTGTCTACGCTACACACTCTGGAGTCTGCAGTCTTTGTCTTTGCTGCAGCTGGATTGCTGCTTCTGTAGATCCCTTCACCCCATGCCCTCCCTCTCATAGCAGGCATCCTGTCCCTCTCCACCACTCTGTGCCTGGAGCAGCTGGGCAGCCGGCATCTGTGACCTTCTAATTTGCATATCCCCTCCTGATTGGCTGGTGGGCGTAGCAGAGGTATGGTCAATTTACATGCTTGCCTATTATTAGGTAAGATGCCCCTTAACAACTCTTTGAGATACCTGGAAGAGATATATCCTATATAATAAAGAGGTAATATGCAAATTAACCCTCAGGCTCTCACAGATGTCTGCCTCCAACCAGGCTCACAGTAGTTTAGTGAGGGTTGACCAGGCCCACAGGGGGGTTAGTGAGGAATGACCAAATGACTGAACAGCAGGGTGATTGGGGTGACCAGGCTGGCAGGGGAGCTGTGAGGAGTGACCAGGCCAGGAAGGGGGTCAGTTGGGAGCAACCAGGCTGGCAGGGGTGGCAGTTGGAAGTAATTAGGCTGGCAGAGGGGGCAGTAAGAATCAACTAGGCCAGCACATGGGGAAATTGGGGATGACCAGGCTGACAGGAAGGCAGTTAGGGGTGTTCAGGCTAGCAGGAGAGACAGTTAGGGGCAACCAGGCAGGCAAGCAGGTGAGTGATTAGGAGCCAGCAGTCCAGGATTGTGAGAGGGAAATCCTGGATCGGAGAGGGTACAAGCTCAGCTGAGGGGACCCCCCTAGCTGTGCACAAATTTCATGAACCAGTCCTCTAGTATACACATATTTTGTATTCATTCATTGAGTCATTCATTCATCCAAAAACAGACATTGAGCACATGACACAGTCTTTTTATAACTTTCCATTAAAAGTTAAAATAAATACAGTGGCACCAGCCCTAGCCAGTTTGGCTCAGTGGACAGAGCATTGGTCTGCTGACTGAAGGGTCCCAGGTTAGATTCTGGTCCAGTCTCGATTCCTGGTAAGGGCATGCAGAAGGCAGCTAATCAATTATTCTTTCTTATCATTGATGTTTCTATCTCTTTCTCCCTCTCCCTTCCTCTCTGGACTCAATGATAATAAAAATAAAAAAAGACAGGTGCACCAAACTGTATTGGTAGTCAACATATTCTTCATTGCTATGCACTCACAGAAAGATAAAAAGCCAGTTGCATTTAAAAATGTCCCTGTTGAGGAACACCAAGATGGCGGCATAAGCATACACCTATTGTTCTGCCCCGCGCAACGATTTAAGAACTACAACATAACAGCAGAACAGACAAGCACCCAGAATCGCCAGAAAGCTGGCTGAATGTAAACTCCACTAATGGGAGCAGAGGTGGAACACAGACTCAGGACTGGCGAGAGCGCAGACCGAAACAGGTTAGGAGCCGCCCTGGTCGCGCGCGCGGGCTGGGACTGGAGCAGGGACCGGCCGGATTTCTCCGACGGGGCCCAGATTTCCCGAGCCGGGCGAGGTCCGAGATCCGGGGTACGAGAAGTCTCCCTGCACAGATTCCCCAGAACCGGCGAGGTCCGAGGTACATGGGACGCACCCTGGAAGCTGGGCGCAGGCAGAGGCTCCTAGTCCCAAGGGTCTCGCAAACCCGCGACTTGCCCCCTGGAAACTTGTCTCCTGGTTCCGGAAACCATCTATTTTACAGCCCTGGGCTGGACTTTTGGTGTGCACGCACATTTGGGGAAAGGCAGAGTTGTCTGGCAAGGGGAAGAGACTAGCAGCTTTCTCTTGGAGGAGTCTGCAGCCATCCCCACCCAACACAGACCCGCGCGCAAGCACCGCATAGGACTCAGCCGCTGCTGCCGCCGCCGGGCAGCCCAGAGACTACGCCCATCCAACCTGAACACAGTCTCCCTTCACAGCCAGTTGGCCTGGAGGTCAAACCCTCCTAGGGCTAACAACAAAAAGCTGGGTTTAAATTCAAAAATACTGAATACAACCCATAAAGGATTGCAGTAAGAGTACCCACCTCAGGTAACTGGGGAGACTGAGCCACTGTCCCTTTGAGGATATCCACCACATAAAGCAGCCACCATGCAGAGACATGGAAAGAAATCAGGTGTGAAAGAAATGGAGGAGAAATGACGACAAGACATAGAGTTCAAAACCACGGTTATAAGGCTTTTCAAGAGGCTCCTACAAAAGGCCGATCAACTTAATGAGAATTACCAGGAAATAAACAAGACCAACCAGCAAATGAATGAGCATTACAAGGAGATGAATGATACTTACAAGGAAATGAATGAGACCCTCAGGGAAATGAACAAGACCTCTGAGGATACGAACCAGACCCTCACAGATAAAAAAAACGACCAACTAGAAATCAAGCATACACAGACTGAAATAAAAAATATTACACAAAGTCCTAAAAGCAGTCCAGAGGGCCACAAGAACCAAGTCAAAGATTTGAAATACAAAGAACCAAAATCCACTCAGCTGGAAAAGCAAGAAACAAAAAGAATTCATATAATTGAAGATAGCGTAAGGGGCCTCTGGGACAACCTCAAGCAAGTCAACATCGGAATTATTGGGGTGCCAGAAAAAGAGAGAGAGCAAGTTAATGAAAACCTACTTGAAGAAATAGTGACTGAAAACTTTCCCCACCTGGTGAAAGAAACTGACTTAAAAGCCCAAGAAGTACACAGAACCCCAAAATATAGGAATCTAAAGAGGACCACACCAAGACATATCATAATTAAAATGCCAAGAGCAAAAGATAAAGAGAGAATATTAAAAGCAGCAAGAGAAAAACAGTTGGTTACCTACAGGGGAGCACCCATATGATTGTCAGCGGATTTCTCAACAGAAACGATGCAGGCCAGACAGGAGTGGCAAGAAATATTCAAAATAATGAATAGCAAGAATCTACAACCAAGATTACTCTATCCAGCAAAGCTATCATTCAGAATTGAGAATCAGATAAAGTGCTTCGCAGATAAGAAAAAGCTAAAGGAGTTCATCACCACAAAACCAGTATTATATGAAATGCTGAAAGATATTCTTTAAGAAGAGGAAGAAGAAAAAGGTAAAAATATAAATTATGAACAACAAATACACATCTATCAACAAATGAACATAAAAATCAAGTGAACTGATAGGCTGATGAACAAGATAAACTGGTGACTATAACAGAAACATGGACATAGAGAGGGAATGGACTGACAATTCTTGGGGAGAAAAGGGTTGTTGGAAGTACAGCAAGAGATTGGACAAAAATCTTGCAACAATGGGAGAGGACATTGGGGAGGGGGACGTGAGGGCGGAGGGTGGGATAGGTACAGGGTGGAGGGAAGGTATACGGGGATAAAAAAGGGGAAACAATGTAATTAATAAACTGAACAATAAAAAAAATAAAAATAAATAAATAAAAATGTCCCTGTTGAAGCAGTACAAAGTATCAATTTTATTAAATCTTCATTCTGAAATATATGTTTTTTCATTATTTTGGATTAAAAAATGGAGAGTACATATAAAGCACTTCTGCTATAGCGGGAAACAATGGATGTCTTGAGGAAAAGAAACTGTCTGATTCAGTTGCAAGCTCAAGTAGCCACTTTCCCCATGTGATGAAAGTTTTATTTGGAGAATGACTTAAAGACAAAAATATGGCTATTGAGTCTTGGGGATTTGATAGATATTTTCTCAAAAGTGAACAAAATGAGCCTGTCACTTCAAGTAAAACAACTGACAGTATTTGTGGCCAATGACAAAATTAGAGCACCCATGTGAAAATTAAAATACTGAAAAATATTTGGTATGTGAATTTGAGATTTTTCCAATATTTGAAGATTTTTCTGATGAAATCTTTGTTCATATTAACAAATCAGTCTTTTTCAAATTATATAATGAAACATTTCATCATTTGGAAGATCTTTATAAGTCAGTGAGCCAATATTTTTTAAAATTTATTTTTAGTATTGACATATTACATAGCCTTCATTTTTCCCACTTTGCCCCTCTCCACTTGACACCCAGTCCACCTCGGGCTGTCACCACGCTATTGTCTGTATTCATGGGCTATGAATGTGCATATAAATTCTTTGGTTAATCTCTTCCCATCTTCCCTCTCTCCTTCCCTCTGAGATCTGTCCGTCTGTTCCATGTCTCCATGTTAGACCTATTTTGTTAGTCAGATTATTTTGTTAATTAGATTTCACAAATAAGTGAGATCATGTGATATTTGTATTTCTATGACTGGCTTATTCCATTTAGCATAATAAGCTCCAGGTCCATCATGCTGTATCAAAAGAAAAGAGATCATTTGACCATACCAATAAGTAGCAGAGTATGAAAAACAAAACAAAACAAAAAAACAACAACCAACCAAGATTGCTGCCACCACTGAGAGCAGGAAGAAAGCTTGGGTTTCCCTGGCAAGAGAGGAAGCCAAGCTTTCCTCCTGCCATTGTCTGCCTAGGCCTCCACTCAAAGTTACAAAGTTTCAGTTATAAAAGATACAGAAATGGCAGCAGCCACTGAGCTGGAGAGGACAGAGGCTTGGGTTTCCCTGGCAACGGAGGAACACTTGAGGCTACAAAGTTTCAAACAGAAATGGCTGCTGCCATGGAGTGAGCAGAAGGCTTGGTTCTGCTCCAGGCTACAAAGTTTCAATTGTAGACATAGATTAATCTCAGATACCAGGGCCTCTGCTTGGGTCACTGGGGGGTGCGGCCAGCCTCTAAACCTCCACAGGCCCCTCACCCAGGCTGCCCCTCACCCCAAGGGAACCCCCATCCTGATCTGGGACACTGCTCAGGGCAAACCAGCTGGCCCCCACCCATGCACCAGGCCTCTATCCTATCTAATAAAAGAGAAATACACAGATTGACCATCACTCCAACACACAAGAGGGCTGCCCCCATGTGGTCAAAGATCTTGCCCTCATATGGACACAAGATGGCCACCACAAGATGGCTAGCAGGGGAGGGCCATTGGGAGGTTCCTCTGCAAGGCAGTGCAGTTGTGGGCAATCAGGTCAGCAGGGGAAGGCAGTTTGGAGGGACCAGGCCTGCAAGGGAGGGCAGTTGAGGGCGATCAAGTCTGCAGGAGAGAGCAGTTAGGGGTGACCAGGCCAGCAGAGGAGGGAAGTTGGGGGCAAACAGACTGGCAGGGGAGCAGTTAGACATCAATTGGACTGGCAGGGTCGTGGTTAGCGGGTGATCAGGCCGGCAGGGCAGAAACGGTTAGGGGCAATCAGGGAGGCAGGCAGGTGAGCAGTTTGGAGCCAGCAGTTCTGGATTGTGAGAAGGATGTCCAACTGCCCATTTAGGCCCGATCCCTATCAGGGCCTAAATGGTCAGTTAGACATCTCTCAAGGGGTCCGAGATTGGAGAGGGTGCAGGCTCGGCTAAGGGACATCCCTCACCCCCCCGTACACAAATTTCATGCACTGGGCCTCTAGTCCTATATAATAAAAGAGGGATATGCTAATTACTCATGACCAATCAGGCACTTAATAATCATGACCAGTCAGGTGCAGCCAGGTATTGGCCCCTGGCAGAAGTGGCCACTGGTGGGGGCACTGCCCAGCCTGGAGGCCACCCAGCCAGGGGTTAGGAGCAGGCAAGATGTGCTGTCTGGTCTGGGAGTGGCCGAGGTAGCCGTGGCCACTGGCAGAGGTACGAGCAGGCACACTGTGCCTGGCCCAGAGGCCTCCAGGCTGAAAGAGTCACTGGAGACTTTGATTAAATTCAATAGTTAGAATCACTATGCTCTGTGAGAGCTGACATCGTCAAACACTCAGGACCCTCAATCGTACAAATTAATAGGAAACAATTGCATAATGCTTTGACCTAATTGTACACACTTTAGCATCATTTACAAATTATTCTACATCCTTCAAGTAAATTCACCAGCTGACTGAGTGAATGATTCCAATCCTCCCTGGATAAGGCAGGTTCCTGTGGAATGCATTCTCCATGCAATACAAGGAGGGCCCCAGTTTTATTCCTGGTGATCTCATGCGCATTAGCTCTGGGCAGCAGGGAAGGAAGTAAAGAGGCATCATGTAGGGCAACTCTGGCGAGGAAGCAGAAGGAAACTCTGTCTGGCGGACACTCCCTTGCCACCCCTTTCAACCTATAAGAAGAATCAAATAAACCAATACAAACACCCCTCCCTCACCCCAGAGAGATCTGGGACTGAGGGGTGTCCCACCCAAGCATTTGTGTACCTGCTTCCCACACATTTTATCCAAATGGACAGGTTAGGGGATTAAGGGGAGCAGGAGGAGCCTTGCAGAAAGGGGATTCCCTGGAACCACACCCCTGCCCTCCCTCCACACCTGACCTCTCCGAGCTCAGGGCCTGAACCCACCCCCAGCAGATTTGTATATCACAGACCCTCTGGTACTTTCAGGCACTGGGCATTCTGGCATCTTCCCTACCTCCCCGCAACTGACCTTCACTGTCTCCTACCCCAGAAACACTGTCATCCCCAACTTTCAGTCTTTATGTCCTAAATGCATGGTGGTTTAGTTGCTTCTCCAAGGATTTTATTTGATAAGAACCCAGTGAAGTCGCTTAGCAACTGAGCTGCTCAGACTTCATCAGGGACAATGAAGGACACACTTTACTTGGTTTTAATAGTATAGCATTCTTATTCTTTTATTATTTAAACTAGTGGCCTGATGCATGAAATTTGTGCATATTAAAAGGGTATTAATTAGAGGAAATAATTTAATATTGCTATTAGCTCTTTCTCTATAATAGAAGTATCAGAGACTAAAGAAAATTAGTAAAATGTATATGAAAACCTTCTTCCTGTCAGAGTCTGAGGCGCACCATGGGACCCAGAGTCGAGTCCCCATTCACTCACATGTGCCTCAAAATCATGTGGGACCCAGACCCAGCTGCCCCCCTTGCATTGGGGTAGATCCATACCCAGCCAGTTCCACCCTTGTCAAGTCTCACAGGGCAGGGGGCATCCTCAGGTCCCTGGCCCAGCACCAGAATGAGGGGCGTAGCCAGAGGTCCCCCATCAAGCCCCACCAGGCAGAGGAGCACAGCCTCAGGTACCCCGGTCCAGCACCGGAAGGGAGGCGTAATCTCAGGTCCCCCTTCAATCCCTACTGGCACAAGGGCTCGAGCTCAGGTCCCCTGTGAAGCCCTGCTGGGTGGGGGGCACAGCCGGAGGACCCCTGTCAAGCCCAGCAAGGCAGAAGGGACACAGCCTCAGGTCCCCTGGCCCAGTGCTGGGTGGAGGGTATAGTCTGAGGTCCCCCAGCCTGGTGCTGGGGTAGGAGCGTGGCTTGAGGTCCCCTATCAAGCTCTGCCAGGTGGGGATGCAGCCTGAGGTCCCCTGTCAAGCCTTGCTGGGTAGAGAAAATAGTCTGAGGTCCCCTAATCCAGCACCAGGATGGGAAGTGCACCTTGAGGTCCCCTGTCAAGCCCTCCTGGGTTGGGAGTGTGCCCTGCAGTCCCCTGTCAAGTTGCACCAGGTGGGAGGCATGGCCTGAGGTCCCCCAGCCTGGAGCTGGGGCATGGGGAGCAGCCTGAGGTACCCTAGCCCAGCACTAGGGTGGGAAGCACACCTTGAGGTTCCCTGTCAAGCCCTGCCAGGTAGGGAGCATGGCCTGTGGTCCCCTGGGTTGGTGCCAGGGTGGGGGTGAGGCCTGAGGTCCCCTGTCAAGCCCTTCTGGATTGGGGGAGGGTGTAACCTCAGGTCCATGCTGATTGCTCTTTCAGCCTCTCACATGCTGCTCCCGGACCCATCCTTGCTCCTGCACCCTGCGCTCAGTCCCGCCCCCCACTCCTGATTGGCTGGTAGTGTAGTAAAGGTACAGTCAAATTTGCATATTACTCTTCTATTAGATAGGACTAGAGCCCCAGTGCATGAAATTCATGCATGGGGCGGTGTGCCTAAGCCCAGCCTGCAACTTATCCAATCTGGGACCCCTCAAGAGCAGTAGAACATCCCCCTCAGAATCCAGGACTGCTGGCTTCCAACTGCTGGCCTGCCTACCTGATTGCCCCTAATCATTTCTGCCTGCCATCCTGATCTCCCCCATCCCAGTCCCCTGCCAGCCTGATCAATGCCTAACTGCTCCGCTGCAGGCCAGATTTTCCTAACTGCCCTTCCTGCCTGGCTGGTCACCCCTAACTGCCCTCCCTGTAGGTCTGGTCCCCCCCAACTGCCCTACCCTGCCAGCCTGAGAGTCTCCAACTTCATTCCCCTGCAAGCCTGTCCCCCTCCGAACTGCTCTCCCCTGCAGGATTGGTCCCACCCAGCTTCCCTCCCCTGCAGGCCTTGTCACCCCTAACTGCCCTCCTGTTGATAGCCTGATCACCCCAAAATGCCTCCCCTGCAGGTCTGGTCCTCCCCGACTGTCCTCTCCTGCAGGCTCAGTCTCCCCCAACTGCCCTCCCTTGCAAGGCTGGTCCCTCCCAACTGCCCTTCCCTGCTGGCCATCTTGTGGTGGCCCTTGTGTCCACATGGGGCCAGGATCTTTGACCACATGGGGGCATCCATCTTGTGTGCTGGAGTGATTGTCAATTTGCATATTACCTCTTTATTATATAGGATAGATTTCTATTGATTTCAGAGGGGAAGGGAGAGGGAGAGAGATAGAAACATCAATGATGAGAGAGAATCACTGATCGGCTGCCTCTTGCATGTGCCCTACAGGGGATTGAGCAAACCAGGCATGTGCCCTTGACCAGAATCAAACCTGGGACTCTTCAGTCCTCAGGCTGAAGTTCTAACCCCTGAGCCAAACCAGCTAGGGCAAGCAATCCTATTCTTAAAGTCTTGATTTTTGTCATAAACAAGTGGATTTGAATCATATCAAACCAATATACATTTTTAAATAAAATGTCTCTTCATTTCTACTAATGCAATTCTGGTAGCCCCCAACTGGTAGCCCCCAAATCAATAAAGATCTATTACTTAATGCTTGTGTTGTATAATCTATATTAATAAAAGTGTAATATGCTAATTTGACCAGACATCTTCTGGACATCCATCCAAATGTCTTTCTGCACAAAGCCACACTGGTGGAGGTTGAGGCAGTGGTAGTTAGTGGTAGTTAGTGGTAGTTCCAGGCCAGAAGAGGAGGGAAGTTAGGGGCAATCAGGCTGGTAGGCAGGTGAGCAGTTAGGAGCCAGTGGTCCTGGATTGTGAGAGGGATATCCAGAGGTCAAACATACCCTGAGGGATCCTGGATTGGAGAGGGTGCAGGCTTGGCTGAGGAATCCCTCCCCTGCATAAATTTCATGCACTAGACCACTAGTAATTTTATAAATGGTCAAACAAGGGACAGTGGATTTTCAGCTAAAAGAATAAGAGTAGTTCATGGATATGGTTTCAGTTTCCACATGAGATAAAAATATTTAAAAGACAACTTGTTAAATTTAGTACAATATCTAAGAAGTATATCCATAAATATATGAATTAGTTATAAAAATACTTCTTGCATTTAAATCACATGTCACTCTGAGCAGAATTTTCTTCATATACTTCAACAAAAAGAACACAGACAACAGGTGAAATGCTGAAACAAATATGAAAATCCAATTCTTCACCCAACCAGTATGGTTCAGAGATTGAGCATCAACCCAGGAACCAAGAAGTTCTCTGGTTTGATTCCCTGCCAGGACACATGCTAAGGTTGTGGGCTCAATTCCTAGTATGGGGCATGCAATAAGCAGTCAGTCAATGACTCTTTCTTATCATTGACTAGAGGGCCAGTGCGTGATTGAAATCATGTGAGGAGGCACCCTGCAAGGGGCTGGGACCTGCACCTGACCTGTGCAGCACCAGCTGTGCAGCATCCCGTGGACCCCCTGCTTGTGTCTGCTCCAGGGCCACAGGACCCAAGACCCACTCCTGACTCACAGAATCCCCTGGCTATCCTGCCTGTGTCCACTTTGGGACCGTGGACATACAGGTAGGATCGGGCTTAAACGGGCAGTCAGACTTTCCTCTCACAATCCAGGAATGCTGGCTCCCAACTGCTTGCCTGCCTGCCTTCCTGATTGCCCCTAACCACTTCTTCCTGCCAGCCTGATCACCCCCTAATCACTCCTCTGTCAGCCTGATTGATGCCTAACTGCTCTCTTGCCAGCCTGTTTGCTCCTAACTGCCCTCCCCTGATGGCCTGGTCATCCCTAACCGCCCTCCCCTGTAGGTCTTATTCCTCTCACAACTGTTCTCCCTTGTAGGCCTGGTCCCTCCCAACTTTCCTCCCTTGCTTGTCATCTTGTGGTGGCCATATTATGTCCACATGGGGCAGTCATCTTTGACCACATGGAGGCAGCCATCTTGTGTGTTGGCTGAATAATAATTTACATATTATTCTTTTACTAGGGGCCCATTGCAGGAAATTCATGTACTGGTGGTGGGTGTTCCCTCAGCCCAACTTGTTCCCTCACACATACTGGGAGCCCTCAGGGGATGTCCTACTAACCACTTATCACAGCCTGCAATGGGGCCAATGGCTGGCTCCATCCCAGCCACATACCTGCTCCGGCCCAGGCCTTTGCCCCAGCCAGCTAGAGCCAAGAGAGCACAGGCTAGGCCCAGCCACCCGGCCCCAGCTGCCTCAGCCTGGCCCCTACTCCTGAGTGGCTTGTGGGCATGGCTAGTGGGCATGGCTTGTGGATGGAATGAAGGTATGGTCAATTTGAATATTACTCTTTTATTAGATAGGATTAGATAGGATAGAGGCCTGGTGCACAGGTGGAGGCCAGCTGGTTTTCCCTGAAGGGTGTCCAGCATCAGGGTGGGGGTTCCCTGGGTCGTGGGGCAGTCTGGGTGAGGGTCCTGTGGTGATTTGCAGGCTAGCCACACCCCCTGGTGACCCAAGCGGAGGCCTTGGTATCTAGGATTTATTTATTTTCTATAATTGAAACTTTGTAGCCTTGAGCAGAGGCCAAGGCAGGCCAGGGAAGACAGAAAACTTGGCTTCTTCCATCACTGGGGGCAACTCAAGCCTCTTGCTCTCTCTGTGACTGAGCCATCTTGGTTGGGTTAATTTGCAAACTGGCTCCTGATTGGCTGCTGGGTATGGCTTGTGGATGTAGTGGAGGTATGATCAATTTGCATATTACTCTTTTATTAGATAGGATGTTTCTGTCTTTCACTCTCCCTCTCTTAAATCAATAAAGATAAAAAACATTAAAAATTTTAGTTCTTGTATTACTTATGAGATTTGCAAACATATCAAACAATATCACTCTCCTTACTATTTTTTTAATTTGAAAAATAGTTACTTTTTTAAAATAAATGTTAGTCATGTTAATTTGCAATGTGTTTATTATTGTAATTTTAAAATGCATTCTTAAATATTTTTAAGTTTTGAGCTTTAATTTCTAATACAGTACAGATTGATCAATATATAGCATACTATCTTAACATCTCTGGGGTCCTCTGTATATTTAAAGAGTATAAAGGAGTTTTAAGTGTACACATTTTTAAAACTGATGGAGTGTCAAGTGACATGTAATTTGTATAAAAAGTGCTTTTAAATCTCTGGAATTCCCTACCAGATTGCTGTCATAAAGACTAAACTTTCATTCTGAAAAATTCCTTCCCTTTGGTTAAATATTATTCTCTCCATGTGACTCTTCCTGATAAATTCTACTGTATACTAAAATTTTGAATTGAAGTGGGTGCTATGATAGAAATAGCTTAAACATTGGAGAAAAATAGACTTGGTATTAAAGGCTTTCTCTGGTGCCCAGCTGGTGGTAACTTAAAAAAAAAAAGTATTTAAACATCTGCATGGCTGGTTCATGTGGAAAGTGGGGAGACTATTACATTACAACAGACATGTTTTGTTGCTAAATAAGATCTATAATAATGAAAGTGTAATATGATAATTAGACGGGATGACCCTGCGGACAAAGCCAGGGTGCAAAGGCCAAGGCAGCTGCTGTGGTAGGCAGGGGCCAAGGCAAAGGTGGCTGCTACAGTGGCAGGGGCAGAACCCTTGCATGAATTTCATGTATTGGGTCTCTAGTAATATTTATAAAATATCTGCCATAAAAGGAGTCCTACTTTCCCATGCAAGATTAATTGGATCCCTGGATCATTTTACTGAGAAGAATCAGGTTTCAGGATGATACTCCAGGAGAAAGAAGATGAGTAAAAAAATTGACAGAAAAGCTGTTGAGTGCCTAAGATGAATGTGCTTTATGCCATAACAGGTCCCAGCTCCTAGGCAATCACAGACAGAATTCCAATGACATAGGGTCAATTTCATTTCATGAAATGAACCTCAGATCCCTTTCTTTCTTTTTATTTATCATCTAGTCTTCTTCAACTCAATATATTACTATGTAATGTCTTTCTTTCATTAAGAATTCCAAATTTTACCATAATACATATTTCAAATGTCCTTTAAGCATTCTCCTTTTTAATAATTTAAGTGATTAGAATACATAGAATATTAAATATTGACAGTTCTCTCCTTCAGTGCTGTTTTGCCAAAAATTTCATTGTTTGTTGAAGTCCTAAAGCAATAATTGGCTTTGGTCATAGTATACAAAAACACCTAATAAAGCCAATATTAATTCTTTTTAAGATAGATTGTTGAAAGGGCAATCAAACATATATCATCTCATTTTTAATCCTTCTGAAAAGGTAATAAGATATTCACTTCACCTTCATCATATGATAAAGTCAGAATTTATCAAATTTAGAGGCTAATAAAATTAATTGCAAAAACATCTTACTAAGTAATAGATGTAAAACTAAGAGTATTATGCTGAGCAAAATAAGCCAGAGAGAGAAAAATAAATATCGCATGATCTCACTTATATGTGGAATTTAATGAACAAAAGAAACTGACAAACAAAATAGATCCAGAGACAAGGGAGCATGGAACAGACTGATAGATCTCAGAGAAAAGGGATTAAGGGGCGTGGGTGGGAAGAGATTAACCAAAGAACTTATATGCATATATGCACAGCCCATGGACACAGACAATAGTTTGCTGAAGGCCTGGGGCGAGGGTGGGATTGGGGAGAAGAAGGTCCATATTGGGGAGGAGGGGTGGTAGGAGGGGGACATCTGTAATACTTTCAACAAGATATATTAAAAAACAACAAAACATAACTGATAGATATAAATTTAATATCCATTACCTAAGAACAAGTGATATTTTTTAAATATATTCTTTTATTGATTTCAGAAAGGAAAGGAGAGGGAGAGAGAGATTGAAACATCAAAGATGAGAGAGAGTTATTGGTCAGCTGCCACCTGCACACTGGGGATAGAGTCCACAACCCTGGCATGTGCCTTGATAGGGAATTGAACCTTGAGCTTTTGGCTCCTAGGCCGATGCTCAATCACTGAGACATGCTGGCTAGGCAACAAGTGATATTTTAAGTTGTACAATTAAAACTTGGTTATATAAAAACATCTAAAAATATAATTTTTCAAATATAACCATCTTTATTATATTATTGTTGATTATAGCTAATGTACTGATTGGTACATTATAAAATAATGAAAACTTAGCTAGTTACCATATCAGAACAAAACATAATCTGTCCTATGCAGTATAAGATGTGTAAATTCTGTTCACCATCTGTTCATGCTATCAATATGTACCATACTGGGCTAGTGAAATATAAATAAACTAGAGGCCAGATGCACAAAGATTCATGCAAGAATGGACCTTCCTTCGCCTGGCTACTGGCACCGCCTTTGCTGTGGCCCAGAGCTGCCTTGCCTTTCCGCCTTCCCACTTTGCTTAGAGGCCCAGAGTGTCCCACTCCACCCCAGGCCACCCAATACCTGCATATGCAAATTAACTTTCCATCTTTTGAGGTTAATTTGCATACACACTCCTGATTGGTTGGTGGCACAAAGGTATAATCAATTTGCATCTTACTCTTTTAATAGTGTAGATATGTTATATAAATTTTCCTGACCTCAGATAAGTTACTCGCTTTTTTAAACCTACCATCTTATAAAAATACAGAAGGTGATTTTATTCTTAAAGATATTTATTTGCATAATGTCTAATCACTGGGGTATACACCTGAAACTAATATAATAATATATCTCAACTGTAATTGAAAAATAAAAAAAATTACTCAACAAATGTAGTTGTGTGTGTGTGTGTACTGATTAAAAGACTAAAATATGTAAACATTGTGCCTGATGCATTACAAGGTCAATAAATATTACTTTTCCTTAAGGCCTTTGGTTCCAACAAATTAAAAAGAAATGTATCTGTATGCATGCATTGACTATGATTATGATGAAGTTTAAACAGTGTTTTTTGTTTGTTTATTTCTATTGATAAGATGGCTAGAGCCACTGTAATTTGGGGGCTAAAAACACATGTGCTTGGTGTGTGTGTGTGTGTGTATGTGTGTAGGAGGTGCATGAACCCAAATCTACATGAACAAAGTCAACTAATTCCCTATGCTTTTTAATGAAACAACCAGGCAATTGTTTCTGTTTTTTCATGTTGCTGTTCAGTAATGTGTTTACTCATTTATTCCCAAGATTGTAGCTATACACTGCAGTGTCTATGGGAAATTGCTGTTCTCTTGTGTTTATACTGGAAGGCAAGTATAGTAGATAGAGCCAAAACCCCAATGGGGGGTACAGATATTTTGAAAGTGAAAGTGGATTTTCATAGCTTCCCAGTACTGCACAGTCTTTACTAAACATCTTAGTGTATGTAATGATTGAAAATTTTGAATGGGAGTGATTTTCCAGTTGGAAGAATAAAACCAAAAAAGATTATGAGAAACAATGAAAGTCCCTTTTCCACCAGAAGATTTTGTTAGCCATTGTATCATCTGGGTGTTCTCAGCAATGGATTAGCTGGGGGAAATTTAATCTCTGTGGTCCATTTAACCTCTTCATACCTCATTGAAGGCTTGTCATTATTTCTCATGTACATTGAAAATAACAAATATTTCCACTTGCAGTTTTCATGCTTAAAAATCTATTCCTCTGTTTCCTGGGGTTCCTGCTAAAAGGCATGTCTCAGAGAACTATATTTCTCAATCTAAGGAAAATTTTCTAAGAAAGAGATTACATTAAAAAATGTTTTAAACGGCAGAGGTGGATTGGAGGTAGTGCGGCACCCACAGGGCAACTGGTGAAGGCCAGTGGGGCAGGGAGCTGGGTGTGCAAACCACACAGACTCTGGTCTCCCAGGATTCAGATATTCAGATAGTGTAGCCAGATGTAGCAAGTTGGCAAAGGTGGAGGTCAAAGGAGGGGAAAAGACATATTTGTTATAATATTTGTTTGTGCATCATCTATGGAAATGGAACAAACAGAAATCACTTACTGGATGTCATACAGTGGGATCCTGAGCATCATGAACTATGGGGATGTTTTAAATCATGCTCATTGGAAGAAGTGGTCTACTCATCACCCTCTCTTAGGGAACTGTGGGCCTGGCCATGCAAACAAAAGATGCTTCAGAGTCTCCCTGGAAGAATGAGTTTTTGCGTGTCCCCATGACATCACCCTCAGCAAGACTGAAGGACAGGAATGGCCTGTGGGTGGCCTGACCAAGAGATGTGTTTGATTTCCAGCAGAGGCCTCAAACTGGGCACTTTTTTCAAGGCTTAAAAAGAATAACATGAAAATAATAAGCAGTGGGTAGAATGACACTTTTAGGGAACATTACGCTTTTTAAAAATAAATAACCATAAGAATGCTGTTCTTTTGTTTTTCTTGGCTGATGATATTAATGTAGGAAATAAATAGAAATACAGAGTGACACCATCTTGCTGTGAATATAGAAATTCTGAATAGGATTTAGGTGGGAAAAACTGTGTATTCCCAGAGAGATGAGTTTCTCATCTTTCATGTATGAGCCCTTTTAAACAGAATCTGGGAACCATTAACAGAGTGTTGGAATAGATTGCTATTGTATAATTGTGATTTCATGTTCAAGTCATAAAAAATATATATATAATTGAATAGTAAGTGGAATTGATCACTTGGAGGCAAATTATTAGATATCTACATCTTGAACTTAAATAATGATAAGTTTCCCTTTTGTTTACTGTCAATAAATTCTCCCCCTCTGAATCAGTTATTATTTACAAGACTCCACATTTATATTAAAGGAGGGGAAAAACGAAATGCCAAACTATTAGCAGAAAAACCATGGTTAAGAGTATTTTATTTTGACACAGAATAAATAACCTGATAAAAATTAAAATGGGGGAGAGGGAGAATTGAGTTTTTCTATCTATATATCTTACAAAATTCTTCAAGGGAAAGAAAATGATGTAAAATTTGTATTTTCTTGCTTCCTGTATTCTCAATTTCTTTTCTATAAGAAACACTGTAAGTAAAAAGCTTAGAATATCAGGTGTGTGTGTGTGTGTGTGTGTGTGTGTGTGTGTGCGTAATTTGTTCACAAGAGGATTTTTCCTTCTCTATTATCAACAAAATTCAGTAATTGCTCTGGACTTTATACACCCCCAGTACATTCTAAGTATGAACATGTGCAAGTTAAAAAGATCCTTGAACCAAATCGAATTAAATTATAGCAATCCCCTCCCTGCTTTGATTTTACTATTTAATTGTTAGCACAGTCAATTTTATTTGTTTAACCTAAAATTTGGCTGGAACATAATGATATTTTTAGGAGTTAGGAGTTGTCAGAAACCACTTGAGAATTAATTTTGTTCTTTATTGGAATAATAATAGATTTATATTATTAAAAAGAAGAAAATAACTCACTAAACTAGGAAATGCACATTCCAGTCCCACGTTTAATTCTAAATTGGTTCCAGATAGAAAAATGTTGCTTTTCTCTGGAGACCTTTCTGGGTGGAGACTAAGAAAGATACTTCATGTTATAAACATGTTCTTGGCAAATGTCATGAAAGTGTAGCTTTACCCTACAATTTGCTAACATTTATGCTTAGAATAGTAAATCACTCCTTCTAACAAGTTGAGTTTGGCATAAATTTTATTAAAAAGTTGAATCAGAGAGCCTTGCTTAAGAACACAAACAGAAAGAGATATATGGAGTTTCCCAATGAAAGAATACAAATTTCCATGCCAGCCACCAACGATATCCACGAACACCCTTTGTCAGCATTTCAGGAAAATAAACACACAGGCTCCACTGAAGAGTAGAAAGTAGGGTATATGTCCTTTCTTCTACCAAGAACTACTGACCAATGTGAGAACTCAACTGAGTTCCAAAAACTATTAATGCAATAAGCAAAAGCTTTTATTAATTTTATAGAGAGGGTAACATACACACACACACACACACACACACACACACACACACATACACACACACACACACACACACACACACACAATCTAACAGGTTATTCAAGGGTCAACTCACTATGTAATGAGAACAGGGAATAAAGCTCTGAAGTATATTTTTAAAGATTTTAAAACTGAGGAGAGAGAGATAGAGGAAGAGGGGAAGGGAGAAGGAAAGAGAGGTGAGAGACATCCATCAGTTTCCTCCTGCATACACCCCAACCCAGGACCTAACAGAAACCAGGTATCAAACCCTTGACCTTCTAGTGCATGTGGATGAAGCTCCAACCAACTGAGCCACACCAGCCAGAGCTGAATTACATTTTTAGGACAATGTCATGACTAATCAAAAAAGGTCAGTGTACAGAGCAGAGAGGGGTGCCTCTGAAAAGAAAAATACCCAGAAGGCTAAAAACAAACATGAGTAAAGCCCTGGGAAGAGAAAGAAGCTGATCAGCATTCTCTGACATAGGCATTGGTACTCCCATCATTCAAGCTGCCCTGTCCTCTCTTCCAGAACACCTGAATCATCCCACCTAAACAGGAGTCCGAAAACAACATAGAGAAGTGAGTCTGCCCTCATCCTACATATATTAAACTGAACAAAAACCAAACAAATCATATCTCAACATGCACCGAAGTCCTTAAAACAAGAAATGCAGTATGATTCTCCTGATGGGCCTAAAGTCCCCAGGGTTAGCATAAGGCTGTGCACTTCTGAGTGTTATAGCCCTAAGGGATACACTGTAGCTCTCAAACAATCCAACTTATTAATTATTTTTTTCTTTTGCTTTTTTGGTATGTTAAGATCACTTAATTTTTATCATTTATTTTTCAGTCTCAAATCATGGAGAGTATTAACATTATTTTTCCAGTGATGGTTTTCCAACATATTTTGATAAATCTTTTTTATCATCATTTAATGGTTTTCTGGTCATTTTAAATGAATTTATCTGCAAGCTCCCATCTCATAAGTGATTGTCATCAAATTCTGTTACCACCCTTCTTGTGTTCCTACTAAGTGGAGAAGTCACGGCATCAGCAGGATCATTTTCTCCTATGGGCTCTTTCATTGGCTTTCAGAAACTGTCTTCTCCCAGTGTCCTCACATGGTTGTCCTCACTCAACAAAGTGCTGTAGCATTGCTTATCCCTCCTGAACACAGAACACCTACCTCTGCTTAATTCTGAGATGCTGGCAGAGATTGAGGTTGATGTGTTCTCCCTATTCCAATAGTCTTTTCTAATAAAGTCTCTCCTCACTTACGTCTAGAGTTATTTTTATTTGGCAATGTCACACACACACACACACACACACACACACACACACACACATCCTTATGTCAATTATACATTTATTTAACACATGTTTATTAAGTGATTTGTATGTGTCCCATGCAGTGATAGATGAAGGATGATAGAGCGTTGTCACCAAATAATTTACAAAATGTACCCTGACATTTGTTTAAATAGTAATGCACATAGTATATGAATATATGAGAAAATAAGGTTGTGTACTTCTTAGACAGAACATTGAATAAGGCAGTCGCTGGTATGTCCAGAGTACCTATAATGGCATTCCATAATAGTTTGCATTTGTGGTCAGCCTGCAGGAAATGGTCCAATTTGGCTAGGTGGGTGAAGAAATGGAATAGTGATTGAGCCCAAAACAATCTGTAAAAGCCAACAAATGTAGAGCTTTTTCTGAAAGGAATAAAGAATGTAGTGTTCATATTTAATAACTGGTACCTTCCTTCCTTTCTTATAGTTAGCATCTTATATAATAAAGAGGTAATATGCAAATTGACCATCATACCCTCACAAGATGGCTACCTATGGCCAGGCCAGCAGGGAGGTTAGAGAGGGACAACCAAATGATTGAACAAGCAGGATGCATGGGGCAACCAGACCATCAGGGGGAGTTATTGAGGACTGACCAAAAAACTGAACAAGAAGGCTGCATGGGACAACCAGGCCAGTATGGGGGTTAGTGAGGAATGACCAAATGAATGAACAGTTGGTTGCATGGGGTGACCAGGATTAGAGGCCTGATGCACAAAATTCATGCATGGGTTGGCTGCATGGGGTGACCAGGCCAACAGGGGAGCCCTGATGGGCAACCAGTTCAACATGGGGTCAGCAGGGGAGGAAGTTGGAGGTATTCAGGTTGGCAGGGGGAGGGGGCAGTAAGCAGTGACCAGGCCAGTGGAGGAGGCAGTGAGGGGCAATCAGGCCAACACAGGGGTCAGTTAGGGGCAACCAGGCAGGAAGGCAAGTGAGTGATTAGGAGCCAGCAATCCAGGATTGTGAGAGGGATGTTCGACTGCCAGTTTAGGCCCAATCTCCTGAGGGGTCCTGGATTGGAGAGGGTGTAGGCTGGGCTGAGACGACCCCCCCATGCATGAATTTTATGCACCAGGCCTCTAGTCCTATATAATAAAAGCCTAATATACTAGGTGTCCGGCATCTGGTTGGCCATTCAATCAATCAAAATGTAATATGCTAATGATATGGTAAGGCCACTCAACCGCTTGCTATGACATGCACTGACCACCAGAAGGCAGATAGTTGACCGATTGCTATCATGTGCACTGACCACCAGGGGGCAGACAATCAACTGGTCGACCAGTTTCTATAATGTGCACTGACCACCAGGGGACAGATGCTCTGACCAGTAGGTTAGCTTGTTATTGGGGTCCAGCTGATTGGGACTGAGTGAGATGGTCTGGACACATCCTGGAGCCCTCTCAAAGTCCCTCCTGAGCTGACAAACCTCCCATGTCCTTCCCTGGCCCCAATTATGTACCTGTGGGGTTCTTTGGCCTGGCCTGCTCCCTCTCACAATCCTGGACTCCTTGAGGAATATTGGAGAGCCAGTTCTGGCCTGACAGTGGAATGATGGTGGAATGAGCGGTTGCTATGATGTTCAATACAGGAGCTGCCCCCTAGTGGTTAGTGTGCTCTGACAGGGGGAATGCCACTCAGCCAGAAGGTGGGCTCACAGCTGGTGAGCACAGCAGTGGTGGTGGGAGTCTCTTTTGCCTCCATGGCAGTGCTAAAACCTTAGGAAACTGCAGGAAGTGGGCCTAAGCCATCAGTTGGACATCCTCCAAGGGCTCCTGGACTGCAAGAAGGAGCAGGCTGGGCTGAGGGACCACCCCCCCACACAAACAAAGTGTATGAATTCATGTACCAGGACTCTAGTTTATTATAAATTTGGAACATTATGAGAATTCAAAACCAAATAAAAATCTACTTACAATTTGACCCAAAACATTTTATTTTCTCATGCTATTTTACTGAGCTGACTAACATTATTAACTGAAATCGGTAATTATTTTTTATTTGTGCCCCTGACTTTGCTAAGCATTATCATGATATCCCAATAAATCAATAGGTTTTTACAGGAAAAGTGAGAGGGGAAATATGAAATCAGAAAGGACATGAGACTAAGGAGTCAACTTTTTCCATGTGAGGATGTTGAACCATATACCATGTTGTCACAATGAGACAATACCTTGCAGACGTACTCACTGGCAACAGAAGATCAAGTCAACATGCCACCAACACTGACTCATTTCCTTGAGACATCCTGGCTTATATTCTTGAAGGTGGAATCAGTGATGATAGGTAGTGATTTAGGCAGGGGCCCTAAATGGAAATGACTGTGAAGTAGTCAGAAAGAGAAGAACACAGACCCTCTCAGACCAATGAAAATGTTCCTAAGAGGGGATAAAGGATGGTGTTATTTTAGCTGCTTCTACTCTCAAATTGGTGTTAACTAAGTTTCTTTTTCTTGAAATCAAAAGGCCCTGTGCACTCTTTGATGACTTACCCCCAAGTTGTTATACCTGTGTAATATCAGAAATGTGACGTGTTCTTTGCTCTTTGTTAAAGTCAACCCTCTAGGCCATTTCAAGATCTAAGAAAATGTAAGGAGAAGAGAACATTTCTGTCTTAAGGGAATAGAAGCAGAAATAATTCAGGTAAACAGTAAGGAGGAAAATTTGGAATAGCTACACATTTTAGCTTTTGGTTTTTGCTATTTCTTCTGTTGTATCTATTGACATCAGGTGTCCAAACAATTCTGCTTGTCTAGCTTTTATAAATTTGAATCACAGGAATCAATCAATGTCAGTTCTCTGTGCCAGTCAAGGGCAATAAAAATGACTCCTAGAGGATGGAATTTGAGAATTACTCAGCAACAAAGAGCTATAGTTAAAGCTATTTGGATGGTTTCATTGGGAAACAGGGAGCAGATGATCGCAAGACACATGAAAATGGGTATTATTCTGTGCCTTAAGAAAGAATTCCATTGTTGCTGAAACCGGTTTGTTGCATAAACTATTCTAGGAGTCCAGTAAGTTTGGGTTTCTGATGTTGTAATGATATTTGATGAGATGTCATTTTTCTAGCTGAGCTTTGCCTCTGAGCAATCTCCATAGGCATGACCTGAAGATCATCAGAATTTATCTGGGCTCATATAGTCCTTTGAATATTATTGGGTGGGGCTTTTTTATTAGAACTTTAGAAAAAGATTAGTTCTCTATGTTCTCTTTTTGTTGTTGTTGCCTTCAGGGTTTTTTGTTTGTTTTTTTCTTTGTTTTGTCTTGTTCTTTTATACCACATCATGAGCTAGACTAAATTCCTTCTTTTATTTTTCCTCAAGATGGGAGTGTTTATTTATTGCTCTATTGAAAATGCTTATGATTCCAAATGGAAAGTTTAAGCACAGTGATTCTAGCATCACTTGGAGCGCTTTATAGAAATTGCCACACCCTAGACTAATTAAATCAGAACAGTAGGAGCCAGTATGCTTTAAAAGCTGCCCAAGCAATTAATGCAGTTCAGCAGGGTGAAAACCACTGTCAAATGTCCAGGGGTGTGATCTGCAGATGGGTCACCAGCCAGGGAAACAAAAGGACCCTGCTCTCTAATTCACTTCCTCTGCTTACTTCAAAGCAGTTGTGACTACACCATCGGATCAAAGTGATTGCAAACTCCTGGGGCTGTGATTGTCAGAGGGCTCACAGCTCTGTGGACCAGCAAGGCTTTGAAGTACACTGTGAATTCCTATGGCATGGGAGAAGTGGTCTAATGGGGAATTAAGGCCATGATTCTCCAACAGCACTGCTTTCTATCTACTTACACAATGAGTCTGAGGTGGGCAGAAAACAATTACACTCCTTAGATGTGGATTTTGGTTTTATTAAAGGTTGCTCTTTATGAAAAATGAATACTAGTGTCTCCAGAAACGTGATGAATGACTGTTTTTCACTCAGCTATTTATTAATGACATTAAAAGTTTATATCAGCCTAGCCGGTGTCGCTCAATGGTTAAGCATCAACCTATGAACAAGGAGGCCATGGCAATATCCTGGGTCAGGGTCATGCCCAGGTTGTGGGTTCGATCCCCAGTGTGGCCAATCAATGACTGTCTCACCATTAATGTTTCTAATGTTTCTATCTCTCCTTCTCTCTCCCTCCCTTTCCTAAATCAATATACATTTTTTTAAAGTTTAGCTTAGATAGTATAAAAAATTTTAGTATTTGCTAACAGAAAATAGGTAAAGATTACTTCATTGTCTATTAAAATTCTTTCACAATCATTTGGCCTGCCATAGACATCTCTGCAGAACAAAGTTAATTTAAATATCCATTTACAACATAAAAAATGAATATTCTATTTTCAGATCTCTGATTATGTCAAAACATAGCCATGTATGTCCAATAGAGAGAAAGGGCTTCTTAAGCTTTAGGATCACATGTGACAATTGACCTCAGGTGCCCTATTCCATGCTTTATGACACTTTTTAGAAACATGGGATTCCATAGTTTGGCATTACTGTATTTGTATGCAAAAACATGGTTGACTCTAAATATTGACACATCAGAACTACTAGGGGGATTGACAACATTGCATACCTAGGAAAAGGTAAATATTTTTAAAAACCATATAACAACAACAAAACATACAAAGTAAATCTGCTAATTGGGCTACCACTTGTATTTCTATGTTTATGGAGTTTGATCACCCAGTTATTCCTCAGCAATAATGAACTATCTTCTCAATAACATCCCCAAAGCTAGAATGGGTTATAAGAGTTTGGGAATATTTTACTGACTTATTCTGGATTCAAATAAAATAATGGGACAGTTTAAAAAGTAAGAAATTAGTACAGAACAAATTTCATCTGAGTCAGTTTTGATCATTAAAACATAACCTATGAATACACATTATAGGTAAGTTCTATTTTATTAAAATTAATCTCACTGTTAAAAAATTAAAATAACATTTTCACCTACTAAAAAACTGATTTAGTTATGCCTGAACATAGGATGCCTTTTTCTGTGTCCCAAAGATATTTATTAAAAAACACACAGGTGGTAAGAGAAAGTCCATCCCTGCAGAAGAAGAGAATATAAAGAAGTAACTTCATCTGGAGAAAGAAAATAGAAAGCTATCTATATCATTCATACCTACTACTATTAGCTAACCTAGGAAAGGTGTATGTATCAACTTTGAAATTGTTTTCCTCTTACCATAGTAAGTTGAAAGAGCTAACAGTATCCTCCGTGTGATCAAAGCTCTTGTCCTGAGCAGAAGCTGTAACAATTATTTTCACACCTCTCTAGCTATTAGAACCATGACTAAATTGGGGTATAATTTCACCAACTTTCAAGAACTTGAGAACATAACTGAGATTTTGGATGGATCCCTATGTTTGACTGAATATCTGCAGTAATTATATATCAGAGCAGACAAGTACCTAGAACTGGAAAAGATACATTTGACAGGTAGGCCTTACTGACCTGAGTTTCTCAGGCACTGGATCTCAGGTCCTATGTCTCCGCTGGAAGACTGGGCATGGGGTCTCTTGGTTATTTGAGACAATGCCCCATGAGATCATGGTGTACAGTAGCCGTATGACATAGAACAGGTGGACCATCTCCAGGCATATATATGCATCTTTTGAAACGGTGTTCTGTGCAGATTCTGAATAGCAGATCTGGTGGAGCCACTGATGAGCGTTTCAGTAGGATCACAGGTACTGCTAAGGCCTGACCTCAGGGTGCTCCCAAGGATCCCTAAGAGGGATGTGTGACTTCTCTAAACCTGGATTCCTAACTGGCAATTAAGAGTGGCAATACTCACCATGCAGGCATGCTTTTGAGAATGAAAAGAATATTTATGTCCTATCACAATCACAGGGAATGAGATACCAGGGACACTAGTTAGATGCTAAAACTCTTCCTTTGCGTTGAAAAAAAAAAGATTTGCTATGAAGAGAGGATGGATGAAAAAATACCATATCATGATTTTCTATTCCTCTCATTGAGAATTTACTCACATATTTGTTTATTTTTCCCCATAATAACACACAGGAAATACATGTCATCTTCCAAGTGCTAGGCAAATTCTATTTAAGTTTGTTAACACACTTGATCATTTATAGACAAAGGTCATCATTGGGTTTCATTGGTCTGGGTCAAAGTGAACACCGGATTACCAACATAGCTCTGTTTCCTGAATGCTATGGCATTTTGCCCAATATCCCCTTATGCCATTCTATACCATTTCACATGCCTAGTGAGAAAACAACAACAACTTTCCCCCCCTTATGGATGGTTTTCTCACAATAAACACTCCCTCTAAAACTGAAGGCAAATTTTATTTTCATGTAGAAATATATTCCAACTCAAGAATGAATCAATTCCACATTTTTTCCATGGAATAAAAAGCACAACATCTTTAAGCTTTTGTGAGTTTTCACAGATGTTATTCTTCTGCCTGGACATGAAGTTTCAAAATCATATTTTGCAGATATGATTGCAGATATATATACAGGTTGAAGCTGAAAATCAGTGAAAATATTAAAATTACTAAAACTTTCAGCTAGCTAAATTTCTATTTTAAGTAATTGTGCCCACCCATTAAGCAAATATTTGGAATGTGTCTATGTTGAGTGGATTTATCCAACTTGTGTTGGAACTTTTAGGACAGAATGAACACAGCATTCCTGTTTCTATGCCCAGGAGGGTGAGGACAAGGCAGGGCTTTTTTCAGGCAGTCACAGATAGTACCACTAAGCTTTGTGTCTCTTCCTAATGATGCGTACTCCTAACTTCAGTTTAGGAATAACTGACAAGTTCAACTGTTAAGTGCAACCTTTTAAAAATATATATTTTTACCACAAAAAGTTCTTCCCTATAACAATGTATAGCAATGAGTAGCCATTTTCTATCTATTATACAAAAGAAAACAAATGATCTTTATCTTTAAAAACAACAACAACACAGGAATGTGATTCTGAATGGTGTAGTCCTAACTTATACCATCTTTGCTCAATCTATACATTTATGTTTTAGTAAAACTTGGTCCCAAAGCATTTTTGTAACTTCTCTATCATTGATTGATACATGTGGCCCAACATAGAAATAAAAAATAAATCAATGAAAAGAAGCTAAAACTGGGGCATGATGATGCCAGCTATGGAAGACTGGGAAGCAATAGGATTTGGAACCACAACTAGGGTTACAACTGCCCAGTCTGCCCAGGATTAAGGGGTATGCTGAACAATGTACTCACAGAGCTATCACCAGGGCCAGTTCATGCTAACTGCCAGACACACTTAAGTTCAAATAGAGACTTCATCTTCTACAAGCTTGAGGCCATTTTACAAACGACTCCTCGGAGCCTTAGTTGTCTCATGGGTAAAAAGGGTAATAATAATTACTCCTTATGGTTTTAAAGCTTGATGAATGCAAAGAAAATGCTCTGGAATATTGTTATGAAAATAGAAAAATTGTCCTAAGCCCTTCTAATGTTTCAGACATCATACGATACATGTGTCACTCCCCACAACAACCCAAGTGTGTAAGGAGTCAAATCATTATCACCCCTCCTCCACAGGGAATGAACCTGCAGCCTTGAGGGGTGGGATCAGCCACGTCATATTGCTGGTGACTGGCTGAGCAACATCTTGAGCCTAAACACTCTCCATGCTTTCATCACTTATCACCTGGATCAACAAATTATAAGGGTTTGTTCTCATCATGATCCTCAGATAAAAATTAAAAAGATGGGCCTTGCCCTTTTCACCTCCACACCTGTCCTCACACATAGCAGGAACTATAAAGCATTAAATTTGGGAAGACATGCTGCCAGTGTGGCCCCACAATCAGAGAACAGCTGCGTTGGGGTGCTGCTGAAAGGCAAACAGATGCTCTCAGAGTTGTCCACAACCGGGGCTGAGTTTGGGTTGATGGATCCCAGAGAAGATTGCCACTATCTATCTACCCTTTGACATCCCATGTCCACGGTCAGGTTTATCTAGCTCCATTTTTAAGTAGGCTGCTGCTCCCACATTTTTAAATGCCTTTCTCAGTGCAGAATGTAGGCTGCTCTGTGATGATTTATGTCTGAATCTCAAGAAGCTGAACTTCCATTCCTTTAAGTATTCAAAAACAATAGCAGGCAATGCAATGCTCCCATCCATATCACTATAGAACAGTGTGGACCTAGTTACATGTTCAGAGCCTTGGCTTTCTTTTCAGTGAACTGCTCTTCTGGACTCTTGCTCATGTCAGTCTCATCTTCAATTAATTTTATGGTCTGAACACTTACTACTGAAGACAGACTATGGCCATTGTCTGCTCAACTGTGCAGAACAATCTATTAAATAGAATTCTGTTGTTTTAAGAAGTCAAAGCCTCATGATTCTCTTGGCATTTTTCATAAAGCCAATGTTGCTAACACCCTGGGCACTGCAGCAGAAAAGCTACTGAAATGGTCCATGCCAAGTTCTACTTACCTTTCCCATCAGGGCCAATTTTCAATCCACTCTCTTATGTTGATGTAGAAGTTGTTTTTGTTTTCCCACCTGACACAAGCAGGAAGCTCCCAGAGCCCAGAAGTAAGACAGGAAATTATTTACATTGCTTATTGAAGTTTAAGTATTGAATGACTATTTGTAAAATATTTATGTTTTCTATGAGCCACTTCAATTAAATTTAGTGAGATTATTTCCTTCACTTCAAAAAAAGTTGGCTAAACATTCATCTGATTCTTTAATAAGAAAAAAAAATCACCACACATTTCTCTCTCCAGATTCTATCATTGCAAGTCTTTCATCAGCTCTTCAGGACCCATTATAACCTGGGTCATTACTATAGTACATTCAGTTTTTTAAGTGTGATTCAACCGTTAGAGATAGGTTTGAATTTCAAATATCTGGCAGGTGTCTACCATTGATTTTGCAGTTTCTCTCAGATTTATACTAATTAATTAGATTGCTTTTGCATTTTAAATGAATATATTGCAGTTGGAACTCAAAATCAATGTCAAGTATAATGTTGATTTATCTTAGCCTAGAGGCCTGGGGCATGAAATTCATGCACGGGGGAGGGTGTGAAGCGGGGAGTGTTCCTCAGCTCAGCCTGCACCCTCTCCATTCTGGGACTCCTCAAGAAATATCCAACTGCCCATTTATGCCCAATCCCACTGGCAGTTGGACATTACTCTTACAATCTAGGACTGCTGGCTCCTAACCACTCACATGCCTACCAGCCTGATCACCCCCTAACCACTCCTCTGCCAGCCTGATTGATACCTAACGGCTCCCCTGTCAGCCCAATTGCCCCTAACTTCCCTACCCTACTGGCCTGGTTACCCCTAACAACCCTCCCCTGCAGGCCTGGTCTGCCTTTCCCTGCTAGCTCAGTCACGTCTAATTTCCCTCCCTTGCCAACCTGGTTGCCCCCAATTGCCCTCCCCTGACAGCCCAATTGCCCCTAACTTCCCTATCCTATTGGCCTGGTCACCCCTAATGGCTTTCCCTGCAGGTCTGGTCTTCTGCAACTGCCTTCCCCTGCTAGGTTCGTCATCTCTAACTTCCCTCCCTTGGAGGCCTGGTCCCTCCCTGCTGGACATCTTGTAGTGGCCATCTTGTGTCCACATGGAGGCAGCCATCTTTGATCACACAGGAGTGGCCATCTTGTGTGTTGGAGTAGTGGTCAATTTGCATATTACTCTTGTATTAGATAGGATTTGTGTTTTAGGGAAAAGTCACTTGTGTTTTATTGCTGTCCCAACTCCAATATAATAAAAAAGCAAAGGTAAAATAAGCAAACCAGCAAAAAAGCCTAAAATTATTTTTCAAAGGCCCTTAAATATGTTAACTTTATGCCATTTATTTTGCTATTTCATATTGAGAAAGTAAAAATGTTGAAGTGAGTAAAAAAGAAGCCTGAGAAACCAGTATAGTGTATTAAATTATATCATATCCATGAAAGTTCATACATTTTATTTTTAGGTAATTCTGTCATGTACCAATAATTGATTAATAATTATTACCATAAGCACAATTTTATCCTCAACAACTTTATTATTCAAAATTCCAATATAACAAAATGTTGAAAGAATTGCACAGTGAACAATCATTTGCCAATTGCCTAGATTTTAACATTTATTTGTTTTCTTCCATATCCATTCATCTTATTCACTCCTCTATCCAAAAACCAGTCCATTATAAGTACCATTTAAACAAAACGAATGATCTAATTTTCTGACCATAGTATATTGGAAGTGACAGATTATAAAGAATTTGGATAAAGAAAGAATATCGGGAGAACCAAGATGGCGGCATAAGTAAAACACCTATCTTGCCATCACACACAGCAATTTTAAAACTACAACTTAACAAAAGAACAAACACCTTCCAGAATCACCAGAAAGCTGGTCGAGTGAAAATTCCACAAATAAAAGTGAAGATAAGACGCAGTGACTCAGAGGAGCTGCTGAGGACAGCGTTCAAGATATGCGCAGAGAGAGGTTTAGAGGAGTATGAGCGCCAGTGGATAGGGTGGGCGGCTGAAAACCGGCCAGTTTTCTTGAACAGGGAGACAAAGACGTCCCACTGGACTGATTCTCCAGCTCTGGGCAAAGTCCAGGGAACCCACTATCACACGGGGTAAAAACTGGACAGTGGGAGGGCACGCTGAAGCTCGGGTGCTGCAGGGGTCTGCCGGCTTGTGGAGAAGGAGAGCTTGTGCGGATTTTGCTTGAACTTGGGAATAGCGCAGCTGCGTGACCGTGACTGTGTAGAGAGTGCTTGCGACTTGCTCTCTCATTCGGGAAACTGTCAGACTGCTTTGTTTTACGACCCTGGGTGAGATGTTGGGTGTGGAGACTCATTTGGGGAGAGTCTAAATTCCCCGGGAGCCAGTGGAGCTCAGCAGTGGCTCTCTCTCAGAGGTGCTGGCAGCCATTGCCCCTGGCACAGAGTCCCTGGGGCTGCATAGGGTGGAGCTAACGCTGTCTGCTTGGCCCGGAGACTCCGCCCATCCAACCTGAGCACAGCTGAACTTCACAGACAATTGGCCTGGAGGTCAACCTCTCCAAGTGCTAACAATGATTAACCTGAGGTTAACTTCAGCAAGACTGTGCAACTCATATCCACCTCAGGTAACTGGGGAGGCTGAGCCACTGTCCCTTGTAGGACATCTACCACAAAAAGCTAATTGACCAACTCAGGGAAGCCGTCACCATGCAGAGACATGGGAAGAAATCAGATTTGAAAGAAATGGAGGGGAAAAAACGACTGGACATGGAATTCAAAACCACGGTTATAGGGCTTTTCAAGAGGCTCCTAGAAAAGGTCAAGACCTATAAGGAAATAAGCAAGACCGACAAGGAAATGAACAAGATCCTCAAGGATATGAACGAGACCTGCAAGGAAATGATCAAGACCAACGTGGAAATGAACGAGTCCTACAAGGAAATGAATGAGACCCTCAAGGATACAAAGGAGACTCTCAAGGATATGAAAAAGGACCAACCAGAAATTAAGCATACACTGACTGAAATAAAAATATTATACAAAGACCTAAAAGTACTCTAGAGCACCCCAAGAACCAAGTTAAAGATTTGAAATACAAAGAGGGAAAATCCACTCAGCTGAAAAAGCAAGAAACCAAAAGAATCCAAAAAATTGAAGATAGTGTAAGGGGCCACTGAGACAACCTCAAGCATACCAACATCCAAATTATAGGGGTGCCAGAAAAAGAGAGAGAGCAAGCCAATGAAAACCTATTTGAAGAAATAGTGACCGAAAACTTCCCATACCTGGTGAAAGAAATTGACTTAGGAGTCCAAGAAGCACACTGAACCCCAATATATAGGAACCCTAAGAGGACCATATCAAGGCACATCATAATTAAAATGCCAAGAGCAAAAGACAAAGAGAGAATATTAAAAGCAGCAAGAGAAAAACAGTTAGTTACCTGTAAGGGAGCACCCATACAATTTTCAGTGGATTTCTCAACAGAAACGATGCAGGCCAGACGGGAGTGGCAAGAAATATTCAAAGTGATGAATAGCAAGAATCTACAACCAAGATTACTCTCTCCAGCAAAGCTATCATTCAGAATTGAAGGTCAGATAAAGTGCTTCGTAGATAAGAAAAAGCTAAAGGATTTCATCACTACCAAACCAATATTATATGAAATTCTGAAAAATATTCTTTAAGAAGAGGAAGAAGAAAAAGATAAAAGTATAAATTATGAACAACAAATACACATCTATCAACAAATGAATCTAAAAAGCAAGTGAATTAATAAGCTGATGAACAGAATAAACTGGTGAATGTAACAGAATCATGGACATAGAGAGGAAATGGATTGACAATTCTTGGAGAGAAAAGGGGTGTGGGAAGTACAGCAAGAGACTGGACAAAAATCATGCAACTATGGGAGAGGTCAGTGGAGGGGGCTGATGGTGGAGGGTGGGATGGGTACCAGGTGGAGGGGAGCTATGGGGGGGGGGGAGTGGAACAATGTAATTAATAAACTGAAAAATTATAAAGATAATTTTTAAAAAAGAATATCATTTTTTGGCCTGTACTTGTTTAATTTTCCCAATACTATTTATTGAAGAGACTGTCTTTACTCCATTGTATGTGCTTGCCTCCTTTATCAAATATTCATGGCTTCGGGCAATTTCTAGGGTCTTTATTCTGTTCTGTTGATTTATATGCCTGTTCTTGCCCCAGTACCAGGCTCTTTTGATTACAGTGGCTTTATAGTATAACTCAATATCTGATGTTGTGATCCCTCCAACTTTGTTATTCTTTCTCAAAATTGCTGCTGTTATTCAGGGTCTTGTTTTTTAATTACACATACATTTTTGGAGTATTTGTCTAGATCTGTGAAATATGCCTTTGGTATTTTAGGAGGGATTTCATTGAATCTGTAGATGGCTTTGGATAATATGGATATTTTAATGATGTTGATTCTACCAATCCATGAACAGGGTATATTCTTCCACTTATTTATATCTTCCTCTATCTTTTTTTTTTCAATGTCCTATAGTTTTCTGAGTACAGTTTTTTATCTTGTTGGTAAGTTTATTCCTAAGTATCTTAATTTTGTTGTTACACTGGTAAATGGGATTTTATTTTAGTTTCTTTTTCAGAGTTCATTATTGGCATATAGAAATGCCATAGAGTTCTGGGTGTTAATTTTGTATCAAGCTACATTGCCAAACTCATTTACTAACTCTAGTAGACTTTTGGTGGAGTCTTCAGGTTTTTCTATGTACAATATCATGTCATCTGCAAATCATGACAGTTTTACTTCCTCCTTTCCAATTTTGATGCCTTTTATTTTTTCTTCTTGTCTGATCACTGTGGCTAGGACTTCCAATACTATGTTGACTAAGAGTGGTAAAAGTGAACATCCCTGTCTTGTGTTTGTTCTTAGGGGAAATGGTTTTAGTTTTTGCCTATTGAGTATGATTATGGGTATATATTTGCCATATATGGCTTTTAATATGTTAAGGTTTGCTCCCTCTATTCCTATTTTACTGAGAATTTTTTTTAACAAAAGAGTGTTGAATTTTGTTGAAAGCTTTTTCTGTGTCAATTGATATGATCATTTGATTTTTCATCTTTCAATTTGTTTATATGGTATATCACATTTATTGACTAGCAAATATTATACTAGCCTTACACCCTTGGAATAAATCCCATTTTATCATGGTCACAGTGTCTTCAATAAATGGTGTTGGAAAAATTGAATAGGTACATGAAAATAATGAAATTAAACTATCAACTTACACCATACACAAGAATAAACTAAAAATGTATAAAAGACTTAAATGTAAGTCATGAAACCATACAAATCCCAAAAGAAGCCATAGGTAGAAAAATCTCAAACATCACTTGCAGCAATATGTTTACCAATAAATTTCATTGGGCAAGGAAAATTAAGGAGAAAATAAACAAATGGAAATACATGAAAATTAAAAAAATCTGCACAGCAAAAGGAACATCAATAAAATGAAAAGGGAGCTCTGCATGGGAGAACATATTTGGAAACATTGGAAATGATACATCTGATAAGGGATTAATTTTCAAAATATGTAAGGAAATGATATAACTAACAAAAGGAAGCCAAATAATCCAATTAAAAAGGGGCAAAAGACCTAAATATAGAAGTGGACATACTGAAGGCCAAGAGACATATGAAAATATGTTCAACATTACTAGTCATCAGAGAAATTCAAATTAAAACCACAATGAAATATCATCTCATGCTTACAAAATTGGCAATAATCAACAAATGACAAATGCTGGTGAAGATGTGGAGAAATGGGAACACTAGTTCATTCCTGGTAGGAATGCAGACTTGTACAACCACTATGGAAAATAGTATGGAGTTTCCTCAAAAAATTAAAAATGGACCTATTTGACCCAGTGATCCCACTTTTAGGAATGTTTCTAAGAAACTTGAAATACTTTCCAATCAGAAAAAATGTATGCACCCCCATGTTCATAGCAGTTTACAATAGCTAAGATCTGGAAACTGCCCAAGTGCTCATCAGTAGATGAGTGAATTTAAAAAAAGAAAAACCTGGTACATTTATACCATTGAATGCTATGAAGCTGTGAAAAAGGACCCCTTACTCTTTGAGACAGCATGGAGGGACCTGGAGACTATTATGCTAAGCGAAATAAACTAGTCAGAGAATGATAAGTATCATATAATCTTATTCATATGTGGAATCTAATGGATAAAATAGACTGATGAAAAAAATAGATCCAGAGACATAGAAGCATGGAACACACTGATGAATCTTAGAGGGAAGTCAGGAATGGAGGGAGGAAGAGATTAACTGGGGGATTTATGTGCATATACTGGTGATCTGGTGCACAAATTCATGCACATTGAAAGGGAATTAGAAGAAATATATTAATATTGCTGTTTGCCCTTTCTCTATAATAGAAGTGTCAGAGATGAAAGTAAATTATTAAAATATATATGAAAACAATATATAAATTTATTACTAAATAAGCAATAATAACAATAAAGACATGATACAAAAACAACAAAAAGATGATACAAAAACAATATTGATAAATTAATTAAACTTATTCTAATATCTCTCTGTATACCACATTAAGAGTGAAAACACTTTCAGAGTGCTTGGCTAATTTCCCTTATGATGAAGTATTTACAACTCAAGAGAAAGCAACATATAACTGACCATGTCTGAAAATGGGTTCAGGTAGAAATATTCTTATTCTATTTAGAGTTTGTCCTTGTGATTTATTAATAGTCATCACAAATTCTGGCATCATGGGAAACTGTCTTTGAATTAATTTAAATGGGTAGCCAGTGTCAGATGGAGTCAAATCAATTCTTGGAATCAGAGCGATCTCTCCCTCTGCAGATATTTCAACTTTGATAATGTTAGGTCACAATCTTTTGATAATAAATCTAGCACCATTACAAGACCCCGTTTACTTTTTAAGATTTCTCAGTAGCATGATGATTGCACCCATTTTTAGTTTTAATTTAGGACACTGCATTCCTGAAGGAGTAATATTATTAAGAAATTCAATGGGAAAATTTTTCTTTTCAGCATTATCTGTTGAATCAATGGAATTATGACTCAAATATGTGTGAAAACCCCCATTGAGTATATCCAAAACTTCTTCATTTAATCTTTGAACATGCTCATTTTTTGGACAAAAAATCACAGCTTCAGACATATTTTAATATTATCTATAGATATAGTATTTCCAAAGGTAGCTTCAATAATAGATCTGTTACAATTCATTTAATAGGGGATTTCAATAAAACCCATTCTTAAATGAAAACTGCTATAAAGTGTGCCATCTCCAAGTTTTACTAACCATTCATTATAAACAGAATACTCTGATCTCATATTTGTTTTAAGAGATAACTTTCTGGAATACCCCCAAACATTACAGTACTTTAAACTGGTTTGTACTATGGCTGATCACATAGCATGCAGTACAATACTGAGACATTGTCAAAATACCCTCTGAGAATAACTTTCCCACCAAATGTAACATTCAAATTCATAATTTATCTTAGTAATCTGTCTATGGTGTTTATAGCATGACTGGTTGCCATGGCCCATTCATCAATAATGAAAAGTTTGGCCTTTTGAATGGGTTTAGCAACTTCACTCTTTATATCAAGTCTAAAAATTGAAGTTTAATTTAATGGAATAGGAAATTTATTTTGGGAATGAAAGGTTCTTCCACTGAGAAGTAAATTTGCAGCAATTCCTGTAGACACTATGGGTAAAACAGTACCACCACGACCTCTAATATAATGTATTAAAACTTTATAAAGATAGATTTTTCACTACCACCTGGACCATCCAAGAAAAAGCATTTGGGGTGGACAGTTTGATCTGTGATGGCTAAAGTTATAATCTGAAAGGTTGCCAACTGTTCATAATTCAGAGAATTTATCAAACCTCTGCCTGTTGTCACTTGTACAATTCATCATGTGCATTTCTATTCATTAATAAAGAATACTCCAGAAGTTTGAAATGTGAGCATTTCATCTCATGCAAAGTGAATACCTCTTGAATTTTGTTAAGTGCATGTATTTTACAGTTCACACAGGCACCTTCTCTTCAGTGTAATTTCCAACAGAAATCTTCAATAAAATGAGATTTATTCTCATCCCATACTTTCTCTGCTTCAGAAGGACATCCAAACACACACACACACACACACACACACACACACACACACACACACACATATATATATATATATATATATATATATATATATATATATATATGCAAAAAGTTGCCATAGTTGTTTGGGCATATTAAGGATGATTGCATCATCAATTGTATCTTTCCAGATAGTGTCATTGAATAATAATCCTCGATGTTTAGTAGCTTCACAAAATGTATCATAAATTACACCTCCTACAGTTCACAGATCAACAAAACATATTGCACCTTTTACAGGCAGAAGTAAAAGTCTAAGGTAATATCATTTTGGTTCTCTAAAGCTCACAGTGAACAATCTACCTAATACTTTATTCCTTCTCATTTGTTGTTTTGTCCACAAAGAATTATTAAACACACTAGAGGCCTGGTGAACAAAATTTGTATACTAGAGGGGTGTCCTCAGCCCTCTCCAAACTGGGACCCATTGGGGGATGTCCAACTGCTGGATTAGGCCTGCAGGAGCATACCTAAACCTGCAGGTGGACATCCCTCTCACAATCTGGGACTGCCTGCCTGATTTCCACTAACTGCTTCTGCCTGTGGCCTGATTGCTTCTAACCACTCCCTTGACAGCTGGATGGCCCCCAACTACCCTCTCCTGCAGGCCCAATCACCCCCAAATGCCATCCCATGCTGACCCGATAGTCCCCAACTGCCCTTCCCTGCTGGCCTAATGGCTCCCAACTGCTTTCTAGTGCTGGCCATCTTGTGACAACATGGGGCCAGCCATCTTACCAGGGCATGAGGGCCACCTAGGCTTTTATTAGTATAGATAATGCTGTGAAATCTCCCAACAATAATAATTACACATGTCAGAATCTTCTCTATTCAATCAATAAGAACCAAGTCATCAAAGTTGAGTTATGCTTTTTAGCCCCTATCTATAACTTCAGCAAAATCATCAGTATGAATATACAAATTCTGATCATTTGGAAAATGAATAGCTAATCTTGTGATTGCATGAGATTGATCATACATTCGCATTGCGAAAAGTCTCCAAACAGCCTCAGGAGTGCTCAGATATCTGGAGTCAGTGAAGTCCTGTATTTTGTCATGATTGATACTATTTTTTCAGAAATTTGAATATTTGCACAATTGTTCCCTTTATAGATTTAAATAAATATTTGACACTTTTAATCAATGCACAGACTAAAATGTTTATATGATAGTTATATTTAAGGCAGTATGGGTTAGAAGGAACAATCCAAGTGTTATCAACAACTTTATTTCCAATAGACATGGTGATACCAGATCTTCATTTATTTTTGGGATATCCATCAATATTTCCAATGGTCACATTTTAAAATTCTTTCAGATAATCCTTTGAACATTTTCCATACATGGGACTATTTGGATTTTGTATTCAACCTAGTCCATGTACCATATTGGATTTTATAATATGAAAAAGTTGAGGACACTGGTCTTCATCCAGCATTTCTGCCTTAACTTATGGTCACTGTCATCTTCTGTTTGTAATTTGAATTCGCTATCTAATATCAATAATATGTGAGTGTGAGGCAGTCCATGTTTCTGAAATTCAATGATATTAATTTTAGCTATTAGTTTGCCAAATATATATATATATATATATATATATATATATATATATATAAAAGAACATTCAGCTTAATATTAAAAAGTCTGGCTACTAAGTCAGGTCTGTTTTCAACTTTTTGCCTGCATTGTAAATTGTTTGTAACACCTGCTCATTGGAGGTTGCATGTCATGGTTATGAATAAATCAAGCTTGGCACACTTTGTTTTAATTGCCATAGCATCCTAATATCGCCACTGCATATTTCTGGAGCTACCCTCAAAAGATGGTGGGATTATTATCATTTTACCAGTTGGCACATTGGCACATTGTCATTTTCAGATTTCGATGTGAGATAATTCATCAAATCAACATATTTTTCAATTCTCAACTTAGATTGGTTTGTTTTAATGAAATTTATCCAATTGGCTTCCATTTTTTGAGTATGAATCTACAATATACTGTTGAGTTAATTTTCTTTCATTTAAAATAAGATTGAATGTGTCCCAGACAGAGAGAAGAAATCCATAACACTGTATTTGTGTAACTCATGTCCTTACATTTCGTCTAGTACCATTGTCAATTACACTGTCATCTCTGAATCTTAATGCAATATCTGTTTCACAGCCTTTTTAACCATGTGAAAAAAAAAGAATAAGATATGTCATTGCATCTAATGTAGGAAACAGGATACTGATTTCTTTCATTTTAGTGGCATCCAGATTTTTGGGATCTGGTTTACAATGAATGAGCAAGTCCCTTTCAAAAGGAATTCTCCATCCTCATTTCTGAATATGACAGCAACCTCGGTTACATGTGGAGGATTATACCTATTATTATTATATTTAATCACCTTTGTTACTTCTATGGGAGCAATACCTTTTGCTGCTGCTTCAGATTAGGCTTCCTTTTCTACCTCATGTAGCATCTTGTATGATTTTGTTAATTTGGATATTATTCATGCATGAGGTTGTTGATGTTGATCATGAGTCCTTCTGAGAAACCTTGGTTTTCTGACATTGCTAATCTTTTACCCATCACTTTGACCATATCTAAACTATATAGTTGGGAAAACTTGTGAAAAATACCATCCAAAGGGTGTAAAGTTCCAGTATGGTGATACTAAACTTGTTCATGTATTCTAAAACATGGCTCATAGCCTGATGGTGATGCAATATTTGTACCTATTGAAGCAAAAGCAAAAGGACTATTGAACAAATATTTTCCATAATTTTTTACAGGAAAATTTATCATAAATGAGAATTTTCATTTATCATTATTTTTTTAAAATATGCCAGGTATTCTGGAAAATATATATCATTTGGACAAACTTTGCCTTTGTTACAACATAGAGTAAATTTTCCTTCAGATGGTTTTTCATTGTATAAACTTAGTAATAGGCAAAATTTACATGTAACAATCATTCTATCACAACTGTGTTTGATAATTGCATCCTCATTTACTTCATTTTTTATATGAAGGCAATTCCTATCAGTATTGGTAGTACTTGGTAGATGGCTGTTCTTTAGACATACTCTGGCAACAATGCTGATTTCTCTCAGCTTTAGAGGTATAATGTGCCAATAGTTGCTCTTCAGACATTTTCTGTTTATGATTGCTTTCTTTCAGCTGCAGAGGTACATTGTGCCAATAGTCGGTCTTCAGTTATCATGTAATCTGGCTAATAATATGGATTTTTTAATACAGATTTATATATATATATATATATATATATATATATGCACACACACACACATATATATATACATATATACTTTGATATGTATGCTATTTTGTTTTATTGACAACAAGCTTTAAAACTTCATTGTCAAATTTTCTGAAGGTGTTAACATCATAGATATTTTCACACTTAAAAATGTTAAATTTTGTGCCAAAAAAAAGAGCATTTGTGGAAAGTTTTAGTTCATTACTTTATTTTGAAGAAAAGTGCTGCTGAAAGTTTTCATATACTTCAGGAAGCTTATGGTGAACATGATCCTTCTTAAGATACTTGTGAACGCTGGTTTAAACATTTTAAAAGTGGTGGTTTTGATATGAAAGACAAAGAATGTCCAGGTCAACAGAAAAAATTTGAAGACCAACAATTACAAGCATTATTTAATGAAGATGAGTTTCAAACTCAAAAATAAACTAGCAGAAAGATTAAATGTTGCTCAGCAAACAACTTATAATAATTTATAATCAATGGAAAATATTTTAAAGGAAGGAAAATGGGTGCCACATCAAATGAATGAAAAACAAATGGAAAACAAAAAAGTCATCAGTAAAACGTTGCTTTAATAATAATTTTTGCATTGAATTGTGACTGATGATAAAAAGTGGATTTATTTTGAGAATCCCAAAATTTACAAAATCATGGGTTGATTCAGGTACCATCAACATCGACTACAAGGCCAAATCTAAATCGCTTCGGAAAGAAGAGAATACTCTGCATTTGATGGGATCAGGAATGTGTGGTGTATTATGAGCTTCTAAAACCAGGTGAAACTTAATACTGATCACTATCGACAATAAATAATCAATTTGAACCATACTTTGATCATAAAATGACCAGAACGGCCCGGAAGACACAGCAAAGTAATTTTGCTTCATGATGACACACCATCACACACTTCAAAAGCAGTTAAAGACACATTAAAAGATCTTTCCTGGGACGTATTAATCCACCTGCCATATTTATCAGACCTTGCTCCTTCAGATTACCTCTTGTTTAGATCAATGGTAGACGCACTTTCTGAGCAGCACTTCAAAACATACGAAGTAAAAAATTGGGTCTCTGAATGGTTTGCCTCAAAACAAGAAAAGTTCTATTGGGACAATATCCACAAATTACCTAAAAGAAGAGGGAAATGTGTAGTGAGCAATGTGTAGTTATTGCTTTGAATAAAGCACTTTTGATGTTTCTCTTAAAATTATCATGTGTTTTTTTTATTACAAAATCCGCCATTATTAACAGGTACACCTATTACATTGTGTCAACAAGGCAGCTTCTTACAGCTTCAGAGGTATGTTGTGTCAATAGTTTGTCCTCAGACATTTTCTGTTGACAACCCTGCTTTTTTTGGCTTCAGAGATACATTCTGACAACAGTTGGTCTTCAAACATATTCTGTCAGTGAGGCAGGCCAGGAGAGGGATGGGCAGAATCCAGCTCCCTTCTTTCTCCTGTCAAGATCAGGAGTGTGTGTGTGTGTTGGGGGGAGGTACTGGGGGCAAGACTAGTGGTGAAAGGGGCCTATTGGGGCTTTCCTTCTCCCAGCTGCCACAGCTGGCCCCATTGAGGCTGCTACTGCATTTTCCATTTGTCTTTCATTTAGTTGATGTGGCACCCATTTTCTTTCCTTTAAAATCTTTCCCATTGCTTGTAAATGATTGTAAATTGTTTGCTGAGCAACATTTAATCTTTCTGTTAGTTGCTTTCTGAGTCTGACACTCAGTGACACCCCACTCCACTACCAGGTGCCTCCCTCTGCGGGCACAAGGTGTGGGATGCCATTGCTTGGCTGTCCTGAGCCTCCCTCTGTGGGGAGATAGCTGACTGCCCCACCCATCTGCCACAGTGTCTCTGGCTGGTGGTCTGGGCCTCCCTCTGTGGGATTGATGCCCTGCAGATGGAGGCCCTCCCCACCCCACCAGGGCTCTGCAGTTGATGGCAGCCAGCACAGATGGAGGACCTGTCCACCCTGCCCAGGCTCTGTGATCCATGCTTCACAGAGGGAAGCCCTTCTCAATCTGCTGGGGCTCTGCAAATAATCGCAGAGGAGAGAGAGGCTCTTTACACCAGCCTAGGCTCTGTCATTGACCCCTGCCCACAGGGAGGCCCTGCCCACCTGGTCTGGGCTCCACCATTGATCACAGTCCACAGGGAGACCCATCCCACCCTGCTGAGTCTCTGTGATCCATACTGGGCAGTGGGAGGCCCTGCCCACCAGCCAGGGCTCTGTGATGGGCTCTCACAGCTATGGAGGCTTGCTTTGGCTCTTGCAGCTCCAGCTTCTCCCTGAAGGTTGTCTGGAAGGATGTCCAGAATGATGTCCAGAAGGTTGTTCAGCTGTCAGGTCTAATTAGCATATTTTTATTTTATTATTATAGATGTATAGTCCATGGATAATAGTGTCATGAAGGAATGGTGGATGCAGAGTGGAGGTGGTCAATGGGAAAAAAGGGGGGGGGCATCTCTAATACTTTTAACAATAAAGGTAAATTTAAAAAACAAATAAAAAATATAAACAATACCAACAAGGAGCCTGAGTGATCCTGGTTAGTGGACAACCTTAAACTTGATGTGGAGGACATCACTGCAGTATCAGGTACAAATGAGAATGAAGAGCTCAACAGTGTTGATAGTTGGAGGCTACTGTGTAAAAGATTGAACTAGAAAAGACATGCCATGTGAGCTACTAACCCATCCTTTGCACAGGAGTAGCATGGCTAACAAAAGTTTACAATCTTGATGAAGCCTAAAACTGGCCACCACATCCTTCTCTACAGTGCACTCTAAGCAGGCACCAATAGTGGATCAAAATTGGCAGTCAAGTGGACAGTTATTTCCATCCATGGCAGAGTGAACACCCTTTTCACACTCCTCAAAACTCCCAGGGCAGCTTTCTTACAGCAGCACATGATAGAAATAGGTGACAATAAACCTGATTATTAGTACACATGAAATTATGAGTATAAAGTACCTGGTGCACTCAATACCACTATTCTTCTAATTTATATACTTCTTTTGCTTAAAAAAGAAATAAAATTGAAATTTTGCATTACCACTCTAATTATATTGAGAAACTTTTGCTGTGGGGTAAGACCTGGGTGGGGTAAGGATGTTGCCAGGGGGAGGTGTCAATCTTATGGAGAGAAGAGAACATTCCAAACTAAGATACAATTCACCGAAGATTTCTGATATTACAAGAGACATATTAGTAGTAGTGAACTACTAAGAGGGAAGAGACATGGGTTGGGTGCACTGAATGATTCATGGGTATATGGAAGGTGTTGAAGATAAACAGGTAGAGACCAAGTTTCCTGAAATATTTGATGGTGGGGGAGGGGGAAAGCAATAATCAGAAGGAAGGATAGTGATACATGGATATACAGTCATTTTCTGAGAAATAGACTTTGCTGGCATATACATGACTTGGCTTTTATCATTTGGTATACAATTTGAAAGGCCCTAGAAAGACAACAAACCTTACTGAGCTTGATTTTGAATTATTATGCTTATTTGTCTATTGATTTTATAATGGTAATAGTAAGGCAGAAGTTATGGGATAATCAGAGCAATAAACTTTATGATTGAGAAGACAGAGGGAAATTTTATATATATACTAGAGAGCCATTGCAGGAAGAGTCCTCCAAAAATAGGGGTTCCTGTGGCCTGAGAAAAGCTCCCTCCTGTCTCCACTGCCTCACTCCCTTCTCTGCTGCCTTGCTCCCTCTCTTCTCTACTGATTCGTTCCCTTCCATCTCCTCTGCCTCACTCCCTCCTATCACCTCTACTTCTCTCCCTCCCTTCTCCCTTGCCCCACTTGCTTGATTCCCAGCAGCTTTGGTCCCTTCTGCCATACTTGGCTTCCTTCTACTCCAACTTCTGCACCAGGATATGAAAATTAACCACCATTTTGGTTGGATTAATTTGCATACTTGCTCTGATTGGCTGATGGGTGTGGCTTGTGGGTGTAGCAGAGGTGTGGTCAATTTGCATATTACTCTTTTATTAGATAGGATATATATATACATATATACATAGATAGATAGATAGATAGATAGATAGATAGATAGATATACACACACACACACATTTAAAAGACTATTAGGAAAATAAAAGTTAACTTTTTTGAGGTTAATCCTCAATGATTTTTTTCATGGATTTTTAGAGAGTGTAAGGGAGAGAGAGAGGAGGCAGGAGAGAGAGGGATAGAGATAGTTAGAAAAAGAGAGAGGGAGAGAGAGAGAGAGAAAGAGAGAGAAGGAGAAAGAGAGAGAAATGTGAGAGAGAGACACACCCATTATCCATTTGTTTTTTCCCAAATATCTCTGGCCAGAAGAGCCAAGGATCCAACATACAGCCCAGGTATGCAGGTACATGCCCTTAACTGTGAATCAAACCCTCAAAGCTTTGGTGCAAGGGTCGACACTTAGCAACACCAGCCAGGGCTAAAAATTAACTTTTAAAAAAGGTCTAGCATACTAGTGGGAAATGACGTTCATCTAGAAGATTCCTGGAAGTGAGCTAGCACATTCTTCACCCAAATCATAAATGAGGTATTGCTTGGTATATACACAGAGCAATATATTTTGTGACAGGTTAAGTTCTTCAAAGAAGTGAAAATACTGTTATGAATTCATCTGAAACTTAGTGAACTAAATTGATTTGCCTTTTAGGCCAGCTGGCAGTATGCATTCATGGTGGTAACTAAAGATGAGAAGACAGCGGGTGTCTAAATTCTGTGTATATAACTTGCCTCCTTGCATTGTTTGTTTAGCTGGGTACTGAAAAGAATGGTTTTTCCCTTTCTTATTCTAAGACCCCTGAGGTCAATAAGGAAGATCGCATTTCTTGTAATATGCTGTAAGAAGAAGGCTGTCTTCTGAGGTTCAGAGCTTCTTTGTCCCCAACTGTGACCACAAATACTTGAGTTGTGTTTTCATTCTGTTTATGGTACAGCTAGAGCTGTCACATCTTAAAGTGAACCCCAGTGAGCACTGGTGTCAAGACAGCAGTGCACAGTGCATTTTCATTTTCAGGGTGGTCTGTGGGCAGCACAAAGGAGAATGATTACAATGTGTCTGACTCGGGTTGATAAAATGATGGCGCGGCAAGCATGTGAAGCAACACGTAGTTTCAGATATGGGGCAGTGGACAGGCTCAAGAAAAAGGAGCCAGGTCCTGATGAGTCTAGTGGAAATAAAAATACAAAGAATAGAAAAACCATTTCCACCATTTTTAAACTATTTTGATACTCAAAATTTTACCTTGATCTGAAACAAGTGCAGACTATTTCCCTAAACAAACACTCTCAGAATTCCACCTCTTTACCTCCCATCCTGATGTAAATGACTCTATTATAGACAGTGTTTTAGAAGACATCCTTTTCAGTGGGATGTTTCAGAAACAAGGGATAATTGTGTGTTCCCAGAATTACACTTTGACTTCAAGGATGTTTGAGAAGTGCTGACATGCTTTAAGATACATGTTTCACACTCTATGCACTACTCTCACTTGGGATATGTGTTTAGTAGATGTGTGTTTATGTGTATGATTTTGTGTGTGTGTGTGCATATAAGTTTGTGATGTGTATATTAGCCTTTATAAACCCAATATATGGTAGTTGTTGCAAATATTTAGTTGTTGAGAGAAGTGTGAAGGCTTTCTCTGAGCAATTTTTCTCAAGTCATGCATTCTAACTCATATTCATTAAGAGCTTTTTTTCTTAAATTGTACACTCCTGGTGTGCTCTGGGAAGTTCCAGCTTATCTGGCATTGTGGGACATGAGGAATTCCCAGCTGTTCCCCAACAACGTCATTTTCTCTGTGAGTAGGCTCTGGCCTTTGACACTGTGTCACACAGCTGCCCCTCTCCTAAGTAGGCCATTCCCTCCTACCACTTCTCTGCATATCACATACAGAGAAAGAGAACACCACATAGTTTAGTTTCTAATTTTAAATTCTGGCTTTATGTATATAATCAATCAGTATTATATAATACTAGAGTCATGGTGCACGGATTCATGCACTAGTGGGGTCCCTTTGTCTGGCCTGCAGGCATCGGGTTGAAACCAGCTCTCTGGTATACCCTGAGAGGTCCTGGATTATAAGACAGTGCAGGCCAAACCAAGGACCCCACCAGTGAATGACTGGGGCTAGGGAGGGACCCCAGGAGGGCTCCAGGGCTCCGGGGCTCCAGCCCATCTTGCCCAGCTCCAATTGGCCAGACCCAGTAGCAAGCTAACATAACGGTTGGAGCATCTGCCTCCTGGTGGTCAGTATGCATCATAGCCACCAATCAAATGGTCAAATGAACAGGACACTGAGCATATTGAGCTTTTATTATATAGGATTTTATTTATGACTCAGAAGTACAGATGTCCCATATACAATGGAACACCCTGTTCTAGCAAAGCTCTGTAAGAAGATGTGTTTGCCTTAGTGAGCTGGATAGAGGAGTGATTATGGCATCAAACATTCGCACCTTTTCTTGAAAGTCTTTTCTATCTATTGGTGTGTTATTACAGGGCAATGGCTATTTCTGACTTATTCACTTTTATATCCTCTGCAGAGCTGACAGAGAATACATCCTCAACCAATGTGTTCTAATGAATGCCTGGATGAACATCTAATAGGTTCTATTCTTCTGAAGAAAGTAGAGAGGGGAGTCAAGGAAGGTTCTCTGAGCAGCTGATGAAGCTTTGTGTATCCCTGTGAGAGATGGTATTGCTGGGAAGCACTGACTGCTGTAGTGGAGGGGCCTTTTTCACATGCACTGGTGAATTGCCTAGAGCCATGATGGTGAACCTATGACACGCATGTCAGCACTGACACCCATAACCATTTTCAATGACACTTGGCCACATGCAGTCACATACAGAGAAGTATGGTGTCGCATGCCGAGAAGGACGTTTCATCCTCGGCTACTGCACACGGACAGCTGCAGTAGCGGAGGATGAAACATTTGCTGTAGTGTAGTGTAAACACTCTAAATTATCAAGTGAGATGTAGAAACTAAAACTTATAAGTATTTTTCTCAAGTAACAAAGTATTTTGAGAAGGAGAGTGCAGCTGTACAAAATGAAATGAAAGCCTTACATATAAAGTGCCAGCATGTTTTAGACTCATTACTTGACCAGTTCAGTGATAGATTTAATTAATTTAGAAGCCTAGAATGGACCATAAAAATAATTAAGTATCCTGATGTAGTAGTCTACAGTAGTTTGGAATTAAATGATATCCAATGGATGCAAATTGATGATTTGGAGATGCAACTTGCAGAATTTCAAGACAGCATCTGGGCTCAGGTGTTTGTGGACTTGAGGTCAAAGCCTCAGAATCTGGAAAGGTGCCGCTTGGAGAATCAAGAGGAGTGCCACTACAAACAGGAAATTTGGAGTGCCTCGAACCAATTACCAGACACTTTTAGCACCCTGAAAAAGATAGCAATGGCTTTACTCACAATTTTTCCCTCTACATACTTTTGTGAGACCTTATTCTCAGCGTTAAATAATCTCAAAACCAACAAAAGAAACAGATTGACAAATGAAGTTAGTAACACTTGCTTGGGCTTGAAGTGTACAAAATACCAACCTTCAATTGAAGGTTTAGCCAATGAAATTCAGCAACAAAAATGTCACTAATAGGCAGGTTAGTTAAAGAATTTCCCCTTCCCCTCACTTACCTTAGTTCAGGGCACCCCACACAAGTTAAATAATATCAAGACCAACAAAAGAAACCAACTGACAGATGAACAAAGAAGTCACTAAGCAGGTAAGTTAAATAATTAGTTTTTGGTTTATTAAATACAGTTATATATTACAATTATACATTTTTGTTATTTAAACTATAAATATCACGAAATTATGGTTTTTTTTCTCGAAATGACACACCACCCAAGTTATGCTCGGTTTCTTGGCAAATTTTGACACACCAAGCTCAAAAGGTTGTCCATCACTGGTTTAGAGAGATCTCAACAAAGACCTTGAATCTCTAAAATTGCAGTAATTTGTTGGGCTATCTCATCTTATTCTAAATAAATATTCACTTTTGTACCAATTTTTTGTATTCACAATTTTGCTCTCCTCTTTTCCTTATTTTATTTTATTTTATTTTGAAATATATTTTATTGATTTTTTACAGAGAGGAAGGGAGAGGGACAGAGAGTCATAAATATCGATGAGAGAGAAACATCTATCAGCTGCCTCCTGCACACCCCCTACTGGGGATATGCCTGTAACTAAGGTACATGCCCTTGACTGGAATCAAACTCAGGACCCTTCAATCTGCAGGCCAACACTCCATCCACTGAGAAAAACTGGTTAGGGCTTTTCCTTTTTTATTAAATTTAGTGAGGTGACATCTATCTAGACTAATAAAAGTGAAAGATGCTAATTAACTCTACCTCTGCTACACCCACAGCCAATTAGGAGTGATATGCAAATTAACCCAACAAAGATTGTGCATAAATTTGCATATGCAGGAAGGGCAGGCAGCACCAGACACCACCAGTGGTGTCCAGGCCAGGATTGGGGACCTGGACAGGCGGGGTTGACCAGCGTCTCCGGGATCAGTGTTAACCCCTGGGCCACCTGCGGACACAGGTGGAGCAGGCCCCAGGATTGAACATTTTAATGAAAATGAGATGCCTGGGGCCTGCTCCACCTGTGTCCAGTTCCTGATGAGGAGAGGGAAGTGGGCAGTTAGGAGGCACTGGGACTCAGAAGGGCCTGGCAGCAACGTGCAGGAGAGCTACCAGGAAGATGTGCTGAACCATGAGGACACCGAGGGCTGGCTGATGAAGGCAGGCAAAGGTGCAGCAAAGGTGGCTCGAAAAACACATGGACAGTCTGATGGACTAAATCGCCTTTCTGAAGAGTGTACAAAGAGGAGATCACCTATCTGCAGGTGCAGATCCAGTACACTCAGATCTCTGTGGAGATGGACATGTTTTCCAAGTCTGACCTCTCTGCCACTCCCAAGGACATCCGCGCTGCCAAGAACACCTACTCACTGCGGGCCGCCAAGGAGGTATCTGAGAGCCATCACTTCTCAAGGCCAAGGCCCTGGATATTGAAGCAAGCGGGACATGAACAAAGTGCTGGAAAAATAGCTGCAAGAGCTGGAGGATAAGCAGACATTAGTGCTATATAGGACACAATCAACAAATTAGAAAATGAGTTGAGAACTACAAAGAGTGAAATGTCATACTATTTAAAAGAATACCAGGATCTCCTCAATGTAAAGATAGCTTTGGACATTGACATTGCAGCTTACAGGAAACTCTTGGAAGGTGCGGAGACCCAGCTCAGTTTTACCAGTGTGGGAAGCACAGCCAGCAGCTACTCCAGAGTTCCCAGGTCTTTGGTCAATCTGCCTAAGGTGGTTTACAAACTAACTCCTACTTGATGTCTGCTTGTTCCTTCCCTTCTTAATATACCAGCCACATCCAGGAGGAGACCATTGAGGCTGCAAAAGCTAAGGATGAACCCCTCTCTGAAGGAGAAGATGAAGAGGCGGATAAGGGGAAGGAAGTGGCTGAGGAGAAAGGCAGGAGAGAAAGAGGAAGAAGGTGCCAAGGAAGAATTTGAGGATGCAAAGGAGGAAGAAGGAGTTGAAGGTAAAGGAGAAGATGCCCAAGAAGTGGAGGATGAGAAGGAAGATGAAGGTGCTGAGGAGGAGTAAGCAACCAAGAAGAAAGATTGAGTACCCCTGTCTTTAATTATTTCAGGAATAACCCTCCTGAAACCAGGTCAACCCTGTCACCAACCAAGCAGTTGAGTTCCTGATACCATGTGAATTAAGAAGTCCATATATATACATTCTGAGGTGACTGAGTTGGACATTAAATATTGTGCTATGAATTTTCTTCTTATGCAGAGTATCTGTTTGCTTGCAGAGTAGCTTCTTAGCTAGCTGTCAGCCTGTGCATGGTTCCTGATTATGAGTTCAGGATCTTTGACAATGTGAATAATTCAGATGTTTACAATAAAAACACATGAAAACACATGTTAAACTTCATGGAAAAAATAGTCATTTGAATCTTTGGTAGTTAGAAATTAAAGACCTCAAATCATGTGTAATAAACAGTAAATAAAGTTACACTGAATGACAAAAAAAAATACATTAGGATCCAGGAAACATTCAAAGAACTGGGAAACCGTTCTCAAATCAGGAAGGGAAGTCACAGAGTATATATTATTGCTACAAATATAGTATTTCCTACTACTTACAACATACACAGTGTAATGTATTAGATGTCTTCCTACAGCATGAAGTATGTATTATCATAGAGTAATACTAGTATGTATTTTATAGTTATGGCAGTATGTAATAATCTATATTAATAAAAGGGTAATATGCTAATTAGACCTTGAGACCTTCCAGACGTCATTCCAGACAAAGCCAATGGTAGTGGGGCCAGGGCAGAGGCAGTTAGGGGTGATCTGGCCAGGAAGGGAGGGCAGTTGGGGGAGATCAGGCAGGCGGAGGGGACCATTTGGGGGTAAGCAGGCCAGCAGGGGGGTGCAGCTGGGAGCAAGAGTGGTAAGGGGCGATCAAGCAGACAGGCAGGTGAGCGGTTAGGAGCCAGCAGTCCCAGATTATGAGGGGATTGTCTGACTGCTGTTTTAGGCCTGATCCCACAGGGATCCCAGATTGGAGAGGATGCATGCTGGGCTGAGGGACACCCCCCACCCCATGCATGAATTTTCAGTGCTAGGCCACTAGTCCTATCTAATAGAAGAGTAATATGCAAATTGATTACATCTCTGCTACACCAACAAGCCACGCCCACAAGCCATTCAGGAGTGAATATGGAAATTAACCCTAACCAACATGACTGTGGCCATGGAGCAAGCAGGATGGAGGCTTGGGTTTCCCAAGCGATGGAGGAAGCCAAGCTTTCTGCACACCCTGGCTGTCCCAGACCTCCACTCAATGCTGCAAAGTTTTAATTATAGAAGATAAATAAATCCCAACAAACAGGGTGGCAGCCACCTGGAGCTGGAGAGAGTAGGATGCTAGGGTTGCCCCCGGTGATGGAGGAAGCCAAGCTTTCCTCAGCTCTGGCCTGCTTTGGCCTCCACTTAAGGCTACAACGTTGCAATTATAGAAGATAAATATATTCTCACAGAAATGGCTGCAGCCACAGAGCGAGCAGGAAGCTTGGCTCCACTCCAGGCTACAAAGTTTCAATTGTAGAAGATAAATAAATCCCAGATACCAGGGACTCCATTTGGGTAGCTGGGGGCATGGCCAGCCTGAAAACTACCACAGGCCCCTCACCCAGGCTGCTTCATGCCCCAAGGGAACCCACACCCTGATCTGAAACACTTTTTAGGGCAAACCAGCTTGCCCCCACCCATGCACCAGGCCTCTATCCTAACTAATAAAAGAGTACTATGCAGAATGACCATCACTCCAACACACAAGATGGCTGCCCCATGTGGTCAAAAATACTGTGCCCATGTGGACACAAGATGGCCACCACAGGGTTGGTCAGCAGGGGAAGGCAATTGAGAGGGATCAGGCCTGCAGAGGAGGGCAGGTGGGAGGAACCAGGCCTGCAAGGGAGGGCAGTTGGGGGCGATCGATCTTGCAGGGGAGAGCAGTTAGGGGTGACTAGGCTGACAGAGGAGGGAAGTTGGGGCAACTGGGCCTGCAGGGAAGGGCCATTTGGGGGGACCAGGCTTGCAGAGGAGGGCAGTTAGGGGTGACCAGGCCTACAAGGGAGGGCAGTTAGGGGCAAACAGGCTGGCAGGGGAGCAGTTAGGCATCAATCAGGGTGGCAGGGGGGTGGTTGGGGGGTGATCAGGCTGGCAGGCAGAAGCTGTTAAGGGCAATCAGGAAGGCAGGCAGGAGAGCAGTTGGGAGCCAGCAGTCCTGGATTATGAGAGGGATGTCTAACAGCCATTTAGGCCTGATCTTGGAAAGGGCCTAAACAGGTTATCAGATATCCCTCGAGGGGTCCCAGATTAGAAAGGGTGCAGGCTGGGCTAAGGGACACCCCTTGCCCCCCATGCACGAATTTCGTGTACAAGGCCTTTAGAATATATATAAAATCCCACGTGACCTGTCAACTGTTCAACTGGTTGACTGTTTGACCGGTCTCTATGATGTACACTAATCACCAGGGGGCAGACACTCAATGCAGGAACTATCCCCTTTTATTCAGTTCACTCCCACAGCAGGAGCATTGCTCAGCTGACCTACGGGTGCCAGACACCAGGCTTATGACTGGCAAGTGCAGCTGTGGCAGCATAAGCCTCTCCCATCTCCATGGTAGAGCTAACAAGAGCTGGTAGTGGCCAGCACAACAGGGCTGGGATGAGCGGGAGTGGTGCAGTGCCCAACCTGGGCTTGGGCTCCTCCCCTGCCACCTACCATTTTGTGCACTACTACATCCCTCAGGGGATGTTGAACCACTGGTTTCGGCCTAATCCCCAAAGGCCAAACCAGCAGTTGGGTATCTCCCAAGGGATCCTGGATTGTGAGAGGGTGCAGGCCAGGCTGAGGGACCCCACCACTGCATGAATCTGTGCACCAGGCCTCTAGTAGGTTAATAAGATCATATAGGTTTCAAGTGTACATTTCTATGATACATGGTCTGTGTATCCACCACCCAAAGTCAGAAAGTCTTCTATCATCATATATTTAGTCCTCCCTTCCTTCTAACAACTACCATACTATTGTTTTTGTCTAATAGTTTTTGTTTGCTTTGTTTATTTGTTCATATGCTACCTTCAGTTTTATATCCCATTTTTGAGTGAAATCATAGAATTCTTAACTTTTTCTGATTGACTTATTTTGCTTAGCATGATATTCTCAAGATCCATCTGTTGTCACAAATGGCATTTCATCTTTCCTTATGGCTGAGTAGTATTCCATTGTGTGTATGTACCACGTCTTCTTTATTCAATCATCTATCCAAAAAAGTTTTAGTTGTTTCCATGTCTTGGCTACCATGCAGAATGCTGCACTGGACACAGTGATATAAATGTTCAAAATTTTCTGGTTGATACTCAGAAGAGAGATAACTGGGTCATATAATAACTCTATTTGTTATTTTTTTGAGGAAACTCCTTACTGTTTTTCATAGTGGCTGTACCAGTTTACATCAGCAGTGAATGAGGGTTCCTTTCCCTTCACAAGCTCTCTAACACATTACTTGTCTTATTGATAATAGCCATTCTAACAGGTATGAGGTAGTATGTCATTGTAGTTTTGATTTGCATTTTCTGACTAGCTGGTGAAGGTAAGCTTCTTTTCATATACCTGTTGACCATTTGTATGTCTTCTTGCGAGAAGTGTCTATTCAGGTCTTCTGCCCATTTTTTAATTGGATTGTTTGTTTGATGTTGGGTTGTATGAGTTCTTTATATTTTTGATATTAACCCCCTTTAAACTGTTTGCTCTTCTTTTTAAAGAGGATTCTAAGAATTGTATAAATTTTAGGCTCCAAACACTTGGTTCAGCTCCAAATAAGAGATAAGTAATATTTTTTAGAGAACTCTTTTTTTCCCCCTCTTGCTATCTCTTTTCTCTGCCCCCTTACCTACTTTCTACTTTTCTGACTTCATGCCTTCCTCCTTTCTCCTTTCTGATTTCTGCCTTTCTCATGATGTTGCTTGGGAGCCCTGTAACTTAGGGTTTCCAACACAATATGCAGACATCTAAGTAGGATGTTTTTTATCAGTACATGACTCAATGTGATGAATATTTATCACATTGAGCTTTCAGCTCTATGAAACTACTGATATTCACATTTTAGGGAGCCTCTTCCTTGGTGTCTATGGCCTCAGGGCCCCAGGGCCAACTTTGATCAGAAGCCTAAGAAGTGGCTTCTTCCTCCTTCCCCCCAGTGACTAGGATATGAGCATTTGGCCTATGAATACCAATATCATACCTGAAACCAGGATTCTTTGTGTTTTTATTTTTTGTTTTTGTTTTTTTTTTAATTTTAAGAAAGTGGCACAAGGACCTGTTGCCAGTTGAAGATGATCCTTGAGGATGACTGCAATGTGAGGGTCTGGTAGTATGGGGAGGAGGGTACCCAGGGCCAATGTCTGGTCCTAACAGACTGGCTCTTGGTGGCCTAGTTTCCTCTGTTTATTTATTCATTTTTCAAATTTTATATAATTTTTATAAACTACCAATTATCCTTCTAACAAATTCCTTTTTCTGCTTAAGTTAATAGGATTCCTTTTCTTCTCTAAACACTTTTGTGATATCTTAGAGAACTTCTATCCCTCTCGCTTGCTTTGTAGAAGACCAAATTGCTAAGAGAGACTGAGGGAATTCCCATTCTGCATAATGTGAGATTGATGGTCTAATGACTTAAAATCAAGATTTCTCTGTCATTTAGACAAACCTATGAATGTATCATTTCTGGAGTAAGTGAATTATTTTATAAAATGGAGTTATATTTATTGTGAATATTGGATGGAAAACCTTGCTTTTCTTATTATTGACAGATATTTTCAGTCACCTATACAAACATTCAAGGACACTTAACAAAACTGCTAAGTGCTACTAACACTGAGAGTAACAAAATGTAAATGTTGTTGCCTAAATCTTCCTTTTATATAGATCTTTACTCTTCCCATCACCTGACTGTCCTCCACTTCTTAGAATTTGGGAAATGGAGAGGAAAAGAATATTATATGTCTTCTAAATGTTGGGAGGCAGATGGATTATCACACACATCACCAAAACAATCAGCAAGGAATGTTAGCAAGATGGTTTAAGGAGAGTGTTGACTAAGGGGAAACCACCATCCTTGAACTCAGAATGGGGAAAGAACAGAAGTTGATAGCAGAGACAGTTGACAAGTGGTCAGTATGGCTACAAAGAATCAGAAGGAAAAAAACAACAAAAGTCAGAGTGGCATGCCATGAATTCCAAGAGGGAGTATATTCTAAGAAAAGTGTGGTCAACAGCATCATCCTTCATATAGAAGGATTGAACAAGAGGATGGGTATGGAATCTGCTATGGACTGCATGCTGTCTCCTCCACCCCCACCAAATCCATATGTTCTACCAAACCTTCTAGGTGCTGAGGTCATGAGTGTCGAGCCCTCATGATGTAATTAATGCCCTTACAAGACGCCAGAGCTCCCTCAGTCCTGACTCCATATGAGAACACAAAGGAAAGACACCTTCTATGAACCAGGAAGCAGCTTCTCACTGACGCTGAATCTGCCTGGGCCTTGATCTCAGACTCCTAGCCTCTAGAAATGTGAGAAATAAAAGTCTGTTGTTTAAAAGCCACCCAACCTATAGTATGCTGTTATAGCAGCCCAAACAGACTATGACAGAAACCAAGATAGGGTTGAGGACCTTATCAAGAAACTGACCTATAATACAGAAAAAAAGTACATTGGAACTAGGTAATCAGGCGATGGAATGTGAAGGATAAAAAATGTATATACATACTCCTTCTAAGGAATCTGCCATTGAAGGGGTGGTAAGAGATGATTTATTTAATGAAACAATATACATGATTGTAGATTCTTCTTCCACATAATGACATACAACCCTGAGGACAGCCAAGTGTCCACTTATTATATTAATGTTTTAATGTGGAAGACAAGGTGGCAGTTTCTCAAAAAACTAAAAATAGAATTACCATATAACTCAGCAATTCTAGGTGTATCCACAAAAGAATTAAATATAGATGTTCACTAAAACTTGCACATGAATATTTATGTCAGTGTTATTCATAGTAGCCAAAGGTAGAAATAGTCCAGTTGTCCATTTATGAATGAGGAGGTAAACAAAATGTAGCATATTTATACAATGGAATATCATTCAGCCATAAAAAAAAATAAGGTTCTGATACCTGCTACAACATGGATGGCCTTTGAAAGCATTATGCTAAGAGAAAGAAGCTAGAAACACAAAACTACATATTTTACTTATATGAAATATCCAGAATAGGCAAATCCACAGAGGCAGAAAGGTAATTAATGATTGCCAGGGGCTGTGGGAAGGGGAAAGAAGGAGTGACTGTTTAATGGATCCCAGGGTTTCTTTTGAGTGATGACAATGTTCTGAACTAGATAAAGGTGATGGTTGCACAGCAATATGAATATGCTAAATGCCATCAGTATCTTACACTTAAAAAGATTAAAATGGTAAATTTTATGTTATGTGAATTTTAATGCAATAAAAATATCAATCCACTGTAAAAATTATGTAGACCATTAAATCTTAAGATTTCCTAGTGATGGACATTTTTTTTTAACCTAAAAGTTTCAAAACTACAGATTCTGAAACAGTCTCTAGGTAACCTTCTAACCCTTTGTTGGCCTGAAAAATATTAGTATGCTGTATTTCTGAATCATACACATGACTTTCAAATTGATTTTTTAAATCATGATGAAGCTGTTAATCTCTCAGTTGGAAATAAGGGGATATTTTATATTAAAAAACAAAACAAAACAAGATTACAAAGACTTGTGCTGTGAGAACCAGAGGCTAAAGCCATTAAGAGGTTAATTAAACCATATGAATCTCAATATTGTATTTCCAAATCAAGGGTACATGATTCACTATTCAAGCTAATAATCAGAATCAGCATTTACTTGTGTTTTTTAAATTTACAATTCCTAGCCCACCTATTTTGAAGAATGAGCTGAAGCGCCTTTAATCCCTTATGAGTACTTTCATCTTTTATGTTCTTTTATGTTGTGTAAATTCAGGAGTGTTTGATTCTCCTCCCCTAAAATACATACTTATGTTTGAAATCCCACTATTCAAGAATGTTTGTAATTTCTCATATCTCTCAGGAATCTCTAATAAGGTGTAACTATTGCTGGAGATGGTAGTACCTTATACCCTATAAGCACTATCTTCATAACTTCATGAAGGTCAGGGCTCGGTGTACTCTGTTTACTGGAGGATCTGTAACAGAGGTGGGGTGGGTAAGGGGCTCCAGTGCCCTCTCCATACCACTGACTCAACAGTGATCTAGGGAGGCTTGCATATCCCACTCTCATGCACTCCCTACCCCAGGCAAGCCTGTTACTTAACCTTCAGTGCTAAAGTCTGGAAAGGGGCAGCTTCAAGAATCCTGGGCTTCCTGTTTAAAACCCAGCTACATTGCTTATCTCTTGCTTTACCTCTGCTCTCACCTGGGAGAAAGCAAATCTTAAGTGACCCAGATATCTGAAGCACCTTCCTTGGCACAGAGTCATGCAGTTTCGGGAACTGGTGTGGAAGGAGGAGTTGAAACTGCTGCAAAGGCTTGCATTTCAACAAAGCATTTTAGTGAACCCAGCTCAGTGCCAGGGAACAGGGAAGATATAACATAGCAGGGCACTGACGAAGGTTCCCCATATGACTCACCCAGAAGCATGGCCCTGTTCAGAGACCCACAGTATCTGTGGAAAACATTCTCCTAGGTCCTGGGAGAGGATGACTCATGTCAGGGGGTATTTTTAGGAATCCGTTAACTGGCATTTAGCTCAGAGAGGCAGGATCCAATTCAAGAGAAGCCCTGAGCCGTTACACACAAGCTGTTTTGAATGTTGTAATTGTGCCATGGTTTCTTAGTCTGCGGATTGAGTCATCTTCTAGTTAAGCAGAAGGGGAAACAGAAAAAGACTGTTGCCACAACAGGGCATTTGATAAGATGCTAAATAAATCAATACCAGTAACAGCATTATATTTATCTTTACAGGATCATACCTGCTGTTCCAATTGGATCTTGCAATACTTGGTTAAATTTTGCAAAGTCGCTCCTGGTCATTTTAAGGTTTACTTTTAAAAATCAGCACTGTTCTTAGAGGCAGAGTCTAATAAGTTAAAAAGGCTTTTTTGCACAAGATTGACTCCAGAAGGTACTCATGAATTTGCACTCTTTATTTCAGACCACTGAAAAGGAGCAACATGGAACAACAGGTGCTGTCTGGGGAAGGTGATAAAGCAAATCAGGCCCCCTTTTCCTAGAAGGCTGGGATTCTGCCAAAAGTGTGTGTGTGTACATATGTGGACATGCAAGTGTGTGGGAGTTTGAGTGTGCTTTGCGAGTGTTCATGTGATTGTGTGTGAATTTGTTTATATGCATGCATGTTTTTGTATATATGTATCTATATCCGTGTTAGGCGTGTATCTTTGTATCGCTATATGTATTTGTGTGTAGGTATGTTCTGTTTTCATATGTATGTGTGCATATTTATGTGTTTTTGTGTGTGTATTGGGTGTAAGTGCGTATGCATATGATTTTGTGTGATCAGTTGTATATGTGTGAGTTTGAATATATATTTGCATATAGTTGTGTGTGTATTAGTCACTAAACACCCATTGCAGGAAAACACACATTGGATTGCCCAGCAGCCTGGGGGTGAGTTAGCGAGTAGTGTGCAGAGTTTTCAAAGCTGAGAAATTGCATCTTGTTCTAGTGGCAGAAAAGGAAATTCTTCTATCAGTTTTCAGAGAATAATGGCTCAGGACATGTAGGTTTAGGATTATGATGAAATTTCTCACTTTCTAGTAATGATCAAAGGCCAGACAAAACAAACAATATCTGAGTATAAGAGAAAAAAACACTTTAAAAAGTTTTGGCAAACCTAATGACCATCTGTCTTTCACTGTTGTGCTCTCCTACATTTCCCCCTGCCTGCTATTCAGGTGACTTTTCTGCACTGGTTTGCTGAAAGCTCCACCCATTCCTCCCCAGGCCTGTGAAGTCTGTTTGACTAATCCTCTACCTGGCCTGGCAGGATTTTACCCATGGTCATGAACTTAAAAGGCAATTCTCCAAATGGAACTGTGATCGCCCAGAGCCCTCCCAGTGGCATTTCACAACCTCCCCCCCCCCCCCCCCGCCCTCACTCTCCCCACCTCTGCTCCCACCATCAGTATTATTAAAACAGATGGTGCCTTTCCACTCCAGCAGGGAGCTGCAACAACCAATTTTAGAGAGTAAATTGGAAAGTTGATGTTTCCTTTTAAATAAGCCAAGGATAGCTGATCCTGAGCAGCCAAGAGAGAAAACTGGATCTCAAATTTAACCCTGAATTGCAACCACCACAGCACAGCCAAAAAAGAAAGGCCCCTCCATGTATCAATTCGGATGCAGAGGGGAAATAGTGCATGGTCTCTGTGACAGTATTTTTAGCCTGGCCAAAAATGAGGAAGCATTAGATAATTCGGGCAAATCTTGTTTTGATGTAATTTCCAGCCACACTTCCAGGCTCAAAATATTTGGCTAACCTGGAGAAGCAGCTGAACTCTGGGGCAATAATTGTGTTCAAAATAGTCACTCTTTAAGAACAACTAAATATTATAAAATGAAGTCCCTAAACATCATTGTGTCAAATTATAACTAAATGCTTCCTGATACATACACATAGGATGGAAAAAAAAGATACTTATAAATATTTATCCTTTGTTTTTCATAGGTGTAATGTCCAAACTGATTCAGGATTGCTCATTTTAATAGGTTCAATAGAGAGAGGGCTTATGATTTTAAAAAGTCAAATATTAGATTATGAATTGTGATAGAAGAAACATTAATCTATAAATTTAATAAATTAAAACACTGTTTTTTTCCTTGTTACTAGCTAAGTTGCATAGTCCTCAAAGACTTATTTTGCCTTTCTAGACTTAATTTTCACCTGACAATTTTTTGGAATATGAATTCTTATTCTTGAGTTATTAACATTCACAATTCTTGACCACTCAAGTTTACAATCAACTGTGAGAAGGGGTGATATCACAGAATGCTTCCTATACTGGCAGGCCAGTATCTTCAGGTGCCAGAGTTGTTATCTACTTACCCATTTTGTCTTCTTCCTGAGAAAACGGCAGGACTGCATTTCTCAGGCTTCTTTATGACAAATTTGCAGTCAATTAAATGTGATCAAAAGTGATGCACACCCCTCTCATGTCCTTTATTTTGAAAACAAAACCATTTCCTGCACAATCCTCAATATTCTCTTCCCCTTAACCCCTTTGATGCACATAATCATGGCACCCTTAAAAGTTTTGAACTGGGTGGAACCATAAAATGTAAGGACCTGGCTCTCTGAATCACTGCCTGAAGGACAGCCACCCACCAACTAGTAACACCCATTCCTGCACAATCCCTGAGAAAGAAACAGACCTCTATCATTTGGAGCCACTTCATGTATTACATGCATGCTTGTTATAGCAGCTAGCATTACCCTATCTATTGCACTCTTTTTTTCCCCAAAGAATTGTGTAAATCAGGCTTGTCACATTCAAAAATGATTTCAAACCAAGCATAGATAGCTACATAGAGACTCATACAGTGATGTCCAACTTGTTGGCAATTTTAGGTTTATTAGAGTTAATGATTGAACCTGAATGGTTTGACTTTTCTTACTATTTATTCCTTTTCCTTTCTCTATTTCCACCTTGTAAATGTTGTGGGGCTGTCATGCAGACACCATATAAATGATCTCTGAGCCCACGTTTGTATGTCAATTTGTGCTACTAAATTTAACTCATTACCTTAGTTCATTATTCAGAAAGCTGTCTTCTGACCTATGTCTGAGAGACAGCCTAGGAGAGTTGATTTATAACCCTATTTTAATGCCTGTGCATAGACAGAGAAGAAAGAAAATGAGGAAAAGAATGGAAGGTTATTTTTTTAAATGACGCAATTCCACTAAGATAGCAGGATGTCCCTGGTTTCTGCTGAGCTTCCTCAGACCACAATACCCCAGCAGCGGTGGACAGTGTTCTAGGTGGCCTCCCTGAAACCATGAACCAAGAACTTTAACTTTCTTTGTCAGGAGACTAAGGCTGAGAGTAGCTTAACTGATGCCATACCCAACACCAAGTTCTACTATGTATGGGCGATACACGTGTTAATAAACATCTGCTCCTTTTTCTCTTCTTAATCTCTCTTTTGTCTGTCTAATTTACAGGTCCCAGACAAAGAACCTAAGATGACTAGAGGAAAAAGAAAATCTTCCTCTTTGCAATATATTTGAGGAGGTGTATTATCTGTTTTGTTTTTTTTAATTCGGGTGGTTATGGATTTTTTCACTCAACAAGTATTCATTATGCACACATTCTGTGCCAGGCACTGTACAGACCCTCGAATCAGGTAGCTGAAGACAGATGGGGCCCTCCCTTCATGGACTATTGATTGAAACCCAGAGATAAGAATCTCTTAGCAAAAGCACATCCAAATGACCTCAGCATTTCCAGTAGCTGTCTGGAGAGGAGTTGGACATGTTTGGTGCAAATTGTGGTAGACACTGGGAGAGGTATCAGTTGAGGCCAATAGGCTGGGAACAGACTTCACAGCATAAACCCCCTGCCAAGCAAGGATAGGATTTAATTGAGAGTCACTTTTCTTTCTAACAGCCCTATTTCCATTATGTTCCTGGTCCCTGCATCAACCTCTTTCCTTTCACAAAAAAAATGTTCTCAGTCTCCACTGCTTTTTCCCTTCCTCTTTCAATCTTTTCTCCTGCTGGCTTCTGGAGGAAGGAATTGTTTGAAAGAGAATGGTACGATTATTTTTTTAAATGACGCAATTCCACTAAGATAGCAGGATGTCCCTGGTTTCTGCTGAGCTTCCGCAGACCACAATACCCCAGCAGCGGTGGACAGTGTTCTAGGTGGCCTCCCTGAAACCATGAGCCAAGAACTTTAATTTCATGGCTCACTCATACCTGCAGTGCTCCTCACTGTCACCTTCTCACACTGCCAGCAAGAAAGAAAACCACATCCAGCTGAGTACACAGCTGAGATTTCTAGGTGGAGGTAGGCAGAACCTGGGGAAGTCATGGATCTCTCAATGAGACACAGCCGATTGAGAAGGATAAAAGATGTGCTTCCATGGTCTTATCTCTGAGCGTTCCAGCAGCATTGAATAGTATTTGTTAAACAGCCCATCAATCATTATGATGTTTTTGGACTTACATCATGTCCTCCTAGAAAAATATTTAATATATGGACAAAGTTAGGAGTAGCTGTTGGAAACAAAAATAGCTGGTAATGATTGTAGATATTAATAGTAAGTGCTCTGCTTTCAATATCTACTTCTATAAACAATCCCATTTCCTTTCTTGCTATACCAAAAGCGACTTTTTCATAATTCTCTTTCTAGTGCTTTTTTCAATATTAATTTTCACTTTAAAATCTCATTTACTTTGTTATCTATCTACTGACTGTTATTCACCAAATCTAGTCTTAGAGATTTAAAAAAATCGGGAGGATTTGCCAATATTCTGACATATCTTTGGTTTGCTACCCCCTTATAAAGCAAACTCCAACACAGGGCACCAATTCCCCCTTTCATCTTCTTCCACCTTCTTTTCCTCCTTCCCCTCCTTCTTCCTCTTCTTTTTTAGAAATTCATCTTTGTTCTTGAATAGTTAGTTATACACAATTCATTCAAACCTGGAGTCTCTACTAGCACCACCTGAGAAAACACTTTGGGACCTGGACAACATAACATTCCATTGCAGAGTCATTTCCTCCCAAAAGTTCCACTGGAAAGGATGGAAAATAACATAAACACAATAAATGATAAAGGCAGAGTTCACATATTCTACAGACAACATGAATCCATACTGTGTGTGTGGGTGTGTGTATATATGTATGTACATGTGTATTTTCCCATCAAAACACTTTCTGACAAAGTACTCTGTTCAATGGGACTTCCAACATCTATTTGGGATGAACACAATGGAAACATAGGAAATCTGGATTACTTTACATGCCAAGTTGTCTAGGACAATGAAATATACTTCAGACTGGAAAGAAAGTAAGGTAAATTTCAAACATAAAATTGTTCATTAATAGAACTAAAAGTATATTTTCTGTGATCAGAATAGACTTATAATTGAAAGTGTAGCCCAGCTCACATTGATAAATCTGGCAATCCAAAAAATATAGTCTGCTTATGGACTGAGACAGCTTTTCAAGGAGAATTAAACATTTGCTGGTCAGTAAAACTGACACTAACTTGTGTTTCTTTCGCCAAAAATACAGTTGAGAATGAGCAGCTGTAGTATGAATAATTAGTCACATGTGTTTATTCCCTGTCTCATCTGTGTCTGGTGCTGTGTAAGGTGATGTAGGAGTGAGCAAGGCAAATAAGAGCTCTACCCTCAGTGAGCTGGTTACTCAGAGGGCATGGAAGCAATAATTAGTAGTGCTACACAAGAGATATAAGAGGAAGTGTGGAATTCTGTTTAAATTTGTGGAGCCAGAGCTCAGATGGCTCTCCTTCAAATTCTGGTCCCACCGTTAAGAGGATATAAGTCTCTACATCTGTGTTTCCTCACATATAAAACAGGAGTGTTCCCAGTATCTCCTTGACAGTGTTGAGCAAATCCTAACTAATAAAGAGGGAATATGCCAAGTGACCACCACACACTCACAAAGATGGCAGCACCTAGTCCCCTCAACTCCACCATGGCAGCAGGCATACGATACCTGCCTCTGGAGTCCCCCAGTTGCCTCAGCTTCCAGTCACCCAAGGCCAGCCCAAAGGACTACCAAACTACTGAACAAGCAGGCTGCCTGGAGCAACCAGGCTGGCAGGGGGATTAGTGAGGGATGACCAAATGACTGAACAAGCAGGCTGCATGAGGTGACCAAGCCAGTGGGGAAGGGGGGTGCATTTGGGGGCAATCAGGCCAACAGAGAGGACAGTCAGGGGCAATTAGGCTGGCAGGGGGGAAGTGAAGGGTAACTAGACTGGCAGGGAGCAGTTGGGGGTAATCAAGCCAGTAGGGGGCAATTAGGGGCAATCAGGTCAGCAGAGGAGGGCAGTGGCGGGGGGACCAGGCTGGCAGGGGGGCAGTTAGGAGTGACCAGCAGGGAGAGGGAAGTTAGGGGCTACCTGGCCAGTAGTGGGGGGCAGTTAGAGGTGACCAGGCAGGCAGGCAGGTGAACAATTAAGAGCCAGCAGTCCAGGATTGTGAGAGGGATGTCTGACTGCTGATTTAGTCATCCTCTGAGGGATCCGGAATTGAAGAGGGTGCAGGCTGGGCTGAAGGGACCCCTCCCCCATGCACAAATTTCATGCACCAGGCCTCTAGTGTGTTAATACTTCTAAATTGCTTACACAGTATGCCTGGCACATAGTAGCATTCATATATGTTAGCAATCTTGAAAAAAATTTTACAAGATTTTTTCCTGTGTGGTAACTTTTACATTGAAGTTCCCACTCTATGAATTATATACCAACTAGGCAAATTATAGTTTTAAATTCTGAACGGAGTGCACTATTCTCTACCTAAGGAAGTAATGGGCAGATAATGGCATAGCTCCATGTTTGCTATTCCATTCTTAGTCTAAGGAAGGAATGAACTAATTGAATAGAGAAATACAACTCATATTTTGGATTATACTTGACCCCTTATATCATGGTCTGCTTCTAGAGAATCCAAACTAAGACAATGAACATTTTTTTTCTTCTTCGGTTAATACTTTACACATTCAATTTTACGGGAACATGAATTTAAGGAACTATATTCTTATAGTTAAATGAGTCAGGAATTATACATAATAATAGAGGCCCAGTGCACAAAATTTATGCACGAGTAAGGGTCCCTAGGCCTGGCCCACAATCAGAACTGATTGGGGCTTCCAGTTTTCGGGCCAGGACCTTTCTTCATCCCATGCCACCTCCTGGTGGTCAGCGTACATCATAGCAAGCAATAGAACTGGTTTCCCAGTTGAAATCTCATGGGGACACTTCACATGTTAACATTTTATATATATAGATTTATTGGTAGCTTATTAGATGTTTAACACAATTCTTAGGAACCGTAGACTCTTGTGAAGGGTTTTACAGAGAAGTAAATTTAAATGTGTGTGCTCTGGCTTTCAATGGCCTAAGTTCACCTCTCAATTCATTGATCTGGGGAAGGTCTCTTAACAATGAGAAAGATACCACTATTATTCCCATTTTGTAAACCAGGCAAGTGAGATGAAGTGAGATCAATGCTATGCTCCCCATAACTGCTACAGAAGATCACAAATTTAGATTTTCAATGCATATATCATCTGAGTTTGCAGCATCAACTCTTATTAGCATAGATAATGAAAAATTAAGTCAGTTCATTAATTTGACTTATTTTTCACACTAAAATAAACAGCCATGGTTATTTTATGTGTGTATGCATGTGTCCATGCATGTGTGTATGCATGTGTGTATGTGTGCTGCCATCTTCATCAGTACAAGAGTGCCAACTGGAGTGTCTAAAAAAGTCTAGGTCACAAATTTTACCAAGCTAGTGATGAAGTAAAACAAGTACCTGGTCTTGATATTTTGACCTAATTCTTCAAGTATAATTTAACTACATATTTGAGGACATGCGGTGTTCTCATTGGGTTAGATTCTCAATTCTAGTGAACTTTATGGGGATAAGCAGACAGGTAAAAACCATAAAAAGGAAATTAGATGGTACAGAAACCCTCTAACTTGGAACCAGAGGAACCCTGCTATCACAGTAAAAAAATAAACCATGACTGAAAATGTATGCACAAAGGGAGTACATGTAAATCACATACATCTGTAATAAACCAGGAGGAGAAAGGTCAGCTTCTTATTGTGCAGGTAAATAACCATATGTGGGCATTGCATTATTTTAATTTATTTTCAGTATTGGCTAAAGTGACGATGCATTTTATTTAGGGCTTTGTTTGAAAACAGAAATTAGTTCAATTCTATTTGTCCTAGAATTGGCTGATTCTCCTCTACATATTGTTTTTTTTGGTTCAAAATCATTTGAGGCAAATGCTCCCTATCTTCAGCAACTCCTTATTCTCCCAACAATACCCACTTATTGATTCTAATCTCGTTTCTCATTGATCTTATCTTGTTGGTTTCAAATTCATATTTACATGGCCTGCATTTATTCTTGGGGTGCTGGATTTGGCATCCACCCTGTTCATTGATCCATCTTGGTGAATCTCTTTTATGGGTCTAATGCTTAGGGGTTGGGAAGAAAGGATTCTTATATATTTTAATGATAAGTGGTTCACTGGAGTTAACCAAAGTTGCAAAAAGTTTCAATATTTTTTTCAGGCTTATCAAATTACTTACACAGACCAAATCATTTATTTATTTATTTATTTATTTATTTATTTGTTTGTTTGTTTGTTTGTTTATTTATTTAATTTTGTGATGAGAGATAAATGTAACTAGAACTTGTAGTCCTTGGAGATGGTTATTTCTGGATGCATGGGAGGCCTGCAATGGTAGGCTCTGGATGGTAAGCAGGCATCAAGACTGATGAGGGATTGGGATATTGATAAAGTAGGAAACACACAGGAGAGACAACAGAGGCTCAGAAGGAAGAGTATGAAATAGAACTTCCTGGCTCAGTCTATGCTGTAGGCCGTCCTCTGCATTTCTTTCCTACATACCAAGATGGTGAAAAATCCTGTGACCTGAGGGCCTAGCAGACTAATGTTACTGGCTCTCTCGACCTAGAAGAGCACAGGGGAGAGAATGAAGTGATAAGCCAGAATATACAAGTGGCTGTGAAGCAAAGCTACATGGGCCCTTTTCCAGGCAGCACACGGAGGTTAACAGGGCCCCGTGGCTCCAGAATCCTGTGGTTTTTCTCACTTGCTACTTAGTATTCTTGCCATCATCATGTTCTGATTTAAGGCTGAAGCCGGTGTGTAAGCTAGGCTTTCACCAGCTCTGAGACATGTTTCCCAGTGTGGTTTTGACACTTAGATTTGAGAGAGAAATTATGAGACTGGTTTGGCCAAAGGCAAGAAATAATATCTCAGGGTAATGAGAGAAAATATTTACTTAGAAAGGTGTCTATTTCTTAAGGAGTAAGACTTCATCACATAACAAAATAAATGTGTTTTAGTATTTTAAAAAAACTATTTCATATATTCTCAAGCATGGGAACCAACAAATTATATATATATACATATATATATATATATATATATATAGTTATAAAATTATTGTAAAAACACAGTTTCCTTAAATATGGGAAATGATTAATTTTCTCAATTTAACTTTGTAGTATTTGATGGTTGTATTCCATGACTTTCATATGCCTTATATATAACTAAAATATGTGACATATTAATACTATTAGCTTATACTAATGAAGATTTGGAGCATCCTAATATTACACAAATAACCTAAATATAAAGTACCCTTTGTATCTATAGAGTAAATAACTATTTCACTGGGTCTTATTGCTCTTGAAGAACATAGACAATTGTAAAACTGAGGCACCCAAAACATTCTGTTATTGTTAGAACAATAAACAGATTTTGTTAACCATTATCTAACATAAGTGACATAGGACTGGAATAACATAAAACATTTTGGAATTTCATTAGTGAGTAGGGGCATGGTAGAGATGAGGAACCAATTAATATATTAGTATTCTAGTAGTTTTAATAACTGTAGTTTCTTCTAATTAGGTTAAAACGCAGATGTAGATTTCTATGTATCCACACTCAAAGCTCTCTTCTAGATGTCTCCCATCTTGAACAATTCGCTTCTCAACCCACCAACCTGATAGTGCTGATACCTGTAAGGTCATTTGCGTGTCTCTCAGGAGACAAACAAAGGAAAGAATGTGCGAGTATGAGCCAGTTTACCACTAAACCTCATGTTGTAAACATCTCAGGAAATGATGCTGTGAATATTTTTGTGTTTTTTGCTCTTGTGATACTTATTATTAGAAGTATACAGTCACCTGGTCTATTTTTCTTCCTAAAGGCATATCTCTCTTCTGTATCAACTTGACTGTGATACGTTTGAAATATGTGAAATATTTCATAATTAATAATTATAATGAAGGATTTTAAAATATACTTAAACATGTTTTGAAATGTGGGATAATTAGAAGAAGTGTTTGGTGCTATAATACAATGTGGAATTAAAAGGCATATTGAATAGTATAATATTGAGAGGTATCTCAATTACACATATCTTTTTGAGTCTCAGAGGATGATGCTATTAAAAACCAGAGTCCACCTTTCCTAACTCTTGTCGGTTGACTAGAATATCAAATCTAGATCTTATTTGATAAGTTCCAGTAACTTAGAGCTGAGTAGGCCAAATGCTTCTTATGGAGTTTACTTGCTATAACACTTACATCACACAAAGTCAGGCCATAGAAAGTACATAATAGTTCCCTGTTCTGATCATAACAATCTGAATGGGAACAGGGCAGAGGCAGTTACTAGGTGGTCTTGAGACACCTGTGTGGGCTGCTGCTTTTACAATAAGGATCTGTAACACAAGTAGATAGGAAAGAATACAAAATTTAAGGAATTCTACATTGTCCACTCCATTGGAGGGATCTGAGATTCATGAAGCTCCATATCTGTTGCTAAATCATCCTTCTAATATTCTTTGAGGATAAGGATTTAGTCATTTCTAAACTGCAAAGATGGAATAGAACAACCTCAACATTGAAAATGGCATGGGATAAAAAACATACAAGAGCGCATACCAAGTTTGTGTGGGTTAATATGTGATAAAACTTGCAAATTCCTGTTTGACCCATGTCAGATATCCTCTGCTCATTCAAATATTTTATTAACTAGATGGTAAGAGTGCCAGGCTACCACAAGGTGCCACCCAGTCAGGACTTCTTAAAAGAGAGCTACACATGAAAGTCTTTAACTCTTCCCTGGAAATGCTTCAAATCCAGATTGAATGCTCCAGTCACCCACAGCTGGCAATTCTATTCCTTCTCTATTTAGCTTTCAAAATGCACCAGAGCATAATGTATCATATTAGTCTATAAAATTACAGATGACATTTCAAATAATAATAATTTATGGCACAACAAAGGAAATTATTTTCATGAAATTTTATTATTTGTGTGTGTATTTAATCTTCAGCATGTGTCCTAAGCCACCATGATTACTAATGAAAATTTTGTTTTAATGTCATACGGAAAACAGATCTTTGAAATTGTACTGCCTGGGCTCTTAAGAACTAGTTGGGTCTTTTAAAAATAAATTGAATGAGGTTTTAGATATGTGATACAAACTGGATAAAATCTATAATTATTTGAAGGAAAGGTATTTTAACAAATACTTTTAAATAATTTATCAGTTTAATTAAAATGTGTAATGAGATTCAAGAAGGTACAGAATTGGTGCATTAAAAACACATTTCATGAACTGTTATTTATTAACAGCAATAATATTTTATACTAGAGGCCCAGTGTATGAAATTTGTTCATGAGGTGGGTGTCCCTCAGCTTGGTCTACATCCTCTCACAATCCAGGATCTCTGGCTCATAATTGTTCTGCCTACTTGCCTGCCTGATCATCCCTAACCACCTCTGCCTGCCTGCCTGATCATCTCTCACTGCTCCCCTGCCTGTCTGATCGCCTCTAACAGCCTCTGCCTAGGCCCTCCATGACCCAGGCTTCCCTCTTCTGGCCGGCTTCAGGCCGCTGGGACCCTAGGGCCAGCTGCCTCCTGTAGGTTAGACTTTGAAATTTTGTCCATGAGGGAATACGGGGTGATTTAGGGATTTTTCTTGTGGTGAAACATGCCCCTCACTGTGCGGCCACTGCCAACACAAACACCACCAAGGCCTGGAAACATCCCTAAAGGGTAGATAGTAATAGAAACAGGAATGGTAAGATTCACACAAGCTGGCCACAGGCCCCTGGGAGCCCCAGTGGCTTCTCCTAGTCTGACCATAGACCCCCAGGACTCCTTGAGGCTTCACCCCTGCTCTCTTCAGGCCTCTGGGATGGCTGGCAGCTTCCCAGCCTTTGTTAGGATAGATGTCCAGAAGACATCTAGTCTAATTAGCATATTAACCTTTTATTAGTATAGATAAATGTACTTTTTTAAAAAAAAATAGACTTTATTTTTACAGCAATTTTAGGTTCACAGCAAAATTGAAGGAAAGGTACAGGTATTTCCCATATTTCCCTGCCCCAAATATGCATAGTCTCCCCCCCTAGCAACACCACCCACAAGAGTAGGATATTTGTTACATTCAATGAGCCTACATGAAAACAGCAATGATACATTAAATAAGGGGTCAATAGCCAAAATTTATAAAGAAATCACACAACTTAACACCAAAATAATAAGCAATACAGTTAAAAAAAATAGGTAAAAGACCTAAATAGACACTTCTCCAAAGGAGATACAGATGGCCAACAGACATAGGAAAAGATGTTCAACATTACTATCAATTAAATGCAATTTAAATGCAAATTAAAATCACAATGAGATATCACCTCATATCTGTCATAATGACTATTATCAATATATCAACAAACAAGTGTTGGAGAGGATGTGGAGAAAAGGAAGTTCTCATGCACTGTTGGTGAGAATGCAGACTGGTGCAGCCACTGTAGAAAACAGTATGGAGTTTCCTCAAAATATTAAAAATGTAACTGCCTTTTGATCTAGTAATCCAATTTTTGGGAATATATTGGAAGAAACCTGGATCACCAATGTGAAAAAATATGTGCACCCCTCTGTTCAGTATTATATCCAACTAGAGGCCTGGTGCATGAAATTCGTACTTGGGAAGGTGTACCTCACCCTGGCCTGCACCCTCTCCAATCTGGGACCCCTAAGGGATGTCTAGCTGCTGGCAGTCAGACATCACTCTCACAATCCAGGACTGCTGGCTCCTAACTGCTTACCTGCTTGCCTACCTGATAACTCCTAACAACCTCTGCCTCAGCCCAGCACTCGGGACCAGGCTTCTTTCCTCTGGCCAGCTGCAGGCAACTGGGACCTGGGCTTCCCTCCATCTGGCTGGCCTGCCCCCTCTAAGTCTGGGAGCCCTCAGGGGATATCCTACTCCCCCTAGGGAATTGGCCTAAGCTGCAGTCTGGCCTCCCTCTGCAAGAGGCAACCAGGCCAATCAAGAGAAGGTGCCACCCCCATTACCCTGCTGCTGCTGCCACTGCTGCAGCTGCCTGCCCTTGGCCCTCACAACTATCATGGTTGCCTACCCTCAGCTTTCGCAGTCACTGTGGCTTAGTCCAGAAGATGTCCAGTCTAAATAGCATATTACCTTTTTATTAGTACAAATAGCCAAGATCTGGAAGCAGCCTAAGTGCCCATCAGTAGATCAATAGATTAAAAATTTTGTAAGTTTACACAATGAAATACTTCTTGACTTTAGAAAAAAAGAAACTCTTACCTTTGTGATAGAATCACCAAGATGGACCTGGAGACAATTATGCTAAGTGAAATAAGCCAGTAGAGAAAGACAAATACCATATGAACTTACTAATATCTGGAATCTAATTAGCAAAATAAACTGTTGAACAAAATAAAACCAGATGAATGGATATATGAACCAGATATACAGTTTTTCAGTTGGGACAGAGTTATGGGGAATTAGATGAAAGAAGATTAAGAGATTAGGCAAATAACATGTATGCATGACCCATGGACACAGACAACAGTTTGCTGATAGCTAGAAGGAAATGAGGGTGGGGGCTAGGAGAAGACGGGCAAAGGGGGTGGGGAATGAGGACATCTATAATAGTGTCAACAATAAAAATATAAACTTTAAATTGGAATTGCCTTATGGCCCAGTTATTTAAATTCTGGGTATATAATTGAAGAAACCCAAAACACTAATTCAGAAGAAATTATGCACCTTTACATTCATTGCAATGTTATTTATAACTAGAGGCCTGGTGCACAAAATTCATGCACTGGGAGGGGACCCTCAGCCCAGCCTGCCCCCTTTCACAGACTTGGAGCTCTCAGAGAATGTCCTACTGATGGTTTAGGCCCTCTTCCCCGGGTGAGGTGACCAGACTGATCAAAGGAAGGCCCCAGCCCCATAACCCCTCTGCTGCTGCCACTGCCATAGCCACAAAGGTATTTTCAACAACATGGACTCCAGTCCCTTCACCATGAAAAAAATGACAATGACAATTTTCTTTAGGCATTTTCAAGATGTCTCTTTCATTAGATATGACATTTCTTTCTTTCTTTTTTTCTTTCCTCACCTGAGGATATGTTTCCATTGTTTTTTAGAGAGCATGGAAGAGAGAGGGAAAGACAGAGATAAACATCAATATGAGAGGGACATTTTGATTGGTTGCCTCCTGCATGAGCCCTGACATGGGCTCAGACCAGGGAGGAGCCTGTAAACTAGGTACATGACCTTGATAAGAATTGAATCCAGACCCTGTGGTCAGCAGGCCAAGGCTCTATCCACTGAGCAAAACCAGCTAGAGCAGGATATGACATTTCTTAGCCCCTCTAGCAGCAGACTTTAGTTTTTTCCTCCAGGACTATGGTGGAAAAACCCTAGAAAACCTTCTTGGATCCTTATCACCCAAATTATCAAGAACACTGTTAGTGCAGCATACAAGGAGCTTAGCCAATGAATGGTCAGAAAAGATGTTTCCTTTTCAGCACATGCACAGAAAACCCCCTGTATTGTGTCTTCTGGGCTGGGAGTGTTCTGTCTCCTGGGCTTCCATCTGCTGGGCTTCCATTCACTGGGCTGGGAACATGTCCCAGGTCATGCAGTGGCTGCCGGGGTCACGCCCCCACTTCAGCAGCCCATTGTCCTGTCCACTGGGCTGGGGGTGTGCCCCGAGCTATGCAGCGTCAGTTCAGAGCACGACCCCAGTACAACCCCCCCTTCACTCTGGGGTTGGAGCATGGGATGTGATGGGCACCACTATCTTTGTCATGGAGTGATGGTTAATTTGCATGTTATCCTTTTATTAGATTATACTAGAGTCCTGGTGCAAGAAATCCGTGCATGGGAGGCATGTAGCCCTCAGCCCAGCCTGAACCTTCTCCAATCTGTGATCCCTCTCAAAATCTAGGACTGCTTGCTCCCAACTGCTCACCTGCCTGCCTGCCTGCCTTCCTTCCTGATTGCCCCTAACCACTTCTGCTTGCCAGCCTGATCACCCTCTAATCACTCCCTTGCCAGCCTGATTAATGTCTAACTGCTCCCCTGCAATCCTTTTTGCTCCTAACTGCCTTCCCCTACATGTCTGGTCACCTCTAACTGCCCTCTCCTGCAGGCCTGGTCACCCCTAACTGCCCTCCCCTGCAGGCCTTGTGCTCCACAACTGCCCTTCCCTGCAGGCCCAGTCACCCATAACTTCTCTCCTCTGCTAACCAAGTCATCCCTAACTGCCCTCCCCTGCAAGCCTGGTCCCTACCAACTTCCCTCCCCTGCTGGCCATCTTGTGGTGGTCATCTTGTGTCCACATGGGGGCAGGATCTTTGACCACATGGGGACAGCTATATTGTATATTGGAGTGGTGGCCCATCTGCATATTACTCTTTTATTAGACAGGATAGAGGCCTAGTGCATGGGTGGAGACCAGCTGGTTTGCCCTGAAGGGTGTCCCGGATCAGGGTGGGGGTTCCCTTGGGGTATGGGGCAGCCTGTGGTGGTTTGAAGGCCAGCCATGCCCCCTGGCAGCCCAAGTGGAGGCTCTGGTATCTTGGATTTATTTATCTTCTATCATTGAAATCTGTAGCCAGGAGTGGAGGCCTCGGCTGGCCAGGGCTGCAGAAGCTTGGCTTCTTCCATCACTGGGACAACCCTAGCCTTCTGCTCTCTCCAGTTCCATGGATGTCGCCATTTTTGTTGGGGTTTATTTATCTTCTATCATTGAAACTTTGTAGCATTAAGTGGAGGCCTGAGTCAGCAAGGGCAGGAGGAAAGCTTGGCTTCCTCCATTATTGGGAAACCCACACCGCCCTCCTGTTCTCTCTGTGGCTACAGCCATTTTGGTTGAGTTTATTAGCATATTTGCTCCTAATTGGCTGGTGGGTGTGGCTTGTGGTCGTGGTTTGTTGGTGTAGTGAAGGCATGGTCAATTTGCATATTATTTTTTTATTAATAGGATAGCCAATTATATGGAACTAACCCAAATGGCAAATGGATAAAAAAGCTGTTATGCATATACTATGAAATATAGCTTGGCCATAAAAATGAGTGAAATCTTACCATTTTTGGTAGCCTGGATGGACCTAGAGGGTATTATACTAAGTGAACTAAGCCAGTCAGAGAAAGACAAATATCATATGATTTCAACTATATGTGAAATCTAAAGAACAATATAAATGAAGAAACAAAACAGAAACAGACTCATAGATACAGAGAACAGACTCATGGTAAATAAATAAGTAAATAAGTAAATAAATAAATAAATAAATGAATAAATAAAACCTGGCATGACTCAGTGATTGAGCATTCCTGGCACATGCTTGAGTTGTAGGCTCAATCTCCAGTGTGGGGCATGCAAAAGGCAACTAATCAATGATCCTTTTATTGTTAATGTTTCTATCTCTTCTCCCTCTCCCTTTCTCTCTGAAATAAATAAATACATAAATAAATAAATATCCTATCTAATAAAAGGATGATATGTAAATTGACCATCACTCCAATACACAAGATGGCCGCTGCTACAAGATGGCTATCAGGGGAGGGCAGTTAGGGGTGATCGGGCCAGCAGGGGAGGCTAGTTAGGGGCAACCAGTCAGCAGGGGAGGGCAGTTAGGGGTGACTGGGCCAGTAGGGGATGGCAATTAAGGGCAACCAGGCCTGCAGGGAATGGAGGTTGGGAGGGACAAGGCCTGCAGGGGAGTGCAATTGGAGGGGACTAGGCCTGCAAGGGAGGGCAGTTAGGGGCAACCAGGCTGGCAAGAGTATGCAGTTAGGGGTGACCAGGCCAGCAGTGGAGGGCAGTTAGGAGCAATTGGGCCAACAAGGAAGAAGTTAGGCATTGATCAGGCTGACAGGGGAGTGGTTATGGGGTGATCAGGTTGGCAGGCATAAGCAGTTAGGGGCATCCAGCTTGCAGACAGGTGAGCTGTTGGGAGCCAGCAGTCCTACATTGTGAAAGAGCAGTTGGGCATCCCTTGAGGCGTCTCAGATTGGAGATGGTACAGGCTGGGCTAAAGCACACCCCTTCCATGCACAAATTTTGTACACCATGCCTCTAGTGTACATATATATATATATATATATATATATATATATATATATATATATAAATCCTATATCATAAAAGCCTAATATGCAAATCAACCAAATAGTGGAACCACTGGTGGAATGACCAATCTCTATGACATGCACTGACCACCAGAGGGCAGATGCTTAATGCAGGAGCTGCCCCCAGGTCCCAGGCTAACCAAGGCAGGTGCCAGTGGGGGCCCCTTGATCACCCTGTCAGGTGCCCAGTAGAGAAAGGCAACCAATGGCAGTTGTGGTGGGTGGGGCTGGCTAGTGGGCTGTACCAAGCCAGCCAAGGCAGGTGCCAATGGGGCTCCTCCTAATCATCCCACTGGTCACCCCTCAGATTGGCCCTCATTGCTGGCCAGGCCTAGAGACCCTAGCCATGCATGAATTTCATGCATTAGGCCTCTAGTATATGTATACATATCAATAAAAGCATCATATGCTAATTAGACCAAACAATCTTCTAGATAAAGCTGCTATAGCAGGGGCCGAGGCAGAGGCTATTGCTGCCAGGGAGGGAACTAGCCACTTGCACAAATTTTGTGCATTGGGCCTCTAGTGTGTGTGTGTGTGTGTGTGTGTGTGTGTGTGTGTGTGTGTGTGTGTGTGTGTTTCACTCTGGGTGTTCAAAATTGGTTTTTAAACCATGGTTTTTCCCAAATGTGTAATGACAGGTATCCCCTACTCTAGTATCTGACAGAATAATTTAATTGCCTTAAATAAAAATATTCGTTCTTCCTTCCTGGCAACTACTATTTGCACACTGTCTTCATAGTTTTACCTTTTCTGGAATGTCATTGAATTAGAATTATACAGATGAGTGCAGCTTTTTCAGTTTGATTTATTCCACTTAATACTATGCATTCAAGTTTTCACCATGCCTTTTTATAGCTTGAAAGGTTATTTCTCTTTAGTTCTGAATAATATGCCATCATCTGGATATATCACAGTTGATATATCAGTTCACCTACTGAAGTGCATCTTAGTTATTTCCAGGTTTTGGCAATTATGAATGCAGCTGCTGTATACTCTTGTGCAGTTTTTGTGTAGACATAGTTTTTAACTCCTTTGAGTAAACACCAAGGATCACATTGTTGGATTATATGATAAGATTGTTTAGTTTTATAAGAAGCTTCCAAACTGTCTTTCAAAGTGAATGTACCATTTTTCTAGAAATGGATAAGAGTTCCTGTTCCTCCACATGCTCAACAGTATTTGGCATTGTCAGGGTTCCAGATTTTGGTGGCATTTGACTGTTCTATTTCTAATAGGTGTGCAGTGATATATTGTTTGTTTTTTCAATTCTTTAATGACATGATATTTATATGCTTAGGCTCAGTGCACAAATTTGTGCATCAGTGGAGTCCCTCTGCCTGGCTTGTGGGACCAGGCTGAAACTGGCTCTCCAACATCCCCCAGGGGTCCTGGATTGTGAGAGTGAGAAGGCCAGGCCAAGAGGCCGCACTGGTGCATATTTAGGGTCGGGGAGGGACATGGGAGGTTGGCCAGCTGGAGAGGGACCACTGGAGAGCTCCAGGGCATGTCTGGCCCATCTTGCTCAGTTCTGGTTGGCTAGACCTAAGCAGCAAGCTAATCTACTGGTCAGAACTTTCTGACCCCTGGTGCCTGTGATAGTGAGCGGTTGCATGACCTTAGCATATCATTAGCATATTATGATTTGATTGTTTGAATGGATGACCAAACAACCAGACACTTAACATATAAGGCTTTTATTATATAGGATTTGCCATTTGCAGATCTGCTTTAGTGAGATAGCTTTTAGTGTTTTTAAACCCCTATATAATGCTGAAATGTTCATGCTCTTTCCTACCAGCAATAATTCTTTACCATTTCACTGAGAATAAATACACATTTATCTTTAAAACATCCTTCTAGTCTTGTACAAATAAAGCATGTACTAAAATCACAAAATTAGTTATAATGTTTAAAACATTTGTTTAAAGCTAACACTTTTCCACTAAAGTGTCTGAAAAAGTAAGCATCTTTATACTTTGACAACTTTTTTTATTCTACCTTTTCACACTCATAGCAACATTGTGAAATGAAGGTTACAATTCAACTTCAAGTTCACTACTCATGAAAGTGCGTTCAACTGCATTAAGCCCAAATGCAACTGAAGACTAAATTCTGTTTTTAAAAATGTCCATTGACCTTTATTAAAACATTTGCTTTTATTCTTATGTTAAAGTTCAAACAGAATTTTAGGTATCATTCAATTTAAAATCTGAGAAAACAAAGGCTTCATTAAAAAAAATCACAACACAGAACCAAAATTATAAGAATGTGTGTGTGTGTGTGTGTGTGTGTGTGTGTGTGTGTGTGTGTTTTATTATATGGTCAGTTTTACACCAATTGCTGCATATAATACACCAACTTAGATATAATTTTAAAAATTATTAGTGTTTTTGGCATAACTTTAATACAGAAACATAATATTGCTTACATATGCCCTGTAGAAATCAACTGGTATTGGAATTTTCATCAAGAAAAGGCTGAACTGGTGCCACACAAGGCAGCCTACATTCTGATACCATTTAATTTCCAGCACTGTAAGCCTGATTTTGTAACAATCTAATTTAGGTATAGAGGTAGGCAAACCGTTCTGAGTCTAGAGAAGACGATATTGTCTACTGTGATGGAGGTCCTGGATTGAATCCCAGATGTTTTTAAAGAGAACTTTTTAGTTTTGCACAAATATGCACGCATGTGTTGATCCAAGTAAGCTTCTTAAAGAACCTGTGGGATGTTGCTATTTGCCTCTCACTCTGATATTAAATCAGAAGAGCAAATATTTACAGAACAGAAATACTATAGTGACATACATTGCTAATATGGATTAAAGATTTCCAAACAGGAGGTTAATGGCTCTTCAACAACCACTGTATCAGGAGGATTTTTGGAACATAAATTTGTCCTATATAGGATGGGTTCAAGGGGAGGAATGGGTTAAACCTGGGAAAAGTGGAATCAGGCCTGTGAAAGTGGAAAGGAAGGGAAGGTGCCAGAACTGCTTTAAGAAATGAATCAACACACCTGGGGCTTTTCATATGTTCCTCTTAGGGAAGAGAGAAGGAAAGTGCTCAGTAGGACACCAAACTTTCCACCTTGCTGACCAAAACCTGGCAGTACTCTTGCATCTGCCTCTTTCTCAGACTATGTCTCCACCCAACATGACCCCCTCTACAAACAAAATTTTGTCAATCCTTATGAAAGCAAAAAAAGAATGAACTTTACTCCATTCTTCAAAACTTGACACTATTCTTCAAACTACCATTATTACAATCCCTAGGCATTTCTTTCTCTTCTGATAAAAGGTAATAGATAATATGAATATATGTATAAAGTAATATACACTTGTTTTTTATGATATAGATATAGATATATTTCAGAGAGGAATAGAGAGAGAGAAACGTCAATGATGAGAGGAAATCATTGATCTACTGCCACTGCATCCCCCACCCACTGGGGATTGAGTCCATAATCCAGGCATATGCACTGACCTGGAATCGAGCCATGACCTCCCGGTTCATAGTTTAATGCTCAACCACTGATCTGTGCCAGCTGGGCTATACTTTTGTTTTTACCACACAGAAAACTAAGATAACCTTAGTACTCTTATGCTCTACAACATGGTGTCCAACCAGTTACCAAACTCTATTTCTTTTTTGAAATATATTTTTATTGTTGATAGTATCATAGATATCACCCCTTTTCCCCCCACTCTCCACTCCTCCCATCCCCGACTCACTCCCCGCACCAGATCCTCATTATCCTATTGTCCATGTCCATAGCTATACATATAAGTTTATAAGTTCTTTGGTTTATCTCTATATCTTTCAATCGAAATATTTCTTAACTCCATCCTCCCCCATTGTTTATGTCAATGTCTTCAACCTGGGTCTCTCTTTTTGTAGAATAATGTACTCTCTCTGAGGATATACAATCTAATATAAAACCTTTATGATAACTAGACTTAATCTCATATGAAGCATTGAGGACTGATTGTTACTTCAAGAATGATAGGTAAGTTGTCCTTACTTTTTCAGATACAGCACCCTCCTATATAGCCTGTCTGTGCTCTGACTAATGAATCTGAAACAAGCTTCTGTTTGCTTTGGATATTCAGCCCCCACCTTGTTTCCATTGGGAACTTACTTGCTTCCTGAGTGAAGTTCCTGTCCTTGAAGCTTGTTTAATGTCCCAGGTCAGAAGGACTATGGCTCAATTTTGTCAGTTTCTTTCTCAGAAAGACGAGCCTTACAAACTGTCACAGATCCCCATGGAGGTCAGGGACGACATCATGACTCGAAGTTCGCCTCTCTTGACTCCAATTAGTCTGCACTTTGCCTGGACCACTGGTTGGTTTTAAGCACATCCTTCAGACAAAACACTTTCTCATGGAATGATGTGATCATTTCTAACTGGACTAGAGGGGAACCCATTCTTATGAGCCTCCCATTCTGTCAGGGACGTGCCCTTCCAGCTGCTGTTCAAGGATCGTCTCAATCCAAGGAAAAATGGGCTTGGGGATAAGATGGATCATGCAGCAGTGGGCCTTTTGAGTTTAGCAGCTTTGAAAATATGCTCAGCCAAGTGTCCAAGAGCCCAAAAAGCTTGTCACACTATGGTACCATGTGTCTGAGAAATTGATTGTTTCAGTTTTTTTTAAGTTGTATATGTGGGAACATCTAAACTATGCTTTCCATACCTTTAAATATTATTTTAAGTTTTGGTTTGGATATGTTATACACAAGATATCCAGATGATTGTTCAAGATATTTCTATTTATTCATATAAATATTGTATTTAATGAATCCAATAGACACCAAACAACTGAATCCCCCCAAAAAAGTTACGTATAAAATTTCCAAGATGCAAAATGATTGCCTGGATTTTCAACTTTTAAAAGCCCTAGTTTGTTGGTTATTTACTGTAGTCTGTCTTTATTGGTGAGGGGAGAATGAAAGTCAAGAGTGGGGAGGGTCATCCAAAAGAAAAGTGAAGAAGTGACTGACTTGAAATAATTCAGAAGTGTTTTTATAGGCATTGAGATTATGAACAATTTAACTACACAATATAGTGATGCTTTTTGCAATATGCCTAAATGAGTGAAAATGTAGATTTGGCCTCATCACTAAATCAGGTGAATATCAAATGAAAAGCAGGCAACTGTAACTAATCCTGCAATGCCTAATATTGGCAACAGAGTCTGAGAGCCAATCCATTCAGTCATAACTACAGAGAGGGTATACAATGAAATATGTACTCCCAAGTAGGCATATCCCAGACCACCAAAGGTTTTATAGATAGTTAGTAGCACCTTTTATTAGAGGTGGAACCCTAGTAAATATTGAGCTAGTAAACTGTAATATTTATTGCTCAGAGTTACTATTCTGCTTAGATTACATGATTGAATCAGACAGTTTTGAAATTTTTCAAGTTAATAAAAAATGTGTGCTTACATCTATACCTTTCACCAAGAGAGAGATTTGAAAAAGTGTATCACTGTAGAATAAAGCCCAACTTTTGTTTCCCCTTTGTATCTTCTTTACTATGTAAGAGTGAGTTAGCAGCAGAGGAAAATTTGTTATATGTGTACAAAAACAAAACCATAAAAAGAGGGAAAAGGAGAAATCTCCAAGCTAGAAAAAATTAAGGTAGAAAGAAGAGAGATAAAACAATAGCAATAAAATGTTGAATACATAATAAAAATAATACAAAGTTCTTAATATAGTACTTTGGCAGATTTCACATGAAGATTTTTTAATTCTTTTTTATTAGTAGCATAGTAGAGCACTAGTTCTACTCTCAATCACTGATATTCACACAAGAATAAAATTCAAAAATTTAAAAACTAATCAAAATGATTAAAATATGTTGTACAATGAGTTTATGGTATGTTTGTATAACAATGTATACCATATCATATTCTAATGAAGAAGATAATATCTTTAAAATATCATTATTTTAAATATTCTTTTGTAAATTAAAGCCCACCAAATCATGGTGATTTTTTAAATAAATTTATTTCTTTACAAAATGCACAGATTAAATATATATATATATATATATATCCCCATACATACACAACATGAACACAATGCAATGCACAAAATATAAATTTCTAGATATACAGTACAATGTTCTTATTTTAGCTTACAATTATGTTACCACCAGACTGACTAAAATTCAAAGGACACACAGTGTTAACAAGGATGAATGTTGTGGTAGCAACCTAAACTGATCATATATGTATGTGTACCTCCTGATTCTTTAATTTGTGTACTGATCATATGTACACCTTAAACAGATTATATGTATACCTTCCCATTCAGTAATTTCACTCCCAATAGAGAGCAGAGCCTACATCTGCACAAAGACATGCCCTTAAAGCAGCATTGTTCACAACAGCGCACAGTGGAACCTACCTAAGCATCCATCCTTGAGGGATAAATGGACTGTTGTGTACTAACACAAGAGACTATCCCACAGTTGGAGAAAGAGCAAACTGCTGCTGCTTGTAACAGAACTAGCCTGACTCACCTAATGTTGGAATAATGTAGCCAGACACAAAAGCACTCATTCAATTTCTATGAAATTCCCAAACAGGCAAAATTATTCTATTGACTAGAAATCAGAATAGTGGTTACCTGGTGATGGCATTTAGCAATTGGAACATAGGATAAGGAAGCCTATTAGAAGCCTTGAAATGTCCTATATTAGCATCAGGGATAAGATAACAGGATGTACATGCCTGTAAAAAGGTCTAAAGACTTTTAGTGTCTGTCTCTACAGTCACTTCTAGGAATATATCCCAAGAAATAAAGCCATTTCTAGGAATATACCCCAAGAAATCAGATAACCAATCAGAAGGATATATACACCCCTATGTTATGTAGCAGCACAACTTATAATAGCTAAGATTTGGGAAAAGGATGAGTGCCCATCAGCAGATGAGTGGATTAAAAAAAAACTGTGGTACATCTACACAAAAGAATACTACACTGCTATAAAAAGGAAGGAACTTTTACCATTTTCAATAACACAGATGGACCTGGAGAGCATTTTGATAAGCGAAATAAGCCAGTCAGAGAAAGGTAAGTACCACGTGATCTCACTCATTTGCAGAATATAATGAACAACATAAACTGATGAATAAAAATAGATCCAGCCCTAAATGGTTTGGCTCAGTGGATAGAGCATCGGCCTGCAGACTGAAGGGTCACAGGTTCGATTCCAGTCAAAGGCATCTACCTTGGTTGCGGGCACATCCCTAGTAGGGGGTGTGCAGGAGGCAGATAATTGATGTTTCTCTCTCACTGATGTTTCTAATCCTCTATCTCTCTCCCTTCTTCTCTATAAAAAAAAATCAATAAAATATATATTTTTAAAAATAGATCCAGAGACACAGAAGCATTGAACAAACTGTCAAACCTCAGAGGGAATGCAGGAAAGGGTGCTAGTGGTCAAGGGTTGTTAAGAGATCAACCGAATGGCTTGTATGCATACATATAAGTATAACCAATGAACGCAGACACTGGGGCAATGGGGGCTTGTCCTGGGGGGTGGGAGTGGCCAGGGAGGAGTCAATGGGGGACAAAGGAGATATATGTAACAAAGGAGACATGTTTTAAACAATAAAAAATAAAAAAAGAAAGACTTTAAGACCTGTATGTGGTTATGTCGATTAAATACACACATATGAATAAAATAAATGTCTAAAGGAATTAAAACAAAATAATAATAGATGTTACTTGTGGGTGGTACAACTGAGATGGGGGATTCATTTCCTTCTCTGTACTTTTTTTCTTTTCTTGGTTTCTAAAATAATCAAATATATCCTGTTTTTATAATCAGAAATAACCAATAAGCATTTTTATACAGAGAAGTTGCCATAACAACAGAAATGAAGGCAAGAATTACACTTGAATTTAATATAGTTTATAAAATTAATCCATCCAGTTCATGTTTTTCTTTATTTTGTGCTTGTTCTTAAGTTTTAATTTATGAAAAGAGTATTTGTAAGGACTGGTTTACTATTTAGTCTACAGAATTAAAAAATTTTCTCTAGTGCAATGTATTGTTAATCTGTTGGAGGTGCTCTTTATTTTGCAATACATTAATGAAAATTATCCAAAGATTTAACTCTTATGGCTTCAGGGAAGGATGTCTTCCCTGAACATAAGGAAGGGGTGTTGTCCCTGTATACCTCATTGTGGTTTGTTAAAATTGAAAACAACTGTCCAGAGGAAATGGCTCTTTAATTAGAACAGTGTGAGAAGCAAATCAAGGGAGGCTGGAAGGGTGATTGAATGATGCTCAAACAAAGTTCTGAGACTTCAGGTTAACTTCTGTGTTTCTAGGCTGATGGATATACATGTTTCCACCTCCCCTATATTGTTTAGCTTCAGAAAAATCGATTCCCATTCAGGCATGTCTACTGAAAAATATGCTCTACTCTGTTACATTGTATTTTTAATTGAAATATTTTACTGAGATAGTTGTGGGTTCACATGCAGTTATAGGAAATATTTTCCCCATTGTTAATATTTCGCAAAATGATAGTATAACATTACAACCAGGATACTGACATTGATACAACCCAGCCCTCTTATTCAGATTATCCCAGTTTTACTTGTATTACTCTGTGTGTGTGTGTGTGTGTGTGTGTGTTGCATTCTATGCAATTCTATTCTGTGCATAGATTTGTGTATCCACTACCACAATAAAGAACTGCAGAAAATAATCCTTCATATTGCCCTTTGCTAACTATACATACCCACCCCATCCTTAACCCTTGCCAACCAATAACATGTTCTTCATTTCTAGACTTTTGTTATTTTAAAATGTTATATCAATGGAATAATATAGTATGTAACATTTTGAAATTGACTTTTTTCACTTACTTGTCATAATTCTCTGGAGTTTCATGCAAGTTGTTGCATGTATCAATAGCTCACTACTTTGTAGAGCTGAGTGATTGTCCATAGAATGCATGTTTATTTAACCATCCATTTGGTAAACTACATCTGAACCATTTTCAGTTGTTTGACTGCTACAAATAAATTTGCTCTATAATTTATATTCTGTTTTATCTTTGAAAATAAGGTTTTATTTACCTGGGAATATAAGCCTGAGTGCATTTACTGGGTTTTATGGTAATTGCATGTTTAGGTTAGTATGAAATTGCCAAGTGATTTCAGAGTTTTTGTGCCATTTCACATTGCCAACAGACATGTATGCGCGATCTGGTTTCTGTACTTCCCCACCAGTACTTGGTATTGTCACTACTTTTAAAATGTTGGCCATTCTAATCTGTGTATATGAATTTTCATTGTGCCCTTATCTGTAACCCACCCATCTGAAGTGTTGTTTTCATATTTGTTCAGATCCATGTATTTTTTCAATTTCTTTAGAGATTTCCCCCTTGACCTGTGATTATTTACATGTGTATTGTTTCATTTTCATGTATAGAGATTTTCCTGTTGTGTCCCCCTGTAATGGTTTTTGGTTTGATTCTATTATGGTCAGTGAGAACATTCTGCATGACTTCATTTGTCTTCAATTCTTTTAAACATGTTGAGGTTTACTTTACAACCTAGGATATGGTTAAATTTAGCCAATGCTCTATAGGCCTCTAAACAAAAGTACATATTTTGCTGTTGTTCTCTGAAGAGTTCTCTATCTGTCAATTAGATCCTGTGAGGCAGTGGTGTTGAGTTTTTTGTATCTGTGATGATTTTCTCTCTGGACATTCTATTAGTTGCTGATAGAGAGATTTCAAAGTCCCAGATAAAAGCTGTAATTGTGGAAATATCTATTTTTGTTTTCAGCTCATAAGTTTATGTTTCCTCTATTTTGAGGTTCTGTTGTTTGGTGCACATACATTAGGTGTTACTATGTCTTCCTTGTGGATTGATACTTTTATCATTATGTAATGTCTCTTGCCTTCATGTAATTTTATTTTCTTTAAAAACTCCTTTTGAAAATACTAGAATAGCCAATCCTACTTTATGTTGATAAATTTGTATGACACATCTTGTGCCATCCTTTTGCTTCCATCCTATTTCTATCATTAAATGTAAAGGGAATTTCTTATGAATAGCATAAAGAATCCATTTTTATTAATGTATGCATATTATTTACACTTAAGGTAATTATACCTTTAATGTTTATTCCATATAGACTGAGGTCATCATACTCTTTTCTTTTATATACACATTAGAGGTGCAGTACACAAAATTCATGCACTCAGGGGAAGGAGTTCCCTCAGCCCAGCCTGTGTCCTCTCACAGTCCAGGAGCCATGCAATCAATCACCCCAAAAAGGTAGGCCTCATCTACCTGGCCAACGCTATCCCATCAATCTCCCCAAAGAGATAGGTCCTGTCCACCCGGCTGGGACTCTGCAATGGATTGCCCCTGCAAAGGGAGACTTAGGTTACTCATCACAGCCCACGGGCTGGTGGTCTGGGCCTCCCTTGCCAGGGTGATCATGGGACAATGGCTGGACCCCCAACCAATTGCATCGCACCCACCTTGGCTGGCCTGAAGCTCTGTCATAGTGGGGTTATCTGGAAGTTCGTCCTGAGGATTATTCTGTTGTTCAGTCAGTCAATTTGCATATTATGCTTTTATTATGATAGATATTCACTTAGCAAACATTTATTGAGAACTATTATGGGTAGAGAATTGTTCTAGGTACTCAGCACTGTCATAATAAGGACAGAGGAAACTTCTGCCCTCATCAGGTTTGTGTGGCTAGGTAAGCAGACTTGTAAAATATTATTTTAACAGATGTAACTGGGTTACAATTTATTGCAAGTATTTCTACAAAGTCTTAAAAAGTACTTTGAAGTCTAAAATGGATTCTGGTATGCATGCATATGAACATAACCAATGAATGAAAGACACTGGGGCGGGGAGGGGGGGGAAGCTGGGGATATGTGCTGGGGGGTGGGGGAGGCTGGGGGGAGGATAAGGGGGAGGGGGAAAGGAAAACATGTACTACTATTATACTGCAAAAAATCAATTAAAAAATAAAAAAAAATAAAACGGATTCTGTCTGAAAATACACAATTTTAAGGAAACTATTACTTGAGCCCACCTGCCATGGCTCAGTGGTTTAGTGTCAATCTATGAACCAGGAGTAAAGGTTTGATTCCCAGTCAGGGCATATGCCTGGGTTGTGGGCTCTTTCCCCAGTGTTGGATATGCAGGAGGTAATCGATCAATGAGTCTCTCTCATCATTGATGTTTCGGTCTCTCTCCCTATCCTTTCCTCTCTAAAATTAATGAAATACATTTAAAAAACAAAAACTATTACTATTTGAAAATGAATATATTATGGTAGACAGAAGTATTTCTTGAATTATGTAATTATATTCCTATTAACTTTCTTTAAACTTACTTTATTTAACTGTTCTTTCTTTAAAATTAATCTTGGCCTTGGCCAGGTATCTCAATTGGTTAGAAAGTTGTCCCAATATGCTAAGGTTGTGGGTTCACTCTCCAGTCAGGGCAAATATAAGAATCAACCAATGAAGGCATTGGTTGATTCTTATATTCTCTCTCTCTCTCTCTCTCTCTTCTCTCTTCTCTCTCTCTCTCTCTCTCTCTCTCTCTCTCTCTCTCTCTCTCTCTCTCTCTATATGTCTCTCTCCCTTTCTCCCCATAAAAAGTCAATGAATAATTTTTTTAAATTACATCAAATTAACATTTTCTAAATTTATTCTTTAAAATTAGTATTTGACATACAATATTATATTACTTTCAGGCATACAACATAGTGAATAAGCATATACAAATTATTATGACCATCCCATCAGTACTTCGTTGGGCCACTTTTTGCCTTTAATACTGTGGCGATTCTTCTTGGCTTTGATTCCACAAGATGTTGAAAAGTGATACAAGGAATCTGACTCTATGCCTGATGAATAGCTCTGTCCAGTTCTGTGAGATTTGTGGAACCAGCTGCCTGATGACGCTTTTAACTTTGTTCCCCAAATGCTCAATTGGACTGAGATCTGGTGATTGTGGGGACCACCTAAGCAAGGTAAATTATCCCTCATGTTCTTGAAACCACTCCTGCACAATACGAGCACTGTGGCATGGCATACTGTCTTGTTGGAAGAAGCTATCTCCTTTGGGATACACCATCAACATGGTAGGATGTACTTGATCAATAACGATGCTTAGGTATGTTGTGCTATTCAGATGTTGTTCTACACGAATTAAAGGGCCCAAATCACTCCAAACCATAACACTGCCTCCACCAGCTTGAAGGGTTATACTCATGCATGTGGGGTGCATGCTTTCATGCTATTTCAGCAAAATTCTCACTCTTCCATCTGCATGATGTAACTTGAAATGCGATTCATCGGACCACATGACTTTTTTCCAATGCTCCACTGTCCAATTCTTGTGTCCCTGTGTGAATTGGAGATGTTTTATCTTGGTTACTGCAGGCAGCAAAGGTGTTTGAACAGGCCTTAGGCTTTCATATCCCATATAATGCAGTGTATGGCTAATTTTCCTACAAACATCAGGTGGTCATAATAATCTGGCCACTCAGTGTGTGTGTGTGTGTATATATATACATATATGTATATATATATATATATATATATATATATATATATCTTAAAAAGCAATTACCCCAACCACCCTTGGTTCCTCATTCCCCATGAGGGATTGGAGCCTGCCGGCTGGTGGAAGGAACCAAGAGATTGGCCAACAAACCCCAATCAGGAGATCAGGGCCTATGGATTGGGAGCAGCTCCTGCATTGAGCCTCTGCCCGCTGGTGGTCAGTGCACATTATAGTGACTGGTTGTTCCACCATTTGGTGGATTTGCATATTAGCCTTTGATTATATAGGATTATTGACTATATTCCCTATGTTCTAATTAACATCCCCAGGATTGTTTTTATAACTGGCAATTTATACTTCTTAATTCCTTTCACCTTCTTCACGTATTCTCCCAATCTCCGTTCTATCTAGCATAAATTCATTTAAATATGACACATGTATTATCATAGCACATAACTTCTTATAGTAAGATACTATCCATAAATTTTGCTTAAAACACTTCAAATGAAGAAAGTTATAAAACATTATATTATCAACAGATATACTTCAAACAAATGATTTCACAAACTTTTTTTATGTTTACTTATAGTGGCAAAATTTGCATTGGTCAAAACATAAATTTAGTGTCTTCTATAAACAAAATTTAGAATTTTTTAGAAGTGGTAACTGCAATGCAAAGTTGTCCTTTCTTAGCATGTCACCCTCATGGCCTAAGAGCTATACTGTGCATATTTTTTTACTCATAATGACTGCTTAATGGAATGCTGAAAGGACTAAAAAGAAAAGGAACCTGCTGGAAGATAGAATAATATCTGATAAATAATGTATTTAACATAATTGTATATTTTCCCTAAATGGGGGATAGATCTGAAAGTCCCATTAAGAAAATTAAAAAGAAAAATAAAAAAAAACATTTTCTTGGCAAGCAAGATGCCAGACAAGTGGACAATTGATAACATTTCTCTATAAAGTTACACCTTCTACATTTCAGTTTGCTTTCCAATCTTATGTATTAAGAGAAAGAGACATTATTTTTTTAACTGTGCTTATTTGAGTGAATGAGCTAACAAACCTTACTGGTTGGATGGATATGTATTTTGAAGAGCAAGTTGGGTTATGAGTGAAAGGGAAAATTTTTCTGTAAATCTGGGTGAAATGAGAGAGGATTTATATGGTGGAGAGTTTCATAAACTCTATTTTGATCCTGTTGCTTTTAAGGAGCTTGTGAGACATCTGAATGGAGAGGTCAAGTAAGCATTTTGTTCTGTGATGTGGCCCTCTGAAGAGAAGTCAGGGAAGGAAGCACTAATGCTGAGGGTGATTGAAAATAGAGGCTAGAAAGAAATGTATGGGAGAGACAACTTGGAAAGTCTTAAAGAACTTCATTATCTCTTAGTCAGGATGGTAAGGAGCCAGAAAGGAATATAAATAGGATCCTGCAGTATGATAGTAATCAGGAGAGTGTAAAATTACAGCAGCCAAACACTGGTAACTGTTGAAAAGAGACTGTAAAATAAGATATGGTGTTGAATATTGATAAGAGAGCTAGTTGAAAAAGCCCCTTCCTTCCCTCTGTCCTTAAGAAATATCCCAATAGAGAGGCCAGATTAGAGTAGATTGAAAGTGACTGGGAAGTGAGGAAGTGGAACAGTGAGAACACACAAAGCTTTTAAGGAATTTGACTTTGGAGGGAAGAGAAGGAAGAAAATAGTATATGGAGAAGTTGTGGGTTAGGGAATTTAACTTTTGTAAAAAGTAGCGTTGCTTCATTGAGTATGTTTATTACAAGCAGATCACTGGAAAGTTCAGGAGACAGAAGGAAATGAAAGGACAGTAGGGGGAAAGAGATTCAGGAGGAGGGCTCTGATCCTGACATTAAAGTGTACACCTACCTCTTTCATGCCAAAAGAAAAGACGAAAGTGTACACACTATGGCAAGCATTTTGCAGATTTCAAAAGAAAGCAATGAGGTTTACTAGCTGATGCATTTTATGTTTTCTTTTCCTGTGAAATTGAAGTTGAGGTCATCGGTTGAGTTGGTGTTTTTGCTAATAGTTGGAAAAAAGTGTAGAAGGTAATAACAAGTAATTTGGTGGTTTGGGAAAGCAATTTACTTAGGGAAATAATAGTATGGATACATCGCAGTGCCATGGGTCAAGTTGAATTAAAAAAAAAGAGTATGTTACAAATGCATATTTATAATATATTTATCCATACATAAATATGATGTCATCTAGATGAATAATATCTATGTATCTCTGTGAAAATAGGCATAGAGTAATGTCTGGAAGCATATGAATGTAAAGAACTAGTAAATGACATCATATATGTATATGTATGTATGATATTCATATATATCTCACATTCATTCATATAGAACCACTTTTAATGAAGCATCAACATTTCGATCTGATAAAATTTAAGATGGTTTTCACTTTATTTATTGTATTTTGTGTGGTGTATTTTTGCACATTATGAATGAGCACCAAGGCAAATAAAGAGGAAAAATATTCTGTAAGTTAAATTGAGAGAGGGCACAGGCCAGACTGAGGAACCCCACCAGTGCATGAATCCATGCACCAGACCTCTAGTCTGTAAAATAATTGACTGCAATAATCTACCTATATATTTTTACCTAGTACTCATTCAACTCTAAATAATTCACAGGGGCAACATTTCAACAGGCTCCAACTCATTTATTTAGGAGACACAATAAATCACAGTGGTACAGCTCCCAATAGTATTTTATAAAAGCCTACTTTTTCTATAGTTTCCTTTTTACATTACTGATGCCAGAAATTGCTGCAAAGTACAGCGTTAATTAATTAATATTCATAGGAGTCTCTGCCTCCACTTACCCTAGCTGGATGACAAAAAACTAATTCTAAAGTACACCATTAAGTGTTACTCAATAAAAAATTATCTAATCTATCCTATCTAATAAAGAGGGAATATGCAAATTGACCATCATGACATAACAAGATGGTTGTGTCCATAGCAGAGGCAGGGATCCTGTAACACAAGATGGCTGTGCCCTCAGTGGAGGCTGACTTCCTGTAATGAGCCTTAACTAGTAATCAGCAGGGACCTGAGGCTGCACCCCAGCTTGGTAGAGCTTGACAGGGGACCTTAGGCCGTGCCCTCTGCCCCAGCAGAGCTTTGTGGGGGATTTCAAGCTGCACCTGCGGAGCATGATGGGGGACCTCAGGCAGTGACCACTGGCCAAGGCTGGGAGACCTCAGGCCCCTGGCACTGGACCAAGTGAGCTGAGGCTGCAGCCCCTAACTGGCAGGGCTTGAAGGGGGTGGGGCCAGCCATGTCTGGATCTAGCCCAATGGGGGCGGGGCTAGCTGGGTCCGGGTCTCATGCAATTTTGAGTTGCATGTGGGTGGGTGGGGACTTGACTCTGGTTCTGGTGGTGCACCCCAGACTCTGACAGAAGGAAGATATTCATATACACTTTACTAATTCTCTTTCATCTCCAACACTTCTTTTATTTTAAAATATATTTTATTGATTTTTTTTACAGAAAGGAAGAGAGAGGGATAGAAAGTTAGAAACATTGATGAGAGAGAAACATCGATCAGCTGCCTCCTGCACACCCCCTACTGGGGATGTCTCACAACCAAGGTACATGCCTTTGACCAGAATTGAACCTGAAACCTTTCAGTTTGCAGGCCAACGCTCTATCTACTGAGCCAAACCGGTTTCTGCTCCAACACTTCTATTATAGAGAAAGTGCAAATAGCAATATTAAAATATTTCCTCTAATTAATTCCCTTTAATATGCACAAATTTTGTGCACTGGATCACTAGTCCTATCTAATAAAAGAGTAATATGAAAATTGACTGCAACTTTGCTACACTAACAAACCATGCCTGCAAAGCCACACCAAGAAGCCAATCAGTAGCAAATATGCAAATAAACCCCAACCAAGAGGGCTGCGGCCACTGAGAGCAGGAGGGAGGCTTGGGTTTCCCTGGCAATGGAGGAAGCCAAGATTTCTGCCTGCCATTGCCAGCCTAGGCCTCCACTCAATGCTACAAAGTTTCAATTATAGAAGATAATCGCAGCAGCTATGAAGCTGGAGAGAGCAGAGGCCAGGGTTGCCCCAGCGATGGAGGAAGCCAAGCTTCTGCAGCTCTGGCCAGCCTAGGCCTCCACTCTAGGTTACAAAGTTTCAATTACAGAAGGTAAATAAACCAATAGAAATGGCTGCCACCACAGCATGAGCAGAAGGCTGCTTGGCTCCACTCCAGGCTACAAAGTTTCAATTATAGAACATAAATTAACCCCAGATCCCAGGGCCTCCACTTGGGTCACTGGGGGGTGTGGCTATCCTGCAAATCACCACAGGCCCCTCGCCCAGGCAGCCCCAAACCCCAGGGGAACCCCCACCCTGATCTGGGACACCTTCAGGGCAAACCCGTGCCTCCACCCATGCAGGCTGCTATCCCATCTAATAAAAGAGTAATATGCAGATTGACCATCACTCCAACACACAAGCCCACTGCCCCCATGTGGTCAAAGATCCTGCCCCCATGTGGACACAAGATGGCCACCACAAGATGGCCAGGAGGAGAGGGCAGTTGGGAGGGACCAGGCCTGCAAGGGAGGGCAGTTGGGGCTGATCAAGCCTGCAGGGGAGGGCAGGTGACCAGGCCAGCAGAGGAGGGAATTTGGGGGCAATCAGGCTGGCAGAGGAGCAGTTAGACATCAATTAGGATGGCAAGGAAGTGGTTAGGGGGTGATCAGGCTGGCAGGCAGAAGTGGTAAGGGGCAATTAGGAAGGCAGGCAGGCAAGCAGTAGGGAGCCAGCAGTCATGGATTGTGACAGGGATGTTTGATTGGGGATCGGACCTAAACGGGCAATCTGCCATCCCTCAAGGGGTCCCAGATTGGAGAGGGTGCAGCCTGGGCTCAGTAACATCCCCCTCCAGTATATGTGTGTTTGTATATATGTGTGTGCGTATATATCTTATCTAATAAAAGAGTAATATGCAAATTGACCATATCTCTGATCAAGCCATGCTCCAAGCCACTCCCACAAGCCAATCAGTTGCAAATAAACCTCAACCAAGATGGCTGTGGCCACTGAGACCAGGTGAGAGGCTTGGGTTTCCCTAGCAATGGAAGAAGCCAAGCTTTCTGCCTGCCTTTGCCCTCTGCCCCAGCAGAGCTTCGTGGGGGATTTCAAGCTGCACCTACCACCTGGCAGAGCATGATGGGGGACCATGATGCCTTGGCCAGGGCAGAGCCCAGTGATCAGAGCAAGCTGGGGGTCACCTGCCCAAGGCTCCAGCTTCAGCTAGAGGGTTGTGGCCAGGGGGGTGGAACAGGGCAATTACAGCGCAGGGGATTCCTTGCTTAGGGCCCAAGCCTTGGAGCCTTGGCCAGAGGCTTGCAGCCTTGGCCGGGGCCAAGCAGGGCAATCACCCGGGTTGGGGGTCCCCCTCCCAGGACCCAGGCCTTGGAGCCTTACCCAGAGGCTTGCAGCCTTGCCCAGGAGCTGAGCAGAGCAATTGTAGCTAACTGGGGATCCCCCACCGAGGGCCAGAGGGTTTAGGCCTTGGCAGGGGTGGAGCAGGAGATCAGAGGAGATAGGTGTGAACTGTAGAAAAAACACCTTTTCTGACCACTCATTGGTTAAGCTCCCTGTATGCTACTGGTAACATTCTTAGTAACTTGGGTATAAGAATCCAAAAAAGTAATCTAGGGTTTTTCCACCACACTCCTAGAGAAAAAAATGAAGGTCTGCTGCTGGAGGGCTAAGAAATGACATATCCTGCCCTAGGTGGTTTGGCTCAGTGGATAATGCCTAGGTTTGCCAAACCACAGGATCCAGGTTAGATTCTGATCATGGGCATGTACCTAGGTTGCAGGCTTCTCCCTGGCTGGGACACAGGTCAGGGCTCATGCAGGAGGCAACCAATCAAAGCTGATGTTTCTCTCTGTCTTTCCCTTCCTCTTCCACACTCTATAAAAATCAATGGAAACATATCCTCAGGTGATGCTAAAAAAAGAAAAATAAATAAATGTCATATCCTATAAAAGACACATCTTGAAAATGCCTTAAAAAATTTGTCATTTTTTCATGGTGAAGAAACCAGAGTCTAGGTTGATAAAAACACTTTGGTGGCTGCAGTGATTGGCAGTGGCTGCAGCAGTGGGGTGCCTTTCCCTGATCAGCCTGGTCGCCTCCCACAAAGGGAGGCCAGACTGCAGTTTAGGCCTGCTCCCCATGGGGAACAGGCCTAAGCCATCAGTAGGACATCCCCTGAGGGCTCCCAGTATGTGAGAGAGGGCAGGCTGAGCTGAGGGGACCCCTGCCCCCAGTGCACCAATTCCGTGCACCAGGCCCCTAGTGTGTATGTGTGTGTGTGTGTGTGTGTGTGTGTGTGTGTGTGTGTATAGATATATATACTAGAGGCCCAGTGCACGAAATTCATGCACAGGAGGTGGGGAATATCCCTCAGCCCAGCCTGCACCCTCTCCAATCTGGGTCTCCTAGAGGGATGCCCAACTGCCTGTTTAGGCAGCAGTTAGACATACTTCTCACAATCCAGGACTGCTGGTTTCAAATTTCTCACCTGTCTGCTTCCCTGATTGCCCCTAACTGCTTCTGCCTGCCAGCCTGATCACCCCCTACCCTTCCAGCCTAATTGATGTCGAACTGCTCCCTGCCAGCCTGGTTGCCCCCAACTTCCCTCCTCTGCCGGCCTGGTCACTCCTAACTGCCCTCCCCTGCTGGCCTGATCACCCACAACTGCCCTCCCTTGCAGACCTGGAACCTCCTAACAGCCCTCCCCTGCTGGCCATCTTGTGTCCAGGATCTTTGATCACATGGGGGCAACCCTCTTGTGTGTTGGAGTGATGGTCAATCTGCAAATTATTCTTTTATTAGATAGGATAGAGGCCTGGTGCATGGGTGGGAGCCAGCTGGTTTGCCCTGAAGAGTGTCCCAGATCAGGGTGAGTGTTCCCTTGGGGCATGGGGCAGCCTGGGTGAAGGACCTGTGGTGGTTTGCAAGCTGACCACACACCCCACTGACCCAAGTGAAGGCCCTGAGTTCTGGGATTAATTTATGTTCTACAACTGAAACTTTGTAGCCTGGCATGGAACCAAGCCTTCTGCTCGCTCTGTGGTGGTAGCCATTTCTGTTGCCTTCAATAATTGAAACTTTGTAGCCTAGGGTGGAGGCCTAGGCCAGCCAGGGCTGCATAAACTTGGCTTCCTCCATCGCCTGGGCAACCCTAGCCTCTGCTCTATCCAACTCAGTAGCTGCCGCCATTTCTGTTCAGATTATGTATTTTTATAATTGAAACTTTGTAACATTGAGTGGAGGCCTAGGCCAGCAACAGCAGGCAGAAAGCTTGGCTTCCTCCAATGTTGGGGAAACCCAAGCCTCCCTCCCGCTGTCAGTGGTGGCAGCCATCTTGGTTGGGGTTTATTTGCATAATTTGCTCCTGATTTGCTGGTGGGCATGGCTGTGGGCATGGATTGATCAGAGGTAAGGTCAATTTGCATATTACTCTTTTATTGGATAGGCTATATATATATACCTAAAGTACCTTTACTACTGAATGACCAGAACAACCAGAATGACTAGATGAATGGCTGGTAGCTATGACATGCACTTACAAAGACCTCGCTTCTGGAGCTCTGAAAGCCCCAAATCTGGTTCACCTGCACCCTGGACCCAGACAGGAGGAATGACAAAGCCCAGTTTCTCTTGAAATCAGCTGTGCTTTAGCTTGCCACTGGGGCCAACCTTCCATTGTCCCTCTCCCCAGCGAGTCAATCCCCTCCATGATCAGGGCACCCCCAGCTGGCTGGCCCCCACATCAGCTCCGATTGGGGGGTGGCAGGTGGTCAGCCTGCCACAGTTCCTCCCCCAGGCTGGATAGCCCCTCATCAATCTTGATTGCCAGCCAGAGTGAGGGACCCCACATGTGCATGAATTTGTGCACTTGGCCTCTAGTGTGTAATAAGTTTGGGAAACTGTAGATGAAATGGAGTTGAATGTCAGGGGTTTTTTTTTGGGGGGGGGCTTTTATTTTTATTTCTAGTGTTTTCAGAGGCTTTAAGGGTTTCTATAAAAGGAGGAATTTGTAGTACCTCAATGTCTCAGGAAGTGTGTATGTGCATGTGTGTGTACACATGTGCATGTGTGTATGTATGTGTGTGTGCATGAGTGTATGCATCTCTGTGTGTTTGTGTGTGTGTGTGTGTGTGCACATGCGGGTGCATGCATGGGGTTCAAGTGATACACCTGCATGGGTACTGCCTCATGAAACATATTCTGCAAATTGGGGAATGCTATTTGATGTCATATCTTAGTGTATACCTTTTCCTAATTTACAAATTCTTCTACCTCAGATATTTTAAATTTACATTATCTTGTTTACTTTTCTGTAAGACAGCTTAATTTTTTAAAACAACTGAAAATAAATAATTTATTATGTACTAATAGAATATAATTTTTTCTTACTAATCATCAGCATTATCATTACAACAAAACTTCTAAAAATGACAGTCTAAGTAATTTTTCAATTTCCATGATAAGATTGAATTATAATATTGAGTTATATATAAAATATATAACTATATATCTAATTACACAAATTGAATTATGATGTATCGTAATTATTAGATATGCAAAATTCTAAAATTAATTAGAAAATAATAGTAAATTGATTTTGTGTAGATGTGAAAATCAAGGATTTTCTATCATTTCTAATTTGAAACTACATTGGTTATTTAAGTAAGTAATAAGCATTAAAATATTATCAGTTGCAGTACATTGTTTAATCCTTTTAAAATTTAAAGTGTGTAATACTAGATAATTGAGTTATTTGTATAAAATTAATAAGAGAAAACCAAAGCATTAAAATAAATATATCCATGATAATAACAATATCTGAAAACAAATGATATTCTTCTTTCTTAGTCATTGTTTTGTATATACATAGTTATGATATTACATATATACTAGAAGCCCGATTTATGCAGAAATGGATCTTCCTTTCCCTGTCTGCTGGCACTGCTTTCATTCTGACCGGAACTGCCTTTCCACCTTCCAGAGGTCTGGAGTGGCTGGGGTGGTTCAGAATGTCGATGCAAGCATCTCCACCCACCCCCAGTCACTCGGTGCCTGCATATGCAAATTAATCCACCATATTTGTTGTGTTAATTTGCATAGTCACTCCTGATTGGCTAGTGGATGTCGTGAAGGTATAGTCAATAAGTGTGTTGCACTTTTATTAGGTAGACTACCTATTATATATCCTATATTATAAAAGCCTAGCAACTGAATGATGGAATGAGCAGAAAGACTGGTTAACCAGTCACTATGATGCACACTGACCACCAGGGGGCAGACTCTCAATACAGGAGCTTCCCCCTGGTGGTCAGTGTGCTAACATAGTGGAAGTGCCACTTGGCTGACTGAGATAAGCGACTGTGCCCACTGTGAACCCCGGGCTGATGGGCAGGAACCCAGGCTTTGATTGTTGCCTCCTCACCTCAGTCCTCCTCCTTGCTCCCTGCTGCCTCCTCTGGATGCCCGCAGGCCTCACAGCTCTGCCGCCAAGAGGCTCACAGAGCTGACCCTAGGAGGCAGGTTCCTGGCTGCCGCATGACTGAGGTCTACTCCATCACCTCTCAGTGCTATTTTCCCAGGGCCCAGCCCCAACTGGATCCCCTGGAGAGGGGAGTGCTCTAGCTCCATAGACAATGCCACATCAGGGAGCAGCCACTCAGTGGGTGGGTCCACAGTCACTTGGCTGACCGGGATGAGTGGTACTCCCACAGTGCACAGATCCCATGCACCTATGTACACACACACACACACACACACACACACACACACACTAGGGGCTCGGTACAAGAAATTTGTGCACTGGGCATGGGTGGTCCCTCAGCCCAACCTGCCCCCTCTCATATACTGGGAACCCTCAGAGGATGTCCTACTGAGGGCTCACCCCCCGCCTGCCCAATGCCAAAAGCCTCTGGCCAAGACTTTTGGTCCTTGGGCAGGGGACCTTGGCCAGGGTACCCCAGCGAAGCAATTGCCTTGTGATTGGGGCAATCACTGACTGACTCTGCCCTCAGCCTGGCCCAGGCTGCCCTTTGGCACCAAGAGAAGCAATCACCCTGTGATCGAGGCCCATCGCTGGTTGGATCTGTCCCCAGGCTGGCCTGCCATGGACAGTAGCAGCCATCTTGGTTGGGTGCTAATTTGCATATCACTCCTGATTGGTTTATGGGCATAGCTTTTGGGCATGGCTTATCAGGTATAGTGAAGGTACAGTTAATTTGCATATTACTCTTTTATTAGATAGATACAGTATATATAAGTGGTGCCCAATTAGGTCCAATTACTATTTTAAGTGATTTTCAAACACTGAATTTGCAAAAAACAAACTTCAGCAAGTTAATTTTCCTTGATTTTTATACTTCTTTTGTTTGCAGAAAAACTCAATCCATTTGTTCCTTATTCTTTAACATTTAACTCATCAAAAAATTGTTTTGGAAAGAATGCTTATTTCTCAAAACTTTTTGAGGTTTTATAGTAACTTCCTTATCCAAGTATTTTGTGATAAGTTTTACTCCAAAAAAACATATTGAGAAAAACTGATAAAAGCTTTTGGTTTGGTGAATTATAATGAACTAGAGGCCCAGTGCATGAAGTTTGTGCATGGATAGGGTCCCTAGGCCTGGACAGCAATCAGGGCCGATCGGGGCCTTCTGGCTGTGGGCCAGGGCCTTTCTACAGGGCCAGCCAGGGCCTTGTGGATATCTCCTTTCCCCCACTGCAGGCAGCGTTTCTTTTAATATTTATAATTATAAACTGTATTAAAGAAATATATATGTTCATTTTCCTCATTTCTTCAGATGATCTTCCATCTATGAAACTGATGATTCATGAAAGGACCTAGTGTTTAAGAGTTCAGGCACTGGGTTAAGGAAATCTTCGTTTGAGTTCTAGATTTGCCATTTATTCACTTTATAATGGTAAGTAACATAACCTCTCTAAAAATCTCCATGTGTTTTTTTTTTTTAACCTGCACAATGATGCTGCCAACCTCATGTGATTGCTGTCAGAATTAAATAAAATATTAAGAATGCTTAATATGATATTTGGCACATTCCATAGAGCTAAATAAATATTTGTTATTTTTGAAAGGATTCCATTATTACCATTACTTAGAAAAAGCATTGTGATAAAAGTTGATTTTAAAATTTCAAGTAAAGGTGAGAACTGCAGTTTCTATTGATTCAAATGTTATTACCAGGTTGGAAAGAGTCTCTCCTTAAATATAAACATTCCATGTAAAGGGGGATTTTGAAAGCTAATGTTCAGGGAAATCTGCTTATCTTCGACATTCCCCAGGGCTCATGACAACAATGAGCACCTCAGCTGTGCCTTTGATTGCCTTTGGCTTATTCTAGGAACAGAGAAATCATGAAGAAACACTAGATCGATTGTCTTGGATTAACACTGTACCATGAATTCCATAATTATTATAGAGATAATCAAAACATAGTAGATGTATTTATAAGATGAATAACAGAACATGGGTTTCTGTATTGATAAAATTTACAAAGGATAACATATACTAACATTCTACTCAGATATTCTACTATTTCATTAATTTAGAAAAAAAATGTTGCCCTCACTGATTGACTCAATGGTTAGATTGTCAGCCTGCTAACTTAAGGGTCCCAGGTTCGATTCTGATCAAGGGCACATGCCCAGATTATGGGCTCTATCCTCAGTAGGGCATGCAGTAGGCAGTCTATTAATGATTCTCTCTCATAATTGATATTTCTATCTCTTTCTATCTCTCCCTTTCTCTCTGAATCAATAAAAAATGTATTTTTAAAAAAGAAAATAAGCATTTTTTGCTGTTTTAACTCCTCAGTTTAGTCATTGTACTAACTGAAGATTATACAATATTAGTACATGCATTGTAATTGGTTGCTACAGGGTAATGATCACTACTTGGCGATGCAAGGTGAAAGCTATACCAAATACTAAATGTGAATATATGTGCTATGTCTTAATTCACCTTTTTATTTTAGGATAATAGTATATCAAGGGAAATGTCTTTGACAATATACAGTGATATATTTCTCCCTAGAGCAATGATTGCAAAATTAAATTTCAAACCAAATCAACAGTATTTACATTAAGCAATTTAAAATATGTAGGTCCCTAATAATTGGTCAAAGTCGAATTTAAAAGAAAAGGAAAAAATCAGTCTCTGTTGAATTTCATTTTATGCCTTATGTTGGAAATTTGTAAAAGTGTCTCTTGCTAGCTATCAGTTAGTAAAATAATAAAGAATTCAGCTCCAGGCAAGCTTTTTTGCAGGCAGACCTGTCAAGAGAGAGACAGACAGTTTAGGGTAATTCATTCTTGCCACTGGATCTCAAATGACTTGTGAAGGGATGTGGAATTTCTCAAATGTAAATAGTGTTAACTTACAGCAAGAAATAGAAAGTGTTGTTTGTGTGGTTTTTTTTAGAGGCAAAAGGTGAGTAGTGAACAATGGAAAGATGTATGGGAATTATGAATAATAAAGAGGGATTTGTCAGGTTTTTAAGGACACACCTTAATAATGAATAACTAGGAATAATGGATTCCAGTGTTTTACAAGTCTTAGTCTTCAAAATTATCTTAGTATGCAATTAATTCATATGCAAATTAGCTTTGGATCAAGATTTGAAAATAAAATATACCAATAGAAAAAAAATGAATGGAGAAAAATAGAAATACCCCAAATAGGCACAAAGCTCTGGTCTTTTTTGCTGATTAATTCACATGCAACTTGCATTCCAGAAGTAATAGAAAGATTGACCCCACACTCAAACTGTCAGAGAATCCTAAAGCAAAACTGAAGTCTGAATATTTCTCATTAGAGTCAGCTAGCAGAACCAAACAAAGAACTTGCTGTTAGAAAAGAAATCTTTGCTGGCAGAGTTCCTGTGCAGGGGGCGAAAACCTGATACCACTTTACCATGATAAATGTTATTACTTCAAGTATTCATCCCATAGAATTCATATATCTTTATGTTTTTAACACTAGTATATTGAAGTATTCAGAAAAATATGAAGAGGTAGAAATGAAAGTAAGCCTCTAGAAAATATTTTTTGGGGTTTCTTTCCTTCTTTTCTTCTCCTCCTCCACTTCCTCCTCCCCCTCCTCCTCCTCTTCTTCTCCTCCTCCTCTCCTTCTCCTTCTCCTTCTCCTTCTCCTCCTTCTCCTTCTCCTTCTCCTTCTCCTTCTCCTTCTCCTTCTCCTTCTCCTTCTCCTTCTTCTTCTTCTTCTTCTTCTTCTTCTTCTTCTTCTTCTTCTTCCTCTTCTTCTTGTCATTAATTCACAGCCATTTAGTATTCCTTAGAACTACTTTCCTTTGGGTTCACTGGGCAGAACCTACTGAGAGAAACAGGAGAACATCCTGTAGATATTATAGATATGAATTTATCATCAGGACAGATAACAGGATGAAAAAGCAAAGATGCCAAGTTCACTTGTCCCTGTGTCAAGGTAAGGAATGGCCTTGGTCTCATCTCTGGATAGATGTTAGGCAGTTAAACAGAACAAGCAGAGCAAGGATGATAGACTAGGTAAAGGTCACCAGGGTGAAAAAGCCCTAGTGCCTAAATGCCAGGGTGTTTCTCAGCATCTAGAAGGGTTCAGGAGTCTGGAGAAGGGGCTGCATGTAAACGGATAAAGAGACTAGACATGAAATATAAATTTGGAAGGCATTTTGGGGATTCAGAGGAGATTTAGCTTCAGTAACCAAGTTCTCTGAATCTCTGGACCCTTAGCTTTTTATTAACACCAATTGCTCTAAGGCAAAGCAGATATATATATCAAAGGTTAAGGTTTGGTATGCAGTAGGGGGAACTGCCCTCGGCTGCTCAGCTGTTTGGCCAGCAACAGCTAATAACATGTAGATTTTCAGGTTTGGGGAAATGTTTTCAGCTATTTCAGCAGGGCAACAATATATGCAATTCTTTAGGTTTGGGGAAATGCTTTCAGCCATTTCAGCAGGCAATAATATGTATCTTCAGCCCTGCTGAACATAGAAGCCAATACCTTTTGATGACTTTCTGCATTTATTATTATGAATTAGCTTCCCGCGCCTAGCAATGGCCAAAACTGGGAAAACAGGCACCTCACCCTTAGGGTGACCTTTCCTCCCCTAATATATTGCTGGTCATGTTGTTTAAACCCCCCTGACCTTTCATATTGCTGGTCCTGTGGGTCGGACACTCCCCTAACCTTTTTCTCCCATAACATGTGGCTAGTTATGTGGTAGATCCCCTTAGAGGAGGAACAAGGGGGGCACAGAATAGCCTTGTACAATTCCTATAAAAGCCCTTGCATGACTATTTCCTTAAGAATTGGGCCCTCAGACCCACATCAGATAATCTTAGGAACAAAGCCTCCAGTCTGTCAATCAGTTTGGTCAAACTAGAGAAGACATTTAGGCCTCAGTTGTGTTTCAGCTCCAAACCCAGAAAAACAGCAAAACCAGAAGGTTGCCATAGCAGACATCAGGACCAGATACAATGACTCCCTTCCCTAGCGAGACTAATCAATGAAAGAACACACTTGGAAAGCTGATGAATATTCTATTGAGATCCTCCCCTGAAACCTCCCCTTAAATTTGCCACCTTTAGAAAACAGATAAAACCCATCAAGATAAAGGAAACCAGCACAGGCTCCCTCTGGAGCATGCACATACCTTTCTTCCCCCTTTCTTTCTCAGGCATGTATCATTACTCTCTTTCTCTTGAGCTCTAAGGTCCCAGCAAGACTTGCAACCAGGAGAGACGTGGGCAGTGGCAGCTTGTCCTGGGCTATTCTCAGTCAAACCTGTCTCCAAGACCCTCTTTCCTCTGACTTTACAGTGAACTAACAGCAGCCCTGCCTTGGCTGACCTCTGTCACTGTGGCTTTTCCTTCTCAGTGAGTCCACTCCACACTGCATGGCTCACTTCTTGCATATAGCTCACTTTTTGCTAGAGAGCCAAAGCAGAGCACTGCCCAATTTCTCTTCTTCTGCCTCTTCTATCCCAAGCCCTTCCTTTCTTTCACTGTCTCCACCTTTAATAAACAAACTCTCATATCGTGAAATCTTTCCTGCACAAAGTCGAGAACCCACACACTACAGGTTCGCCTGGGCAGACCCACTCCAGGCCTGGTTCATTTCCAGTTTCCAGCTTCAGATGTCTATGGTCACTTCACTCAATTCTCTTTTTTGCTAATGTCACATGAAGCACTTTTATGTGTCATTACAGCCCAGCATCACTGGGTACTAAGACTCAGGCTGTTTGTGAATAATAAAGACCATTTCTATACATTTAATAGATCAATATTGAAAGGTCCTTTGTCAGAAATGCATTTCAAACTAATCCTTCTCTTTGTCCTTTATAGTAACAACTGTATTAGAACATGCTTATTAAAAAAATCAAAGGCATTTTAATCTACCAAGGCCATTAAGATTTTTCTTTTCTAACCTTGGAGTAAAATCTTTCTCAACAACAGGAATTCAGTCCCAATACTCACACAATGAGTCTGAATCACTGCCTAAGTGTCCATAACAGTGGAAATAGTCTGAGTTCTAAATTTAATCTGCCTTGGATTTGCTGCATTACCCTGGGAAATGCCTTTGCTTCTCTCTTTTCTGGTTCCTTCATCACTAAAATGGTGTTAATAAAAGTCATCACCTGTCTGCCTTCCAGGGAAATTGTGAAGATAAACTCATATTCTCAGTCAAGCACACAGCTAATAGAATTCTCAATAGTAACTGTGTTAATAACCATAACAGCAACAAAGAGACGTTATCCTGCTGTGGGTGTTATAATTTATTGGCTTAGAAACTCAACTCAAGGGCCTGTGATTATAGAACTCTATGAAGAGGTGATGCTCTCATCTACACAGGCTTTGGAGAGGTCTGTTTGTTTAGCTTTTCCATAGAAACTAGAAATACTTGTCTGTATTTGGAAAGGTGAAGAGTTTATTCTTATAACTTTAAATTTACCAATATATAATGGTCATTTTGCTTGCATTCATGCAAAATACAATTTTAAGAATCAAATAGACTGGTCACTTTATTTTTCTTACTGTCTTTGAAAGTGTTGACAGAAAATGGAATAGAATGCACATAGGACTGACTCATCCATATGTAAATAGGTACCCACCTGCACAGCAGGATTTGCTGAGGGCTAAGATTTCTGCCTGATGCCTACTGGTGTGAAACTGTTAAGATTTATTCAGTCTTCAGGGATGGAGGCATTGTTATCTGTGAGAGGCTAACACATTGGTAGGGTTTAGTTGACCTGATTAAACTTGATTGTCAAATACTAGCAGAAGAAATGAAGGTGAAAGAAAGTATGGCTAAGTAGGGTGGGATGTGCAATGCTGCTCTATCTACTTGGCTATACACTGAGTAACCTAGATTATTATGATCTCTGAATGCATAATAATCTGGACACTCAGTGCGTGCGTGTGTGTGTGTGTGTGTGTGTGTGTGTGTGTGTGTGTGTGTGTAATAGAGGCTTGGTGGATGAATTCGTGCATGTGTTGGGTCTGGACAGCCTGGCCAAGAGGAGAGAACATGGGTGGTTGGCCGGCCTGTCTGCTGGTCAAACTCCTGGTCGAGGGGACAATTTGCATATTAGCTTTTTATTATATAGGATATACAATGAGTGGCCAAATTGTTATGCATTCAGAGATCATAATAATTTGGTCACTCAGTGTATATTACCCAGGCGGATATACACTGCTTCAACAAAGGACTCCCACGCCAAAAAGTGTCAAGCAATAGAATTTTACTTCCTGGTAATGTAGATGTTCAGGCACATGTTTTCAGGACAGCCTCTGTGTTGTATTTCAGAGCCCAAAATCCCTTCTTCTGGGTGGTTGCTCTGCCCTATGACCTCTGAGCCTTGTACCCATCCCACCATTAGAGAAAGAGAAAGTGAAGATTTTGTGAGAAAGGTTTCAGTGGACATAGGATGAAGTAATAACATATTCCAGTGGCAAGCAGTCACATAAATGACAGCCTTTAACTCCCCGGGGGACAGGGAACTATATCTTGCTATGTATCCAAAAGGCAAAAGGAATCTCATCACTTCTTCCACAGGGCCCTGGGATGTAGCCAGAGTGGCAAACAACATAGTTTTGGGTCAGAATAACCACCTAGTCATTCTGGCAATTCTACCATCCACATGAACTTGGTGAAATTACTTAACATGCCTCATAATAGCTGTATCCTCTCGAGCAAGTTTTCTTCTCCTCCTCCTCTTCAACTTCTTTCTCTTTTCCCCCCCCTTTTCCCTTTCTCTCCTACTTTTTTTTAAAAAAATATTACAGTCTTTTTTTCTCTTGGGATCCTCCTCATAGGGTAGTGTTGAGAATCATATTAGGTTATGCATATAAAAATTACTACTTTGGGACCTAATGTTATCTCAAGAACTCATTAGTTCCTATTTTTTTATATACCTTGGAAATATTTGAGGTGGTGATAATGAAAGTGAGTTATAGATACCAGCATTTCATTTTATCATGTGGCTAGAGAGGAGTTAATATTTTCAGTCTTTGAGATATCAAATAAAATATTTACTATATGTACTGACCCTACACTCATGCTCCTGAAAGTGAATGTAGAGAAAATTTGGGGCTGCAAATTCAACTATAGTCACAGCATTCTTCAGATATGTAATTTTCCCAATGTTTTGAAGACAATATATTTGTGCAAGAAAATAAGAATTTTTAAAATAAAAAAACTACATGAGATTCTAGTATCTTTTGGGATTTGAGCTTTATTTGTTTCTTCAGCCAGTCTATCTACACTAATTAAATCCACTTAATTGAGCTACAAATCTATGAGGATGAGTTCTTAAGGGATTTTGCAAACATTCTGCTTACAGATAAATCAAAATGATTACAAAGTAGTCCTTCTCACTGTGCTTGACTGCAGGAGACGTTGAAATGAAAAATATGATGAAAGGAAATGTTCACATTCTAAAATATGGAGAGGTGGTTATTCAGGTTCAGGATTAGTTGTATGCAGATGTTGCTGTTGGCTCCTGTTTACACAAGTTTTCTCACTTTAAATCTGAATGATGGTCTTTTGTCCTCTGGAAATGGGATGCAGATTAAGATATTTTTCCTATCAATTGACCTTTTTGTTCACTGTTAGGATGTTCAAAGTGTTCTGAACAAATAGTAATTAAAGATATGATTCTTTTTAAAAGGAAGATAAGTCATAGGACACTGATGTTAATGTAATTTCTCAGCACACTTGTGTCTTCAGTATTTTGAGATCTACCAACAGTTAAAATTCATGGAATGAAGCTTGCTGAATTTCAAAATGCTTATCAGCCTAACCTCTAAAAATGTGTTTAAAAGCTAAGGGTGAAAGGCCAACTGAAGTCAAAATTTGGCTTTTTAAATTCTATGAATAATGTAAATTCTTTTTCTGAAAATACTTCAAGTCTAATCTAATTCTTACAAACTATATACTTTCTACATTGTTTACAGATTTAAGAAATGAAAGTCATATAATTTGTGATGCTGAAATAATATAATAATATCATCCCCATTATTAGGTTAATTTCCATTTACACACTTGAACAAATGACTATTTCTTCAGCTTTAATATTCTAGGTTGTAAACTTTTTTATATTTTAACATTCAACATAATGGTAAAAGACATTGCATTGTTCTGGAAAATGCTAATGTTGGTATAGTTAAATGTTTCATTTATTTTTTTAAGTTCTTAGTTTACTATTCCTCTTATGAAAAATCTATACAAGCACCACAGATAAAGTCACTAAAGAATCTTAACTCCTTCTGTGGTCCAATCCCCATCTTTTTGCCAGCACCAATATTGGCCTTTATAGTCCCTTGACTGTCTTCATTATGTTATTTTATTTTCAACTTTTTTTTAAGGTCTTTTCCTCCTTATATGGGTCATTTCTTGCAAGTCTATGTTGGAGTTCAATTTTTCTCTTCATAATCCAAGGAATCATAAATTATGCCAAAGCCAGTTGGCTAGCCACCACCAAAAATGGATTCTGAATCCAAATACAAAGATAATATCTGGTATTGTTTCGTATATCTTGACTAATTTTTCCCGAATTTCTGTCTTAGGTACTCTTGCTCTCACACGGAAAAAGTCATTAAAGACCTTTTGTTTCCACTGAGGTAGTCTATTGATCATGAGCATCATGGTCTGGATAGTTACTATGTCTTTCATTATTATGCCTGGTCCTCAAGCATCCAGGAAGGAAAAATTAAGTATTTCATTTCTTTAAACCAGCTTTTCAGATAATTATTTTCTTACAGATATTTTTAAACCAGGTTGACAAATTAATACCTAACCCAAAGGCAGTGTCAATGAGACTGAAAATGTTCCAATGAAAAATATGCCCCTGACATGGCCAAATTAAATTTCATAGAGTCCATGCACTAGCTTCTTGGCCTTTACTTCCAAATTAATATTATCTGATGTACCATAAATTGCAAGGCAACAGGGAAAGTTATGCTGAGCAGCTGTCCTATTATAAAAATTCTGGGAATGAAACTGACTATGGTTTCTGATCTCATTTCAGTGCTGATGGTGAGGAAGCTAAATTACAAAGATTTCCTTTGTTGCCTTTCACAAATATTCATTAGGACAAATGCATTTATGTTTTAAAATATGTTTTCAACACATGTATCAGCAGGCAGAATAAGGCACATAGAGAGGCACTAAAAAGCCCCAATGATCTTTAAAAACAAACAAACAAACAAAAAAAAAAAAGGCATGCCATCTGGAATGGGGAGAAGTGGACCATCACCACTCCTGGTGGTGGGGCTCCCAAAGGTGCCTGCTGGTCAAAGATGCGGGGGCCTCTTTGCCATCATGATACATCCCCACTCCCACTTGGTGTCTGAGAGTAAGGGGCCAGCAAAAGGCAAAGGCCCAGGCTCTGCCTGACTCAGGACTTGCCTCTCACGCTGTGTCCTGGCTGAACAGATGGCAGAGTGGAGAGCCTGTCTTCGTATTTGGTTCCCAAATCAAACATTTCACCAGGGTGAATTTTTAATTTAAGAACCTAAAAATATTTTTTCTCACAAATTCACAAAACTCCTTAAAATTTTTTCTATTATTTGTGGCTTTGGCTCTTATCATTTTAGGTCGTGCAAGAAATTTAATTGAAAAAAATATTATAGCTTGTCTTTTTTGGGTGAATTGCATTTGATGATGCAGTTCCACAAATATCTCTTGTGATCCTCATACCCTAACTTTATGCGGAGAAAAAGTGGGGGAGAGTTCCATGAAGATGAAAGGACACTGTCAAAAAGAAGAAATTCCTACCATTTGCAACAGCCTTATGCTAAGCGAAGCAAAATAATACAGTCAGGGAAAGATAAATATCATATGATCTCACTCATTTGTAGAATATAATGACCAACATAAACTGATGAACAAAAACAGATGCAGAGTCATAGAAGCATCTAATAGACCAGTGGTCGGCAAACTCATTAGTCAACAGAGCCAAATATCAATAGTACAATGATTAAAATTTCTTTTGAGAGACAAATTTTAAAAATTTAAACTTTTTCTAAAGCCACTTCTTCAAACAGACTCACCCAGGCCATGGTATTTTGTGAAAGAGCCACACTCAAGGGAACATACAGCAACATGTGGCTCGTGAGTCGCAGTTTATGACCAATGGAGACTATCTAGCCAATGAGTGAAGGTGGGGGGGGGGGGGTGTAGAGGTGAGGGAATAAGACATTAACCAAAGGTCTTGTATGAATGCATATGAACATAACCAATGAGCACAGATGGGGTGGGGTAGGGGTGAAGGCATGTGCTGGGGGTTGGGGGTGGTCAGGAAGAGGTCAGTGGAGAAAAAGGAGGCTTTTGTAATACATTAAACAATAAAAAATTTAAATTAAAAAATAAAAACAATTTTGATTAAAAATATAAGGATTTTAAACCTGGTCAATCTCTCTTTATATGATGACAATACTATCATTACTTACAATTGTCACTGTATAAGTTAATTTATCTTATCTGGAAATGCTAAGAAGGTTGAGTTTGATGGAAAGACAAAGGAAATAATGTGAAGCATTAATCTAGAAGGACAGGCCTTTTAGATGGAAAGCTCAAGAAAAGAGGGAAGAATGTCATCCAAAAAAAAAAGGAAAAGATAGAAAATAAAAGTAGAGAAGAAAGGATAGCTGTCAGATATCTTGACAAAACCATTCTCTTAAAAACAGCTAAATATTCTGGAAGAAAATTTAAACACACATTCACATTCACACACATTGCATTATTCAACTGTCAAAAAAGGGAGGTATTTTGAAAATCTAAAAACTAATGAAAAAATAGGAATTCAAGAGAAAAACAAAATATCAAATCTGGATTTCATTCTCAAATATCTGATGAAACCTGGTGAATATGAGTTTTGATTTAAAAACTGAAGACAAAGGAAAAGGTGACTGAAGTACAGTCTATCAGGACTCAGAAGTTCCATCTCAGTAATGGTGCTCTGGAGACAGACCTGATGCACAGAACCAAAAAGGAAAGGGCCTTAGCCCAGGTGGAGGCAAAACAAACTTTCTCCTTAAAATTCATAAGACAAGCCAACTCACACATGAAATTAAAGGCTATGTTTATACCATCTAGCTATATGTAACTAAAACACCCCTAGATGAGAAATTAATTTACTGTGGTACCAGTTTATAGGACACAGAAAAAAAAAATGCAAGTCCTTTTAGAGAAATGGCATTTAAAACTCTCTGCAGAATATTCTACATATAAACTTGTAAGGAAGGTGAGATTACAGTTAAAAAGAAAATCATAAGTCACACAAGAAAGCAAGCTGAAGAAGTTCTTACAAATGATTAAACAGCAAGAAAATATAAGAACAGAGAGACACATTAAAAAAAATAACCAAATTGCAATCTAAAGCTGAACAAAATGACTGAAATTTTCTTTAAAAACAGTAGGTATAACATCAGCTTACACATAAATGAAGAAAGAATTGAATAAATACAATGTATACCTGAAAATTATTTAGGATGGCAGTAAAAGACAAAAGGTTAAAAATATGAAAGACATGTTAAAATAAACATATAACAGAGAAAGAAGTCTAACATTCAAATTGGAATTTTTGGAGATGAGAGTGACAAGAAGACAAAATATTTTAAGAAAGAATGGCTAAGAAATTTCTGGCAACTGTAATAAATGTAAATACTCAAGTTTGGGATCTCACTGGTTTCCAAACATCTTTCTGGGATATTTGTTAGACTGTCTCTTTCAAAGAATTGACACATTTCATTTCCTCTCTAATAAAAGAGTAATATGCAAATTTGATCATACCTTTGCTATGCTACCAGCCAATCAGGAGCGGGGGATGGGGCTGAGCAGCATAAGGTGGGGGCGGGGCTGTGCCATGTGAAAGGCCAGCAGGAGGCAGGACCAAGTGGTGCAAGGCCAGCACAGAGCAGGGTCCCCATTGCAGCCACAGCCCCATCCCCAGCAGGAGGCAGGCAGGAAATCCCCGTCTGACAACCCTGGAAAGAAACCACTCCAATTCAGGCCAGCAGTCTGGGAGAGGTTGCACAGAGAGTTGGGGGGCACGGTCTTCTTTCCAGGGGTGTACGCTGGAGTCTTCATGCGCCCAGGTGCCCAGTAAAGTGACAACTTTACTGTCTGTGGGGAACGCGTCACACTGCAAGTTCCAGAAGGGTCAGGCATGTGAGAAATCTGTCCAGGGGCTCCTGCGCTTCACTTCTAGAAGAGGCACTTTGGATCCGAATTGAAGAGAAAAAAAAAAGGCAAAGCAGTTTACTTCTTTGTTTCAGTCTCCACTGGAGAAAGGCTCTTTGGTGAACAATGAGGTATTCCTCTGGGATTACTGAAAATACATGCCTGCCTGTTCTTTGGGAGGGGAGGAAGTCAGCCTGTCGCTGTCCAGAAAACCACTGGGAACCAGCGTGGAGCAGTTGATACTCTCCTCATTCCATGGGTTGTTTTTGCAGTTCCTGTTGTATTGTGTGGGATCTCGGCGCTCTCTGTCTCACAGTGTGTCCCTACAGCCATCCATCAATACCAGCCTCTGAGCAGAAGGAGCCCCAGCCAGAAGTTTGTGAAACTCTTAAGGATTTGGGAGACTGGCAAGTGTCTGATGCTGTAACAATGAATTTAGACAAGAGAATAGGTGACAAAGAAAGAAGTAAATGAATGGAATTCTCTCCCCACTTTTTCTTCTTAGATCCAATTTTCTCATTTCCTACAGCTGGAATATTATTATGAAACTCCAACACACAAGAGGCCTGCCTCCATGTGGTCAAAGATCCTGGCCCCATGTGGACACAATCTGGCCAGCACAAGATGGCCAGCAGGGGAGGGCAGTGGGAGGTTCCAGACCTGCAAAGGAGGGCAGTTGTGAGCCATCAGGCTAGCAGGGGAGGGCAGTTGAGAGGGATCAGGCCTACAAGGGAGGGCAGTTGGGGGCAAACAGGTTGGCAGGGGAGCAGTTAGACATCAATTAGGCTGGCAGGGTAGTGGTTAGCGAGTGATCAGGCTGGCAGGCAGAAGCAGTTAGGGGCAATCAGGGAGGCAGGCAGGTGAGCAGTTGGAGCCAGTAGTCCTGGATTGTGAGAAGGATGTCTGACTGCTCATTTAGGCTCGATTTTGGTAGGGCAGTCAGACATCCCTCAAGGGATCCTAGATGGAAAGTGTGCAGGCTGGGCTGAGGGACATCCCCCGCCCTTCCCCCTCCCCGCCCCCCTGTGCACAAATTTTGTGCACCGGGCCTCTTATAAAATTTTAGGTCATAGAGTTGTTCATAATGTCCCTTTATTCTTTTTTTATGTCCATGGATTCATTAGTAATGGCCCTTATTTCATCTTTGATATTAGTAATTTTTATCATTTCTCTTTTTTTTTCTTGTCTGTTTGGTGTTTTTTTTTTTTCCTTTGTAGGAGGATTATCATTTTATTTATATTTTCAAATAACCAGGTTTTGATTTCATTAATTTTCTGTTTTCCTCTTTTTAACTATATTAATTTCTACTCTGATTTTTATTTCTTTTCTTCTGCACTCTAGATTTATATTCCTCTTATTTCTCTAGTTTCATAAAGTGGAAGCTTAAGTTATTGATTATATGTCTATCTTCTTTCTTATATATGACTTAATGCTGTTTGTTTCTCCCTAAGTATTGCTTTTGATGCATCCCACAAATTTTAATGTTTTATTTTCAATTTGAAATTGGAAATATTTTATCTGGTTAGTTTGAAATACTTTTAATTTCTCTTGAGACTCCTTTGATCCATGTATTATTTACAACTGTACTATTCAATCTCCAATATCTTAGGTTTTCCCAGCCTCTTTTTAATATTTAATTTCTAGTTTCTAATTTTATTGTGTTATGAAAGCTTACTTTGTAAGATTTCTATTATTTTATATTTGCTTAGGTATGTTTTATAGGATAGAATATAACCTACCTTTGTGAATGTGCCATATGAATTTGAAAAAATAATGTGTAATCTGCTATTTTTGAAATCCAGTGGATTGATGGTGCTGTTCAACTATACCCTTATAGCTTTTATACCTGCATTTTCTGTCAAATACTCATAGAAATGTATTGAAATCTCCAATTACGACAGTGGATTTTTCTACTTCTTCCAACTCTATCAGTTTTTTTTCTTCATATGTCATGTTGCTCTGTTATTAGATGCATGTATTTTGTGGACTGTTATGTCTTCTTAACCCCTTTATTTTTACACAATATCAATCTTTTTTTACATTCACCGGGTCTATTTGCATGATTAATAAGCACATTCCCCAAAGTGCAACAGGCATCTGAGAATAACGTTATTTTGAGTAAAAGCAGAAAATCTTCTAGAGAGACCATTCTACTCTCAGGTCAGGCAGCTCAAACGTCCACCACATCCAGCAGTGCAGCAAGATGGAGCCTAGAGGCAACTTCCTCTTCCCTTGAACTTGGGATCTGACTTTCCAGGTGCTTCAGGTTGTGTCAGACAGATGCCTGTTGCTCTGACAGCTGCAGTGGTCCTTCCATTCTGAGAGCTAGCAGTTGCAGATGCTTTCATCACAGGTTCTGGACACCAGAGCCTGAGGAAAGTTGGGGGAAAGGGAAGTAGAATCTATAAATGCTCCTGCATCTTCAGTCACTGCTGAAGCTGATCTTCAAGCCTTTGCTCTCAGGCAGCTGGCCAGTGCCTGGCCAGGAGCTCCTGAGGGAGACTCTGCACCTCAGCTCCTCCAGGCTGGGAATCCTCTCCCTTCCTCACACGCCAGTCCTCTTCCCTGTGCAATGCCCTGAAATAACTGAGTGAGAAACTATTTGCAAAAAGATGAAAATACTTTATCTCACAACTCCTATACTCAGCTAGCTGTTGTTTCTTCTGCTCTGCATAATGGCTTATTCCCATGATAAAGGAATATTATGTACATACTAGGGGCCCAGTACCTGAATTCATGCACCGTGAAAGGAACTGTGGGCCGCAAGGCTGCAGTGGGCACAGGGGTGGGTCTTAGCCCAACCTCTGCTCTCCTGCCTGGCCCCTTCTGCCATGACCAAGGCCCCCAGTCTGACGGCAATCCCGCTCCTGCTGCCACTGCTCCCATGCACTGACGGTACCAGCCCCACTTGCACCCGCTGATGGTGCAGAGCAATTGGGGCCTGTGCCAGCAGATGGTGCAAGCAGGGCCAGTGCTGTCAGCAAGTGCGAGCGGTGGCTGCTGCCCTAATTGCCCCTCAGGAGCAAGGGGAGGTGGAGAAGCCATCATGGGTGATTGGGGCAGGCAGCTGCCACTTGTACCCACTGATGGCACTGAACGATCAGGACCAGTGTTGGGCACCAATAGTGAGTGCAAGGGCTGGGCAGGACTGCAGAGCATGGGAGCAAAGAATTTTTGTAACTACCAGAGGCTCTCCCTGATGACAGTGACTGGCACCCTGTGTTCTGTAGACCCCACTCATCATCCTATAGTGGCCAATGCCTGCCATATTCCACACACACACCCTGATGGTCAGCACTCGTCATAGTGACCAGTTATTTATTTGTTCAATTGTTCCAGTTGTTCCACCATTCAATCTATTTGCATGTTAGCCTTTTATTATATAGGATATCTCACCATCTTCACTCAGGGACCTCTAATATGATGGGAGGAAGTTATGGGGGTAGTGGTTGAGATTGGAGAGAAGATCCAGTGCCTCAGCCTAATGCACAAAGCAATGACGTTATCCCATGAGATGGGGACAACTGAGGCAGCTTTGCCTGGGTTGGAGGAGGGGCTGCTTCTGGCCATAGCTGTGTTTTCAGTAGGCACACTGGTGGCTATGGAGCACCAGAGAGCTAGGGAGTGAGGGAGCCAGGGCTGTTTCAGTGAAAGTGAGGAAGCAACCAGCTGCCCCCTCACTCACCACACACACAAACTCCCTGACTGGCCAGGCAAGGGGCTGGGCGCTGCACACTATTGACCCATTGGACCTGGTGCATGTAGTAAGGTGACCAGAGAGTCCAGGCCGCCCACTGCCTCACTTCTGTCGAGGAAAAACCCAACCACTGGCACAGGGATCACAAGAGAACAAGCAATGCAAGTCTATCTGGTGTACTCTGAAACCAGTTTATCTGAAGCTATCTCCTGAAGCAGCAGACCGTTTTCTGTTGAGTGAGTGCTTTCCTGGTCTCAGGGCAGAAAACATATCAGACCAACTTGCAGCCTGTGGCTTCATGTCTGCTGGGGTAGCCCACCAGCCACTCTCCAGTTCTGCTCTCCAGCCAGGGAGTCTTTTTTTAGCAGTGGTAAATTCTATGATACTTATGATAAAGAATGAGCTAATGTGATTATGGAGGCTGACAGGTCCCACAATCTGCTGGGTGAGTCCACAAGGAGGGCTTATGGTGCAGCTCCAGGACAAGAAGGGCAGACTCCAGACCCGAGGAAGCCTCAGGTTTCACTGCGAGTCAGTAACTCAGGACTTCACCTGATTGGATGAAGCCCATCCACACAGGGGGAGGCAATCTCTTTGACTCCATTTACTGATTCACATGTTGATACAATCCCAAATCACCCTCACAGGAACATGTTTGACCAAATATCTGGGCATTCTAGATATTTGGAAAAAGAAATACAGATGTAAGAAAAAGGGGGAACATGCCTATGAAGTGAAATATAAAATATGTTTCTAGTCAATTTATTCATTTCTTATTTCTTCCTTGACTTATTCAACTATATTCAAACATATTTTATTGGTTTTATTTTTAAATTCCACTTGTAATCTATTCAGTGACCAATGACAATGTGCAGGTATCTACAAGTATTCAAATTGTAATAGTAGAATTGAAGTGTGTTCTGATTTCTATTGTTTTCTAATCAAAATGAATTGTTAAGATAAAGTTCAAGAGCTATAATGGACACACATGTAAACTGCCTGGGTTTTTTGTGTTTGTTTTCTTTCTCTTTTTATCAAAGTACCATGTATATCTAGGAGTCACGTTCTTTATCTTGACAATCTGTGAGGCTATCATACAATCAACATCATTAATCTCACTTTTAAAAAGCTATAACATTATTAATAAACTTGTTATATAAATACTAATTCTAAATTTTACTTGTGAAATTATGTTTTGGTTAACTCTTCCTAACATCTATCATTATACTTTTTAACTTTCTGATCATGAGTTCTATTTTTCATCTGTTTATTTTCACGTTTTCACTTTTTTTCTTTACACAGAAAATGTTATTTTTAAAAACAATTAAAGAGACAATACAAACTATAGGATATTTTAAAAAATATCTCTTAGGCATATAGACTTAATATAAATTTTTATTTTATTTTAAAGTACAGTAAATAAAAGTGTCTAGATTTGGTTGCTAAATTTTTATGTATTTAAAGCTTCATTCATAAAGGGAAGAGTCTAAAGTACTCTTCTGTTTTAATTTATAAAATAGAAACTATTTCAAGCATACTTCATGGGCAAAGTATATATACCAGAGAGGAAAGGATTCTAATTACATGCTTGACTTGAGAAACTTAATTTAGTTGCTTTAGAAAGGTGAATTTGATCAAAACATTTTTGTTGGTGTCAGTTGAACAGTCCATATATTAGTACTTTCACTTAGAGTCTCATTAATTGGTGACAGTGGATTTTTCATTCTCCTAGTTCAGTGGTAGGTAAACCATGGCTCGTGACCACATAGGGCTCTTTGGCCCCTTGAGTGTGGCTATTCCACACAATACCATGGCCTGGGCGAGTCTATTTTGAAGAAATGGTGTTAGAAGAAGTTTAAGTTTAAAAAATTTGGCTCTCAAGAGAAATTTCAATTGTTGTACTGTTGATATTTGGCTTTGTTGACTAATGAGAGTTTGCCAACCATTGTCCTAGTTAATATGAACATACCTGAGTTCTAATCATAGATGAAATTTTAAAATTATGGATCTATATTTAGCATTTACATGGAATTTTTTCTATATAGCTACTTAGTTATATTAAACTGTAGCTATTTAATTATTCAAAATTAATTCAAATGAATCTCAAAGTGGTTAAAAATTTTGTGAAATAACTCACACCACATGTAAAAAATCATTCTAGTTAATCATAGTTTTCTAAATGAGAAAGTTAAAACACTGAATGTTTTGGGAAAAAATATAAAAGGAAATCCCAATTACATGAATTAGGTAAATAGTGCACAAGTAGCAATAATCAAACATAAAGTTTAAAAAAATGATATATTGGTCTTCATTAGAATTAATAAATTCTGGTCATTAAATGACATCATGAGAGCAAAAACACAACATTGGTGAATGTTTACTTCTAAGTATGACAGACTATAAGTTCATACCATGTAATCCTCTGCAAAAAGCAACAAAAAATTATGGACCTATGAAAAAAAGGAACTACCTAAAGTCACTGTATCAGAAATACTAGTGCTCAGTACACACTTTGTGAAAAGACTGCAGATGGAAGCTACAAAGATTATTTTGCTTATTGCCTGGAATCAACTGCAGTCTCTGTGGCATGCACAGTGTAATGGATGGCATGCATGAAAAACCCAGTCTTCCTGTTCAGGTACACCTGAACAGTGAGGTTTGAAAACACTGAATACTGAAAAGACTGGGAGAATCCCATAAGTGAAAGAGCTAGAGAGGAGGATCACCCTAACCTTTCTATCCACATCTCTACCGACCCATGAAACTACATGTATAGGATGAACTAAAAACATCTCAGCTAAAGACAAATGATCTGAGCTAAGAACTGATTTATATTTTCAAGGAATAGAGTTTGCAGCTCTGAATAAAACCAAGAAAATTATCTACTAAAACATGTGAAACAATACCTTTGACTGGATAGCTCAGTTAGTTAGAGTATCATCCCTATCTGTCAAGGTTGTAGGTTCAGTCCTGGTCAGGGCACATACAAGAATTAACCAATGAATGCATAAATAAGTGGAACAACAATTTGAAACAAATTGATGTTTTTCTCTCTCAAATCAATAAATAAACTTTACTAAATAACATAAAACAATATTTATCAGAGAAATGTAATATAATTCATGATCTTAATCCAGAAGTTAATGTTCATCATACCCAAGATATAATCCAACATTAATAGACATAAGAAAAATCTAGAAAATAGAACACATTTTCAGAAGGAAAAAAAAAATCAAAATGAACCAGACATCTCAACTAAAATACAATAATTTTAAAGCAGCAATTATATGTTAATAAATAAATAAAAAGTAATGAAAAACAATAAGCATTAATAAGATAAAAACAATAAAGTTCTTCCTATTTCAAATGGCAATTCTAGAACTGAAAAATAGGATTTCTATAAAAAATATTTACAGACAAATAAATGGCTAAAACGAAAAAGAACACTAAGTGAGGATATGAAGCAGGAAATCTCATAATTTGTTAGTGGAAATAGAAAATGATTTTTAAATTTGTCAAAAGTTAAACCACATTTAACACCATAGAAAAATGAAAATATCCTATCTAATAAAAGAGAAACATGCAAATTGACTACTCTACCAGCCAATAGGAGCAATATGCAAATTAACCCTCAACCAAGATGGCTGGTGCCTTCCCTTGCCTGGAGCTGGCTGAGGCGGTGCCAGGGCAGTGCAGGTCCCTGATCCCAGCCCCAAACCCAGCAGGGAATCTGGCCCCCCACCCAGACATGGCGGCACTGAAAGTCAGGGGTCACAATCACAGCCACAAATCCGGCCCCATGTCCGGCAATGGCGGCTCTGGGGGCCGCAGGGGTCTCGATCAAAGTCACAAACCTGGCCCCAAGCCCAGCCATGGTGGCAAAGGGGGCTGCAGGGGTCATGATTGCAGCCACAAACCAGCAAGGAGGCAGGCCCCAAGAGGCCCCAAGTAATGCCATGGTAAACCTGGGAGAGGTGGAGGGGTGAGGGGGTGGATTGGAGACACAAACCCGCAGACCTGGCACTCAGCAGCCCCAAGGCCTGAGGCAGAGGCACTTAGGTTGCTGAGAGGCACAGATTGGGGCATCAGAGGCACAAATCTATAAGAAACCTGTGGAAAGGGAGATAAAATATCATAACTTTATCCCCCTTTCCAAAAGATGAGAAAACTGACCCTGGATTATTTAGTACTGTGGCCAACACCTTTCTTCACTCCCAGGAAGGTCAGGTCAGAACACCCTCTCCAGGGAATAATGCTACTGTTGCAAGTTATCTAAAAGAGGAAACAAGCTTTTGTTGGGTTTATTCTGAAGGTCAGAGAACATACCACCCCAACGTATGCTTTGTTGTTATATTGGTGATCTTGAGCATTAGATGTTTGAAAAACAGCAAATGTATGCGGAGGGTTTCACTGAAGTCTCCCGATCTCCCTAAAATTAAACCCCTCTAAAAGAGCTTAAATGTCATAGGTCCCCTTGATGGGCGAAGTGTCATCAGGCAGAGAAGACTGACTCCTGTCACAGCCCAGGAGAGTAGAAGTTGACGTTACACCCAAACTTTGTTATAAACTATTGCCCCCCACCCCATTCATCTTTCCTAAATGTAATTTACTCTCCTCTAAGAGGCCTATATATCCCGTCCCCTTTTCCTCAGAAGAAGGTATTTAAATCTCCATTCTAAGCCATCTTGGGGAGTTACACACTTTCCCTGGGATCTCCCAGATATACATGAGGTACACATGTTAATGAACTTTTGTTTTTCTCTTGGTGGTTTGTTTTTCATTACAAGGGCCTCCACTAGAACTCAGAAAGGTAAAGGAAAGCTATTTTTCCTCCTCCATAATTTTATCTCGGGAAATCAAGTCCCCAGCTGAACAATGAGGTTGGCTCAAGTACCAATAAGTCCTGGCTGATGGGAGGGAAACTTCTAGGGAGAAATCAATGATATTGGCATCAAAGTGGGATGGAGGGCACACGCATGGTTGATGGTGGGAGTTTAAAGTGGTTTGACATTTTTGGAGGATGACTTGGCAAATTCGATAGAAATGTTCAAGGTACATCCAAGAGTCTTTTTCTAGGAATCACATCTGCTGAGATAAAGCACAAGTGCACAAGCCCTGGTCAGAACCCAGGATGCTACTGTGGGCTCCCCTTCCATGATAGGAAAACCTGGGTAAAACCTGCATTTTTAGGACAAGGTGGAATCCTATCTAATGAGAGAAACATGCAAATTAGACTGAACATCTTCTGGATGACCTTCCAGATGTCCTCCCAGACATCCTTCCCAACAAAGCCATGTTGGCGGGGCCAAGAAAGAGGAGGTTAGAGGGAATCAGGCAGGCAGGGGAGAGCAGTTAGGGGAACCAGGCCAGCAGGTTAGAGCAGCTAGGGCAAACAGGCTGTCAGGGGAGAGCAGTTAGGGGGATCAGGCTGGCAGGCAGGTGAGTGGTTAGGAGTCAGAGGTCCCAGATTGGAGAGAGTGCAGGCCAAACTGAGGCAAACCCCTTCACGTGCACGAATTTCATGCACCAGGCCTCTAGTCTTATCTAATAAAAGAGTAATATGCAAATTGATCAAGCCATGCCCACAGCCATGTCCACCAGCCAATCAGGGACAAATTATGCAAATAAACCCCAACCAAGATGGCTGCCATTGAGAGCAGAAGGGAGGCTTGGGTTTCCCTGACAATGGAGGAAGCCAAGCTTTCCACCTGCCCTTGCTGGCCTACAGAAATGGTGGCAGCCAGGGAGGTGGAGAGAGCAGAGGCTAGGGTTTCCGGGGCAATGGAGGAAGCATAGTTTCTGCAGCCCTAGCACCTAGGCCCTCACTCTCAGCTACAAAGTTTCAAACAGAAATGGCTGTCTCCATGGAGCTAGCAGAAGGATTGTCTCCACTCTAGGCTACAAAGTTTCAATTGTAGAACATAAATAATCCCAGATCCCAGGGCCTCTGCTTGGGTTGCTGGAGGTGTGGCCAGCCTGCAAAACACCACAGGCCCCTCCCCACACCCTAAGGGAACCCCCACACCCCAAGGGAACTCCCACCCTGATCCAGGACACCCATCAGGAAAAACCAGCCGGTCTCCACCCAGGCACCAGGCCTTTATACTATCTAATAAAAGAGTAATACACAGATTGACCATCACTCCAACACACAAGAGGGCTCCCCCATGTGGTCAAAGATCCTGCCCCCATGTGGACACAAGATGGCTGTCACAAGATGATAAGCAGGGGAGGGCCATTGGGAGGTTACAGGCCTGCAAGGGAGGGCATTTGTGGGCAATCAGGCCAACAGAGGAGGGCAATTGGGAAGGAGCAGGCCTGAAAGGGAGGGCAGTTGGGGGAAATCAAGCCTGCAGGGGAAGACAGGGTGACCAGGACAGCAGAGGGGCGAAGTTGGGGGCAAACAGGCTGGCAGGGGAGCAGTTAGACATCAATTAGGCTGGCAGGATAGTCAGGCTGGCAGGCAGAAGCAGTTAGGGGCAATCAGGGAGGCAGGCAGGTGAGCAGTTTGGAGCCAGCAGTCCTTGATTGTGAGCAGGATGTCCGACTGCCTGTTTAGGCCTGATCCTACTGGGATCAGGTCTAAATGAGCAGTCAGACATCCCTCGAGGAATCCCACATTGGAGAGGGTGCAGGCTGGGCTCAGGGACATCTCCCACCCCCATGCATGAATTTTGTGCACTGGACCTCTAGTATATATATAAGAGGTAATATGTTAATTAGCCAGGACACTATAACAGTCACGAATGCTCAGGAGGAGGCTGCAAGTGCTGATGGGCAGGAGGAAACTGCTGCATGGTGAGTCAAGCCACCAATGGTGCAGTTCCACAGAGAGCAGGACCTGTCAGCCAGGGTGCACTGGCAGTCCTGCCTCTGCATGTGAGTTGCATAAGAAACACCTTTTCTGACTGCTCATTGGCTAAGTTCCCTGAATGCCACTCTAATTTTCATAATTAGAATCCAAGAAGGTGATCTGGAGTTTTTCCACTACACTCCTGGAGGAAAAATGAAGGTCCGCTGCTGGAGGGGCTAAGAAATGTCATATCCTGACCTAGTCAGTTTGTCTCAGTGGACAGAGTCTCAGCCTGCCAGCCACAGGGTTTGGTGTTGATTCTGATCAAGGGCATGTACCTAGGTGACAGTCTCCTCCCTGGCCTAGGGCCAAGTCAGGGCTCATGCAGGAGGCAACCAACCAAAGTGTCCCTCTCACATTGATGTTTCTCTCTGACTTTTTCTCTCTCTAAAAGTCAATGAAAAAATATCCCCAGGTGATGATAGAAGGAAGGAAGGAAGGAAGGAAGGAAGGAAGGAAGGAAGGAAGGAAGGAAGGAAGGAAGAAAAAGGAAGGAAAGAAAGAAAGGTCATATCCTATGAAAGAGATATATTGAAAATGCCTATAGAAATTTGTCATTTTTTCGTGGTGAAGGGACTGGAGTCCATGTTGATGAAAAAAACCTTGATGGCTGTGGCCGCCAGCAGTGGCAGCTGCAGTGGAGTGATGGGGTTGACACCTTCCCCTCATCAGCCTGATTGTCTCCTGCAGAGGGAGGCCAGACTGTGACTTAGGCCTCTAGTATGTCAATAAATACTTATACAAAGTAGATTTATAATTAATAGCCTAAACTTAAATCAACCCAAAAGTCCTAACAGAAGAATGGACCCACCAAATGTGGTCTACTCACTCAATAAAATAATACTGGCAATAAAAATGAATGTCTTATTTTCATTAATAACATGTATATAAATACAATTTAATAGGTGAAGGAAGACAGAAAAGAGAATATTTTATTTTATTGATATAACATTCTAAAACTGGTGAAACTATTTTCTATTTACAGAAAGCAAAGCAATGATTACTTGGGTTTGCGAGGAGGAAGGGAATGATATAGATCAGGGCACAAAGGGACTTTGTAGGATGAAGAAAACATTCTGTGTCTTTCTTATTACAATGGCAAAATAATAGGAAATCCTATATATTTGTAGTTCACATCAGAACCTACCCAGGGATTCCAACCAGCAACCTGGGTATGTGCCCTGACTGGGAATTGAACCCATGGTCTTTCGATGTACAGGTTGATGCTCCAACCAAATGAGCCACAGCGGCTATGGTCACATTTTTTTATGCTGGCGTGAATGGAAACACTTCATTCCTCCTAAAACCCGGTCACATGATGGAACATATTGCGAAATGCTGCCTTAGACAATATAGGAAGGTATCAAACAGCAGCATTAACTGTAAGCCTCTTCCCTTGTAGAAGAAATGACAAAAATATAAATATCTTGGGGCTGGGGGCATGAGTGGAGGGGGAAGGTTGGGGGAATGAGGACACATACACAATACTTTAATCAATAAAGAAATTTTAAAAAGAATATAAATATCTCTCTCACAAGATATTTAGTGCTAAGTGCTAAAAAGATCCAAGATAAATGAGAAGATTGGGAGGTGGGTGCTAGAAATTTTAACAATGTATCTTACATGTCACTTTTAAAATCCAGTTTAAAGTTAAGAAAATGACACCTGACCTAGAATTCCCCCACAAGAATTTGTTTTTAATATAACTTACAGATGCTAGAAATATTAACACTTTCTTAGTAAATTTAGATTTAAAGAGAAGTCTATTGAGAAACAAGAACTGTGTTGATATATAATTGTATAGTTGTAGGAATTCCAGAGAAACAAAAAATGGTGCTGGGTAGGTACAAAATTGAATGGATGTTTAGCGGTCATGATACACGTGCACAATTTATGTAGCTCTGTATAATGTCTTGGGAACTCTTACATTCAACTTTACTAATAAAATCAAAGCTAAAACATTTTCTGATATTTTCATGTCTAGCAATCTAAGCTAAAACCTAAAGGAAGGATTGATCTGTGCACATATTTTTCCCTGTCTTTCTCAAGGTTCTAATGGAATTGATTTGAGTACCTAGTTTTTAAACGAACAGTTTCTAGCAAAGTGTATGTCTTCAGTAACCTTTGGCAGCTTGTCATTTAAGAGGCATGCTGATCCTAGACCAGCAATTTTTACTGCTGTTTATCTTTCTTTGAACTTTACACATATTCAACTCAATTTGCTGAGTAGGTGTGTCTTCTTCCTATTCATATTTTTAACACATTTGGAAGCTGCTTTACTTCTTAGAGTATGCTAAATACTGCCTTGGTGGTGGAAAAATAATACAGTTTCTCCAAACAACTGTATTTCTTTCAGCACATAGTTCATACAGCATCATTCCAAGTCTTTTTCCCCATACTGGGTTACCACTCCTAGGGGATCCATGGGTGTAAAATGAAGAGCTTTAGCTGAACCAGCCGTAGGCAGGTTGGACATCGAACACCCAAGTACCCAGGCTCGGGTAATGGGCCAACTGGAGGACTCTGATGGATTCTTCCCTTCAATAGCAGGCTCTCCAAACTTGAGTTCAACTCCAGATCTGGCATACACTGAGTAAGAGTTCCTTTCCAAGCAAGTCATGACATGACATCTAAACTCTTTCGTGTGGTCCCAAAATTCTGAAATATTTGAAAAGTTCAATAAGAAATGAAAAATCTATGCACCCAAAAATCTAGCACTAGATTTTTGGGTGCAAAGACAAACCAAATGAGAGCTATCCTCTTCCTGATCCAAGTTATTGAGTAAACTATACCTCTCCCTGGAAGCAATCCTCATTACCTTCCTTCCACTCTTTCCAGCTCCTACTCTTAAATTACATATGACTTTGGCAGTGAGCTGGGAGCATTCCTACAGACCCACACAGGCATCTGAGGCAGAATTTATGGCTGGTTGGGTCTGCCTTGCCTTATAACATTGTTTTATCTCTGCAATAACATACATTTTAAAAGGTACAAAAAGAATATCTCTTTTCACATTTTATGTAGAGCAGAGTGTGATGAATGTCCATGTGTTTAAGTTCACATAATAGTTGTCAGCCATTCAAACTACATAGCACCCTTTCTATTTTGTATTTTAAAGTGTTTATATGAGTCTCTGTAATAGGATTATTAGAATATCTGAGTAGTACAAAAGATGTGAAAAAAATTACTTACAGTTCTATTAGGTGCAATGATTTATTGAGATCCCAAAATATCATACTTGCCAAAGGGGAGAACAGGCTTCCAAACTCATCTTTCTTTTCTAAATTCTGTTGTCCAAAGTCACTAAATTTACCGCAATTAATAAAAATCTCTGGCACGGCATAAGAGTGTTCCTGCTGAAAGCTGAAAGCACTCTCCCCTAAAGACTTGGAATGACACTAAATTAATATGAGGGAGGAAAGGAAGAATTAATTAGTATTTGATAGCAGAGCATTAGATGTTGATTTATTAGTCAGGCTCAACATTAGCTGAGTTTACTTTATGAACCTCAAACCATATCCTTTTCAGGTTCATTCTAATCACCACCATAAATTGTTTATATATTAACTTGTAGTAATTTGTCAGAAACAAACATAAGGAGCTCTTAGGTGGTGACACAAGAGTGGATGTGTAAATTTCCTCTTATGAAAATGACCAGAGGAGTATAACAATTACGGGGGAAATTACATAAGCATAGGAAAAGGAAGAAGTGTGCTAACTACAAGCAAATAAAAATAGAAACAAAACAGGGGTCATAATATTACTGCCAGACACAATAGTGGTTCAAGAAAATAAAATAAAAAAAAATAAGACCATTTCCTCTCAATAAATAGTACAATTCATATTAAATGTGTAGTTTTTTTGTATAATTGGATTTTATTTTTCTTATATGCAGATTTTATAACTTTGATTAAAGCAGACATGAATAGGTCAGATTTATGTGTAATATTCTAGTACTTTAATGTCTTTATTTGAGTGATGGGTAATATTACTTTTTACAGATGTAGAAGGAACTGGTAGTGAGTTAAGACCATTGAAATAAAAGAACAATGTACATGTTAATATTAACTGCAAATATAATATTTTAGAAATCTATAAGTATAGAACAATAGGTTTTATTCAATTGTATCACATAAATACATATAGATGTTTATTTCATTGCTATTAGAAGACTTTTGTTAGATCAATAAGATTAGAAAAACTTTTTAAAAAGTATAAATTGTTGTGCTAAAGAGCATGAAATAAAAAAATGTAGACCAAAATATTTAAAATGCTAGGAGAATGTGGGACAATTTGAGCTGAAAAATAATTAATGGCAGTAATTAATTATAACCCATAAAATAAAACAAATGTCCATAAGTCTCTCCTAATACAGATAACCAACAAATCAATAAATGGGAAAGAAGGGAAAACTTTTTCTAATAGTATAATTCTCACCTACAATCCTATATAATAAAAGCCTAATTGGTAAGTGTCCAGTCATCCAGTCGGCCATTCAACCAATCAAAGCGTAATATGCTATTGATATGCCAAAGCCACTCAACCACTCACTATGATGTGTAAGGACCACCAGGGGGCAGACAGTTGACTGTTCAACCAGTTGCTATGACGTGCACTGACCACTAGGGGGCAGGCAGTCCCACAAGTAAGTTAGCTTGCTGCTGGGATCCTGCTGCTTGGGACTGAGTGAGATGGGCCAGAGATACCCTCGAGCCCTCCAGTGGTCCCTCCTTGGCTGGCCAAATTCCCAAGTCCCTCCTCGGACTTGATCATACACCAGTGGGTCCCTCAGCCTGGCCTGCATCCTTTCATAATTCAGGACCCCTTGGGGGATGTCATAGAACCAGTTTTGGCCTGACAGTGGAATGATGGGCTGCTATGACATGCACTGACCACCCAGGGGGGCAGACACTCAACAAAGGAGCTCCCCCTTGGGAGTCAGTGCACTCACATAGGGGAAGCACTGCTCAGCCAGAAGCTGGGCTCATGGCTGGTGAGCACAGGAGCAGGAGCAGGCTTAAGCCAGCAGTCAGACATCCCCCTGGGGCTCCCATACTGCAAGAGGGCACAGGCCAGGCTGAGAGCACTCCCCTTTTTCCGAGTGCACAAATTTCATGCTCCAGGCCTGTAGTATGATGAAAGGAATGATGAAAATAGAAAGTCATCATTTACCAACACTACAATAAAGTTTGTTTCAGGCAAAAGTTATCATAGATGCTACAATTAGTGGGAAAAAGAGAAGAGTATTTACAATACTTTAAAATTCATACCATATAAGATATGTATCAATGACAAAGGGAGGAATTAAAATTCTACTTTATCCAAGTGATCACATTTAACATCCTCAACAATGACACATATCAACACCATATATCTCCTGACTTGATACACTGAGAATAACATAAATTCTATGATATTCCTGTAAAAATGTCTAACTTGAATTTAATCAGAAAGAAGCATCAATCAAACCTAACCTAAGGGGCATTCTAGAACATAACTAGCCAGGTCACTTCAAAATGTCAGAGTCCTTAAACACAAATAAATAATGATAAACTCTCCCATACTGGAGTTGACTAAAGACAAGATTACTAATTGGAATGGGGGGTCTGGGATTATCTCTTAGAAGAGAAAAAGAATAACAGTTGAATAACTGATAAAGTTAAAATAAGATCTGTAGATATAATAGATAGCATTTTACCAATGTTAGCTTTCTGGTTTTGATAATGATGTTGTAGTTATATAGGAGAAACAGAGTGAAAGGTTATAGTGATTCTTTGTATTGTTTTTTTCACTTTTATGTTAGTTGTAATTATTTAAGGTGAAAAGCTTTAAACTTTTTCTAAAAAGAAATATTAACAAAAATACAATAGCTTCGCTTGCGCGCGAACAGCTCGGCTGCGTGACCGTGCGGAGAGCGCTCTGCGACTTGCTTTGTCATTCGGGAAACCATCAGACTGCTTTGTTTTACGACACTGGGTGAGACATTGCGCATGCAGACTCATTTTGGGAGAGTCTGAATTCCCCGGCAGCTGGTGGAGCTCGGCAGCAGCTCTCTCTCAGAGGTGCTGGCAGCCATTGCCCTGGCACAGAGTCCCCAGGACCACAGAGGGCGGAGCTAATGCTGTCTGCTTGGCCTAGAGACTCCGCCCATCCAACCTGAGCACAGCTGAGCTTCACAGACAATTGGCCTGGAGGTCAACCCTCCAAGTGCTAACAACGATTAACTGAGCTTAACTTCAGCAAGACTGTGCATCCCATATCCACCTCAGGTGGATCAGGTAACTGGGGAGGCTGAGCCACTGTCCCTAGTAGGAAGTCTACCACACAAAGCTAATTGACCAACTCAGGGAAGGAGCCACCATGCAGTGACATGAAAAGAAATCAGCTGTGAAAGAAATGGAGGAAAAAAACGACTGGACATGGAATTCAAAACCACGGTTATAGGGTTTCTCAAGAGGCTCCAACAAAAGGTCGAGGCCTATAAGGAAATAAGCAAGACCACAAAGGAAATGAATGAGTCCTACAAGGAAATGAACAAGACCCTCAAGGATATAAACGAGATCTGCAAGGAAATGATCAAGACCAACGTGGAAATGAATGAGTCCTACAAGGAAATGAAGGAGACCCTCAAGGATATAAAGGAGACTCTCAAGGATATGAAAAAGGACCAACCAGAAATTAAGCATACACTCACTGAAACAAAAAATATTATACAAAGACCTAAAAGTGCTCTGGAGCACCCCAAGAACCAAGTTAAAAATTTGAAATACAAAGAGGAAAAATCCACTCAGCTGAAAAAGCAAGAAACAAAAAGAATCCAAAAAATTGAAGATAGTGTAAGGGGCCTCTGGGACAACCTCAAGCATACCAACATCCGAATTATAGGGGTGCCAGAAAAAGAGAGAGAGCAAGACAATGAAAACCTATTTGAAGAAATAGTGACTGAAAACTTCCCACACCTGGTGAAAGAAATTGACTTAGGAGTCCAAGAAGTGCACCGAACCCCAATATATAGGAACCCTAAGAGGACCACACCAAGGCACATCATAATTAAAATGCCAAGAGCAAAAGACAAACAGAGAATATTAAAAGCAGCAAGAGAAAAACAGTTGGTTACCTATAAGGGAGCACCCATACGACTGTCAGCGGATTTCTCAACGGAAACGATGCAGGCCAGACGAGATTGGCAAGAAATATTCAAAGTGATGAACAGCAAGAATCTACAACCAAGATTACTCTATCCAGCAAAGCTATCATTCAGAATTGAAGGTCAGATGAAGTGCTTCGCAGATAAGAAAAAGCTAAAGGAGTTCATCACCACCAAACCAACATTATATGAAATGCTGAAAGATATTCTGTAAGAAGAGGAAGAAGAAAAAGGTAAAAATATAAATTATGAACAACAAATACACATCTATCAACAAATGAACATAAAAATCAAGTGAATTGATAGGCTGTTGAACAGGATAAACTGATGAATATAACAGAGACATGGACATAGAGAGGGAATGGACTGACAATTCTTGGGGAGAAAAGGGTTGTGGGAAGTGCAGCAAGAGACTGGACAAAAATCTTGCAACAATGGGAGAGGACAGTGGGGAGGGGGAGGTGGGAGTGGAGGGTGGGATAGGTACAGGGTGGAGGGGAACTATAGGGGGATAAAAAGGGGAAACAATGTAATTAATAAACTGAACAATAAAGATAAAAAAATACAATAGCTTCCACACATTTTCCCAGTTTTTTATAAACTCAGCAGATAGCCATTTTTCAATAGGATTGATGTTGCATTGCCTGAGTTCCTTATATATTTCGGATATTAACTTGTTATTAGATATATCATTTGTGAGTAGGTTGCTTTTTTGTTTTTGTTTTGTTGAAGGTCTACTTCACTGTGCAGAAGCGTTTTAGTTTGATACAGTCCCATTTGTTTATTTGTACTTTTGTTTCCCTTGCTTGAGGGGACATATCCAAAAAAATTTAACTCAGACTGATGTCAAAAAGTTTACTTCTTATGTTCTTCCAGGAGTTTTACAGTTTCAGGTCTTACATTTTACTTTTCAACACATTTTGAACTTATTTTTTTATATGGTGTAAGAGAGTAGGTACAGTTTTATTTAATTTTTGCATGCTTATGTCCAGTTTTCTTAGCATCACTTGTTGAAGGAACTGCCATTACTCCAGGGAGAAATTTTTACCTTCTTTATTGTAGATCGGTCGACCATATAGGCGAGAGTTTATTCCTAATCTGTTCCATTGATCTATGTGTCTGTTTTTCTACTACCACACTGTTTGTTTATTATAGCTTTGTAATCTTGCAATTTGCAACAACATGGTAGGTCTAGAGGTTGTTATGCTAAATGAAATAAGTCAGGCAGAGAAGGACAAATACCTTATGTTTTCACTTATATAGAGAATCTAAAATCAAAGCAAACAAACAAACAAAACTAGAACAGACTCATAGAAACAGAGACCAAAGGGATGGTTACCAGTGAGAGGCTCAGAGGATTAGTGAAAGGGGAAAGGGAATATAATCAATAGTATTTTGATAAGTTTACATTGTGCAGATGATTACTAGCATTAGTGGGGTAATAGCATTGTCAGGTATAAAAATGTTGAACCACTAATATTGTACACTGAAACTAATATGACCAATATAAGATTGTATACTAACTATACATAAATAGAAAATAAGTTTAGAAATATAAAAAGACTGTAAATGTCACAGATTTAAGGAAACATCACAACTGAATGAAACATGGTATTGAGGATTGCATACTGGAACAGAAAAAGAATACTAGTTGGAAAAAACAAACAAAACAAGGACATCTGAATAAAGCATAGTTAATTTACTTTGAATTATACCTCTTTGTTTTTATAAATGTAACATTGTTATGCAGTATGTTAACATTAAGGGAAGCTAGGTAGAGAGTATCTCTACACTAACTCTGTAACTTCTGTAAAACCAAAATTATTTACGAACTAGAGGCTTGGTGTATGAAATTCATTCATGGGGGTGGGGAGATATCTCTCAGCCCAGACTATGACCTCACGCAATCCAGGACCCCTCAGATGGGACCCCTACGCCTGGCGGGTGAGGAGGGCCTATTGGGGGCTTTTTTCCCCTGGCTGTCCACAGCTGACCCTGCCCCTACTGCTGCCACTGCTTGCCATCTGTGTGGTGCTGTCCCCCGTTCCCCGCCCCGCCCCTGCCATTACAGGTTGCCTCACTCTGTGGGTAACAGGCATGGGGTGTGATCGCTTGGCTGGCCTGGGCCTCCCTCTGCAAAGCAATCACTGGCCGGCAAAGCAAACCTACCACAGTGTTGCTGTTCCTTGGTCTGGACCTCCCTCCGTGGAGCAATTGATCACAGGGACCCCAGATCAATCACCCCACAGAGAGAGGCCCCACCTACCCACCATAGCACCACCAGCTGGGTGGCCTGGGCGTCCCTCTGTGGCTGCCAGCTGGGTGGCCTGGGCCTCCCTCTGCAGGGCAATTGTGGGGAATTGGTTGGGCCCCCAACCAATCACATGGCACCTGCCTTGGCTGGCCTGGCAACAATATGTGTCATAGTGTGGTTGTCCTTAAGGTTGTCATGCTGTTCAGTCATTTGGTCAATTTGCATAGTACACTTTTATTATTATAGATAAAGGGTTTTAGATTTTTTAAAATCCTGTAGACACAATGGAATATTTCTTGAGACTAGAATATAGAAATTTTAAATCATAGGATTTATAAGACTATTTTAACTTATATTATGTTCCACACAGAGAAGATTTATTGTCCTTCTAAGGTAGACTTTTGCCTCAGCCTCTACTAGTCAGCTCCTGCGGTGCTTACCTCATCTGCAGAGCTCCTTGCTCCAGGCACAACCTTCTTGGGAGCAGCCCTATTTCCATAACTTATGAGGAAGTATAAAATCTGGCCTTTCTCCTCAATTCTGAACAATTCTTACAGCTAATGCTGGCTCCAGGGCTTCCCTATTTTTGGATCTGTGTAGACTCTGACTCTACCCACAGTCCATCACTGTTTTATTTCATACTTTCCCCAGATGTTGATCCATAATATTAATGCACATGCTATACTCCATCTCAGGATATGTTTTCAAAACCCCACTGTGACAGACATATTGAAAATAATCCTCAACAAACAGAAGATTTCTATGCCCCTTGGAAAAGTCACAAAAATTAAAATGACTTTATATCACAAGGAATAACAAACTCTAGAATTTCCAAGCAGTTCAAGTTATTATTCCAATTAATTATTAGATAATTTGAAAATTAGAAAAGCAAATCTCAACAATTAGAACTCAGTATAGAAAATGTATTTAGTGTGAACAAAGCTATCTTTAGAAAACCTATAGCCTTATAATTCAACTAGACAGAGGCCCAGGGCACGAAATTGTGTGCGTAGGGTCCCGAGGCCTAGCCTGTGATCAGGGCCATCTTATGGCCATTTGCCAGAATGTCCCCAGGATGGATGAATGTGGCCTGGGCTGCCAGGGCAGGTAGGTCGAGGGCACACCCTGCAGCTTCAGTCAGTGCCGCAAGCCCCAGAAACAGCGGTGGCGGCAGCAGCTGAGGTGGCACCTGCTTGAGCAGCCATCAGCAGCCAGCCAGGCACACACACACGGAGGTGAAATTGCCGTTTGCCTGCTTTCCTGCCAGCCTGAGCCTCCGCGCAGCAAGGGATGAGCTGGGTATCCCAAAGGTCTGACAGCCAGCCTGTTCCTCCCACCACCCACCCCAGTCTCCCTCCCCTTACCCCCCCAACTCGGTTCACCCTAGCCAAGGGAAGGACCAAGAGGTCAGTGATTCTGCCTGCTTGCCAGTCCCCAGTCCTACCCGACTGCTATCCCCCGCCTCACTTCCCCATGGTTTCCTGTTTGTCTTCAGGTGGGGGATTGGGAGTGGGAGAGGTGGGGGAGGGGAGGGACTGAGAAGTGGTCAATGCATCTCATGGCAACTGGTTGAGCGGTCATTCCAGTCATTACACTTACGGCTCCTGGCTTTTTATTCTACAGGATATTACTAAATAAGAATAAATGAAATAAAATAAAATGAACATTCAATTGAAAAGATTAGAAAAGTAGGAAAAATAAAAGAAACACTTTATAAAGGTAATTTACAATATTAGTGAATTATAACATAAAAATTCGGACATATTAACACAGCCAACAATTTGTTCTATAGATAATAACATAATATTTACACTTACCAGACTGGAGGGAAACATGCCAAAAGTATTTTTGCGGTTTTCTCTGAGCAGGGAGATTATTGGCAATTAAATTTGTTTACATTTTCCATTTTTTGGCATTGGAATATATTTTATTAATCTAAATAATCTCTTAAACCATTAAAACGTTAAAATTTAGGACATACATTGAGTGGCCAGATTATTATGATCTCTGAACATATAATAATCTGGCCACTCAGTATACTTATGTATAAGAGAAAGTTTGCAAATCTGGATATGTCAAGGGACCAGGAGAGAGTGGTCCCCAGCCTCTGGCTGGTAAGTCCTCTGCTTCTTTCTAACTATCCACAATGCAGTTCTGACACATGGATAAACCTTATTTTAAAATCTCAACTCTGTGGTCAGTCTACACTGAGTGGCCAGATTATTATGCATTCAGAGACTATAATAACCTGTCTACTCAGTGTATATCCTGAATCTTTAAATCATAAAATTAAAAAAAGAAATAATAAAAATTGCTACTTTAAAAATGCTTTGAGATGACATGGTATGTAATCATTGACAATATTCTTTTTTACTATTTCATAATTTAAGTACTAATATAAAGAGTTTGTCTTCTTTTATTATATTGGACACTGTTGTTGCTTCTCCAATATCTATTCCTTCTTTTGTTGGGGGCAAGTAAAGGGTTTCTAGTTATTCTGAGAAAAAAGTAGTAAAGCCTCCCTCCTTCTCTCTCTATATCTCAGTCTGCACCTTCTCATTCATAGATGAAGAAGCTGATGGCCTCATCTGGCCAGTGTGGTTCAGGGTTTGGGTGTCGACCTATGAACCAGGAGGTCACTATTGGTTTCCTGGTCCAGGCATATGCTAGGGTTGTGAGCTCGATTCCCAGTAGGTGGCATGCAGGAGGCAACCTATCATGATTCTCTGTCATCATTGATGTTTCTATCTCTCTATCCCTCTCCCTTTCTCCCCGAAATCAATATATGTTTATTAGAGGCCTGATGCATAAAATTTGTTCAAGGGGCTCAGCCCTTGCAGCCTCAGATTCATTAGGAAAGTCATTCAGAAGGAGATCTGGAAGATCATCCTGCTGTCCAGTCTAATTAGCATATATATATATACGAGAATCCCAGTGAACAAAATTATTTCATGGTTGGGGGGTGTCCCTCAGCCTGCACCCACTCCAATCTTGGACCACTTGAGGTATGTCCGACTGCCTGTTTAGGTCCGGACCTAAACAGGCAGTCGGACATCCCTTTCACAATACAGGACTGCTGGCTCCCAACTGCTCTCCTGCCTGCCTCCATGATTGCCCCTAACTGCTTCTGCTTGCCAGCCTGATCACTCCCTAAATACTCCCTTGCCAACCTGATTGATGCCTAACTGATCCCCTGTCAGCCTGTTTGACCCCAACTGCCCTCTTCTGCAGGCATGGTCACCCCTAACTGCCATCCCTTGCAGGTCTGGTCTCTGCCCAACTGCTCTTCCCTGCAGGCCTGGGTCCCCTCCAACTGCCCTTCCCTCTAGGCCCAGTCACCCCCAACTTCTCTCCTCTGCAGGCCTGGTCACCCCTAACTGCCCTCCCCTGCAAGCTTGATTGCTCCCAACTTTCTTTCTTTGCCAGCTGGTCATCCCTAACTGCCCTCCCTTGCAGGCCTGATTCCTCTCAACTGCCCTCCCCTGATGGCCATCTTGTGATGGCCATCTTGTGTCCACATGGGGGCAGTCATCTTTGACCACATGGGGCAGCCATCTTGTGTTGGAGTGATGGTCAATTTGCATAGTTTTCTTTTATTAGATAGGATTAGATAGGATAGAGACCTGATAAACTGGTAGGACCCAGCTGGTTTGCCCTGAAGGGTGTCCCAGATTAGGACCAGGGTTCCCTTGGGGTTTGGGGTGGCCTGGCCACACCCCCCAATGACCCAAGTGGAGGCCCTGGTATCTGAGTTTTATTTATATTCTATAATTGAAACTTTGTAGTGTTAAGCAGAGGCCTGGGCTTACCATAGTAAACAGAAAATTTGGCTTCCTCCATCACTGGGGAAACCCAAGCCTCCTGCTCTCTTGGTGGCTGCAGTCATCTTGATTGGGTTAATTTGCATACTCACTTTTGACTGGCTGGGGGCATGGTTTGTTGGGATAGCGAAGGTATGGTTAATTTGCATATTGCTTTTAAATCTATGGACTCCCTCAGGGTGGTTGGCTGTTGGCAGGCTTTTATAGCCACAGAGAAGAGCCATCAGCCTTTGGAAAGTTCAGATTCTAGAAATATTGCCTTGTTGACCTTCCTAGACATCTGGATCCATCCTATAACCTCTGAATGAACATTAATTACCTGAAAGTGGAAATCTATTCTGCTGTTGAAGAAAGCTTGAGTTGTGTTACTAGTTATTTATAATTAAAATACTGTAATACATTCATGCCAATAACATCATAATAAAATTACATTACACATATATGTAGCATTAGAAGTAGTTTTAAGTCCTCTCCAACCAAATAAAACCAACATATTTAGAAACCTTACTCTGCTACTTTCTATGTTCTTGACAAGTTGTTAAAATTCAGTAAATCTATTTCTCTAACTCAGTATGGAGTTTTCATTATCAAGTATATAAAAATAAGTTCAATAAGTAGTTCTTGTAATATAGTAGGCACTCAAAAATTATACTAAGCCCTTTTTCTCTCTTATTGTATCATAAATCCTTATGCTACTTTAGTTTTAACTACAACAACTTATGATATCTTCTTGAGAATTCATTTTTATTGAGAGACTGAATACATAAAGGGACAGACCAGGTCACACATGACAATAGAAGTCTGACCCACAGTCTCTACAGAAATCATCCCAGAGCTGTCAGGACTCAGACAATAACTGATGTCTACCTTGTTTTGGATGCCACATCAGACTAACTAGGAAAACAAAATAGTCCTGCGACTATCACATATTTCTCTTTCTTTTCTATATTTTAATTTTCTACAATTAAAAATATAACAATTACATGTAGAGCATCAAACAACGAATACAATTTAGAACTGTTCTTACATTAACAATTTTCAATCTTCCATTTGTTTTCAGTTGTCTTGTGTCTCCCCTCCCTCTCCACTCCCCACACCCCTCATGTTCTGCAGACAGATTTTTTTGCATGAAACTGCACCTTTGAGAAATTGGATTATGCTGGCATAGTGTTCTGGACTCTTGCTGTGGTATTACTGCCAACAGTATGCTCCTTTATTAAAAAATGTAGAGGCTCACTCACAGCCAACTTGATAACAGGATGATCAAATGAAAAATATTTTTAAACACAGGTTTTATGAGATATGTAAATTATGGTTTTAAATTAAGACCAAATATTAAGGAAATCACCATGATGTTCTGAGAATGATGTAGATAACACTGGCACTGAAAGTACCACTCCATTGGCTGAGCAATACCATCATTTGCATGTGAAATAGATGCAGAGGTCTGTGGTGGCACCATGAACTTGGCATGCTGATGATAACACCTTGTGTCCTCACATTATAGAGCAGAAGATTGGCAATTGATGGAAATACATGCTAGGAGATCCTATGAATCATTCTCTAACACACTATGTCTTCCTTAGCATGCATTATTCCTTCCTTATAATAGAACAAATAATGGTCCTTAACAGGGGATATCTAAAAAGCTGTGGTTTTGGTTTGTTGTCAGTAGGACTAACCTAAATGTCAGGTTCAAGTCCTATTACTCACTTGGGGTTTTTCATGTAATCTTCAAAACACATTCAACAAGAGTCATTTAGATGGAGATGAGTTTTGCTGGCTTTTAAATCAGTTATAGACTGAAATATTGACTCCTCTCAACTCATAACTTTTCTCTCCATTTTGAACTGTCATGCATAGAATAACATCTTTAGATTTGTTTTCTCTTTTTCTCAATGTCCAAAATTATGTCCTATATACATTCTTCTTTTAACTCTCTGATCCCACAAAGTAACTCATGTTCACTGGGGACTTAGTTTTATCAAGTATGGTCCAAAATGCTTGAGATGCAAAGATACACAATCCCTGCTATTACTGTAAGAATATCACAGTTCCTACAGGGAAATGTGGCAAGCTGAAGTCAATGCCTTCAGAGAACTAGGAGTATAGAGGAGAGATGTTTACTTAGACTGGACATGAGCGGGTGGTAGTCAAGCAGGCTCATGTAGGTAAGGATGCTTGAGATGAGTGCTAAAGCAGTGGGAGGTGAGGTAGGGTTGGCTTTAGGACGTAAGAACTGTGTAGTTAGTCACTACTCACACTTACAAAGGACCTGTGCTTGCTTTAAGGCTCTCATGTCACCTTTCTGAAATTCTCAAGTTGTGGAGTAGAGACTACACATATTCATTGTGTATTGGGCTCTACATTTTATGTGGTCAGTCCAGGAGGGAGAGAATTGTGAACAGTCACAGAAGTACAAATGAGGGTGATAAGTAAGTTGAGGCACTGCAGTGGGTTAAGTGTGGCTGCCTGTAAGACTAGGTTAGGAGCCAATTGGAGAAAAGGTGATAAATAAGAGGGGAACCTAATACAAGGATGGGTTAAACTTACAGAGTAAGAAAAAAAAAACTGCCACTAATATATAACATAAATTTATTTATTATTTATTTATTTAAAACATTTAAATTAAGAGAGAGAGAGAGAGAGAGAGAGAGAGAGAGAGAGAGAGAGAGAGAGAGAGAGAGAGATGAGAGAGATATGGTGATCACTTTACTTCTGCACTTGCTCACCAACCTAGGTATATGCCCTGACTGGGAATGTGATCCAAGATTTTCCAGTACTCTGGATGATGCTCCAACCAACTGAGCCACACCAGCCAGAGAATGAAAATTTATTTTTTAAAGAGCTAACAGAGAAAAAGAAGCCTACTAAAGAGATGGAGAAAGTTTGTCCAGAGAGAAGAAACAGGAAGCAGAGGGAACAAATAGGAAGCAGAGGTAGGGTTTTGAGAATTAGATAAGGTAATGACAGAGAAATGCCTTTTGGGTTTTCATATGGAGAATATTGAACAAGAGTTAACATCGTTTAGAGGAGTAATAAGAAGTTAGATTTTAATGAGTTCATCTTCACAATATTAGAAAAGAAACAATTGGGGAGGGTGATGATAATGTTGTAGAAGAGGGGGGAAAAACTATTGATTTATGAAGCAAAGTTCCAGGGAGATAGGACAGCTCTATTCCCATTTTGTATTCCCACTGACACCAGCTTATTCCAAATCCTCATCACTTTGTACATCAGACTTTAGGAGGAGATTGCTGTTAGCAACCCAATGTTCACATCACCGACAGAGCAATCTCATTTAAAGTCTTATTCAATGATCACTCCTTGTAATCATGTCACTCTACTGGCTCCCTTGAGCTCTTTCAATATCTACTATCCTCATCTCAACATAAGACATTTTATCCATTCTTTCAGGCTGACCTCCTCAATAGACTTCCCCTCACTAATTAATTTCTCTCATAATTTTTAGTGTAACTATTACCTGTACTTCATAATTAACTTAATTGACTGCCCCTAATGATCTGTGTCTCTGCCATGACCATTAATTCCTTCTAAGAAAAAGAGTTTAGTTCATGAATAAGTTGCTATGTACTGTGCAACCTGCCATCTTTATTTTAATAATGTGGTTCATAAACTACACCAAGGTATACCTAAAGACCACAGAAAACTGATGGGGTCACCAAAAGGTATTTTAAACTTTTTAAGGAAACACAGGATACTTGACAGCTATCACTCAAATACTGATAAAGTACTAGCTGGATAATTAATAGTTTGAACATTAGATCACACTACATGCCTTTCAAAAACATCACATCTTTGTAAAACAGAGGTTTGATTAGTTGTTGTAATAAAAAGCCTGTGTAATGAAAAGTGACATGGATCAAGAAACAAGGATTAAGAAAATGTCCATATTTTCCACTACTGAGTAATGGTAGTTATTTAACTATAAAATCAATTATCATTTTTATTTCAACTTATGTTTTTAATTTTTTCTGATTCTCACTAAGTTGTGAGGATATAAATATGAATTGGGTTATGGGACTTACATACTTAATAAATGGAGCTGTTAAGTGTTTACTTTGGAAGGGGACACAATGGATATACTGCAGAGATACTGACAGAAAGTGTGGACTGAGAAAGACTGAGTTCTCTGCCCTGATTCTCTGGTGGGATTTCAAAGCAATGATCCAGGACAAAGAGATTTATTCTGTGACATCAATTTACTCCCCAAAGAGGCAATCATAAATGAGCACTATCATTTTATGAGCAGAGTAATCTCATCATGCGATTTTTACTATATTTTTAATATGTATAACATATTTTCTTTAGTTGTCAGCATTATTACATGAATTTAAAAGTTTTTGTGCCTTGAATTTTTAAAGTGAACATATCAGTTCATGTACCAATTTTTATTAGCCAATTGCAACCTTCTGGGTAGTAGTATGTCTGCTAGATAAGTGCCACAGGGGAAAGAGCTGCTAAAACCAATCTAGCCATCAGCTCTGCTGGCCATGGGAACAGCCCAGAGTGGCTCTGGGTTGGAGAGGAATTAGGAATCATAACGCAGAAACCAGGGAGCAGAGTGTGTCTGGATTGAAGCCCTGCTTGTAAAGGACACAATGCAGGGTTGAGCGCCACAGAGAGGGAGAGAGAGAGGGAGCTGGTCATTCCACAGCAGAGCAAACGAGGAATAGCTTCTGTAAGCTGTTTTAGTACAGCTTACAAGTCTGAGTGTGAACGGGCAATGCTCCAGTTGCCGCCAATGAAAATGTTTTCTTGTGTTTATTTATGAATTTTTGCACCTTTGCTAACTCCTTTCAATACTACATGTACTGTAACTGTTGTGTTTTTTATCTTTGCAATCCAAAAGATACCCATCATCATATTAGCACTTGCTATACACTGTTTGTATCTTTAGTTGTTGTATATGTACATTTTTTTTGTATATATACTTTTAATTTCAACAACATAGGTCTGTTTTTGTTATTGTTGTTTAGGAGACCTATCTTATATAAAATCCACGTTATTTGGCACATAATTTGTTATTATAAAATGTGATTTAACATATGGAAGGTCATATATTTTTGAAACTTATCAATTCTGCTGCCTTATTTTTAAGTACAAGAACAATTATATCCAATAAAAATAAAATGAAAAAAGATAAGATTATATACACTGAATCATATGATCACAATTTAGCTTTAAGATTTTGATTCCAAAATACGGATATTCCACTATGCCATGAAGTTAAAGATGTTTACGAAATTGTTCTTAATTGAGCCTTAATGTCCATTACTGACATCAACTAAAAATCTATGATGGAATGTGATACAATATGGAAATTAGTGTGATATCTGTTCAATAACTCTTTGTTAAATAAGTTATATTGGTTTTCTGAGAAAAAGGAAGGGAGAGGGAGGGAGGGAGGGAGAGAGAGAGAGAGAGAGAGAGAGAGAGAGAGAGAGAGAGAGAGAGAGAAACATCAGTCGAGTGCCTCCTGCATTCCCCTACCTGGGATCTCTGGAGTTGATCCCGCAACCTGGGCAAGTGACCTGACTTGGAATCAAACTAGCAATCTTTAAGTGCCTGGGATGATATCCAACCAACTGAGCCATGTGGCCAGGGTTATTCAATAACTCTTATTATCTCAATATTAACATCTCAATTATAATACAAATTAATATTTTAAAATTAACTTTAATATTTCTCACCACAGTACTTAAATGATTAACTGCTAAACTATGTATTGAGATTCAAGGAGGTCTACCAAGAGAAAATTCCAGCTAAGTATCTCCTCTTTGATGAAGTTATCATTTTTTAAGAGTATCTGTTATTTTTAAATATCTATTTAAAATAACAGGTAATCTTGTCATCTGGAATTTCTTGCCAGTTTGCTTATCATCTGCTCTGTTCTGTATTCTTGTAGTATCTATAAGGGAGGTTATTTTCCTTCAGAAATTCTTTTGTCTCTTGATGAAATATATCATCTGTCATATTTTTGAAGCTAGATATTCATTGACCCAAGGTCACTAATGATTAATGTCAGTGAGATATGAAGAATGTTGACTTTGCTTATTTGGCTCTTATGCTACTTGTTTAATTCAGATAGTGTGTCCTAGGGGAAGGAAAGGTGAGGCCTATGTGAATGTTTATGAAGACATAAATAAATAGATATGTTCTTACAGGAGCTTTCATTTATGTAGATTGATATATATATTATATTTACATCTAACAACTAGTCATTGGAATAGTCTGTGATATATATATTTCCTACATAGGCAGGTACTTATATTTGTTTTCATTTTGTGAATATATTGCTTAATTCTATAAGATGTCTCAGGGTTGCATTGTCAGAATATTATAAGACTCATGTAATTTAAGTCATTTGTAAGGAACACATTTTCTAACATGCATCTAAGATGAATTTGTAGTTTAGATATGACAACATAGTTATTTATAATTTTTCTTCTTCCTTGCTCTCTAGATGAAAATTTTCTCTCAGGGTTTTTAAATAAAAAAACTCCTTTTAGGTTTTGTTTAAAATATCAGATTGGTTCTGACATTTTTTAACAGAATACATTTCTATTCTGCCAAAAATTGGTCACATTTTCTATTTTATTCATTACTTTATTTTTTTCATTTCTAAACAGAGCATGAAATTTAAACTTGATGATAATTTAAATATACTATATTTGGGGTATTCACTCAGGAGGATAGTAGTTTTACAATAAAAATATTTCCATTAATGTATGATTTAGATATATAATTTATTTGTTTAACAAGTATTTATTGAGTGCTCTTTTCGTGGAAAGTACTGCAAAAGAATGGCTTCTGAAAATTAATAAAAACCTAAATCTTGCCCTTGAGAGAGTACACTTTCATTAGAAAAATTGGAAGATACATTAAAACATGCACAGGATTAAATAATAATTGGGGTATAAGAGGAAAAAGTTTTGTTTCCACAAAGCACCATATTATAGCATAATTTAGCATGTGGAGAATATATGTAGATATATATGTGTTTATGTACTATAACATATAAAATAAAAATCCCCACAGTTCTATTATCCTATAAAAAGTGCATTGATAATTTTGTGTTTTTCCTTCCAGTCTTTTTCCTATGAACTGAAATTTACATAATTATAATTGAAAGTATAATATAACCATATTCTTTAAAAACTTTATTATTAGTATAACATAAGCATTTGTACAATTCTACATTTCTTCCTAACCATCATTTTGCATAACATAACATTTCTTTCAGAGGATCTGCCCTAATTTTTCTATTTCCTGTTTTTATTTTGGTTGTTTATACCATTTCACTTTCCTACATAGATTATTTTGAAAAGAAGAGTCACACTTATGGTTTTGAACCCCTACATTTTGAAGTATTTCCTAAAGAGAAGTTCCTAAATGCAGGACAATGCATATTGACAGATTGTCATTTTAAAGCTGCATTTTAATATTGAGATCAAGACAGTTCATCTTTTCTTGTCTGAGGACACAAAGTATATTAGAAGATTTCAAATCATGTCCCAGCATCTTGAGGCAATGAACATTGACACAGGATACTGTCCCAATGTCAGGGAACATTTCTCTTAAAAACCAGTCAGAATACATTGACAAGAATGAGCACTTGCTGAAAGTTCAAATTATCATTGGAAAAAATAAACAAAAAAATCCTTGTTTTGGAATAAATTTTGGAGAAAAATTCATATATTTAGTGAATTTTATTTTGCTGCTTCTGTCCAATATTTCAATCCCAATTGTTACACTGCCATATTGATGTATAAGCATGCTTGCCCCAAATCATGTTGTTCACATATTTTATGAATCAGTTATATATGTTATTTTTTCATACTCTTCAAAACTAGTTAACTCCATAGATAAAAATGTGTATTGTATTACATAAGACTTCCATTAAGGTGACTGTTAATCCATCATCATCTCAAATACCAGGAATTTCATTCAATTCACATTTTATCAAAAGGTTATGAACAACTTCATCAAATGATTCATCAACATCTAAATAAACTATATTTGAGTAATTAATTTTCTTTGCCTAAATCTTTCATCTTTTTCTGTCACCAGTGAGCTCTTATTAAATGCAATCATAATACTACTCAACTAAAAACAAAGTCACCAAACAAACAAACAACAAAGGAAATCTGGAAATGCAGAAATCACAGAGAAGCTGCTACAAATGCTCTCTGCTGCTGTATCCCAGATGTTCTCCTCTGTACTACACTTGAGATTCTGTCCAAACCCCATGTCACCATCCAGAAACTCCCCAATCTTATTTACAGTAGTTGGCTGTGGGGAAACAGTGTCTCTTCTGCCTTTTATATCTCTTTTGAGAATCACTCATTGGAAGGATCTATTATGCTGATAACAAGAAAATCTAAAATATGTGATACAAAGAAGAACTTAAAAGCTTGGGATTCATATTGAATATATATATGAATTGAATATATATGAATTGAATATATATGAATTAAATATATATGAATTACATATATATATATATATATAGTATTTTCAGGCGTATAAGATAACTGGAACTGATGATGATAGGAGGAAAATAACAAACAATGGAGAGAGAGCAAATGCCAGGCAAGTCCCTGGTGAGTTAGCAACACCCATCACAACTGCAAGCTACGGTATTTTTACACCTGGCATGTAAGACGACCCCAGAGGGCCCAGTGCAGGAAATTCATGCACTGGGTGTGGGTGGTTCCTCAGCCCAACCTGCTCCTTCTCACATACTGGTAGCCCTCAGGGGATGTCCTAATGATGGCTCATAGCTGGCCTTCCCAAGGCTGAAAGCCTCTGGCCAAGGCTTTATGCCTTGAGCACCCAGCGATTTATCGCCCAGATATGGGGCGGATTGCTGGCTCCTGGTGATGCCCCAGTCCCAGCCTGCCCAAGGCTTTCTGGCCTTGGGCACCCAATGATCACCCTGAGATAGGGGCCTGATTCCTGGCTCTTGGCTCCACCCCAGCCCTGGCCTTGGGAACCCAGTGATGGTCCTGAGATCGGTGCCTGATCTCTGGTTTCTGGCTCTGCCCCAGCCCAGGCCTGATCACTGGCTCCTGGCTCCACCCTAGCCATGGCCTTGGGCACCCAGCAATCACGCTGCTATTGGGCCTGGTTGCTGGCTCCTAGCTCCACCCCAGCCATGGCCCTGCCATCAGGCCTGATCACTAGCTCCTGGCCCACCCCAGCCCTGGCCTTGGGCACCCAGCCATTCCTTGCGATAGGGGCCGATTGTTGACTGGCTTCGCCTCAGCCTCAGCCTGCCCAAGGCCTTGAGCAGCAGCCATCTTGGTTGGGTGTTAATTTGCATATCACTCCTGATTGGTTGGTGGGTATGGCTGCGGGGCACGGTTTGTGGGTGTAGCAAAGTTACTGTCAATTTGCATATTACTCTTTCATTAGATAGGATATTAATTTTCACCTAAAGACATGTTTTCATTGATTTCTTAGATATAGATAAAGGCAGAGAGAGAGAAACACACACATACACATACAAGCACACACACACACAAAACATCAATGTGCGAGAGAAAAATCTATCAGTTGCCTCCCAACTGCACCCCAAATTGTGCCCTGACTGGGAAACAAACCCTCAATCTTCTGACATATGAATGATACTTCAACCAACTGAGCCACTGGCCAGGGCAATATTGTATATTAATAACAACAAAATTCTGACCCAGTGCTTTACAAGCTATTACTCTATTGATTTATCTTTTTCAGATTCATTTTCTATCTGACTTGCATTGGTGCTTGGGCATCCTTAATTAATCTCAAACTTTCCAGATATGCCATTTATAGGTCACTGTATTGAGACCCATGCCCACAATTCTGAGGACTAGATACCTTACTGAAATTGATATAAAGGGTCTCAAATTCTGCATATTCAAAATCATACTCATCTGCCTTGTTAACCCCGTTACTCTGACTTCTATATCTCAATGGTACCACCATCCATGCAGTTTTTGGACTCAGATATTTGGGATTTATTTTTTACTCTTACTGTTTCTATTTCCTTCATCTAATCCATCTTTAAGTTCTGAGGGCTCAAACTCTTTCTTCTGACTTCCCGCCTAATTTCAGAACCTAAATCCATACCCAACATTTCTAAGCATACATCTGATGCTCAAACTTCTTCAGTGGCTTTGCATTGCTTTTAGAATAAAGATCAATCTCTTAACATACTCTGAAAGATCTGTACGCTAGACCTCTGCTTGCCATTCCAGTTTTATCTTCCATCATGGCATGCCTTTCCCTCTACTTCCCCGGCATACAGAACTTGTTTTATTTCCTAGGGCATAATTTTAAGCCCTCTTTCCCTCACAGTCCTTTATATATATTCTTTCTTCTCTTCTACGCACCCTTCTGCCCCAAATATTTCCCTGACCAACTTGTACTTAGGGTCTCAGTTTAGATGTCATTTCCTGACACATGATTATCATACTGAGCAACTCTAGGAAGTACTATCCTTCTTCCTATATAATAAAAGGCTAATATGCAAATTGGCCAAAAGGTGGAATGATCAGTTGCTATGACCTTCACTGCCCACCAGGGGGCAGATGCTCAACATAGGAGCTATCCCCTGGTGGTCAAAGTGGTCCCACAGGGGAAGTGTCACTCAGTCAGAAGCTGGACTCATGGCTGGCGAGTGCAGCTCTGGTGACAAGAGCCTCTCCTGCCTCTGTGGCAGTGCTGAGTATGTTCAACTAACAGCTTATGCCTGCTCCCTGCTTAGGCCAGCCAACAAGTTGTGGGGAACAGCCCTATGCTGGCAGTTAGACATCCCCCATAGACTTCCAGACTGTGAAAGGGCACAGGCTGTGCTGAGGGATCCCCCCAAGTGCACAAATTTCATGCACCAGGCTTCTAGTTTAAATATAAAATTGAGAAAGTCAAGCACTATACCAGAGCATGATATTCTAGGTCCTGGCACCCTTTAACTTGTTCAATGTAGTGGTCTTTTCTGTACTAGCTCATGTGTCTCATAACACTCTAATTTTCATCATTTTAGTGACTGCCACACAGAATTTTTATTTATTTTACTTATCACTTACACCCATGCCTTTGGGAATGTGGCCTTCAGAAGAAAGGAAGACCTCTATGTTGTTGAGCATTGCATCTGTAGGCACAAAACACATTTATCTGTTACATGAACAGATAAATGGAGTCAATATTCTTTCCTCTTCTTATCATAAAGCTATTTCTAGATAATTTTTCAAAGACAGATTTTTCAAATATGTATCATAAGACACTGTTCGTGTATTCATTGTTCAATGCCACATTCAGCTCATGACACATGCCCTATACCCTGTTTCCTCTAAATGTTTATATACTCACATGTAAACATTTATTGAATAAAAATAATTAGAAAGATAGAGTAAAAACATTTATAAAGGTTGAAACATTCCAGATATTTTATGTATGTTATTTCATTTAATTCTCTTAGAAATGTTTATATGAGTAGGCAAGGTTATTCCTATATATATGAAATTAGTTCACATGCCAAATCACTCAATATGTGACAGAATTAGATTTAAGCCTAGTTTGTTACTTGCTGTCATTACTTGTCTTACCCAATCAATAGAGAAATCTTTCTTTTTATCAATTTGTAATGCAAGGAGAGCAGAGGGTTCATGATTAGAGGGAAAATATATAGTCATTCATTTTAAGGGTTGTCAAATGGATGAATAAAAGCTTAACTAGGCTGGTCACATAAATATTTTTTGTTTTGATTCTTGTTTCTTGTCCCAACCCTGGTTTAGACTAGTCAAAGCTGTGAAATTACTAAGGTTTTAAAAGGCAGGAGCCATCTCCAATTGATACAACTGCAAGCCTCTTACATTTATTAGTTGGGATGTGACTTTTTATGCCTTTTATTTTGTCATTATATTGACTAATAATGTGTTAACCCTGTTAAAATAATTTTATTAAGTAATTCTTAAAGAATGGAAATTGTGTAGAAAAAAGGAAACCTCTCTATATGTCCTAAAGTATTTATGGAAGACAACATGATGGTTGATTCTGTTGGACTTCACGTTTTTATGTTCTTTAGAACTTTTTCATAATAGAAGAATTTTTAGAAAATCTACCAAATCCAAAAATGTGTATTTTTAAAGTATATTTTATTGATTTTTTTACAGAGAAGAAGGGAGAGGGATAGGAAGTCAGAAATGTCGATCAGCTGCTTCTTGCACACCCGCTACTGGGGACTGGAATCTAACCTTGGACCTTTCAGTCCGCAGGCCTATGCTCTATCCACTGAGCCAAACCAGTTTCGGCCAAAAATATGTATTTTTGCTGGTAGAATTTCAGAGCAATGATCCAGGATAAAGAGACTTATACTGTGACATCAATTTGCTCCCCAAAGAAGCCAGTAAGTGAGCACTATAATTCTATGAACCAAGTAATCTTATCATGTGGATTTTATTATATTTTTAATATGTATAGCATTATATTTTCCTTTGGTTGTCAGTATTATTACATGAATTTAAAAGTTTTGTGCTTTGAATTTTTAAAGTGAACATTTCAGTTCATGTATTAATCTTTTTTAATAAAGAGCTTCTTTTATAGCTTTTCTACAGCTGAAAATAATTAAATCCTCTCATAAAATTGAAGTGCAAAAATTCCTTGGTAATACAAATAATTATTCTGCAGATGACAATGTGTTGAATCTTGTCTTCTTAAATTCTAGGTGTTTCTGAAGCCATACTTTAATCAGGTTATACTCTTGATAATTTAGTCAAATTTGCATAGGTTAAGTGAATGCTTTCTCTTTCAAAAACAAGTATATAATAAACCCTATTTCAAATTTATATAAAGCTTTTGCCTACTAGCTAACTTTCAGGTTCATTTATATTATATTAGTGTCAGGGAATCCATTCTCTGTACTTTTGTTCCTGACACTGTGGCATAGGACGACCTTGTCACCAGATGACTTCCTGTAGAGAATTGATAGAGATACCTTCAAGAACTGGGTTAAAGTTCTTAGAGTAAAAAATGCACTTTTTTTTTACATGAATGTTATTGAGATGATCGAAGAATATGATTTATTTTTTCATTTAATATATTGTTTTATGAGTACTTTGAGTTTTCATCAGTTGATTTTAATAATTAAATGTAAACTATAAAAATATCCTTTTAAAATCAATTATTTCAATTTACAATTATCTGTCATGCTTCTATTCAGTTTCAAATATTGACCTTTGACATTAATGAACTGAAGATAATTAACATTTTGTTAGAAGGGGACTCCACCAATTTAGGTTCATTTTACTTAAATCAAGTATGTATTTTATCTAATTAATTATTTTAACTAACTAAAATCTTGAAGAATAGTATGGAAATTTCTGAACACTTTCATTCAGAGTTCCCAAAAGTTCATATGTTTACTGCATTTGCTTTATCCATTCCCTCTTTTTTTCTACACATATGTATGCATATTATTTTTCTGAAATGCTTATGAGGAAATTGAATGTATGATGATCCTTCCTCTCTAAATAAGTCACTGTATATTGTCTGAAAACAAAGCATTATTTTACAAAGCCATAGTATAATCATCAAATTCCAAAAATTAGCATTGATACAATACTACTCTCTCATATACAGACTTACTCCAGATTTTACCAACTGTCCCTATAATGTTGTTTAAGGACAAAGAAAACCCAAGATGACTAATTTCATTCAGTTGTTGTCTCTTCAGTTTCAGTTGATTAGGTACAATTGATGAACCTTCATATATTTCAACAAACTGATATTTTATAAGAATATTAGATATTTATTTTCTAATATGTCCCTCAATTTAGGTTTTTCTGGAATTTTCTCATGATTAAATTTGTGTTTCATACGTCTGGCAGCACACCACAAAAATGATAGAGTTTTTTGTAGTGCATTGTTTTAGAAGACATTTGCTGTCAGTCCTTTGTCAAGTGATCCAGACCAGATATATCAACTAAAAATACTAAATGCCCTCTGTATTTAGTATTCTGTTGTTAGATACTTTGAGACTGCAAAAATCTGGTCATTCCTCAAACTTTACCCATTTTAGTACTTACTTATGATTCTTGTTTACAACAATGATTATTATATTGTAGTAGCATATTATATTATTTTAGTGAATTTTACTGGTTACTAAACAATAGCAATCACTCAGTGATGAACATAGACTAAAAAGGTCATTATTTCATAGCTTGAGAGAAGTTTTCACCCTAGTCAAAGCCATGTGATATTTTCATTGACCAGATAACTGAGTTAATCACACTGGGTTTAAGCTGTGATATTATCATCTGCTAGCCATGTGACCTCAATCAAATGACTTAACCAATTCTCAGGTTTGTTTATTTTTTTCTATTCAAGCTAAATAAAAACATATCACCTACCTTTTCTTATAATGTTTAAATGAGGTATCTTATGTAGACCATTTGGAAATCATTACTTATGTGTCAATATGATAACTACTACTTTTTTCTAGGTTTTGTTTCACATTTATATAGAAATTTTATGTTTTCATTTATCAGTCACAATAAATTATCTTCCATTGTCTAATCCATGAGAAATTTGTTACTTTCACAGTTTATTTCAATTATAATGGGATAATATGTTTATCTTAATGTATAAAAAACCAGGGGCCATAATAATCAAAATGACCAGATGGATAACCAAACAGCAAGCTGCCACCTTCTCCTTTGCATGCCACATCATCCAGATCCACCAGGACTGGAGGCAATTGGGAGTCACAGCTATAGTTTGGGATGTGGTAAGCAAATCCTGGGGGGCCTCTGAAAACATCTGCAATTGATTATAAGACTGGTCTTTATTTAAAAAGAAAAAAAGAACAGCTTTGTTGAAATATAATTCATACTAGAGGCCCGGTACACAAAATTTGTGCACTGGGGCGGGGGATGTCCCCTCAGCTCAGCCTGCATCCTCTCCAATCTGGGATCCCTCAAGGGATGTCTGACTGCCCGTTTAGGCCAGATCCTCGTAGGATCTGGCCTAAACGGGCAGTTGGACATCCTTCTCACAATCCAGGACTGCTGGCTCCAAACTGCTCACCTGCCTGCCTACCTGATTGCCCCTAACTGCTCTGCCTGCCAGCCTGATCACCCCCTAACCACTACCCTACCAGTCTAATTGATGTCTAACTGCTCCCTGCCAGCCTGTTTATCCCAAACTTCCCTCCTCTGCCAGCCTGGTCACCCCTAACTGCCCTCCCCTGCAGGCTTGATCACCCCCAACTGCCCTTCCTTTGCAGGCCTGGTCCCTCCCAACTGCCCTCCCCCACTGGCCTGGTCACCCACAACTGCGCTCAATTGCAGGGCCTGAAACTTCTCAACAGCCCTTCCCTGCTGGCCTTCTTGTGGTGGCCATCTTGTGTTCACATGGGGACAGGATCTTTGACCACATGGGGGCGGCCCTCTTGTGTGATAGAATGATGGTCAATCTGTGTATTTCTCTTTTATTAGATAGGATAGAGGCCTGGTACATGGGTGGGGGCCAACTGGGTTTGCCCTGAAGGGTGTCCCAGATCAGGGTGGGGTTCCCTTTGGGTGAGGGGTGGCCTGGGTGAGGGGCATGTGGAGGTTTGCAGGCCGGTTACACCCCCCAGCGAGGGGGCCCCCAAGTAGAGGCCCTGGTATCTGAGATTAATCTATGTCTACAATTGAAACTTTGTAGCCTGGAGTGAAGCCAAGCCTTCTACTCTCTCAGTGGTGCCAGCCATTTCTGTTTGAAACTTTGTAGCCTTGAGTGTTCCTCCACTGCCAGGGAAACCCAAGCCTCTGTTCTCTCCAGCTCAGTGGCTGCCGCCATTTCTGTATCTTTTATAATTGAAACTTTGTAACATTGAGTGAAGGTTTAGGCAGGCAACGACAGGCGGAAAGCTTTGTTTCCTCTGTTGCCAGGGAAACTCAAGCCTGCCTTCTGCTTTCAGTGGCAGCAGCCATCTTGGTTGTTGTTTTTTTGTTTGTTTGTTTGTTTTTGCATAATCTGCTCCTTATTGGCTGGTAGGCGTGGTTGGTGGGCATGGTTTGTGAGTGTGGTGAAGGTATGGTCAAATTTGCATACTATTCTTTTATTAGATAGGATACTGTACACGTCACCTAAAGTGTACAATGAACTGTTTTTTTAAAGTAAATTTAGAGTGGTACAATCATCACCATGTTCAGTTTTTAAATCTTTTGATGACCCCCTCCCCTCCAAAAAGAACTTCTACCCACTAGAATCACTTTCCTGATCATCTTCCCCAAAATAGATTGCATTTAAAGGATGAGTAAAGGAAAGTTGGAGGACGTTAAAATACTGCACAAAGGATATTATAAAATGACAAAACCCAAAGTGAAGATCATGTGTTTTATTTTATTTTATTTATTGATTTCAGAGAGAAAGGTTGAGGGAGAGCGAGATAGAACATCAATGATAAGAATCACTGATCAGCTACCTCCCACAGGCCCCCTTCTGGGGATCGAGCTCATAACCCAGGCATGTGTCCCTGACCAAAATCAAACTTGGGGCCCTTCAGTCCACAGGCTGACACTCTCTCCATTAAGCCAAATTGGCCAGGGCCATGTGTTTTCTTTAAGTCCTGTGTGGTTGTAGTGTTCCCCAAATCTATACTAATAAAAGGGTAATATGTTAATTAGAGTATACATCTTCTGGACGTCCTTCCAAAGTTGCGGAGGCTGCGAGGGCCAAGGCCTAAACTGGCAGTCAGACAGTCCCCGAGGGGTTCCAGATTGGAGATGGTGCAGGCCAGAGATATTTCCATAGCCAATTAAATGCCTTAATTTAGTTATTCCATTCAACTTTACATTTTGCTTAATTGAAGTCACACATTTCCAACCGAATCTAAAAAGCAGGAATGTTTGACCAAGTCCTTCAGTTTCTTAATGCGAGTTTAAAATATCTAATTTTTAAATTTCTAAATTTCCACTTTACTCTAAAAAAATACTATTCTCTGTCTGCTCTTTTTAGCTTCCCTGAAATAGCCTGTTGGTTCTGGCCATAGATGAAACCCTTGCACTCCAATTAAAAGTCAGACTCTGAATTGTGAGATTGGAGAAAAAGTCCAACATTTGCTCATGTGGCCAGTGGCAAATTCTATTTTTAATTGCTCCAACCTTTTCTTGACTTATGACTATATATTCAAGTTATACACTATACTTTGTAAATGTAAATTTCCATAGTCATCATATTTTAAAATATCTCTATAATGAACAAGTTTTAAACATTTGAATAGTGTGAAGAAAGTGACTACCATGTTTTGACAAGAGATTAATGAAATAATTGAACTATTCAGAGTGCAGCTGATTCATGAGAAAAACCAATATATTGGGGATGATTCCTTAGCTAATTAAATGTCACAACACAAAGTTATATGAAATTTGGACATTATATCTAAAACTCAGTTTTAGTATATATCTTCTTTAATTCCATGTGTCATCCTATTTGTTAGGAATTGAAAAAATTTTGAGTTTCTTTTTATAAACTCTATAGGAATTACAAATCACTCAAGTATTTTTCTTGTCAGAGAACATCAAAGGAGTTGATTATAAATATTTTCAGTCTCCCGTTCAGAGAGAGTAAGGTCAAATGAACTATCTTTAAGAGAGCATATTTACCTACCTGTTTTCAAACAAGTACAAAGTCCAATTAACCCAGAAAGATAGTTATCCTTTACATTTATTTGTGGAAAAAAAATAGGGTGTTTTAACTAATAATCAACACAGCTTGGATGAATTTTTACACCGACCCAATGTGCTTTCTTAAAAATTAAACACATTGCCCTTGTTTAGGTCTCAATAAACAAAAGAAGATAAATGTTTTTATAACATCTGAACAATTATTTTATAATCTTCTACCTACCTTCTCATATTGAAACATCATTTTGTTCTTTTTTTTTTCTATCAACCTTTTTTCCCTCTGGCTTCCACTTGAAATTTCGCCATATTACGAGCATTCTCCAAAATCAGATAGTGTTCCACAAATATTTTCCTTTAGAATAAATGTCTCCAACCACACACTGATAAACTACTTAGCATTATATTACCTCAAGTACTTGGAAACTAAACACAAGCCTTACAGCCCCTCTTAGTTTTATTTATGAAACTAAGAACTGTATGTTATTGGGGAAAATTATGTTAGTCTTACAGAATTTGTTTTTCACAAAGAAGTACTAGTACATACTTGTACACAGTAGAATCAAAATCCACATAGGCTGGTTCTTGAGTTTCACTCAATGTGGAGTTCACATATAGGCCAGTCAAAACTCTGGTGTTAGTAGTAATCATCAATTTAGGTATGGCAGGAAATTGCCAAATGCTATTTTACAAAGAAAGCACAATTATAGTGTAATCCTTCCATCATATTCAAAACTACTTTGAATTAGTTGTTGAACACAGTTTGTTGCTCTTGAATAAAACAAGTCTGCTGTTGTAGAAAGAGGCTGCACTAATACTATTCAAAGGCAGGGAATAAGGACAAATGCAGAGCTGGAAACATACTTGAGAACATTCCCACCCATGGAGAAAGTTGGTGATTTGACTGGCCAAAGATCTTTCATTTATGCTTACTTTTATGCAGTAATTTGATTTTAAAGATTTGGATTATCCTTGATACACTCCCACTAAACTGGAACGGTTTGGAGGAATGAACCTTCCCCAGTTAAGTGTTACCCCTTACTAACTAGCCTAGTATCTAGAAGCCAGTCAGTATTTAATACTTAATGATTCCATGAATAAAATAAAATGTAAATATATTTTTAAAATTTTCCCTAAAGGCATGATTAATTGTTTCTAATCTATTTTTATTTTTTGTTAAGCCTCACCCAAGAATTTTTTTTATTGATTTTTAGAGAGAGTGGAAGGGAGGAAGAGAGACAGAGAGAGCAACATCAATGTCAGAGACATATCAGTTGGTTGCCTCCTGCATGAGGGATCAAGCCTGCAACTAAGTAAGATACATGCCTTTTACTGGAATCAAACCTGTGATCCTTTAGTTAACAGGCCGATGCTCTATACACTAAGCCAAACTGGCTAGGACCCAATTTTATGTTTAAATCTCTCTCTCTCTCTCTCTCTCTCTCTCTCTCTCTCTCTCTCTCTCTCTCTCTCTCTCTCTCTGTAAATCATGTCATACAAGATGTGTGCATGATGCATGAATTTCACTTATTTATATCTGAGCATCAGAGTTTTGAAAAGCTTGCTTCTGGATTTTCATAAAATCTTCAGTCAGACTTCTTTTGGCAACCTCAGTGTCTGCATTTGGATGTGGCCATAAATTTTCTGTACACACCCTCAAACAGCAGTGCCATCAGCTAATTGCTGCTTCAATCAGCCACCTGTACCCCAGAAGCTGAGCTGGCACAAGTGGATGCTGGCAAATAAAACAAGACATTTCCAAAAAAGTCACAGAAAACAAGAAACATCTCCTTAGATCTCTAAAATCATGTGGGTCTCATCAAAGCAGAGCATGTGAAACAATGCTAATGCAATATTGACCATGAAACCTAAATGTATTCCATTGTCTGCCAGGTAATCACATAACAAAATATAAGTACTCTTGTTAAATAAATGTCAAGTAACAACAAGGTAAAATTAACAGATAAAACTCATAATTTTCAAACAATTTTTTAAAAAATATTAAATGTATTAGAGGCCTGGTACATGACATTCCTGCACTGGGGAGCTCCCGCCACCACCTCTGAGATTGCCAGCCATGAGTCTGGCCTCTGGCTGAGCAGTGTTCCCCCTGTGGGAGCATACTGACTGCTAGGGGGCAGCTCCTGTGTTGAGTGTCTGCCCCTAGGTGGTCAGTGAGTGTCATAGTAACCAGTCATTCCAAAGTTCAGTCAATTTGCATATTAGCCTTTTATTATATAGGAGGTTTAATGAACTAATAAATGCCAACATGAAGAAATGTGAATAAAAAAACAAATTCTATCATGTGAGCATTTAATATCTACCCAGAGTGTAGAATAAAATGCCCTCTATTCCAATGTATTATTATAATGTCTCTCTTAATGCTTCTACGCCTAAGAAATTGGTTTTCATGTAAGAATTACACAGATAATATTAGAGTAATGGTTATCCTCCTGGCAAGAAGAAACACTTGAGTGTTTCATTCAGGACTCAAAATATTATTATTATCTGAAGGCACAACAGTTTCAGAGTTCAATCACCCACATGTAGAACTTCTCCTTTCTCCTCTCACCAGCTCAAGACTCATTGTTCCAAAATAATATTTCAAAATAAAATACCCTAAATGAGATATCTTGACTACATTTTAGGGTCTATTTATGGTTTTGTAAAGGGTGATTTTGACTATGAGTAATTTTTGCCCTTTGTGCTGACCTTAAACTTTAACATTTTAAAGATGGAAAAGAAGTGTGCTTTTTGAAAGGCCCAAATTTTTTCTGCTAAAAGTCACAATAATCAAAAGTCAATTACTTGGAATAGTTTAATTATTTTATTTTATTTATTTTTGTTTTTTGTTTTTTAGATTAAAAAAGTATCTACATGAAAGAAAACTTGAATGAGTACAAAAGGATGACTGATAAAAGACAAGTTTCCCTCCCACATCTGACCTCCAAGCTCCCCAACCCCCCTTTTGATTAGATCACCACTGTCACCATTTTTTTTTCATGTGACTCTTTGATATAGTGCCTATATACCCAGAAGTGGGATTGCTGAATAATATGGTAGCTCTTTTTATATAACTTTATTTTTCAATTACAATTTACACCCAATATTATTTTGCATTAGTTTCAAGTGTATAGTATAGTGGTTAGGCAATCATATACTTTATTACTTTATAAAGTGTTCCTTACCCTACCCATATTTCTAGTAACCACCTGACACCACACATAGTTATTGCAATATTATTGAATACATTTCCTATGCTGTGCTTTACATCCCTGTGAATATTTTATAACTACAGATTTTTACTTTTTAATCCCCTTACCCTTTTCACTTATTCCCACAACACCTCTGGCAAGTATCAGTCTGTTCTTGTTATCTATGAGTCTGTTTCTGTTTAGTCTGTGCATTTGTTTTATTCTTTAGATTTCACATACAAGTGAAGTCATATGGTATTTGCCTTTCTCTGAATGACTTATTTCACTTAGCATAATACTCTCTAGGTCCTTCCATGCTGTCACAAATGGTAAAATTTCATTCTTTGTTATGGCTGAGTAATAGTCCATTGGATATATGTACCACTGATTTTTTCTCCACTATTCTATTGATGGACACTTGGGATGTTTCCATATCTTGGCTATTGTAATAAAGGGTACATATGTTCTTTCAAATTATTGTTTAGATTTCTTCAGATAAATACCCATATTCTTCGGTTATATACCCATAGGCAGTTCCATTTTTAATTTTTTAGGACCCTCCATACTGTTTTTCATAATGTCTATACCAATTTTGTATTCTCATTAGCAGTGCATGAAGGTAACCTTTCCTACACGTCCTAAACAACACATTAAAAATATGCCAAAAATGTGTACATAGTAGTAAAATAGATGACTGATAATGTTCTTTGAATTTAATTTTTAAATATGTTTTTATTGATTTTAGAGAGAGAGGAAGGGAGAGATGTGAGAGAGAAACATCAATCAGATGCCTCTTGCACACCCCACATTGGAGAATGAGCCTGAAACCCAAGCTTGTCCCTGGTCTGGGAATCAAAGAAGTGACCCTTTAGAGCATGGGATAATGCTCAAACAACTGAGCCACACTGACCAGGACACTTTTAATTTATTTTTGACAAGTTCTCATTAAAATTTCTAAGTAAAATTATAGCTCCCTTTCTGTAGCATTTGCAGAGTAATTAAACTTATATAGTATACAGTGTATATAAATCATCCCTCATGATTTGTGAACAAATGGAATGAAAAATGCCTATGTCATAGGATAGAGATATAAATATTTAAAAAGGTAAAACAGCTAACTGTTCTATATTCAAAAATTTCAATTTCTCACTTGCTTCTTTTAGTTAAGGATGTACATTGAGACTCTGTAGATTAACTTTTTCTAAACTAGCATAATATAAAAAAAAATAGAGCTTCTCCAATATTAACAAATACCAGTAGAGCGCTTACTTTCTAACCAGTCACTCTTCCAATTGTTTTCCATGAAATAACCTTTTTATCCTTCAAAGCATTCCTGTTAGCTGTTAATACTGCCCCTATGTTACAGAAGAGACAGATAATGGTGCGAAGAGAAAGGATGTGCATAGAGACACAGAGCTGGTAAGTGGCAGAAAGTCAAGTTAGAGTCTAAGTTTAGACCAGGCAGCATGGAGGGAGGCCCAGGTTCCTAACTGCCATACTATGGTGCCTCACTGTCCAAGCTAAGGAAGATAATCTGGTTCAAATGTTTTTTAGAAAAAAATCACAAGACTGGGAATCAATGTTTCCTTCTCGGCAGTTTATCATTCCATTATAGTTCCTTTTATAATAATCTGTGCAGCCTTGCTTTACAGTTAATACCAGACCATATATTCTGAAAGATCAAAGCATTGCAGAAATTCTGAAGGCCCACAACTATGTAATCCCCTCTGAGAGATGGCCATAGCCGGCCATAAATTCAAGCAATCCTGCTGTGAGAAAATGAGACATGATAACATTGGATGTGGGGGGGAAATGCCTTCAGCTCAAAGTCTAGGCTTTCTGTATATATACAAAGTACAGATTAAATCCCCTTTTGCTCTGTCCAAAAGAAGTCTTTGCTTAGACACTCAACATTTCCACTTAGGCATGATGAAGAACAAAGTGAATGCAGCTGAAAGCTAAACCATTTGTTCCAGATGGTGTAGACATTTCAAACCTGATGTTTCTAGGCAATGGCAGCACATGGAATTTTACTCGAGTAGAAGGACTAATGTGTTTGCGAATGTGACTTTCACTTTCACTGCTTTCCATATATGAACAAAAAGCACGTCAATTTAAAGAAATATCTTTGCTCACAAAGCAGAGTACTGAAATGGGGTGATTATCTATACCAACAAGCTGAAAAAGTACGCCTTGACTCAAAGAGTTATTTTGAGTCCCCCTTTTTTTCTTTAATAATCTTTTCAATTGCTTTACTTATTTATTTCACTTCTCCAATGTAGAGCAAGCATTAAAAAATTATTTGCTTACTTGAGGTATAAATGTGTGCGTATCTAATTGTAGATGTGTTGTTTTACTGTGTTGGGGGGTGTGAGGATCAGGATGAAATCTTTGTGCTCTGGCCCTCAGCATTATTAATCAGTGGCCACATAGCCACATGCCTGCAGTGAGACCATCACACTGTCTGCCCCCACATGGTGTGCTCCTGCCACAAGTATAATTACCTCTATGATCATCGAATATGTGGTTATAATCACTGTGTGTCTGTTTTTTATTTTAATTTTTGAGTTTTTATTTACTTTTATTTATTTTGTGTGTGTGTGGTTTTTTTTTTCAGCTTTGCTGAGGTACAATTGACAGACAAAATTGTAATATGTTTAAAATGTACATTTTGGTGATTTGATACATGTATAGATAAAAAGATTTCCCAAGGAACCAAGAAACATAGGACACTGTGACTCAGAGGAGCAGCAGAGGGCAGAGTAGAGGATACGTGCAGAGTCAAAGGTTCAGAGCCATGCACACCAGCGAAAAGGGTGGGCGGCTGCAAACCCAGCTGGTTTTCTCGAACGGGGAGGGAGACAAAGGCATCCCACTGCACTGATTCCCCAGTTCCAGGCAAGGTCCGGGGAACCCACACTCATACGGGGTGAAACTGGAGGAAGCATGCTGAAACTTGGACATTGCAGAGGTCTGTGAGCTTGCAGAGAGGGCACGTAAACTTGGGAACTGCAGAAGTGTGCGAGAGCGCAGAGAGAACTCTTGACTTGCTCTCTCATTTGGGAGGGAAAAAAAGAAAGAAGGGAAACCACCAGACTGCATTGTTTTACAAACCTGGGTGAGACTTTGGGTATGCAGACTCATTTGGGGAGAGGCTGAATTGTCCAGCGTCAGCTTTCTCTCAGAAGCGCATGCAGCCATTACCACCAGGCACAGAGACCCATGTGCAGCATAGGATGGAGTTTACGGGAAATCAAGGCTACCTGCTCAGTCCTGAGATTCCGCCCATCCAACCTGAGCATAGCTGATCCTCACAGCCGATTGGCCTGGAGGTCAAACCCTCCTAGTGCTAACAACAATAATCTAGGCTTAACTTTAACAAGACTGTGCAACCCATAAAGGGCTACACCAAGAGTATTCACCTCAGGTAACTGGGGAGGCTGAGCCACTGTCCCTTAGAGGACACCTACCACACAAAGCTAATTGACCAACTCAGGGAAGCAGCCAAAATGCAGAGACGTAGAAAGAAAACAGATGTGAAAGAAATGGAGGAAAAAATGACTGGACATAGAGTTGAAAATCACGGTTATAAGGTTTTTCAAGAGGCTACTAGAAAAGGCCGATGAACTTAATGAGACCTTTGAAGATTTGAATGACACCTTCCAGGATATGAATGAGACTCTCAAGGATATGAAAAAGGACCAACTAGAAATTAAGCATACACTGACTGAAATAAAAAATATTATACAAAGACCTAAAAGCAGTCTAGAGGACCAGAAGAATCAAGTCAAAGATTTGAAATACAAAGAAGTAAAACCCACTCAGCCAGAAAAGCAAGAAGCAAAAAGGATCCAAAAAATTGAAGACAGTGTAAGGAGCATCTGGGACAACCTCAAGCATACCAACATCTGAATTATAGGGGTATCAGAAAAAGAGAGAGAGAGCAAGATACTGAAAACCTATTTGAAGAAATAGTGACTGAAAACTTCCCCCACCTGGTGAAAGAAATTGACTTAAAAGTCCAAGAAATGCACAAAACCCCAAACTATAGAAATCCTAAGAGGACCACACCAAGACACATCATAATTAAAGTGCCAAGGGCAAAAGATAAAGAGAGAGTATTAAAAGCAGCAAGAGAAAAACAGTTAGTTACTTATAAGGGAGCACCCATAGGATTGTCAGCGGATTTCTCAACAGAAACTGTGCAGGCCAGATGGGAGTGGCAAGAAATATTCAAAGTGATGAATAGCAAGAACCTACAACCAAGATTACTCTACCTAGCAAAGCTATCATTCAGAATTGAAGGTCAGATAAAGTGCTTCACAGATAAGAAAAAGCTAAAGGAGTTCATCACCACCAAACCAATATTATATGAAATGCTGAAAGGTATTCTTTAAGAAGAGGAAGAAGAAAAAGGTAAAAGTAAAAATTATGAACAACAAATACACATCTATCAACAAATGAATCTAAAAATCAAGTGAATTAAAAATCTGATGAACAGGATAAACTGTTGAATATAACAAAATCATGGGCATAGAGAGTGAATAGACTGACAATTCTTGGGGAGAAAAGAGGTGTGGGAGGTACAGCAAGAGACTGGACAAAAATCATGCATCTATGGAAGAGGATAGTGTGGGAGAGGTAAGGGAAGAGGGTGGGACAGGTACCAGGTGGAGGGGAGCTATACGGGGGGGGGGGGGGGGGGAAGGGGAAACAATGTAATTAATAAACTGAACAATAAAAATTAAAAAGTATTTCCATCATCTATTTAATTTATTCATTATTTTATCTCTCTCTATCTCTCTCTCTCTCTCTCTTCCTTTTTGTGAGAGCATTTAAGTTCTACTACCTTAGTACATTTTCATTTTACAATACAGTGTTATTAAGTATCATCCCATGTTATATACTAGATCCTCACAGGCTATTCATCTTATAGCTGAAAGTTTATACCCTTTGACCAACCTCTCTGGTAACCACTTGTCTACTTTTATGCAGTGACTGAGTGATGAGCCTAAGACATGAGCCATTTGGGTATGTGTGTCACTAGAAAGGACAAGAAGATGAATAGAAATCAGACATCTCCTGTGGGTGAAAGTCCCCATGTCCAATGTAGCAATTCACATGGGCCTCCTGGGGAGGGCATGGTGTAGCCAGAAAAGCTTCCTCAGTCCTTACTTATTTCCTTCTCTCAAATGTAAGAGTGAGTTCCCAATGCTCTTTTCATCACCCACACAATTGCACCTGGCTTATTACAACAAAGAAGCCCAACATAGCCATGATTTTGAAAACACAAGAGGTTTTGTCTCTCATGAGAAAGGAGTCCATCAGTTGGCGGTTTGGAGATGGTATGGCCACTCCATGAAACGCTGAAGCCTTTGCACTTTCTGTGCTGCAGTCTTGATGGTGTGGCTTTCATCTTCACTGTCCAGTATGGCTGCTCACCTTCAGTCATCACTTAAGTATTCCAGGCAGCAGGACAGAGTGGGAGAACCATGCCAGAGAAGCCTGGTAGTTAAGGCCAATGAAAGCACAGAGGCCTTGTCGTCGTCAATTCCCCGGAATGCCCAAGGCCACTCTGCATCTAGGCTGAGATACCATGCAGGTGCGAGGACACATGGTATGCTGTGGCCTTCTGTATCCCAAATGATTGATGTCGTTGTTGGCAACTATCTTTCCTTGTCTCTGGAGTACTATACAGGTTACTAATCAGCTAGAGGAATGTGAAGAAGAGAATCCAGAGAGCTCAGATGGAGCTGGGAGAGCTCGGAGGTATCTACTGTGTGAGGCTACAGAGACCAGCCAGTGTGCTGAGCAGAGGAGACAGGAGAAGTTGCTAAGCCAGAGAGCTTGGGTACTGAGGCAGTGAGTCTAGGGGGTAGCGGGTAGCATGTGGCTGCTCAGATAATAATTGTGGGTACAGAGACTGATGCTGCTTTTATGGGAAAGATGTATCCACTCACCAGCCGGTGTCTGGCTGCCTGCTTGTATGGACTTTGCTGTGAAGGACTGTTTTGCCTGTATAGGACTGTTGTGCCACTGGCTTCGGCAATAAAGACTGATTCTTACATACCCACAATTTCTCACTACTTCTCCATCTAAGACCTATCCATCCCCAGGCAGGGGGGCTTGGACCCGACACCTGTAACTGGTGAGCAGAGGATAAAGAAGTGACTTGGACTAAGTTCCCAACAGTTAGTACAATGAACAGGATTTGAGAAGGAACCTGCCCTGGCATAGTTGGGAAGAATTTAGAAGAATGCATGGACTCAAAGCCACTAGAGCAGCAATGCTCATGCAGAGCTCGGGGGCTCTGCTCTGACATGGAGGAAGTGGGAGAAGGTTGAGCTCCCTTCCTTTACCAAGTTATCTGGAAACCCCTTCATGTTTCCACTTGCACCTTATTGGCTGTCATGTAGTCACATGCTACAGATGAAATATTTAATCTTCTGAATGGGTACATTCTGCTCTGAACAAATGTGGGAGTATGTGGAGGAACAGAATAGATATTTCTCTAGGATCAGAAATATCCTCTGCCTCACCATCTTCACCATAATATTTCAGTTTCTCTCATAACTGAATCACAAGAGCATGACTTTATTTAGAAATAAAGTCATGGCCCCACATCACAGCTATCTCACTATATCACATATTTTTAAACACATATTAACAATATTATGAAACAGTATTCTAATTTCTTAAATTATTCTCAACCTTCTTTGGCCACCCTCCAACATCTTTTATCTATAAATGAAGAAAAAAGTAACAACTGGATTCACTTGATTTGTTCTATTCCTGCAACTCTACTTTAGTCAACTAGAATGGCCCATGAACTTTTGTAATTAACTGATTTGGGCTCATGCAATTCGTCCTTTTTTCTGGCCCTTACCCAGGTAATGTCTGAGATGAAATTTCCAATCCAGTCTCTTTACCATGGCAAGTCTCCTAGAAATGCCCTGAATATCCCAAAGAAAAAAGAAATTCTTCTCAAAATAGGGAAGATCTGTTTTTAAAAATTCATTTTTTTAATTTTATTTTTTTGAAAATGGAAAGAATGCCTCATTTATTGATGGAGGTGTATTTCTTGCTACCAGGGGCGTTTCAGCAGTAACTATCAGAGCCTCAGTCAGAAGAAGCAAGCATCAGCTTGGAGCAGCAGAAAACTGACCTCCCTCCTAGCCCATTAATACCCATAGATGCTTTATCTTTCATTTCTGTCAACAATAGCCATGTTAGTGCTACAGTTTTGGGATACTAAAGCAATAATTTGTAGAGTGATAGTATTACTGCAGGTAGGACAAAGTCCATGTAGCTATACCTGGACTGGAAAATTCATTTGAAATGAATTGCAGAATTTTTTACATCAGCAAACTTTTTAGGAAAAAATAATAGTTCTGACTGTAAATGGGCACTGTCTGTGCATATACACAAATTAAATTTTGTCAATGACTTGGGGTCATTTCAGTCAATTCCCAAGGTTTGCCACATTGTAACTCTATGTCTATTCGCTGTTTATTTTGGAAAGTGATTGAATATCCATGATCTTAGTTTCCTTGAGCATTGACTGGGGCTAGAACAACTGCTTCAGAGAGATCACAAGGTTTCCAGTTGTGACTGCATCCACATATTCAAGACAGGATCTTTTGGATAGATAAAGGATATGTTCTTCAGATGGAAGCTGTCAATCTCTCTGAAACAATCAAAAGTACTGCATTTATGTGATTACAATTATCGTCGAACTCAGTATCATCTGCTACAGTCTGATCACTATAAAAATGTGGCAGTGTATCAAAATGTCACTCAATATATTAATAGAACCTTGCTTTTTAAGTCAAAATAATTTATTGTCATTTATTTCATTTTTCCAGTACATAAACAACTTGCTTTTCAAATTTTTTATATTCACAGGTATTTCTTTATATTTTCTATTAGTTAGCAGAACACTATATTGAGAGAATATTATTTGTGTAGAGAATATTGAGGTTACTACTTCTCCCCTTTTTAAATTAAAATGTATCCAGATTTTTTTATTACATACAACTCTTAAGAATGTGTAATATTTCTACTAATTGGTAATTTTTTTTCAATTAGTTTTGAGAGTTCACTTTCTTCTTGGTCAAATTCAAAATTTGTTAAGATTATGATCACCTTTTCTATATATGATACTAATTTCCATCTTTTAAAATCCTAGAGATGGTGAGGATTACTATTGATATTTATCACTATTGATATTTTAAGTTTCTTCTTGTGAAATATGGTATTTAAAATTTTCATTATGCAGGCAGAAATTTACTTTTAAAAATATAGTCATTTGTTTCCTTTGATCCACTTTTTAATAGGCCATTGATCACCTCAATATATTTTTTTCTCATTCTATTTCCCTCAAAAGCTATCATGTCCCTTAGAACTTCCAGTATCTGCCAGGATCTCAATTCTACAGATTATTCCCTTATTGAGAAAAAAATAAAATCTTTCTTTCCTGTGTGATAATTTAAATTCAGCAAAAATATAAGTTAAAATGAAAAATGTTAATAAGTCCTTTTCAATCAATGATGAAAGGGGAACACCTTTTCCTTGTGCAGAGAGCTGGGGAACCAGACTCCAAGGTAATTGCATGTCTCCTATCAAGTTCTTCGCTTTAAACTGATGCTTTATAGATGACTACTGAACTGTTCCTTGAACACCACAAATCTAAATTAGCCTGAAATACAACAGAGGTTTCAGGAGTTATATCATGAGTCCGGAGGAGAATTTGAAAATATCTCTACTTCAGGAAGCCTTATCTTAATTATTTTTCTTATCAATGTGAGCATAACATTTTCAAAGGATGCATGATAAGCCTAAAACTTAAATATATATCAGCCTGCTGTCGCTGTTCATCAAGTCCCTGCTACAACATTTTAGACACCTGGCCCATCCCCCCAACCTGGAACAGTGAGATTTCTTTAACTAGTATCCTATTTTTCTATAAGTGTCATTTACTAATTCTACCACCATAAGTCTACCATAAAATAACCAACGTTGTTCATTTACAGTGAAATACTACATAGTATTTAGGTTAGCTGAACTCATGTGTTGGGGGGTGGGGTGCGGGGGGAAAAAGATTCAATGTACTCTTTGGTTCATTGGTGAAACATGAAAAGTTTAAATAGCTATAAAAACCAAAACATAGAAACAAATTTTAAAAGAGAATAACATTAAATGTAAGTTTATTAACTTCTGGGAAGGTAATGCTATGCTAATGCAATGAATTGTGCAATTGTGCAATCATGTTAGGAAAAGGAAAAATGTATAAGAAGTTGTTTAATTGAATTGACTGGTCAGATAAATAAGCCTACTCATTATTTCTATATTTAGACAGACTCATTAGTATTGTTAGGAATTCCTTACATTCTTTTCAGACTGAAGAGACAGAATGGATATTATTCTCTTTCCTATGGTCTGTTCATTAAAAGACAGCAAAGTGAGATATTAAACTGAAAAATACTTTATCCATGAACTTTTCAATATGTGACTCAAGTAAAATGACCCCTTAGCACATCTAATCTCTTAAATTAAAATAAAGGCCATGAGATTCTCAGTCTGTCCCATTTTTTTCTGTTAAATAGAAGGTAAACAAGGTAAGGAGAGCCCAGCCATATTCAAGAGAACTTGGCAGAGTGAATGTTAATAAACATAGTGGATATTAATGACAACAGAATGAATCTCTTGTGACCTTTTTGTTACAAGGTTAGCCTAATCACACAAATGTAGAATTAAAAAAGGAATTCAAAAATGCACTTCAATGTTTAACTGAAGCAAAAGCACATATTTAAAAGATATCAGTAGTACCATCAGCTTGGTTTAATTTTAGTGTTATGGCCCTCTTCCTTCAATTGAGTGTCAAAATGGCATAATATGTTAAATTTAATTCAGAAAACAAGAAACAAACAAAGAACTACTAAGGAAACAAGCCACAAACTGTGAGAAAATATTTTCAAAAGACACATCTGAAAAGGACTGTTAGCCAAAAATATAAGAAGAATTCTTAAAACTCAACAATAAAAAACAAAAGATTAAAATGGGTAAAAGACCTGAACATACATGTCACCAAAGAATGTATACATCTGAAAAAAAAAAAGCATATGCTCCATATGTCATCAGAGAACTGCAAATTAAAGTACCAATGAGATAATACTGCATAAAACTATTAAAGTAGCCAAAATCCAAAACACTGAATAAAGCAAATGCTGGAAAAGATGTGCAGCAACAGATACTTTTATTAATTGCTGGTGGGAATGCAAAATTGTACAGGCACTTGGAAGGAGAGTTCAGTGTTTTGCTGGATTATATAGTAACTAGAGGCCTGTTGCACAAATTTGTGCATGGGGGGCAGTCACGGGAGGTTGGCCAGCAGGCCCCAATCTAGTTGTGTAGATGTGCTGAGTTGGTGGCAAGCAAAGACCACAGACAGAGCACCCTAAAACAGCCAAACGCCAGCTACGTTCTAAGGTGGAAATACAGCTCTATTGCACTGCCCATGTGGGGGTAGCCTCACTCTCCCCAGACAGGTCCTCTTTCCAACCCCCACCCCGAAGCTGCTACTCTCTCAGCTTCAGGGTCACTGTCATCCTACAGGCTTCCCAGACCCAGATTCTCCCATGCCCAGAGCCTTAGCCAAGGGAGAAACTGGCTTCTAGGGAAGGACCTCAGGAGGTTGGCTGGCTGCTGGTGAGGATGGTGGAAGGGTTGGGGAGGTTGGACAGCCCAGCATAGGAGGTTGGCTGTGGGAGTGCACTGACCATTAGGGGGCAGCTCCTGTATTGAAATCTGCCCCCTGGTGGTCAGTGCAAATTATAGTTGACTGGTCATTCCAGTCATTCCACTTGTAATGGTTGCTTAGATTTATATATATATATAGATTTTTTTCAGAAATATCATACTATTCCTTAGTGTCAGCATAATTTATATTCCTGTCAATAGTTAAAGGATTCCAGTTTCTCTATATACTTGCTAGCACTGGTATTTGCTGGATATATTTATTTATTTGTTTGTTTGTTTTTTAACCATCCTGATTGGTATGAGTTTTGTAGTATTATAAGCAAGTTCTAAACATCAGGGTCTTTCACAACTCTACTTGTCTTTTAGAGAGATTTTTCTCCTTATAAAATCCACTTTAACTTATTATTTCCAGGTATTCAATATGTAATCCACTTATACCATTACTACTTTGTAAGACTACCCAATTGGACATTGAAACATTTATAATAGCCATAATATTATTAATAAATTTCTATCTTTCAAAAATGATACTCACAAAAAATTATTTCAATTATAGAAATTGGAACCAATTAAATTAAAAACAAATTTTTTTCTAATGTAGGCAGTTCTGAGTCTTATGGCAATTCTGAAAGAGAACAAGAATAGGAATTTTTATTTTGTCTTTGGTGAAAATTGAAGTAGATCATGTTTAATTGTTTTTAGTTTCACATTAGTTTCAACAATTAAGGGAGGCCAAGGCCTGGGGTCCTTTGATCATCAAGGAAATCCAGTGTTTTTCTGTCCTGGATGACTTCAGGATTAATGTGATTTCCTTCAGAATCTTCAAGTCCAGATGCATATTTTTATCATATGTGTTTCATATTTGGTAGATGATTGAGATAAAATGTAATTTTATAATGTAATGTAAGTTTATAATCTAAACTTATTCCATAAATTTTTATCTTGGAAACAGAAAAAGAAAAAATAGAAAGCAATAAAGAAGAAAATTACCTTTTTCCTTATGATTGCATCAGATTTTTTTTTTTTTTTGAGAGCAGTGAAGGCTGGGGTAAGTCAGGAATGGGGGGGGGGGGTACTCTCAACAATAAAGATTAGAAAAAGACATTCTTATAATTCAAGGAGATTTTTGAGAATAATAGTCTTGCAGTATTCAAAAGTTACAAAGTCATAAAAGACAAGGAGAGCCTGAGGAGCTATTTCCAACTGAAAGAGGTAAGACAATGTAATACAACATGTCATTCTTGAACTGAATCTTCTAGCTTTCCAGAGGTTATTACTAGAACAACTAGTGGCCCAATGCACGAATATTTGTGCTACAATGGGCTTTCCTTTCCCTGGCTGCCAGCACCGCCTTTACACTCCAGCCCAGCCCCTTTCTGCTCAGGTCACAGAGCCAGTTCTTTTCACTCGCCGCCTCTTTCTGCTCAGGCCCTGACTCTCCACGCTGCCCAGCGGTTGGAGAGACAGGGGTGAGCCACAATGCCTGCATCATCACCATGGTGAAGACACAACATCCCGCCCCCATCACTTGGTGCCTGTGTATGCAAATTAGCCTCCATCTTGTTAGGTTAATTTCCATACCACTCCTGATTGACTTGTGGTCTAGTGGAGGTATGATCAATTTACGTGTTTGTCTATTATTAGGTAAGATTAGTAAAACTTGAATACACAATGAGACGATGTAGATATGCCATTGTTCATATGGAAAATACAATAATTAATAAAAATATATAAGAATAAACTATGTATCTCATACTCACAATTGTTAACCTACTTTTGTCACACACTGTATGTCTCTAGACTAACTAGCAATAATGCATAATATTAATTTCTTGATTTTAATATTGGCATTTTGGTTGTGTAAGAGAATGCCCTTGTTTGTAAGAATTATACACTAGAGTGTTTATATATGATGGGGTATCACATTTGCAACATTGTTCCAAATGGTTGAGGTAAAAAGAGATTCTTTGTTCTAGTCTTGGAACAAGAATTAAACAGATATTATATATAGATTCCTGTTAAATAACTTCTGAAAGTATAGTCAATCTTTATATCATCATTCGATATGTAACAAATACCTACCAAATGTAGGTTCAATCTTGCTTTTCCTTTATCGTACAGCTCTCATCCAGATATCTTTACATATAAAATTATTCTTAAGTTACAAATTATCTTGACAAAAAATTAAGATATAAAGACATTTTATTAGACAAAAAAAGGAAGATTTGCAAAAACAGTGAAGAGTTTTGTTTATAAAAATGTTTAAAAAGTGAAGACTATTTGTTTTATTCCAAGGCATCCAATCCAAAGTAATTCAACTACATATTTTTATTTTAGACTGTATGTTATATAGTCTGGATGAGAACTGTACGATAAAGGAAAAGCAAGATTGAACCTACATTTGGTAGGTATTTGTTACATATCGAATGATGATATAAAGATTAACTATACTTTCAGAAGTTATTTAACAGGAATCTATATATAATATCTGTTTAATTCTTGTTCCTTGAAAATATCTTAAAGCTTTAATATGCAAAGCTCAGGTGAACTTTGGGAGAGATAAACAAACAAAAAAAAAGAATAGGAATACATTTAACACTGTGGTGAACATCAGAGATATGTTATAGTCTGTCACAGATAGGAAAAATTATAGTGGTTTAAGTAGGTGAATCAGATTCCAGTAAGTGAACCTTCCTCCACAGCCTGGGGATATGCATGATAAAACCTTTCATGACAAATACACGCTTTCCTTCTTACTAGCCAAATGTTAACTCATAGTCAAGGAAATTTGCTTGATAAAGATGGTGCTTAGCCTTCCAGAAATGTGTTGCATACTCAGTTTTCCAAAGCTATTAGTGCTTTGAGTAAAGAGGAAACATTTTCTGTATAAATCCCTTGAGCCTTTTATAGCTCCTCCTTTTGTGTTAGAATATTTGTCACATTCTGAATGACTTCTAAGCTATTCAGATGTCTTAGTCTTTTATAAACTTGCCTTTCTGAACATGTGTTCCTGGGATGTTCATTATGATATATGTATACTTTAGGGTAATTTAAAATACAGTATTAATTACTGATTATTCCAAAGTAGAATTAATGATCTATAATAATAAAAGTATAGTATAATAAGTAGACCAGTCATCCTTCCAGATGTTCTTCTGGATGACCATCCGGACAAAGCCTCAGCAATGGGAGGGAGGGGAGCAAGGCAGATGCAGCCGCCATGGCAGAGGGCAAGCCACATGCAGCTCTTTGGCCCCTTGAATGTGGCTCTTCCACAAAATACCACGTGCGGCAAGCACATACAGTGAGATTGAAACTTTGTGGCCCATATGCAGAAGTCGGTTTTTGGCTCTCAAAAGAAATTTCAATCGTTGTACTGTTGATATATATATATATATATATATATATATATATATATATATATATATATATATGTATAAAATTATACACACACACACACTAGAGGTCTGGTACACAAAACTGTGCACCAGTGGGATCCTTGAGCCTGGCCTGTGGGATCGGGCCAAAACTGCCTCTCCAACATCATTGAGGGGTCCTGGATTGTGAGAAGGGGCAGGACAGGCCAAGGGACCCCACTAGTGCATGATCAGGGCAGGAAGGGATGCAGGAGGTTGGCCAGCTGAGGAGAGACTACAGGAGGGCTCCAGGGCATGTCGGTCTGTCTCACTCAGTCCTGATTGGCCAGACCCCAGCAGCAAGCTAAACTACCAATCAGAGTGTCTGTCCCCTGGTGGTTAGTGCACTTTATAACGAGCAGTTGAGTGGTCTTAGAATATTATTATCATATTACCACCCTTTGACTGGTTGAATGAATGACTGGATAACAGTACACTTAGCATATTAGGCTTTTATTATATAGGATATGTGTGTGTGTGTGTGTGTGTGTATATATATATATATATATATATATATATATATATAATATTCCACTATATGTACTTATATAATGAAATAAGGAAGAAAGATAGCCATGTAGTGGGAGACTTAAAAATAATAAATGTCAGACTGGCCTGGATTTGAAAGCAGGGCTAGAGACCTGAGTTTCCTAAAATCTCAGCATGTACACTCATAACAGTCTCTGGAATTCATTACAGAGTTCATCTGCCCACCCACATCACCAGTGAAGTAAGTTTGGCATTATTTCTTAGAGAGCTTTGTATAAGGATAACTTGCTCAATTGTGAGCAATGCTTTTGATGTGCACATCATGCTTTCAACAAGAAAATACATTCGAAGTATTTATAGAAACAACTTTCTCCAGTGTATTAGAAAGTAAATTCTTTCTAGACTGTTGGCATAGAGCATAATGGGTCTAATCCAACAGTACCTGAGCAGGGTGTAACATCTGTACTAATATATCTATGATTTTGCTGTCAATGGTGTTTCAGAAAGGTTAAATGCATTTCCTAGGCATGCATGCCATCAGAGGTGGATATAATTTTCAGCATTAGCAGCTGTTAACCTTGTCCTCTTGAGCTCAGAAATCTTTCTGAATCTGCTGCTAATTTCTTTTCATTATTTTTTTAATATTCAGTGAAGTAGGGAGGCAGGGTACGTGAACCCAAGATAAAATAAATCAGAAAAGAGAGCTTCTTTTTGAAATAATGCTATTTTTTTCATAAGTCAATGCTTTATATCTATTTTCATGAACATACTTTAATTTTTTATTTTAAATTTGGAACACTTCATTTTATTAGAATTTAAGTAACATATATCTACACTAATAAAAGAGAAACATGCAAATTGACTATCACTTTGCAGCCAATCAGGAGTGAAAGTGCAAATTAACTCAACAAAGCTGGAGACGCCCATAGCAGCTAGGCGATGCTGGGGCTGCTAGGGGCCAGATCAGAGAGACAAACTCTCAGGCCTGGCACCCAGAAGCCCAAGCCCCATCATGATGGCACTGGGGCTGCTGGGAACAGATTGGAGACAAACCCACAAGAAACCTGTGGAAAGGGAGATAAACTATCATAACTTTATATCCCTTTCCACAAGATAAGAAAACTGACCCTAGTTTACTTAGTGATGTAGCCCACACCTTTCTACAAGCACAAGGTATGTTATGACCACTCCCAGGAAGAAATGTGTTTTGGGATGAAAATTCTATTCCTTACATGAAGCATCAACAAAGCATACTTTTCATTAGATAGCTTGTGCTATTTTTATTCCAAGAGAAAGTTATTTTTCTTATGATAGCCAAAGTAGAGATAAATGATAGTGTGCTACAATATCCATAAACTTCCTAAGAGTAATGGGACTCTGGTTAAATTTTAATTTCTATGATTATGTTTTTGTAGCCCCCTTTGTTCTATTTTTACATACCCCTAATTTTGTTTACTTCAAGTATATTTTAAGAGCCTTAAATGGGAACAATTTTAAAAAATAGTTGACCTTCAAATTTGTTGATATCATGAGTACATCAAGATTTTTAAGGCATTTTCAAATAGCTGAACAGATTCTAGATTATTAAGTAAAATCCAATCCTATATAATAAAAGCCTAATATGCTGTGTCTGGTTGTCAATTCAACCAATCAAAGCATAATATGCTAGTGATATGCAGAGGCCGCTCAACTGCACACTATGACATGCACTGACTATCAGGGGGAAGACAGTTGACTGGTCAACCAGTCGCTATGATGTGCACTGATCACCAGAGGGCAGACACTCTGACTGGTAGGTTAGCTTGCTGCTGAGGTCCAGCTAATCAGGATTGAGCAAGATGGGCTCGAGATGCCCTGGAGCCCTCCCATAGTACCTCCCTGGCTGGCCAACCTCCCACATCTCTACTCAGCCCTGATTGTGCACTGGTGGGGTCCCTTGGCCTGGCCTGTGCCCTCTCTCAATCCAGGACCGCTTAGTGAACGTTAGAGAGTCAGTTTTGGTCCAATCCTGCTCAATGAAGAAGCTGCCTGCTTATGGTCAGTGTGCTCCCACAGGGGAAGTACTGCTCAACCCAAAGCAGGGCTCATGGCTGGTGAGCACAGTGGTGGTGGTGGGAGCCTCTTCCACAGTCAGACAAGGGCTCCTGGACTGTGAGGGCAGAGGGCTCATGGACTGTGAGGGCACAGGCTGGACTGAGAAACACCCCATCCCTGAAGTGCACACATTTTCTGCACCAGGATGCTAGTTAAATAATAAGAAATATATGGGAAAATGTGACTTGGGGCGTGAGCTCTAATATGCTCCAGGGGTGTAAAGATTCACCCTGCAGCTTTGTCTGAAGAGGCAGAATAGGGTGATTATTTAGGCAGCAGGATGGTCCAGAGTGTCCTCTAAGCTTGGGGAGATGAGTTCACCTTACAGTACAGTAGTGGACTCTGGAGCTCACGTTCTAGAGTCGGACAGCCAGATCAAATTCCAGCTCTAGTCTATCTGGAAAACTAGCAAGTTGCATGCCCTACTCTATCATGGTTATCTCATTTTTAAAGTTGAGACAATAATAATATTGACCTCTCAGTGTCATTTCCAGGTTATATTTAGAAATGACAGTGTTATACCCATATACATGTAATGCATTTTAAATATTAATTGTGTAATTATTCTGAAAGTTCCATTCTCATCTACTAAGCTGGTTCATGTGAAGCTCCTTAGAGATGGGGCAAAGGCCACACTGTCAGGACCACTCCCACACCTCTACCCCAGCCTCCAAGGTCAAAATTGTTTGCTGGTTCCTATAAATGACCATAAATTGTCAAAACACATCCAGAAAAAACATCAAGAGCCAAATGAATTCAGGGAGCTTCCCACATTCTTCTTTCAAATTGTTGACTTAGTCAGGAAATGAGTAAAGGAAGATAAATGCATGGCTCACTCTTCCAATTTCAAAGTATAGACAAGCTTTGACAAGTTAATACATGGTTGATTTTGAAAAAAGACACATCCTGGAAGGTGGATTTTGCTAGAATAACTAAAGTCAATAGGTTAAATTTTCTTAGTCCTTGTAGAGATTTATTTTTTAGAAATCTCCTTCTCCATCTTTCTATAATCTCTCCAAGTTTCCCTTAAACAAAAGGACTTGGGGTCTTGGATGAGAGATTATCTTTTCCTGAACCCAGAACGTAATAGGTAATATGAAGGTAAGTCAGACCTAATACAACTTTGTAAAGGCATCTGCAAAGTAGGTTTTCTCACTATGGCTCCATGGGAAAGAAAGCCTTGAGGGGAGGGGTATACCCCTAGGAAGGGGTATAAAGATTTGCCTTTTGCTCATTTCTTGGTGACATTCAGCCTTGACCTTGAAAAATAGGCATTCTGGGTCCATGCTACAATTCACATTCTGTAAGTGCCTATGACTGGCTGTTCACCATCTTGAATTCAATTCCCTCTGAATGAGAGGAATGTGTGTTGCAAGTCTCAGAGGTGAACCTAATTTCATCTTCTGATCAAGATATTTCAGCTCACTGAAGCTTTGCCAGCCTTTAGAGAGAAAACAGCTCAGCCAAATCTTCATTTCAGCTCCAGCACATACATACTGGTGTCTCCCTGGTAAAATAAGCAAATTCTTATCAGTCAGCATCTGTTTCCTCCCCTTTTTTTTCTGAGAGCCTGTTTACCAGATTTTTCATTGAGAGACTTCCCCATGGGGTATAATTGACTTCATTTTTGCTCATTCATAAGATTTTTTTTTACATCTTCCAGCTGCAACTATTTTAAGCAAATTTCTGAGGACTTATAATTGAGTGTGACTCATTTGAATAAAGTGGAACTATACTGCAAAGCAGTGGCAGTTGGAGCTCTTTTGAAATACAGTAAATTTACATAATATATATTTTTTTGGTATATGATTTATTGGTGAAGAGACTTGTCAATATCTTCTGTGTGTCTGTTTGAAAATGAAGTGGATTGTTTTTAAATATGCAAATGTACAGAAAAGATTAATTCTCTCCTCCCTTCCTCAACCCCCAGAAGTTGACACTGCTAGGAAAATAATCTAGACAAAGTAGACTCATCACTTTCATACAACACGAATCAAATAGCTATTGCCAGGTGTTTCCATGGCAACTGCCTTCCTAAGCAAACTTCTCTACAAAATATACAGCTGTTACTTTATCTCGTTGCTAAGTTCCCTTGACAAAACCACACTATAATAACCACTCACATATATGTGGTTAAAGGGCATAAAGCTCCCATGGGCCTCACATGGCTTATCTTTTAAATGATAACTTAGGAATTCAACTCTCCATCGTAAGCACCCATATGGATTTTTCCTCTCCTTTGCTTTGCAACTCTGCCATATTAGGGAAAATGCATGCAGATCTTTAATCTATATTACTGTTAGTGATGTGAGTAGAATTTTTTCTTTGTTTTCATTATCTAACAGTCAACAATTATGTTTAAATGACCCAAATTTCCATTAGATGCTAAAGGAATATTTATAATGTTATATATCTCCACAATAGCTATGTTCTGTATCATTATTTATTGTAATTATTTTTGCCTAATCATGACTGGACTACTCTTTAAGTACCAAGTAGTCCTGCAGTTGAAAACAGGTAGGTTCTGCCTACCCTATATAATAAAAGCCTAATATGCTAAGTGTTCAGTCATCCATTCAACCAATCAAAGAGTAATATGCTAATGATATGTTAAGGCCAGTCAACCGCTCTCTATGAGGTGCATTAACCACTAGGGGGCAGATGCTCCAACTGGTAGGTTAGATTGCTGCTGGGGTCCAGCCAATTGAGACTGAGCGAGACAGACCTGATATGCCCTTCCCATAGTCCCTCTCTAGTTGGCCAATTTTCCATACCCCTCACGGTCCCAATCTCTGCACCAGTGTCTCCCTCAGCCTAGCCTGTGACCTTTTGCAATCTTGGACCCCTTGGGCGATGTTGGAAAGCTGGTTTCAGCCCAATACTTCTCAACTCAGGAGCTGTCCCCTGGTGGTCAGTGAGCTCCCACAGGGGTAGTGCCACTCGGCCAGAAGCTGGGCTCATGGCTGGCGAGTGCAGTGATGGTGGTGGGAGCCTCTCTCGCCTCCACAGCAGTACTAAGGATGTCTGACTGATGACTCCAGGACTGCAAGAAGGGCCCCCCGCCCCTGCCTCCAAGTGCATGAATTTTGTGCACTGGGCTTCTAGTCTCTAGATAACAATCAGTAGAAAAATTGAACTCATTTTAATAAACTGCCAGGAGCTGGGAGAGCTTACTTTACTAGTATATGTCCAACTGGAACATATTTTAGCATGAGTGCAAGCTGTAAATCAGCCAGAAGAAAAATATGTTCAAGCCCTCAAAAAAAGTTAGATTCCAAGAAATATTCACAATGAGTATCCAGTCCCAACCAGGGAGGGAACTCAGGACAGAAGAGAGATAAGTTACATATGTAGGAGGAACATAGGATCAATGGAAATAGCATCCCCTCAAAACAATATAGCTTGATTAATTTCACTATTACATCACTAAATTTCTCCATTACTTTCTTTTACAATAATAATTTTTGTCCAGTTTACTTTCATTGTATTTGATAAGAAAATAGATTGTCAATGCCCTTATGATTATCATATACATTTCAGAAAGATTCATTTTTAGAAATATTAGAATATAATGTGTGTGTGTGTGTGTGTGTGTGTGTTTTCAAATAAGATTCAAAAATAACTTATTCCTGCTGTTTTTTCATAGAAGTAAAATACAAGGAAAATCTTGGTTATAATTCATTATCCACATCAAGAGTAGGAATTGTACCGGCCAAGCCACTTCCACTCCTGCAATAGACAGAGAGAGTGGTGTTTTCCTTCAATAGGCAGTAGCAGGATCCACAAGACATCTTCATTTATAAATTAAAAAGGATCCTATTATTTGTCTCTCGACCAATGGTGTGAGCTGGGCCCTCTCTGGAGAAGAAACCTGGGTCCCCCGAGATATGTGATCAGTACCGGGACCCCACCAGCAGGCGAGGGGACCCCAAGGCAGGTGCTGGACGTGGAGGCCATGGGGGCATAGACTACAAAGGAGACAGAACTGAACCTCACATCACCCTGTTTGACCCCGGAGGATAGCTGGTTAGCCAGAGACGGGTAAGATTCCTCAGGGAAGGAACAACCTAAGACAGGCACAGTCCCAGAGAGGCCAACAGGAGAGAGGTAAAAGATCAACAGAGATGGGGCACAGACCCTCATCCACAAACCTTGCAGGGGCTTGAATTCTCACCCCTCCTGAGGGAGGTCTCCTACCCCCACAGCTGCTTCGCCTCATATGCACAACTCAGACCGGGACCCAGGTGGCAGAAAGAAACTCAGCCAGCAATAGCTACTCTATATCTAAATTCAGTTTATTACCAGGAATACTGAGGACCTATTAAAAAATGCAAATATTCCTTTCCACTAGTATTTACAGGGTAAACTAAGATTTCTGCTTGAGTATTAAAATTGACAGTAAATAGTAATCAAGTTTTCAGATTAATTTAAATTGGGAAAGTGAAATAAGTGAATGCTCAAGAAAATTTAAGTATACTGGACAAAAAGCTTTTCCTAAAACATTAACTAAAATATCTATTAGTAGTTCATCTCACTGAAAAATTGCCTAACATCCAAAGAACCTAAAGCAGTCATATTTGTGTGCAAAAATTAAAATTTAAAATTACCAAGACTGCAATAAAAAATTTCTAAAAGCCCCCATTAATCTAAAAGGGGGGGGGGGGTAGTGGGGTAATATCATGTAAGGAAAAATATCCTGTAAGTAAAATACATCTAGAAAATTCTTACTCCAGAAAAGTAAATTCCATTTGTAAAACCAACTGCAGGACACCCATGAAAAAAAAAACACACACACATGGTGTCAAAATAAGCCAAAGGAAAATCATTTAGGCAAAAATAAAAAGAATCCCAAATCTACTTTGCAGAGAGGATCCCTTTGTTAACCTTTGGTCGAGAATGTGTTTGTGTGTTTTCAGAGAACAACTCCAAGACCATGTGGGTTCCTGCGACAGTGAGGAACTGACCGGCTTGTTCCAGCCACGAGAATGGTCCAGAGATGGGGGACACTGACGACACCTTGCCATGCTAGCAGTCGGTAGCTGTGCGTGGCTGTAGGCGGCCCAGGACCATACCAGAGAGATGGATCTTGCATTGCCACGATGTGTCCACCATCTGGATACCATTGCTGACATGTACACATGAAGAACTATTTGACATTGAAACTGGGACTCAGAACAGTTGGGCATTGAAACTGACACTCAAACTTTTTTTGCTCTTATACGTCTGTTTTCAGTATGCAGAGGCAAGATATTTTTGAAGAAAAGAAACAGGGGAGAGTAATTGATATAGAGGCAGGGTGGCCTCGAACAGGCTGTCAAGCTACAGGGGGAAGGCTGGAGTGGAGGGGAGGCAGATGCTGGGGGAGATCAACCAAAGACTTGTATGCATACACATGAGCATAACCAATGAATGAAAGACTCTGGGGCGGGGAGGGGGACAGATGGGGACATGTGCTGGGGGGTAAGGGTGGCTGTGGGGAGGTTTTTTTGGGGGGGGAGGAAAACATATGTACTACTATTAAATATAAGTTATATTGTAAATAAAATTAAAAAAAAAGAAACACCTTCAATATGAGTTAAAATGACTCCAAGACAGACTGTTTAAGTGTGGTTTCATCTCCATTATATTTTCCTAAATCTGCCTGAGTTCCATCAAGTTCCTCCTGGCCTTCTTTGAATTTAATTCCCAATACATATATTAACAATAGATTGCCAATATATTCAGGTTTGGCAATGAGGAAGCATAGAAAGTATTATAATTATAAAGTGAAAAATAAGCAATAAATCATTTTAGCAAACAATTTCTCCATGGGCAGTAGTAGACATGTAAAAGGTCCAAAGCAATCCTATATAATCCTATATAATAAAAAGCTAATATTCAAATTGACCATCACACCCTTGCACAAGATGGCCACTCCCATGTGGTGACAAGATGTCCACCACAAGATGGCCAGCAAAGGAGGGCAGTTGGGGATAAACAGGCCAGCAGGGGAGAGAAATTGGGGGTGACCAGGCCAGCAGATGTGGACAGTTAGAAGCAACCAGGCCTGCAGGGGAGGGCAGTTAGGGGGAACTGGGCCTGCAGGGGAGGGCAGTTATGGATGGATGACCAGGCCAGCAGAGGAGTGGTTAGGGGGCGATCAGGCTGGTAGGCAGAAATGGTTAGGGGCAATCAGGCAGGTGAGTGGTTGGAAGCCAGCAGTCCCAGATTGTGAGAGAGATGACTGACTGCCAGTTTAGGCTCGATCCCCGTGGGATCGAACCTAAACTGGCAGTCAGACATCGCCCGAAGGGTACCAGATTGGAGAGGATACAGGCTGGCCTGAGGGACACCTCTTCCCCACAGTGTATGAATTTTGTGCATCTGGCTCTAGTCTTTGTCATAATAATTAGTTTAAGTGATTAAATAAATATACTTGATAAAATAAATGCCAAAAGAAAGAGTGCATAAGCAAGCAGAAATGATGCTGCCTGAAAATAATCCTACAGCCTTTGTATCCCTCATCCTGCACATTCAAATACTTGTTAAACTATGTTTCCTCTTTTCATGCTTTATCCCTACTCAGTTCAGAACTTTACTCTTTCTCCTCTGCCTCCTATCTTGTACTATTCTATCAGCATTATAATTAGAAATGAATATGCATATACAATACATCAAATCAATTAAAAGAGTTGTTCAAATGAGCAGACAGCACAAACACATTTTTTGAATGTGCACAGGATATAATGAGCACTGATATAAGGGACAGACAAGGGTCAGAGAAGACTTCCTGAAGGAAGCAACTGATGTCAACCATTGGTGATTATGAGGTTACAATTATATGGGTTCAGGTGTAGTTCTATTATTTTATGATGACTATTATTTGCACTTGATTTATTATTTACTAGAAGCCTGATGCACAAGATTTGTGCAAGGGGCTCGGCTCTTACAACCTCAGCTGGCCCGTGCAGCTCTGGTATCATCTGGAAGGTCATCAGGACAGACATTCTACTGTTCGGTCTAACTAACATATTAGCTTTTTATTATATAGAATTATTATATAGGATTGTAAGTCTATAGATTCACTTCAAATTATAGTATATATTTAGATTTAGAAATGTTTTTATGGTTCTAAATAATTACAATTTAGTACATGGAAACAATTGTTTTTGAGAAAAACTGTATCTGAACAAAATATATAGGCATCTGTTTTAGTATAACAAGACTCAATTGGATTTTTTAGTCTTTTTCTTCTCTTATTACTTTTGTTGAACATCAGTGGGGAGTGTTTTTAAACAATCTAAAATAAATAAATAAATTATTTTTTGGATTAATTTAGAAAGAAAGGCAAGATTACATGAAAGATGCAAAACTAGTAGATCAAAGCAGTAGATGTCCAAGAATGTGGTATATAAACAAGAAAACAAAGGAAATTTGTAAAATAATCAGCAGGATTATACAAAAAAAATAGAATAAGAAAAAGACTAAAATAACTAGAAAAACTATGAGTCATTTGAGATAGTTGACATGAGTAAATAATCTGAAATAAAAGCAAATTGTATGCTGACTAAACTTAGCAAACAGAAAACATTGTTAATGCAATAATGATTAATCCCTGTTCTCTCTTGCAGAATAAGTTATAAAACATTTAGAAAATATATGCCACAGTAAAAGAATGGAAATAGAACATAATATGTCTGGTTTATTTTTAACAAATGTTTAAATGTTATGTGCCAAATTCTCTATTAAATGTTTTCTAGAATATTTAGCATTTATGATCAGTGATAAATGGTTTATTTAAACTATTGGTTTTAGGTGTTTAATAATTTCTTTCCCTAAATATATCTATTAATGTTCTTATTTATGAGTTGTATATGAGTTAATTTAACATTCATGATTACATATATTTTTAACAAATTAATTAATTGATAAATCCCTAGGGACAAAAAAAATAGGGCACAAATCGTGTGCTTAATTAATGTATTTTTATTGAGGAAATTTAATGTTATTGCCATACTCATTTAATCTTCAACATTAAGCATAGTAAAAACAACTTCTAGGGAAAAATAATCACACTTTTAAAAATATTTTTAAACAACATATTTTTATTGATTTCTAAGAGGGAGAGAGAGATCAATGATGACAGAGAGTCATTGATTAGTTGCCTCCTGCAATCCCTTACTGGGGATTGAGCCTACAACCTGGGCATGTACCCTGACTGGAAATGGAACCATGACCTTCTGGTTCATAGGTTAATGCTCAACCATTGAGCCACACTGTCTGGGCTTTATGTCTTATCCTATCTAATAAAAGAGTAATATGCAATTTGGCCATACCTCCAATCAGGTCATGCCCATCAGCCAATCAGGAGCAAATTATGCAAGTAAACCCCAAACAAGATGGCTGTGGCCACTGAGAGCAAGAAGGAAGCTTGGGTTTCCCCAGCAATGGAAGAAGCCAAACTTTCCTCCTGCCCTTGCTGGCCTAAGCCTCCACTCAATGCTACAAATTGTCAATTATAGAAGATATACTCCAACGGAAATGGCGGCAGCCATGGAGCTGGGGAGAGCAGAGGCTAGGGTTGCCTGGGTGATGGAGGAAGTCAACTTTCTGTAGCCCTAGTGCCTAGGCTTCCACTCTAGGATACAAAGTTTAAATTATAGAATTTAAATAAACCCAAACAGAAATGGCTGTCACACACTGAGCAAGGCTTGGCTCCATTCCAGGCTACAAAGTTTCAATTGTAGAACATAAATTAATCCCAGATCCCAGGGCCTCTGCTTGGGTCACTGGCGGTCGAGGCTGGCCTGCAAACCACCACAGGCCCCTTGCCCAGGCTGCCCCACGCCCCAAGAGAACCCCCACACTAATCCAGGACACCCTTCAGGGCAAACCAGCTGGACCACACCCATATACCAGGCATCTATCCTTTATAATAAAAGAGTAATATGCAGATTGACCATCACTCCAACACACAAGAGGGCTGCCCCATGTGGTCAAAGATCCTGCCCCCATGTGGACACAAGATGGCCACCACAAGATGGCCAGCAGGGGAGGGCCATTGGGAGATTACAGGCCTGCAAGGGAGGGCAGTTGGAGGTGACCATGCCTGGAAGAGGAGGGAAGTTGGGAGGGACCAGGCCTGCAAGGAAGGGTAGTTGGGGATTATCAAGCCTGCAGAGGAAGGCAGTTAGGGGTGACCAGGCTGGCAGAGGAAGGAAGTTGGGGGCAAACAGGCTGGCAGGGAAGCAGTTAGACATCAATTAAGCTGGCAGGGTAGTGGTTAGGGGGTGATCAGCCTGGCAGACAGAAATGTTTAGGAGCAATCAGGGAAGTAGGCAGGTGAGCAGTTTGAAGCCAGCAGTCCTAGATTGTGAGAAGGATGTCTGACTGCCTGTTTAGGCCTGATCCTCCAGGATCAGACCTAAATAGGCAGTTGGACATCCCTTGAGGGATCCCAGATTGGAGAGGGTACAGGCTGGGCTGAGGGACATCCCCACCCTGCATGCACAAATTTTATATACCAGGTTTCTAGTTTAAAATAAATAAAATGATTAGATAGTGAGGTTTATTTCTGAAATTTTATTTCCTTTCATTGCCAGCTTTAATGACATGTCATTGTATCTTTATGTAATTGGTTAGTACCAATTTCTTCAAAAAGACAACCTAGTTCTCCCAGAAGCATGTTGAACTGTATAGTATGCTGTTGCCCTTGGTGCCCACAATGGCAACTTGTGCCATTAGGCTATGCCTCTGTTGATTGTCACAGCACATACTCTGTTTTTCTGTGAGAGTGCAATTGGTTATCATCTGCTTATTTAGCTATGTGCATTTTTGTTCAGTCAAATCTAGACAGGTTTAGTTTTGGCTTTGGATGCATGTAGCAGGTATACAACCAATTTGGTCAAATACAAAGTGGGCTTAATATAAGAATGCACAGAGACCAAAGAGTTCAATCTTACACAGGCACCTCTTAACAAAGACAAAGACAAATACAACTTCTAAACCACATTTCCAATTTCCAGTTATTAAAAAAACATCTCACAGGTCCTGTGACATAGTTCTTCTTTCTACCAGTGGTCATAGAATCCTAGCCAGCTGCCCATTCTGACTCCAGTCAGCTGTCCCCAAGGTAGATTTGCTCCTGTTGCATAACACATGGCTGTAAAACAATAGGCATTGTACAGGGTCTGCCTTACAGACAAATGTGAGAATAGTATTGCACAACAGTATGTATTGAATACTAGATGTGGTATTGCCGGTACTTGTGGATGAGACATACTCAGTGATTTAGCTATTCCACAAATATTTGCTGATTTCTACTCTGAGCAGGCATTTATTTGGCATTAAGGATGCATACCTGATTAGGAAGAGCAAACAAGCCACCCACTTCCATAAATCCTACAGTGCTGAGGAGGGGCAGATATGCCCTGACCAGATGATTTAGTTTGTTGGAGCATTGTCCCATACACCAAAAGGTTGCCTAATAATTTTGGATTAGAGTACATACCAAGACTTCAGGTCCAATCCCTGTTGGGCTGCATACAAGGAACAATTGATGTTTCTCTCTCTCTCTCTCTCTCTCTCTCTCTCTCTCTCTCTCTCTCTCTCTCTCTCTCTCTCTCTCTCCCTTCTTCTCTATCTATACAAAATTCAATAAACATATTCTTGGGTAAGGAAAAAAAGCAGGCAAGCCACCTCTTCCAAAATCCTACAGTGCTGAGTAGGGGCAGATATTAATCAACTAGCACATGATGAACAAGGTAATTACAGATAGTGATAAGTTGCATAAGGATGTAAACAATACATTATAAAGCAGGGGTCAGAAAACAATTTTTTGCAGAATCAGATAGAAAATATTTTAGCCCATTTCAACACATACTGTCACTGTTGCCATGCAGGGCAAAAGCAGCCATAGTCAATGCAAAAAAAAATTTGTTTCCAATAACATTTTATTTATGAAAGCAGGGAATGAGCTTGATTTACTGCATATTACAGAGAATAACAGAGTGATGGTGACTGTGAATAGTGTAGTAAAAAGAGACTTCTCTGAAGAAGAAACTTTGAATGAAAATATAAAGAATGTGAGAATGAGCTGGTTATACGGACAACTGCAGAAATCCTTACCAGATGCAGCAATAATTGCAAGGCCTTGAAGAGAAAGGAAATTCAATGGAGAGAGGAGAGAGAAGAGACTGCAGTGGCTGGAGTTTAATGGGAAACTGAAAAACATTATAATTATGCTTGAGAGATTGATAGATGTCAGTTTAAGGGGCTCATTAAATTGAAGACACATCTGAATAACCTGCAAGAATGAGAACTAGGTCACCAGAATGAATGGGCAGTCTTCTTGGGACACTGATATGAATCAGTCAAATATTTATTCCTTTCCTGTCCCTCAATTTTCAAATTCCTTGGAAAATAATCCAATTATTGTTCACTGTACATATTGAGTCACAGTCTACAAGGCTGTGCAGAATGAAAGGACATTTTCCAAAGTTAAATTTGTAGCTCTGTGACCACAAGAAGGAAGGATACATGGTGGGCATGCAAAAACACAAATGGATACCCATTTCTGCTCTTTGTATAGCTTTCAATTGTGAAGAAAACTTTTACTTCATCAAATTTATTTAATATCTATTTAACCTTTATTGATAAGCAGATGCAGCCAGAATGATGATGACCTGAACCATTATTCATTACAATTTCTTTATCCCTGAGAATATTTTTGTTCTGAAATCTACTTTTCTTGAAATTATATCCATTTCATCATGTACACAGCAGTAGCTTAATCATGAAGAATTTTTATATTCCTCTAAATGTTCTTGAAATATTCTTGAAATTTTTCTGAGATGCAGTTTCATTACTTGGTAATAGTTCAATTTGGGGGGATGTTATTTTTTGTTTGTTAGATGGGACCAGTATAGCATTTTTTTTCTGGGTAAAATTTCTCTCTACTTTAGACAAAACCCTTATAAGAACTTTATTCAATGCCCTGGAAATTGTAAACTTTTTCACTGAGTTTGGGGAACAGGAAATATTTCTGGCTCTGTGTGGTTTCTATATAGATTGCTGTTTCTAAACCTTTCAGGCGGTTCTTTCCCAGCCAACAGTGGTTTCCTCAGGCATACCCTATCTAATAAAAGACTGATATGCAAATTAACCATCACCTGGCTATACCACCAAGCTACACCCAGCTACCAATCAGGAGCAAGCATGCAAGTTAACCCAACTAAGATGGCTGTGACCACAGAGTAAGCAGGAGGCTTGGGTTTCCCCAACAATGGAGGAAGCCAAGCTTTCCACACACCCTGGAAGGCCTAGGCATTCACTCAATGCTACAAAGTTTCAATTATAGAAGATAAATAAATCCCAGATACCAGGGCCTCTGCTTGGGTCGCTAGGGGGCATAGTTAGCCTGCAAACACTATAGGCCCCTCACCCAGGCCATCCCATGCCCCACCCTGGTCTGGGACACCCTTCAGGTCAAACCAGCTGGCCTCCACCCATGCATCAGACCTATATCCTATCTAATAAAAGAGTAATATGCAAATTGACTATCATTTTAACACACAAGATGGCTCCCCCCATGTGGTCAAAGATGGCTGCCCCCATGTGGATACAAGATGGCCACCACAAAATGACCAGCAAGGGAGGGCAGTTGGGAGAGACCAGGCCTGCAAGGGAGGACAGTTGTGGGTGATCAGGCCAGCAGGGGAGGGAAATTATGTGTGACCAGGCTTGCAGGGGAGGGAGTTATGGGAAAACAGGCTGGCAGGAGAGCAGTTAGGCATCAATCAGGTTGGCAGAAAATTGGTTAGGGGATGATCAGCCTGGCAGGCAGAAGTGGTTAGGGGTGATCAGTAAGACAGGCAGGCAAGCAGTTGAGAGCCAGCAGTCCTAGATTGTGAGAGGGATATATGTGACTGCCTATTTAGGCCCGATCCTGGTAGGATATCCCCTGAGGGCTCCCAGATTGGAGAGGGTGCAGGCTAGGCTGAGGGACACCCCCTCCCATTCACAAATTTCGTGCACCAAACCTCTAGTCTTTATAATAAAAGCCTAAGCAGCTATTACTTCGAAACAACCAAAAAGACCAGTTGCTATGATGCTCACTGACCACCAGGGGCAGACACTCAAGCAGAAGCTTCCCCCTGGTGATCAGTGTGCTCTTATAGGGGGAGCACCGCTCAGCCAGAAATCAGGCTCACAGCTGGCAAGGGCAGCAGTGGTGGTGGGAATCTCTCCTGTCTCCTCAGAAGCACTAAGGAGCAGCGAGCCAAGGAGCAAGGAGAGAGCAGATGGGCAGTAAGGAGCAAGGGGTCCCAGATTTCGAGAGGTGCACGCTAGGCCGAGTAACGCCCCCCCGCCCCCGCCAATGCACTTAATTCGTGCACCAGGCCTCTAGTCTATATAATAAAGAGCCAGGATCTTAACAACTGATACCACTGAAGGCTTGACCAGACCAGAAGTCAGTGCTGCATTGCTGTGGTGACTCAGCACTGACTGCCTAGAGAGCTGTGAAGCAGGTCCAGAGAGAGACCTGTAGAGAAAGAGGCAGGGTCTTATCTGTAGCCTGTGTGGCAGCCATTGAGCAGAACGTGCCTCTTTTTCTCTCCTGGTCTGTCCAACAGTCACACCTCCACTTCTCTCCAGGACTCCACAGGGCTGCTGAATTGCCGTGCCTTTCTGATTAGGCCCTATTGATAATCCCAGAGACTCTGACTAACATTGAAAATGACCAATCAGAACCAAATCTGGGTGAATGTAAGGAGCCAATGGCTGCTTAGGAGGCAGAGCTTTTGATGCTCACTGGCCTAGAAACTGACAAATCAGAACCAAATTGGCCTGCAGAGGAGGGCAGTTGTGGGCAACCAGGCTGATGGGGGGGCGGGGGGCGGGCAGGTAGGGGTGATCAGGCAGACAGGCAGAGGGGTTAGGGACAATAAGGTAAGCAGGCAGGTGACTGGTTACAAGCCAATGGCCCCAGATTTTGAGAAGGGTGTCTGACCACCAGTTTAGGCCCAATCCATGTGCCAGCAGTTGGACATCCCCCAAAGGTTTCCCAATTGGAGTGGGTGCAGGCTGGGCTGAGGGAACCCCTCCTCTATGCACAAATTTTATGCACCAGGTCTTTAGTAAAATGATAAATGCTCAGCAGAAGTCCACGATGCACCCTCTGCAAAGATCCAGAGCTGTCCCTGTCCACCTCTCTCTGATGCTCAGTCTTGTATACTTTAGCTTCCTTGATCTCTCCAGATTTTTTTTTCTTATCACAGGCAGTAGATTTATCTACCTGACTTTGGTCAAGCAACTGATAAACTATAGCAATATAGGGCTTGCCTCATCTGTGTGTTTCTTCACCTCTAAGATCTCTCTACCTTGCTGCCTGCTGCCCAATATCTTAAAAGCTGTTGTTTTAAATATTTTATCTATCTTTGGAATTGTTTCAGGAGGGTGGGTAAGTCTAGATCCTGTTATTCCACTTTGGCCAGAAGTAGAAGTCCTTAGTTACTGTAATGTTTTATTCTACTTTTTCATATTATTGATGCTATAGCTCCTTTATTGGTACACAGCAGCTGTTAGATTTTTCACATCATGATATTTGATGTCTGAAAAATTTGAAGAGTTTTCCAGAAATCTCCAAAGGTACTCTGAGACCAGCATTTATATTCCAAGAAGGAATGACTAAGCATGTAATTTATTGATGGCTTTGCAAGAAATATCACCTTAAGGTTAAGTGACCTTTTCATTTTAATAAAGAATCAAGGATCTTAAAAAATGCAGATGTCAGTAATCCTTTCTGTAATATCTGCTTGAGTAATTTATTTATTTTGAGTTTTTTAACACCAGTTTATATAGATGCCAATTTTCTCTTAAAAATAGGAACTCCTGGGCCACTATTTGTAAATAGATGAAATTTTTATTATATATTTTATCATGAGATCATTAAAATTAATAACCCAAGAGAATAAAGATATACATTTTAGGAGAGTCAACTGATTGTTTCAAAAGTTCTTCCTCTTAGCCTCAGTATGACTTTAACAGGAAGTGGATGAATGCCTTCTCCATGGGAGAAGAGAGCTCATTTTTCATGATCAATCTAAAAAAAAAACAAACCAAAAAAAGTAGTTGAAATAGCTGAATAGATTTTAGACTGGTAAAACTAGAAAGTATATTGGACAATCTAAGTGAATTATTGAATACAATACATTTTACATAGAATAAATCACAATATAGATTTTAATAATTAGTCATCTGTGCTGGAAAGAAATTATTCAATATATCACCAAATGTCAAATTCTACCATTGTATCTATTTAAATTATTGAATATATCCAAAAATTGGGCTTTTAATATATTATGTTCAAGGATACCATGTAGGCATCCTCATATGAAATAAAAAATATTTAAAAGAAAAGAAAAAATTAAATTTTGAACTTTTATTTGGTAGGCAATATACCATTTATAAAAAAAAGTGATGAAGTGGTACTGATCAAGGAGCTCTATTTTGAATAATTTTTATGTATTGAACACGTTTAGTATTTTTACCATTAATATCTTCATTTACACATATTTTTAGAACATTAAAATTAAATCACCTCATTTTGTAATATTTTGTTAGTTTCATTTATCATATATTTATTTCTCAAATATTATTATATATTCACGTAAAATTTTATACTGAATGAATACATTTAGCTTATATAACTTAGAGCTGCACTCAAATTTTTAATTAATCTTATAGTATTGGATATTTACCTATGTGTCAGTTAGCTATTGCCATAAAATGCTATTTAACAAGCCAACTCTAGGTTTCACTGCTAATGGCAATCATTAATTGTTCCTAATCTCTATCTGTATCAGCTGGGACTTAGAAGACATGCAAATCTTGGCTAGGTGGATCTACTGATCTGGATAGGTCTCCAGCCTGCATTTGGTCCTTAGCTATGATTGGCTGTTCAAGGCCAGGTTCCACTGGAGTGTGTCAGTCCTGTTCTTGGTGTCTATTCTCCTCCTCCTAGAATCAGTGAGTTACTTTTATGATATTATTCTTAGGGCAATGGCAGACATCCAAGAGTTCTCTCGTTCTCTCTCTCTCTCTCTCTCTCTCTCTCTCTCTCTCTCTCTCTCTCTCTCTCTTTCTCTCCTGTGCACACCCACACACTACAATGCAAAATTTCACTTTCTTGTAAAATTGACAAATTCAAATAGAGAAGATAGCCTTTGACCCAAGCATTTAAATAACATTTTCTTTAAAAGTCTTCCTTCAGAGGTTAACAGAAGTAACACTTAAACTTACTGCATTATTTATTGAGGGTGGTTTTGGCTCCTCTCCTCTTATTTAAATGAGTCTTACTCTGTACCAATAAGTGAGCAAGTGTCTAAAGAGAGCTTCAAATCTCTAGCTTGTGGTGTGGGTGAACTGTGTTTTGCAGGCTGACCTTTGCTCACCACAGTGACAGATTTGTTGTTTTGGTTTTATTTTACTTCTGATGCATACTAACTATAGATAATGTATAAGATGCCAAATTGCTCCTTTTGAAATTAATTTCATTTTTTTAAAAACCTAATGATCTCACACAGTTCTGTTTTATTTCTCAATGCTTTCTCCACAGTTCCAAGGACATTTACTCCTACTCATTAATTCAGGCATCTCAATTTTCCACTGAAATTTCAAACATTAAAATCTTTAAAACACTGGTTCATTTTTTTTCATTATTTTCAAATTTTCAGGTGACATTTCCATTTAAGACCTTAGATTTCAATTGAACAGTAGTATACTATACTATAATTATAATATACTAGGGGCCCAGTGCACAAAATTCCTGCACTGGGGGTGGGTGATTCCTCAGCCCAACCTGCTCCCTCACACATACTGGGAACCCTCAGGGGATGTCCTACTAACCCCCCACACCTGGCCAAAGCTTTAGGCCTTGGGCACCCAGCCATCACCCTGCAATGGGGCTGATGGCTTGTTCTTCCCCAGCCACCTTGGCCCTGCCCACCCAGTCCTGGCCTTAGCCTCATCCACTGGCAACCACCCGGCGACCGCCCAGCCCCAGGGGCCCCGTGCTCACTGGACACCTTGGCCCTACCCCCCAACCCAGGCCTTAGCTCTGGTGGCAACTGCCCAGCCCCAGGGTCACCCCACACTCGGCAGCTGCACGGGCTGGACTCCCATCCCACCCACCACGCACCAAACAGGGATGGCCTCCTGTCCCGAGCACTTTGGCCCTGCCCCCCGCTCCTGATTGGCTGGTAGCATAGTGAAGGTATGGTCAAATTTGCATATTACTCTTTTATTAGGACAATTCTATTATAATTATAAAATATAAACAGTGTATTACAATATATAATATGCTATTACAGTAATATAATTCTGTATTAACACACTATAATTATATTCTATTTTTATTTCAACGTTTCTCATGGAGTCTTTCCATTTATTACAGTAGGAGCTCTTTGTGCATTGCCAGATTTACCTGCCATATCACCACTAATAAAGTGTTATTATCCCCATTTCACAGATGAACTAGAAGATTATATCCATTAAGTGAAATTGCCACTGACACAGAGCTTCGAAATGAAGTAGCCTGAATGTCTGATTCCAAAGCTTAAATTCTACTCTGCTGATCTTTGGTGCCTTGTGCAATAGCAAAGAGGTTTAGAGACATTAAATACCAAAGAGCCAGTAGCAATAGTAGCAATTTCCTCACAGATCCTTCAAAGCCAATATTCATTTTATCTTATAAAGGTTGCTTATCTCCTACATATGTACTTATAAGTTGCTTAGACTTAAAAATGCTGGTTTGAATTATTGTCAAAGGGAAATCATTCTCAAAAGAAGAAATTCTTCCTTCTCTATCCAATTTAGCTATCAATTTATTCAACAATCAAAATGGCTGGGACTAGCTTTGAAAATATCCCTCTACAGACTCATAGATAGATAACAGGTTGACAGCTGTCAGCAGGTAGGAGGGTTGGGAGCTGGGTGAAAAAAGGTGAAGGGATTAAGAAAATAAATCTCATAGATATGACAACAGTATGGTGATTATCAAAGGGAAAGGGGATGGGGAGGAGTAGAAGAGGTCAAATAATATACATTAAATTTAAAGGAGTTCAAATATATGGTGATAGAAGGAGACTTAACTTGGTGTGGTGAACACAAAATACAATATACAGATGACATATTATGGAATTGTGAACCTGAAACCTACATCATTTTATTAACCAACTAGAGGCCCAATGCATGAAATTCATGCAAGAGGCTTGGCCCTCACAGCCCTGGCTGCCACAGAAGGTCCTCGTAGCCCTAGCTTTATCCAGAATGTCCTCCAGAAAGACCTTGGGAAGTCTGTTCGGTCTAATTAGCATATTATTTCTTTATTATATAAATAATTTCAATAGAAAATATAGAAAATATCCCTCTATATTTCACTCACACACATTTATATAGCCTTATGTCAACCATAGCAAAAGTATCAAAGAAGCTAGAACACAGAAAACATAGACTTCAGGTATTTTGGAACTTACACTTGACCCTAATCCAAAAGAACATAGCTGCCCAACCTGTTGCTCAGTGGTTGAGTGTCAATCAATGAACCAGGGGTTCACTCTTCTATTCCAGGTCAGGGCACATGCCTGGATTGTGGGCATGATCTCCAGTCGGGGTTAAGGGGGCAGTATACAGGAGGCAGCTGATCAGAGATTCTCTCTCATCATTGATGCTTCTGTCTCTCTCTCCCTCTCAATCCTCCATAAAAAAATCAATAAAAACATATTTAAAGGGGAAAAAAGGATATTGCTACTATCATCACTCACTATTTTAATGGCTTGGTGCCTATTTAAAATTGTGATATAAAATACAGTGTTAACTTATCATTCTGACTTTGATAGTACTTTTCAATCCTAGTTTTGACAGAGGGCTCAAGCATTTCAGTTATAAAGATCTCTACCTATAATTTATCTCTAATAAAATGACCTTAAATGACTCACAGCCATTCCAACAATTTTGTGGTCATGCCATCTTGACCATAATTCAGCACATGGCACAGGGCTCTCACACATCTTTAAGGTTAACTGTTTCTTTAAATATCTGGTTTAAAAAAAAGCAAAGGCTGTATAAGGATCAAGATGGACATGCTCATTTAGGCAAGCAGGAAAAGTTGTTATACATAATTGATCACTCCTAATAATTAATGATTAATATGCACATTAACTTTGTGATAAACTTCAGTCTTGCTTTCCTAGCAAATGATAAATCACTTTAGATGTAATATAGACAATAAAAATAGATTGCTACTATGTCCATTAAAATTTCCATACTATCCCTTATATTTTATCACACGCCTTTTCCTCCTCAGCAGTCATTTCAGAGTATCTTTAGAATTGTTGTTTTACACATTGCTTTGTAATATTGTTTGTGAATAGGATTACTAGGAAAGTTTTAAATTGCACTAGCATTTTTCTTACAGTGTTTTAGAACGGAAGAGAGAACTATCTTTATTAGGAATGTATGTGTTCCTAAGAGCAGATCATCAGAAGCTGAGATGATATCCTGGTGATATTCTTGGCTTCCCTATGTCATTGCTTCCTGGTCCCATTGTAGCTGTGACATTCTCAGGCTTCACCTCTGTTTTTAGGACAGGAAGAAAGTGGAGAAGGTTTGCCAAACGCATCATCTTAAGTATAAACCAGCAAAACAAGACAGGTAATATTTTTGCCAATAGATTTCTGTTCTTCCTTATGACCAGAACCAAATCTTCAGACACTCCTAAGTAAAAGTTTTAGAAACAGTTTGCACAGAAATGGTGAAAATATTATTTAATTCATTTAAATATATATATTTAAGACTTAGGGGAGAACACCAAGATGGCGGCATAAGCAAACACCTATTGTTCTGCCCCGCGCAACGATTTAAGAACAACAACATAACAGCAGAATCACCCAGAATCACTAGAAAGCTGGCTGAATGAAAACTCCACTAATAAGAGTAAAAGTGGGACGCTGAGACTCAGGAGCGGCGGGAGCGCAGCCTTTCAGACAGAAACAGGTTAGGAGCCATCCTGGTTGCACGTGCGGGCTGGGGCTGGAGCAGCAACCCCGGCCGGATTTCTCCAACCGGAAGGGCGGAGATGTCCCATTACATGGATTCCCCAGCACCAGGCAAGGTCCGAGATCCGGGGTACGTGGAGACGTCCCACTGCACAGATTCCCCAGAGCCAGGCGAGGTCCGAGGTCCGGGGGATGCACCCTGGAAGCGGGGTGCGGCAGAGGCTCCTAGTCTGCTAGAAACCCGGAGGCGGGGAAAAGAAGTTTCCGGGCAAGGGTCAAGCAAATCCGCCACTTGTCCCCTGGAAACTTGTCTCCTGGTTCCGGAAACCATCTATTTTACAACCCTGGGCTAGACTTTTGGTGTGCAGACAGATTTGGGGAAAGGCAGAGTTGTCTGGCAAGGGGAAGAGACTAGCGGCTTTCTCTTGGAGGGGTCTGCAGCCGTCCCCATTCAGCAGAGACCCGCGCGTGCGAGCGCCGCATAGGACGCAGCTGATACTGAGGCTGCCTGCGCAGCTCAGAGACTCTGCCCATCCAACCTGAACACAGTCTCCCTTCACAGCCAATTGGCCTGGAGGTCAAACCCTCCTAGGGCTAACAACAACAAGCTGGGTTTAAATTCAAAAATACTGTACAACCCATAAAGAGTACCCACCTCAGGTAACTGGGGAGGCTGAGCCACTGTCCCTTTGAGGATATCCACCACATAAAGCAGCCACCATGCAGAGATATGGAAAGAAATCAGGTGTGAAAGAAATGTAGGAGAAAAGATGACAAGACATAGAGTTCAAAACCACGGTTATAAGGCTTTTCAAGAGGCTCCTACAAAAGGCCGATCAACTTAATGAGAATTACCAGGAAATAAACAAGACCAACCAGGACATGAATGAGAATTACAAGGAAATGAATGAGAACCTCAAGGAAATGAATAAGACGCTCAAGGAAATGAATAAGACCTCTGAGGATACGAACCAGACTCTCACAGATGAAAAAAAAAGGACCAACTAGAAACCAAGCATACACAGACTGAAATAAAAAATATTACACAAAGTCCTAAAAGCAGTTCATAGGGCCACAAGAACCAAGTCAAAGATTTGAAATACAAAGAAGCAAAATCCACTCAGCTGGAAAAGCAAGAAACAAAAAGAATTCAGATAATTGAAGATAGCGTAAGGGGCCTCTGGGACAACCTCAAGCATGCCAACATCCGAATTATTGGGGTGCCAGAAAAAGAGAGAGAGCAAGTTAATGAAAACCTACTTGAAGAAATAGTGACTGAAAACTTCCCCCACCTGGTGAAAGAAACTGACTTAAAAGCCCAAGAAGTACACAGAACCCCAAAATATAGGAATCTAAAGAGGACCACACCAAGACATATCATAATTAAAATGCCAAGAGCAAAAGATAAAGAGAGAATATTAAAAGCAGCAAGAGTAAAACAGTTGGTTACCTACAGGGGAGCACCCATACGATTGTCAGCGGATTTCTCAACAGAAACGATGCAGGTCAGACAGGAGTGGCAAGAAATATTCAAAATAATGAATAGCAAGAATCTACAACCAAGATTACTCTATCCAGCAAAGCTATCATTCAGAATTGAAGATCAGATAAAGTGCTTTGTAGATAAGAAAAAGCTAAAGGAGTTCATCACCACCAAACCAGTATTATATGAAATGCTGAAAGATATTCTTTAAGGAGAGGAAGAAGAAAAAGGTAAAAATATAAATTATGAACAACAAATACACATCTATCAACAAATGAACATAAAAATCAAGTGAATTGATAGGCTGATGAACAGGATAAACTGGTGAATATAACAGAAACATGGACATAGAGAGGGAATGGACTGACAATTCTTGGGGAGAAAAGGGTTGTGGGAAGTACAGCAAGAGATTGGAGAAAAATCTTGCAACAATGGGTGAGGACATTGGGGAGGGGGAGGTGAGAGTGAAGGGTCGGATAGGTACAAGGTGGAGGGGAGATATAGGGGGATAAAAAAGGGGAAACAATGTAATTAATAAACTGAACAATAAAGAAAAAAATTTAAAAAAAGACTTAGCACATGCTAAAGCACAAGGCTACTCCTGACATCCCATAAATGCCTTGTGGAAACTTTCTTCAACTTAGAGGTATGAAACCTTACTTTCTTTGGTTCGGAGTACTGATGTTCGGGTCCTATAAAGGAAGAGTCTATAGAGGTTAATTTGGGGAAATGAATTATTCATGATCACTCATTAGTGCCTGGAAAGACAATAAGTGTTGGCTGGAGAATTGTATGTTTTTGAGGACAAAGCAGGAGTGCAAGATACATGATTGAGTTAATGACTTGGTGACCCAAGATTAGTGTTCAATTTTCCTATTCAAGCAAACCCACAAAATAGGGTATTTCAGATACAGATTTCATACTTCATCTTTATTTCTCTGACTCTGTGATGGTTAAATCTCAACTTCATCAATATTATGTATTTCTTAACTATTTATAAAGTAATATAAAAATTAGAAAAAATTAAACGTATCAGGAAAGCAGATGTTAAGATAAACAATTGGGCTACATTATTAACTAAATGTTTATGTCCCCCCAAAATTCATGATTTGAAGCCCCAAACCACAAGGTGATATTTGGAGGTAAGGACTTTAGGAGGGATTAGGGATCATAGGATTGATGCCAACACCTTGATCTTGAACTTTCACTGTCTTCTCACTGTGTCCTCACATGGTGAAGGGATGAGAGAGCTCCCAGGGGTCTCTTTTGTAAGAGCACTGATACCCTCAGAAAGGCTTCACTTTCATGGCCAAGTCACCTTCCCAAGTTCCCACCTCCAAACACCATCACCTTGGGGGTTACATTTCACCATATGAATTTTGAGGGAACAAAAACATCAGCCTATAGCTGGGTGGGAAAGCACTTTAAAAGATAAGGTGTACTTTAATAAAAGAAATAGTGTATGTCAAAAAATGGTGGGGAAAAAAAGAGTTTCCTTAAGCTGCGACAAATTCTTGGGATTAAAATTATTTTAACTTTTATGTGACTTTAAACTGTTTTAATAAAATCATAACTGGCTCCAAAAAGTAATATTAAAACTTGACATTTTCATAATCTTTTGGTTCTGTTAGATTTGCCTAGATATTTTCAAATGATTCAATTTACTAAAAAATGACTAATGCATGTATTTTTATGGATTGGAATGAACTCAAGTTTAATAAAAATTTTCTCTAACAGAAATATCTGCCATAATACCTGAGCCTTGGCTTTATCTCTGAACTGGGAATAAAAACTCTTGCCTGTCTAACCAACCATAGGACTGTGGAAATTAAGTTTCATATATGTCCGCATGGTAGCTTTTTTTTTCTTTTCAGGGAATTCATGAAATTTAAAACTGCAGCCATAAGATCATCACCTCGAGCAAGAAAAAAATCAAAGCAGTTTCTCAGGGAAGCTAGTATGCCTTATATTAGAATATTTATTTGGCCTTTGGATTGCTAATTGTGTGTGGAAGACATGGGAAAACCAGACAGTGTTTAGGGGAAAGCAATAAAGATGATTAAGAGGCTGTTTGTGTTGATTTATGAAGACATGTTAAATGAATGCAATGTAAATAAGTCTCCTAAGTGACGATGGGAAAGACATAATTATGTCTCCAAATACCTGTTGGGTGTGAACACTGAAAAGGGAGATCGATGAGACTGCAGAGGATGTGATAAGGAATAATAAAATAGGATTAGGAGAGTCTATATGGAAAGAATTGTAGTCACTTTTTTTCCCTGAAAATTGTCCATCAAGGAGGAAGCTGGATGTCATGATTAGACATGTTCAGATCATAAGTAGTTAAGGCTGAGGAAATACTTGTCATAAATGCTAGTGACTTTGTGGGACACCTGTGGGTTTTTTTTGCAGGGGAGTGGAACTGGGGTGACCATGCCCAAAATGCAGCCATATTTGTGTCTTGTGTAGAAAACAAGAAGAGGCTCAGAATAGCTTGGTCTTGACTCTCTGCCATCTTCATTGTTTACCTCTATCTATCCTTGTATTCCTTCAAAGAAATACAGAAAGCAACTCTGCGAAGCTAGCAACTTTGTGTAAAGGATTATTTCTGCAGCACTTATTTCTCTGATCCAAAAGCTGAGGCATGATCTTAAAAGATCTGTATATGTTAGTATAAGTTATTTTATTTTTTCCACTTCATATCCTCTTCCATATTTCTTTCCTCCCTGAGATCTGAGTGTAAAAAATAGAAACTAGTGAAGATGGGTGGTCATTGGTATAGGGTCCTACTTGGTTTCGCTAAAGAAAGAGTCTGTATTCAAAAATAGGAAGTGATATGGTTAATAATTAGCAGATCTGAGGCAAATAACAATTAAGTTTTAACAAGGCCTCAACAATTAGCATTTTAACAATTATTGTATGGGAAGTAAAACATTAGATTAGTTATGCTTGTAGGAAATAATCAGCTAAGAATTACTCAACTAATTTTTAAGAAATTATAATTACCCTGTTTGCTTCTGTGGAGTCTTTCAACTGAGAATCTCAGCCTGGGTCCACACCACAGCCAAAAACAGACAAACATTACTTACTTAGAAAATGTAATTTTTAAAGTGCAATTTGAAATTCAAATGAAAAATAAAAGTCTGATGATTTAGTATCTATTTAAATGTGTATAGCTTATGGGAAAATAATAGTGAAGGCCTCTACATCAACCAATTAAATATTTTGAGCCAAAAATTTTTGTATATTCTATGAGGTCATAAATCTTTGTCAGATTTTTACTATCAGTTATAACCACCAGAAGAAATTTTGTGCAAGTAAATAGCAAAAATATATCACTTAGAAAATGGTTAATCTGAGACATGGTTAAAGTGGGAGAATTGCTCATCATGAGACAGCAGTAATCATCCATGAATGTTGCACAGAGTTCCTGGGTTTTGTATTTTTTTATATTTACCATTTTTATTCTTAATATTGTTTTTCTATTATTTTGTGCAAGTGGATTAGTAGAATATATATTATATTAATATGTTGAGTAATTATTTAACATTTCTTGTTTTTTAATTGATTTTAGAGAGATGGAAGAGAGAGAGAAACATTGATGTGAGAAATACTAACAGTTTGCTTCCCATACATGCCCCAACCAGAGATCCAACCTGAAACCTACACATGTGCCCTACCTGGGAATTAAACCCAATACCTTTTGGTGTATGGGATGATGCACAAACTGACTGAGTCACATGGCTGGGCTGTATTTAACATTTGCTTTTAAAAGTTAGCTGTAATGGTTGTAAGAGTGTTTCTAAATAAGATACAAGAAAAGAGCATGAGTGAAATACATACAGTTTTCAAAGACAAATATAACAGGTATTTCACAATTTATTGTGAAACAAGAAAACATGGGAAGTCACTCTTCAACTGAATTTATTCCAGTGACAAAGACATTAAAAATTTAAAGGAAACAAATTCTAACATATATAATTTGAAATAAAAAAATAAAAATATTGACCCATTTCTTTATGTTAGTGATCATCATAATGGTTTAAGCGATTGGTTACCAATTTCTCTAAATCCAATGTGACACAAACTTTTACTTTTTAAGTCAAGAAAAATTTCCCTTGCCAAAACTGTTTTGGCTCAGTGGATAGAGCGTTGGTCTGCGGATTGAAGGGTTCAATTTGGGTAAAGGGCATGTACATTGGTTATGGGCCCATCCCCAGAGGTGGGGTGTGCAGGAGGCAGCTGATGGATGTTTCTCTGTCATTGATGTTTCTGACTTTCTATCCCTTTCCCTTTCTCTCTGTAAAAAAATCAATAAAATATATTTTTTTTAAAGAAAAGAAAAATTTTCCTTGCAATCCAGAAGAATTCTAATCTTATTTGAAATCTTAGAACAGCATGTATGCTTATGAGGAAACTACCCCTTTCTAATTAAAATAGATTATCCACATTTAAATTGAAACATGTCTACCTTCCAGTGGTATGATTTCTGCTCAGAGCCCTTGAACTTTTATTCAGTATCTGACTATATTTAGACTGCTGGTGTGATTTTCTCTGGTGTCTCAAGTTAGTGATGTTAATGAACTAAAGGTGATTCTTGTTTCCATATCAATAAAAATGAAGAACGATTTTTTTAATTCCTTGACAATTACAGTTGTAATATTTTTGAGACTTTAGAGTTGTCCTTAAGTAGGTGGATAATTAACCAGTTTGATACTTCAGATTATAAAATATTCTTATCATAAATAAATTGTTTATGGTCCTGTTTCAGTGAAAATACATTTTCACCCCAAAACGTATGAGTGTTTACTACAGAAGGAAATGACTCACTAAAACACTATGCTTTTTCTCCAAACATCTATTTTTGTTATATAATTTCTTTCTTTCTGTTTTTCTTCTTCAACATTTGCCAAAAATCAAAGTACTTATGCTTCATAAATGTGCATGTGGAAATATTTGCAGTTTACTGAGAGATTAACACATGGACCTTTGGCTTTCAAGTCTTATTAATAATGAATAATCTTTTCTGTCTTACAAGTTTTTTGCAATTTTCTTTTTCTATTAACTTTTCCAGAGTCCTTTGGAAGGAAGAAAAGGAAATGAGTTGCAGGTTCTTTGAAACATGGTTTATAAATGAGCATAAGCATTTGACAGCAATTTTGATATTAGGAAATTTTCCTGAACAAAGGTGTTTCAGCCTGTGAGTCAGAAAATCTTGGTGTCTCAGGTTCTGCCTCCACAGGAGGTATAGTATTTACTCATGGAATTTAAGACTGATTTAATATGCATTTGCAAAGTGAAGTCTAACTCTTGCAAAATAATCAGAGGAAAGGAAAGCTATTCACTAAACTCACAAGTATAAGGTATTGTGTGCAGCGCTGAGAGATTATAAAGGGAAGGCTTCTGCATTCAAAGAGGGTACATCAACCTTAAGAAAAGATGAAATACTGCTATTTGGGACAACATTGATTGATCTTGAGAAGTCTAATCTGAAAATGGCACTTAGGTGAGAAAACATGGAGAGAGAATGGAAGTCTCTTTGGAAATAAAGGACTGCTGGTCAATAGTAGATAGCCATGATAAAAGAGATTCCATTTGGTCAACATAGCTTTGAAAAGAAAAAGAATATATACAAGATGAACTTTTTCTTTCTGAGAAGATACTTTCTTATCAGACCACAAAAACCCATAAATGCTTCTCATCCATTAGAGTACACATCTTGCTTTCAGACCCTTTGCATCTCTTTTGTCTGAATCAGTGACCAGGCAAGTCGGACAGAAAAACCAAGAACCACATGATTTCACATAAATGTGGGATATAAAGCTAAAAGCAACAAATGAACAAACAAGAAGAACAAACGAAAACTCATAGACACAGACAACAGTATGTTGGCTACCACAGGGAAGGGGGTGGGGGGTAGTAAAGGATAACAGGGGTCAAATATATGATGACAAAATATATGGTGACTTTGGGTGGTGGGCACACAGTGCAATATACTGAAAATGTAGCATAGAATTGTAAATTTGAAACTTATATAACTTTATTAACCAATGTCATCCCAATAAATTTAATGAAAAAAGTTTTCATGAATGAAATACATTGTTCTGTAGTTATGCTTGTTATTGGAACCACTGCTTTCACAAGATAATTGTTTTTATAAGAAAAATAACCAAACTGAAAAAAATTACATTAAAATAGCCTGTCAATTTAATAACTCTCTGATACTTTGCTGAATGAGTATAACAAAACCAAAGTGTTTAGCAATTTAGTGTCATTTAAGTTGCATCTATATAACTTTGGAGTGAATGTGAAACATGTAGCTACGTAAATCCAACTATAAATTTAGAAAATAAATTTCTCACTTTTCAAAAAAAAAATAAGAAGGGAACATCATGTAAGAAAGGCTGAAGGGAAGCATATGTAAAGCATCACTGTGTCCTCAGGAAGCACTCCTGTGGAGGGGCTCAGAGAGGCTGCCGCCTGAGATAATGTCTTTCTCCAGCAGGACTATTCAGTATTAAATGCCTAGCAAAGGTGGTTTTTTGTGTGTGTGAATGAGATATAAGTCATATATTTTTATATACAACTCACTTCTGCTTCCTCTAGTAGATAGCTTGAGAAACAGTGGATATAAACCTGCAGAGAGATAATATGCTAGATGTTCCTAGTAACCAAGAAAATGAGGTAAATGAATATTCTCTAAATTTGCCTTTGTATTATCTCTGGGAGTTCCATTCAGCTGCTTCTTATATTTTTTGAAAGGGTTAGGATAGGAATCTGAAATCCTAGAGCAGCAGGATTATTGCAAATTGAATGCCAGCCACTCTCAGAACTGTTATTTAATGTGTTCTCTTTGTCAAGTAGAGATGACCCATGTATTGTCCTATAAATTAGTCCCCCAAGGCCACATGAGTTATAGAAAGCTGTCTAAAGGACCAATGGAGGCTTTGATGGCTGAATCTAATGACCCCAGTACCACTTACTCAGGTAGCTGACCACCTGGTCACTGATTCAGACAAAGGAGATGCAAAGGGGCTAAAAGCAAGACGTGTACTCTAGTGGATGCAAAGCATTTATGGATTTTGCTGGTCTGAGAGGAAAGTAACTTGTCAAAAAGAAAAAGAAGATGTTTTTGGATACATTATATTTTTTTTCAAAGCTGTGTTGACCAAATGAAATTTCCTTCATCGTGGCTATCCACTATTGACCAGCTATTCTTATTTCCAAAGAGATTTCTATCTCTACGTTTTCTCACCTAAGTGCTATTTTCAGATTAGTCTTTACTCCCTAAATGGCATTTCAACAATAACGTGCATTTCTTCTTCCGTATTCACTTCTGCAATAATAGCTCCTGAGACCTGAATAGGTCTTAGGATCCTAGGAACTCCAAAGGGCCAAAGAACCCCTCTCTAAAGCACTCATCCCTAGAGGTAAAGAAAGTGGGTATCCTAAAGAAAAAGGTAAATAAAAAATTGTCTATGTCCCCTTACCCATCTGGTTACAGTGGAGGTAGAGTTGGTACCTTCTTATAGAAAGGAGAAACCTCCTTCTCTTGGAATCAGTTCTTACCACGTTATGTCAAATCAGACAGAAATTCTAAGCAAATGGTTTGTTTGTTTTTTAATGTATTACTCATTTGGTAATAGAAAAAATAGAGAAGTATATGGCTTGCCTATTGGAATACAGACTTACAAAGAAACAACAGGAAACATTAAAAGAATGCTGAAGTATTAGTAATAATGATGATAATGATAACAAATGTATAATGTTAAAAATAGTATCTCTTCTAAGCTTTAGCACAGCTTTGCAGAGAGTTGTAACATCAACAGTGCACACGCCAGGAATACATTTCTAATGTGCTATTGTCTGTCTTCTTCAGGTTTAAAAAGAAACAATGGCTTGTATGAGTTTGATTTTTTTAGATTCCACATGTAAGTGAGATCATGTGGTATTTGTCTTTCTGTGTCTGGCTTATTTCACTTAGTATACTGTGCTAAGTATAGGTTCATCCATGTTGTCACAAATTGTAGGGTTCCCTTTCTGAAGGTTGAATAAGATTCTATATATCATATAAATAGTGGTTGCTGGGGGCAAGGGAAATGGGGAGTTATTGATAAAAAGGTACAAAATTTCAGTTATAAAATGAATAAGTTCTGGAAATCTAATATGTAGTGTGGTGACTATATTTAACAATACTGTACTGTATCTTGAAATTTGCTAAGAGGCAAAGAAAATGATAACTGATATCATAAATATGTTACTTAGCTTTACTGTAGCAATTATTTCACAATATATACAAATATTAAAAGATAACATGCACACCTTGAGAAAACACCAAGATGGCGGCGTAGGTAAACACCTATTTTTCTGCCCTGCGCAATGATTTAAGAACTACAACATAACAGCAGAACAGACAGCACCCAGAATCACCAGAAAGCTGGCTGTGTGAAAACTCCACAAATAAGAATAAAGGTGGGACACTGAGACTCAGGAGCAGCGGGAGTGCAGCCTTGAAGACAGAAACAGGTTAGCAGCCGTCCTGGTCGCGGGTGCAGGCTGGGGCTGGAGCAGCAACCCCGGCCGGATTTCTCCAACCGGAAGGGCGGAGGTGTCCCATTACATGGATTCCCCAGCACCAGGCAAGGTCCTAGATCCGGGGTACGTGGAGACGTCCCACTGCACAGATTCCCCAGAGCCAGGCGAGGTCCGAGGTCCAGGGGACGCAACCTGGAAGCGGGGCGCGGCAGAGGCTCCTAGTCTGCTAGAAACCCGGAGGTGGGGAAAAGAAGTTTCTGCGAAAGGGTCGAGCAAATCCGAGACTTGCCCCCTGGAAACTTGTCTCCTGGTTCCGGAAACCATCTATTTTACAACCTTGGGCTAGACTTTTGGTGTGCAGACAGATTTGGGGAAAGGCAGAGTTGTCTGGCAAGGGGAAGAGACTAGCGGCTTTCTCTTGGAGGGGTCTGCAGCCGTCCCCATCCACCAGAGACCCGCCTGTGCGAGCGCCGCATAGGATGCAGCTGACACTGAGGCTGCCTGCACAGCTCAGAGACTCCGCCCATCCAACCTGAACACAGTCTCCCTTCACAGCCAATCGGCCTGGAGGTCAAACCCTCCTAGGGCTAACAACAACAAGCTGGGTTTAAATTCAAAAATACTGAATACAACCCATAAAGGATTGCAGTAAGAGTACCCACCTCAGGTAACTGGGGAGGCTGAGCCACTGTCCCTTTGAGGATATCTACCACATAAAGCAGCCACCATGCAGAGATATGGAAAGAAATCAGGTGTGAAAGAAATGGAGGAGAAAAGACGACAAGCCATAGAGTTCAAAACCATGGTTATAAGGCTTTTCAAGAGGCTCCTAGAAAAGGATGATCAACTTAATGAAAATTACCAGGAAATAAACAAGACCAACCAGGAAATGAATGAGAATTACAAGGAAATGAATGAGACCCTCAAGGAAATGAATGAGACCCTCAAGGAAATGAACAAGACCTCTCAGGATACGAACCAGACCCTCACAGATTAAAAAAAAGGACCAACTAAAAATCAAGCATACACTGACTGAAATAAAAAATATTACACAAAGTCCTAAAAGCAGTCCAGTGGGCCACAAGAACCAAGTCAAAGATTTGAAATACAAAGAAGCAAAATCCACTCAGCTGGAAAAGCAAGAAACAAAAAGAATTCAAATAATTGAAGATAGCGTAAGGGGCCTCTGGGACAACCTCAAGCATGCCAACATCCGAATTATTGGGGTGCCAGAAAAAGAGAGAGAGCAAGTTAATGAAAACCTACCTGAAGAAATAGTGACTGAAAACTTCCCCCACCTGGTGAAAGAAACTGACTTAAAAGCCCAAGAAGTATACAGTACCCCAAAATATAAGAATCTAAAGAGGACCACACCAAGACATATCATAATTAAAATGCCAAGAGCAAAAGATAAAGAGAGAATATTAAAAGCAGCAAGAGAAAAACAGTTGGTTACCTACAGGGGAGCATCCATACGATTGTCAGCGGATTTCTCAACAGAAACGATGCAGGCCAGACGCGAGTGGCAAGAAATATTCAAAATAATGAATAGCAAGAATCTACAACCAAGATTACTCTATCCAGCAAAGCTACCATTCAGAATTGAAGATCAGATAAAGTGCTTTGTAGATAAGAAAAAGCTAAAGGAGTTCATCACCACCAAACCAGAATTATATGAAATGCTGAAAGATATTCTTTAAGAAGAGGAAGAAGAAAAAGGTAAAAATATAAATTATGAACAACAAATACACATCTATCAACAAATGAACATAAAAATCAAGTGAATTGATAGTCTGATGAACAAGATAAACTGGTGAATATAACAGAAACATGGACATAGAGAGGGAATGGACTGACAATTCTTGGGGAGAAAAGGGTTGTGGGAAGTACAGCAAGAGATTGGACAAAAATCTTGGAACAATGGGAGAGGACATTGGGGAGGGGGAGGTGAGGGTGGAGGGTGGGATAGCTACAGGGTGGAGGGGAGATATAGGGGGATAAAAACGGGGAAACAATGTAATTAATAAACTGAACAATAAAGGGGAAAAAAAGATAACATGCACACCTTAATATCCTATCTAATAAAATAGTAATATGCAAATTGAGCAAACTTCCTCTATCCCCACAAGCCACTCCCATAAGCCACGCTCATCATCTGATCAGGAGAATATATGCAAATAAATCCAACCAAGATGGCTGCAGCCACTGAGAGCAGGAGGGAAGCATGGGTATCCCTGGTGATGGAGGAAGCCAAGGTTTCTGCCTGCCCTGGCCAGCCTAGGCCTGTACTCAATGCTACAAAGTTTCAATTATAGAAGTTACATATATCCCACCAGAAATGGCAGCAGCCACAGAGCTGGAGAGAGCAGAGGCTAGGGTTGCCCCAGCAATGGAGGAAGCCAAGCTTCTGTAGCCCTGGTTGGCCTAGGCCTCCACCTAAGGATACAAAGTTTCAATTACTGAAGGTAAATAAACCTGAACAGAAATAGCTGCCAGTATGGAGCAAGCAGAAGGCTTGGCTCCACTCCAGGGTATAAAGTTTCAATTGTAGAATATAAATAAATCCCAGACAACAGGGCCTCTGCTTGGGTTGCTGGTGGGCATAGCCAGCCTGCAAACCACCACAGGCCCCTAGCCCAGGCAGCCCAACACCCCAAAGAAATCCCCACCCTGATTCAGGACACCCTTCAGGGCAAAGCAGCTGGCCCCCACCCATGCACCAGGCCTCTATCTTATCTAATAAAAGAGTAATATGAAGATTGGCCATCACTCCAACATACAAACCCACTGTCCCTATGTGGACACAAGATGGCCACCAAAAGGTGGCCAGCACGGCAGGGCAGTTAGGGGTAACTAGGTTGGCAGAGGAGGGAAGTTGGGAGCAAACAGGCTGGCAGGGGAGCAGTTATACATCAATCAGGCTGGTAGGGGAGTGGTTAAGTGGATATCAGGCTGGCAGGCAGAAGCTGTTAGGAGCAATCAGGAAGGCAGGCAGGAAAGTAGTTGGGAGCCAGCAATCCTGGACATTCCAGTGGGATCGGCCTAAATGGTTAGTCGGACATCTCTCGAGGGGTCCCAGCTTGGAGAGAGTGCAAGCTGGGCTGAGGGACAACTCCCCCTCCACACACATATACATGCATGAATTTTGTGCACTGGGCCTCTAATATATGTATATTTGTTGGTTATACCTCAATAAAGCTGGGAGAAGTAAAGAAATACAGGCAGATAGGTAATTTTGTGAAGATGCTAGCATGGCCTTTCAAAGTAAACAGCAAGGAACTAGATAACTCTAGAAGATGGACACATTAGAACAAATTGGTTACATAAATCCAAAGAACTTTCCAGCTATTCTGTGTCCTAGGAAGGCCCAGAGGACATTCGTGCTTCAGAAGCCATAAAGGATGCTAGGAATCATTTGTGTGTTTGTTGACCAGCTGTGTTGGCTGTCAAGTAAATCAGCATGACCTCAGGGCATGTTATTGGGGCCGTTTCCACCAGCACCCATTGGAGGGACAGGATTCTGAAACAGCAGGTGCCAGCTGGCAGCACTCACAACAAAATGGAAACTGGAGGGTCTGCAGCCAAGGCTGATGAACAAGGTCTTCATAAGCAGCTAGTTAGGGTACTTCTTGATTGATTCAAAACAAATAAACAAACAAAAATGAACAAGTCAAGACCAGGTGAGCACAAGGCTATGTCAGTTACTAAAAATAATAGTAGTGTAGAAAAGGAAGAAAATCTTCTTAGCTGGGGCCTCCACAAATTTGACAAAAAACAGACTCATAAGACAAAACCTAAGAGCTGTTTATTAACATGTGCAATGCATATAGACACATGACAACTCAGAAATGACTAACTCAAAGAGGTAGTTAGAACTTGGGATTCTAGAGCATATTAGCAAAAGAATAATACACTTTTAGAGAAATGACAAGACAAAGGGAAATGACTTTGAGTTTCTAAGGGCTACATTTGTGGGAAGAAAATGTGGCCACATATGAGAAAATATGAACAATAAGGACCAGTTATTTAGGTTTGTTGTATATATCTCTCTGGTTCCATCTTTGGCCTGGTGAGCTTCTAGAGTCATTTCCATGATTATCTGTCCTTCTTGGGAGAAGGAAGGAGGGGGAGACTTTTACAAAGGTATGTCCTGATCTTAGGCACATTGTAGAGGGCAAAGACCTTTTCTTGTATCTGCTTCTTCTCAATTGTCTTAAGCTCAAAATAATTTTATGGCATATTTTGGAGTGACTTATTCTGTCACTCTATCATAGGAAGTAAGCTCTACTGTAAATTAAGGAGTCCCCAGTATTGGTAAAGAGTTCGTGGGAACATGCTGTGACATCCCCTGGGAGGTGAAGAGCATGTGTAAACATTCATCTGCTATACCAGACACTAAGCACACTGCTCATGGTGATATTTCACATCTCTTATTACAGACCTGAAGCACATTGTGTTGGGCAGAGATCTTTTTCATTCGAGTCAGTATAGTCTGAATCTTGAAATACTTCACCAACATATTATCAGGTACCTGCCATTTTTTAGAAGAGCTTAGAAAAAGAGACAACTTTGAAGTAGATTTAATGTGAAGTTAAGGGAACCCTCCAGCTTGAGCCATGAAACAGCAGACCCAGTTGTGCTGGAGGTAGCTGTGGTCCATAGCATGTTGTGCAGACCTCTACTAAGCCTCAATCAAAATGTCACACTGTAGACTTGCAGGGTTCTAGAGCATGATTTGTATTTTGCATGAAGAACATACAATTTCTGGGAATGGTAGAGGAAGTGACACCAATAGTAATTTTCAGTGTCATGTCATGGAGTATCAGGGGTAAGAGCCTCAGTACCTGAGGCAATGGAACCCTCATGAGCTGTGCTGTGCCACTAAGTAATGAGTTTCTTTTTTTCTTTTTTTTTAAGCTTTATTGTTCAGTTTATTAATTACATTGTTCCCTGTTTTCCCCCTATAGTTCCCCTCGACCTGTAACACATCCCACCCTCCCTCCTCATCCCCCTCCACTGTCCTCTCCCATAGTTGCATGATTTTTGTCCAGTCTCTTGCTGCACTTCCCACACCCCCTTTCTCCCCAAGAATTGTCAGTCCATTCCCTCTCTATGTCCGTGATTCTGTTACATTCACCAGTTTATCCTGTTCATCAGCTTATTAATTCCCTTGATTTTTAGATTCATTTGTTGATAGATGTGTATTTGTTGTTCCTAATTTACACTTTGATCTTTTTCTTCTTCCTCTTCTTAAAGAATATCTTTCAGCATTTCATATAATATTGGTTTGGTGGTGATGAACTCCTTTAGCTTTTTCTTATCTACAAAGCACTTTATCTGATCTTCAATTCTGAATGATAGCTTTGCTGGATAGAGTAATCTTGGTTGTAGATTCTTGCTATTCATCACTTTGAATATTTCTTGCCACTCCCGTCTGGCCTGCATCGTTTCTGCTGAGAAATTCACTGACAATCGTATGGGTGCTCCCTTATAGGTAACCAACTGTTTTTCTCTTGCTGCTTTTAATATTCTCTGTTTGTCTTTTGCTCTTGGCATTTTAATTATGATGTGCCTTGGTGTGGTCCTCTTAGGGTTCCTATATATTGGGGTTCGGTGCGCTTCTTGGACTCCTAAGTCAATTTCTTTCACCAGGTGTGGGAAGTTTTCGATCACTATTTCTTCAAATAGGTTTTCATTGTCTTGTTCTCTCTCTTTTTCTGGCACCCCTACAATTCGGATGTTGGTATGCTTGAGGTTGTCCCAGAGGCCCCTTACACTATCTTCAATTTTTTGGATTCTTTTGGTTTCTTGCTTTTTCAGCTGAGTGGATTTTCCCTTTTTGTATTTCAAATCTTTAACTTGGTTCTTGGGGTGCTCCAGAGCACTTTTAGGTCTTTGTATAATATTTTTTATTTCAGTCAGTGTATGCTTAATTTCTGGTTGGTCCTTTTTCATATCCTTGAGAGTCTCCTTTATATCCTTGAGGGTCTCCTTCATTTTCATGTTGGTCTTGATCATTTCCTTGCAGATCTCGTTCATTTCCTTGTAGGACTCATTCATTTCCTTTGCGGTCTCACTTATTTCCTTATAGGCCTCGACCTTTTGTTGGAGCCTCTTGAAAAGCCCTATAACCCTGGTTTTGAATTCCATGTCCAGTCGTTTTTTTTTCCTCCATTTCTTTCACATCTGATTTCTTTCCATGTCTCTGCATGCTGGCTGCTTCCCTGAGTTGGTCAATTAGTTTTGTGCAGTAGACTTCCTACTAGGGACAGTGGCTCAACCTCCCCAGTTACCTGAGGTGGATATGGGTTGCACAGTCTTGCTGAAATTAAGCTCAGGTTAATTGTTGTTAGCACTTGGAGGGGTTGACCTCCAGGCCAATTGTCTGTGAAGCTCAGCTGTGCTCAGGTTGGATGGGCGGAGTCTCCGGGCCAAGCAGACAGCGTTAGCTCCGCCCTATGAGGCCCCAGGGACTCTATGCCAGGGGCAATGGCTGCCAAGCTCCACTGGCTGCCTCGGAATTCAGACTCTCCCCAAATGAGTCTGCACACCCAATGTCTCAACCAGGGTCATAAAACAAAGCAGTCCTATGGTTTTCCGAATGAGAAAGCAAGTCGCAGAGCGCTCTCTGTGCAGTCATGCAGCCGAGCTGTTCCCGCAAGCTGCCTTCTCCACAAGCCGGGAGACCCCTGCAGCCTCGAGTTTCTGCGTGCCCTCTCACTGTCCAGTTTTCACCCCGTATGATAGTGGGTTCCCTGGACTTCCCCCAAAGCTGGAGAATCAGTCCAGTGGGACGTCTTTGTCTCCCCATTCGAGAAAACTGGCCGGTTTTCAGCCGCCCGCCCTCTCCGCTGGCGCGCGCACCAAACCTCTCTCTGCGCGAATCTTTCAACGCTGTCCGCCGCCGCTCCTTCGAGTCACAGTGTCTTATCTTCACTTTTATTTGTGGAATTTTCACTCAGCGAGCTTTCTGGTGATTCTGGAAGGTGTTTGTTCTTTGGTTAAGTTGTAGTATTAAAATTGTTGAGTATGACGGTAAGATAGGTGTTTTACCTATGCCACCATCTTGGTTCTCTCAGTAATGTGTTTCTGATTGTGGAGATTTTAACCATGATTCTGAGCTTCCTTGAGTCCTATAGGCTCTCCAATGTTTGTACAACAAATTCATTTAAAGCTTAGGCCCCAGAGCAGGTATTTGCAGCTTGTCTCAAAGAAATAAAACATTTGAATGATGGTGATGATTATTCTGCTGGTTGCTAGGAAAGTTCCCAGTGGATGCAGGATCAAAGTTACTGGTTTTCTAGAAATCATATTCTCTAGTTTCCTTATTTTCATAATTAAGAAATGAGTCTCCCAGAAAGAGAAAGTGCTTGAGTTTGCCAGAGTGCTCAGGATCTTAATAGAATCCACATATCCTGATGCCCAACCCAGAATGCCTCCTGACCAACCCCCACACTCCTGTGCTGCTTCTTTACCTCCATAAATACACAAACTGCAGCAACTTTCCCTGTTCATTTTACTAACCGCAAGAACCAACTTGGATATTATCCAAACAGAGGTGATTTCCTTTATGTCTGAAAAATAATGATGTTGCATGTTTCTTGGTAGCCTTCAAACTTTTAATAGATTACTTGTGCAAGATGATGAATAATGTGAAAAATTTCTGGAGTAATGATAATCAGGTCAAGGATACATCATGGAGTTAATCAGAATGGTTTATTAATTAGCATATCTTCCAGTGAAGTCTTTGCAACTGATTAATAGCTTGGTACACAAAGGGAATGCGAAGTTTAAAAATCAATGCTTCAATTGACAGCATTGTATCTTCTGGATCAATCTCATTAATGCTTTATTTAAAAAATCTTAGATTATTAATCATCCCCAATAACCCTGCATATAAGCTGATCAAAGTAATATGTATATATGGAAAAAGAGCTAGAAACTTCCTATAAAACTTCCTATGAACTTACTAGGTTTACCGGTTAATAATGTGGATTTTGTAATCAAAGAAAACATGATAATTTCAAGAGAAACATCAGAAGTGCTTTATTCAAAGTAATGTCTATCGCTAGCTACACATCTACTCATCTTTCAGGTAATTTGTGGATACTGTCCCAACATAACTTTTCTTATTTTGAGGCAAACCATTAAGAGACCCAATTTTCCACTTCTTTGTACATTTTGAAGTGCTGCACAGAAAGTGCATGTGCCATTGATCAGAACAAGTAGTACTCTGAAGGAGCAAGGTTTGGTGAATACAATGGGTGGGTTAATATTTCCCAGGCAAGATCTTTTAACGTGTCTTTAACTGGTTTTGAAGTGTGTGATAGTGCATTATCATGAAGCGAAATTACTTTGCCTTGTCTTCTGGAACATTCTGGTCATTTCACCATCAAAGCATGGTTCAAATTGATTATTGGTTGTCAGTAGCGATCAGTCTTAACAGTTTTACCTGGTTTTAGAAACTCATAATACACCACACCTTCCTGATCCCACCAAATGCAGAGCATTGTCTTCATTCTGAAGTGATTTGGCCTTGCAGTCAATGTTGATGGCTGACCTGGATCAACCCATGATTTAGTGCATTTAGAATTCTCAAAATAAATTCACTTTTTATCATCAGTCACAATTCGATGCAAAAAAGACTTTCAGTTTTCTATTTGTCTTTTGTTCAGTTGATGTGGCACCCATTTTCCTTTCTTTAAAATCTTTTCCATTGCTTATAAATGATCATAAATTGTTTGTTGAGCAATATTTATTCTTTCTACAAGTTGTTTTTGAGTTTGACACTCACCTTCATCCAATAATGCTTGTTATTGTTGATCTTTAAACTTTTTCAGTTGACCTCGACGTTCTTTGTCTTTCACATCAAAATCATCACTTTTAAAGCATTTAAAACATCATTCAAAAGTATTTTGAGATGGAGCATGTTCACCATAAGCTTCCTGAAGTATTCAGCAGCACTTTTCTTCAAAATAAAGTAAGGAATTATAACTTCCCACAAATTCTCTTTTTTCTGGCACAAAACTTAACATTTTTAAGCATAAAAATATCTATGATGTTAACACCTCCAGCAATTTGACCTATGAAGTTTTGAAGCTTATTGTAAATACAACAAAATAGCATACATATCAAATTGCACATGTATCAACATATATGTAACTCCAGCTATTGAAAAAAATCTGCATTATCAACTGGTACAGCTAGTATGTTAGAACATAAGTCTTCCTGTTCAGATTGAAATAGCTATACTATTTAAGTTTAGTTTTAAATAGCAATAGCAATTAGTCCACTAAAAAAAACTATTTGCTTGTAAATTTTTATATGTAAACACAAAACCACTTTTAGATGATAGTCTAGGCAAACAATGATTTTTAAAGTATTAAGTTATGCGTAATTTCTTGAGATTCTTTCCACTTAATTATAAGACAGTAAAGCAGTGTTTTCAAAAAATTCAAAAGTAAAAGTAATAATTACTTTTTAAGTTATTTATTTTTGTAAATAAAAAACATTACAGTATGTGACTATAATGATTGCTTATTTTAAACAACACAATTCCTATTAACAACCATATCATTCCAGGCATGTATGCTAACTCACAATAGAGTTGTGATGAGGGGACATTTTTCACTCAACCTACTCCTGGAATCATAATTATTTATGGAGCTGCAAAATGATGAACTGTATTTTTCTATTTAAACCTACGTTATCATCATCTCTCGTACTTTTGGAAATACCTCAGGTGTTTTGTTCAAGAAAGAATGAGCAAACAGTCAAAATACTTGCTTTCATTGGCTTGCCAAAATTTCAGAATTCTCAACATTAAAATGGTCTTTTGGGGTGAAAAGCTATTCTCAGAAGGCCCTTCCTTCATTAATCTGATTTCAGACTCCAAGAACTTTGGAGCCAGCCAGCCAGAGTCAGATCTAGCTCTGGCACTAAGTAATGGTGACCTTGGGTAAATTATATACTCTTTTAAGCATCTAGGCCATCATCCATACAAATGATTGAACAATACAATCCATCTCATCTAGTTATTTTCAGGATTAAATAAGATAAGTATATATGGTAATTACTCAAAAGAATATGCTTCATGTTTGTATTAATATTTTATTGTCATGAATGAAATAACCATACATTATAGAAAGTCATTTTATGAACCTCTTTCTCCTCCCCAGTAATGTCAAACTAAGATAACAAGGATAAGAAACTGCTAACAAGATATAGAATGGCCCTCTAGAATGAGCAAAAATAGCTTGATGTCTAACTTCCTGAGTTAAATCTTCTCATATTTAATGTCTGGATCCAAAATGAGCAAAAACATAAATAAATAAATAAAGGAAGGGGGGAAGGGTGATGGCCCTTTAAATCCTCTGGAAATCACTTCAGCTGATCTGGGAGGGTTTTATAATAGAGACATGTGCCATAATTAGCAATGCCCACATCCTCCTCTGTACCTGTGATCACAAGCACCAATCAGAGCCCAGATCCCCAGTATTTATAGGACATCTTCCTTCTTTACAGCTTCCTCTGTGAAATGCAGGGACAATTAAAAGACATAATCCTTTGAAAGACATGGCAATATACTGAAAGCACACACCAAGTGTTAGCTGTTATTATTTACTGAGGGGGTGATATTTGCAGTAATATTAGAAGTAAAACATCTAATATGCCTGGAGACTAAAGGAAAGTGAATACTTTGAGAAATTCAATGTTTCAAAAATATATATGGTGATTATGGCTGGAAATGGGACTTTAAAGATGGTTCAGGTGATAGAGTTGGGTAATGGAGAATAATTGTGTCTCTTCTCACACAAGGGAGTCTGGCTATTACCCCACATTATAGACCCATGATTTTCAAACTTCAGTATGTCATAAGGTGCAGATGTCTATCCTCACCCAAGAGCTTCTCATACATTTTTCATTTCAAGATTTTAAAGCAAATATTCCTTTTGACAAAAGGAAGCCAGCAAACTTTTTAAAACAGTAAGTGTTTTAAAGTCTATGAGCCAAAATATAATATGGCTAATATAATTACAAGCTGTAAAAGAAAGTCCAAAAATTTACCTCTACTAGAGCACAAACAAAAATTAGATGGCCTGGGAGGGCATAATAGACAATTTCAGAATACCAGATTAAATTATATCCATTGTTAATAGATAATACATTTATAAGTAAAATTAATGATGGCCCAATCATCAAAACTAGCAGAGTTTAGATAAAAATTGGCTACACAGAAAAGCTTTGGAGTCTAAATTTTATGTGGTATGTGGTCACTTGAAGGACACTAGGTGAACATCAGCTGACCACATCCTTCATCTCAGAAACACAAGAATTAGCTTTGCAAGACTAAAAAATCAATCTTGCTTTATGGTTTTGCAACCAATTTGCCAGAGATATTGTCACTTTCCCTAGATCAGAGATCCTGAATGTCATAAGAATATTCACTTCAGAATAACAAATTGGCTTTGAAGGATATGTGGATGAGAAAATTCTCTCCAAAGATTAGGAGTCACTATCATCTCTACATGTCAATTTTATGATATGTTAATCAATTAATAAGACACAGGACATGTGGAAATTTTTATTCAGGACTCCTGGTCATGAGAAAAAAGGGCTATTAAATAGGTTTGTCTTGCAGAAAAACGTCCACCCTCCTTGAAGATGAATCTGCCAGCTGCTTCTTCAAGACAAGAGTGACTACCATTTCAAACTATAAAGAAACTTGTATGATGAGACTATTTTTTTCTGAATATCAATCTGTAATGTTCTGACTTCTAAATATGTTAAAATCAGACTCTGCCTTCACCAGTATCTCAATCAAGTTCTTGCATTTATAGAAATAACTTTTCCTATCTCATTGGGCAGTGGCATTATCATTTTTTGTCGGAAGAGAGTTCTGATACCACTGTGGTGGACAGATTAAACAGAAAAGAATAGTAATATTCTGATAAAGGGAAAAAAATAAAAAGTCTTAATTTTTAGTATTTGTGGATTTCCTTGGTGTAACTATTGCCTTAATAGTTAATCCCAAATTGGAAATTGTTTAACAACCAGCTCAAAAAATTCATGAGAATTTAGTGGTGGACTTCTACATGGCAATCCAAGCTGGGCCCAGGACTCCACTGAAGACTAGTGGTAAGCAGCAAAATTAATGCAATGTCATTGGAGTGGGAGAAAGCATCTAGATTTGATACACATTTTTTTCAAAAATATTTTTTATTGTTTAAAGTATTACAAATAGCAGTACATATGTTGCCTTTTTCCCCCCAGTACCCTCCCCAGCCCAGTCTCCTCCACCCTCCAGTACATGCCCTCACCTGCCACCCCCCCTGCAGTGTCCTGTATCCATTGGTTATGCCCATATGCATGCACACAAATCCCTCAGTTGATCTCTTACAGTCCTTGCCCCCCACCCTCTCCTGCCTTCCTACTGTAGTCCGACAGTCTGTTCAATTCTTCTTTGCCTCTGTATCTATTTTCCCCCATTTTTCTTAAAAAAAAAAGCTTGCATTTGCATACTAAAAATAAACATATAAGAACAATAAAACTGTTTGAATCTCAATTTCAATGTCCAACAGTTGTCTAACCACGAAGAGAAGAGGAGAAACCGTCCAGAGATGGAGGATGCTGATGACATCTTGCCATGCTAGCAGTCAGCAGCTGTGCATTGCTGCAGGTTGCCCAGGACCAAACCAGAGAGGGTGGGACCTGCATTGTCACCATTTGTCCACCATCAGATATCATTGCTGACAAGTACACATAAGGAACTATTTGACATGGAAACTGGGACTGATAGATATTTTAAAGATCAACACATAAAATTTGGTATTTGATTGGATGCTAGAGTAATGAAAAAAATGAATCACAAGACAATACCATAATTTTTTTAACGTGAAAGATTGACTATGGTGATGACTGTGACTGTGAAAATGGGGCAGATATCCTACAGTGGTCGGCAAACTATGACTAGCGAGCCACATGCAGCTCTTTTGCCCCTTGATTGTGGCTCTTCCAGAAAATACCACAGCTTGGGCGAGTCTATTTTGAAGAAGTGGTGTTAGAACAAGTTTAAGTTTTAAAAATTTGGCTCTCAAAAGAAATTCAATTGTTGTACTGTTGATATTTGGCTCTGTTGACTAATAAGTTTGGTGACCACTATCCTAGCCATTTTGGCTCACTTGATAGAGTGGCAGCCCACTGACTGAAGAGCTAACGGTTTGCTTCCAGTTAAGGGCATTAACTCAGTCACAGGCTCAATCCCAGACCCAGTAGTGCTTGCTTACAAGAGACAACCAATAGAAATGTCTTTCTTATATCAATATTTCTCTCTCTGTCTCTCCCACTTCCTTCCACTCTGTCTAAAAACCAATGGAAAAAATATCCTCATGTGAGAATTACAAAAAAAAATTGGGCAGAAAGTTTGAAAGAGAAGGAAGGTTCAGTTTTATTGTCAACATCTTAAATGTATTAAGCACTACATATGATGGTCTCAGTTTAGGAAAGAGAACCTAGTTATGAGATGTCTTATATTTAACCAGCATGCAGATACTTTTATTACTCTATAAACTTATCTATTTAGCAATTTTAAGAAACATTCATAAGAAAACATATTCAAATAGTATGCATTTTTCCTATGGGTAAATATACTCTACCATTTATTGTCTGATTTTAAATTAATGGTAGCACCTTCCTAAATAGATCTTGAAGGTGTCATTGAGTTTTTGATTCTGTAAATAAAATAGTCATGAATTTACTCTCTCCTCTCCCTGTTAACTACACAGTTTTAATAATCACTCAGTTCCACCATGACCATTAGTTGGGGTCTGAGCACCATCCTCAGCAATCCATTGTTGAACTTTCTACCTCAATTAATTTATTTTAAAAGTCATGATGTACACCCAGATTACACAGCTCAGTGGTTGAGCATTGATCTATGAGCCAGGAGTTTGCAGTTTGATTCCTAGTCAGGACACATACCCGGGTTGCGAGCTGATCCCCAGTAGAGGTATACAGGAGGCAGCCAATCGGTGATTCTCTCTCACCATTAATATTTCTCTCTCTCTCTCTCCCTCCAGCTTTCTCTTTGAATTCAAGAAAAATATATTTTTTAAAAATATTCTTAATATCTTTGTTAGGAAAGTCATATTATTTGGACCATAACAAAAATTGGTCAGTATGACAAAGCAATTTGAAATTGAAGCATATGACAAAAGGTAAATGAACTGGTATTTTTGGCCTGCAGAAAAGAAGAATGCATTGCAGGGGATAGGAAACTGGATAGGGCGAACA